>CM060368.1:87621443-89020849 GCA_030545235.1 Helianthus tuberosus
TCTAGGTCTGCATATAATCTGTTTTATCATGTTTTGATTTCTTAACAATGAACACCCAAATAAATACTAATCAAATCCTGGAAATATAGACAGCACACTCTATCATGCAAGTATCTTCCCTACCACATATTTCACAAGTCCAATCCAGATTTCTGAAATCTTAACTGGGAATAGATTGAGAAGAGAACAGAATAGATCTTAAGTAGAGATGGTATAATATACAGATCAAATGAGTTTTTCTCAATTTGATATAGGTTTCTTGGGTTTCTTTTGGGCACTTGAGGGCCTCTTTCGGGTGTATTAGATCTATAGCGCGACAACGTACAGCTAGGTCAGCATGTATCTGGATGCAGCAGAAGCTGTCGTTGCCTAGCACCTCCAGGTCAGCATATATCTGGATGCAGCAGAGGAGGTACACGACTTTTTCAGAGAAGATTTCAGAATCAGATCAAAATTGTGTGTATCGGGACAACATACAGACATTCAAATAGAAATGAGCTAATTCCAAGTGACTTTCTTTCCTGGGGTCATATACAATTTTAGTTCTGAACAGAAAGACAGCCAAGATATCCCCGGATGATTCAACAATATAAAGACCCGAAACCTCAGATGTTGGCTATCTATCAACGCAAGATTTAAGACCATAAAATCATACACCGTTGGTATGTTACCCACATGGTACATAGTTCGTTATGTTTATATCACTTAGTATCTTTTATCATGTTGAGCGTCAAGCCTATCGACATATCGCAGTAGATCCTAGTCTTTTTAGCTATGGCACCTTACATGTGTTAGTCAAACCCTTTAACACGAACATTTATTTCACTTCCCATACGCCCCGCTTGTGGTATGCTCATATAATGTATATATGTGTGGGCGCTCGGGGGGCAAAAGTGAAAAGGCACTAATTTTAACGTTATTTTACTAATTTCGTGAAAATAACGTTAAAAGAGGGGGATGGTTAATCATGCATCATGTGGTGGCGTTGATAGCCAAAAGACAAGGGGGTACATGCACTAATCGGTGTTTGTCTCAATTGCCGAGTGTTATGTGCCTTATGTCCAAGGCTTGATGCAAAACTACAATCGAGCCGGGGGTCTCATTGGAAGCAGCCTCTCTATTCCTATGGGGTAGAGGTAAGGCTGTCTACATCTCACCCTCCTCAGACCCTACCTTAGCTTTGCTATTGGTGGGATATACTGAGTATGATGATGATGATGATGATTTATTTCACTTCCCATATCATGCAATCTTTCTTTTTGGCTTTTTCATTTTTCAAATGTTTTTGTATTTTTCTCATTTTCTCCCCCTAAAACAAAGCATATGCAAACTCTTTTTGTATTTTTCCGAGTTTTCTCCTCCTAAACTCTATATCTATCTACATGTGTTAGTCAAACCCTTTAACACGAACATTTATTTCACTTCCCATATCATGCAATTTTTCTTTTTGGCTTTTTCATTTTTCAAATGTTTTTGTATTTTTCTCATTTTCTCCCCCTAAAACAAAGCATATGCAAACTCTTTTTGTATTTTTCCGAGTTTTCTCCTCCTAAACTCTATATCTATCTATATGTTCCCCCCCTAAATTTGTGCATAAATCTTGTATTTTTGCGCAAATTTACCATTTACTGGAGAAAGGACAATTTATATACAAAGTAATGAACCAAGAAAGAAATATTTTTGTTTAACCGTTCCGTCATTAGATTGAAGACTAAGCAAATTCAAATCAAAAATACTGAATTTAAACGGTACCTTTTGCTGATTATTTCTTACTTCTGTTATCTCCTCCAAAGGAAACATATCATCTGTAAAAAAAAAATTGAACTTTTTGCAACAGAGAAATGTTACTCGTTTTATCTCTGGAACAACCGCTATCAACATTCCAGAGATTGTCAACAGCTCCTCCTTGGTTGTTCCTGAAAGGTAAGGAGATTAGTAAGACATGGGTACCCAGGCCATCGTGGTCCTGGGATTTCCTGAAGCATCAAAGTAAGACACTTCTTTCAAACACAAGTCCCCTTTCGTTTCAAGGATTGGAGACGTTGCTGCCTTGGATTTGGGTTTCCAAATCTGTTTCGGTTTAACAAACATGTTTGTTGCCTTCGGTTGAGCAACTTTAACTGTTTCAGGTTTGTTAGTTTTAGAAACACGTTTTTGTTCCTGAAAAGCTTTGCGTTTGTTTTTGGCAGCGTTCCAATCCCCATCAGAAGGTTTAACCTTGGGATTCACATTCTTCATTGCCTTAGGTGAAGATACCTTCATTGGCTTAGAATGGTATTTATCCTTTGGTGTAACCTTCCGATTTTGCATATAATATGGTACGTAGGGACGATGTGTGCAGTTCCGAGCTATGTGACCAGCAATGCCGCAATTGAAGCATGTTTGTCTCTTCATGTAGAAAGCATTCTGATCAGCTGGATTTGCTCTTGCAGACCCTGAAGGACAAACCGGTCCTCTTCGTGTTGGATGCGCCTGCACATGACTTTCAGACGAAGACGAATTTGGGTGCTTATATTTGCTGTTTGCAGAACTCTTGTTGCTATGAGCACCATTCTTCGTCTTTTCTCCCTGATTGGATCTTTCATTCACATTGTCACGAGCCTTATGAGGATTATTGCTGCCTTGTCCTTGATGAGCAGAGTTCTTATACCCTCGATTTTGATCTGCTCGTTTTGGCTCCTTTTGCGAGTTGTGAACCGGCTCACAAACATCAGCACACAAGTGAGTGTTGGCATTTTGTTGCACTTTTGGATGATGAACACAATTTCTAGCAATGTGTCCAGGAATTCCACAGTTGAAACATGTATGTCGTTTCAATGTATGGAGATTCTGAGAGTTAACAGCATTAGCTGTTTTGATGGGTCTAGATGACCGAGCTTGCGTTGCTTGTGTTCCATGTGCCTTTTCTGAGTTCTTCTGTACCTGTTGATCAGAACTAGCACAAGCATGAGATGTAGACGGATGATGAGATTCATCCTTCTCACTTTTATCATGATCATTTTGAAAAACCGGTGTTTCAGGTTTATCTTTATTTTTAGAAACATTTTTCGGTGACTGTTCATTTATTTCAACTCCTTTTTCTTCTTTAATAGATTCAGATTCAGTTTTAATTTTAGAACAAGTTGAAATTTCATCAACACATGTTTCGTCAACACATGTATCATGTGAATCCGATTTAGGTTTTCTTTCATCCACGGTTTCCAATGGGGTCCCACTAGATTCAACATTAGGGACGTCCACAGAGACCGATTCAGAAGATGAATCAGGACATTCTTGATTTTCTTGAGAAGAAGTTTCAGTGGTTTCACTGAATGTATCCTGAGGGACCTCACCTGTAACATAATCATTAACTGAAGAGTTAGAAACATCACAATCATTAACTGAAGAAAATTCATCACCAGACTTATTGTTCAAAGTTTCACCATAAACATTATCAGTTTTGCCCAAAACATCAGGCACACAAGACGAAACATAAGCAGAGAAAGACGCAAACAAAGACCGACCAAAAGCAATATCAGATTCATTTTGTTCAAAATAATTTTCAGAAATATTAGTATGAACAACTGGTTCACTCCCAAGAACATCTTCACATTTTACTTCAGATACTTTATCTGCACATGAAGACGAAATGTTAGGATCAATAGAGCCTTTAGAAACAAAATTTATTTGAGCAGACTTCTTTTTCCCATTTGGTTTGTCATTTAATGATGACTTATTGTTTTTGGGACCATAAGTCATTCTACTCTCATTCATCATCTCCTCCTCAGTCATAGGTAAATAAGTATAATTGTCATTATAAGGAGGAGGAGCCTGATTAAAACCCAAACCACGCCCTTTATTTTCCTTGTATGCGAGCTGTTGATTACACAAGTTTTTGACCAATTTGCTGGAAGAATCAAATTTCTTAATATTAAGCTCATTTATTTGATATCTATCTCTGATATCTTCCAGTTCCTTAGTCACAGTGCACAGTTTCTCCTGAACATATAAGAGTTGAGATGATTTCACACTTACATCATCCTTGAGTTTGACGATGTCTTTTCGCTGAGCTTCAATTTTATCTTTATAAAGCTTTTCATTCTTTGATAAAGTAAAATTTTTATTTTTTATGTCTTGATAATCCTGTATTAGCTCAGCGTTATGTAAATGATATGCCTTAACCCTTTCTCTACACTCAGGAGTGCAAAAGACAGAAAGTATATCTTCACGTTCTTTAGTAATTCCTTGAGCCAGGGGTTTGTTAAACATAAATGCTGAATTTTGTGTGGATGAGCAAACTGCAACATATGTGTTGCCTTGAGTAGACTGTTTGTCAGCATTGTCATATGATTTGATGATTGAGATCAGCTCATCCGATTTCATTTTGTAACAATCGGTTGTCAATATTATCTGATTAACATTGGTAAACCAACTACAGTTTGCCTGATCTGGAATCCCTTTTATAGCATCCAGAAGCTTTCTGTTGCTCATGCGAGTAGACACCACCATCTCTGCATTCTCCATTTTAGAGAGCAGTTCAGCAAACCGGCCTGTAAGTGCTTCTATAGATTCACCAGAAAAATATCCGAATCCTTCGAGTTCTTGCTCAAGCACCTCTCTCTTAGAAGACATTTTTAAGAAGTGATCCCCAAAAAAATGTGATCTTTTAACTATTTCCTCAATACAAGCCCAAAGCGAGAACCCGTGTACTCGCTAACTCAAATCCTTTGCACGCGAATGAACCCGCTTTCTGAACCACACCTCAAAACCCTGTCAAAACTTGACACAACCAAACTCACCCCCTTTTTTTTATTTTTATTTTTTTATTTTATATAAGAAAACCTAATTATAATTATTTTTTATTTTTTTTAATTGATAAAAGTATACAAATAGTTATTATTATTATAAGTAACTAATGATTAGGTAATTATTACTAAATGATTAATCAATTATTATATAATGATTATTAATATTATAATTATAAAAAAAAAAAAACTTAAAGGAGCAGAGTTGTCTTCTTCGTCTAAAAACTACCGAACCAAAACCCTAATTTCAAACGCAAATGACGTCCGTTGTTGCAGGTGGTTAGGGTGTGGTACTCCGGCGAAGGTGATGACGACGACCAGAGATGGTGAAGGTGGTTGTCGTCGGAAGTGACGAAGCAGGTCAATGACGATGGTGGCGGATGACGGTGACGGATGTGAACGGAGTTGGTAGTGGTAGTTGTCTTGTTCGTTGCAGGTGGGTAATGTCGAAGGTGATTAGCGGAGATGGCACGGTGATGACGGTATACCGGAGACGGAGTTGCAGGTTCCGACGATTTGTGGTCGTGATGATGAAGATGATGATGAACGATGACCGTTGATGATTACGACTCGAAAATAAAACGTGATGACTCGAGATCTCGGTTGCGACTCGTAACCGTGGATGGTTGCGAGTCGAAACCAAAGCAGGATGAGCCGAAACTGATGGTTGCGACTCGAGACCTGTTGAAATTGAAGCCTTGAGTCGAAACCGTGAGTCGATACTGTTGAAATGGAATGTATGATGATGAAGATTGCGACTCGGAATAGTGGGCACGTGGTTGCGACTGAGATGATTATGATGTACTGATGTATGTTATGGATGATGATGATAACTCGAAACCACTTGAGAGATAACTCAAGAACTCCAACTCTATTTTTGGAAATGAATTTCTCCCGAGATTTTGGTGACAAGCAAACTTTCACAATAGGAATGTTTTAACAATCTTTAATTTCGAAAATAGGAATAATGCAACAGAATAGGAAATTTCGAAAATAAAGGAATTTTTTTTTTAAATCAACTAATCAACCAGATTTTATCGAAAATTTGGGATTGTTCAAATCCTTTTCAAGCTTATCAAAAATAAATAAAATTCAAATCTTAACAACTTTCAAAGGATCAAACACCACCAAAATATACTAATTTTTTAAAGAAACCAGATGAATACGATGAAGAACACGAAGAACACTAACCCAAAAACAATGAAAATCTTGAATCTTTGATATCACACCGAGCCTAGAAATAGGTTCTAAAAGCTCTGATACCACTTGTAAGTCCCGTTTAACCGGATCTTTCAATGATATCAAACAATCACCAAGTTTGTGCGGAATCCAAACTTGGTGAGATTCAAGAACAAACACGAAAATTAGAAAATATGGAAACGAAGAACAATACCGAATCACCTTTAAACACTTGCACACGATTCTATTACTTGAACAAGCAAAACCGTCTGGTACAAGTGTTCACAACTATCAATCGATCGCCTCTCTCTCTAGAGAAATTGTAACAATGAAGTTCCCAAGGTCCAAACCTAAAAACAAGTTAGAAACTTGTTTTTATACTAACTCAAGCCCACTTCCCTACATGGGCTCCCCTTGGGCCTGCTTGGCCCACATGGCCTAAAACTTGGCCCAAGTGACCTATAAAAGTCCACAACCTAATATAAACTAACCCATTAAAGCCCAGTTCGTAACCATAACCCGTTGTGTTAATTTGATGCGTCAGTCTCACACTTTAGGGCCTAACACCGTTAAATGATTAAAAGTTGACCATTATGCCCTTTTGATATTAAAACGAGATTTTGAAAATGTGAGAGGACAAAAACCTTTATTACTAGTATTTAAGTATGTACTAAAAGTTTTACATCAGATTATGGTCTAAAATAGAAGTTATGCGCTATATCGTAAAATGAAAGCTTTTTATTAATTAAACGGCATTTTTGGCATAAAACGTATTTAAACCCAAATTTTGCCACCAAATTTGCCACCTATTGTTAAGATATAATATTTAGGGATTTTTGGAAATTTTTGTTAAATTTTAGACTGATCATAACATAGGTTTCTTGCATAGGCTCGGTAATTGACGATAATGCCATTTTTGCTAATAAAATGAGTTTTACACATCCTTTGCATATCAAACCTTTTTCTACTTATTTTATACATCAAATAAATTATTTTAAACAGTAGAGGCTGACCAAAATCTTAGATTTCCTTAATCAACTCGAATATCGTCAAATACCGACTTTTATGCGATTTAGGCGCATAGTATTGTTTAGAACCATATTTAGTACCTAAGACTTGTTACCTACTGATGTTATGAATAAATTTTTATACTTAAACAGTAAGTAAAAGTTTTGAACTCAGATTTCCAAATTTGACCCTTATAACATATGTGAAATGACCAAAATGCCCCTACGGTGCATAGTTTGGCCATAAATGATAAAATTCACATATGTATGATATCTTACTGATGTAACTTGTTAAAATAAATATTTTTACTGATTATTTTGGACCAGAACCTCAGATTACTATTTAACCTCTTTTATAAACTTTAAAATGACCAAAATACCCCTACGGTGCTTAAATTGGTTTTAAATTCATTTTGGGGATAATGGAAGGTATCCTACTGATATCATTACATATTTTAAGCATATTAACTTATGAAACCTGTAATATGACTCATTTGGTTACCCGTTCTGCATATTCGTGTTCGGTAAGGTTTATGTAACTAGTTTGCATAAATTAACCGAAACGGGTCAAACCTTATCATTTTTACTTCAAAACCCAGAATGTGTTTAGTTTACCCATATTATACAAGTCTTCATACTTGTCGGGTCTAAATCACACTCTAATCCGGTCTTCGCTTAATCATGCGTTTTGAACCGTAAACCTTTCATAAAAACTAACCGGTCTAACTTTAAACTTAAGTAAGACCTGTTAGGAATCTAATAGGTTATTAAAACCTTCATTCCAGATTTAGGAGCCCAGTAAAAGCTATTTGCACTTGCTGATTGTTATACGGCTGAGATTAAATTATATTTTGCTCAATTAAATACTTTTAACTTATTTTCCCTTGTACGGGCTTGGGATACGGTATTTAATAATACCGCTTGGTCGGGTATTGAATCTTTAATCGATTAGTGGTTAAATCATTGAGATAACCCGTTTTAATCTGTTTTGTTTGATCTAAACCTTTGGGGGGGGGGGTTAATGATCGTGTCCTGGATATCCTTGGCTCATTCATGAAATAACCACGACTTAAGCACGGGGTGTAGGCATACACCTGACAGTGCGTATGTAAAAAGATATACCCGCCTGTTGAGGATAACTTGCTGTGGGTTTATATTATGTGGTGTGTCTATTAACCTTTAACCCGGTACTTTTAACCCGTGCTACTTAATGAATGATAAACATATAAATCTGTATACAAGATTATTTTTAAATAATTGTCCCAAGTTATAAAAGATTTTATGCCGCGTGCATCCAAATCAAATTATTTTTATAAACACTTTCAAAAGAGTCAGTTAATTGTATTTACCAGTGTAAAGTGACGTATTTTCCAAAAAGGTTAAGTGCAGGTACTATGCGTAATGGGCTGGCTACTCCTAGTATCAAATAACGAGTCTTGCAAGCTTATGATGCTTAAATCTGTTGAACAATATTTCTTGTTATTTTAGATCCGCATGTGGATCCACTTACAATCCGTTTGTAATATTTTATGTTACTTTCAAATCGGTTTGTAATATTATTACTTTTAGACTTCCGTTGTGCATTAAACTGTGATTAATTGACTATGATGATATCAACTACGTCACGATACTCCCCACCGGGCCCACCGGTAATACGTGGAAATATCGGGGTGTGACAGGTTGGTATCAGAGCCAACATTGAGTGAATTAAACACTAGCCTTTTGTGTTTAATCTCAATGAAACAGTTTGCACATTTCTTGAGCTCCGAGTCTAGGCTAACGACATAGGACTAATCCTAATCTTATTGTTTTCTTTTGGTGGTTTCTTTTGTTTTTTTTGGCAGGAACAAAAGACAATGCCGCCACGATTCAGAGGTAGAGGTGGACGAGGCAAGGCGCCAATCACTGCTCCAAATGACCATGAGGCCGGGCCATCACACCGGCGAACTCCTTCAGCAACCATGAGCTCTAGTCCTCAAGAAGATTGGAGAACATATTTGGAACCCGTGAGGCGTTCTGTCTCGCTTAGCTCTTCGCCCTCGTATCACCACTCCTTTGGGCCACAATCAGAAAACGAGCCCAATGAGTCTCACCACTCCTTCCTTCCATTGCAATGGTCGAGTTCACACCGGGCTTTTCAGGACCCGACCCCATACTTTCAGAGCCGGTTCAACCCGGCGAACATGAGTGAAGAACCAATGGGCCATAACCCATTGGGACCAGAAGACCACTTTCCTGGAGCCCAGGATATGGATATGGACGAGGATCCAGATCCAGAGCCTGCCGAGCCACCAACTGGGACGCCCACGCATCCCATCGAGATTTCCAACGGATCATCGTTCCATGGTTCGCCATATAGAGGCCCCGATTCATTTACTCAATGGTGGAGCAATTATCACTGGGAATATACACTTTCCCACCACTCATCACCACACCAACAGGTCCCCTCTGAGGACCCACATTTTGAGGCGGTCACGCTACCGCCACCGCTGCCGCTAGAGTAGCAGCTGCGCCGGAACCACCTAGGCGAAGAAGATCAGGTGCACGGATGTCCGTGCGTAGGGGGGATTTCCACTTCAGCACCCCCCAACACTCCAATGGCAGCCACTACCCGCCACTGTATGAAGACCCACAAATGGGTGGGCCTTCAAACCTAGTTTCAGAAGTCGAATCTGCGCCAGTCGCCCCACCACCACCACACATGGGTTATGATAACCCAATTCCTTCATACGCCGGTGCAACGGCTTATAACCCTTTTGAGCAGCCAGCATACCCTGGCTACAACTACTACGATGCCCCTGCCGTCGACCCATACCTAGAGGCGGCCAACTACAATGCTCTTCACCCTGAAGGACCTTTCGCAGCTTCATACCAGTCTGGGTACCAACCATATGGGTATCAATACCCACCACCTCCTCAACCTCCGCAGCAGCAGCCACCACAACCGCCACTGATCCAACCACCGTAGCAGCAGGAGATTATTCAGAGGTTGAACCAGGTGGAAAAAGAGGTTCAGGAGGAGCGTAGAAGCCCCCGGGGACTACTTAAGGGTTTGGCAGACCTAATAAAAGGGAAGAATAAGAGGGATTATTAAAATCCTTATTTATTTGTATTGTTATTTATTTCATTTTAGTCCCTGCGTGGACAATTTTATTTATGTATTCAGTCCCTGCGAGGACTTGTATTTTTCTTTTAGTCCCTATGTGGACAAGTTATTTATTTAAAAGTCCCGTTTAGGGCATCTATGTACTTCTTTCATTTTAATGGAATGTTTTGTTTTAAAATTCATTTGTCATTATATGTATGAATATATTATATAAAACAAAACAAATATCGTTCCAATTTACAGTTGATCTGCCATTAATTATTAAGAGAGAATCTTAAAAGGTATAACCTAGCCTAAATGTCATTATAGACCTGGCCATGATGGTAAAACCTATTTAAAAAGATTCAAATCCTTGTTAACATCTGAAAGCATGTTAGCACTCCTGGAGGATGCGATTCGGTAAAGTCACACATGTCATCCTTATAGTGGATTCTCCCAGATTCCTTATCCAGCCTAATGATCTATAAATCATGGGTTCAAATCATCAATTATGATGATCATATATTAAACATCCATTAGTGATGTAGTGCTTATGGGCCATAATAATTGTCAAATGAGACAAAAGACAGTCGTAGTCTACGACTCCCTGTCAAGAAAAGGTAATGAACTATGTTCAAACCTTAATGTCTTGATCTTATAAGATCATGGCTTATAATTTTAAAACTGTCCTTGTGACTAGGCCTTTTGTGCCACTAATAGTATCCTTAATGTTTTATAACTAGGATAAATTATAATGAAAATCCTAAATAAATATGACTAACAAATTAACCAATATGGTTTATATTTTACCATGGTTAATGAGTCATCAAAAATGATGATTCCAAAATAACCTCTGAATAAAATATTGTCAAGTGTTTTGTACCAAACAAGCTACATGGCTGAATTAGAAGAGGTTAACAGTCACCCGAGAGAGAATAATGATACCACTAGAATTAATGTAGCTGGTGCAGATCTTCAAGCATTAATAGACAATGCTGTTACTAGAGCTCTTGACAGACAATTCAAGGAATCAAGTGGTACTCGCACTAAGACTCAATCTGTGGCTCATAGTAAGCCCCCTTCTAAAGCACATGAGTCAAAGAAGGACGATGCTCGTCACTCGTCGAATCAGCAAAGTATCCCGTCTAAGAAGATTGTGCTTAATCAAGAGCCACGTGCTAAAACCTGTTCTTACAAATATTTTTTCTCCTGCAAACCCGGAGACTTCACAGGAGAGAAAGGAGCCATTGATTGTATGTCTTGGCTCGATGAGATGGATACAGTGGTTGATATTAGTGGTTGTGCAGAGCAGGACATTGTGAAGTTTGTTTCACAATCTTTTAAAGGAGAAGCTTTAGCTTGGTGGAGGTCCCTAATCCAAGCTACAGGGAAGATCCCGTTGTATAACATGACTTGGGATCAGTTTGTTGCGTTAATAAAAAAAAAAATTCTGTCCTCAACATGAAGTTGAGAAAATTGAGATTGACTTCTTGACCTTGGTCATGAAGAACTTAGATTTTCAAGCGTATCTTACGAGTTTCAACACCATTTCACGATTGGTTCCATACTTGGTCACACCAGAACCAAAACGCATAGCTCGTTTTATTGGAGGTTTAGCTCCAGAAATTAAGGCAAGTGTGAAAGCATCAAGACCTACCACCTTTAGGTCAGTGGCTGATCTGTCCTTATCTCTTACTCTCAATGCGGTTAGGAAGAGATCACTCAAGAATTCTGAAGAAGGGAAAAGGAAACGTGAGGATGAGAATAAGAAGGGTTCCGGGTTTACAAAGGACAACCTAAATCCTATATAAGGCCCTTGTTCTTCCCTTGTTCATTTGCACATTTGAAATTTTGCTTCACAACTCATTCTCTGGAGTCCCTTGGAGCTCTAGGAAGCTTTCATCAGTTCCTAACTCGTGCTAAGTATTCTTGTAAGCATTCTTAGCTTCCTAAGTTCAAGTTTTATTAGTTTTATGACCGAAAGTCAAAGTTATCGTAATTAAGCTTTGACTTTGTGATTAATCACAAACGGCCCAGCCATTATTCGAATTAAAAGTGGCTATGAGTTGGTAATTAAGTAGGGAATAAACCCTTAAAAGGGCATCTACTGATTATCACTTTTACTTCGTCAATTGTCAGGTCAAACTTTATAATAAAAAGTCAAACGGGTCAATTTTTACAAATAAATCCATAACTAACAATGCAGAGGTTATGGAACATGTTTTAACATTAAAATAACTTGGTAAATAATATAAGAACATGTCTAAGCATGTTCAACCCGACAATTCTGTGTTTAGGCTCGGTTCGGAACCGAAAGTCGTAAAAGTAGACTTTTGCTTTGACTTTCAGTTCTGACCCGATTTAGCTTGTTTTAGATATGCCTTGTCACACCCCGACCACGTAGAACATTCAAAACGTGGCGGAAACATCGGGGAGTGTTGTAACAGAATTAATGTTTCACAACCATGGAAATTAAAGTTTCGTTTTATTAAACATTGAGTAATTACATCGTCTGGAAATCTAAATACACTATTTAAACATAGTCTATCATTGTTATTGAGTCACTAAGGCCTTGTCCAGTCCTATGTGAGCATGCATATTATCAATCGATATCATCCAACAATACCTGAAACATATGTGAAAACGAGGTCAGCAAAGAAATGCTGGCGAGTACATAGGTTTTGTGAAAATAAGATTCATGACTTCTGTTTAAGAAAATGTTTAGTCATGAACCTTGTAATTTGCTTTGTCTTTGTAAATCATTTGAAAAATAATAAGTTCGGATGATAAGTATAAATAAGAGAATAATGCATGATTAAATGAATAACCATGTAAATGAGTTTGCATAAGATAAGTTGTTTATAAATCAATGTCTTGTGAAAAGTATGTTATTTGTATAAAATGTTCTATGTCTCAAACTGAAATGATTCAAATAACGCTATGATATGTAATACCATACAAACACTTATATATAGGAAGTACCAGCGGCGTATCCACCATGTTTGTATCATATTACACACGCATCGTTACTTAATCACTTAACCAAACCAAACCAAACAATGTAAAATGTCTATGTTTAAATCAATTGTCAAATGTATATGTCAAATATCCATGTCAAATGTCTATGTCAAATATCCATGTCAAATGTCTATGTCAAATATCCATGTATGGCAAGTGAAATGTCTCAACTAAACCATATGCACAAAAACAAAGTATTGAAGTAAAACTTGGTTTAAATCAAAGTTATGTTTTGTGGAAAATACATGATCAAATGTCAATCATGTACAAATGTTTACCCAATCGTTAACCCATTTTGTAATATCGTTCTAGTCGTTCTTGTTTTAATTGTGAAACTACTTTATGGTCGATTCTCTAATAACATTCAAACCTTCTTGACGCGTTCCTCGCTCCATCTCGCTCTCGCTCTCGCTCTCGTTCTTAACAAACCCTTACCAAAGGATAAGTTAATAATTACAGATTCAGTCGCTACCCACAACCCCCACACATAACAATGGGTGCAGTAAATAACGGGATTTGTCAGATCCTATGGTACCATAACCTAATACTGGTCGGCTTGATCATTGCTAATGAATGTCATCGGTCATGTAAACTACAACCAACAAGTTTGTTCACTTTTTGAAATTGTTATTAGTTTTTGAAATCATTGTATTCGTTCTTGAAATCATTGTTAGCGTTCTTGAAACTATTGTTATCGTTCTTGATACTACATTGTAATTGTTTTTGAAACCATTGATAAAACATTTAGCACATATGAGTCACCCCAAAACAGTTGAAAACAGTAAAAGAGGGGAATAATGTACTCGCCTGGGAGTGCTTAGGAGTCTTGAACAACTACCAAGTAAGCTAGAGGAGTTCCGGAAATCAAACGGTACCTAATATAGGTAACTACATAATTAACCCGGACCTAAATCGGAAGACTGGGTAGCAGGAGGGTTTGTAAACCAAATGAGTGTAGGAACTCATATGATATGGTTTAACAAAGCCTACATACTAAATGAAACTTAACCTAAGTATTATCGACCCATCGCGACCCATTAAGGTAACTTATGCTACTTTAACGCGTCGTGCGCGTGAAACGCGTTCGGACCGTCTAACTAGCCCTATGACAAGTGTTATATGCCTAAACATGTTACATAATCAGTTATGTGACAAAGGTTTAGGTTACATATGCTTAATTACCAATTATACATGAAAAGGGTATTCTGGTAATTTACCTAAGGCATATGAACCACCTATCATACAACTACTCAAACGATGTGACCATAGGGTATAACCTCGGAAGGTTATTCCCTACCTACTATGGTCACCTAATGTATTTGGTCGGATCCTAATGATCGACCAAACTGGGTCGGGTTCGAGGTATAAGCGATTTATTAGATCGCTTACCCTACGACCCTAGACAACGTGGTAATCAGTAGGCATAGTCCCAAGGGACTATAACCATCGTGATTACAATCACGTTGCGAAGTTCAAACGAACTTCGCATTGACCATTACTGGTCAACGCTGAAAGTCAAACAAAGTTTGACTTTCTGACTCGAAAAGCAGTAAAATAAGGAAAAGAACGAAAGAATACTTACGAAGGGTCCCCGAATGCTAACCTCGATTCAAAAATCTCAGGTATGAAACAATAGTTTCAACTTAGAGTTTCTCAAATCAAAGTTCTAGTGATTTTAGCAATGGGGGTGGATGGGTATTTATAGGAATACCCGAACCGTTAAGATCGTTTCATGGAAAACGTGCCTTAATCCCATCCGTACATGTGTTGAAATGTCATGGTGTTTAGGTGTTTAAATTCCATCCATACATGTGTTGAAATGTCATGGTGTTTAGGTGTTTAAATTCCATCCATACATGTGTTGAAATGTCATGGTGTTTAGGTGTTTAAATTCCATCCATACATGTGTTGAAATGTCATGGTGTTTAGGTGTTTAAATTCCATCCATACATGTGTTGAAATGTCATGGTGTTTAGGTGTTTAAATTCCATCCATACATGTGTTGAAATGTCATGGTGTTTAGGTGTTTAAATTCCATCCTTATCCGCTGACTAAGCATTGTTAGAATGTGTGGTTGTGAATTAAACAACGGCTAATACATCGAATCTGGTCCCGAATGCGAAAAACGATCCAAATTACGTGACGAATGGATTTTTCTTATGGCGAACACTAAAATAAAATATTTTAGTGCTTACATAAATTTTTGGATGTCCGGATGTATTCAGAACGTAAGTTATGCGCGAAAATGCAAACTTGTGCACTTTTTGACACTTTTAGTCCCTGAATGACCCAAAAGTTTATTTTAGCACACCGAACCCCTCAAAGCCTATTTCTAAGCTATGTAAAGGATATTTATGGTATGTTTAACTTATGGTCATGTTCCGGAAGGTCTGTTACAGTTCAAATTGGCATACTTTCGCAGTTTGTCAACTTTAGTCCCTGTAAGCGAGTTAACTTGTTTTCGGCATACCAAACCTTCCAAAACTTATTTCTAAGTTATGTAAAGGTTATTTAAGGTATGTTAAGCCTATTTCACTATTCCGGAGTGTTCGTTGCATTAAACTGGTTATATTTACGCATCGGTGCGCGTATAACCTTCCAGAAAGCGATTTAGAGTTTGAAATAGAACAAGAATTGATATGTGTAAATGATACACACATTTTTACAAATCCCAAGTATGAAATATAATATTTCATTGGTTCGGTATTTGTTTGATGGCCGTGGAGGCACAGGTGTTACAGTCTCCCCTACTTTAGGAAATTTCGTCCCGAAATTTATTTAGAGGAAACTTGTGAGAGCTTGAAAACATGAAGTTGAAAAGATCGAACAACATTGGTTAGGGTTCTTGAACTTCTAGGAACCTTAATAACATTATGTTTGCAATGTAAGAGGGACACTTATATACAAGTATATGAAGTGTCATTGGTGCGTCCACCGTACCTCCATTACATCGTTGTCATTTTGTTATTGTTGTCGCTATCGGTTCTTACACATAATAAATCTTACTGGGTTTCTGTGCACTAAATTTCATAATTATGTACGCGTCCATAATTAGACAATTCCTTGCCCAGTTCACACAGTCTATTTTATAATGTGTAGTGTGAAACCAAATGAACAATCCTGTGATGAGTGTGACTAGACCGCCATAGAATCCTTTTAATCAAATCATTAAATGATCTAAATAGACTATCAAGGAGTCTGTTCAGCTACATCACTAGATGTCGTTCTTTAACCAAATTGTGAATCAATCTTTTTTTTTGACTAGACCACTAATGGGTCTCTTATGAATCATGGAGTAGTACTATATAATCCAAGGGTCTTAACTCTTACATAGAAGCCCATTAAGGATTTAAGGTAGTACCTTTTTGAATATCCTGCTACGAATCCCTCATATGAAGATATGAAAGATTCTGCGAGGATTTGGATAACGAATATCCAGAGTATTAAAAACACAAAAAATGCATAAAAGAAAACATAAGATGAATAAACACATAGTCACATAATTGCATACTCGTTCAATCGCATAATCGTTCAATTTGACCTATAATTTGTTATCTTTGGACACGGGTATTTAAAGCATACCAGAAACCCAATCCGTGGATTTCCTTTGGCACTTTAAATATTTTCAAGAATCTAACTATGAAGATAGGAAGATCTTAAAAGGAATTCGGTTTGTCCTAATTGAGTTGTTTTGTACATTTTAAAGTGTACAAGGAATTCAATCAGGGTTCCGATGTCAACGAAGGTGTTGATCGTGATCGGCTCAGGACATGAATAGATCAAGATGTCATCACTAATAACAATGACGATCTGATCCAAAAAGGCTTGCAGACTCCATTTATTAAGTTCTTGAAGATGGCTGGAGTATTTGTCAACCTATAAGGCATGACTGTAAACTCGTAATGGCCATACTTCATGCAGAAAACCGTTTTGGGAATATCTTCTTCGAGAATACAAAGTTGATGATACCCAAAACGCAAATCGATCTTGGAAAAGCATGTACGCTATGCAGTTGATCGGAGAAATCGTTGATTTAAGGTAGGGGGATATCGATTCTTGATGGTAAGCTTACTAGGCTTACGTTAATCGATATACATTCGAAAAGATCCATTTTTCTTTTCACAAGGAGAACAGGAGTTTCTCCAAGGTGAAAAGTTCGGACGGATGAATCCTTTATCAGACAACTCTTGAAGCTGTTTTGATAATTCTTGCATCTCGAACGGTGCAAGATGATAAAATACTTTAGATTTAAAAGAAACCAGTGTTTGAGGTTCTTAGGGAGATCTCAAGTGATCGTAAAAATGACAGAACCACACGAGTAGTTTTGTCTTTGTGTTGACATCACAAGGTTGAATCAAACATTCATACAATTGCATTAGTTAGAAAATAAAACCACAAATTTTTTTTTATTTATATAACAACCGCATTGTCTTTAAATGTTACAAGATACCAACCAGAGGAAAAACAAAATACTAATTGTTCACTCCTTCATCAATGAGTGCCTCATTGATGTTAAACACTCGACCACGTGCTGGATTCACATTGACGTTGACATTCGCATTTGGGTTTGCGTTTGCGTTAGCATTTGCATTCATCAGTCTTGGGCAGTTGTGGCGGAAGTGACCAATCTCTCCGCAGTTGAAACATGAACCCAGTGGAAATCTCGCAGCATTCCCTTGAACCGGAGCTTGAACCTGAGCAGCCTGATTTTGTCCCAAACGACAAATCTTGGCCAAATGCCCAAGTTTACCACATGTCGTGCATTGCCAGCAAGCTTGTTGTACTGCGTGATGACCGTTGCAGCATGCACAATAAGGTGCGGTACCGGCATATGCTTTCTTTGCAGGTGGCTGAGCTGGTTGGTTCCGCGGGTTCTGTGCAGTCTGTGCTGTAACAGCAAAATTTTGGGCATCCTTTCGCTTCTTTGATTTCTTTGACGTCTCACCTTCCTTACCCTTCTTGTTTTGGCCTTTCTTGCTATCCTCCTTGTCAGCTAACTGTTTCTTGCCCTTGTCACCCTTCCTGTGTAACTTGTTCTTCCGAATCTGCGACTCAGTCAATGTCGCTGATAACTCGATCGCCTGACGGAGTGTGGCAGGGTTACTACCAGTAAGGATGTCTTGTACCGAGTCAGGTAGGCCGTCGATGTACCTTTCGATAGCTATGTCAAGTGGGGTAACCATTGTAGGGCAAAGCAGACTCAGCTCCTCAAACCTATCAGTATACGCCCTGTGCTCACCACTATCTTGCTTCAACTCATCAAATTCCTTCTCCAAAGCTCGCTGCTCATGACGAGGACAGAATTCCCTCATCATCAGAGCCCTAAGTTCAGCCCAGGTCTGTGCGAGAGCAACTTCCGCACCTCGGTCTCTCATTACCCCATTCCACCATGTAAGAGCCCTCTTCTGAAACACGCTCGAGGAGAACTCGACCTTGCGATTATCCGGGCACTGCACGTGGCGAAAAGTATTCTCAATGCTTTCGAACCACTGAAGAAGCCCAGTTGCTCCTTCAGAACCACTAAACTTGAGTGGTTTAGCCTGGTTGAAATCCTTGTATTTGCATAGCACATTGTTGTTGTTGTTGGCTTGGTTCCATTGAGCAAAGAGGTTTGGGAATTGAGCAGCCATTTGCTGCGCAATGATTTCTGCCAGCTCGGCAGTCTCTATCTGGCTTTCGCGTCGAGGAGGCATTGTCTAAAAGAGGAAACATGAAAGGAAACGAGTGAGAGAATTTAGACGAAAAGAATGAGATGAAACAAATCTGATGAAAGCAAGGATAGTGGTCATTTGTTTGTTACTACAAAGCAACGAACGACCTTGGTGATTAGTCAAAGTAAATAGGTTAAAAATAATGTATCACGAAGACATGCTCGCCTATAAGTGAACACTCATCCCAAGAATTCCCAGGTAAGCACAACTGGTCTCGCGTCTGATGAGATGTATACGAAGTGCTTGCCTAGACAGAAAACCCAGAATACAGGCATTCACCCTTCCAGTTTGCACGTGTTCACATTATTTAAAACCCAAAACCTTGACGAGATTTTGAAAATTCAAAGGGGTTCAAAACCATATAACAGAGGGTTCAAAACCTTACAATAGAGGGTACAAAACCTAGAAATTAATCATCCTAGAACAGATGATTAGTTTTCAAAGCGGTTTTGAAATTTATGTTCTTGTTGTGGTCGTCACCTAAGGATAGGTGACGGTATTGTTTTATGACTAAACGCAAGTAAACTCGCGTTAGGGTCCTAAGAAGGTTATAGACTAGGTCAAAGCATTACTAATTACTAATAACCTAATTCCCTATAACCATTGGCTCTGATACCATCTTTTCTGTCACACCCCGACCACGTAGAACATTCAAAACGTGGCGGAAACATCGGGGAGTGTTGTAACAGAATTAATGTTTCACAACCATGGAAATTAAAGTTCCGTTTTATTAAACATTGAGTAATTACATCGTCTGGAAATCTAAATACACTATTTAAACATAGTCTATCATTGTTATTGAGTCACTAAGGCCTTGTCCAGTCCTATGTGAGCATGCATCTTATCAATCGATATCATCCAACAATACCTGAAACATATGTGAAAACAAGGTCAGCAAAGAAATGCTGGCGAGTACATAGGTTTTGTGAAAATAAGATTCATGACTTCTGTTTAAGAAAATGTTTAGTCATGAACCTTGTAATTTGCTTTGTCTTTGTAAATCATTTGAAAAATAATAAGTTCGGATGATAAGTATAAATAAGAGAATAATGCATGATTAAATGAATAACCATGTAAATGAGTTTGCATAAGATAAGTTGTTTATAAATCAATGTCTTGTGAAAAGTATGTTATTTGTATAAAATGTTCTATGTCTCAAACTGAAATGATTCAAATAACGCTATGATATGTAATACCATACAAACACTTATATATAGGAAGTACCAGCGGCGTATCCACCATGTTTGTATCATATTACACACGCATCGTTACTTAATCACTTAACCAAACCAAACCAAACAATGTAAAATGTCTATGTTTAAATCAATTGTCAAATGTATATGTCAAATATCCATGTCAAATGTCTATGTCAAATATCCATGTCAAATGTCTATGTCAAATATCCATGTATGGCAAGTGAAATGTCTCAACTAAACCATATGCACAAAAACAAAGTATTGAAGTAAAACTTGGTTTAAATCAAAGTTATGTTTTGTGGAAAATACATGATCAAATGTCAATCATGTACAAATGTTTACCCAATCGTTAACCCATTTTGTAATATCGTTCTAGTCGTTCTTGTTTTAATTGTGAAACTACTTTATGGTCGATTCTCTAATAACATTCAAACCTTCTTGACGCGTTCCTCGCTCCATCTCGCTCTCGCTCTCGCTCTCGTTCTTAACAAACCCTTACCAAAGGATAAGTTAATAATTACAGATTCAGTCGCTACCCACAACCCCCACACATAACAATGGGTGCAGTAAATAACGGGATTTGTCAGATCCTATGGTACCATAACCTAATACTGGTCGGCTTGATCATTGCTAATGAATGTCATCGGTCATGTAAACTACAACCAACAAGTTTGTTCACTTTTTGAAATTGTTATTAGTTTTTGAAATCATTGTATTCGTTCTTGAAATCATTGTTAGCGTTCTTGAAACTATTGTTATCGTTCTTGATACTACATTGTAATTGTTTTTGAAACCATTGATAAAACATTTAGCATATATGAGTCACCCCAAAACAGTTGAAAACAGTAAAAGAGGGGAATAATGTACTCGCCTGGGAGTGCTTAGGAGTCTTGAACAACTACCAAGTAAGCTAGAGGAGTTCCGGAAATCAAACGGTACCTAATATAGGTAACTACATAATTAACCCGGACCTAAATCGGAAGACTGGGTAGCAGGAGGGTTTGTAAACCAAATGAGTGTAGGAACTCATATGATATGGTTTAACAAAGCCTACATACTAAATGAAACTTAACCTAAGTATTATCGACCCATCGCGACCCATTAAGGTAACTTATGCTACTTTAACGCGTCGTGCGCGTGAAACGCGTTCAGACCGTCTAACTAGCCCTATGACAAGTGTTATATGCCTAAACATGTTACATAATCAGTTATGTGACAAAGGTTTAGGTTACATATGCTTAATTACCAATTATACATGAAAAGGGTATTCTGGTAATTTACCTAAGGCATATGAACCACCTATCATACAACTACTCAAACGATGTGACCATAGGGTATAACCTCGGAAGGTTATTCCCTACCTACTATGGTCACCTAATGTATTTGGTCGGATCCTAATGATCGACCAAACTGGGTCGGGTTCGAGGTATAAGCGATTTATTAGATCGCTTACCCTACGACCCTAGACAACGTGGTAATCAGTAGGCATAGTCCCAAGGGACTATAACCATCGTGATTACAATCACGTTGCGAAGTTCAAACGAACTTCGCATTGACCATTACTGGTCAACGCTGAAAGTCAAACAAAGTTTGACTTTCTGACTCGAAAAGCAGTAAAATAAGGAAAAGAACGAAAGAATACTTACGAAGGGTCCCCGAATGCTAACCTCGATTCAAAAATCTCAGGTATGAAACAATAGTTTCAACTTAGAGTTTCTCAAATCAAAGTTCTAGTGATTTTAGCAATGGGGGTGGATGGGTATTTATAGGAATACCCGAACCGTTAAGATCGTTTCATGGAAAACGTGCCTTAATCCCATCCGTACATGTGTTGAAATGTCATGGTGTTTAGGTGTTTAAATTCCATCCATACATGTGTTGAAATGTCATGGTGTTTAGGTGTTTAAATTCCATCCATACATGTGTTGAAATGTCATGGTGTTTAGGTGTTTAAATTCCATCCATACATGTGTTGAAATGTCATGGTGTTTAGGTGTTTAAATTCCATCCTTATCCGCTGACTAAGCATTGTTAGAATGTGTGGTTGTGAATTAAACAACGGCTAATACATCGAATCTGGTCCCGAATGCGAAAAACGATCCAAATGACGTGACGAATGGATTTTTCTTATGGCGAACACTAAAATAAAATATTTTAGTGCTTACATAAATTTTTGGATGTCCGGATGTATTCAGAACGTAAGTTATGTGCGAAAATGCAAACTTGTGCACTTTTTGACACTTTTAGTCCCTGAATGACCCAAAAGTTTATTTTAGCACACCGAACCCCTCAAAGCCTATTTCTAAGCTATGTAAAGGATATTTATGGTATGTTTAACTTATGGTCATGTTCCGGAAGGTCTGTTACAGTTCAAATTGGCATACTTTCGCAGTTTGTCAACTTTAGTCCCTGTAAGCGAGTTAACTTGTTTTCGGCATACCAAACCTTCCAAAACTTATTTCTAAGTTATGTAAAGGTTATTTAAGGTATGTTAAGCCTATTTCACTATTCCGGAGTGTTCGTTGCATTAAACTGGTTATATTTACGCATCGGTGCGCGTATAACCTTCCAGAAAGCGATTTAGAGTTTGAAATAGAACAAGAATTGATATGTGTAAATGATACACACATTTTTACAAATCCCAAGTATGAAATATAATATTTCATTGGTTCGGTATTTGTTTGATGGCCGTGGAGGCACAGGTGTTACATGCCTTAAGGTTCCTTTAGGTCCATATTATAGGTTAGTATAACCCTCTGAGGTTATACAACTTGGTTCCATAGAAATCCTAGTTCATTGCATGTTTCCGTTAAATGCTTAAAAGTTGACCATTATGCACTTTTAATATTAAAACGAGATTTTTGAAAATGTGAGAGGACAAAAACCTTTATTACTAATATTTAAGTATGCCCTAAAAGTTTGACATCAGATTATGGTCTAAAATAGAAGTTATGCGCGATATCGTAAAATGAAAGCTTTTTATTAATTAAACGGAATTTTTGGCATAAAACCTATTTAAACCCAAATTTGCCACCTACTGTTAAGATTATATTTAGGGATTTTTGGAAATATTTGTTAAATTTTAAACTGATCATAACATAGGTTTCTTGCATAGGCTCGGTAATTGACGATAATGCCCTTTTTGCTAATAAAATGAGTTTTACACATCCTTTGCATATTAAACCTTTTCCTACTGATTTTATACATCAAATAAATTACTTTAAACAGTAGAGGCTGACCAAAATCTTAGATTTCCTTAATCAACCCGAATATCATCAAATACCGACTTTTATGCGATTTAGGAACATAGTATGGTTTAGAACCATATTTAGTACCTAAGATGTCACACCCCGATATTTCCACATATTACCGGTGGGCCCTGTGGGGAGTATCGTGACGTAGTTGATATCATCATAGTCAATATACACAATAAATAGCACATCGGAAGGCTTGGTGAATAATTACTATTACAAACCATAGTGTCTGAGTGTTCGAATGAAAGAATATACAGACTTGGTTGTAATAGGATCCACAGGCGGATCATAAACTAAAATACAAGATAACGGAAATAACAGACTCCAGGTATCTAGGGATTTGCAAGATCCTCTTATATAACACCTAGTAGCTCCAGCCTATTTACGAGAAGTACCAGTCAATCAGTCTTTAGAAAATATGTCAGTTTACACTGGTAAATACAATTAACTGACTCATTTGAAAACATTGATAAAAATTGATTTAAGTGCACAAGGCACAAATCATTTATAACTTGGGACTATTATTTAAGATAATCTTGTATACAGATTTATATGTTTGTCATACAATTGGGGCCGGTTAGAAGCTGGTCATGATTAACCGACTCACCACTTATTGAACCCACAGTGGAGTTATCCCCAACATGTGGGTTTATATTTTAAAATTTGCATCTGTCAGGTGTATGCCTACACCCCTTGCATAGGTCGTGGTCATTTTCAAATGAAATGAGCCGCGGATATCCAGGACACGGTCGTATTAACCCCCAATGTTTATGTTATCAAACAAGACAGATTAAAACGGGTTATGTAAATTTATTAATCACAATCCGATTAAATGATTTCATACCCGACCAAGTGGTATTACTATAATACCGTATCCCAAGCCCATATAAGGGAAATAAGTTAAAAGTATTTACCTGAGTAGATGTGAAGAAGTAACTCAGCCGTATATTCCTAAAGTCTTATGAAAGTACCTTCTACCAAAGCTACTAAATCTGTATAGAAGGTTTATTAACCTATTAGGACACTAATGGGTCTTTATTTAAGTCAAAGACTTAGATCGGCTAGCTTGAAAGAAATTTTACGGTTCTAAACGCTAGATTAAGCGGAGACAGGAATAAAATGTGGTTTAGACCCGTCAAGTTTGGATACTTGTATAATATGGGTAAACTAAACACATTCTGGAATTTGAGGATTTAATGATAAGGTTAAACCCGTTTCGGCTATTTTTTGTGAACTAGTACATAAACCGATCCGAACGCATTAATGCATAACGGGTAACCAAATGAATTATATACAGGTCAAAAATGTTATTATGCTCAAAATATGTTAATACATCAGTAGGATGTTAACATATATGCCCGAAAAGTATTTAAACCAATTTAAGTCCCGTAAGGGCATTTTGGTCATTTTAATGATTATAAAAGAGATTTTAAAATAAACTGAGGTTCTGGTCTTTGATAATCAGTAAAAATATTTATTTTATCCCATTACATCAGTAAGATATTATACATATGTGAGGTTTATAATTTATGGCCAAACTATGCTCCGAAAGGGCATTTTGGTCATTTCACATATGCTTTTAAGGACATTTTTGGAAGTCTGAGTTCATGACTTATACCTACTATAATATTATTGAAATTTGTTTAAAAATTCAGTAGGTAACAAGTCTTAGGTGTAAAATATAGTTTTAAACCATACTATGCACCTTAATTAGTGTAAAACTCGCTAATTAACGATAATTAGGATGTTTATGTAAATCTGAGATTTTGATCAGTTTTGAATGTTTAAAATAATTTATTTAATGTATGAATTCAGTAGGAAAAGGTTTGGCATTCAAATCATTTGTTAATCTCATTTTTTGTATGAAAAGGGTATTATCGTCATTTATCGAATTACACAAGAACTCTATGATTTAATCAGATTATAATCTGACCAAAAATCCTAAAAATCCTTAAAAATAATATATTAACAGTAGGTAATGAGTTTTGGTTCAAAATCCAAGTTTAAACATGTCTTATGCAAGATATCGTAATTTAATTAATAAAAAGCTTCTATTTACGATATCGAGCATAACTTCTGTTTGATACCAAGAACCGATGTCAAATTTTCGAGACAAGTTTATATATCAGTAACGAAGGTTTTTATCCTCTCACATTTCTAAAAATCTCGTTTATATGACAATAGGGTCAAAATGGCATTTATAAGCATAATAACGAAAATGAGCATATAATTCAAACTACTAAGGACCAAGAAATATAACTTCAGGGGGTTATACTACTGTATAATGTAGTCCTAAAGGAGGCTTAAAACATGGGAGAATTAAGCTTAATCGGGTCAAAACTGAAAGTCAAAGCAAAAGTTAAGCTTTTGCGACTTTCGGTTATGAATCGACCTTAGACTGATAATTGTCGGGTTAGACATGTTTGAACATGTTCTAATACTAATAACCAAGTTATTAGAATGATAAAATATAATTTATAACCTCAGGTTTATTAGTTTGAATCATTATTTAAAATCTGTCCAGTTTGACTTTTTGACTTATTAGTTTGACCTGACAATTAACTAGTCAAACGAAATAATTAGGAGGTGCCCTTTTAAGGGTTAATCACCTACCTTAATATGGTCACATAACCACTTTTAATTCGGACAGTGGCTAGACCATTTATGATTAAACCGAAAGTCAAAGCTAATTTACGATATCTTTGACTTTTTGGTTTTTAGACTAATAAACTGAACTAAGAAAGGGCTAACACACTTACATAAGGTCCTAGCTATCTTTTCTACACTTCTTGATCCTCTTCTAAGGCCAGGAGACTCCAGATAATAGTGTTGTGGTTGTTGCAAGTGAATGAGCAAATGGCCACATTAACTTAGGAGCCTTTATATAGCAAAATGACATGCAAGGAGATCAAGGCAGGTGTTTTGGAGGCATCTAGGATCACCCCAGGTGTCCTAGTGGTATTCTAAAACCAACAAATAGCTCATGGAAACGAATTTTTGGCTCCAAAGTCGGTGTAACAGGCTGCAACATGCAGCTGCCAGTTTTTTGGACGCTGTTAGCTGCCACGCGACCCGCGTATGGATTCATCAAGGGCTACGACAGCCCGTGTCAAGGTGTGGCACAAGTTAAACAAGTTTCGATTTTTGCACTTTTAGTCCCTGCTCTTTTATACCCTCATATATCTTTCATTTTTGACATAAATGGCCCCTAAAGTTAGTTTGTAGATGCTCTAGGGAGTATAACCAAACTCCGTTAGGCCCGGTTTCGTTAATTGATCATAAAAAACATAAGTTTCGCCTCATTGACACTTTAAACCCTAATTCTTAGGAATTTGCATAATCAATGTATAATGATTTCGAAACCTCATGAAATTTATAACATTTATTCTTGAGAGTGTATTTGAGTATTTCGAAGCCACGGGTTCGATAAAAGGTCACTCAGAGGTAAGAATTAACATGTTGACACATTTAACCCCTGTAGTTTATAATCTTCCGATTATTTTCATAAACGACTTCTTATATCAAATTAATTACTCGTTTAAGAATATATTTTCCATGCATAGTCATTCAGAGGCACAAGTTTGGCATGTTGACACTTTTAGTCCCTTCGCATACATAATTTCATCATTTGTCAACTTTAGTCCTTCAAACTCAATCTTTCACATATTTAGAGTTTAGGACACGTGTCTTTACATAATTGGACACGTTTTTACGTGGTGTTACATCCTCACCCCCTTAAAAGAAATCTCGACCCCGAGATTTACTGGAATAAGTGAGGGTACTTCTGTCGCATAGTGGACTCAACTTCCCACGTATATTCAGGGCCTCTACGGGCATCCCATTTAACTTTCACTATAGGCACGTGCTTCCTTCGGTGCTTTTTAACCTGACGATCCTCGATCAATATGGGTCTTTCAACAAACCTCAGGCTTTCATCAATCTATACGTCCTTATGAGACATTGCTAATGATTCATCAGCTAGACATTTCTTTAGATTACAGATGTGGAACACATTATGAATTCCACTCAGCTCCTCAGGAAAGTTTAGCTTATAAGCTACACTGTCGACACATTCGATGATCTCGAATGGTCCAATATAACTAGGGCTTAGCTTGCCCTTCTTACCAAAACGCATCACACCTTTCCAGGGTGATACTTTTAGTAAGACTTTGTCGCCCACCTCAAATTTTAGAGGTTTCCGCCTTTTATCAGCATAACTTTTCTGCCTATCCCTGGCAGCTTTTAGGCGATCACGAATTTGGACAATCTTGTCCGTTGTTTCAAGGACTATATCAGGTCCTGATAACTAAGCTTCTCCTACTTCCGCCCAACAAACAAGCGTTCTACATTTCCTTCTATACAAAGCCTCAAAAGGCGCAGCCTGAATGCTAGTATGGTAGCTATTGTTATAGGAGAACTCGATCAAAGGTAGGTGGTCATCCCAACTACCTCCTAAATCAATAACACATGGCCGAAGCATGTCTTCCAAAGTTTGAATTGTACGCTCACTCTGTCCATCTGTCTGAGGATGGTAAGCAGTACTAAAATTCAAACGAGTGCCTAATGATTGTTGGAAACTTTTCCAAAAGTGAGAGGTGTATCTAGTATCTCTGTCAGAAATAATAGACACCGGCACTCCGTGGAGGGATACAATTTTATCCACTTATAACTGAGCTATCTTGTCGGAGCTATGAGTCTCCTTAATGGGTAAGAAATGTGCTAACTTAGTCAGTCTATCAACTATAACCCATATAGTATCATTTCCATGCCTTGGTTTAGGTAACTTGGTTATAAAGTCCATAGTTACCATCTCCCACTTCCATGTGGGAAGTTCTGGCTGTTGAAGCAGACCCGACGGCTTTTGATGTTCAACTTTAATCTAAGCACAAGTCAGGCACTTAGCTACATGTGTGGCAATAGATTTCTTCAAACCTATCCACCAATAATTAGCTTTCAAATCTTGATACATTTTGTCACCTCTAGGGTGAATTGAGTATTTGGAATTGTGAGCTTCTTGGAGGATTATATCACGAAGCCCTCCATGAATAGGGACCGAAATTCTTCCATTCAGTCTGAGGATTCCATCCTTGCCAGGTGCTAACTATTCAACAGTTACACCTAACTTTTCATTTGGGAAGTTAGCTTCCAAAACAGCTTCTTTCTGTGCAGCTAATAGCCTTTTATTCAGGTTATTCTTCAATTCAATGCTCTTGGCATTAAGCCTGATAGGTTTAACTCTTTCCTTGCGGCTTAGAGCATCAGCAACCACATTCGCTTTACCAGGATGGTAGCGAATTTCACAATCATAGTCATTTAGAGTTTCCATCCAGCGGCGTTGTCTCATATTGAGATCCTTTTGATTGAATAAGTGTTGGAGACTATTGTGATCTGAATAGATCACACATTTAGTTCCATACAAATAATGTCTCCACAACTTTAGTGCGAACACAACAACACCCAACTCCAAATCATGGGTGGTGAAATTCTTTTCATGCACTTTTAGTTGTCGTGATGCGTAGGCAATCACTTTGCCTCGCTGCATAAGTACACAACCCATACCGGTGTGTGACGCATCACAATACACAATAAACTCTTCAATTCCTTCAGGTAATGACAATACCAGAGCATTGCTCAGTTTCCGTTTAAGAATCTCAAAAGATTCTTGTTGTTTTGAACCCCAATCAAATTTTACATTCTTGCGGGTCAGAGAAGTCAAAGGTGCAACTATCCTCGAGAAGTTTTCAATGAATCTTCTATAATATCCAGCTAATCCCAGAAAGCTGCGAATTTCAGTTGGCATCTTTGGTGCCTCCCAGTTCATAATGGCTTCTATCCTGGCGGGATCTACTTGGATGCCACGCTCGCTAACAACATGTCCAAGAAATTGGACTTCACGAAGCCAAAACTCGCACTTGGAGAATTTAGCATACAACTTCTCCTGTCGAAGCAATCCTAAGATACATCGAAGGTGCTTCTCGTGATCAACTTGGCTACGAGAATAGATAAGTATGTCATCTATGAAGACAATGACAAACTTATCTAAGTATGGCTTACAGACTCTATTCATGAGGTCCATGAATGCTGCAGGTGCATTAGTGAGCCCGAAAGGCATCACTAAGAATTCGTAATGTCCATACCTTGTTCTGAACGCTGTCTTTGGTACATCTTCAGTTCTAACCTTGAGTTGATGATACCTAAATCTTAGATCAATCTTCGAGAAATAGATTGCCCCTTGAAGTTGGTCGAATAAGTCGTCAAACTTGGGCAAAGGATAACGATTCTTGATCGTTACCTTGTTTAATTCACGGTAATCAATGCATAAGCGCATAGATCCATCCTTCTTCTTCACAAACAAAATTGGAGCTCCCCACGGCGAAGAGCTGGGTTGTATGAAACCCTTTTCCAGTAAGTCATCCAATTGAGTCCTGAGCTCTTTCATTTCAGTAGGCGCTAGACGATAAGGAGCTCATGCAAATGGTGCAGATCCTGGCAGAATGTCTATCCTGAATTCAACTTGCCTCTCAGGAGGCAATTCGGGTAATTCATCAGGAAAGACATCAGGATACTCGGAGATAATTGGAATATCTTCAATCTTGGGATTCGGGTCATTCATTGTCACTTGTGCCATGTAAATGACACATCCGTTCTTCAAACACCTTGATACTTTGAGAATAGACACATTGCTGGGCAAACCATATTGTGTATCTCCTTGGATAGTGACGGATTCACCAGAAGGGATTTTGATGATAATTTGCTTTTTATCGCAGGCAATTTGGGCTTAGTTATGCGATAACCAATCCATGCCTAGAACTACATCAAACCCGGCCAATTTCATTGGCAAGAGGGATAGTGGGATAGAAAGATTCTTAATGGATATAGAGCACCCATCAAGAAGAGTTGAAGCTGTTTCTAAGGTACCATCGGCAAGCTCTACCTCATATTTTATGTCTAGAGTCTTAATAGGCAGATTCAGTAATTTACTAAACGTATGGTCTACAAAAGACTTATCAGCACCCGAATCAAATAAAACTCTAGCATAAATATCGTTAATGTGGAAGGTACCTATTATAACGTTCCCGTCATTCACCGCCTCCCTTGCATTCATCTGAAAAACCCTAGCATTGGTTTTCTTTGCCTCCTCGGGCTTCTTAGCATTCTTAGGGGAATTAGTCTTGATGTGCCCCTTTTCGTTGCAACCGTTACAGGTCGCATCCTTAATGTTCCGGCACTCTACAGACCTGTGCCCTTTCTTCTTGCAGATCCCACAAGGTTTATCTTGTGGGTCCTGGTTGCACTTTCTAAAGTGTCTCTTGTTGCAAGTCTTGCATCTGGGCTTGTCACCCGACTGCCCTTTCATGGAACCAGAGTTCCCTTTGTTCTTTTTGTTCGACTGATGGGACTGATCTTCCTCCCTCTTTCTTTTCCCATCATCGGTGGTTTTCTTTGCCCTACTCCTTACAACATCGAGAGTAAGGGACAAAGATAGATCTACAGCAGATCTATAAGTAGCGGGCTTAGAAGCCTTAACGTTTCCTTTAACCTCTGGGGCTAAACCACCGATAAAACGCGCAATGCGCTTGTGTTCAGGGGTAACCAAATACGGTACAAGTGTGACAACTGCCAAATTTGCATGTATCCGTACAATTTAATTAACCATGATTAGTGTTAATGACTGTGCTGAATTACAATCCACTGCTTTCTAATTACTGCATTATACTTACATGTGCATCACATATTGCAAATGACATATCATTGACTGCATGCAAACATATTGACATAAATGATGCACAAAGCATAATTAGCACAGTTAACAGACAAACCAGGAAAATGCTGACGGAGTTCAGTACATAGACAGACGTTGTTTTGAGACACAGTATGAGCCAGAAACTAAGTACTACACTAGTATAGAATGTAGGGAAGTAAGGACCACAAAACTGCTTTTCTAGGTGATAGTTTAAGTGCCGGGAAGTGCCTAAAACTCACCCAAAGTGCCGAATTCAGCATAATTCAGCAAAAATCAGCTTTTTAACACATAAATATTATTAAAAAACATGACTAAATGGTCCTAAATGCTTTCCTAAGTGTCGGGAATTAAAAGTGTCACAAAAGGGTACATGAAGAACACTAAACGGTATAATTTAGCACTTTAACGAACCTGTATCTAACCGAACAACCGGACACTACCCGAAACATCAAAATTATACTAGAAGCATTGTTTTAATGTTTCCAAGCTAGTTATGACCCCCGAACATCATATTACATGTTTTAAACACCTAACATACTTAACCTTGAATTTTGAACACTTTTAACCAATTTAATTTAACATAACCATGGTTAAGGCTTAACTATACCCCCCCCTTTAATCTACGGTTATGGTGGTGGCCCCACACCATAATCTTACTTGATTCACCTTGATTTCATTTGATTTGTTTTGAGATCTTAATTGATCTTGTTTAGTACTTTAGGGGACATATTAACCAATGGTTTATAAGGGTGGAAGATTATACGTAATCCCTAAGTCCATAACCTTCATAACTTTCACAAATCACAAATCACCAACACTTTTCTTCATCTTCCTCCTTCCTTCTACTTACGGTCAAGAACACACCCACACATCCATCATTTTTCATTTAAGTTCCAACCATTCTCTAGTGTTATTAAGGTGTAAGAGGCATAGTTAGGAATCTTGGAGCTTTCGAAAGTTGAAGGACCTTCATCATTTGCTTGTATCCACTTGTTTTCTTCACTTGAATCATCCCTAGCCTTGAGCTAGTGGTAAGAACACAAATCCTTCCATTTTACATCTTATTTAAGTGGTTAAAAGTTGATACATGATGTAAAGATTAAAGAACACTAAGAAACTTGTAAATGTAACATGAACATAAGCATAAAACTATAAGAAATCTTAGAGAAATCATGTTGTTTAGTGTTGTTTTGCTTCTTGATGATTGATTGTTTGTATTTATGATGTTAGAAATCATATGAAAATTACTAGATTGTGATTAAACACATGATCTAGTAAGTTAAGATGATGATCTTGTGAAAGACCAAGGTGATCATACTTTGTGTATACATGAACTTGAATAATGAAAATTGTTTTCATAAGAGATGATGATTTAAACGCAATATAAGTCTTGTAAGTGGATGATTTCCAAGATAGATTTCTCAAGAAACTAAGTTAAGTAACAAGATTTATATAAACTTGGTTCTTACATAAACCAAACTTGTTTTTAATGGTTAAACAAGTGTAGAAACACTTGTGTAACAAAAAGATTACATAAAGAAGCATTTTTAGAAAATGTGTTTAGAAGTTGTAAACACCCAACTTCTTTAAAAATGAAGTTTTTAAAGAAGTAAATACATTTTAAAGGGTAACTAAACCTACTAAACACACTACCAAGTTACTACAAGTTTTTATGAAAGTTCAAGTTCATGTTGATAGGTAAATTACATAATTTTGGCACTAGGTAAGTATTGATTGAATTGTTGATTGTTGAGATGATTTCAATAAGAAAATGATATGCTTTGATAGCATGGACACCTCCATTTTTAGGGGAAACTATGGCAAAATTTTCTAAAAATATAAACACTAAGAAAAATATTTTCAAACAAATATTTACAAGCGTATTTTGACCATGAGCTTTCGATATAAACTTTGCCATGATTTTTGTTACAAAAATACAAATATTGGAGGTTGGTTTTTGTAAATAAAAATAACTAAATATGTATTTGAAAGATATATATTTAGAAGACACATGTGTGTGATTACTTGTATACTTTGTGTGATAGTTATATTATTTTAGGATTTGAAATAATATAACTTAACAAATACCAAGATATTACAATCCAAAATATTACCAAAAATCTCATGGAATAAATACTCAAGTTACACACATAATATTGTGAAACCGAACAAGAGATGTAACTTACCAAATATTCCGGAAAATATGTTTATAAGTATATTTTTGGTAAATAATATTTTGGACAACAAAAGAATGAAAATGAGATTTTCATGATTACTACAAAATCATATCATATTTTTGAGAAGGAGGAAATATTATATTTTTGGAAGTAAAGAAATGTTTACTTGGAATTATTAAGAAATATAATATTTTTCGGAAAAATATATATATTCTTGGATAAACTTGAAATACATTATTGTTGGATAAAAATAAGTTTATAAATATTTTCTAAGTGAGACTTGAAAATATATTGTTTTGGAACTACAAATATTTTTGCCAAAAGAAAAAATTAGGAATAAAATTAGGAATAATTTTTCTAAGAAATACTTCTTGAAATATATATTTTAGAAATATATATTGGATACTTATTAAAGATAATCCACACCGGGATACGACACTGATACATGGCAAAAATATATAAGTACAAGAATATGAATACACATGTATGAGATACCCCCATCCTTGGGGAGGAAATACGAATAACAATACTTGAGAAATATTATTACAAAAATATTGTTTAACAAATAATTATATAATGGGAATAATAACGAGGACACTTTAAAACGTAATTCAAAGGCACTAATCAATACTAAGACAAGGCACGACCCGCTCGTCTAACGGACCGTAGTACGCATGTAGGTAGTCGTGCGTTCTAGAGGAAGCTTTGAGTTACATCGGATACAAGGAACGCAAAACTGTGTGTTCATGTCCCCCTTTTCTTTAAACTGTTTGGTTTATTAACTTCGGGGGTGAAGTACATGTTTCAAATGATTACAAAAATGCTTACAGACAAATACAATTGGTATGGTTAGCTAAGGAAAGTACAGTAGATCATGTGAATGGGTAGGCGCAAACTTAAGGCCATTAATCCTCGTAGTAGGACCGAGGGACAGGAGTAATAGATGTATTCGGGTGTAGCGAGCCCCACCCATGAGACCGCTGAATGGACCATGAGGTGACTATGTCTTACAGCCGGAAGCCCGGTACAAAGTCTGCTAGGTTTGAGTCTTCCTGCACCATGTCACGTATATTAATGTAATAGCTACACATTAATTGATCTATTTTCTTGTTGCTTTCATACCGGATTTCAATTACATACAAACATATTTACAAAGGTTTCAAAGGTTTATACATACACACAAACGAACACATGAACTCGCTCAACTTTTGTTGATGTTTTCAAACTACATGTATTTCAGGGAATTAGTAAATGGATCTGGCGGGCGTTGGAAGTTTTATGCTGCGATAGGAATAAAGATGTCATCCATGGTCCTTGGGTTTGGTCAGTGTGTCTTACTACTGGACGAGACACGTCTTCCAAACCTTGGTTATTTTTAATATCCTTTGACGAGTCCTTAATGAACTCATAAACAATTTGTATGGCTTGTAAAACTTGAATTTGAAGTCTACGTTTTAAAACAATGTTGTTATGTTTTAAAATTATTTAATGGATGACGGATCTATGGTTTTATCATTTAGTTGATGTTATGATTAAATGCAATGGTATTAAGAAAGTCACACCAAAATCACGCTTCCGCAAAAGTCGGGGTGTGACAGCTTGGTATCAGAGCTTCGATCGTAGTGAACTAGGATTCTTTCTCGAGTCTAGACTACGATCATTAGGGCTCTCACGAAAATGTTTTCATAACATGCTTTCATTGCATACACGAAACGCCCAGATCCAGGAAAAACAAACATTTTTACAAATAAAAGACACGAAACACATTTCAAAGTTAATGTTTATAATTCAGTCTGAGAGACTGGGTAGTTCAGTCTGAGAGACTGGGTAGTTAGTCTGAGAGACTAGTTGGGACAGTTTGAGAAACTCGGGAGTTCAGTCTGGGAGACTGGGTGTTTCAGTATGAGAGACTGGGTGTTTCAGTCTGAGAGACTGGGTGTTTAGTCTGGGAGGCTAGGTAGTTTAGTCTGGGAGACTGGGTGTATAGTCTGGGAGACTGGGTGTTTCAGTCTGAGAGACTAGGTGTTTAGTCTGGGAGGCTAGGTAGTTTAGTCTGGGAGACTGGGTGTATAGTCTGGGAGACTGGGTGTATAGTCTGGGAGACTGGCTATTTAGTCTGGGAGACTGGTTGGTTTAGTCTGGGAGACTAGGAGGGTTAGTCTGGGAGACTAGGAAGGATAGAAAGTTTCATGAGGAATAATGCGAATACATAATTACATGATGAATTGTCTTTTCTCACAATACACTAAGTGTTAGTAATTACTATGGATATACATGCTATGATTATTATGTACCGGCACACATGTCACCTTCTTTAGAAAGCGAGTTGTCGGACGTTGACAACCCTAAGGCCACCGCCACAGATAACCAGATTGCACTTACGCCAGAGATATTTACGTCAGACACTGAGAGTGATCCTGATAGGCTGACCGAAGACGAGGACAACTTCCAACCGTCCGCGCTACTAGACTCTGGTAACGATTTACCCTTGCTGATGGCTTCCCCGACAAGGATCTTTTGTCATCCTTGTTTCAGTCCATGACCACCTCATCACCAGTCATCCCGATAGTGAGCACACCATGGCTCTGATCCTCGATGATGCGCCTCCTTTGGACATTCCTTCCGAAGGTTGGCTACTCGACGAGTAGTTGATGATGACATTGACATGTTTATTGATGGTCCTCCTGATGACGCCCACGATGATGGAAAGTTAGACGAGAACGTTGCTACTAATTTCACTTCTTGAGACCCCTGTTATCAAGCTATCCTCTGATTCTAGTATACACTCGATTTCAGACTTCTTTGAGTCTGCGACATTTTTAGCTTTACAGACGATCGGGTTACCGCTTTTGCTACTGACTTAGATGACGACACCGCTATGACTGCTGCACCATCACCTGCTTGAGATCCCACACCTTCACACAACCCAGAGCCTGCTCCTGAGACAGCTCCAGTTCCTTTTGGGTTAGCTTGATGTTGCACCTGCTGATCCTGCGCCCTTGCTTGATCATGACACCTATTCCTTTTGGTTTACCAGACATTGCACCCCTTATACCTGATCCAGTACCTGCACCTAATGATCTTCTCTTTTGTTGGGGCATTTGTTCCTGCACCTGCACCCGTTGATGTTGCTCCTTTTCCCCTATAGAGACCGACGTCCATTGCGCCAACATGCCTATCGCTTTCTTTCAGAACATACCCGCACCCCAGGAAGGTACTTCAGGTCAGCACCAGTGTGACGATCCTTTTTGCTACAGCGTCATTTCCTACGACCTCACAGGCTACACCGTTTGCTCCTTTCATTACTTCCTACGACCTTAGTCATGAAGAACTTAGACTTCCAGACTTACCTCACCAGTTTTAATACCATGTCTCGATTGGTTCCATACTTGGTTACACCGGAACCAAAACGTATCGCTCGTTTTATTGAAGGTTTAGCCCCGGAGATCAAAGCTAGTGTAAAGGCGTCTCGACCTACTACTTTTAGGTCAGCAACTGATTTGTCATTAACCCTTACTCTGGATGCGATCAGGCTGAGATCGCTTAAGAATTCTGAAGAAGGAAAAAGGAAACGTGAGGATGATAACTCACGTCGTTCTGACAAGAAACATAGGGGGAACCTAGACCACAAGAAGAATTCTGGGTCTAACAGGGGTAACCAGCAAGTGGATGAGAAGCCTAAATGAAAAACCTGCCAGAAACGTCATTTCGGGAAATGCAGGTTTGAATCAAAGTCGCTGTCGCAGTCAAAGCCGATTGGTTGTGGGATCTGCAAGTCCAAAGAACACAAGACTTTGGATTGCAAGAAGTTGAAGGATGCGACCTGTTATGGTTGCAATGAGAAAGGGCACATCAAGACCAACTGCCCAAAGTATGCGAAGAAGCCTGAAGAAGGCAAGAAGACCAATGCCAGGGTCTTTCAGATGAATGCACGGGAAGCAGTGCAGGATGATAACGTGATAATAGGTACCTTCCTTATTAATGATGTTTATGCAAGGGTATTGTTCGATTCTGGTGCCGATAAATCATTTGTGGATGATAAATTTTGTAAGTTGTTAAACCTGCCCGTTAGAACCTTAAGTATAAAATATGAGGTAGAATTGGCCGATGGTACCATAGAAACTACTTCAACCGTCTTAGATGGATGTTTCATATCCATTAGGAACCACTCCTTTCCGTTATCCTTGCTTCCTTTGAAACTAGCTGGATTCGACATAGTAATAGGCATGGATTGGTTATCTCATAACCAAGCTCATATCGTTTGTGATAAAAAGCAAGTGGTTATCAAGACTCCGCATGGTGAGCCACTTACCATTCAAGGAGACACTCAGTACGGGATGCCTAAGCAAGTGTCCATGCTTAAGGCATCAAGGTGTATGAAGAAAGGTTGTGTCATTTATATGGCATAAGTGACTATTGATGAGCCAAAGCCCAAGATTGAAGACATCCCTATCATTTCTGAACACCCTGGTGTATTTCCTGAAGAACTACCTGGTTTACCCCCAGATAGGCAAGTGGACTTTAGAATTGACATTATACCTGGAGCAGCACCTGTTGCAAGAGCACCTTACCGATTAGCCCCGACTGAGATGAAGGAGTTGAGAACTCAGTTGGATGATTTGTTGGCAAAAGGATTTATTAGACCTACCTCATCTCCCTGGGGAGCACCAATTCTGTTTGTTAAGAAGAAAGATGGATCGATGCGTCTATGCATCGACTATCGCGAGCTTAACAAGGTCACAATCAAGAATAGATATCCATTACCCAGGATCGACGATCTGTTCGATCAATTGCAAGGAGCAAGTTACTTCTCCAAGATTGATTTAAGGTCTGGTTACCTTCAGCTGAAGGTTAGAGATGAAGATGTGCATAAGACTGCATTTAGAACTCGCTATGGTCACTACGAGTTCTTGGTGATGCCTTTTGGGCTCACTAATGCACCAGCAACATTCATGGACCTCATGAATCGCATTTGCAAACCCTACTTGGACAAGTTTGTCATCGTCTTCATTGATGACATCCTCATTTATTCAAAGAATCAAGCTGACCATGAAAAGCACCTTCTTTGTATTCTTAAACTTCTTCAGCATGAGAAGCTCTACGCCAAGTTTTCAAAGTGTGAATTTTGGCTTCGTGAAGTCCAATTCCTTGGACATATGGTTAGTGAGTGTGGTATCCAGGTGGATCCCGCTAAGATTGAGGCTATCATGAATTGGCAAGAGCCGAAGACGCCCACAGAGATTCGCAGCTTCTTAGGTCTGGCAGGATATTACAGACGTTTTATTGAAAACTTCTCAAGGATTGCTGCACCCCTGACCTCACTAACCTGCAAGAATATCAAGTTTGATTGGGGTCCTAAGCAACAAGAATCCTTCGATATTCTTAAGCATAAGTTAAGCAATGCTCTTGTGTTGACATTGCCTGAAGGAATTGAAGAATTTGTGGTTTACTGTGACGCATCGCACACTGGCATGGGATGCGTGCTAATGCAGAAGGGTAAAGTTATTGCATATGCTTCCCGACAACTAAAAGTGCACGAAAAGAATTATGCCACCTACGACTTGGAGTTGGGTGCAGTTGTGTTTGAACTAAAACTTTGGAGGCATTATTTATATGGTACCAAGTGTGTGATCTATTCTGATCACAAGAGCCTTCAACATCTGTTTAATCAGAAGGACTTAAACATGAGACAGCGTCGATGGATGGAGACTTTAAATGACTATGATTGTGAAATCCGATACCATCCAGGTAAGGCGAATGTGGTCGCCGATGCCTTAAGTAGGAAGGAAAGGGTGAAGCCCATAAGAATCAGTGCCAAGAGCATTGAATTAAAGAACAGTCTGAATGAAAGACTGTTAGCCGCTTAGAAGGAAGCTGTGTTAGAAGCTAATTATCCAAATGAAAAGTTGGGAGTCACTGCAGAACAATTATCATATGGCAAGGATGGAATCCTAAGATTGAATGGACGAATATGGGTTCCAATCTGTGGAGGACTTAGGGAAGTGATCCTTCAGGAAGCCCATAGTTCCAAGTATTCTGTTCATCCCGGCTGTGATAAAATGTACCAGGATTTGAAGGCGAATTATTGGTGGACATGCTTGAAGAAGTCTATAGCCACTTATGTGGCCAAATGTCTGACATGTGCTCAAGTTAAAGCAGAACACCAGAAGCTGTCAGGTTTGCTACAACAGCATGAACTTCCCACCTGGAAGTGGGAAATGGTGACTATGGATTTTATCACCAAGTTAGCAAAGACGAAGAGATGAAATGATACTATTTGGGTTATAGTGGATAGACTGACTAAGTCAGCCCACTTCTTACCTATTAAGGAAACACACAGCTCAGATAAGTTAGCTCAGCTGTACGTGGATGAGATTGTATCTCTCCATGGAGTGCCAGTATCTATCATCTCTGATAGGGATATGAGGTATACATCGCATTTTTGGAAAAGCTTTCAGCAATCCCTATGCACTCGATTGAACTTCAGCACAACATATGATCCGCAGACAGATGGTCAAAGCGAGCGTACTATACAGACACTCGAGGATATGCTACGAGCTTGTGTTATTGACTTAGGAGGAAGTTGGGATGATCATCTTCCATTGATTGAATTCTCATACAACAATAGCTATCATTCCAGTATTCAAGCTGCACCTTTTGAAGCTTTGTATGGAAGAAAGTGCAGAACAGCCGTTTGTTGGGCAGAAGTTGGAGATGTCCAACTAACAGGACCTGATATAGTCCTGGAGATGACATATAAGATTGTACAGATACGAGATTTCATCTCAAAGATGCCAGGGATAGGCAGATAAAAGGCATAAACCTCTAAAGTTTGAGGTTGGTGACAAAGTGTTACTGAAGGTATCACCCTGGAAAGGGGTAATGCGATTTGGTAAGAAAGGCAAGTTAAGCCCAAGATATATAGGACCATTCGAGATCATCGAATGTGTCAGAATAGTGGCTTATAAGTTAAATTTGCGTGAAGAGTTCAGTGGTATTCATAATGTATTCCACATCTGCAATCTGAAGAAATGTCTAGCTGATGAATCACTAGACATACCACATACGGATGTCCACATAGATGAAAGCCTGAAGTTTGTTAAGAAACCTTTATCGATCGAGGATCGACAGGTTAAGAAGCTTCGAAGGAAGCAGGTACCAATTGTAAAAGTTAAATGGGATGCCCGTAGAGGTCCCGAGTATACGTGGGAGGTAGAGTCCACAATGAAAGAGAAGTACCCTCATTTATTTCAGTAAATCTCGAGGTCGAGATTTCTTTTAAGGGGGTGAGGATGTAACACCTCGTAAAATCATGACCAATATAATAAAGACACATGTCATGAGCTTTAAACGTGTAATGGATTGAATATAAGGGACTCAAGTTGACAAACAAAGAAAGTATGTGTGTAAAAGGATTCAAAGTGTCAACATTGGATAATTATACCTTTCAACAACCCTACACGATGTTTATACCCTTAAACAAATGAATTATGAATCGTATGAAGCCGTTTGTGGAAGAAAAGTGAAAGTTTACAAACCACAAGGGTTAAATGTGTCAACATGTTTAATTTATACCTCTGAGTGACCTTTTAGCGAACTCGAAGCTTTGTAACGATTAATTATGCTCACGATAATAAGTAATAAAAATTTCACAAGGTTTCGATATCGTATGAAGAAATTATGCTAACATTCGTAAATAAGGGGTTAAAAGCGTCAACGTTGAAATTCAAGATTTTTCGGTGATCGTATAACTAACCGGGGACTTAACGAAGTTGGTTTATGACTTAGAGTCCTTAAAAGTCAAGTTTGGGGGTCAAAAATGCAATAAAACAAGTTAAAACCACTTTTAAAAGGATCAGGGACCAAATGTGCAATTGCTGAAAGATTTTTGACCAGATCTGGGATCTATACCGGCCGTGTAAGACCTCCCAGTACTCTTATGCGGGCCGCCTGAAAAGTGCCAGCGTCCAAAAACATGGCAGATGCCAGTTTCAGCCTGTTACACCGCCTTAACTTACCATTTTTCGATCCCAGGGGCTGCACCAACGGATTTTCATGCATAGGGACACATGTATATGATCAGGGAACACTTGTAGACTTATTTGGATTGATCTCACAATTATAAAATGTCAACAGAAAGCTAATTTTCGAATAAACACATAATTAGCAATGTAGAAGCCATGAAACCTGTTTTATCACTCATATAACTTGGTAATTAATGTAAGAACATGTCTAAGCATGTTCAACCCGACAATTTTCAGTTTAGGCTCGGTTCGGAACCGAAAGTCGCAAAACTAGACTTTTGCTTTGACTTTTAGTTCTGACCCAATGTAGCATATTTTAGAAATGCCTTAGAGCTCTATTAGGACCAGGTTATAGGTTAGTGTAACCCTCTGGGGTTATACAACTTGGTTCCTTAGTTATCCGATTCATTTGCATGTTTCCGTTATATGCCTAAATGTTGACCATTATGCCCTTTTGACTTTAAAACGAGATTTTGAAAATGTGAGAAGACAAAAACCTCTATTACTGATTTATAAACTTGTCCTAAAAATTTGACATCAGTTTGAGGTCTAGATTAGGAGTTATGCTCAATATCGTAATTAAGAAGCTTTTTATTAATTAAACGGCGTAATTAGCATAAAGCATATCTAAACCCAAATTTTGACACCAAACTTTTTACCCACTAATGTAATATAATATTTTGGGATTTTTGAAGATTTTTATTTATTTTTAAGCTGAGCATAACATAGGGTTCTTGCTATAATTCGGTAATTGTCGGTTATACCATTTTCTTGAATAAAATGAGTTTTACATAATATTTTGACACCAAACTTTTTGCTACTGATTTTATATAATAAATAAAACATTTTGAACTTTATAAACTGATGAAAATCTTAGATTTCCTTTTATGACCCGGATATCGCTTAAAACCGACTTTTACGCGTTTTAAACGCATAGTATAAGTTAAAACTATTTTTAACATATAAAACTTAATACCTACTGATGTTTTAAGTAAATTTTTATAATTAAACAGTAAGCAAAAATTTTGAACTCAGAATTCTAATTTTGACCTTTAAAGCTTATGTGAAATTACCAAAATGCCCCTACGGGGCATAGTTTGGTTATAAAAGGTAAATTTCACATATATGCAATACCCTACTGTTATGAATTATAAAAATAAATATTTTTACTGATTATATCAGACCTGAAACTCATATTAATATTTAAACTCTTTTATAAGCTTTAAAATGACCAAAATACCCCTACGGGGCATAATTTGAGTTTAAATCCATTTTTGGCATAATGGAAGGTATCCTACTGATATCACAACATATTTAGGGCATATTAACTTAGGAAACCTGTTCATGACTCATTTGTTTACCCGTTATGCATTTTTCACGCTCGGTACGGTTTATGTAACTAGTTTGCATAAATTAGCCGAAACGGGTCAAACCTTATCATTTTTATCTCAAAATCCAGAATGTGTTTAGTTTACCCATATTATACAAGTATACAAACTTGTCGGGTCTGAACCACATTCTAATCCGGTCTTCGCTTAATCGTGCGTTTTGAACCGTGTATCTTCCTTTAAAACTAACCGGTCTAAGTTTAGACTTAATTAAGACCCGTTAGGAATATAATAGGTTATTAAAACCTTCGTTCCAGATTAGGAGACCCATAAAAGATACTTGCACTCGCTGATTGTGATATATACTTGCTCGGGTAAATACTTTTAACTTATTTTCGGTTATATGGGCTTGAGATACGGTATTATAATAATACCACTTGGTCGGGTATGTAATTGTTTTAAATCGGATTGTGATTAATATATATTGCATAACCTATTTTAATCTGTTTTGTTTGGTATATGGCTTTTGGGGGGTTAATGACCATGTCCTGGATATCCTCGGCTCATTCATTGAAATGGCCACGACTTAAGCACGGGGTGTAAGCATACACCTGACAGTTGCGTATGTATAAAAGGTACCCCACAATAAGGAAAATTCCTTGTGAGTATTATACCTGTGGTGTGTCAGTTAATCTTGTCCGGCTCTTCTAACCGGCCCTGACAGACGACAAACATTTAAATCTGTATACAAGATTATTTTTAAATAATTGTCCCAAGTTATAAAAGATATTTTGTGCCTTGTGCATTCAAATTAATTTTCTTAAACATTTTCAAAATGAGTCGGTTAATTGTATTTACCAGTGTAAACTGACGTATTTTCCAAAAGGCTAAGTGCATGTACTAAACGGAATAGGCTGGCTACTCCTAGCATCAATAAAGAGTCTTGTAAGCTTAGATGTTATAAATCTGCTGAACAATGTTTCTTTTAACTTTGATCCGCTTGTGGATCCTTTACAACCGTTTTGTAATAAATGATATTACTTTCATTCGGTTTGTAATGAAATTATCTTTCGACTTCCGCTGTGTATATAAACTGTGATAAATTGTCTATGATGATATCAACTACGTCGCGATACTCCCCACCGGACCCACCGGTAATACGTGGAAATATCAGGGTGTGACATGGTGGAACCTTCAGGTTCAGACTTTGGGCGAGACTGTTGCGTATGCTTTGACGTGGGACGAACTGAAAGAACTAATGCGTAAGAGATATTGCTCGAGGGCAGAAGTCCAGAAATTGGAGACTGAACTATGGAACTTGAAAATGGAAGGTTCAAAGATAGCCGAGTATGTGCAGAGATTTCATGATTTATCACAAGTTGCTTCGCATTTGGTGGAACTAGAGTTTAAGAGGATCGAACGCTTCATCGGGGGATTGGCACCTTAGATTCTAAGTCTAGTGACAACATCTAAACCTCCAACGATCACCGATGCTATCGACTTAAGTGTGGCTCACTGAAGAAGCAGTTAGACTAGGAAAAATTTCCACTTCGGAAGAGAAAAAGGAGACTCCTGTAAAGTCATATGAAGACAATAAGAGAAAGTTCGCAAATCTCAAGAAGGTTACTCAGGAGAGTAACAAGAAGAAGGCCAAAAAGGGAAAAGATTACATGGGTATCCTACCTAAGTGCGACAATTGTCTACGTTATCATATCGGGCGATGCAGATATGGAAAATGTGAAAACTGTGGCAAAGTGGGGCATGTCAAGGAAACTTGTAGGCAAGATACTGAACGTGGAAATAGAGGACAAGATGGTAGCGAAAATCACGAAGGAAACAACGACAACGACAATTATCAAGGCAGGAGAGTGACAAACAAAAACATGCTCAAAGTTGTTTTAACTGTGGAAGCAAAAAGCATTTCAGAAATTATTGCCCTAAAAAGAAGGATGAAAGCTCAACACCGGAGCTAGGGAGACACACCAGGAATCCAAGCGTGGATATCGGTACGTCCTATATTAGTCAACGTTATGCATCTGTGCTGCTAGATACTGTTGCAAATTTTAAGCTTCGCATCTCTAGAGTTTGAGAGTATACTTGGTTTAGTAGCAAGTAAGTTAGATAACCCGCACTCGATAGAACTAGCTAATGGGAAGCTAGTGGAAGCCAACGAAGTAATTGGAAACGGTAAGATAGAACCTGGAGAGCGTGAGTTTACGCTTGATCTACTGCCAGTTGAGTTGGGAAGCTACGACGAGGTAATAGGGATGGATATCCGCATCCCGATGGAGAACGAAGAAACGACCGTAACTCATGAAGCAGGATATGCCTCTACAAATTACTAGTTGCTTGAATGAACGAAAGTTGTTACCTTCTTGGCTCATGTCGTGGACAAGGGAGCCGAAGAACCCAAAACTCGAAGATATCCCTATGATAAGGGAATATCCTGAAGTCATCCCCGAAGACTTGCCAGAATTATCTCCTCAACGACAATTCAAATTTCGCATCGATTTGATTTCCAGGCGCCGCGCCTGCAGTCAATGCACCTTAGCGACTTACACCTTCGAAGATGCAAGGATTGTCAGTGTAGCTTCAATAGTTGATAGAGAAGGAAGTTAACAGACCAAGTTTCCCGTTTTGGGTAACCCCAGTTCTGCTCGTCAAGGAGAAGGACGATGATTTTCAAATAAGCATCGACCACCAGGAGCCGGACGAGCCAACCAACAAGAGTCGGTAACTCTTGCTGAGGATTAACGAATTATGTATTTAACTAACTGTGAGAATCCAACTACTATTTCACGACTGATCGATGATCGAGTGTCATTAACTGTGAATTCAGAAAGAAAGTATACCGGGGAAATTGTGGGACAATAACTTGTTTTAAATGTACACAAAAATGGTGTTTCCTACACGATGCACAAAACAGTTTTACACAGGATACGAAACTTTGAGAATCTAGAAAACATGTACTTAGGACCTTTGGGAACCCAGGTCCAAACTCGTAAAGGTTGTTGCTTAGGAACCACAAATGTTAACTCAAGTAAACCCCCTTTATCCTGACGTATATGCTATTTCAGTTAACCAAACAGAAAGTACTCAAATTTCTTTTGTTGAAATCTTCACTTTTGCTTCTAGCGAGTAGATGTTTGCATCTCTACTCCCCTTAATGGTAGTTGCATCGCGTTAATTTTCTTCGCTGAGAGCGAACACGCATTTTCTTCGGTACTTGATCATTTCTTCATGTTAACAAACACTCATTGTAACATTTCTTGGGATTGCATATGTTACTTAGGCACCATTGGTTATACATGTGGTTTCGTTTCAAATAAGCGCTTCATCAAGGTCCAAATACTATTTTGCTGAAACTAATTATTGATTTGCGATTCGAATGGCTTACATTATTGTAATTGTTGACTCCCTTGATATCAAGTCAACACACTTTCTTGAAACTTCTTTTCTTTCAAGTTACATTCATGGTTTATCTTTGTAACCATGCCGAGATTCCCTTGTCGACACATACGCTTATTGTCAGATTGCAAAACCAAGTTCAATTGCTTAAACTTATCCATTTTGCATATTCAATTTAAGACGCCATGTGATGTATCGAGAGCATCATACTCAAATATTTTTTGCAAAGGTTCTTTTGTTTCGAGTCGTAGTAGGCTTGATTGGTCTACGACTCCACTAAATCGTTTGTTGGTTTCGATACCTTGCGGTGACACTTTCACAAAATTGAAGCTTGCGCTAATTTGGTTACGCACCTCATACACGTATTTATTTCTCTATTTATTTTCTCTAAATCCGTTTTGTTTATCACAATTAAAGCGGTCCCAACACAGTTGTGTGTTAAGGCAATGGTACATAGATTCATTTCATAGCACGGTGTACCTCCTAACGATTTTTTAATGGTCGATCGAATGCCTTGCGGTACTTATTACTTTTCATCTCTGATCGAAAACAGTGGTTCTTTGATGTTCCGTATTCAATTGGAAACTCTATGACATTGTGTAAACCAAATCCTCAGATTACTTTAGTACACACTCATTTGATTTCAAACACGGTGAACTTGTTCGGTCACCGCTATTGTTGAAATATGTCAATTACGACACCTTGTTGTGTCATTACAAAATTTGTAGCTTGTGCTAATCATGGTTAACCGTTTCACACAAAACTACACATACTTTTGTTTGATTTGTCATTTAAACATTCCGGATGCAACTACGAACTAAGACAATAATACACCAGATTCGCTTATGTTTCATTCGGTGTATTTTCGCAATTCAAGAATGTCAAAAACACTATTTTATCCATGTATTTGTTCGAAAGTTGACAGATCATTTTCATGCTACTATCACATTTGAGTTGTTGATTTTGAGTTCCTATAGCGGATGCTATGGTTTGTGAAAACTCGTTTTCATATTGTGACCGATTGTATGAGAATCCATTGGTCAAAACCCCTTTGTTGCACCACTGTTAACTAAGTTACCCTAGATTCTACATCTATACATCTCGTGTCCTTTGACATCAAATGCTAGAACACATACCTTTTAACCATTGGATTCTTGTGGTTGTAATATATCCTTGGATTCACCTGATGTGAATAAAGATTTGATTCGATTTTGTGGTTATCTACCTCAATATTATTCATATACATACACGCATAATGTAACCCTAAGGAGTTAAGGTAGTATAAATTTCGAGGACGAAATTTTCTTAACAGAGGGAGAATGTGACAACTGCCAAATTTGCATGTATCCGTACAATTTAATTAACCATGATTAGTGCTTAATGACTGTGCTGAATTACAATCCATTGCTTTCTAATTACTGCATTATACTTACATGTGCATCACATATTGCAAATGACATATCATTGATTGCATGCAAACATATTGACATAAATGATGCACAAAGCACAGTTAGCACAGTTAACAGACAAACCAGGAAAATGCTGACGGAGTTCAGTACATAGACAGACGTTGTTTTGAGACACAATATGAGCCAGAAACTAAGTACTACACTAGTATAGAGTGTAGGGAAGTAAGAACCACAAAACTTCTTTTCTAAGTGATAGTTTAAGTACCAGGAAGTGCCTAAAACTCACCCAAAGTGCTGAATTCAGCATAATTCAGCAAAAATCAGCTTTTTAACACATAAATATTATGCAAAAACATGACTAAATGACCAATGCTTTCCTAAGTGTCGGGAATTAAAAGTGTCGCAAAAGGGTACATGAAGAACACTAAACGGTATAATTTAGCACTTTAACGAACCGGTATCTAACCGAACAACCGGACACTACCCAAAACATCAAAATTATACTAGAAGCATTATTTTAATGTTTCCAAGCTAGTTATGACCCCCGAACATCATATTACATGTTTTAAACACCTAACATACTTAACCTTGAATTTTTAACACTTTTAACCTATTTAATTTAACATAACCATGGTTAAGGCTTAACTATACCCCCCTTAATCTACGGTTATGGTGGTGGCCCCACACCATAATCTTACTTGATTCACCTTGATTTCATTTGATTTGTTTTGTTTTGAGATCTTAATTGATCTTGTTTAGTACTTTAGGGGACATATTAACCAATGGTTTATAAGGGTGGAAGATTATAAGTAATCCCTAAGTCCATAACCTTCATAACTTTCACAAATCACCAACACTTTTCTTCATCTTCCTCCTTCCTTCTACTTACGGTCAAGAACACACCCACACATCCATCATTTTTCATTCAAGTTCCAACCATTCTCTAGTGTTATTAAGGTGTAAGAAGCATAGTTAGGAATCTTGGAGCTTTCGAAAGTTGAAGGACCTTCATCATTTGCTTGTATCCACTTGTTTTCTTCACTTGAATCATCCCTAGCCTTGAGCTAGTGGTAAGAACACAAATCCTTCCATTTTACATCTTATTTAAGTGGTTAAAAGTTGATACATGATGTAAAGTTTAAAGAACACTAAGAAACTTGTAAATGTAACATGAACATAAGCATAAAACTATAAGAAATCTTAGAGAAATCATGTTGTTTAGTGTTGTTTTGCTTCTTGATGATTGATTGTTTGTATTTATGATGTTAGAAATCATATGAAACTTACTAGATTGTGATTAAACACATGATCTAGTAAGTTAAGATGATGATCTTGTGAAAGACCAAGGTGATCATACTTTGTGTATACATGAACTTGAATAATGAAAATTGTTTTCATAAGAGATGATGATTTAAACACAATATAAGTCTTGTAAGTGGATGATTTCCAAGATAGATTTCTCAAGAAACTAAGTTAAGTAACAAGATTTATATAAACTTGGTTCTTACATAAACCAAACTTGTTTTTAATGGTTAAATAAGTGTAGAAACACTTGTGTAACAAAAAGATTACATAAAGAAGCATTTTTAGAAAATGTGTTTAGAAGTTGTAAACACCCAACTTCTTTAAAAATGAAGTTTTTAAAGAAGTAAATACATTTTAAAGGGTAACTAAACCTACTAAACACACTACCAAGTTACTACAAGTTTTTATGAAAGTTCAAGTTCATGTTGATAGGTAAATTACATAATTTTGGCACTAGGTAAGTATTGATTGAATTGTTGATTGTTGAGATGATTTTAAAAAGAAAATGATATGCTTTGATAGCATGGACACCTCCATTTTTAGGGGAAACTATGGTAAAATTTTCTAAAAATATAAACACTTAGAAAAATATTTTCAAACAAATATTTTCAAGCGTATTTTGACCATGAGTTTTCGATATAAACTTTGCCATGATTGTTGTTACAAAAATACAAATACTGGAGGTTGGTTTTTGTAAATAAAAATAACTAAATATCTATTTGAAAGATATATATTTAGAAGACAAATGTGTGTGATTACTTATATACTTTGTGTGATAGTTATATTATTTTAGGATTTGAAATAATATAACTTAACAAATACCAAGATATTACAATCCAAAATATTAACAAAAATCTCATGGAATAAATACTCAAGTTACACACATAATATTGTGAAACCGAACGAGAGATGTAACTTACCAAATATTCCAGAAAATATGTTTATAAGTATATTTTTGGTAAATAATATTTTGGACACCAAAAGAATGAAAATGGGATTTTCATGATTACTACAAAATCATATCATATTTTTGAGAAGGAGGAAATATAATATTTTTGGAAGTAAAGAAATGTTTACTTGGAATTATTAAGAAATATAATATTTTTGGGAAAAATATATATATTCTTGGATAAACATGAAATACATTATTGTTGGATAAAAATAAGTTTATAAATATTTTCTAAGTGAGACTTGAAAATATATTGTTTTGGAACTACAAATATTTTTGCCAAAAGAAAAATTATCTTTAATAAGAATAACAAAACTTGAGAAGTATTATTACAAAAATATTGTTTAACAAATAATTATATATTGGGAATAATAACGAGGACACTTTAAAACGTAATTCAAAGGCACTAATCAATACTAAGACAGGGCACGACCCACTCGTCTAACGGACCGTAGTACGCATGTAGGTAGTCGTGCGTTCTAGAAGAAGCTTTGAGTTACATCAGATACAAGGAACGCAAAACTGTGTGTTCATGTCTCCCTTTTCTTTAAACTGTTTTGTTTATTAACTTCGGGGGTGAAGTACATGTTTCAAATGATTACAAAAATGCTTTCAGACAAATAAAATTGGTATGGTTAGCTAAGGAAAGTACAGTAGATCATGTGAATGGGTAGGCGCAAACTTAAGGCCATTAATCCTCGTAGTAGGACCGAGGGACAGGAGTAATAGATCTATTCGGGTGTAGCGAGCCCCACCCATGAGACCGCTGAATGGACCATGAGGTGACTATTTCTTACAGCCGGAAGCCCGGTACAAAGTCTGCTAGGTTTGAGTCTTCCTGCACCATGTCACGTATATTAATGTATTAGCTACACATTAATTGATCTGTTTCCTTGTTGCTTTCATACCGGATTTCAATTACATACAGACATATTTACAAAGGTTTCAAAGGTTTATACATACACACAAACGAACACATGAACTCGCTCAACTTTTGTTGATGTTTTCAAACTACATGTATTTCAAGGAATTAGTAAATGGATCTGGCGGGCGTTGGAAGTTTTATGTTGGGATAAGAATAAAGATGTCATCCATGGTCCTTGGGTTTGGTCAGTGTGTCTTACTCCTGGACGAGACACGTCTTCCAAACCTTGGATATTTTTAATATCTTTTGACGAGTCCTTAATGAACTCATAAACAATTTGTATGGTTTGTAAAACTTGAATTTGAAGTCAACGTTTTAAAATAATGTTGTTATGTTTTAAACTTATTTAATGGATGGCGGATCTATGGTTTTATCATTTAGTTGATGTTATGATTGAATGCAATGGTATTAAGAAAGTCACACCAAAATCACGCTTCCGCAAAAGTCAGGGTGTGACAACAAGCCTTGACATTGAGTTGAAACTGGTCACATAAGACCTACAATCCAAATCCTTCATTACTAGAGTGAGGAAGTCAGTTTCTATTCTTTCAATTTCATGCTGAGGACAGTAAGTGTCCTTCACAAGGTCAACAAACTTGCTCCACGAAAGGTTATACAGAGGAACCTTTCCAGTGGATTGCACCAAGGCTTTCCACCATGTTAAGGCATCGCCCTTGAAAGACTGAGATACAAACTTGACTATGTCTTCCTTAGCACACCCACTGATGTCAATTACAGTTTCCATTTCATCCAACCATTTCATACAGTCAATTGCTCCCTTTTCTCCTGTGAAATCTCCCGGTTTACAGGAGACGAAGTATTTATAGGTACAACTCTTGTTGTACTTAAGAGTCTAATTTAACACAACTTTCTAAGATTCAGATCTCTGGTTGGATGAATGTTGAGATTCATACCTTTTTGATGCATGCGAATGTGATAAGGGTTTTGTATTAGTTTTGGACGGAACATGACTCGGTTCTTTGAATATTTTATCCACCGCTTGAGCAACTGCGGTATCAATCATTGCTTGCAATTCAACATTTGTAAGATTTATTCTTGCTTCATTATTGTTCTCTTCCTGCGGATGACTGTTTGCTTCGTTAGAGCCAACCATGATTTGGGTACTAAAATTAAACAATAATGATTTATTTAACTTATATAATGAATCATCACATTGACGATTAGATGGTCATGGTATTCGTAAACCATATAGACCATTTTAATAAATAAATAACAATCAATTCGATTATGATTTGCCTAGGCTTCAAATGAACCATAAAAAAGCAATCAATAGGATATAATCCTTTATATTTATTAGACAGGGGGATATAAATCACAACTGTCAATGTCATAAAAGACAATTTCATATAGCACAAGGCTCGTCTCGAAGGACATTTAGATGGCGCAGAAAGCCTTGTCACAGGGACGATTAAAGTATAAGCAGTGATCTCTTGGATCAGCGATCTTTTAAGGTTTGAACATAGTTCATCGCCTTTTTGACAAGAAGTTTATAAAATAAAACTATCATTGTCATTATTACACATTTGCTTATGGGCATACATCTCAAATGGATGTTTTGGTGTATACATCATATTAATGTTTATTAGCCATGATTCACATCGATCATCTAGGCTATGATAGTGACTTGAAAAAAAAATCCAAGTACATTGGGAAGTTTGTGTGGTCTCTCGAGCCACACAGCCAGGAATGTTAACATGTTTTCAGATGTTAACAGGGAGTTGTTTTCTTAAAAAGGTTGTACCATTATAGCCATTAATATTTTGGCTAGGTTATACCTTTAAGAATTTCTTTGGCAGATCAATTTAAAATTGAATTGATATAGTACGATGATGTAATAAAATACATATTTAAAAATCCAAAGAGAAATTCCATTAAACCATTAAACTATTACAAAGATGCCCTAAACGGGTCTTGAAATGAACATACTGCCCACGCAGGGGCTACAGAAACAGAAATAAGTCCACGTAGGGACTAGGTACTGAAAAATAAAATGTCCTCACAGGGACTTGATTGAAAGATACAATACAAAATAAAGTAAACAACTTTCTATTTCTTTTTGCCTTTGATGAGATTCGCAAGGCCCTTGAGAAAGTTGTTATACTTCTTATTGGTTTCATCTGCTTTTCGCTCAACTTTGTCCAACTTCTGCAAAATTTCTTGAGTTTGCTCCTGTTGGGGAGGAGGTTGCTGATAAGGTGGGTATTGATACCCTTGCACAGGATATCCAGTTGGGTAAACTGGAGGATAAGATGAAGGGTAAAGTGCATTATACTGTGCTGCCGTAAGATATGGATCTTGGGCTCCATATTCCTCAGTGGTTGGATATCCAGATGGGTTATACCCAGACAAACCTGGGTATGTCGGTATGGGGTTATCATAACCCACTGGCGGTGGCGGTGGTGCAAGTGTAACTTGCGGAGGATTATGTTCCGAAACCACATGAGAGGGTCCACCCATTTGTGGATCCTCAGGGATTGGAGGGTACGTGCTCGAAGCTTGAGGGGAACTGAACCTAGGCCCCCCTCGCACGGACATCCGTGCATTCCTCCTTCGCCTAGGCGGCTCGGGAGGTGGTTGAGGTGGTTCCTCAACGGGTAGAGGTGGCGGAGTAACCGCTTGAAGATACGGCTCATCCAAAGGAGGTTGAGCAGGAGAGTTATGATACGAAGGGGTGAATTCCCATTTATACTTAGCTCATCTTTCGACAAATGAATCGGGCCCTGATACGGCGATCCTTGGTATGGAGAACCGCTAGAGATGCTGATAAGGTGACCCGGTGTCCCAGTTTATAGCTCTGGATCAGGATCGTCATCCATCTCCATCTCTTGGGAGAAGTGATCCTCTGGTCGTAGAGGATTGAAACCCAGTAGATTGTTGACATAGTCGTTAGGGTTGAACTGGGCCGTGGAATAAGTGGAATCATAGTGATGGAAAGAATGGAAGTGCAAAGAATGGTAAGATTGGTGCGAATGGTGAGAATGGTGTGATTCTTGAGAGTGATGGGAATGCTGGGGCTCGTCTGGAATAGGTAGCCCAAAGTATGGAGGATCCGAAGGTGAGGAACCTAGCGAAACAGAATGTCTTACCGGTTCAAAGGAATGTCTCCAGTGATCCCGAGAATCAGAGCTAGAGAAAGATGCTGACGGAGTGCGTCTATGGGAAGGTCCAGCACCGCTTGATGGTCCTCCTCGCATCGGGCCTTTTCCCTTACCTCGTAGACGCGCGGAATTTTCAATTAATCTATTAAAACAATAAAAGAACATATAAACGACAAAAGGAATGTTAAGAATAAATCCTAGGTCATATGCCTAGACTCGGAAGTCTAAGGAATGTGCTTATTGTGTCATTGAGATTAAACACAAAAGGTTAGTGTTTAATTCACTCAATGTTGGCACTGATACCAACCTGTCTCACCCCGATATTTCCACATATTACCGGTGGGGAGTACCGTGACGTAGTTGATATCATCATAGTCAATATACACAATAAATAGCATAGCGGAAGGCTTGGTGAATAATTACTATTACAAACCATAGTGTCTGAGTGTTCGAATGAAAGAATATACAGACTTGGTTGTAATAAGATCCACAGGCGGATCATAAACTAAAATACAAGATAACGGAAATAACAGACTCCAGGTATCTAGGGATTTGCAAGATCCTCTTATATGACACCTAGTAGCTCCAGCCTATTTACGAGAAGTACCAGTCAATCAGTCTTTAGAAAATATGTCAGTTTACACTGGTAAATACAATTAACTGACTCATTTGAAAACATTGATAAAAATTGATTTAAGTGCACAAGGCACAAATCATTTATAACTTGGGACAATTATTTAAGATAATCTTGTATACAGATTTATATGTTTGTCATACAATTGGGGCCGGTTAGAAGCCGGTCATGATTAACCGACTCACCACTTATTGAACCCACAGTGGAGTTATCCCCAACATGTGGGTTTATATTTTAGCATTTGCATCTGTCAGGTGTATGCCTACACCCCTTGCATAGGTCGTGGTCATTTTCAAATGAAATGAGCCGAGGATATCCAAGACACGGTCGTATTAACCCCCAATGTTTATGTTATCAAACAAGACAGATTAAAACGGGTTATGTAAATTTATTAATCACAATCCGATTAAATGATTTCATACCCGACCAAGTGGTATTACTATAATACCGTATCCCAAGCCCATATAAGGGAAATAAGTTAAAAGTATTTACCTGAGTAGATGTGAAGAAGTAACTCAGCCGTATATTCCTAAAGTCTTATGAAAGTACCTTCTACCAAAGCTACTCAATATGTATAGAAGGTTTATTAACCTATTAGGATACTAACGGGTCTTTATTTAAGTCAAAGACTTAGACCGGCTAGCTTGAAAGAAACTTTACGGTTCTAAACGCTAGATTAAGCGGAGACCGGAATAAAATGTGGTTTAGACCCATCAAGTTTGGATACTTGTATAATATGGGTAAACTAAACACGTTCTGGAATTTGAGGATTTAATGATAAGGTTAAACCCGTTTCGGCTATTTTATGTGAACTAGTCACATAAACCGATCCGAACGCATAAATGCATAACGGGTAACCAAATGAATTATATACAGGTCACAAATGTTATTATGCTCAAAATATGTTAATACATCAGTAGGATGTTAACATATATGCCCAAAAAGTATTTAAACCAATTTCAGTCCCGTAAGGGCATTTTGGTCATTTTAATGATTATAAAAGAGATTTTATAATAAACTGAGGTTCTGGTCTTTGATAATCAGTAAAAATATTTATTTTATCCCATTACATCAATAAGATATTATACATATATGAGGTTTATAATTTATGGCCAAACTATGCTCCGAAAGGGCATTTTGGTCATTTCACATATGCTTTTAAGGACATTTTTGGAAGTCTGAGTTCATGACTTACACCTACTGTAATATTATAGAAATTTGTTTAAAAATTCAGTAGGTAACAAGTCTTAGGTGTAAAATATAGTTTTAAACCATACTATGCACCTTAATTAGTGTAAAACTCGCTAATTAACGATAATTAGGATGTTTATGTAAATCTGAGATTTTGATCAGTTTTGAATGTTTAAAATAATCTATTTAATGTATGAATTCAGTAGGAAAAGGTTTGGCATTCAAATCATTTGTTAATCTCATTTTTTGTATGAAAAGGGTATTATCGTCATTTATCGAATTACACAAGAACTCTATGATTTAATCAGATTATAATCTGACCAAAAATCCTAAAAATCCTTAAAAATAATATCTTAATAGTAGGTAATGAGTTTGGTTCAAAATCCAAGTTTAAACATGTCTTATGCAAGATATCGTAATTTAATTAATAAAAAGCTTCTATTTACGATATCGAGCATAACTTCTGTTTGATACCAAGAACTGATGTCAACTTTTCGGGACAAGTTTATATATCAGTAACGAAGGTTTTTGTCCTATCACATTTCCAAAAATCTCGTTTATATGACAATAGAGTAAAAATGGCATTTATAAGCATAATAACGAAAATGAGCATATAATTCAAACTACTAAGGACCAAGCAATATAACTTCAGGGGGTTATACTATTGTATAATGTTGTCCTAAAGGAGGCTTAAAACATGGGAGAATTAAGCTTAACCGGGTCAGAACTAAAAGTCAAAGCAAAAGTTAAGCTTTTGCGACTTTCGGTTATGAATCGACCTTAGACTGATAATTGTCGGGTTAGACATGTTTGAACATGTTCTAATACTAATTACCAAGTTATTAGAATGATAAAATATAATTTATAACCTCAGGTTTATTAGTTTGAATCATTATTTAAAATTTGTCCAGTTTGACTTTTTGACATATTAGTTTGACCCGACAATTAACTAGTCAAACGAAATAATTAGGAGGTGCCTTTTTAAGGGTTAATCACCTACCTTAATATGGTCACATAACCACTTTTAATTCGGACAGTGGCTAGACCATTTATGATTAAACCGAAAGTCAAAGCTAATTTATGATATCTTTGACTTTTCGGTTTTTAGACTAATAAACTGAACTAAGAAAGGGCTAACACACTTACATAAGGTCCTAGCTATCTTTTCTACACTTCTTGATCCTCTTCTAAGGCCAGGAGACTCCAGATAATAGTGTTGTGGTTGTTGCAAGTGAATGAGCAAATGACCACATTAACTTAGGAGCCTTTATATAGCAAAATGGCATGCAAGGAGATCAAGGCAGGTGTTTTGGAGGCATCTAGGATCACCCCAGGTGTCCTAGTGGTATTCTAAAACCAACAAATAGCTCATGGAATCGAAATTTTGGCTCCAAAGTCGGTGTAACAGGCTGCAACAGGCAGCTGCCAGTTTTTTGGACGCTGTCAGCTGCCACGCGGCCCGCGTATAAGCAGAATAACGAAAATCTCGTTTATATGACAATAGGGTAAAAATGGCATTTATAAGCATAATAACGAAAATGAGCATATAATTCAAACTACTAAGGACCAAGCAATATAACTTCAGGGGGTTATACTACTGTATAATGTGGTCCTAAAGGAGGCTTAAAACATGGGAGAATTAAGCTTAATCGGGTCAGAACTGAAAGTCAAAGCAAAAGTTAAGCTTTTGCGACCTTCGGTTATGAATCGACCTTAGACTGATAATTGTCGGGTTAGACATGTTTGAACATGTTCTAATACTAATTACCAAGTTATTAGAATGATAAAATATAATTTATAACCTCAGGTTTATTAGTTTGAATAATTATTTAAAATCTGTCCAGTTTGACTTTTTGACTTATTAGTTTGACCCGACAATTAACTAATCAAACGAAATAATTAGGAGGTGCCCTTTTAAGGGTTAATCACCTACCTTAATATGGTCACATAACCACTTTTAATTCGGACAGTGGCTAGACCATTTATGATTAAATAGAAAGTCAAAGCTAATTTACGATATCTTTGACTTTTTAGTTTTTAGACTAATAAACTGAACTAAGAAAGGGCTAACACACTTACATAAGGTCCTAGCTATCTTTTCTACACTTCTTGATCCTCTTCTAAGGCCAGGAGACTCCAGATAATAGTGTTGTGGTTGTTGTAAGTGAATGAGCAAATGACCACATTAACTTAGGAGCCTTTATATAGCAAAATGACATGCAAGGAGATCAAGGCAGGTGTTTTGGAGGCATCTACGATTACCCTTGATGTCCTAGTGGTATTCTAAAACCAACAAATAGCTCCTGGAATCGAAATTTTGGCTCCAAAGTCGGTGTAACAGGCTGCAACATGCAGCTGCCACGCGGCCCGCGTAAGGATTCATCAAGGGCTACGCGGCCCGTGTCATGGTGTGGCACAAGTTAAACAAGTTTCGATTTTTGCACTTTTAGTCCCTGCTCTTTTATACCCTCATATATCTTTCATTTTTGACACAAATGGCCTCTAAAGTTAGTTTGTAGATGCTCTCGGGAGTATAACCAAACTCCGTTAGGCCCGGTTTCGTTAATTGATCATCGAAAACATAAGTTTCACCTCGTTGACACTTTAAACCCTAATTCTTGGGAATTTGCATAATCCACGTATTACGATTTCGAAACCTCATGAAATTTATATCATTTATTCTTGAGAGTGTATTTGAATATTTCGAAGCCTCGGGTTCGATAAAAGGTCACTCAGGGGTAAGAATTAACATGTTGACACATTTAACCCCTGTAGTTTATAATCTTCCGATTATTTTCATAAACGACTTCTTATATCAAATTAATTACTCGTTTAAGAATATATTTTCCATGCATTGTCATTCAGAGGCACAAGTTTGGCATGTTGACACTTTTAGTCCCTTCACATACATAATTTCATCATTTGTCAACTGTAGTCCTTCAAACTCAATCTTTCACATATTTAGAGTTTAGGACACATGTCTTTACATAATTGGACACGTTTTTACGTGGTGTTACATAAGACTTGTTACCTACTGATGTTATGAATAAATTTTTATACTTAAACAGTAAGTAAAAGTTTTGAACTCAGATTTCCAAATTTGACCCTTATAACATATGTGAAATGACCAAAATGCCCCTACGGTGCATAGTTTGGCCATAAATGATAAAATTCACATATGTATGATATCTTACTGATGTAACTTGTTAAAATAAATATTTTTACTGATTATTTTGGACCAGAACCTCAGATTACTATTTAACCTCTTTTATAAACTTTAAAATGACCAAAATACCCCTACGGGGCTTAAATTGGTTTTAAATTCGTTTTGGGCATAATGGAAGGTATCCTACTGATATCAATACATATTTTAAGCATATTAACTTGTGAAACCTATAATATGGCTCATTTGGTTACCCGTTATGCATATTCGCGTTCGGTAAGGTTTATGTAACTAGTTTGCATAAATTAACCGAAACGGGTCAAACCTTATCATTTTTACTTCAAAACCCAGAATGTGTTTAGTTTACCCATATTATACAAGTCTTCATACTTGTCGGGTCTAAATCACACTCTAATCCGGACTTCGCTTAATCATGCGTTTTGAACCGTAAACCTTTCATAAAAACTAAGCGGTCTAAGTTTAAACTTAAGTAAGACCCGTTAGGAATCTAATAGGTTATTAAAACCTTCGTTCCAGATTTAGGAGCCTAGTAAAAGCTATTTGCACTTGCTGATTGTTATATGGCTAAGATTAAATTATATTTTGCTCAGGTAAATACCTTTAACTTATTTTCCCTTATACGGGCTTGGGATACGGTATTTAATAATACTGCTTGGTCGGGTATTGAATCTTTAATCGATTAGTGGTTAAATCATTGAGATAACCCGTTTTAATCTATTTTGTTTGATCTAAACCTTTGGGGGGTTAATGACTGTGTCCTGGATATCCTTGGCTCATTCATGAAATGACCACGACTTAAGCACGGGGTGTAGGCATACACCTGACAATGCGTATGTAAAAAGATATACCCGCCTGCTGAGGATAACTCACCGTGGGTTTATATTATGTGGTGTGTCTATTAACCTTTAACTCGGTACTTCTAACCCGTGCTACTGAATGGATGATAAACATATAAATCTGTATACAAGATTATTTTTAAATAATTGTCCCAAGTTATAAAAGATTTTATGCCTCGTGCATCCAAATCAAATTATTTTTATAAACACTTTCAAAAGAGTCAGTTAATTGTATTTACCAGTGTAAACTGATGTATTTTCCAAAAAGGTTAAGTGCAGGTACTATGCGTTATGGGCTGGCTACTCCTAGTATCAAACAATGAGTCTTGCAAGCTTATGATGCTTAAATCTGTTGAACAATATTTCTTGTTATTTTAGATCCGCCTGTGGATCCACTTATAATCCGTTTGTAATATTTTATGTTACTTTCAAATCGGTTTGTAATATTATTACTTTTAGACTTCCGTTGTGCATTAAACCGTGATTAATTGACTACGATCATATCAACTACGTCACGATACTCCCCACCGGGCCCACTAGTAATACGTGGAAATATCGGGGTGTGACAAATATGAGCCCACAACAGTGGTGGGTTAGGTCAATTAAAGGGCTGATTGGTGATGGAAAAGATCGATGACCATAGTTTTTGAGTGTTAGTAAGGCGGTGATAGTTAATGGTGAAACCTAGGGGTGCCAATCGTGTCGGGTTGATGGGTTGGTGGGTTGAAATGTTCAACCCAAACCCGAATCATATTATTCGGGTCAATGATGTTAACCCTAACCCAACCCATATAAATTTGGGTCAACCCAAACTGACCCGTTTAACCCATATTTCTAAACGAGTTATATAAGTTGACAATTTATAAATGAGTTGTTTGGTTTTAAACAGCTTATCGAGAATATGTTTAATGATGAGTAGGAGTGTAACAAATAAATAATATAATGTGTCAAAATAAACATGATTATAACTAACCATGTAAAATAGAAACTGAAAAAACAAAAACAAAAATATAAAAGATTTTTTTCTAATGGGTCAACCCGTTTTTATCTTGGGCCTGTTAACATAAAACCAATTCTATTTGGGCTTAATAATTAATAAATTGGGGTTAATGGATTAATATTAAATTGGGCCTGGATTAGATGGTATTGGTTTAAAGAAAAAAAAATATAAATCGATAAAGATACGGGATTTTGGTCCACACATACAAGAAAGTACGGTTACACCTCAACACAAATCAAATTCGTTCTTGAATACATAATATTATCCGATTGAATCCTTGATTAGTACGATCAAAAGGTTTAATCTGAAAGTGATAACATGATTCTAAGTACATCCAAGTTTTGATTTCAATTTCTTTGTGATTGCTCAAACATAGAAGAATCACGGTTCCAACAAATCAAGTAAGTTTTTTCCAACATTATCAAGCATTAGAAATCAATATGTTTCACAAAGATGATGTCATTACTATTAGTCTTTATTACGACGATGCAATGGTTTCATGTCCAAGTTAACAAACAAACTAACAACCGGAAGTATAAACCAGGATGAAATAAAACAAACAAGATTAACACAAACAGGTCGATGATGATGATCATTCAGATCTTCCAAGTTTGTTCGACACAATACATATATACATATACCAAGTGGTGTGATGTTTGGATCTCCAACCACTTCGTCAATAGACACAACATTTAACCTATGACCCGATACTTCATAATGCATGGGCTTTAGCAGATCTGGCCTATGTTAATTACAACTCATAATAATAATAATAACAACAACAACAGCAGCAGCAACAACAACAACAATAATAATCAGTAAATCCTACCAATAACAAAGCTAAAGTAGGGTCCGAGGACGGTAAGATGTAGACAACCTTACCTCTACTCCAGAGGAATAGAGGGGCTGCTTCAAATGAGACTCCCGGCTCGATAGTAGTTTTGCATCAAGCCTTGGACATAAGACACATAACACTCAACAATGATCATGATGAACTATTAGTGTTAGATGTAGAACTTGGATTGAACGATTAGCATCCAACACACCCCTTAATATTCAATCCATGCAGTTGCACCTCCACGTCTTCTTGAACTTCAGAAAAGAACCTCAAATGAACTACATTTATCTGAGCCTCCAACACTTGCAACTTCAACCGGGTCTTCATCATCATCACTAGTTATGATCAACCCATTCGTATTCTGGAGAAGAAAAGTTTCTTAGATTTTCACTCTTGAAACCCAAGACATCTTCCAAATACCTGGCCACATGGGACCCTTTGCTGTACCCCACAACAGCGTTTGCACTCTTCAATGCCTCATAATCAGTAACTTGAGGTTTCAACCTTTTAATGGTGAGCATACTGGTGACGCTGCCTCATATATCACGCCAACGCTTTCTGATAAATGGAATTAGTACTGATCTCTTAGGTTTTTTATTATATCATCATGTGTCACAGCGAAATATACATAAATACACACGGACAACCACACGCATGCACGTGCGCGCACACACACACACATATATTCTATTGTATGTTTGTTTAATTCGTTTGCTAAAGTTAGTATCTTGTAGGTTTAAATTTGATGATGAACGTACGTGTTACCAAAGTAGTAGATATGAAGAGAGTATTGTTTGAACTTTATGGAGGCAAGAAGGTAATTTGGTGGATGATATAGGTGATTTATAAGCATACACTTTACATAAACTTATACCTGATTCATGTATTATGTACTATTGTGAATTAGTTACATAAAGCTAACCTTGGGGTCAATTATACTCCATATGATTATACAAAGAATTCAAATGTATGTATGCTTGTGTATACGTGAAAGTGAGAAGGCTAAAATACTCTGTAAGCTGGATGAGACGGATATGGCAGAGCACCTTAGAGTAAGAATTTTAGTTTATAATTTGGTATTAATATTAAATTTTGTAATCATACTCAAAATCACATTGAGTATTTTATCTTCCAGATAAGATTGAAGAAAGAAGAGGCACATTTGTATACAAACATAAAGGTTTTAGTTCCCATCGTTGCTCTCTTTAGGATTACTATTTTAGATTCATAAAATAGTTATTTACCTTGAAATTTGATGAAACTATGTTGCTTGTGATGGGGATCTTCATAAACAGATTGGGAAACATATATATTTTGATCTAGTGGATCTTGATAAAGTTCGTTGTTTTCGTATGCAAAATCAACCCTCTTTTGCTCTATTCCAGGTACAATCTTTTGTTATTATCATACATAATTCAAGTAGCATTTTGTAATGTGGTATTTTATAAATCTGAAGATCTAAAAATTTTACAGGAGGAAGTTGCTAAGGAATGGGTGTACCAGTGCAATATCAGCGATTTTGACGGTGGGAAAAACGCTCTAATCATACTTATCGCCCTGTTCGTCGATTGACACCTCAGGAAAAAGCTATGCCAGTAAGCACTTTTTTACCTCTACCTTTAATATGGTTTTAATAGGTGTTGATCAGTTAATTAAATAAACTAATAATGTTAAATATGGCAAAAACGTTTCTCAAGTTGATCGAACCCTCGTCCAATATTCATCATTAATATATTGATCTTCCGAATCTTGTTTTAGTGAATCTGTAATCATGAATCATATCAAATTGCATAATTAATACTAAAAGTATAAAGCAAATTTATTTCAAACATGCATAAACTGACCACACAAAATCTGTTGTGAAGACACTATTTTTATGCTATTAATCAATGATAATATCAGATGGCCTCCGTGTGACGTCAATGATTAATTTTTGCGTGAGTCTTAAGAGAAATATTGGGATCCCTTGCAGACGCCCTGTGGTCACAACTTCTGCTTGAAGTGCTTTGAGAAATGGGTTGGTCAGGGGAAGCGTACTTGTGCCATATGTCGTACTACAATTCCTCTTAAAATGGCTAGTCAACCCAGAATCAATTCATCACTTGTAATTGCAATTAGAATGGCAAAGATGACTAGATCAAACTGCCCTCATGATTGTTATAGTTTTAGCATATGAAAATTGTAAAACGGATTCTAATTATATCCGTTGGATCATAATTTTGCAGTGATGAAAATGGAGCCCGCCCGAGACCTTTGCCTGTCATTAAGGAGCTGAAGGATGTAACTGATGTGACAGAGAGGAAGGGATCCCCATCTTGGGATTATGATGTAATATTATGTAACTTGCGTTTTTTTTTTGTACAATTTATGTATGTTGAGCTGCTGCCAATAAGAATCACTTCTGCTATGTTAACTTCTAACTTAAAAATGAGCCAAGCCGAGCTCAAGCTCAATTTTCAGATTGGTTATGTGTCTAATATTTTGCAGTTGTTATTCCATGTTAACTATAGGTAGCTAGTTTTGATTATTAGCACAGTTGACTATATTGTTATTGATGGACTTCATAACGTGAAGTGCAACTCTTATCTTTAAGGTGGAGCTGGTGCCTTGTAGGCCAAGAAAAGGTTCTAGTGTGGCTAGCGCCTTAGATGAAGGGGCTAGACTAGAGTAAGTTATTTATCCAACTTCATACACTTGTTCTTATATTAGCATCATCAAATGGATCATGTTTAATTACTACTGAGCTGAACTTATATTTGCATGCTCAAATGGATCATATTTAATAACTAGTGAGCTGAAGAGGCAAAGGGAAATTGCTGCTGCACAGAAGGAAGAAGAGAAAAAGAAGTGTGAAGAAGCAAAGGCAGCAATGCTGCTCGTATTCAAGTAGTGACTATGTGGACTGCTGCTGGTATTCAAGCAGTGAGTATATGGGCTCGAAGAAAACAACCTAGAAGTAGCTCTTAGTGTTTATGTACATTTGTTTCCCTTTCAAACTTTTATAGATAGGTTTTGATTAGAAGTTTGTCTTTAGGTAGTATTTAAATTGAAAACTTATGAATGGATTTTAGGATATTATTGTTAATATCATCTGGTTTCTAGATTGTCTCATGTTTACTTCAGTTTTTATTTTACAAAAAAATGAAAATAAAATATATAATTACATGAAAATGGCCACATAGAACCATAATAAATATGTGTGACCAAAGGTTAAATAATAGTCACGCTTAAAATTACAACATCATGTGACTTTACATAACTATTAGCCACGCTATTGTCACTTTGTTTTTTGTTTGTGTGACGAAATGATAGTGAACGTCATGGAAAAAAAAGTTACGAGTGACTGAAGGCGAGACAATAGTTACACTTAATATTACAAAATTTTGTGTGGTTCTATATAACCATTAGCCACACCAGAATTACTTTGTTTCTTACCAAACGTCATGGCAAAAAAAATTATGTGTGACTAAATGTTATACAATAGCCACACTTAAAAATAAAAAATAAATTCATGTGGCTTTACATAACTTTTAGCCACACCATCCTTATTTTATCCTTTCTATGTGACAGAATAATAGCATACGTAATGGGGAAAATGAATATGTGTGATCAAAAGTTAGATAATAGACACACTTAAAGTTATAAAGTTTCATGTGGCTTTACATAATCATTAGCCACATTATCATTACTTTGGTTTTTTTATGTGACAGGATGATAGCAAATATCACGAGAAAAGTAAAATATATGTGACAAAAGATTAGCCATACACAAAACTTCATGTAGCTTTACAAAACATGTGTGACCAAAGGTTAAACAATAGCCACATTTAAAATTACAAAACTTTATGTGTGACTAAATGTTAGACAATAGTTACATTTAAAAGTACAAAGTTGTTTTGTGTGTCTAGAAATAGTTTTTAGCCACATTTATAGTAAACTCATATGACTAAATAATAAAACAGTCACACTTACCGTGAGTTCATGTGGCTGTTGCTACCATTTAGTCACACTTAATGGATGAAATGCTTGATTACAACAACTCTTTTTGCCTCATTTTTTTAAATTGATGTGGTTAAAACAAACTTGTGACTATATAATAGAAAGGACCACACTTACAATAAATTCATGTGGCTGTTGCAACCCTTTAGCCACATTTATTGTACATAATGCTTGATTCTAGCAAGAAATAGTGGTACCCTTTAGCCACACTTTTAAGTTGCTAAAGCCACTAAACGTGAATGTGATTGTATGATACTTATGATGACTCGGCCTTTGGTCACACTTGAGCTGAAAAAAAAAGTGTGGCGAAAGGTGTATGGTCACACTTTTTTTGTGTGACCATAAGTCTTTTTTGATGTAGTGTCCCTTAATTAGACGCTATTTTGATGAAATTTGTTTGGTCAATATTTATTTTCTATGATTTTCCTAATATGTTTTGCATTTCATTTGCAAGTCAAAACTCCTAAGTGGGCAGTGGGCCCTGGTTGAACAGATTGTCCCTTTAGACCTTTGGTTGAGCAGGTTTTGCTCCCAAATCTCTAAAATTGGGCCAAGTCTTAAACTATTTGTTCCCAAATCTCAAAAATTGTACCAAGTCTTAAAATAAAAAAATTGTATTTGAAAGGTACTCTAATTTTTTTTGTTTTGAGATGATAATCATTTTCTACTAGGGATAAAGATCGGCAATAAAGGTACTCCAAATTGTCACACACACATGTATAGGTTAAAATAGGAAACTTATTTTATCTTAAGAAGGGTGAGATGTATTTTTATTTTATCATGTTAAAATGAACTTTGATTGAACTCAATTTAGGGGTGTCGAAACCGGTTCGTCAAACTCCACCATCTTAGCTTTTAGGCTTTAATTTTCAGCTTTAGCTTTAATCATTAGCTTTGGAGTTTGTGGTTTAGCTTTTAGGATTTAGTTTACAAGGTTTCGCTTTTAGGATTTATCTTTATGATTTACGATTTACGATTTTGGTTTAGTTTTAAGGTTTAGGATTTAGGGTTCGATGAGCCGGATCCAACATTGCCGGAATGCGTTCAATCGAAGTTCGTTTGAGCCAGATGTTGCGTTTTTAAAATATTTCTCACACTTTTTAGGCAACACAAACTTTTCATCGAAACATTCCCCTATATGTGTTTATATATTTATATTTACATAATTAAAGCAGTTAGATAATCATGTTTTTCATGTATGAACAGTCACATTGAAATATGTTTCTTTTGTTTAGGGAAAGGTTAGCTTTGGGTTTGTTAAAACCGTTTAAAAGAATTGGGTTATTGGATTTTATCACCCCCAACTATCGACCTTTGGTTGTTGACACCCCCAACTAACACTTTGATGCCCGACACCTCCAACTTGACATTCAGTTTGTGCTTGCACCACTCTGTTAACAAATCACTAACTCTGTTGGTTTTTAATCCTACGTGTCACCACCTTGCTTACCTGGACATCATTACGTGCAATTAAGTCCATATAAAAACCCTGGATTTTCTCATAACACTGATCTAAACCTAATCGATGAACACAGAGACAAAGATACAAGAATCAAAGACGAAGATACAAGAATCAAGCCCTAATCTTTCGCATTGAAGGTACGATTTGGCAGAATTTTGAATTTAGGCATTGTTTTGAGATAGTGGAAACAATTGATGTCATGCTTTGGTATGGTGGTTATATTGAAGTAGGTTTGGTCAATCACAGTATGTTGGAGGTGAATCGCGGCTTGTTAGAATAGATGTAGACCACGTTTCATACTTTGAACTAGTAGAGTATGCAATGGAATCAGGTTTTTACAATTCCAAGGACATTTATATGTATGGGTTGGATGCTGATGACAGGGAACTTAAGCACTTTCATAATGATAAAGATGTTTTGGACTTGGCTGTTAAGGTTTTTAACTGGACTGAACCATTTACGGAAGTACTTATCCGACAAGGTCCATTAATGGCACCTGAAGCCCACTCTAGTTCCAGGCCCACTAAACCAGTTGCCCAGGCCACTTCCCAACCCAATGAACAAAAGCCCAATCCAAAAAGTCAGCTATGTCAACTGCTAGCGTTTCAATGGATATAGACATAGAACATGCTGAAGACAGTGATGATAGTGACTATAATGTTGAAGTAGTTGGGCCAGGATAGCCAATTGATGATTCGGATGATCAAGATTTTGATGAACTAGTTGAAAAAAACGATGAACTAGTTGAAAATAGTGATGGTGATGAGGTTCCGGATGAGGTAATTGGTTTAGAGTCAAATAGAGAGGGTTTCGAATGGAGACAGTCACAAGATGTAGTTAGAAAGGCTAGTAAAATTGATTGTGAAGCCAAAAAAAGTTGTTTGATGACTGCTTACAGGAAAAAGAAATAGAGGGAAAGTTATATGAAACTAATGATGCAGGGGGTTCACATATAGAGGGGTATAGTAGTTATGATGATTCTGATGGTGACATTATCACACCTGGTGATAGTGAGGATGATGATATCATGGGTAAGAGCATTCACATCCAGCTCCCTAAAAATATACACACATTCCACTAAAATACAACTCCTATATCAATATATTTCCACTAAAAACAAATACTTTTTCTCTCTCCTTTTCAATTAAATAATATTTTTATACCTTTATCATTATATTTTTCTCTCTCCTTCACTCACATCCACTTTCAATATATATTAAAAAATTCTAGTGGGTGAACAGTGTCCCCCCAAATATACAGATGAACAGTAACATTTTCTCTCTCCTCCACTCACAACCACTTTTTATACTCTTTATATTTTAAAAACCCCACACACAGATTTTGATTCCCAGGATGTGAATGCTCTAAGAAGTATAAGGAAGCTGCTCCATCTGTAAGTGAACACACTAATTGGAAGAAATTTATTTGGAAGGTGGGAACAAGGTTTGCATCAAGGGATGTCATTAAAGAGGCAGTGAGAAGGTATTCAGTGACTAATGGTTGGAATTTGTACCTTGCTAAGAGTGAGATGGCCAACTGTGGCCGTATAGCTGTCAAGTGTGTAGAAGGGTGTCATTTTTTTATATTGTGCTAACTACATAAAGGGAAAAAGTGTTATATGGTAAAAAGAGTGAAGAATAAATATAACTACCAAAGAAACATGATAAAGAATAGACAACTAACTGCAGGGTTTATAATTAATGAGTTTTTACCATTGTTTAGATCCAAGCCCATCTGCTCTTCTAAGGAGGTCATATTGGCTGTAAAACAGAAGTATATGGTCATAATTACCAAGTGGCTGTCTTACAAGGCTAAAACTTGTGCTTATAAGAAGTTGTATGGATCAATGAGGGATCATTATAGTAAAATTGGTTCATACATGGAAGTTTTGAATAAAACAAATCCAGCATCAACATTTGTTCTTGTAACTGCACCACTAGGTTTCATCTGTCTAGATCCAACAGCCACATGTGAAGCATTCTTTAGATTATTTGTATGTTTTGATGGTGTCAAAAGAGGGTTTTAGTAGGATGCAGGAATGTCTTGTGTTTAGATGGTTGTATTCTTAAGACTTTCCTTGGGGGAATGTTATTAACTGCTGATGGAAGGGAGGATAATGATCAGATGTATCCCTTGGCATGGGTAGTGGTTGAAGGGGAAAATAATGATAGTTGGGAATGGTTCATGGAAGAGCATAGGAAGTGTTTGGAAATAAGTGATGGTGGGGAATCATAGACATTCATATCAGATCAGCAAAAGGTAGTATTTTGTCATGTTGCTTAATAGAAATACTTGTGTTCTATTCTGCCATGTTGCTTAGTAGTAATAGTTATGATTATGCAGGGTCTGTTGAATGCTGTTGCACTCGTTTGGCCAAGAGCAGAGCATGGAAACTGTGCAAGGCACATCTATGCTAACTGGCACAAGACATTCAAGGATGAGGAGTTGAAGGAGTTGTTTTGGAAAGCTGCAAGGGCTTATTGTGAACTTGAGTACATTCAAGCTATTGATGAGATGAGATCAGTAAAACCTGATGCAGTAGAGGCATTATTGAAACAGGATAAAATTTTTTTTAACAGATGCTACTTGAAAACTCACACTAAATTTGATGTAGTAGTAAACAACATGGCAGAAACATTGATTGGTTACATCATCAATGCAAGGTCAAAGCATATTATACACATGTTAGAGGATATTAGGATTCAGATCATGAGTAGGTTAGTGAGAAAAAAAAAACAGAAATGGCTGCCAAAGATGTTCTCATCTGCCCTAATATCCAGGAAAAAGTAGAGTTTTCAAAAGATGCAGCTTATAGGTGTGAAGTGTACCCCTTATCTTATTAGGTTTTTCAAGTAAGAGACTTTGATGATGTATCTATTGACTTGGATAATAAAACCTGCACATGTAGAAAGTGGGAACTAAGGGGATATCAATGTAAGCAAGTGTGTGATGTGGTTGGGTTTTTACATAAGAATGCAGAAGACTTTGTGGAGCAGTGTTACCGCAAAGAAACATACATGAAGATTTATGACTTCACAATCCCTCCATTACCTACTGAAAAGTATTGGCCCAAGATTGATTATCCAATGGATCCACCTCCAATAAAGTTGCTCATGCTAGGCCTAAGAAGAACAGAAAGAGAGACCCTCATAAGGATCCAAAGACTAAGCATGGGGTTATAATGACCTGTGGCATTTGTGGAGCAAGATGTCATAACAAGAGAAAATGTAGTGAAAAGGAAACATGAATACAGGTGGATATTTATGAGGTTTAGTGTTTTATTTCAGTTGTTTTATATGTCAAATTATGCTAACTAGTGTATTTTTATTGGATGCAGCTGAACCTGGATCAAAAAGACAAAAAGGAAATCAAAAGAAGAAAAAGTCAACTCAACAGTCAACTCAGTAGTCAACCCAACAGATCACTCAAAGAGGAAGTAAATTGTTAACTAAAAGAGGAAGGCCAAGAGGGAAGGGTAACAGAGAAGGTTGTACTTGATTGGTCAAAGTTTGACTTGTGTTTTGACAATTTGATGTTTTGTATTGCCTGTCTTGGATAAGAATCATTTAGGATTAATGTTCTGTAGTGACTCTGTGTTATGTAATGACTTAATGTTTTATGTAATGTTTTAGTAAATTTAATGTTATAGCTGCAAGGGTATTTTGGTAATTATACATCAGTGCATATTAGTTTTTGGTGTTGTAGGGGTATTTTGGTAATTGTACAACAGTGGTATATATACATCAGTGGTATATATAAGTTTTGGCTGTTGTAGGGATATGTCTAGACACACCACTGCACTTTGGCACCAAATACAATAAGGACTGAACATTTGTTATGGGTCAATACACCACATACAAGGGACTGCATCTAAAGTGTCAATGGTCACTGTAGTAGGCTCATTGCAGTGGACTGTTTTGCACAATAATGGACTGCATATGCAACAGGGGAATTCTGGTTTTTCATTCATAAGTTCAGTATCGTACAACCAAATTCAATGACTACCCAACCTGTACATCCATATGGCAATGGCAAAAAACAAAGTAAAGACAAATGGTTGCTTCCACATGGACTCTTTGCCACGAATTTGACTTTTCTGCATCTTGTTTTCTTCTAATAACAACTTTTTCTGCAATTGCAAATTCTCATTCTTCAACTCTTCGTAACTTACAGGACTTGAACTGCAATTTGAATGAGCTTTGAATAATTTGTCGAAATCTTGTTTCCACATAAAGAACTTGCAATTGGATAACTACAAACCAATATTACCACTTCAATTTCAAAAAAAAATTAAGTTCAATATATAATTAAACAACTTACAGGCCAATGAGGGCAACCATAAAATTGATCACCATGTCGAACACTTTTTCGTCCAGCCATGCAAAGAACAACAACAATTTCATGATGACAATACAAGTTTCCATCCATATCGACCTTGAATATTTTAGGGGTTCGGTTCACACTCCATGAAGAATTGGAAGAGGAATTCATGTCGATTAGAACTTAGGTTGTGTATGATGCGTGTGAAGTGTTATATATTAGGTGTATATTTTAAGCCCTTTAACACTTTTTAGCCAAGTTTTAAATTTATAAAACACGATATTTACTAACACTAAACACACATATGGGCAAGTGCACCCATCGTGAGCATAGTATAGTGTTGGCAAGATACCGAGGTCGTCCAAGGACACAAGAGCTTTTAGTACCGGTTTATCCTCAACGTTTAATCAAATCAAAAAGTTTAGAAAAAAGGTTTTTAAGCTAAGAAAAATAAAAACTAATTAAAATGCTGAAAAATAAAAATAAAAGAAAAAACAGATAGACAAGATGAATCACTTGGTTCCGACTCGTGTATAGTGTAACCTTTGATTATTTCCGCACTTTTGCACTTATTTAAGAGATTATCTTAGTTATTGTAGTAGGCCCCTCTTTTAAAGGTGACGTTACCCTCAACCCAGTAGTTTGAGTCAGCAAGGATACAATCCTAAAGGGTCGGATTATTGAAAGATAATGAATTAAGTTATTAATGCAAATTATGGTAGGCCCCTCTTTTGGAGGTGACGTTACCCTCGACTAAGTAGTCTGAGTCAGCAGGGATACAGTCCTAAATAACCGGGTTATAGTATTAATAGTAGTTAACTTATGAGGGGATCAAAGAGTTCGGACCCCCGCCATCCAATACCGTTAAGTATTGAAGGAGGTCCTACTAAATTTGACCCAGGTCCATTGCAGGACCTCTAAACGCTGAACAATGGCAAGACTCTTACCAAACCGTTCCCTTAACCCCCGACCAGGTATCCAACATACCTCCATATAGACCGTGGAGATATGAATGATGAAAATCTTTCATTTTATATAGACAGTAAAATAATGTCAAGACACCACGGACAAACGATAAGGAAGAATCACCTTCAACATAAGAAACTAGTTATTAAAGTCATTAATACAAAACCAAGTAAAAAGTGCGAAAAGATTAGAAATAAAAAGTATTACACTAGACACTTGTCTTCACCAAGTGATGTAAGAGACTTAGGTAAACATGGCCTTGATTGTCAAGAACTCTTACGATCAATCTTGGATCCCGAGACGACTCACACACTCTATGATGGACAATGGATGATGGTGGTGGATGATGGTGTTATGGTGGTGGTGGGTGAAGTGTGAGAGAGGTGGTGTGCCAATGGATGGTTTGAGCTTGAGCCAAGCACTTCTTATTTATAGGCTGAACAGGAGCTCGGGCACGGCCCCGTGTCCAGTGGGCACGGCCCCGTGCCCACATCCTTCTCTTTCTTCATTTAATGCAGCTTGTCGTATTAGTTGACCACGCCCCCGTGTCCGCTGAGCATGACCACGTGTGCAGAAGAATCTTTGTACTATGAAGATTTGCCTGGATTGTGCGAATCTTATAGTTGACCACGGCCCCGTGTCCGCTGAGCACGGCCCCGTGGTGGGCAATAGAAGCTTCTACTTTGTCTTTTCTGCTGACACTTGGGCACGCCCCTGTGCTGGCTGAGCACGGGACGTGTTCAGTCTTCTGTCTTCTTGTTTTACTTGGGAAGATGCTGTCGTGGGGTCGGGCATGTCACATTTGTTCCTTTTCTTGTATTTATGTTAGATTTTGTTGTCTTTTTGCTTCTTTTGTTAATTTGAGCTCATTTAATCCTGAAAATACAAAAGGAAGACAAAAGCACACTTTTTCCAACATTAGTACTAAAAAGGGGGGTTAGTTTTATGCCACAATTGATGTAATTTATATGTTGCTTTTTGCACACATCAAATACCCCCACACTTGAATCTTTGCTTGTCCTCAAGCAAAACTCTTTATAATGTGGCTTTACACACCCAAATGGAATGGGTAGAGAAGAAGGTTTTTGGGCTTGTCCTAGAGTGTCGGGATTTCCAAGATTCTTTATTTAGTTTTATTTTTATTTATTTACAATCCTATTCATCATGATTTATTTAAAACTTTTCATAAGATAAATTACTTATTAGGGCATAACATGCCTCTTTAAAATTCTATTTATATACAAGTTCACATACCTCACGGGGATCACTCAACACTCGGCCGAAAATGTATTTTTGTGGATCACTCGAGAGCGGCATGGAACTTACTCCTACCATAGGCTTGCCAAGCAATCAATCCTCCTTTTAAACTATGTACCTTTGTAAATATTAAGAGGACTTTTTGGGTGAAGGGTTAGGCTTGGGTTAAAGGTAGATGGTTGGGTTAGTGGTTAGTGGTTAGTAGAAAAAGGGCGAAAAGCTTAACAAGCGTCGGTTTTCGTAAGACTTTCTATTTTTTTGTAACTTTTATTTTGATGAAGCTATTATTCAAACAAAGTTATTTTTGATAAACTTGTTTGTTTATTTTCTTTTGCTTCATCAACAAAATACTCTCTCTTTTTTTTTTTGAAAGTCATATGAGAAACCGAACTTGTTACTAAAACAAAAGATTAAAAATGAAAAAGGTTTTGGTGGGTAAAAGGGTGTTTGGTTTTGGGTTATGAAATGAAAAGGTTTAGGCTCAAAGGGGCTAACTAGGGGGATTTTGGGTAGGTGGTAAAAAAAAGAAAAATAATGGTGTAGAAATAAAAAGGGTTAGTCCTAATGCCTCCATCATTTACTTACTCGGGTTTAAGTTGGTAAGGACCGGGAATGTATCGTCATGGCAAGTTCTAGAGTCGTAAGAACCAAGCGGCTATTCACACAAGAAACGAAAAATGAGCATTTAATTTAAAGATATATATTTGTATGCTCAATAAAGGCTCAAAACTCACTTTTGTGGGAATGGGTTTTTTATGTGATCAAGTATATATAATTAAATTTTAACTAAGCTTGTCATGCCTTTTCATAATTTTCTTATGTTGGTTCTTTTTTATCACGACACTATCGGTTGTAAATTCGTAAAAATATAACCTTTTTAGAACTTGAAATTCCCAAGTTAAACCTAGACAAGTAAAAAAAATGAAATTTTTTTTGAAAAAATTTGGGGTGATTAGCGGTTCCAATAGAGTTTTGTGTAAGGCTTGTATTTAGGACTTGCAAGATTCAAGGTTTTAGCATCCCCCCACACTTAAATTACACATTGTCCTCAATGTGTCCCAAAAATAAGTTTTTAGGTTGATTGAATGTGTAAAAAGCAAAAATTTTGTGTTACTAGGCGCTGGACACGGCCTCGTGTTGTCCGGGCACGGCCCCGTGTTCAAGTGCCAGTAACAAAATTAAATCAAGGGAAACAGAAGTCTGGACACGGGGGCGTGTTGGGTGAACACGGCCCATGTCCAGTTACCTGAACTGGGTCTTTTCTGCAGACTGTGCAGCACAGGGCCGTGTTGGGCGGACACGGCCCGTGCCGAACTTACTGTAAACGAAGAAATTTTGTCGGATGGTCCTGTTTTCCTGCATGGGGTGTTGGTTCAAGCTTCCCTTGTATCCTTTGCCATCTCAAGTGTGTTTTATTCTTGAAAATTAAAACTAACTAGAAAATATAAAAATTAATCTAAACTAAACTAGGGATAGTTCCGCGGAATGCCTCCGTGGTGCGCCACGTTTATAAGGGTCCTTGGCTAGACCCAAAGCCTGGTCATATGTTACCCAAGTGGGATGTATTGCATCCCATGCTACACCGTCGGAGAGCGTCATCCAAGCTTGAGTCTATGACCTTCATGTATTTGACCGGGTTTTCGTCCTCTACTCTCTTTCCACATTCAAACTTCACTTCCTTGTCCCCAAACTTCAATGTTAATGTTCCGTCATTCATATCCACCACTGCTTGGGCGGTGGCGAGAAATGGCCTTCCGAGGATGAGAGGGACATCGGTGTCTTCCTCCATGTCTAGGATGACAAAGTCGGTTGGGAAAACGAAATTGTCAACTTTGACCAATAGATTTTCAGCGACACCTTGTGGAAATTTGACGGATCTGTCGGCGAGTTGTATGCTCATCTTTGTAGGGCTCGTTGTTCCTAGGCTGAGTCGTTTGAACATCCATGTGGCATGAGGTTAATGCTAGCCCCAAGATCGGCTAATGCATTACGAACGGGGGATTCCCCAATCGAGCACGAAATTGTGAAACTTCCGGGATCGATTTTCTTTTGTGGAAGTTTGTTGAGTAGTAAGGCGGAGCATTCTTCGCCTAAGTTAACTAATTGCAATGATTCAATTTTCCTTTTGTGAGTGAGGAAGTCCCTCATAAATTTTGAATATTTAGGCATTTGGGTAAGTACCTCGATAAAAGGAAAATTAACATGCAATTGTTTTAGTAAATTTTCGAACTTTGCGAATTGCTCATCGGTCTTTTGACGATTTAACCTACCGGGGTATGGAATCGGAGGAGTCTTTGTGGGCTCTTGATTTGGTAAAGAAGCCTTTTCTGGTTGGGGTGCGGGTGGAGTCGTGGTTTGGCTGGACTGTCTTCTTTCATCTGACGGTAATGTAGCCTCCTCGGGACCCACGGTTCGACTTCTCAATGTGATGAGATGTACTTGTGCTTTTGGGTTGGTTTCGGTGTTGCTAGGTAACGCGCCTTGTGGTCTCTCGGAGAAATTCTGAGCTACTTGATTTAATTGTTTTTCAATGTTTTGAATGCTAGCTTGTTGATTTCTAAAATTCGATTCCAATTGCTGAAATCGATCCGAGTTTTTCTTTTCGGTGTCGGAGATGAGGCGAGATACAGTATCTTCAAGCCTTTCTCTTCCACCTTGTTGTTGAGAAAAATTTTGTGGTTGTTGAAAGTTAGTTCGTTGGTTCTGCTGGTTACTACTATTGCCGGGATCTCTCCAACCAAGGTTTGGGTGGTTACGCCATCCTTGGTTGTAGGTACCCGTTGGAGGACCCGGCGGCCTAGGTCTGTTATCAATGTAGTTTACCGTTTCTGTTTGTTCATCTAATTCTTTCATACAACTCCAATTTTCATGTGGCCCACCACACCCTTCACATACCATAACCAAGGCCGTTTTTGTCATTTCTAGCTTTTTGATTTTCGAAGAGAGGGCCTCGATTTGGGCTTGTAAAGAAGTGCTTTCATCAACCTTATCGGCGCCCGGGGCAATAGATTTATTACCTCGGGGAGTGTGCCATTGAAATTTGGTTTGAGCAATTTCCTCAATTTGATTATATATTTCATTTGGGCGACGATTACCTAAAAGTCCCCCGGAGCTAGAATCAAGTGTTTGTCTTGTGTGTGGCAACAACCCATTGTAGAAAGTGGATACTTGTTGCCATATCACAAGATCGTGATGAGGGCACTTTCTTAGTAGCTCCTTGAACCTTTCCCAAGTTTCATATAAGGATTCCCCATCCTCTTGTGAATATGTATTAATTTCAGTCATTAATTTAGCCGTTTTAGCAGGAGGGAAATACTTATATAGAAACTTTTGGGCCAGTTCATCCCAGGTGTTTACCGAGCCAACTGGGAGGGTGTTAAGCCAAGCCTTAGCTCGGTCTTTTAGTGAAAATGGAAACATTCGAAGGCGGATGGCGTCATTTGATGCTCCATTGATCCGAAATGTATCACATATTTCTAAGAAGTTAGTAATATGTAGATGGGGATCCTCGTCCGCAAGCCCATGAAAAGTTGCGGAGTTTTGAAGCATTTGTATCAAATGCGGTCGAAGTTCGAAGTTATTAGCTTCGACATTCGGTGCATTGATAGCGGCGCCAAGATTACCTATGGTGGGTCATAGGTAATCCATGAGGGTACGTTGATCCGCCATTGGAAGTGGGTCCCCTGAAAGTTTCTCTTGATTTTTAGCTTTAAGTCTTTTTCTGAGAAAGCGTTCGGGTTCTTCTAGAGGTTCTTTTATGTCTCTACTAGAACTGGAGCTCATGCACTACGTAGGAAGTTCAAATGTGGCGCCAAGGTTCCAAGTCCTGCGATAAAAACAGAAAAGAATGTTGGTCAGAAGGTTCACCACGGCCCCGTGCTCAGTGAACACGGCCCGTGGTCAAAATTACAGTAATTGTTCTCCGGATCCCTGTTACTGGGAGTTGGACACGGCCCCGTGTTGCACCGACACGGCCCCGTGCTCAGCTCTCTATAACTCGGAAAATAAAAACTGCCAGTGATAATGCTGGGCACGGCCCGTGTCCGACCAGGCACGACCCGTGCTGAGCTCTGCAGAAACTGAAAAAATAAGAAAAATCCTAAAAAAATGAAAAATAAGAAAAAACAATTAGGCCGTTGATTCCTAACTTTCTAAAAATCCTTATGTCCCCGACAACCGCGCCAAAAACTTGATGCGTGTGAAGTGTTATATATATTAGGTGTATATTTTAAGCCCTTTAACACTTTTTAGCCAGGTTTTAAATTTATAAAACACGATATTTACTAACACTAAACACACATAAGGGCAAGTGCACCCATCGTGAGCGTAGTATAGTGTTGGCAAGATACCGAGGTCGTCCAAGGACACAAGAGCTTTTAGTACCGGTTTATCCTCAACGTCTAATCAAATCAAAAAGTTTAGAAAAAAGGTTTTTAAGCTAAGAAAAATAAAAACTAATTAAAATGCTGAAAAATAAAAATAAAAGAAAAAACAGATAGACAAGATGAATCACTTGGTTCCGACTCGTGTATAGTGTAACCTTTGATTATTCTCGCACTTTTGCACTTATTTAAGAGATTATCTTAGTTATTGTAGTAGGCCCCTCTTTTGAAGGTGACGTTACCCTCAACCCAGTAGTTTGAGTCAGCAAGGATACAATCCTAAAGGGTCGGATTATTGAAAGATAATGAATTAAGTTATTAATGCAAATTATGGTAGGCCCCTCTTTTGGAGGTGACGTTACCCTCGACTAAGTAGTCTGAGTCAGCAGGGATACAGTCCTAAATAGTCGGGTTATAGTATTAATAGTAGTTAACTTATGAGGGGATTAAAGAGTTCGGACCCCCGCCATCCAATACCGTTAAGTATTGAAGGATGTCCCACTAAATTTGACCCAGGTCCATTGCAGGACCTCTAAACGCTGAACAATGGCAAGACTCTTACCAAACCGTTCCCTTAACCCCCGACCAGGTAGCCAACATATCTCCATATAGACTGTGGAGATATGAATGGTGAAAATCTTTTATTTTATATAGACAGTAAAATAATGTCAAGACACCACGGACAAACGATAAGGAAGAATCACCTTCAACATAAGAAACTAGTTATTAAAGTCATTAATACAAAACCAAGTAAAAAGTGCGAAAAGATTAGAAATAAAAAGTATTACACTAGACACTTGTCTTCACCAAGTGATGTAAGAGACTTAGGCAAACATGGCCTTGATTGTCAAGAACTCTTACGATCAATCTTGGATCCCGAGACGACTCACACACTCTATGATGGACAATGGATGATGGTGGTGGATGATGGTGTTATGGTGGTGGTGGGTGGTGGGTGAAGTGTGAGAGAGGTGGTGTGCCAAGGGATGGTTTGAGCTTGAGCCAAGCACTTCTATTTATAGGCTGAACAGGAGCTCGGGCACGGCCCCGTGCCCACATCCTTCTCTTTCTTCATTTAATGTAGCTTGTCTTATTAGTTGACCATGCCCCCCGTGTCCGCTGAGCACGACCACGTGTGTAGAAGAATCTTTGTACTATGAAGATTTGCTTGGATTGTGCGAATCTTATAGTTGACCACGGCCCCGTGTCCGCTGAGCACGGCCCCGTGGTGGGCAATAGAAGCTTCTACTACTTTGTCTTTTCTGCTGACACTTGGGCACGCCCCCCTTGCTGGCTGAGCACGGGGCGTGTTCAGTCTTCTGTCTTCTTGTTTTGCTTGGGAAGATGCTGTCGCGGGGTCGGGCATGTTACGTTTGTTCCTTTTCTTGTATTTATGTTAGATTTTGCTGTCTTTTTGCTTCTTTTGTTAATTTGAGCTCATTTAATCCTGAAAATACAAAAGGAAGACAAAAGCACACTTTTTCCAACATTAGTACTAAAAAATGGTTAGTTTTATGCCACAATTGATGTAATTTATATATTGCTTTTTGCACACATCATGTATATCACTTTAACGATTCGAACATATGCTTCAATTGGGCTTGATTCGATGAGAGAACGGTTGCTTGATGAGGAAATTAGGGTTCATTTATCATCTGTTGTGTTATAAAGGAAGGAGATGAAGGGGCTTGACACATAATCGTCACGTAATGATGTCCAGGTAAGCAAGGTAGTGACACGTAGGATTAAAAACTAACAGAGTTAGTGATTTGTTAACAGAGTGGTGCCAACACAAACTGAATGTCAAGTTGGAGGTGTCGAGCGTCAAAGTGTTAGTTGGGGGTGGCAACGGCCAAAGTTCAATAATTGGGGGTGATAAAATCCAATAACCCAAAAGAATTTGAGTTTATATTTCTTCTAAACCACACATATTTCATTGTTGACAGAGCCATTTTCTCACTCAAAGTCAATTATTAAACATATGTTTTTAGGTTGATCATGTGTTTTTTTATAGTTGTTTTAGTAACTTAGCTAAATAAAAATGGTTATGTTTAGATGGTTAGTCATTAGTAGTTTTTTAACCACCAATGATTGGTAAATGGTTATAATAAAATATTAGTTGTTAACCGTAACTTACTCAGCATTTCTCATAAAACATTAATTATTTACTCACTTTCAATTAGCACATCTTAAACATCCCTAGGAAAATGGTCTTTCAGTCGTGTTAACGCAGTGGTGGACCTAGGGTTTTTTTTAATGGGATCCCTTTTTTTAGTATTCAGATTTTCCCAATCACATTAAAATTTTTGGGTCAATCGTCGTTCGGTCCGTGGAACAAAAATGGCTAGCTAGATATAATTATGATATTATCACACCAACCTCAGTTACAGTAAAAAGCAAAACCATTTAAGACTAAATATTTCATGAACGAAACAGGCGTTCTAGAAAGTGGAGGAAGGCTGTATCCGTAGTAGTCCAGACGGCTATTTGGGTTATATGGAAGAGCAGGAATGATCTAATCTTTAGAAGCAAAAGGACCAGTGTCACAAGGATAAAAGAAGAAATAAAGGCGTTGGGTTATTTGTGGCTGAAAAATCGGGCGAAAGCAACGAGTTTAAATTGGGAAATGTGGTGTAGTTTTGATCTAAAATGTCTAGGGATTTAATGCTGTTGGTGAATGTATGGTTGTAAACTTTCTGATCAACTATTGTTGATTAGAGTTGTTCTATTGAATAAAATTTTTGTTGATCTTTCAAAAAAAAAAAAAAAAAAAAAAAAAACTAAATATAAACATGGAAAGTAGTAAACTAAAGTCTAAACATTAAAAAAAATTGGGAACTTAAACGATCTATTCCAAGTTTCATCACTCATTAGTATTTCAACCAAATTTCCTAACCAACTCAAAGATACAATAAAATATCAAATGTAGGTAGAGCTATATCCAAAGATTAACAATAAATGTATTGGCTGGACTTGAGTCCACAGAGATCTTAACCTTAACTAGCACTAAAATATAAGGCAAGTGAGTGTGGACATGGGCAGAGGATAATAGAGGCCTGTGGGTGCCCCGCTCCCGTTGCCTTTTCGCGCGTAGTGTTAATTTTACCAAACATAATGTTTTTTTGTAGTGTAAAATATTTGACTTTTAAGAGTACGGCCCCCACCGATTTGGATTTTTAGACTCTGACCCCCACCAAGCTTTCATTCAAGCTCCGCCAATAAGTGTGGAGGACGTAACAAATGTACACCACAATTTCATTATAGGATTAAAATTAGTATGATAAACAACATAACCTAGGCATATAAGATAACCGGCTTATAGATCCAAGTGTCATTAGTAGTGTGTCTTCTACCTACATATGTCATCCAAATGGCTCAATCCTTTAATTAGAATCATCCATAAAACATTAAGGGTAAATTACATTTTTCGTCCTTTATGTTTGTATTGGATTACAATGGATGCCCTTTTAACTTCAATAATTACAGTCACAATCTTTTATTTGGAAAACTCATTACAATGTACGTCCTTTAGCATTATATATTTAGTGGAAAACACAAGAGAATCTCTTGGTGTAGGTAAAGAGAGTTGCTGGATATATATAATAAGTTAACTATATTGTTAGTCCCATCTATCTAATATGAAAATACATAAATAAAATAATGTATTACACACTTATACCACCTCAACTAATTAAAGGAACAAGTGAGCAACTTTGAAGGCCATTAAGTGGTCAAACACCACCACGTGAGGAAAAAATGGGTATAGCGAGACTTAAGATCTAAGACAAGAGTTTTAACACTGCACTCAATGTTGTTCTGATAAAATTTAAGTCTTGAACCTAAACTTAAATCTTGCACTTCCCTTGTATGAGATAATATTATATGGTGAACACGGAGTAGGGCCAGCTCATGGAAGAGGTAAGGTGGGCGATCACTTAAGACTCGCTCTCGCATGGGCCCAAAATTTATATATATATATATATACATATATATATATATACATATATATATATATACACACACTAGCCGTTTACCCGCGCGATGCGGCGGGAAACATATCACTTAGGTTGGTGAGTTTAGGGTTATGTACGGGGCGGTTCGATTTTGAGTCATAACCAAAACCAAATTCGCGATGCAATGGAAAACACAACACGTGTTAGTAATTCTAAGGGTGTGCATGAGAAGTTTCAGTTCAGTTGGGTCATAACTAAAATCTAAATTTTCGGTTAAGGTACTTCAAAACCGGTCATGGGGATTTAGGGAGTTTTAAAAGGATGTAAACAAACCGAACTGCTCCAAGCCAACAAAAGCACAACCATAAGCTCATAACTAATCAAACCATCCGTTCATGTCTGTTAAAACGATTGAGAGTCTCGGGTCATCAGATGATTTGCTGGTAGATTAAGTGTTGTGCTTCATTTGTTTCAGTTTATTTTTTGTATAGAATTTGAAGATTTTAGTGAGTTTTGAATATCTGATTACCAAAAATTGACAATATGCCATGGGAAGGTTACAATTCTGAAGATGCAGTACTCATTAGCGAGCACTTAGTATATGAAGATATTTTTCAGATGCAGTACACACGTTCAGTTGATTATAATCAGAAGCATACAAGTTTAGTTTGTTTATCAGTTAGTATCATTATTGTTTCATTCGATCCAAGTTCAATCATGTATTGGTGTATCAGGTGTGATGAATACCATCATCCATGTCCACACATACCGTCTTCATCTAATTATTTATCTTGTATAGGTGGTGCATCTAGATGTTCTGTTATCAACACATGTAACTTGTTAGCCGAAAAATCATTGAACTTCTCTTACCTTCTTATTTCCCCAATCCCCACAACCATAACATCAGATGAAGCATGTAATCATTGTGTGAGTGGGGGACACTAATAAAATGATCACTTGCTGGTGCAAGATTTTGTCACATATTCTGCTGACATGGTTCAGATTACTTATGCAGCCAAGTTATTAAACATAGACCTCACAGGTTCCTTAAAATCTATCCCACTTGCTAATTTCAGTTGAAGAACATCTAGTGTCTAGATATGGATCACTTGTTCTTTCTGCATCAAAACTATAGTTATTTCTGGGGCCACTCTCAAATTATAATAGCTCAAAATATATAATCGTTAAAATTAAGTCACTACTATAAAATCTTGTTTTATGTTTGTTTTTGTTCACTCAGTCTAGTATGCTTCCAATCCAACAATTTCAACCTGATCCAGCTTTGATCAGATCCGGTTATGAGCCACCCTCTCTTTTCCCAGGGTTTGTTGGTTCTTCTGGTGGTTAACATACAAGTAGTAAAAAATAACACCCTCAGAGATAATTTCTTGAAAATAACAAATAACCACAAAGATTAACAAAATAATGTACATTATAATTCGGACTAAATACATAGTTTTACCAACTAATATTCAAAATAAAAAACCAAATGAAGTACATAACTGTCCTATGAAGTACCTTCACAAATAACAAATCAAGACATGTTGCGCCTTTCTCACAAATTTTAGTAAAACTAAAATGGAGGATTCTGGTAGGCTTTGTCGCAGATTTTAGTTTTAGTTTGAATAAGTTTTCTGGTCAGGTGAATGGAATGCCAAATTGCGGATCACAAAGATTCTCTTCAAGATCTAACGGCTTTCTAAGTAGGACTTTACCTCAAACAGAGATTCTCTTCAAGAGCACATCACTTGGCATGCTTAAAGAGCCATTTTTAAGCATGTCAATGGCCGTGCTCTTAAACAAAATCTCTGTTTGAGGTACTGTTGAAGCCGTTAGATTTTACTATCACCCGATCAGTTTACCAGATCGGGTGACAGTAAAAGTTCAACGGCTTTTTAAGTAGGACTTTACCCTTAAACAAGGATTCTCTTCAAGATCACAGGAATCGGCATGCTTAAAAATCCCTTAAAAATACTAAACAACCATTGTGTGGCTGTAAGCGCCGACGTGTTAGCAAAGGTACCCAAATACTCAAACTATTACAACCTGGAAAAAGACAGTAGCAGCAATAACACTTACAAAAACCTTATTCTTCAAATGCTGAAGGGAACCTTTACGAGAGCTAACAATCAACCCCTTAGAGTCCACCAGCCATATCTTCTTACGAGCCTCTTCAACGGGAATACTTGTCTATAAAAGTTAAAACAAAATGTTAAGAAAAGCAGCACATATTATTGCATGTGATAGTACTAAAAGGTAAACTTCAACATAAAGTTGTTACCTTTGTTGATATTTCACGAGCTATAAGCTCTGCGATACCAGTCCCTGCCTGAAATACAAAGATGCATATTACATAAGGTATCCGTATGATTACACAAAATATTGTAACAAAAATTGTAATATAATATCTTACTTCCCTAGCACCAAGGAACAAGAACGTGTGATCAGCCAAGCTACCGCCAAGTAATTTCAGTGATGCAACAAGACTAGCAAGAAGCACCGATGCAGTCCCCTGTATATCGTCATTGAAAACCAAATGACTGGTTCTGTATTTGGCCAACAGCTCAAATGCATTGTGGTTAGCAAAGTCTTCAACCTGCAAATTTTTGACAGCACCAACACAAGAGTTCATGTAAAGATAAGCTTATGAGTTATGACTCTTTATCTTTTAGAAGATGTATGAATTATTACCTGCACGAGGATTTTTTCACCATAGTTTTGATTGACTGCAGACATGAACTCTTCAAGCAACTCATAATATTCCTGCATAAACAATAGATGTTAAAGCTTTTCTCTATATAAAAAAAAGATGACAAAAGTAACAATAAATCTATATAACTTTAATGACCCTAATTTAGTTTAACGGTCTCGATGTACCTTTCCGGTGGCCCTCTTTTGTCTAAGTACAATATAGAACTCATCGTCTAGTAGCTTCTGATTGTTCGTCCCCACATCAATGGTAACATGCAAGCACTACATAGCAAGTTAAAGACCATATTTAGATTTACAACGGATCGGTTTTAAAACTGCTTCCAGTTTTAAACTGAGTACAAAATTTGAAAGAATAGTTTACTTAATATGGCTTACCGCAGAAGGCCCAACTCCTCCAAGTGCAGTATATAACGCAAGTTTCCCAACTGGAATTCTCATACCCAGTACGAATTTAAAAAGTTCCATTATTGGACAACAATATATTACATCGGATAGAACTTCTATGACATCGATGAAACGTAATCATAAAGTTAAGAAGATTAGCTTATTGTACCCGACACCCAAGATCTTCCAATCCTAAGATACGCTCACCATCGGTCACCACAATAACTTGAATATTCCTCTCAGGCCAGTTCCTGAGTACCTCAAGATAACTAACTAAATAATATATATGATCTTATGTACAAAAATAAATAAATAGTTATAAAGATAACTATATGTACACAAATAAAATAATTGAATGATTAATAAGTAATAAACAAGCTGAGCCTGAGCAGAGCTCAAAACAATATTCACGAACCAAGCTTGAGCTCTATTAAGTTAACCGAGCAGAGCTCAAGTTTATTTATAGTTACGCCCCATTAAAAATAAAGTCGACGTACTTAGCTCAACCACCATCCGGGATCTCGTCTCAGTTGCAATGGACATGCTCGAGAAACCAACCAGAACTGAAGCAGGTGACCTACATAAATCAAAAGAAGAATCAATGTTTGTTAGCGCATTCGACGTGTTGAACTTTTTCAGTCTATTACCCGTCATAAGAAAAATCATATTATTTCGATAATAACCTGACATTCTAACAAAATGATATAGGAATAAGTTATATGCATTAATAAATCACTGTCTTCTTTTGACCAGTTTGAAGCAACAAAATCATACTTAAATGGGTCAGAATTGCCACCTCTAACTGGAAGTTACCGAACGTCTGATTAGGGGAGCATTTGGATGTGCGTTTTAAAAGTGATTATGTGATATTTAATAATCAAGATCAAATTTTAACCTTTGATCAAATTGTTACATCTTTTCTTTGCTGCTGCTTAATTTGCCCCCCCCCCCCAAAAAAAAACACACACACACACTCACATAGTTGATTCTTGATCTAACTGTTAGTCTAACAACATCTAGTCTTTGATGCTTAGTTTGCTATTCCCAAAACCAAACACACATGAACAAAAAAAAAATACATGAACAAACACATCTATTCTTTGATGTTTAATTTGCTTTTCCCAAAACCAAACACACATTAAACCAAATGCTAAGCATACAGAACTACTAACATGCTTGATTTGAAGCAAATCTGGAATGAGATGATTTGAAGCAAATCTTCAACAAATAAACATTTAACAACCCATATAGAATCAAATGATTTGAAGCAAATTTTAAATACTCAAACTAAATGCTAAGAATATAATATACTAAATTCAACCTGCAGCAAGATTTAGCAAAAGACCCTTATAAAACCATATGAAATCAGTCAACTTGAATCAAATCTTGAATATTCATACCTTAAAGTTTGTCAAGTAGTCGGAATCGCTAGCTTAACCAGACAACCGCCATTTACAGCTGCCAATGAGAGCAAAATCCAAACCGATCTGGTGAAATCTTCCACACCCACCTGGTGCATTATATTACCGTGTAATCTTGGAAATAAAAAAGCATGATTTATAAGATAAACAGTTCAAAGTTACTTCACACTTGTACAAAAACATTATTTTCAGTTCATCTAAATAGACACATATACCTATTTTATTGCTGAAGTTGTTCTTGTTGCAAACAAAGCTAAAGGCCTGAACATCAGTCAACAAAAACATTAACGGTATTACTCTATATATACGTTTTTTTTGTATAAGCGAAGTTGAACAAAAAGTAGCTGCGAAGCTGGCTAATTGCGTAGATCTGAAGAGGAATCATAGATATGACGAAGAAACAAACACAGATCTAAAGAGGAACCACATACCTGAAGAGAAACAAACTCGAATCTGAAGAGGAATCGCAGATCTTAGGGAGGTCTTCTTGAATCGCCATAGAAGGAAAGAGAGTAGATGGAGGCGGATGATAACTGAGAGATCCTGAAACCCTAATATTGTATCCGTGTTTTCTCTTGTGTGAGTGTAAAACTCATATCTGAGCTTAAAATGCATGTTCATCTACAACAAACCAACCGAAAACTTAAAAAAATGAACTTAGATATGAGAAAACATTCAGCAGAAAAAAAAATAAACCTACCTGGATCTTTTTCTCAAAATTAATGGTAGCACGATGCAAAGTTATTAAAGAAAGAAAAAGTCTCAGATCTGGGCTTGTAAAATTCTTGAATGTAGCATAGAAACTCAGATCTGCACAGTTTTTCTTGCCATCTTCATCTACAATAAAGCAACCAAAAACATCAAAATTAATGATAGAATGGTAGATTTGAGAAAACTATAAGTAGAAAATAGAAAAAATCTACCTGATTGCAACTACATCGAAGCTTCATCCTTCTGATTTAAAATAGCTTATGGTGAATAGATCGATCTAAAATCTTAATCTTTGAGAGAGAGAGAGAACGAAAAGGAAAGGTGCAGTGAGTATAGATCCATCTTCGATTTGTGTTTTCACAATGGACAAGGTTTTCAAAATGAATGGTCTAGATTATAATCCATGTATCAAAATGAACGGTAGAGATTATGATCCGTGTGAAGTGTTTTATTGTAGTTAAAAGCTTGAGTGAAGTAAGGGTATAAGTGGAAAGTGATGTTTTATGATGCTTAAAAGACTTGTACAGCATGCTTTATGGGTGTTTTAAGGAAATTTTTATGACTTTAAGAAGTCCTTCTAATATGCTTTATAAAGTAGTATTATATATATATATATATATAGGGTCAAGATTTAGCTGTGATATTTTGAACCGACAAAATATTTCGGCTACTACCACCCTAAATGGTAACAGAGCCACCGATATTTCTTTTGCGGGGGCTCTATAGCTACGCCAACAATTTCTAGAAACTGATTTTGATAACTTAATTTACTTAAACATAAAATTGATAAATAATGAAATTAGATTGATTAAGCTAAATAACCAGACTAATTTTAATAAAAATGAAGTTTTGGGTACAAATACTGATTTTGATGATGATTATATTTCTGATGAAGATTTTAATTTTAGTAATAATGAATGGACAAGTTCTGATTTTACATATGATGATATTGATTGTCAATATAGATCTCCTTAATGGAAAACAAAAATTTTAATAAACTAAAAGAAAGTGAAAATTCTTTAAAAATAGATAAAGATATAATAGAAATCCAAAAAACAATTATTTTTTATGGAGATAAAATAATATTTAGATTAGATAAAATTATGGAATTGCTAGAATCTGCCTATCCTAGTAGGAAAGATAAAGAAACAATAACTAAATTACAAGACCATTTGGTTCAACTTTTGCAAAATATGAAGATACCTCAAGGTTATAAGAATAATTAAAATGAATTCAGATACGGAAAGTGAAAATAATATAATTCCTAAGATAGACGATTCTCAAGTAGAAAATTTAATAACAAAAATAGGGGATATGGAATTAAATAAAATTTTATCAATATTAAAACTCAAGAAAATTTTAATATAAATGATACAGCTAGTACAAGTACTCATAAAAGATTACCAATAAGAAATGAATTTCAAAGACCATCCCTAGGATACGCCGCTATAAAATCAACTATGAGAACAGAAGATAACTATAGGCCTTATCCAGCAATGAAAAATGAACCAATAAATCCTTTCGGAATATATTTAGATTTAGATTGTGTTAATAACACGGAAGAAGCGATTGATAAATGGGAAACCGCTTTTAGAATAGCCGTTTCTGTTAATAAAATGGATATTGAAACAACAAAAGGATTTTTAGAAAGAACTCTATTAAATAGTGCTTTAAAATATTGGCAAAATATAAGTCCTGATGCTAAACAATATATATTTAATTCAGATGAAGATTTGGCCAATATAATAACAAGAGCCGTAGAGGCTTTTAGAATAGAGTTTTGTGGAGAGTAGGGGTGCAAACGAGCCGAGCCCGAGCTCGAGCTCGTTTAACATATGAAAGCTCGAACTCGAGCTCGGCTCGATTCGAGCTTTAATTCTAAAGCTCGAGCTCGGCTCGAAGGTAATTTTTCAAGCTTGAGCTCGGCTCGGGCTCGACTCGTTTAGTATTTATTAATTAATTTATATTAATTATAATTATTATTATACATATAATTAAGTTAAACTTTTATATTTATATAAATGGTAATTATTATTATTATATAAATATATGTTTAATATATTAATAAAAAATATATCAGCAGAAAGCTCGTTTAGGCTCCCGAGCCGGCTTGAGCTCGATAAGCAAAGCTCAGGCTCGGGCTCGTTTATTAAATGAGCTTGTTTTTTAGGCTCGGGCTCGAGCTCGAGCTCGTTTAAGCTCGACTCGTTCGAGTTTTTTTTCAAGCCGAGCTCGAGTAGCTCGGCTCGTTTACACCCCTAGTGGAGAGGGTAATATAATAAGAGACCCATCAACTATAAAAAAATATTTAACAGCTTTACTAAGATTACAGTTATGTGATATTTTTGAAATTGATAGGTATATTTGTGTTTTTCAAGATTATTATTACCATATCTATAATCAAGTACCTGATACGGGTAATTATTTACCCTTATTTTTTGCAAAAACCGCTCATCCTTGGGGACAAAAACTAATAAGTACTTATAACCCAGGAACATCATATACCTTAGGAAAAAAGATAACACACGTCAGAGACAAATTAAGCGAGTGGTGTGGGGATGCAATATTTGCTAAATTAAGCAAAGTATTAAAAAGAAAAATATCTTTATGTTGTAGTAACCAAAAAATGCTTTTAATGATAGGTTGTGATAGTTTTTACTATTATGGAAAGATAAAAAGAAAATATAAGAAAAGGACTCATTTTAGAAAAAAGATTTGTCAAAAAGCATAAAACAAAATTTTATAAAAGAAAAGGATATAAAAAGACTTTTAAACCTACATATAAAAGAAAACAAAGTCCTAAAAAGTATAGATGTTTTCTTTGTCATGAAGAAGGACATGATGCAAATAAATGTCCTAAGAAATTTAATAAAAATCTCAAGATATTTGAAATAGACGACGACATTGAAAAAATGATGAATGAAGGAGAATTTATACAAATTAATGATTTTCATAATGAAGATTCTGATGAAAGTATACTTATATTAACTGAAACAGAATACACAACATCCGAAGATGAACAGATTTGATATAGCCACCACTAGTAAGATAGACGATGATATAATTGATTGCCAAAATAAACAATTTGGAGAATATAAACAAGAAGTATTAATAGATAAGAAAAAACTTAAACAAATACAACATAAAAATTTCTCATTATCAAATGACTCAGGATTCAAAATGAATACTTTACAAAAACTAGGAATAAAACCTAGAGATCATCATCTATATTATGGGCTAAATATTAAAGAAAGAGCTTTAGATATTAACATACCATCTAACAAAGTTATGATACCTTTATTATCTAAAAAAGATATCCAAGAAAAATTATAAAAGATAAAACCAGAAATAAGAAACACTTTGGGATGGGTACATGTAGGAGCTATTCAAATAATAATAAAATCCACCTTTAAAGAAGGTATAGATACCCTTATAGAATTAGCTGTCATGGATAATAGAATATAAAATAGAGAAGAAGCATGCCTTGGAATATTAAGAGGAAATTTACAATATGGAAAACTGAAATTTAATATATATCCTAAAATTTCCTATAATATTCAAGATAAAGATTTTGATAAAACTCTAAGTCTATTACAAGATTTTAAGCAAAAAGATTTCTTTAAAAAACAAAATAGACCTTATTCTATTACATATGCTATATCTTACGCAGTGTCAGATACTCATCATTCTGAATGTTTTAGTATAAAAGACACTATTGATTTTCCTTATTTATTCAACGATGTTTGTCAAATACAAATACCAACCTTACCCAAAATAGAAGAAATAGATTCAAGACCTTTAAGTCTTGATCTACAAGATAAACCAATGATATCATCTAATCAGATAACCCCTAGATTGTTTTTCTCAAACAAAGAGGTCACAAGTCATCATCTGAGAATGACTAATTCAAGTAGATATAATGATATAATTAGTGAAAAAGAAGATAATGTAAGGAATTACAAAATTCAAGGAGAATATTTCAACGGAAAAAGATTTTCGGCAGTAAACATGCTAATAGATACAGGTGCTAATGGGAATTATATAAACCATAAAATTTGTAAATATTTACAAAAATATCCATTAGAAGAATCTCATCAATATACAAACTTTAATGGTGAACTACATGAAATTAATGAAGCTGTGGAAACCATAATATAGTTTGGAGAAGAAAAAATTCCTTTAAGACTCTTAATAGGTAATGAAGATGAGAACAATTCATTAGAAATCATGTTAGGATTAACTTTCTTAGAAAATGTAAAACCTTATAAAATAACCTCCTATGGATTAAAAATTACATACAATGGCAAAATGATTTATATACCAAAATGACAAGCCCTAAAAGCATATATATATTCCAATAGGTATTACTTATAAAGATTACAAAGCTGAATACTTTGCTGCTTATATAGATAGTGGCTCAGGATTGTATATATGTAAACCAGATTGCTTTCCAAAGGAATATCATGAGGATTTAACACCATGTAATGGAGTTAGCTTTTCAAAAACTATAGTTCCCCTAAAGAGAGGAATAAAAAATCCAATAATAATAATCGGATCATATATGGTTAAATGTCCACCATTTTACTTTTATAATTCTGGATCAGATGTATTATTTGGAAATGATTTTTTCGAAAGATTTAACAAAATTACTTTTGATATAGTAGCCTACCAATTTATACTAAAAACACCATGTCATCACTTGATATTAGTTAAAAGAATAAAAAATGCATATGGAAGAAAATTTCCAATCAACTTTACAACACGCGCAAGCCAGCGTGGTGATATTGGATACAAACAAAATCCAAAATTAGAAAAAGGGATACCAGTCTTGGAATATTACTTAAAAGAACCCTTAGATTATCAAGTAAATTTAAGAAGATTAGATAACCATATAGAAATCATAAAAGATAAGTTCAAACAATGTTATACAAGTAACCCTTTACAATTTTGGGATAAAAATCAGATAACAGCAAAATTAGAAATGAAAGATAAAGATAAGGAAATTAGAGTAAAACCAATGAGATACAATCCAGAAGACCAAAAAGCATTTAGGTCCCCGATAAAAGAACTCCTAGATTTAAAGTTGATCAGAGCTAGTCATAGCCCACATAGCTCTCATGCCTTCTTGGTAAGAAAACACGCTGAGGTTACAAGAGGTAAACCTAGAATGGTAATAAACTATAAGAAACTAAATGATAATACTGTTTTTTATAGATACTTTTTACCTTATAAAGAAAGTCTAATAAATTCGACTAGAAACAAAAAGATATTTTCAAAATTTGATTGTAAAAGTGGATTTTCGCAAATAAAAATGCATCCTGATAGTATTGCATACATAACATTTTCTACTCCTCAAGGGCAATATGAGTGGCTTGTAATGCCTTTTGGATTGAAAAATGCTCCTCAAATATTTCAAAGAAAAATGGATATTATATTTAGAAATTATGACTTTATTTTTGTATATATAGATGATATTCTAATCCTATCAGATGATATTAATTCACATATAAAACATCTTGACACCTTTACAGATTTATGTATAAAACATGGATTAGCTCTCTTTCGGAAAGAAAAACTAGTTTGTTACAAGAAACTATAGATTTTTTAGGAATGAAGATAGATGGCCAAGGGATAGAACTTCATAGCCATATTTTGGAAAAAATAACTGCCTTCCCAAATAAATTGATTGATAAAAAACAAGTTCAAAGTTTTATTGGAATATTAAATTATGCTTCTGATTTCATAGAAAATCTTGTAGCTCTAAGAAAACCCTTTCAAGTTCTTCTTAAAAAGGATAAAGTATTTAGTTTTGATAAAAGTCTAGAAGAACAAGTAAAAAAGATAAAAGAATATTGTAAAAGGTTATCAAAATTACAATTGCCCAAAGAAAAGGATTATTTAATTTTAGAAACTGATCCTTAAGAATATTATTGGAGTGGGATACTTAAAAGGATAGATTATAACTCTGAAGAAGAAAAAAATGGTGAAAGCATTTATAGATATTGTTCAGGGACTTTTAGTGACACTAAAACAAGATATCATATTAATGAAAAAGAATTACTAGCAGTTATTAGAAGCTGCCAAAAGTTTTATTATTTCTTATTACCTAACAAATTTCTGTTAAGAACTGATAATACCCAGGCAAAAGCTTTTATAAAAAATAATTTTCCTTCTAAACCTGAGTATAAAAGGCTCATAAGATGGTAAACTCTTTTATCTGAATATAATTTTGATATTGAAATAATAAAATCTGATAAAAATGTTTTGTCAGATTTCTTGACTAGGGATGGAGAATTAGGACAACTTGATAGCCGTCTAAAGATGATGGACGAACAGATACAAGCAATTAAAGAAATTGCAACTGATATGGGAGAACTTATAGATATAATTGAAACTATTCCTGAACACATTGCAGAGATAAAATTTTTAGTGAAAAGCCACTTCAGGATGATAAGTAACAAAGTTACCATGTATGAGTTCGATAGTATGAAGATGAAGCTTATGATAAAACATCAAATGATAGAAAAAGTAGATATGTCATTTATTTTAGAAAAAAAAACAGATATTCCATCTACTTCTTCTGGTGATCATGTTATGAAAACTGCTCCAGACCCTGAAGAAGAGGTAAGAGAAAAATTTTCTTTTAAACCTCATTCAGATAAAACAACCACCTTTGAAAAAGTCCTCCAACAGATTCCTCTCCAACCACAAATTACTCCCCTACAACAACCTTTTTTTATTAGATCCTGTTTCTAGACAAAGAAATAAAATGATAGAGCTATATAGCCTTGCTCAAACTGAGTCAAGGTATGTTGATTTCACAGGGGTATACCCTAGATTAAATTATCTGCAAGGTTCACCAAGATGGGTAATCACTTCAGTAAAAAAATTGTTATCAGAATAAGCCAACTATGACCCCTAGAGATACTTTAGCCCTAAAGTTTTTATCTGCAGGACCGGATTTTTACAATCATTATTATTATCCTGCTTATTATTTTTTACATCTTGAAAAATGTCAAGCATTCTCCTGCAAAATCGATTCCAAAAGAAGAGAATTTACAAACTTTAATAAAAATGATATTCACTACAGAAGAGCTATTGGGATAAGAGTAGTAATTCAGGGAATGGAATCTACTCTTAAAAAAACATTTAGAACTTATGGAGGAGAATATAAAAATTCCCCGGTTATGATTGCTCCGGCCCGAAAATCACCAGATGCAGCGATAAAATTTTTAAATAGCAAGATAAATTTGTTAGAAACTGGTTCAGTCAGATCAAGTCCGGAGGCACAGTATAAGATTTGTCAATATAGGAAACACCCTCCTGGAACCTGCCCGTCATGTTCTCATAATAAAAACAATATGAGTACCAACTCATCAAGAGATAGCCTAAATTCAAATGAATAGGTATTAAGCATAGATTAAAGGGTTTAAACATGTGAGTTTAAACACCTAATTATCAAGAAAGATTCTCTTCTAAATTTTTAAACGATATGTATAAAACTTTGATATTTGTCCATGGAAAAGGTGAAGATAAGATTCACATGACCATAAAGACAAAAGATGCAGGTTTAAATGTCTTCCCAAGGCAACTTTGAAAAAGAGGTGGGACACTTCAAGGCAAGACATAAAGACACCTAGCTAAGAAAAAGGAAAAAAAGGACACATATCTTGCAACATGAAGACTCATCATGAATAAAGCCTATAAAAAAGGGAAAAGGAAGGGAAGGAGGGGCATCGGTCTTTACTCAAGTCTTAGAAAGTCTTCTCTTATGTACTAAAAGTCTTTGTATTTTCAGAGTGTTTTATTTTTCTTTTTGTAAGATATTTCCCTTTTTGTAAAATTTCCATCATGGAATAAAAGTCTTTGATTTTCTTATAAATTCTGAGAGTGTTCATCCTTATTTAGAGATATTTTTCTCTTAATAAGAAAAACTCTCCAACCTCAAACTGTCTCTTTTTTCCTTACACCGGAGGTAGGAAACGAAACCAGGTTTTGCTGAATATTGCTGAAGGAGCCAAAGAGGAGTTACCTAAGATAACTTAGGTTTGGTCTGAAAGAGCCTAGTTAAAAGACTCTTGGTATAACCCGGCGATATCTTGGTCAAAACGGGAAAGAGGTACAGAAGCACGTTGGACCCTTTTTCTTTTTAATTTTGAAATATCACTAAATAGCTGTTACTCTTAGATTTTGTAAGGAAATATTTTACAAACAAAAGTAAATTTTTAATTAAAATTTATGAACTTCTTTGATGATAATATAAATTTTGATCTCAAATTAAATATACTATGTGCTATGTCTTTTGGTTTTTCTAAGATATAAGTTAAATATACAAAATGTGGATAATAAAAATAACAACTATAGGTACTTTTGATATGTTTTTAAACTATTTTGATAATTGCTTACATGAAGTAACGATTTTGAACCGACAAAATATTTCGACTACTACCACCCTAAATGGTATCAGAGCCACAGATATTTCTTTTGCGGGGGCTCTACCGTTATCAATATTTAAACTATTTTGATAATTGCTTACAAGAAGAAATATCGGTAGTAGCCGAAAAATGCTTAATGCCTATTCATCAAATCTGTTTCTAGACAAAATCAGTCTCTAGTAATTGTTGGCGTAGCTGTAGAGCCCCCGCAAAAGAAATATCGATGGCTTTGATACCATTTTTATGAATGGACAAGTTCTGATTTTACATATTATTATCAGATTTACCAAGATAAAAGCTTTTACCTGGGTATTAGAATTTAGGGAAAACGGTGAAAAGTGTGAGAACAGTGAGAACGCTTATGGATCTGTAACACCCCGAAAATTTTAAACTATATATATGTTGTGTACATGTATAAGTTATAAAAAATAATAATAAAATAGTGAGAATAAAAACAAGGAATAATTAACCTAGTTAAGATCTTGTCATAAAAGAGGGGAAATCAAAGGATTTTAATCCTATCTATAAACCTCATAAACTAAAGGGACCAATTATGTAATAATGGAAAGTTGTTTTAAAATTTGGATAAATATAAAAAACACACTTCCTGTGTGTTATCTTGTTCGACCAAACACCCAGAAGAAACCATTTTGGTTCTTAAACCCTAGTCCATCGATTCCTACTCAAAATCAAGGAAAGAAATCGAATTTCATTCGATTCCAAGCTAAATTAGTGATCCTCATACTTAGTATATCACAAGGTATGTGAAAACTTGATATGTGATGATGTTTGAAGATTCTTGAATTCTCATAATTGGAATTATTAGAGAATTGGTTGATGTTATGACTAAATTAGGATGATAATAATCCTAAGAACAAGTCTTAGACAAGAATTTGATAGTTTTATGTTATAATCTATTGAATTCAATGTTATCCTGTGTGTGCTTATATGGGTTTTTGAATAGAATGAAGCACACTTAAATTGTAAGGATGATTTAGTGTTACTTGAATGTTTGGAAGTAAGTTAAGTGTGGTTATGCTATTTTTGATATATGAATTGAAATACTATGCTTAAACATGGTTAAAGTTAGTAATCATGAACATGATAATGTTAAGATACTAATTATGCACACAAGATGTTTGATAAAATGCTTGAATGAACTTGAAATAAGTGTGAATTATGAAATAATCACTTATTTGATTAGTTGAAAACATTTGAAGTTGAATAAAGAATTACGGATACTAAGCGATATGTCCGAATTGGAATTTATAGGCAATTTGGGTGGATCGTCTAGTAACCAAGGCGGAGCGGATAATCAGTTGAAAGGAAAGCTTTAAAGGTACGTGGCTATGCGCTTCATAGATTATCATTATTATCTTATGTTTAGTTATTTGAATAATGATTAGATCTTTATGAAGTTGGGTTATTACTGAAATGGAGGATTCCGTATGTATTAACCGGTTGAAATAACTAGAGTATAGTGCTAAATAAAAACATAGAAGTGGTGGATTCCACTTTAAGGTCCAAACAGGTCAAAGTGATTCAAATCATACATGTTTAGTTGTGTGAAAGCGATAGAATTCGCCGACGCAACCAAACGGGTCAAAACAACCAAAGTAATAAAGTTTGGTGAAATAAGGCGACGAATGTCACTAGGAAAATTAAACGGGTCAATGTGACCCAATTGGTGATTGTTTGGTAATATAAAGCGACAGATGTCGTTAAATAAACCAAATAGGGTTAAAACAACCAAAGCGATGAAACTTTTGTAAAATGAAGCGATGGATTTCGCTAGGAAAGCTTACCGAATCAATAGAATGTCTTGATGTAAACCAGAAGGGTTATAGAAATAAAAACGTCGAAATGATCCCGGAACTTTAATTTATACATATTATAGTAATGAGCCGAGAAATGGTAACTATGTATACAAGTCATAAACTCAAGTTGAGTATGACAAAAATATGCGCAAATTCCTAATATAGGAGTTGCGTTGAAGTTGTTTAACTAGTTAGAGTTAAACAGGTCGAATAAACTTATCCATATAATTTAGGGCAAAGAAGTTGTATAAATAAAGCCCCGTTGTTTTGGATATGTTATATGTATTAGTAGTATAAGAGTTTTGAATGCTAAAAATCAAGTTATGGTTATTAAAACACAAGCGGGTCAAAATAACATGAAAATTTTCATAAGCTGAGGGCTTAAATTCAAGAAATTCCTTCATGTGAATATTGGATTTTAATTCTATGTTATAGAGGATCGAATTACGATCACATAGGAAGAAACGAGACCTAATTCGGGTCAATAACGGACAAGTTATGTCCATTTTTGTAAAACATATCATAGCTGGGAAATGCAGGTTTTTAACCTGAACTCACTGGAAAAACGTCACTGTCGTGCCACGCGACAGTAACACCAACTTCCGTCGTGACAAGCGACAGGGCTCGCGGCCCGCGAAAGCCAAGCCACTCTCTGTCGCGGCCCGCGACAGCCTACCGGAGCTGGAAAAAATGTTTTTTCTTGTATTTTGACATCTAGGACTTGTTTAATCATCTTGAAAACTTATATAACTAATGTTTTGGATGATTTTGGTCATAGGTAAAATGTAGGAACTTGCGGATGAGGATCAAGCTATGCTAGAGGACCGAACAGTCGTGCCAAGAAGCTTCCGCAAATGAAAAAAATTACTTTCATTACAAACACTTTGGTGTTGTGTTATAACACTTAGTAAATATGTTTTGAAAGTTAAGTATGTTGTGTTTTTAAACAATATGTTTTGAAACTTTAGCGAACGTCTTTTGAAGGTTTGGAAACTTGTATAAATGTCGTTAATTCGACGTTTTAAATAATGAACGAAGTATAAATGCAATAAGTATTGTATAAATTATAATGTGAATGTGAGGGTCTTACAGGATCGTCAGATCAAAACAATCTATGGACCAGATTGTCCCGGTGGCGTTTTCGTAAATAACATCAATTTTATTACGTGGACGCGCTTCATTAAGGGTAAAAAGGTCTTTAGACTTCTCTACACAAAAGGCCAAACTCATGAATAAAACGCCATTAAATTCCCGCCTTAAACTACAAATCACACATCATCGTAATCTAAACGCTATTAAATATAAAACGCAAAAATACGCGCAAAATACGCTGTTAAATATAAAACTGAATAAACAGTAACTAAAGCGACATAACTTAATTACTAGCATTTATTATAATAAAACCCCGCCTAAAATGCGCTCCAAAAACATCCTATATAAACAACATCTCAGACCTTCAATTAAACACACCAAACCCAAAACGCCATATTTTACTATATACCATTCATCTTATAAACGCCAAAAAACCCAAACATCAAAGATTCCAATCGACGTTTCTTTAAGATACACTATTTTCTTAGTAAACTTTCACTCAATGTTATGGGCAAAATCCTTATGTGGGGATATTGTCCATCTCATTGAGCAAAATCTTATTGAGTCTATCCTCAATATAAACGCCAAAACATACAAAAACCACAAAATTGCAAAACGTCATTTCTTGGAGATTCAGTTTTGTTCTCAATAATGTTTCGCTGAATGGGGTGGACAACATTATTGGACATCTTTCTTAACTGAGGATTAACAATGTTGTCCATCTCATTCAGCAAAACATTATTGAGTTTAGCATGACCAAAATTAGAGGTTTAAGGTACTTTTATTTAGTGCGTTGTTTTTTTTTGGCGTTTGGTTTGCGTGTCCGATCTTATATTGTTTGTTATGTAACTTCCAAGTAACATGTTATGAACAATAAGTAGAGAAAAAGATGGAAAAAAATGCTATATAAGAGATATAAAATGCCAAATTCCAATCTGTGTGTGTTCTGTAACAATGAAAAATACAAAAACGCCAAACTACTATTCACTTTCTCTCGAAGACCGGGTCGATTTTCTTTTAATCACGGCCTTTTTGCATGTCGATGTGTAGTGTCCATAGCCTTTGCAATTCTGACACTGTCTTTCATTGGCCTCGGGTTTTGACTTTGATTTCGTTTTCTCGATGGCTATCTCCTGTTTAGATTTCAGGTGCTTCCGAGATCCAGAACCTTTGGACTTATACCCAACAAGGACTCTTATCGGATTCTTGTCGTTTTTATATTGACCGGTTATCTCCGTAAATCTACCCTTAGTACTAGCAGGAGGAGCAACAGTCTGCATATCTTGAACCTTCTTCATATAAGATTGAACATGATCTTTGTATAAGGATAGCTCCTCTTTATTACCAGTTAAATGGTTCAAAGTGTACTTCGTTGAAAAAATAATCTCTCACATCATACTTTACACATCGGGATCAAGCTCGGTCATATATTCACGACTAATTGAGTATTCGGAAGAGCAGTTTGGGGAAGCCTCTTTACGCCATCTATTCAAAATGTATTGTTTTGGAAATTCCCTAATGTCCAAACTTCTCAAAACATAGAATATATGTCTACATAGCAAACTAAACTGCTCAAAATGCCTGCATGAGCAACTGCATGTGCAATCAAACTTATGGTACATTACCTGAAAAAACGCAAAAAACAATATCTCTATAACTCCATGCAGAGAATGTTTGTATAAAAAATTAAAAAAAAGCACAACAACTAGATAAAAAACAAATTAAATGTTATAATAGAATATGATAAACGCCATATACAGAAAACGCCTTATAAAAAACAAAAAACGCCATTGTTTACCTCAAATAAGGATGTAAAAGGCTGCTAGAAATCATTTATGTAAAACATAACAAACCCATCGTGCTGATCTTCGTAACGTTGATTTATGCAATCCGCAATTTCGATTAGCTCAGCTTGAACGTCACAAAAAATATTTTTCATGTATATGTCAATAACTTGGCCCTCCAACACTTGGTAATTATTCTTCAACTGGGGGCGTATGTATCGCGATTCATGATCATTTTCCGGTGTGTGTGACGCTGTGCTTCTATTGCAGTTTCGTAATGAGTCATGAACTCAACCATAGTAGCTTTTAAATTGCACACTTGACCAAAAAAGTGATTCTCACTCTCCGACCTCGATGTCGTTCGCATAAGGCCCGACAGTTCTTCCATTCTATAGTATGCGGGGATCAAAGATTCCCAGAATGCAAAAAAAAATCAGATAGCCAATCATTATCTGCTAAATTGAACTCTCCGATAACCACTTCCCATTTTGATTTAAACTCTTCGGGTGTAAGAATATCCGTCCACACAACACCACAAATACATTCTTTGAAATTGGTGGAATTGCATAGCCTAATAATTGGTGAAATTGGGACGATTACCTAACATTAATAGAATTTTCTTACAATAAAAGCTATCATACCAGTATTAATGCTGCACCATTTGAAGCACTTTATGGACGAAAGTGCCGAACTCCGGTCTATTGGGCAGAAATTGGAGAAAAGCAACTGTCTGGACCCGAGATAGTACAAGAAACAACTGACAAGATTATTCAAGGAAAGATTAAAAGCAGCATGCGATCGTCAAAAGAGTTATGCCGATAACAGGCGAAAGCCATTGGAATTTCAAGTAGGAGATAAAGTACTGTTAAAAGATTCTCCTTGGAAAGGAATAGTTAGATTGATCAAGAGGGGAAAGCCAAGCCCCAGGTATATTGGACCTTTTGATATTATTAGAAGAATAGGACCAGTAGCCTACCAGCTACAACTGCCAGAGGAAATGGCAGGAATACATGATGTATTTAATGTATGTAATCTCAAAAAGTGCTTAGCAGATGAGTCATTATTGGTACCTCTTAAGGACATAGAGGTAAATGAGAAACTTAAGTTTGTAGAGAGACCCCTCTAGATTGAAGACAGAAAGATCAAGAACCATAAACACAAGAGATTGGTTCTAGTTAAAATGAAATGGGATTCCTAGAGAGGATCAGAGTACACTTGGGAGCTTGAATCAGAGATGCAGAGAACAAATCCACACCTATTACAGTAGACCTCGTGGACGAGTTCTAAAACAAGGTGGGGAGGATATAACAACCCTCCTAAAATTTTTTTGAACATCCCTATATGTCCTAAAATACACCCCATATACGAGAAGTGGGCCTGAAATACCTTTATTTTAATAAAAATCAAATAAAAACAATATTTTAGGTCTGTCGCGGGGCGCGACAGCCTGGCCACCAGGCTTAACCCGGTGTTGCCACGTGTTGTCAGGCGTGTCGAGGCTAGGGTCAAGTCAGCAAATCTAGGGCCTACCCTAGAGTCTTTCGCGGGGTGGGAAGCCCTAGTCTTCGTCTTTCGCGGGGCGCGAGAAAGGGTCGATCAGACCCTATAAATAGAGGGTATCAGCTTTAGTTGCAGATCGCTCACAATTCGAATCTCTCTCTCAATTCTGAATATCAATAATAATTTCCAGGCATAATACCCACTAAATTTGCGAAGCTCTACCTCGTTGTAAGTATTATAACCCCTGGTTACGTATTAGATACGCTGCCCGATTGCTCTAGTGCTCCGTAACGCATGTCGAGGCTCTGCCTGACTCAGTCGTTGGAGTTCTGTCTCGGGGAGGGTATAACTAATGTAAATTTTGGGTTATTATAATAACGCGTGTGCATTGTTTATTTAACTAGATTATAACCAGGAAGTCACAGGGAAATACCTAAATTAGCAATGTGAGTGATTCCTCTTTTCACAAAGTGTTTTTACAAAACCTCAATTGTTTTAAATTATATTTAACAGTGATTGAGTATTTGTAATTCTACAATTATCGTCGGTATGTTTGGGGTTTGTATACAAAATTTGTTACTACACTGTGAGTAGTAACATTACCACAAGTCAGGATTGGCAGTACCGTGGGTGGTAATTAAAGTAGATGTAAACAAATGTAATTGCTGGAGTGCCCTCAATGCTTTAAAATGATAAAACTTGTTTTGATTAAACGGGGATTCACTCGCCAATATTTCTTGCTGATAAAATGTTTTTAAACGCGTTTCAGGTAACAAAATGTGAAAGCCAAAATAGAAGCCAGCTGGAGAGCACTGAAGGCTTGGAAAGTGGCTATAAAAGTTACCTAAATAAAGAAGAAGTTTTATTTAAATAAATTGGGGTTTATCCCAATAAACGTGTTTGTATTGGAAACTTGGGAATTCCCCATGTATTTATTATTATAAAAATATGGCGTTTTACTCTGATAAAATATTTCCTAACTACGGTCCTGTTTCCACTGCCAAATTAATAAACACCGATACCACCTACTCTGAGTAGGCCGCGGTCGCTCGCCTCCCAGGGCAGGGGTCGGGAGTTGCGACAGAAGGTGGTATCAGAGCTACAACCACTGATTTCAGCCACAGAAGTGTTCTGTTGACACCAAAATTTTATCCATTATGTTAGGAAATAATCTATGGGATTATGTGCATATCTGCATATTATTGTTTTGTGTTATTTGACAATTTGTTAGTTTACAGTATGAGTGATCAAGGACCATTGGATGCCTATCGTCAACTGTCTAGTTCTCCTAGAGATGAAGGAACTTCTTCCCAGCCTACTCCTTCGGGGTACTTACCTGATACAGAAGAGAGGATTTTCATATTTAAGGCGCAATCCGGATAACCATTCCCTACCAAAAAGAGAGGATGGTTCAGTCGGGGAGCACACGAGCGTAGGAAAAGAATGAGGAAGTTGCAGCAGCAACAGGCCTTAGCAGCAGCAAATAGGGAGATGAATGCCCAGACTCAAGACATAATCAATAGGCGATTAGCTAACTTTCACATATTAGCTACCACTGCCGCAAACCCAAACTTAGAACAAATCATTGCACCACAGCCACTACCACTGTTTACAACTCAACCCATGGAAATCAAATCTAACCCAGGAGAGCAACTTCCAATATATGCCTTCCACCCAAACGAAACCCCTAGAGTCCCAGGACCAAACCCTCTAACTTATGACCCATGGAACAATGAACATAGGGATTATCGAGAACTTTACCCACAGGAGGAACTCATACCCAACCCTGTAGCACCATACCCCAACCTTGACCATCTAGATCCATACTGGGATGCTGATCAGTATGTTCGGGAAATACTAGAAAACCCATACCCATATGGAGAACCCGTACCACCGTACCCTAACTCGATACCAGCACCACCACCACCCATGAGTACCGAAAACGTGCAGGAGCTCCGCACGTTTGGTGAGGAGTTATTAGATGAGGGAGAAGGAATCAGAAAAATAGGGGAGAGGCTCGTTTGGAAGTATGATGAGCGCAATATGCAGTACTGGATGAACCCCTAGTAGTAATAGTAATAATAATATTAATATAGATATAAATATATATGCGAGTAGTTTGAAAAAAAATCAACTAAAAATAGATAATCCACTACCTACTGATGCATAGCTAGTAGTGTATTTTAAATTCCAGTTGCAGCTTGTAATATATAAATATATGAAATAGAGTAAATGTCGCAATGCACGACGATTTTGATCAATGTGTTTGTTTGTATGATTGTTCGCATTAAATATTGTTCTGTGATATTAATATTTGGTAAATGTTTATAATCCAGATGGACAACGAAGTGAATCAGGAAAACCCGAATAACGATAATAACGGGAACCAATTAGATAACAGTGCCATCCAACACATAGTGGCACAAGGGATTATAGACGTTATGCCATATATTATCAAAACGGTTAAGGAAGCGGAAAATAATAAAACTAACAGTGGAAGTAAACGACCACCTACTGAACCCAGTCACAGCGTAAATAAAGGACCGTTACTTCAATTGCCTATTCCAAAAAGAAGAAGAACCATGTCATATGGTTGTTCTTACAATGAATTCTGGTCTTTTAAACTAACGGAATTCTCGGGCAATGAAGGAGCCATTGCAGCTCTATGCTGGAGAGAAAAGACTGAAGCAGTCTTAAAAATAAGCAAGTGTGAAGAGGAAGATAAAATCATGTTTGCTTCCAATCTTTTTAAGAATGCAGCTCTAGAATGGTGGAACACTATTCTCTAATCTTGGGGAAGTGACAGAGTCTATAATATGGAATGGACTGAGTTTAAGAACATGGTTGAAAGGAAATTCTGTCCTCCCAATGAAAAAGAACAAATTGCTAATAAGTTCTTAAACCTTAGAATGACTGGACTTGACTGTAAGGGTTACACTACAGTATTCTTCGAATATGCTAGAATAGTGCCAACCTTAGCTTCACCAGGACCAATATTAATCTCCGGTTACATCTGGGGATTAATCAGTGAGATTATACATGTAGTCAAGGCAGATAGACCACAAACTATAGAAGAAGAGGTAGAACTAGCCAATACCTTGACTGATGAACTAGTACGTACACAAGAAGAAAACCAGAGGAAGAACCTAGCCCAAAAGCTTACCAAGGAGTTTCGCTATGGTAATTCCAACAGTGGAAAAAATATAGGTTCTATCTCCGCACCTTACTGTAAGGCCTGTAAGAAAAAGCATTTAGGGAGATGTTCTACATACTGCAATTTCTGCAAGATACCAGGACACAAGGAAGAAGACTGAAGAAAGAAACCCAGCAATGGAGTATGCTTCAATTGTGGGGAGAAGGGGCATATCAAACCGAACTGACCGAAACTAGCTCCAGCCATGAACAACAAGACTACTAAGAATGCTAGAGCATTTGTTCTGATTGCAGAAGAAGCCAAGATGATTCCGGACGTGATTGCCGGTACGTTTTTATTTAATGATGTTTTTGCTAAAGTATTATTTGACTCTGGTGCGAACCAAAGTTTTATTAATACTTTATTTTTCAAACTTCTCAATCAACCATTAACTAAACTTCAACAAGAATGCCCAGATGAAACGACAAATGGAGGATCCAATAAGATCACTGAAATCTTGCAAGGAGCAAGAATCGAAATTTTAAACCATAATTTTATTGCTAACCTTTACCCAATGAATCTGGCTGGATTTGATATTGTGTTAGGAAATGATTGGTTAATAGCCAATAAATCCAGTATTCTGTGTGATTAAAAGTCAATACAAGTAAATTCACCAAAAGGTGAAAAGATCACAATTAAAGGAGACAAGCCAACTAGGTCCACGAAATTCATCTTTGTGATGTAAACAACAAGTTATGCAAGAAAAGGGTCACTAGTGTATATGATTTCCATGATTATTAACACTAAAGGATATTCCCGTAGTATCTCAATTCTCAGATGTTTTTCCAGAAGAATTACCAGGACTACCGCCGGACCGGGAAGTTGAATTTAGAATTCACTTGCTACTAGGGACAGCACCGATTGCCAAGGCACCTTACCGTTTAGCACCAGTAGAGATGCAATAACTAAAGAAACAGTTAGATGAACTTTTGGAAAAAGGATTCATAGAGCCTAGTTCATCACCCTTGGGAGCACCAATATTGTTTGTCAAGAAAAAGGATGGGTCAATGCGTATGTGCATTGATTACCAAGAGTTGAACAAAGTCACGATTAAAAATCGGTACCCATTACCGAGAATCGATGATTTGTTTGATCAATTGCAAGGAGCTCGATTCTTTTCCAAGATCGATTTACGCTAAGGATATCATCAATTAAAGGTATAGGAAGAGGACATTCCTAAAACCGCTTTTAGAACAAGGTATGGCCATTATCAATTTACCGTCATGCCATTTGGTTTAACCAACGCCCTAGCTGAATTTTTGGACATGATGAACAGAATATGTAAACCATATCTGGATAAATTCATAATTGCCTTTATAGATGATATTCTCATTTACTCTAAGAGTAAAGAGGAACATGCAGCGCATCTGCATACACTCCTTACCTTATTGAAAAAGGAAAAGCTTTACGCTAAATTCTAAAAATGTGAGTTTTGGTTAGAAGAAGTGCAATTCCTTGGACATTCAGTAAATCATGAAGGAATTCATGTAGATCCTACAAAGATCGAGGCGATCGAAAGTCCCTGAATCACCAACGGAAATGAGAAGTTTTCTAGGACTGGCCGGTTATTATAGACGATTTATCCGAGATTTTTCTAGAATAGCCATTCCTTTAACAAAACTAACCTGTAAATCAGTTAAGTTTGAATGGGGACCAAAACAGGAAGAAGCCTTTAGAATTTTTAAGCAAAGATTAACCAACACACCCATACTAGCATTACCAGAAGGAACTGAAGACTTTGTAGTTTACTGTGACGCGTCTAAGTTATGTTATGGATGTGTGTTGATGCAACGACAAAAAGTTATAGCCAATGCCTCTAGACAACTTAAGAATCATGAAGAGAATTATACAACCCATGATCTAGAATTAGGAGCCATAATTTTTGCCCTTAAAATTTGGAGACATTACCTTTACGGTAGTAAGTTTACCATTTTCACCGACCATAAGAGTTTAAGATATGTTTTTGGGAAAAAAGAGTTAAATATGAGACAAAGACGCTGGATGGAAATTCTTAGTAACTATGATTGTAATATCCAGTATCATGCAGGAAAGGCTAATGTAGTAGCTGATGCTTTAAGTCGAAAGTATCACAAAAAAGCCAAAAAGAGTACGTTCTCTTAAATTAAATATGCAGATAGATTTAAATGAACAGATTAGGGAAGTGCAAGAATCAGTAATCAAGGACGATACTGAAAAATTGAAAGGAATGATTAAGGAATTAAAACAAGGAACAAATGGAATTTGGAGATTCCAAAAGAAAAGAAATTGGATACCCAAACGAGGAAACCTACGCCACCGAATTTTAGAAAAAGCCCATAAGTCTAAGTATACGATACATCCTGGAAGTGATAACATGTATCAAGACTTAAGAAAGAATTTCTGGTGGATAGGAATGAAAAAGGATGTAGCAGCTTATGTTGCCAAGTGTCTAACATGTTCACAAGTTAAAGCTGAACATCAGAAACCCTTAGGTTTACTGCAGCAGTTAGAAATGCCGTTATGGAAATGGGAATTGATAACAATGGATTTTGTTACCAAATTACCCAAGACATGAAAGGGTAATGATACAATCAGGGTGATTGTAGATAGATTAACCAAATATGCTCATTTCTTACCGATGAAGGAAACTTTCAGTATGGAACAATTAGCCAAGTTATATGTAAATGAAATAGTTTCATTACATGGAATTCCTTTATCAATTGTTTCTGATAGAGATAGCCATTTACTTCTCATTTTTGGAGTAGGTTCCAAAAAGCAATGGGAACCAAGTTAAATCTAAGCACAACTTATCATCCCCAAACGGACAGACAAAGCGAAAGGACAATTCAAACAATGGAAGATATGCTTAGAGCTTATGTAATTGATTTCGGAGGAAATTGGAACGATCACCTACCACTAATAGAATTTTTTTACAATAACAGCTATCATACCAGTATTAATGCTGCACCATTTGAAGCACTTTATGGACGAAAGTGCCGAACTCAAGTCTATTGGGCAGAAATTGGAGAAAAGCAACTGTCTGGACCCGAGATAGTATAAGAAACAATAGACAAGATTATTCAAGGAAAGATTAAAAGCAGCACGCGATCGTCAAAAGAGTTATGTCGATAACAGGCGAAAGCCATTGGAATTTCAAGTAGGAGATAAAGTACTGTTAAAAGTTTCTCCTTGAAAGGAATAGTTAGATTCATCAAGAGAGGAAAGCTAAGCACCAGGTATATTGAAACTTTTGAGATTATTAGAAGAATTGGACCTGTAGCCTACCAGCTACACCTGCCAGAGGAAATGACAGGGATACATGATGTATTTCATGTATGTAATCTCAAAAAGTGCTTAGTAGATGAGTCATTAGTGGTAACTCTTAAGGACATAGAGGTAAATGAGAAACTTAAGTTTGTAGAGAGACCCCTCTAGATTGAAGACAGAAAGATCAAGAACCTCAAACACAAGAGATTGGTTCTAGTCAAAGTGAAATGGGATTCCAAGAGAGGATCAGAGTACACTTGGGAGCTTGAATCAGAGATGCAGAGAAAATATCCACACCTATTCCAGTAGACCTCGAGGACGAGTTCTAAAACAAGGTGGGGAGGATATAACAACTCTCCTAGATTTTTTTGAACACCCCTATATGTCCTAAAATACAACCCGTATACGAGAAGTGGGCCCGAAATACCTTTATTTTAATAAAAATCAAATAAAAACAATATTTTATGTCTGTCGCGGGGGCGCGGCAGACTGCTATTGATCCGTCGCTGGGCGCGACTGCCTGGCCACCAGGTTTACCCGGTACTGCCACGTATCGTCAGGCATGTCGAGGCTAGGGTCAAGTCAGCAAAGCTAGGGCCTACCCTAGAGTCTTTCGCGGGGCTCGAGAAAGGGTCGATCAGACCTTATAAATAGAGGGGATCGACTTCAGTTGTAGATCGCTCACAATTCGAATCTCTCTCTCAATTCTGAATAACAATAATAATTTCCGGGCATAATACCCACTAAATTAGCGAAGCTCTACCTCGTTGTAAGTATTATAACCCCCGGTTACGTATTAGATACGCTGCCCGATTGATCTAGTGCTCCGTAACGTATGTCGAGGCTCTGCCTGACTCAGTCGTTGGAGTTCTGTCTCGGGGAGGGTATACTGTCACACCCCCAAAATCCACCATGCGGAGTATCACCGCTTGGAGGCGTGACATGACCAGGATCGAGCCACCAATCATATTGAACGACATAATTAAGTAAGTAAAACCAAACACAATACGATTGGTGACCAAAAGGAAGTAAACCGATTTTGGGTTAACAGCGGAAGCATAAAACATAAGTTCAAAACATAAGTCCACAGTTCATAAGTTTAAAGTCCAAAACGTAGGTTTAATAAGTTCATATAGTTTATTCATTAAGTACGGGACATATCAGTTCGCATCCCACAACGACCACCTCCATATGCAAGCTCCATAGCATCTAATGACCTGCAAAGCATGTAATAACGAGTCAACAACAAAGTTGAGTGAGTTCACGGTTGGTTGTCCATTTTAGAGTTGTTTCCAAAAACATAGTTTAATCTCATTCGGCTATCCAGCCGTGGGGGTTACCCCATAGTTCGAAAACGTTTATTAGTTAACCATCCCATGTCCACCTTCCCTGGCTATCCAGCCCGACACTTTAGCCGTGGGGAGCTACCCCAGTATTTTAAACTACCAGACTCATTTATCATATCGACTACTAACAAAAATCAATTGTGCCCTAGCGTCGGTGTTCTATCACCACCGACGTGCCATAGTCCATTAGTACACGCCCGTCCGACTGGCACGGTGTGAGGTTTGTTAAACCTAATAGCGATATTAACTAATGACCCGCTCGCCATAGCCTCGGCGATTAAGTCGATACAAAAAGGGAGGGACTTTGCTGATAGAGTTCTAGTCCAGTAAGTCTAATACGTCCCAACAGGACGAGGAATTTACATTCCTATACACGTCTCAAAGGACGAGGAATCCCTATTCCTGTGCCCATTCCCATTCCCACCGGGAATTTACCATGCTTTGTAGAAAAGTGTGAACTCACATCGGTTTGCACGGTTAGATTCTCAAATATAGCTAACAGTCAAGGTCGGTCAATCACGTCCTAGTATGATTTACCAGTTACTCATTTAGTGGCTTACAAATAGAGCACAAAGTTCCTACACGTATCTATCACATAGCATGCATTACTTTAACTGTTTATGCCCGTATATATACTTCCCATCCATTCCCCACTCATAAGCAAACATACGATAGTGCACGTAACACATATAACATGTTAGATCATTCACAGATAGCATACTCGACATTTAGACACGCAAGTCACAACTTATGTCATTTCAGCATTAATATTCAAAACCGGCTGTTTTCGGACATTTTAATAAAATAGTTAAATTATTCCAAAATTTCCCAAATTTTTACAGGATGTCTTAAACGTTCCAAATTTTATTGTGTAAAAATATCGGGGTCCGGTTCATTACCAATATTTTATAAAAATTCATTTTCTGGACTGAACTCAGATTTATATTTTTCTGACCACAGTCCACGGGATAATTTATTAAAAATTCATCGAGCATCTGATTTACGAAATTCTAGTGGGGTAATTACAAATACATCGGTGGTCATCTACAGTACAAGTTTCATGATCCAACTCTACACAGAACCCAAGTTATGATAGAAAACAAAACATATATTTTCAGCAGAAAAATATAGCTCTTGTTGCTGTTACGAAATGACGCTTTAAAAATAGTAAACGAAGTCCAAAAATTACGATTCCGGTGCCATTATAACCGTATTTCATAATAACATGTTTTAGACTTGAAATATCAGTTTTCGTAGAGTTTCTGACGTGTTTACAGCCAACTGAAGTTGGCTGTAAAACTTGGACAGATTCTGTTTTCAGTATTTAACTTCCTAGTTCGTGTTCGATTGATTCCGTTAGCAAGTTTATTGATCACAACAACATCAAACATCAATACTAACTAGCAAAACATCAGATACTCAACCAAGAATCATAACAAAACTAGTTTCAAAAGTTTTACACTAGCATTCATTCATTAACCACCATGTTTATTATTTTTAGTGGACTTTTAGTTTTGAACTCTAGTGTTCATGATTTTTATCCGACAAAATTCTTATTAACCACTTTAGACAAGCTTATGAAGGTGATTAGAATCACCTACTACTAGCTCGTGGCTAGGGAAGAAACTAGACGAAAAACGGGTGGTTAAAAGCGTCGTAGAGAGGTTCTTGGCAATCCGTAAGTTCTGGGCTTCCTCGTATGAGATCCTTCACACTTGAGTGCACTTGGAGTAACTTGAATGAAATTGAAAAGTGGGTGTGGTGTGGCTTGTGTGGTCGGCCGAGAGTTCAAGAGAGGAAGAGAGTGGAGTGAATTTTGTGTTTAGGTATTTGATGTGAATGAAGTGCTCTTGTGGTTTTATTTATAAACCACTTTTAGAGTTTTGTCCAACAAATAATATGTTCCATAGATATTCAACATCTCTAATAAAATATTCAAAATTGGTGGAAAGGTGTCCCCCTTGGGGAAACGAACGGTTAGAGGGAGGGTGGTTTAATGGTTCAATTTTAATCACTTAGTTAGTAACTAGTTGGTTTAGTTTAGGAATTAAAATTAGTTACTAGGGGGTTGTGTAATATAACGGGTGTTAGGGTATTCGGGGACGCTAACTGGCTCAGAAAAGGAAAAAAACAATGTCATGTCAATATTTTTGTGTTCCGGGTAGAGTCCGGTTGTTCGGTTGGATATTAATCCGTTAAAGTGCTAAATTAATTCGTAAGGTGTCCTATTTATATATTTTGTAACGTTTTTACTTTCTAACACTTAGGAAAATATAACGGACTATTTAGTGACCTTTCTGTACACTATTAGTATATTAACAAATACGTGTAAGCATAACACAGATATCAGAAAGCAGTTAAGTAATTCCACACAGTCGTCAAGCACATTAATTATTATTAATAAACTGTAGGGTTACATATAAATTTGAGGGTTGTCACATTCTCCCCCTGTTAAGAGAATTTCGTCCCGAAATTTAGCGCCTGGTTACTGAGGAAGCTAGTTAAGTTGCGTTGTTTTCCTGATTTTCCTGGGGTGTCACATCATCCCCCCGTTGATTTGGAATTTCGTCCCGAAATTCTGCAGTAGCTTCAGCCTCAGTAGTGGTTGCGTTTTTCTTAAACAGCTTAGGGTACTTGAGTTTCATTTGGTCTTCTCATTCCCAGGTATACTCTGGGCCACGACGAGCATTCCAACGAAATCGGACCAGACGTATCCTGGTATGCTTGAGGATCTTAACATCTCGATCCGTGATCTCTACCGGTTCCTCGATGAACCGCAGCTGGTTGTCGATTGTGAGTTCCTTGAGAGGAACTATGAGGGTCTCATCTGACAGACACTTCTTCAGATTCGACACATGGAATACGTTGTGAACTCCGCTGAGTTCTTCAGGTAGGTTCAACCTGTAGGCGACCTTGCCAATTTTCTCGATGACTTCGAATGGTCCGACATAACGCGGATTGAGTTTGCCTCATTTGCCAAAGCGGACTACACCTTTCCAAGGTGAGACTTTGAGTAGCACTCGATCCCCAACCTGGAGCTCGAGTGGTTTTCTTCCCTTATCAGCATAGCTTTTCTGACGGTCACGAGCTGCCGCCATTCGCTGTCGTATCTGAGCAATTCTCTCAGTTGTATCTACTACGAGTTCTTGGCTAGTGATTTGACTGTCACCAACTTCTGCCCAACAGAGAGGTGATCGGCATTTGCATCCGTACAATGCCTCGAACGGAGCGGCCTGAATGCTGGTGTGGTAGCTGTTGTTATACGAAAACTCCACTAGCGGGAGGTGCTTTTCCCAGCCGTTACCAAAGTCGATTACGCATGCCCTAAGCATGTCTTCAAGGGTCTGGATGGTGCGTTCAGATTGCCCATCCGTCTGCGGGTGATAAGCGGTGCTCATATCTAAACGCGAGCCAAAAGACTTGTGCATTGCTTGCCACAGTTCAGAAGTAAAACGCGCGTCACGATCAGAAATGATGGAGGTTGGCACTCCGTGCCTTGATACCACTTCCTTTAGGTAAATGTCTGCAAGAGTTGAAAACTTATCCGTTTCTTTGATAGCCAGAAAATGTGCAGACTTGGTCAGTCGATCTACGATCACCCAAATGGTATCGTTTCCGCGTTGAGATCTGGGCAGGCCGGTAACGAAATCCATGGAAATTTGCTCCCATTTCCATTTCGGGATCTCCGGTTGTTGAAGTAGGCCTGATGGTTTCTGATATTCAGACTTGACTCTCGCACAAGTCAAGCACTTGCTGACGTAGGTTGCTATGTGGGCTTTCATGCCAGGCCACCAATACGTAGTCTTGAGGTCGTGGTACATTTTATCCGAACCAGGATGTACCGAATAACGAGACTTGTGCGCTTCGTCCATCACAAGCTCGCGTAGGTCTCCATACAGTGGGACCCAGATGCGCCCTGTTACATAGTAAGCGCCGTCTTCCTTTTGTTCTAGCCGCTGCCTCGATCCTCGTAGGGACTCAGCCCTGATGTTCTCCGCTTTCAATGCTTCAACCTGAGCATCGCGAATCTGAGCGGGAAGGCTAGAGTGAATGGTAAGCTGTAATGCACGTACACGCTTAGGTATAGTATCCTTTCGACTGAGGGCGTCGGCCACAACATTGGCCTTGCCCGAATGGTATTTGATAGCGCATTCATAATCGTTCAAGAGCTCAACCCATCGGCGTTGACGCATGTTTAACTCCTTTTGCTTGAAGATATGCTCGAGACTCCTGTGATCGGTGTAAATGGTGCACTTGGCACCGTACAGGTAATGTCTCCATATCTTAAGCGTGAAAACAACTGCTCCCAATTCCAAGTCGTGCGTAGTGTAGTTCCTTTCGTGAACCTTAAGTTGGCGTGATGCGTAGGCAATGACCTTGTCACGTTGCATCAATACGCAACCCAGTCCTTGGATGGAAGCGTCGCAATAAACCACGAAATCATCTGTGCCTTCAGGCAATGAGAGGATAGGCGCGCTACAAAGTCTATCCTTTAGGTGTTGAAATGCGGACTCCTATGCATCACCCCAATGATAGATGACACCCTTCTGAGTCAGTGAAGTGAGAGGTTGTGCAATCTTGGAGAAATCTTTTATAAACCTTCTGTAATATCCGGCCAAACCCAAGAATTGGCGGATTTCTGTTGGTGTGCGGGGTGCAGGCCAGTTCTTGATCGATTCAACCTTAGATGGATCCACATGAATTCCATCCTTGTTTACCACATGGCCTAGAAAGTGGACTTCGCGAAGCCAGAAGTCACATTTCGAAAACTTGGCATACAACTGCTCTTTTCGAAGAAGTTCCAGCATAAGTCGTAGATGCTGCTCGTGTTCCTCCTGACTCTTGGAATAGATCAGGATATCGTCGATGAACACAATAACGAACTTATCCAGGTAAGGTTTGCATACTCGGTTCATGAGATCCATGAAGACCGCTGGTGCATTCGTCAGCCCGAATGGCATAACCAGAAACTCGTAATGGCCGTAACGAGTTCTGAATGCTGTTTTGGTGACGTCATCCTCTCGGACTCTCAGCTGATGGTATCCCGATCTTAAATCAATCTTAGAGTAATAGCTCGACCCTTGCAACTGGTCGAACAAGTCGTCGATACATGGAAGAGGATAACGATTCTTCACAGTCACCTTGTTGAGTTCGCGGTAGTCAATACACATTCTGAAAGTACCATCTTTCTTTTTCACAAACAAGACTGGAGCTCCCTAGGGTGAAGAGCTAGGACGTATAAAACCCTTTTCCAAGAGTTCTTGTAGTTGTGTGGACAGTTCTTCAAGTTCTGATGGAGCTAGACGATATGGTGCTCGAGCTACTGGCGCTGCTCCAGGAGCTAGCTCGATTTGAAACTAAACTTGGCGATGAGGCGGAAGACCAGGTAATTCCTCAGGAAATACCTTGGGAAAGTCGCGTACAATAGGGATGTCCTCAATTCTCTTCTCTTCCGTTGATGTGTCAGTAACGAGTGCCAGAATGGCAGTGTGGCCCTTTCGCAAACACTTCTGGGCCTTAAGGAAAGAGATGATGCCTTCGACAGTACCACTCTTGTCTCCACGAATCACGAGAGGTTCTTCACCAGAACGAGGAATGCGGACGATTTTCTCCTTGCAAACAATCTCCGGTTGATGGTGAGATAGCCAATCCATCCCAATAACGACGTCGAAACTACCTAGTGTGATAGGAATAAGATCGATAAAGAGAGTCTGACCAGCTAAGACGAGGTTACAACCTTTAACTATGTGTGTGGCTTCAAGACTTTTACCGTTAGCTAGTTCTACCGTGTGCTTGGTGTTCAGGAGTGTTGGAGTGCGTTTAAGCATTTGGCTAACTTTTAGGGACACATAACTAGTATCGGCACCCGAATCGAATAAAACAGTAACAAAGAAGTCATCCAGAAGAAACTTACCCATCACAACGTTGGGATCATTCCTTGCGTCACCCTGACCAATCACGAAAGCACGACCTCTTGCCCCATTACCATTGTTGTTTCCCCCATTGCCATTTCCATTCCCCTGATTGTTGTTGTTCTGGTTCTGATTTAACTGGGGGCAGTCTTTCTTGAAATGGCCCTCAGCACCACATTGGAAGTACCCTTTGTTGTTACCTTGTTGTTGCCGCTGCTGGCGTTGATTGGGTGGGGCTTGCTGTTGCTGCCGGTTCTGATTCGCCGGATGCTGACTCCTGCAGTCCCTTGCCATGTGACCAGGCTTGTTGCATCAATGACAGTTGCCTTTACCACATGGCCCACTGTGGTGCAAGTTACAGCGATTACATTTGGGGTGATTTCCCTTGTATCCGCCCTGACCTTGATTCCCAGAAGACTGCTGACTGGGGCTCCTGTACTCATCTGTCTTTCGCTGCTGGGACTGAGCTGAAGTAGAACCTTTGCCTGAATTCCCATCCCATTTTCGCTTGTTATCATTGGGTGCGTCAGCAGTAGCAGCACCAATACGCTTGGGCAGTTTGTTTTGTTCCACAGCTTGGTCGGTGAGACGATGGGCTAACTTAATGATCTGCTGAATGGTACCCAGGTTGGCCGAAGTCACGTGACTCTGAATCTCGGGTACAAGGCCCTTGAGGTAAAGCTCAATACGTTTGATGGGAGGGTCCACCATAGTAGGGCACAGGATGGCCAGTTCATTCGACCTCTTGGTATACGCCTCAATCTCAGACCCCGTCATCTTCAGATTGAAAAATTCCACCTCCAGTTTGTGGATGTCATCTCGACAACAATATTCCTCTTTGATCAGTTCCTTGAAACCGTTCCATGGGGTGGCATTAGCAGCAACCAACCCCAGCAGCTGAACTTGAGCGTTCCACCATGTGAGCGCTACCCCTTCAAGAGTTCCGGTAGCATATTTCACCCTACGGTCTTCGGGGCATTCGCACATCTCGAAAACTGACTCAAGTTTTCAAACCAGTGAAGAAGGCCCACTGCTCCTTCGGTGCCACTGAAAGTGGTAGGTCGGCAGTCCATGAATGTCTTGAACGTGCACACAGGAGGTTGAGCATGTTGACCTGTTACGCGAGAATAAAGGACAAAATTAAGCATGAGGGTTGGTTTGTGAAGGTAGGATCTAAACGTCCTAAGGTGGGTTGATATAGCAGGTTATACCTCCTGCTGGATTTGCTGCGAGTGCCTCCGCAACTCGTTCGTTGATCAAAGCCGTCAACTGGGCTTGAGTGAGGTTGATACGTCCTCCGCGTCCACTCATGATCTTCATAATGAAGCAACGTAGGTGAGAAAAGTGTCGCGAAAATGCGTAAGTGTGGGACGACAATAGAGAGTAAGCACACAAGGTTCAAATAGCAACTACCACATTATCTAATGCATAGTGAGAACTATCTAACCGACAATATAACATAAATCATACCACTTATGGTGTCGAGTCTTGCACGTGGAGCGTAGCGTCGTTGTGGATCGTTGAGCACTGTACTGGTTATAGTCTGGTTTTATGAAAAACTTTTCCCTTTCAAAAAAACAAGTTCACTATAACCAATGGCTCTGATACCAATCTGTCACACCCCCAAAATCCACCATGCGGAGTATCACCGCTTGGAGGCGTGACATGACCAGGATCGAGCCACCAATCATATTGAACAACATAATTAAGTAAGTAAAACCAAACACAATACGATTGGTGACCAAAAGGAAGTAAACCGATTTTGGGTTAACAGCGGAAGCATAAAACATAAGTTCAAAACATAAGTCCATAGTTCATAAGTTAAAAGTCCAAAACGTAGGTTTAATAAGTTCATAAAGTTTATTCATTAAGTACGGGACATATCAGTTCGCATCCCACAACGACCACCTCCATATGCAAGCTCCATAGCATCTAATTACCTGCAAAGCATGTAATAACGAGTCAACAACAAAGTTGAGTGAGTTCACGGTTGGTTGTCCATTTTAGAGTTGTTTCCAAAAACATAGTTTAATCTCATTCGGCTATCCAGCCGTGGGGGTTACCCCATAGTTCGAAAACGTTTATTAGTTAACCATCCCATGTCCACCTTCCCTGGCTATCCAGCCCGGCACTTTAGCCGTGGGGAGCTACCCCAGTATTTTAAACTACCAGACTCGTTTATCATATCGATTACTAACAAAAATCAATTGTGCCCTAGCGTCGGTGTTCTATCACCACCGACGTGCCATAGTCCATTAGTACACGCCCGTCCGACTGGCACGGTGTGAGGTTTGTTAAACCTAATAGCGATATTAACTAATGACCCGCTCGCCATAGCCTCGGCGATTAAGTCGATACAAAACGGGAGGGACTTCGCTGATAGAGTTCTAGTCTAGTAAGTCTAATACGTCCCAACAGGACGAGGAATTTACATTCCTGAACACGTCTCAAAGGACGAGGAATCCCTATTCCTGTGCCCATTCCCATTCCCACCGGGAATTTACCATGCTTTGTAGAAAAGTGTGAACTCACCTCGGTTTGCTCGGTTAGATTCTCAAATATAGCTAACAGTCAAGGTCGGTCAATCACGTCCTAGTATGATTTACCAGTTACTCATTTAGTGGCTTACAAATAGAGCACAAAGTTCCTACACGTATCTATCACATATCATGCATCACTTTAACTGTTTATGCCCGTATATATACTTCCCATCCATTCCCCACTCATAAGCAAACATACGATAGTGCACGTAACACATATAACATGTTAGATCATTCACAGATAGCATACTCGACATTTAGACACGCAAGTCACAACTTATGTCATTTCAGCATTAATATTCAAAACCGGCTGTTTTCGGACATTTTAATAAAATAGTTAAATTATTCCAAAATTTCCTAAATTTTTACAGGATGTCTTAAACGTTCCAAATTTTATTGTGTAAAAATATCGGGGTCCGGTTCATTACCAATATTTTATAAAAATTCATTTTCCGGACTGAACTCAGATTTATATTTTTCTGACCACAGTCCACGGGATAATTTATTAAAAATTCATCGAGCGTCCAATTTACGAAATTCCAGTGGAGTAATTACAAATACATCGGTGGTCATCTACAGTACAAGTTTCATGATCCAACTCTACACAGAACCTGAGTTATGACAGAAAACAAAACATATATTTTCAGCAGAAAAATACAGCTCTTGTTGCTGTTACGAAATGACGCTTTAAAAATAGTAAACGAATTCCAAAAATTACGATTCTGGTGCCATTAGAACCGTATTTCATAATAACATGTTTTAGACTCGAAATATCAGGTTTTCGTAGAGTTTATGACCTGTTTATAGCCAACTTCAGTTGGCTGTAAAACTTGGACAGATTCTGTTTTCAGTATTTAACTTCCTAGTTCGTGTTCGATTGATTCCGTTAGCAAGTTTATTGATCACAACAACATCAAACATCAATACTAACTAGCAAAACATCAGATACTCAACCAAGAATCATAACAAAACTAGTTTCAAAAGTTTTACACTAACATTCATTCATTAACCACCATGTTTATTATTTTTAGTGGACTTTTAGTTTTGAACTCTAGTGTTCATGATTTTTATCCGACAAAATTCTTATTAACCACTTTATAAAAGCTTAAGAAGGTGATTAGAATCACTTACTACTAGCTCGTGGCTAGGGAAGAAACTAGACGAAAAACGGGTGGTTAAAAGCGTCGTAGAGAGGTTCTTGGCAATCCGTAAGTTCCAGGCTTCCTCGTATGAGATCCTTCACACTTGAGTGCACTTGGAGTAACTTGAATGAAATTGAAAAGTGGGTGTGGTGTGGCTTGTGTGGTCGGCCGAGAGTTCAAGAGAGGAGGAGAGTGGAGTGAATTTTGTGTTTAGGTATTTGATGTGAATGAAGTGCTCTTGTGGTTTTATTTATAAACCACTTTTAGAGTTTTGTCCAACAAATAATATGTTCCATAGATATTCAACATCTCTAATAAAATATTCAAAATTGGTGGAAAGGTGTCCCCCTTGGGGAAACGAACGGTTAGAGGGGGGGTGGTTTAATGGTTCAATTTTAATCACTTAGTTAGTAACTAGTTGGTTTAGTTTAGGAATTAAAATTAGTTACTAGGGGGTTGTATAATATAACGGGTGTTAGGGTATTCGGGGACCCTAACTGGCTCAGAAAAGGAAAAAAACAATGTCATGTCAATATTTTTGTGTTCCGGGTAGAGTCCGGTTGTTCGGTTGGATATTAATCCGTTAAAGTGCTAAATTAATTCGTAAGGCGTCCTATTTATATATTTTGTAACGTTTTTACTTTCTAACACTTAGGAAAATATAACGGACTATTTAGTGACCTTTCTGTACACTATTAGTATATTAACAAATACGTGTAAGCATAACACAGATATCAGAAAGCAGTTAAGTAATTCAACACAGTCGTCAAGCACATTAATTATTATGAATAAACTGTACGGTTACATGTAAATTTGAGGGTTGTCACATTCTCCCCCTGTTAAGAGAATTTCGTCCCGAAATTTAGCGCGTGGTTACTGAGGAAGCTAGTTAAGTTGCGTTGTTTTCCTGATTTTCCTGGGGTGTCACATATACCTAATGTAAATTTTGGGTTATTATACTAACGCGTGTGCATTGTTTATTTAACTAGATTATAACCAGGAAGTCACAGGGAAATACCTAAATTAGCAATGTGAGTGATTCCTCTTTTCACAAAGTGTTTTTACAAAACCTCAATTGTTTTAAATTATATTTAATAGTGATTGAGTATTCGTAATTCTACAATTATCGTCGGTATGTTGGGGTTTTGTATACGAAATTTGTTACTACACTGTGAGTAGTAACATTACCACAAGTCAGGAGTGGCAGTACCTTGGGTGGTAATTAAAGTAGATGTAAACAAATGTAATTGCTGGAATGCCCTCAATGCTGTAAAATGATAAAACTTGTTTTGATTAAACTGGGATTCACTCGCCAATATTTCTTGCTGATAAAATGTTTTTAAACAAGTTTCATGTAACAAAATGTGAAAGCCAAAATAGAAGCCAGCTGGAGAGCACTGAAGGCTTGGAAAAGTCGCTATAAAAGTTACCTAAATAAAGAAGAAGTTTTATTTCAATAAATTGGGGTTTATCCCTATAAACATGTTTGTAATGGAAACTTGGGAATTCCCCATGTATTTATTATTATAAAAATGTGGTGTTTTACTCAACTAAAATATTTCCTAACTACGGTCCTGATGAAATTTCCGCTGCCATATTAATAAACACCGATACCAACAACTCTGAGTAGGTTGCGGCCACCCTCCTCCCGGGGCAGGGGTTGGGGTTGCGACACCTAACACCAACCTATGTATAACACGAAAACACCATGCAAAGAAACATATATATTACACACAGAAAAACTTACATGAAAAACAGTAACCAGGTTACAGAACGCCATATATCTTAAAACGCTAAACACAAAAATAAGGAAATCAACCTTCAAAGAAAGTTTATGCATCACGTGCCACAGGCATAACCAATGCCACGTGCCAACAAATAAAGCAGAAATAGTCTTCTTCATTGCTGGATCTTGGTCAGAGACAACAACTTTTGGTTGAGAACCAACAACTTTTAGTAAAACTCTCAATAACCAAATAAACGTATCAGCAGTTTCTGACGCCAATAATGCAACACCAAATGTAACATTGCAGCGGTGATTGTCTATACTAGTGAACGGCACAAACACCATAGGGTATCTTCATATGAAAACGCAATGAGAAATGAAACGATAATAAAAACGTCATTGCATATAAACTCAGAAAACTCCAATGCATGTAACCAGTGAAAACGCGAAAAGAACAGAAAAAGTTGAATTATAAAATATTACTTGTTGGAATGATACGTGGGGTCAAACGAAATCACATCACCAAACACGTGGTAATTATGTTTGGCTTGATCATCATACCAAAAAAGTCCCTTCAAATGATTGTCTTCGTTTGTGAAGTAATCGTACGAGAAATTATGCTGGGTCTGTTTTTTTTATCCAAATGTCTCACAACCATCTCAGCGTCGTATTCCCCTATAAACAAATTAATTTGCCTCTTGTAGTTCTTAAATTCAACTTTACTTGCACTCAGTCTTCAAAACTGCCAAAGCAAGTCTTCATAACAATAAACGCCTTAACTGGACCCAAATTCAACTTAGACATGCTGTGTATAACATGCTTCTGGAGCTGAGTGAGGTGTCGTTCAGTTGGAAGAAAATGCTTATCAGTACATTCAACAAGATCATGGTTGTGCTCCTCAACAAACTTATAAACCCTCCATGATCCAGCCTCAAAAATTACACATAACCGTGCACCACAATAAGTCCTCTTTGAAAAGTTGGATCGCACTAACCGTTCCTTTTGATTGGGGTCCAACGCATCAACCTTCTTGTCCTTATATACCCCAGCTCTCGCACATGTAATACTTAATATGTCTTACACCTTTGGCGTTTATCTTTTCAGTCCTTTTCCTGACTGAAAAACCACAAGCCTTGGCATACGTAACATACATTGAATAACAATCATCGAGGCTTGTGAATATCATGTCCATTTTGGGCTTTATTTCTTCACTAACGTCCGGAATGATAAATGGTAAATCAGTTTTGGGGCAAAACCTTTCATTCAAAGAAACACCTTCGTCTGAGAAAACACAGTGAGGAACAAATTTCAGAAAAACGCCATTAAAAATAGAAAATGTCTCCTGATAACATTATCGATGAAAACGCCATTAATTGAATAATAAACATGACATAATAAACACATAATTTGAAAACGCCATAATAAAAAGCCATAATACGCACACCATAACTTTATTGATTAACAAATATGATGAATTAACCATACTAATGCAACGTGATAATCAAAACGCAATGAGATGAATAATTAAAAACAATTAACAACACGAATAATTAACAAATATAACATGATAATGAAAACGCCATAGTTAACAAAACTGATGTTTACAAATTAAACAAATAATAATAACTGATGTTTACAAACACTGCTAAACAATATTCAAAACTAATCAGATGTAAAACGCCAATGATCGTAAAAACATAATAAAAATTCTAGATCCCAAACGACAATTAAAATTAATAATGAAAACTCCAATTATCAGTTCTTACTAATTGTTTAACTACTAATGAAAACGCGAATAAATTGGATACATGAACAACGCCATTAAAAGCATACAACACATTATGAAATATTAATTTGAAAAAAAAAACAATGAAACAAGCATAAAAGAACAAAACGCCATATCTTTTGTATTTGTGTTGCATGATTTGCTGGAACAAAAGTATGAAACGTCATCAAATATTACTTTGTCGAACAGAGTCCACGTTAGACGCCATAGATCTGAGAAAACTTGGAAAGGAGGTAACAACTAATACGAAATCTTTGGAGTTTTAATTTGAAACATATTTATAACGCGAATAAGGAGAGAACGTACAAAAAAACAATCGTACCCCTGCATATCATTTAGCGCCCCCTGCCACGTGTTCGGCCAGGATCCGTTCTCACCGTTCTCAAGCTTTAGGGCGTTTTCTCCTGATCACGTACCTATATATATATATGTGTGTGTGTCTTTTTAAACAAATTCAAAAGTTAAAACTCATTATCATATTTATTTAAGCCCATATAAACAAATAAAGCTCAATTCTCATTTTACCCAACTTAACTTGATAGTTATTTAAAACTTATACCCATTTTGTAAACACCAATGCTGAAAGTTTGAAAATTAAAATGGTGGCAAATTGGTGAAGGGCGATAATCACATGAGGGCTACTCTCCCGGGGCCTCCGAGTTCTTAAGGATTCCTATAGACGACCAAAACCGGGGAGGGAGAGAAAGAAAGAAGAGAGAAAAGAAATATATGGCCAGTGTAAACCAACCGTACGCTCGTGAGCTAATAAATATCAGATTACTAAAATCTCAAATCAAGCTAAGCTTAAACGAGCTCGAGCTTAAAAATAAGTTTGTTTAAAAAACAAACTCAAGCCAAAACCTTCACTTATCGAGCTCAAGTAGGCCCGCGAATCTAAACGAGCCTATATTTGATATAATTTTTATTTAGTATAGTAAATATAGTTTTACATAATAGTTATTATTATAGATTAAATTACGATACAATAACCAACTAAATAGTTTATAACGTTATATATAAAAATAGTTATAAATGTAGGCAAAAGATCAAATACAAATAATCTTAACATACTAAACATACAAATTGAAGGAAAACCCAAAAAGACAAGGTGGCATTTTTGTAATTACCACCAACTATCAAAGTTACAACCAAAAATACCTAAAAAAACACAATTTTTTTTTTAACATTTTTTATTAAAAAATCACTACATTTCGTTAGCAAAAAAAAAAAAAAAAAAAAAAAAATTTTTTTTGCGATTTTTTAATAAAAAATGTTAAAAAAATAAAATAATTTGTGTGTTTTTTTTTTATTTTTTTAGGTTTTTTGGGGGTTTAGTTTTTAGCATTTTAGCTTGGGGGGGGGGGGGGGTAGGTTTTTTTTAGGTTTTTGTGGGGTGGGGGGTTTAGGTTTTTTTTTGGGGGGGGGGGGGGGGGGAGGGAGTGGTTAGGTTTTTTTAGATATATTTGTAGAGTAACTTTGATAGTTATTGATAATTACAAAAATGCCACCTTGTCTTTTTGAGTTTTCCTTCAATTTGTATGTTTAGTATGTTAAGATTATTTGTACAAGAACTTTACCCTATAAATGTATACAAATAAATTAAGAAAAACAATTAACAATTAATAAACTAGCCCGCTCTACTAAACAAATTTAGAGTAAGATGTTTAATACGGTTTTATTGAGGTTCATTGTTTTTTTTATTCATTATAACATTTTAGGAAATTCCGCGTGACCCTATCAATACACTACTAACCAGCTTCATCAGGTAAATCACAGTTTATGCTTGGCAGGTGGCCTTCAAAATGTTATAACAGAAAAAAGGTGAAAACAAGATTCGAAATTGTTCCCTTTGCTATAGAGGAATCAGTCGTCTACCACTACAACTCTTCTTTACTTCACATTTATTTGGATTTCATGGATTAATTTTGCAATGTTAGACAGGTCGATTTTGAATTGCTAAGGCATACAATAAATACATATTTCATTAGATGACTCATTACAGCAAAATTGCGCAGAGTACAGGGAAAAGAAGTTTAAAACTTTAAATATAAAGGCGAGGAAAGCCTAAAGGATAGAGGCTTTCTGCTCAGTTCTAACAGATTTGGTACAAGAAGGAATCATTTTACTGATTCTGATACACAATAATTGCATATTTATTGCATGGAACACAATGATAGTTGTTCCTCTTTATTGTGGCCACTGTGCATGCTTAATTTCCTGGTGCTTTAGGCCTTTGGTCCTGCATTTTGGAACAAAGAAATATTTATTGTTCATTTACAAGTTTATTTCAATCTCTATAAGTTTGTTTGCTAAGGAAACGATTGCATGAATCCGAGTTTGTTTTTGCAAAAGCCAGAACCGAAAGACGTATTTGAAGGATTTAAATGGTTGTTTTGCTGCTTTTTCTATAGCAAAGTTGCTATGACTGACATAGTAAAGTTATATTTTTCAAGCTGAGATGTCTATATTATCTAAATTCTCTATATACAACCATAAATGTTTAAGAATAGCTAGATGAATTAAGTAATGTAGGTGAAACAAACATTGAGCTAATGTCATTATTTGGTTTTGCATGACCAAACATAACTATGGAGGTTTCATGACTAGTTGCTATTATTATCTGCTTGCAAACTAGTCACTACTAGAAATTTGGCATTTTCTAACAAGCTTTTCCGTTACAATTGCGTAGCAAATTCAAGTTTGCTACGCATTTACAACAAAACCTTGATGTTGAAAAAAGCCCTGTTGAAAACTATTTACTACGCATTTACTACGCAATCTTTAACGCAATTACGACAAAAATATGGTGTCCGAAATTTGTGACGAATTTTCAACGCAATTTCAGTGTAGAGCTTTAAAGTTTTGCAACGCACTTGTGACGCATTTTTTTCCGTCAAAAATGCGTTACAAATATGTCAGAATTTGTAACGCAGTTTTTTGCGTTGGAAATTTTCGTAACAAATTGACATTTTTCTAGTAGTGAGTATTCTCTACATATGATTTTAGAAGAAAGAAAATTATGGGCGTTGCTATTTTTTTATTTTTATTTTTTTTGGTTTGTGATGCATATGGAGTTTTTTTTTTTGGATTAGTAGGTGCCTAGGTGGTTTAGGATTAATCTAAGTACTTTTTGGCATATTTGGAAGTTCATGTACATATAGGCGGTGTGGCAAGCGAAGTCCATGGAGTTTTCACCAAACTTAACATGTCGCTTACAGTTTTTCACCAAACTCTATGGAGTTTGATTTCCACCCAAGCGAACTTGCCGAGTTCGCTTTTGAACTACCTAAAAGTACAAGAACATCCAAAAGTGCTTAGAAGTAGTTAGTTGAAAAACCTACTTATCCAAAAGTTCAATGCTTATGAACTAAAGTCAACGTGTTATATAACATGGTAAAAAAATGGGGACATGGTATTTATTAAGGTGATAGCTAGGTGTATATCTGGTCTTTGGACACTTGGTACCATAAATGATGGACTGTTATACTAAGTTCTCCACCTCATATTAGTTGCTACTTTACCTTGATCATGCCCCATTAGTGGTCCTATAATTGGGGAAAGGAACTCGACCGCTCTCAATGAGTTTCACATCCCCCACTAGGATTTCATAATGCCTCTTCACTTCCTCTGCGGTCTTCCCACCGACAGCCTTTGCAACATTGCGCCAGCGGTCAGGGGTGTCTTTGTCAAACACAGCCAAAGCCTCTTCAAAGTCCTTGTTCTGCTTCACAGTCCATGAACCTGACCCACGTGAAGACATTGAGCTAGATGCTATGCAAGCACTCAAAAAATTGAAGAATTTTTTTATGCAATAGAAAATGGTGGAGAGTATAGAGATCAGAAGATCAAGTCTCAAGAGCTGATATGTGGAAATAGGTGTCAATATTGTGTCTTTTTATAGCTCCAAAACAAAGGGGGTAAAGTGGGGTCATGCTAGTTGGCTAATAAAGCTTGCCTAAAGAGAAGAATTTAAATGACATCATATATCCTTAAGCACCGCAAATGAACATCCTTCGTATGGTGGAAGAATCAATATTTTTGCATTTTTTTCCGCGATTCCTAAATCCCGATCAGCTTTTTATTCGTTATAATCTCCCTGACAAGATGCGTGTTAAAACTTAAAACCATATTAAGGAATTAAAAGTATATATAAAGCAATTAACATACTTAATTGACATATGTTGGATACTTCCCAAGCCTTGTTGTTTGGTATATAAAATCCAAAAAGCATTTACAAGCAAGTGATTTGGTTTATAGAGATCTGCTATCCGATCTATAGTTAGGTAAATCAATTAAGTCACTGCCTTAAGTTGTAAGCATTCCAGTACAAGGTAAATAACATATATCCCTAAGTATTAAGACTATTATTTTATTCTAAAATCAACGCGGACCCTTTTTCTGGACTACTGTGGTACACGTTATAGATCTCTACTCTGATACCACAAAAGAATTAAAACTATTGTTTTTATCATAATAACAAAGAGGGCCGGTCATCAGAACAAGTGACCATACCAGTGTCAAGATCTCATCCTTACAAGTAGTCACCAATTCAGTAAATTTAATAACCTTCTAATTCACCCAAAAGACTACATGCTTATCTAATAAATAACCTTCTAATTCACCCAAAAGACTACATGCTTATCCGTACATTGTCCAGACAAAAGTTTTTTAACTACCCAGCTGTGTCCGTACAATGATTCCTGTAGCCTGAAAAAAAATTAAAACAATAACATTCTGTCTCCTAAAGTAGGGATGAGCATATGCCACCGAATACCGATCCCGTACCGATCCCGATCCCGATCGGTATCCCGATCGGTATCCACTTTTTGGCGTTTTCGGTATCGGTACGGTATCGGTATTATACCGATACCGACCCTCAAAATACGGTATAATACCGATACCGTACCGTACCGATACCTAACCGACATGTTTCGGTATCGGTACCTAGTTTGGGTGAAATTCGGGATCGGTATTAGGCGGTATCGGTATCGGTTCGGTATCGGATACCGATATGCTCATCCCTATCCTAAAGTATGAATCCCAATTAGTTAAGGGTTGTATTATTGGCACATTTTGCGGTATTAAATCGAGACTCTCAATACGCATCGTATAGGCCTATACGATGCGTATTGAGGTTGGTTCAAACTTCTATGTCAGTCAAAGGCTGACAATGTCCCCTTATCAAAAAGTAATACACATCGTATAGGCCTATACGATGCGTATTGAAGGTGTCGATTTAATTTTTTTTATTTTGCAAGGTAGCTTTATGTCACGCAGTAGCTTTCCGTCACGCGAACGAAGAAGCAGCACTTTGGACATTTGTTGGTATTCAAACATCTAGGAAACATTATTTGAGAACACCCCTGGATTTATCGAAGCTGTAGAATGAGATCCTCCACTGTTGGGTTATCATCTTTCAACCTCATTTTCCCTAAATTTATTGATTCTGTTTTTCAACGGGGATGTAATGCAATGATTCCTCTCAATTTGATAGATAGACATTTGCTTCATATGACTCACTTGAATCGTCTCGGATGTAATAACAGTACGTTTAGCATCCGTGCCTGCTTGAACAACCGAGATAACAGCTCCGGTTTCATCAGCTGCATTTGGAACGAGAGAGTTGAAAAAACTGCAATTGGAATTGATCTTGGAACAACATACTGTTGTTACCATATGACACATGATAAAAGCGCTTCTCTAGACAATCTGGGATTATGTTTTGCAAATTTGGAACCACATATTTGCTTCAAGATTTACGTATGATGTCCAAGTTTGATCACATTTGACTTCATCTGCGGCAGTCCAATGACTTTCTTCCCACGTGTCTGCACCGTGATCTTCATATTCTTGGTTCAACACCAACTCATCTTTAGTAGTGTTTGTTTGAGAACCTAATTCAGATACACAACGGTTGTCCAATTCCAGATCAGTAAGCAAATACACAACGGTTCTCCAATTCCAGATCTGTAATGTAAGGAGAAGCGTTGAGATAACGGACATCCATCAAGCTCAAAAAGAAAACTTGTGTTTCCCATAGTCACAAACAATTTTGGTTTGTATTTCCAATAGCCACCGTTTCCGTAGTAAAAAACGGTTGCGGTTTGCACATTCAATATTTATTGCTTCATTAAAATTAACAAGGCGGTCTCTTTGCACCGTGATCTTCATATTCTTGGTTCAATACTAACTCATCTTTAGTAGTGTTTGTTTGAGAACCTGATTCAGATACATAAATCTTGAAGCAAATATGTGGTTCCCAATTGGTTACAAGAACCACTAGCAGAAGAACCCGACACGTCTTCATGTTACGGAGAATGTTCTCGAAATTGAAGGAAAAGGAAAAATGGTTGCTGAAGTTTCGTCTTCTATGATGATCCGAAACATTCCGAATAACTACACAAAGATTTGTTGCGTACTGATTATTGAAAAGATTTGATGAAATCGAAGAAAATAGTAAAAAAGATGAATTGAGGCATGCATTGTTTAAAATTGAATCAATTGGTATGTGTTCATATCAGTGTTGTTTATCACCCTGTGTGCGCATTGGAAGCCCGACAAACAGTCTTGCAATTATATCGTGTTAAGATGTTTCAGTCTGCACACATTCTAGGATAAAAGCGCTTCTGTAGACAATCTAGGATTATTTTCTAACTAAACTCTGGAATCCCAATGCTTCTCTAAAAATATTTGCTTCTTTTGCTAGTGTTTCCCATAGTCACAAACGATTGCGGTTTGTATTTCGCATAGCCACCGTTTCCGTAGTAAAAAACGGTTACGGTTTGCACGTTCAATCTTCATTGCTTCATTGCACATTCAATATTCACAGTTGCATTTGGAACAAGAAGTCCAACAATCTGTTCATTATCTGTTGTTGTCTAAACAATATGAATGCACACAACGAATTTGACAACTGACAACTTATTTAAAGTATAAATCACCTCCAATCCTTTCCTGGTCAAATCACACACTATAAAGTTTAAACTTATCGTGTGTTGTAATTTGGAAAGATGACCGAATAGAGATCTGAATAACAAACTGTGGAGAACTTGTTTGCGTTATCCTTCAACATACGCTAAAATACTCTAAAATAAGAAGAAAAACTCTAAAATACGAAACAAAACTCTAAAATACGCTAAAATACGATAAAATACATGAAAATATACTAAAATACGCTGCAATATGTTAATATACGTCATATTATGAAAAAATACAGGAAAATACGTTAAAATACACCAAAATACGTATAAAATACCCTAAAAGAGGTTAAAATAAGCTAAAATACGATAGAATACGCTCAAATACGTCAAAAATACTATAAAATACGCAACAATATGTTAGAATACGTCAAAATAGGCAAAAATACGTCAAAATACGCGCCTAATGATATTTCCACACACGTATACATATAACATGGCACTATGCAGTACAAGTGGATTTCAAACAAAACAGTACGTAATCATATAATACGATATTCACACGCAACCGAACGGCACCGAAACGACGTATGTTGAAGGTATACGTCATAAAATGACAAAATATGCGAAAGTTCGGCAAAAAACGACACGTAAACGCGTCGAACTGAGGGAAACACGATAAAACTACATTTGAAATTATGCCATATACGATTGTATAGTGTCGCAACCCCCGATCCCTTATCTGTCCCGGGAACGGGCGGACGCGAGCTCAGACTTTCGGTGGTATCAGCTAATTAATCTTGCAGCGGAATTTACATCAGGACCGTAGTTAGGAAATGTTTATCAGAGTAAAACCACCATATTTTATATTAATAAACACATGGGTAGAACCCAAGTTTCTTATTACAATACATTTATAGGGACAAACCCTATTTTATTAAATTTAAAACATCGTGTTTTAGATAACTTTTATAGCCACTTATTTTCCAAGCCGTCAGTGCTCTCGAGCTGGCTTTTTCCCACTTGGCTTTCACATTGTGTTACCTGAAACATGTTTTAAAAATATTTTGTCAGCGGGAAATACTGGTGAGTGAATCCCAATTTAATCAAGAAACATTTTATCAATTACCACAGTATTGAGAGCGATTACAATGTTTATATCTACACAATTACCCATTCAGTACTTGCCACTCGACCGTATCTATGGCTATGGTCATATCACACATTGGCTACTCGTCGTCCAATTGTGAAGGTTATCAAGTAATGTATACAAAACCCCATAATACCGGCGATAATTGAAGAATTACACGACTCACATACTGGTAATATGATATAAACAATTGAGGTTTTATAAAACAGTTGACACAAAAAGGAGATTACTCACATTGCTATCTTAGGCTTCTTGTAAGGGTTTCCTGGATATAATCTATAATTTATACAAATGTACATTGGTTAGTATCATAACCCTTTAAAGAATATAAATGATACCTCCCCGAGACGGTATTCCAACAACTACGTCGGGCAGAACCACGACAGTTGTTACGGAACCCTAAATCAATCGGGTAGCGTATCTAATACGTAACCGGGGTTATAATACTTACAACGAGACAGGGCTTCGCTAATTAGGGGGTATTATGCCCGAAGATTATTATTATTCTTCAGAAAGTCGAGATTGAGAAAGAAAGTGAACGAATTGAAATGAAATCCGAAGCCTGCTATTTATAGTTGTGTAATCTGGTCCTGTCTCGGCCCGCGTAAAAGACAAGGGACCCTTACGCGGCCCGCGTCAACATGTGGTCAACGTAATAGCTTGTCCCGGTCATCCTATAGACCGCCACGATGATGACACGTGTCGTCCTCTGGGTGTATCCGCGTTTCATGGTCTCTCGCGGCCCGCGTAAGAGTGAGCTTAAACTTACGCGGCCCGTCTCAACTAAAGAAATTTGCGCAGTCAATACCAGCCTTAATACCTCCCGCGTAATAGGATGGGGTGGGTCTACGCGGCCCGCCTTAGCCCTATACTTCTTGTTTTTAATTTATTTTATATGTTATAATCTATTTAGGGCTTGGTTTTCACATACGTGGTGTATTTAAAACATATTGGGACATTTTATAATATACTAGAGTGTCGGAAATATTCGAGAGTGTCGGTTTTCTGGAGGGTTGTTACATTCTCCCCACCTTGTTTTAGAGCTCGTCGTCGAGATCTACTGGAATAAGTGCGGATATTCCTTTTTCATTTCAGATTCAAGCCCCCATGTGTACTCAGGTCCTATTTTGGAGTCTCATTTCACTTTGACTAAAACTAATCTCTTGTGCTTGAGATTCTTGACTTTCCTGTCATTTCCTCTGGCAGTTGTAGCTGATAGGCTACATGTTCTATTCTTCTAATAATCTTAAGAGGGTTATTATATTTGGGACTTAGCTTTTCCCGTTTGATGAATCTTACTACTCTTTTCCAAGGATTCAATAATACTAGCTTTATTGGCTATTAACCAATCCATTCCTAAAACAACATCGAATCCTACCAGATTCATGGAATACAGGTTTGCAATAAATTTCTATTCTTGCTCCCTGCAAGATTTCGGAAATTTTAACAGATTCTCCATTGGCTGTCTCTACTAAGCATTCTTGTGGTAGTTTAGTTAATGACTGATTTAAAATTTTGCAAAACGAAGTATTAATAAAACTTTAGTTTGCACCAGAGTTAAATAATACTGTAGCAAAATATCATTAACTAAAACATACCAGTGATCACATCCGGGATCATCTTTGCTTCTGCTGCCGTCGGAACAAATGCTCTAGCATTTTTAATATTCTTGTTGTTCGTAACTGGAGCAAATTTTGGACAGTTTGGCTTGATGTGACCTTTTTCTCCACAGTTATAGCATATCCTGCTGTTTTTCTTCCTGCAATCTTCTTCCTTATGTCCCGATATTTTGCAGAAGTTACAGTATATGGAGCATCTTCCCGAGTGCTTTCTTTTGCAATACCTACAGTAGGGTACATAGGTAGAGCCTATATCTTTCTCACGATTAAAATTTCCAGAACGAAATTCTTGTGTAAGCTTTTGGGTTTGGTTCCTTCTCTGATCCTCCTCTCGGGTACGGACTAATTCATCAGTCAAGGTATTTGCTAGTTCTACAGCTTCTTCTATGGTTTGAGGTCTAGCTGCCTTGACTACATGTCTCATCTCTCCAATTAATCCCCAGATATAACGGGAAATTAAACCGGTTCTAGTGAAGCAAGAGTTGGCACTATTCTAGCATATTCGAAGAATATTTTAGTGTATCCCTTACTATCTACACCAGTCATCCTAAGGTTTAGGAATTTGTTTGCAATCTGTTCCTTTTCATTGGGTGGGCATAATTTCCTTTCCACCTTGTCTTTAAACTCCTCCCATTCCATATTGTAAGTTTTATCAATTCCCTTAGTTTGGAGGATAGTGTTCCACCATTCTAAGGCTGAGTTCTTAAACAGATTGGAAGCAAACATTATTTTATCTTCTTCTGCGCACTTGCTTATTCTTAAGACTGCCTCAGTTTTCTCTATCCAGCGTAGGGTTGCAATGGCCTCTTCGTTGCCCGAGAATTCCATTGGTTTGCAGGACCAGAATTCTTTGTAAGAACAACCATAAGGCATGGTTCTTCTTCTTTTTGGAATGGGCGCTTGAAGTATGAGTCCATTGTTTATGCTGTGTTCTGGTTCAATTGGTCGCTTACTGCTATGCTTACTCTTGTTATCAGCATCCTTAACAGTTTGAAGAATAAATGGCATTGCATCTATAATTCCTTGTGCTACTATGTGTTGGATAGCACTATTATCCACTTGGTTTCCATTGTTATTGAGACTGGGATTCTCATTAACCATGTTAATGTTACTTTGATTATCATTATTTAGATTTCCTTGATTTACTTCGTCGGCCATCTGAATTTTTAAACATCTACCAAATATTAATATCATAGAATAATATTTAATATAATAAATCACATGATACGTAATTTTAGTCAAAAGCGTCGATCATTGCGATTTTACTCTATTTATCTATTACATATTAGTACTGAAATTAAAATTTACAATACCGACTGAAATAAATAATAATAGGCATCCGTACACATATTTATTTTATTTTATTATTATTATTATTTTTACTATTACCGTTTCTGCCATCACATCTACAGATTATGGATTTATTCAGAAATTCATATTGCTCATCGTATTTTCATACGAGACGCTCTCCCACCTGACGCATCCTCTCACTGCTTTCTAAAATTTCCTCCCTGAAAGTCCTAAGTTCTTGGATGTTTTCTGCACTCATTGGGGTTGCAGGTTACTGATATGGGGTGTAGATGCCTGGATTCGATAAGGATTTTCTAAAATTTATTTAAAACAACTATTGCTAGATTACAACTGAACTTTCGAATTATACTAACGGTTTACTTAATAGTTTAACGTTTCCGGCTTGTAAGTGTCGCAGGTGCTAAAACTGGTTTTGTGATTTAACTTATAAGTTAACATTTACTGCTACAGTAGCTAACATGTAGAGATTTGCCCATTTTTCGTCTAATTTATCTTCCCAAGGTGAGTTACTGCCTATTTTCTGGGTTTCCTGAGACTTTTTCATGTTCTCTTGACTTTTTCTAAGAATCCAGCTTCTTTTACTAGGGGTAAGTGGATTTTCAAACTGTGCTTTACGGACAAATATTCCTTCCTCAGTATCTACTGAGTATCTTGAGGAATTTATTTGGGATGAACTTCCCTTTTCTTTCGGTGAACTATCTAGTTTATGATAGATGTCCGAAATTCTCTTCTTACTCATACTGTAAATTAACAAATAGTCAAATAACACATAATAATAATTTCATTTATACACGTATTTCCATAATTTATTTCCTAACACAAAATCTAACTTTAAGTGTCAGCAGAACACTTCTTTGGCTTAGACCAGTGGCTAGGCTCTGATACCACCTTCTGTCGCAACCCCCGATCCCTTATCTGTCCCGGGAACGGGCGGACGCGAGCTCAGAGTTTCGATGGTATCAGCTAATTAATCTTGCAGCGGAATTTACATCAGGAGTGTAGTTAGGAAATGTTTATCAGAGTAAAACCACCATATTTTATATTAATAAACACATGGGTAGAACCCAAGTTTCTTATTACAATACATTTATAGGGACAAACCCTATTTTATTAAATTTAAAACATCGTGTTTTAGATAACTTTTATAGCCACTTATTTTCCAAGCCGTCAGTGCTCTCGAGCTGGCTTTTTCCCAGTTGGCTTTCACATTGTGTTACCTGAAACATGTTTTAAAAATATTTTGTCAGCGGGAAATACTGGTGAGTGAATCCTAATTTAATCAAGAAACATTTTATCAATTACCACAGTATTGAGAGCGATTACAATGTTTATATCTACACAATTACCCATTCAGTACTTGCCACTCGACCGTATCTATGGCTATGGTCATATCACACATTGGCTACTCGTCGTCCAATTGTGAAGGTTATCAAGTAATGTATACAAAACCCCATAATACTGGCGATAATTGAAGAATTACACGACTCACATACTGGTAATATGATATAAACAATTGAGGTATTATAAAACAGTTGACACAAAAAGGAGATTACTCACATTGCTATCTTAGGCTTCTTGTAAGGGTTTCCTGGATATAATCTATAATTTATACAAATGTACATTGGTTAGTATCATAACCCTTTAAAGAATATAAATGATACCCTCCCCGAGACGGTATTCCAACAACTACGTCGGGCAGAACCACGACAGTTGTTACGGAACCCTAAATCAATCAGGTAGCGTATCTAATACGTAACCGGGGTTATAATACTTACAACGAGACAGGGCTTCGCTAATTAGGGGGTATTATGCCCGAAGATTATTATTATTCTTCAGAAAGTCGAGATTGAGAAAGAAAGTGAACGAATTGAAATGAAATCCGAAGCATGCTATTTATAGTTGTGTAATTTGGTCCTGTCGCGGCCCGCGTAAAAGACAAGGGACCCTTACGCGGCCCGCGTCAACATGTGGTCAACGTAATAGCTTGTCCCGGTCATCCTATAGACCGCCACGATGATGACACGTGTCGTCCTCTGGGTGTATCCGCGTTTCATGGTCTTTAGCGGCCCGCGTAAGAGTGAGCTTAAACTTACGCGGCCCGTCTCAACTAAAGAAATTTGCGCAGTCAATACCAGCCTTAATACCGCCCGCGTAATAGGATGGGGTGGGTCTACGCGGCCCGCCTTAGCCCTATATTTCTTGTTTTTAATTTATTTTATATGTTATAATCTATTTAGGTCTTGGTTTTCACATACGGGGTGTATTTAAAACATATTGGGACATTTTATAATATACTAGAGTGTCGGAAATATTCGAGAGTGTCGGTTTTCTAGAGGGTTGTTACATATAGGCCTATGTCGTATCGTATATTGGCGGCATCGTATAGGCCTATACGATGCGTATTAAACTTTGAATTTTCTCAAAAATACCCTTGAATTTATAAAAAAAACAGGGGTATTTAAGTAATTTCATCGATTAATACGCATTGTATAGGTCTATACGATGCGTATCAAACTATAAATTTCTCGAAAATGTGTTTCAAATCAAGGGTCCCATCATTACAACCACTTGTTATCAACGGGGATGTAATGCAATAATTCCTCTCAATTGAATAGGCAGACACTTGCTTCATAGGACTCACTTGAATCATCTCGGAAGTACTGAACAACCGAAATAACATCTTTGGTTTCATCAGCTGCATCGTTTATCGTGGAATGCATCCTTATTTCTGTAAATCGCACAAACAAGCATGCCTTGAATGAGTCTAGAACACTTGTAATCCTCAACCGGCTTTGAAACCAGACGAAATCTATTAAGAAACTGTTCGATTTCACGGTGAGTGGAGAAATTAGCGACGGGGAAACTGTTCGACACAGACATGCATCAGGAAAGAAGCATATAATGATTCCTCTCAATTGAATAGGCAGACACTTGCTTCACATGACTCACTTGAATCGTCTCAGAAGTACTGAACAACCAAAATAACAGCTTCGGTTTCATCAGCTGCATCGTTTACCGTGGAATGCATCCTTATTTCTATAAATCGCACAAACAAGCATGCCTTGAACGAGTCTAGAACACTCGTAATCCTCAACCGGCTTTGAAACCGGATGGAATATATTAAGAAACTATTCGATTTCATGGTGAGTGGAGAAATTAGCGACAGAGAAACTGTTCTACACAGACATGCATCAGGAAAGAAGCATATAATGATTCCTCTCAATTGAATAGACAGACACTTGCTTCATAGGACTCACTTGAATCATCTTGGAAGTACTAAACAATAGAAATAACAGCTTTGGTTTCATCAGCTGCATCATTTACCATGGAATGCATCCTTATTTCTATAAATCGCACAAACAAGCATGCCTTGAACGAGTCTAGAACACTCGTAATCCTCAACCGGCTTTGAAACCGGACGAAATCTATTAAGAAACTGTTCGATTTCACGATGAATGGAGATAAGAAGGATGATATATCGGCAGTTATACCTCGTTTAATAGCAAGATAAGAAGGATGAGATATCGGCAGTTAGCTCGAAGAAGTTTCTCTCGATCAGGTGTTCCAATAGAATTTCCCTGTTAACAATGTCCTGTTAATTGTTTTAGATGACATGCTTGGTAACAAAGAGGAACACTTTCTTCTTTTGTTCTTCAATCTTTGTTACTTGTTAATGTTTTATTTTTTTCTACTTTTAGAAAGGTTTGACCACCTCACGACTGTAATAAAAATGGAACATAATCCCAGATTTTCTAGAGAAGCGCTTTTATCATGTATCATCTGTTGGACGGAACATAATCTCAGATTTTCTAGAGAAGCGCTTTTATCATGTGTCATAAAACGGAATATAATCCCAGATTGTCTAGAGAAGCGCTTTTATCATGTGTCATATTAGAGAAACATAATTTTACAGACGATTTAGAGAAACAGAGAATACGTTACGAGATTCTTTGAGAATTTGAAAAGGAGAAAATACAGAACGACAAGGGTGTTAGTCTTTTCTCCCACATATGATCAAGAGGTCGGTCTCAGGTGGGCATAAGATCTATGGGCCCTATTGTCGGATCTGTGACTCCATAAAAGATGTGATTAAGATAAGCGTGTCGTATCATGTGTCATGTGTCATAAAAGGGAACATAATCCTAGATTGTCTAGAGAAGCGCTTTTATCATGTGTCATATTAGAGAAACATAATTTACAGACGATTTAGAGAAACAGAGAATACGTTACGAGATTCTTCGAGAATTAGAAAAGGAGAAAATACGGAACGACAAGGGTGCTGGTCTTTTCTCCCACGTATTTTATAAAATGAACTGTCACGTGTGATTATCAAATGACAACAGGGGTCTAGTCCTAGCTAGTTTCTCCCACGTGTGATCTAGAGAATACGTTTCTCGGGTTCACATTCGACACAACACAACAAAAAATAAACTTCAAAAAATCAGTGCCTTGATACGTATCTAATATGACATATGATAAAAGCGCTTCTTTAGACAATTTGGGATTATGTTCCGCAAATTGGGAACCACATATTCGTGTGTAAAAGCTCGGAAAGATGACCGAATAGATATCTGAATATACCCTTGGTAGTTGTTTACCACATGACACATGATAAAAGCGCTTCTTTAGACAATATGGGATTATGTTCTGTTTTATCACCCCGCTTAAGTCTCAGTTATGTCTCATTGCATTATGACAATATTGACAGGAGTGCTAGGCTTTTTTTCCCACCGTGCGAACTTGAAAAATCTCACCATAACACATTGTAGACTGGTGGGTTTGAATGGTTTTAATATATTTCATCTTGGACTATCTAGTCTAATACTTGCAAATGGATATGATCATGTCAAGATCTTTATCTATAATGTCATCGACCAACTGCTCGAAGTCCCTTTCGTTTCTTGGGTTCGCATTCGACACAATACAACAAAAAATAAACTTCAAAAAATCATTGCATTGATACGCATCGTATAAGCCTATACGATGCGTATCAAGCCCGCCGCCCGACATAACATGCACCTGTCAGTCTGCCATGTCTTTTACTTTATTTTAATACGCATCGTATAGGCCTATACGATGCGTATTGAATTGAAAAAATGTGCGGATAGACAGGGGGTGTGCCATTAGAAAACCTCATTACTTAATTTATTTGTGTGGAATAACATAATAAAAGAAGTAGCAAGCAAACACAAGATTTTGTCGTGGTGGGATCAATGGATTTAATCCATGGACAGGGACTATATTTATTTTCTTGCTCTAGGTCTTTAGCTACTTGTTAATATATATATAACCAAATCCCTAGTTACCATTGGGGTTCCCCTATACAGTATAAAAACTCTAATACGTCTTGCACGCCACACTTCAAATGATAGCTGGCCTTTAGATATATCACTTTAGGTCGTGATCGCCAATTATACTCGAGAGGAGTTAGAAATCTATTTGGGTCGCCATTGGATTAAATGTCACATTTTAACAATTTGTGTTTTTCATATTATAGGCGGTAGAGATCGCTAGGATCTCCGTTTACGTCCATTTGGATTGCCATAGAATTAAGATATGAAGGTCGGTCCCTTCCTCAATTTGATCGGAGAATCACAAAACAATATAAACGAACACTGAAATGACCAAACTCTTTATTAAAACTAAAATAGTAAAATAGCCACACAATTGAAAATGCCTAGACATATACGGAACCTACTATGACCCCAATTCCTATCGATAAACTTGCAAAACATTAACCTAAAATGATAATCATACTTAATAAACCAAATAAATAAAACTACTAAACAGAACTTGACACTTTAACCCCTAGAACTTTCTTTATGAGCTGTTTCAGGTATTAAAGTTTCTTCCTTAATCCTGCAACCGACCCATCTGTTCTTCATAGCATTGTTTTCATCTCCTTGAACCAAAAGTCACTTCTTTCTTCTTATACTTCTACTTGGTGTAATCATTCGCGAAGTGACCAAGTTCACCACATTCATTTCACCTGAACTCGTTACGTCTTTGTTTCCTCAACTCGTACCTCTTCCATGTCGTCTACCAAAACCTCTTCATTGACCATGGCTTTGGTCACCTCCTCCCTTTCCATGATGCCATATTTTAAGGATCATTCACCTTTCGATTATTTAAACTTGTGATGCAGGCCCAAGTGTGGAGGAGCGGGCCATCTTGTATTTGGAGGCCCAAGATCGCGTGACAAAAGGGGCTTCACTAAAATGGCTCTAACTTAGGCCACATGTGTCTGTTTTGGGCGTGCGACCAGACGAATAGATCGTGAGAACGAAGCCCATCTTTCTACAAACAACCGTAGGTGGTTTGGGTCATTGTTCGGGCCCAAAAATGCTTATTTCCATGAGTTATTTATCTTTTTATGTTTTTAGTGCTTTTCGTGGACTTTTATTTCGTTCTGGCTTTTGGCCCAAGTGTGTTTTGAGGCCCGTTTTCAATTTATGTTATTATTTATATGGATGTAATGGGAGGAAGCTAATCAGTTTTTATCACACCCCGATAATTCCACAAATTCCGGTGGGCCCGGTGAGGAGTATCGTGACGTAGTTGATATCATCATAGACAATTAAACACAGATATAGCATAGCGGAAGGCTTGGAAGTTAAATTACTATTACAACCCAAAGTGTTCAAAGAATGAATAAAATATTATACAGGCGGTTGTAAAGAGATCCACAGGCGGACTGTTAAACAAATACATAAAACAGAGTTTGACAGACTTTAGGCATCTAAGGATTTCCAAGATCCTATTATTTAAATGCCAAGTAGCTCCAGCCTATTTCGTGAGGTACCTGTCACTTAGTATTTGGAAAATACGTCAGTTTTCACTAGTAAATACAATTAACTGACTCATTTGAAAACATTTATAAAAATTGGTTTAAGTGCTTGAAGCACTAAAATTCTTTTTATAACTTGGGACAATTTCATTTAAAATCTTGTATATAAATTTACATGTTTGTCATACATTTGGAGCCCGTTTGGAAACCAGCCAAGATTAACTAACTCACCACTTATAAAACCCACAAAGGAGTTATCCCCAACTTGTAGGTAATTTATTATTTAGCATTTCCATCTGTCAGGTGTATGCCTACACCCCGTGCATAGGTCGTGGTCGTTAATAACTTAAATGAGCCGAGGATATCCAGAACACGGTCGTTAACCCCCAATGTTTATGTTATCAAATAAAACAGATTAAAACGGGTTATGTGGATTTATTAATCACAATCCGACTAAATGATCCCATACCCGACCAAACACTAATAATTTACCGTATCCCAAGCCCGTATAAGGGAAAATAAGTTAAAAGTATTTAGCTGAGTTAATAATGCAAGAAATGCTACTCAGCCGTATGTTACTAAGACTTTATGCAAGTATCTTCTACTGAGGCTACTTAATCTGAAAGAAAGGTTTTATTAACCTATTAGGATACTAACGGGTCTTATTTAAGTCAAGGACTTAGACCGGTTAGTTTTAAGGATGCTTTACGGTACGAAACGCTAGATTAAGCGGAGACCAAAATGGAATGTAATTTAGACCCAAAAAGTATGAATACTTGTATAATATGGTTAAACTAAATACATTCTGGATTTTGAAGTTTAGATGACAAGGTTAAACCCGTTTCGGTTAATTCATGCAAACTAGTTACATAAACCGAACCGAATGCGTATAAGCATAAACGGGTAACCGAATAAGTCATATACAAGTTCCATATGTTATTATGTTTCAAATATGTTATGACTTCAGTAGGATATCAACGTGTATGCCCAAAAAAAGATTTTAAAACCGAATTAGGCCTCATAAGGGCGTTTTGATCATTTTGAGGTTTATAAAAGGGGTTTATAGGTAAACTGAAGTTCTGGTAAAAAACATTATGTAAAAATATTTATTTTATGATGTTATAACACTAGGATATCTTACATATGTGTGGTTTACCATTTATGTCCAAACTATGCCCTGAAAGGGCATTTTGGTCATTTCACATATGCTTTTAGGGACACAATTGGAATTCTGAGTTCATGGCATATACCTATTGTAAAAATATTAAAAATTATTTATAAATTCAGTAGGTAATAAGTCTTGGGTGCTAAATATGGTTTTAAACCATATCATGCACCTAATTAGCGTAAAAGTCGATATTTGATGATAATTTCAAGGTTTAAGTGATTCTGAGATTTTGACCTGCTTTGAATGGTCAAAATATTTTATTTTTCATATCTCATTAGTAGCAAAACGTTTTGCATGTTAAATATACGTAAAACTTATTTTATTTGCAAAAAGGGTATTATCGTCAATTATAGGCTTTGTACAAGAACTCAATGTTAAGGTCATTATATAATCTGACTAAATATCCCAATAAATCCTAAATATGATATCATAATAGTATGTAAAGAGTTTTATGTCTAAATTATGTTTAAAGCTTGATTTATATACCAAAGGGTATTTTAGTCTTTATAAAAGCATGAATTTCGATTATTTGCACAACATCAGTTTATGACCAGAATGTAAGTGTCAAAACATTCTAGTTATGTTTACCAATTAGTACCTTATTCATTTGCATGTTTATTTATCTTAAAAACTTCATTTTTAAACCAAAGGGCATACTAGTCAATAATAAGCATAATATCAGAAACATGCATATAATTCAGATTACTAAGTGACCATGAAACATAACCTCAGATGGTTTTGTTATTACATAATATGGTCACAAAGGAATCTTAAGTCATAGAGAAAATAAGCTAGTTTGGGTCAGAACTGAAAGTCAAAACAAAAGTCAAGCTTTTGCGACTTTCGGTTGCGAACCGAGCTTAAACTTAGAATTGTAGGGTTGAACATGTTTAGACATGTTCTAATAATGTTTATCAAGTTATTAAAACATGTTTTATAACCACTACATTATCAAATTTGTTTTTTATTTAAAAATTTGACTAGTTTGACTTTTTATTTAATTACTTTGACCCGATAAATTAACTAAGTAAACGCGGTAATTAGGAGGTGCCCTTTTGAGTGATTAATACCTACCTAATTAGGATCACGTAGCCATATTCTCATCGAACAATGGCTGGACCGTTTAGGTCTAAACCGAAAGTCAAAGCCGTTTTGCGGCAACTTTGACTTTCGGTCTTTAAACGCATAAAAACCGAACTAGAGTGGCTAAGGACACTTACAAAGGGTTGTAGCTCGAAACTTGAACTCAGGGGAGCTTCCTTTTTAATCAGGAGCCTCAAGAATGCTCAAGCAAGAGAAAAGAGATGGAATTTTGAATGGTGCAATAATCAAAGGCAGCCTAATGCCTCCATTTATAGTTGGAGAGGGAGTTCTTGGATCATTCCAGGTGTTAGAACACTCCAGAGATGATCACAGGTGTCCAAAGTGGTTTTAAAAACCATCAAAGATCCATAGAATTCGAGTTCAAGTGAATGGTGGTATGTTTGGAGGCCAAGGAAGAAGAAGCCTGCACCTGGCAACACCTTTCTATTGAAATTGACCCGTCACGTCGCGCGACAGTAGAAGGGGGGGTTTTCACGCAGCGCGACCACACATAGCAGGTTTCAAAATGTTCAATTTTGGTCCCTGGTCTTCCAAAACCCTTATACACTTCCATTTTTGACATATTTAACCCCTCAAAGGCACTTTAAGGTATAAGTTTGGCACAATTGATCTTTGAGATGGATTATAATTATTCTCGGGAGTGTAATCGAATATTGTTAAGCTTCGGGTTTCATTAAAAGGTCATTCAGAGGATAAATTGAACATGTTGATGCTTTTAACCCTTTTTCTTGAAATTTTGCATAACTGTCACATAACAATACCGAAACCTCGTGAATTCATTATCAGGTATTCTCAAAAGTATAATTGAATATTACGAATCCCCGGGTTCATTAAAAGGTCACTCAGAGGTAAGAATTAACATGTTGACACGTTTAACCCCTTTATCTTGTAAACTTTCGATTTCTTTCACAAACGGCTTCTTACATCCGATAATTTACTCGTTTAAGAATACGAACATCGTGTGACGTCAGTCAGGGGCATAAGTTTAGTGTGTTGACACTTTTAGTCCCTCAGCATACGTCTTTTCAATGTTTGTCAAGTTTAGTCCTTCTTAATTCAATCTTTTACGCGTTTAGGGTTTTGGACATGTGTCTTCATATAATTGGACATGATTTTACGAGGTGTTACATCCTCACCCCCTTAAAAGAAATCTCAACCCCGAGATTTACTGAAATAAGTGAGGGTACTTTTGTCGCATAGTGGACTCAACCTCCCACGTATACTCAGGGCATCTACGGGCATCCCATTTTACTTTCACAATCAGTACATGCTTCCTTCGGAACTTTTTAACCTTTCGATCTTCGATCGATATAGGTCTTTCAACAAACCTCAGGATTTCATCTATCTGTACGTCTTTATGAGACATCGCTAGCGATTCATCAGCTAGACACTTCTTTAACTTACAGACGTGGAACACATTGTGAATTCCATTAAGCTCTTCAGGCAAGTTCAGCTTATAAGCCACACTTCCGACACATTCGATGATTTCGAATGGTCCAATATACTTTGGACTTAGTTTACCCTTTTTACCAAAACGCATCACACCTTTCCAAGGTGATACCTTTAGTAAGACTTTGTCTCATACCTTAAACATTAGAGGTTTGCGTCTCTTATCAGCATAGCTTTTGTGCCTGTCTCTGGCAGCCTTTAAGCGATCACGAATTTGGACAATCTTGTCCGTTGTTTCAAGTACTATCTCAGGTCCTGATAATTGAGCTTCTCCAACTTCTGCCTAACAGACGGACGTTCTACATTTCTTCCATATAAAGCCTCGAAAGGTGCAGCCTGAATGCTGGTATGGTAACTAATATTGTAGGAGAATTCAATTAAGAGACGATGGTCATCCCAACTACCACCTAGATCAATGACACATGCACGAAGCATGTCTTCCAACGTTTGAATTGTACGCTCACTTTGCCCATCCGTTTGAGGATGGTAAGCAGTAATAAAATTCAAACGAGTGCCTAATGACTGTTGGAAACTTTTCCAGAAATGAGAAGTGTATCTAGTATCTATATCAGATACAATAGATACTGGCACTCTGTGGAGAGACACAGTCTCATCCACATATAACTAAGTTAGCTTATCGGAGCTATGAGTCTCCTTGATGGGTAAGAAATGAGCTGACTTAGTCAGTCTGTTAACTATGACCCATATTGTATCATTTCCATGCCTTGTCTTAGATAACTTTGTGATAAAATCCATGGTTACTGATGTGCGCAAAATGCAACATATAAATTACATCAAATGTGGCATTAAACTAACCCTTTTTAGTACTAATGTTGGAAAAAGTGTGTTTTTGTCTTCCTTTTGTATTTTCAGGATTAAATGAGCTCAAATGAACAAAAGAAGCAAAAAGACAGCTAAATCTAACATAAATACAAGAAAATGGATAAACATGGCATCCCGACCCCTCGACAGCATCTTCCCAAGCAAAACAAGAGAACAGAAGGCTGAACACGCCCCGTGCTCAATGAGCACGGGGGCGTGCCCAAGTGTCTGCAGCAAAGACAAAGTTGTAGAAGCTTCTATCACCCACCACGGGGGCGTGCCCAGCGGACACGGGGCCGTGGTCAACTCTAAGATTCGCATAATCTGAGGAAATCTTGATAGTATAGATACGCTTCTGCACACGGGGTCGTGCCCAGCGGACACGGGGGCGTGGTCAACTAATGCAGGCAAACTGCATTTAATGAAGGAAGAGAAGACGGGTGGACACGGGGCCATGCCCAATGGACACGGGGCCGTGTCCGGGCTTCTGTGCAGGCTATAAATAGGGGTGCTTGGCTCATTTGCAAACCATCCCTTAGCAAACCACCTCTCTCACACTTCACCCATCCACCACCACCATCACAATCCACATCCACCACCATCATCCATCATAGAGTGTGTGAGTAGTCTCGGGATCCAAGATTGATCGTAAGAATTCTTGACAATCAAAGGCCATGTTTTCCTAAGTCTCTTACATCACTTGGTGAAGAAAAGTGTCTAGTGTGATACTTTTTATTTTTAATATTTTCGCACTTTTTATTTCGTTCTGTATTAATGACTTTAATAACTAGTTTCTTATGTTGAAGGTGAGTCTTCCTTATCGTTTGTCCGTGGTGTCTTGGCATTATTTTACTATCTATATAAAATAAAAGATTTTCACCATTCATATCTCCACGATCTATATGGAGGTATGTTGGCTACCTGGTCGGGGGTTAAGGGAACGGTTTGGTAAGAGTCTTGCCTTGTTCAGTGTATAGATCCTGCAAGGACTTGGGTGAACTTTAGTAGGACTTCCTTCAATACCCAATGGTATTGGATGGCGGGGGTCCGAACTCCTTGATCCCCTCATATGTAAACTACTATTAATACTTTAACTCGGCTACTTAGGATTGTATCCCTGCTGACCCGGACTACTTAGCCGAGGGTAACGTCACCTCCAGAAGAGGGGCCTACCACAATATGCATTAATAACTTAATTAGTTATCTTTCAATAATCCAACTCTTTAGGATTGTATCCTTGCTGACTCAAACTACTGGGTTGAGGGTAATGTCACCTTCAGAAGAGGGGCCTACTATAATAACTAAGATAATCTCTTAAAGAGTGCAAAAGTGCGGAAATAATCAAAGGTTACACTAAACACGAGTCGGATCCAAGTGATTTATCTTGTCTATTTGTTTTTTATTTTATTTTATTTTTCAGCATTTTAGTTAGTTTTATTTTTCTTGTTTAAAAACCTTTTTCGAAACTTTTGATTTGATTAGACGTTGAGGATAAACCGGTACTAAAAGCTCTTGTGTCCTTGGACGACCTCGGTATCTTACCAACACTATACTACGCTCACGATGGGTGCACTTGCCCATATGTGTGTTTAGTGTTAGTAAATATCGTGTTTTATAAATTTAAAACTTGGCTAAAAAGTGTTAAAGGGCTTAAAATATACATTAAAACTATACGACACTTCACACGCATCAAGTTTTTGGCGCCGTTGCCGGGGACACAAGGATTTTAAGAAAGTTAGGAATCAACGGCCTAATCATTTTTTCTTATTTTTCTAATTTTTTTAGGATTTTTCTTAATTTTTCAGCTTCTGCAGAGCTCGGCACGGGCCGTGCCTGGTCGGACATGGGGCCGTGCTCATCATTGTTACTGGCAGTTTTTATTTTCTGAGTTACAGGGAGTTGAACACGGGGCTGTGTCGGTGCAGCACGTGGCCGTGTCGAGCTCCCCAGTAATAGGGATCCGGAAAACAACTACTGTATCTCTGACCACGGGCCGTGTTCACCTGAGCATGGGGCCGTGGTGAACCTTCTGACCAACGTTCTTTTCTGTTTTTATTGCAGGACTTGGAACCCAGGCGCCACATCTGAACTTTCTACATAGTGTATCAGCTCCAGTTCCAGTAGAGACATAAAAGAACCTCTAGAAGAACCCGAACGCTTTCTTAGAAAAATATTTAAAGCTAAAAACCTAGAGAAAGTTTCGGGGGACCCACTTCCAATGGGGGATCAACGTACCCTCATGGATTACTTACGACCCACCATAGGTAATCTTGGCACCGCTATCAACGCACCGAATGTTGATACAAATGCTTCAAAACTCTGCAACCTTCCATGGGCTTGCGGACGAGGATCCCCATCTACATATTACTAATTTCTTAGAAATATGTGATACCTTTTGGATCAATGGAGCATCAAATGACGCCAGCTGCCTTCGAATGTTTCCATTTTCACTAAATGACCGAGCTAAGGCTTGGCTTAATATCCTCCCAGTTGGCTCGGTAAACACCTGGGATGAACTGGCCCAAAAGTTTTTATATAAGTATTTCCCTCCTGCTAAAACGACAAAATTAATGACTGAAATTAATACATATTCACAAGAGGACGGGGAATCCTTATATGAGACTTGGGAAAGGTTCAAGGAGCTACTGAGAAAGTGTCCTCATCATGGTCTTGTAGTATGGCAACAAGTTTCCACTTTCTACAACGGATTGTTGCCACACACAAGACAAACACTTGACTCTAGCTCCGGGGGACTCTTAGGTAATCATCGCCCAAACGAAATTTATAATCAAATTGAGGAAATTGCTCAAACCAATTTTCAGTGGCACACTCCCCCGAGGCAACAAATCTGTTGCCCCGGGCACCCATAAGGTTGATGAGAGCACTTCCTTGCAAGCCCAAATCGAAGCCCTTTCTTCAAAAATCAAAAAGTTAGAAATGGTAAAAACGGCTTCGGTTATGGCTTGCGAGGGGTGTGGTGGGCCACATGAAAATTGGAGTTATATGAAAGAAATGGATAATCAAACGGAATCGGTAAACTACATTGATAATAGACCTAGGCCGTCGGGTCCTCCAACGGGTACCTACAACCAAGGATGGCGTAACCACCCTACCCTTGGTTGGAGAGAACCCGGCAATAGTAGTAACCAGCAAAATCTAAACCAACGAACAAACTTTCAACAACCAAGAAACGAGTCACAAAATTTCTCTCAACAACAAGGGGGACGAGAAAGGCTTGGAGATACCGTATCTCGCCTTATCTCCGACACCGAAAAGAAAAACTCGGATCGATTTCAACAATTGGAATCGAATTTTAGAAATCAGCAAGCTAGTATTCAAAACATTGAAAAACAATTAAATCAACTAGCTCAAAATTTCTCCGAGAGACGATAAGGCGCGTTACCAAGTAATACCGAAACCAACCTAAAAGCACAAGTACATCTCATCACATTAAGAAACCGTATCGTGGGTCCCGAGGAAGCTCCATTGCCTCCAACTGAAAAGAGCCGATCTAGCCAAGCCACAACTCCACCCACACCCCAACAAGAGACGACCTCTCCACCAATTCAAGAGCCCACCAAGAATCCTCTGGTTCCGTACCCCGGTCGGTTAATTCGCCAAAAGACCAATGAGCAATTCGCAAAACTCAAAACTCTGCTAAAACAATTGCATGTTAATATTCCATTTATCGAAGTCCTAACTCAAATGCCTAAATATTCAAAATTTATGAGGGACTTCCTCACTCATAAAAGGAAAATTGAATCATTGCAATTAGTTAATTTAGGCGAAGAATGCTCCACCTTGCTACTCAACAAAATCCCGCGAAAGAAGATTGACCCTGGAAGCTTCACAATTCCTTGTTCGATCGGGGAATCCCCCATTCGCAATGCACTAGCCGACCTCGGGGATAGCATCAACCTCATGCCCGCATCAATGTTCAACCGACTCGGCCTAGGAAAAACAAGCCCTACAAAAATGAGCATACAACTCGCCGATAGGTCCGTCAAATATCCACAAGGTGTCGCTGAAAATCTATTGGTCAAACTCGGCGAATTCGTCTTCCCAGCCGACTTTGTCATACCAGAAATGGAGGAAGATACCGAAGTACCACTCATCTTAGGGAAGCCATTCCTAGCTACGGCACAAGCAGTGGTAGACATGAATGATGGAACACTAACATTGAGGATCGGGGACAAGGAAATGAAGTTTGGAGTTGGGAAGAGAGTAGAAGACGATGACCCGGACAATTACATGAAGGTCATAGACTCGAGTTTGGACGATCCTCTCCGACGGTGCAACATGGGATGCGAAACATCCCACTTGGGTAACATATGACTGGCTTTGGGTCTAGCCATGGACCCTTATAAACGTGGCGCACCACGGAGGCATTCCGCGGAACTATCCTTAGTTTAGTTTAGATTAGTTTTTATGTTTTCTAGTTAGTTTTAATTTTCAGGAATAAAACACACTCGGGATGGTGAAGGATACCAAGGGAAACTTGCACCAGCACCCCATGCACAAAAACAGGACCACCCGACGATTTTTCTTCATTACAGCAAGTTCAGCACGGGGTCGTGCTCAGCCAACACGCCCAGTGCTCAACCATCTGCAGAAAAATGCCAGTTCAGGTACCTGGACACGGGGCATGCTCACTGAACACGCCCCCGTGTCCAGCCTTCTGTTACTCTACTTTCTTTTCTGTTACTGGCAATCTGAACACGGGGCCGTGCTCGGACACCACGGGGCCGTGTCCAGACGCCCAGTAACATAAATTTTGCTTTTTCACAACTTTTTTACACATTCAATCAACCTAAAAACTTATTTTTGGGACACATTGAGGACAATGTGTAATTTAAGTGTGGGGGGATGCTAAAACCTTGAATTTTGCAGGTCCTAATTACAAGCCTTACACAAAACTCTATTGGAACCGCTAAACACCCCAAATTTTTTCATTTTTTTTTGTCTAGGTTTAATTTGGGAATTTCAAATTCTAAAAAGGTTATATTTTTACAAATTTACAACTGATAGCGTCGTGATAAAAAGAACCAACATATGAAAATTATGAAACGACATGACAAATCTAGTTAAAATTTGATTATATATACTTGATCACATAAAAACCCATTCCCACAAAAAGTGAGTTTTGAGCCTTTATTGAGCATACAAATACACATCTATAAACTAAATGCTCATTTTTTCGTTTCTTGTGTGAATAGCCGCTTGGTTCTTACGACTCTAGAACTTGTCACGACAATACATTCCCAGTCCTTACCAACTTAAACCCGAGTAAGTAAATGACGGAGGCATTAGGACTAACCCTTTTTGTTTCTACACCATTATTTTTTTTACCACCTACCCAAAATCCCTTTTGAGCCTAAACCTTTTCATTTCTCAACCCAAAACAAACACCCTTTTACCCACCAAAACCTTTTTCATTTTAAACTCTTTATTTTAGTAACAAAGCTCGGTTTCTCTTATGACTTTCTTAAAAAAATGATGAAGCCAAAAGAAATAAACAAACAAGTTTATCAAAAAGAACTTTGTTTGAAGAATTGCTTCATCAAAATAAAAAGTCATAAAAATAAAAAGTCTTACGAAAACCAAGCTTTTTACGCCTTTCGCCTTTTCTACTAACCACTAACCCAACCACCTACCTTTAACCCAAGCCTAACCCTTCCCCAAAAGTCCTCTTGATATTTACAAAGGTTTTTAGTTAAAAAGGTGGAGGATTGATTACTTGGCAAGCTTATGGTAGGAATAAGTTCCATGCCGCTCTCGAGAGTTTTCACAAAAATACGTCTTCGGCCGAGTGTTGAGTGATACCCCGTGAGCTATGTGAACTTGTATATAAATGAAATTTTAAAGAGGCATGTTATGCCCTAATAAGTAATTTATCTTATGCAATGTTTTAAATAAATCATGACGAATAGGATTGTAAATAAATAAAAATAAAACTTAATAAAGAACCTTGGAAATCCCGACACTCTATGACAAGCCCAAAACCTTCTCTTCTACCCATTCCATTTGGGAGTGTAAGCCACATTATAAAGAGTTTTGCTTGAGGATAAGCAAAGATTCAAGTGTGGGGGTATTTGATGTGCGCAAAATGCAACATATAAATTACAACAAATGTGGCATTAAACTAACCCTTTTTAGTACTAATGTTGGAAAAAAGTGTGTTTTTGTCTTCCTTTTGTATTTTCAGGATTAAATGAGCTCAAATGAACAAAAGAAGCAAAAAGGCAGCTAAATCTAACATAAATACAAGAAAAGGGATAAACGTGGCATGCCCGACCCCTCGACATCATCTTCCCAAGCAAAACAAGATAACAGAAGGCTGAACATGCCCCGTGCTCATGTTCGCCCCGTGCTCAATGAGCACGGGGGCGTGCCCAAGTGTCTGCAGAAAAGACAAAGCTATAGAAACTTCTATCACCCACCACGGGGGCGTGCCCAGCGGATACGGGGCCGTGGTCAACTCTAAGATTCGCAGAATCTGAGGAAATCTTGATAGTATAGATACGCTTCTACACACGGGGTTGTGCCCAGCGGACACGGGGGTGTGGTCAACTAATGCAGACAAAATGCATTTAATGAAGGAAGAGAAGACGGGTGGACACGGGGCCGTGCCCAATGGACACGGGGCCGTGTCCGGGCTTCTGTGCAGGCTATAAATAGGGGTGCTTGGCTCATTTGCAAACCATCCCTTGGCAAACCACCTCTCTCACACTTCACCCACCCACCACCACCATCACAACCCACATCCACCACCATCATCCATCATCCATCATAGAGTGTGTGAGTAGTCTCGGGATCTAAGATTGATCGTAAAAGTTCTTGACAATCAAAGGCCATGTTTGCCTAAGTCTCTTACATCACTTGGTGAAGAAAAGTGTCTAGTGTAATACTTTTTATTTTTAATATTTTCGCACTTTTTATTTCGTTCTGTATTAATGACTTTAATAACTAGTTTCTTATGTTGAAGGTGAGTCTTCCTTATCGTTTGTCCGTGGTGTCTTGGCATTATTTTACTGTCTATATAAAATAAAAGATTTTCACCTTTCATATCTCCACGGTCTATATGGAGGTATGTTGGCTACCTGGTCGGGGGTTAAGGGAACGGTTTGGTAGGAGTCTTGCCTTGTTCAGTGTATAGATCCTGCAAGGACCTGGGTCAACTTTAGTAGGACTTCCTTCAATACCCAATGGTATTGGATGGCGGGGGTCCGAACTCCTTGATCCCCTCATATGTAAACTACTATTAATACTTTAACCCAGCTACTTAGGACTGTATCCCTGCTGACTCAGACTACTTAGCCGAGGGTAACGTCACCTCCAGAAGAGGGGCCTACCACAATATGCATTAATAACTTAATTAGTTATTTTTCAATAATCCAACCCTTTTGGATTGTATCCTTGCTGACTCAAACTACTGGGTTGAGGGTAACGTCACCTTCAGAAGAGGGGCCTACTACATTAACTAAGATAATCTCTTAAAAAGTGCAAAAGTGCGGAAATAATCAAAGGTTACACTAAACACGAGTCGGATCCAAGTGATTCATCTTGTCTATCTATTTTTTATTTTATTTTATTTTTCAGCATTTTAGTTAGTTTTATTTTTCTTGTTTAAAAACCTCTTTCTAAACTTTTGATTTGATTATACGTTGAGGATAAACCGGTACTAAAAGCTCTTGTGTCCTTGGATGACCTCGGTATCTTACCAACACTATACTACGCTCACAATGGGTGCACTTGCCCATATGTGTGTTTAGTGTTAGTAAATATCGTGTTTAATAAATTTAAAACTTGGCTAAAAAGTGTTAAAGAGCTTAAAATATACATTAAAAATATACGACACTTCACACGTATCAGTTACCATCTCCCACTTCCATGTCGGAAGTTCTAATTGTTATAGTAATCCTAACGGCTTTTGATGTTCGGCTTTAATCTGAGTGAACGTCAGACATTTAGCTACGTGTGTGGCTACGGATTTCTTCAAACCCATCCACCAATAGTTTGCCTTTAAATCTTGATACATTTTGTCGCGTCCAGGATGAACTGAGTATCTAGAATTATGAGCTTCCTGGAGGATTATATCTCTAAGTCCTCCATTAATAGGAACCCAGATTCTACCATTTAATCTGAGGATTCCATCATTCCTAGGTGCCAACTGATCAATAGTTGCACCTAAATTCTCGCTTAGAAGGTTAGCTTCCAATACAACTTCTTTCTGAGCAGCTAACAGCCTTTCATTCAAGCTATTCTTAAGCTCAATACTCTTGGCATTAATCCGTATGGGTTTAACTCTTTCCTTTCGGCTTAGTGCATCAACGACTACATTCGCTTTACCAGGATGGTAGCGAATCTCGCAATCGTAGTCATTTAAAGTTTCCATCCAACGACGTTGTCTCATATTGAGATCTTTCTTATTAAATAAATGTTGGAGACTTTTTTGATCTGAGTATATCACACATTTAGTTCCATACAAATAATGTCTCCATAGCTTATGTGCAAATACAACAACACCCAATTCCAAGTCGTGGGTGGTGTAATTCTTTTCTTGTACCTTCAGTTGTCGTGATGCGTAGGCAATCACTTTGCCTCTTTGCATAAGCACACAGCCCACGCCAGTGTGCGAAGCATCACAGTAGACAACAAAGTCTTCTATTCCTTCAGGCAATGTCAACACAGGAGCATTGCTCTACTTCTATTTGAGGATCTCGAAAGACTCATGCTGTTTAGGACCCCAATCAAATTTCACATTTTTGCGGGTCAAGGCAATTAGAGGTGCGGCTATCCTTGAGAAGTTCTCGATGAATCTTCTGTAGTATCCTGCTAATCCCAAGAAGCTTCGAATCTCAGTAGGTGTCTTAGGTGCTTCCCAGTTCATGATTGTTTCTATCTTAGCGGGATCCACTTGGATGCTACGCTCGCTCACAACATGTCCAAGTAATTGTACTTCGCGAAGCCACAATTCACACTTGGAGAATTTAGCATAAAGCTTCTCCTGTTGTAGCAATCCTAAGATGCACCGAAGGTGTTTCTCGTGATCAGCCTGATTACGAGAGTAAATAAGTATGTCATCTATGAAGACGATGACAAACTTATCCAGGTATGGTTTCAAGACTCGATTCATGAGATCCATGAATACTGCAGGTGCGTTAGTGAGCCTGAAAGGCATCACCAAGAACTCGTGGTGACCATACCTTGTCCTGAACACGGTTTTGGGTACATCTTCAGTTCTAACTTTAAGTTGATGATACCTTGACCTTAGATCAATCTTTGAGAAAAACTTTCCCCTTGTAATTGATCAAACAGATCGTCGATCCTGGGCAATGGGTAACGGTTTTTGATTGTTACTTTGTTCAGCTCACGATAATCAATGCACAGACGCAATGAACCATCCTTCTTCTTTAAAAATAATATGGGTGCTCCCCAAGGTAACGAGCTTGGTTGTATAAAACCCTTTTCCAGAAGTTCATCCAATTGGGTTCCCAGCTCTTTCATTTCAGTTGGTGCTAAGCAGTAAGGAGCTCGTGCAATCGGTGCTGCTCCAGGCATGATGTCAATCCTGAACTCTACTTGCATCTCAGGAGGTAATCCAGGTAGCTCATCCGGAAAGACATCTGGATACTCAGAAATGATTGGAATGTCTTCTATCTTTGGTTTCGGCTCATCTACTGTCACCTGTGCCACATAGATGATACATCCACTCTTTAAGCACTTGGATGCCTTAAGTATAGATACATTGTTAGGCAATCCGTAGTGCGTATCTCCATGAATGGTGATCGACTCACCAGATGGGGTTTTGATGTTTACTAGTTTCTTATCGCAGGCGATTTAGGCTTGGTTACGTGATTACCAATCCATGTCTAAAACTACATCAAACCCAGCCAATTTCATTGGCAGAAGAGATAATGGAATTGAATGATTCTTAATAGATATAAAACATCCATCAAGAAGAGTCGAGGCAGTTTCTAAGGTACCATCATCGAGTTCTACTTCATATTTAATGTCTAGAGTTTTAATAGGCAGATTTAACAATTTACTAAGCTTAAGGTCTACAAAAGACTTATCTGCACCTGAATCAAATAAAACTCTAGCATAAATATCATTTATAAGGAAGGTACCTGTTATAATTTTGTCATCGTTCACCGCCTCCTTGGCATTCATCTGAACACTCTTGCATTCGTTTTCTTAACCTCCTCAGGCTTCTTGGTGTTCTTTAGGCAGTTAGTCCTGATGTGCCCTTTTTCATTGCAACCGTAGCAGGTTGCATCCTTCAAATTCCGGCACTCCAAAGACTTGTGCCCTTTCTTCTTATAGATCCCACAGGGCTTGGCCTGTGGGTCTAGGGTGCATTTCCCGAAGTGCCTTTTATCACAATTCATGCACCGGGGTTTGTTACTAGACTGATCTTTCTTAGACCGAGAGTTTCCCTTCTTCTTTTTGTTTGACTGGTGGGACTGATCATCCTCTCTTTTTCTCTTTCCTTCCTCCGTGGCCCTCCTAGATATACTCCTTATCACATCAAGAGTAAGAGACAAAGACAGCCGACCTGTAAGTGGTGGGCTTTGAGGCCTTGACATTCCCCTTGATTTCAGGGGCTAAACCACCAATGAAGCGTGCAATGTGCTTAGGTTCTTGAGTGACCAGATATGGAACAAGTCTGGACATTGAGTTGAAGCTGGAAACATAGGACCTGCAGTCCAGATCTTTCATAACCAAGGTAAGGAAATCAGTCTCCACCTTTTCCACTTCATTGCTGTGGACAGTACGTATCTTTCACAAGCTCAACAAACTTAACCCAAGTGAGGTTATACAAAGGAATTTTTCCCGTGGATTGCACTAAAGCTTTCCACCATGTCAGGGTGTCGCCCTTAAAGGACTAGGATACAAACTTAACGATATCGTACTTAGCACACCTACTTATGTCAACAACTGTCTTCATCTCATCAAGCCATTTCATACAATCAATGGCTCCTTTTTCCCCAGTAAAATCTCTTGGTTTGCAAGAGACAAAGTATTTATAAGTATATCCTTTGTTATAACATGGAGCCTGATCAAACAAAATCTGCTTATGTGGTTCACTTCTCTGATTGGATGAATGTTCAGATTCACCTTTTCTGGATGTAAGCGGTTTTGAAAGGGACCTAGAATGAATTTTCGAACGAGCATTGCTTGGCTCTTTAAGTACTTCATTCACAGCTTTTGTAACAACTGTGTTTATCAAGGCTTGCAGTTTAGCACCAGTAACATTCAACCTTGTAGTATTATTCCCATCAACTGGGTGGCTATGAGCTTCATCTGAGCCAGCCATGGTGTAGATTTGAATGCTATAAATTAAGTGGAAATAATTTGTTTAGTTTTCATATAATGAACCATCGTATTTGATGATTAAATAACCATGGTACAAAATAAACCATATAGGCTAGTATGTTTAATGTTTCCGAGGAAAGTGTATTTGAAATTATTTGATTATAATTTGCCTAGGTTACAAATGAACCATCAAAGGCATTGAAACAAGATATATTCCTATATATATATATATATATATATATATATATTAGACATGGGACATATGTCACATTTGTCAATGTCGTATAGACACTTTTATATAGCACAAAGGCTCGTCTCGAAGGACATTTAGATGGCACAAAAGGCCTTGTCACTTGGATAATTTGAAATATATTTATGATCTTTTTAGATCGAAGGTTTAAGGGTCGAACATAGTTCATCACCTTTTGACAAAAAGTTATATACTATAACTATCTTTGTCATGAAAACAATATAAGTTGGCCCGTAGGTAGGACAAATAACATCTCTAATGGATGTTTTACTATAGACAACATATTCGATGTTATTAGCCATGATTCAAATTGATCATTTAGGCTATGTAAGGGCTTGGAAGAATCCAAGTACTTTGAAGGCTGGTGTGGTTTCTCAAGCCACACTGCCAGGAGTGTTAACATGTTTTTGGATGTTAACAAGGATTTTTATTGTCTTGAGATGGTTATACCATTATAGCCATTGATACTTTGGCTAGGTTATACCTTTAAGAAAATCTTTTGAAATTTCTTGGCAAATTGATGTATTGAAAATACATATATATGAATTTCAAAAGAAAAATTACATTAATAGTACTAAAAACTACAAAATTGCCCCAAACGGGTCTTTGAAATAACATAAATTGTCCACGCAGGGACTAAAAAGAAAACAAATACAAAATAAAGTAAAGGTCTTTAACCGGCATGCCTCTTTCCCTTGATAAATTTCACGAGACCTTTAAAGAACTTATAAGTGTTCCTTTCACCTCTCTCCACCCTACGCTCAACATCTTGCACCCTTTGCAAGATTTCTTGTTGTTGTTGTTGTTGGGGTGGAGGTTGAGGTTGTGGTTGTAGCTGAAATGGAGGGTATTGATACCCTTGGACAGGATACCCAGTTGGGTATGCAGTTGGAAACGGCGAAGGGTAGAGAGCGTTATAGTTGACTGCTTCGAAGTATGGGTTGTAAGCAGGTGATTGGTAGTTATAACCAGTAGGAGCTTGTAGCTCGAATGAGTTTAACCAAGTCATTTCTGGGTAGGTCGGAATTGGGTTTTCGAAACTCATTGGAGGTGGCGATGGTGCAAAGGTGGCTGGTGTAACATCGATTTCCGGCACAATATGTGGATCTTCAGGAATCAGAGGGTAGTTGCTGGAAGCTTGAGGGGAGCTAAATCTTGGTCCCCCTCGCACGGGCATGCGCGCGTTTCTCCTCCATTTTGGTGGTTCTAGAGGTGGCAGAGGTGGTTCCTCTGCTGGTAGTGGTGGTGGTGTTACCGCTCGAAAGTGCGGTTCCCCTGATGGTGGTTGTGGTGGGGTGTTGTGGTAGGAAGGAGTGAATTCAAACTCCCACCGCCCCCACCATTCTTTAAATTCGTCGGGACCTTGGTAAGGAGATACCGCAAAGGAAGAACCACTCAAAATATCTATGGGATGTGTGGACGTCCCAGATGGCGGCATTTCTGGATCTGGATCTTCATCCAGATCCATGTCTTCGGAGAAATGATCTCCAGGACCCAACAGGTTATGACCTGCTGGCGAGTTAAAGTATTCATTAGGGTTAAAATAATCCTGTGAATGGGAGTGGTGAGAAGAGTGATGGGATGAATGGTGAGATTGATGTGAATGGTGTGAATGTTGGGGCTCTTTTGGTTGTGGTTGCCCGAAAGAATAATGGTAGGATGGCGACGTGCTTAGTGAGACCGATCGCCTCGCGGGTTCGAGTGAGTGCCTCCAATCATCACGAGGATCGGAGCTAAATGATGCCGAAGGCGTGCGACGATGAGAGGTTCCTGCTTGACTAGATGGTCCCCCTCTCATGGGACCTTTTCCTCTACTCCTCTTACGCGTGGCGGCATCTTTTTATGTAAACCTGTCAAAAACAAGAAAACAACATATATAAACCAAATAAAGATTAAGAGTAATCCTAGGTCATTTGCTTAGACTCGGAAGTCTAAGGAATGTGCTACCGTGCCATTGAGATTAAACACAAAATGTCACACCCTGGCTTTTGCGGAAGCGTTGGTTTATTTGGTGTGACTTCTTAATACCATAGCTTAATCACAACAAAGCTATATGAAAATAAAACCATGCGGATCATCCATTGATTTAAGTCTTGAAAACAAAATACCACAACATTGTTTTAAAATGCAGACACATGCATCGAGTTTGCAACACTACAAAATAAAAACATTGTTCTTAAGACGCAACCACCAACATAAAATAAACGCCGTTTAAGTCTTGCGACTCGTCCAGGTAAAAGTCGCAATCCCTAAACGAGGATGATCCCATAACTCTAACGCAGCGTAGCATACCGTGCCAGATCCTTAGTTCCCTGAAATACATGTAAGTTGGAAAAATCAACAAAAATGTTGAGTGAGTTCATGTGTAAGTGAGTAAGTAAAACCTTTGTAAGTATAAAAATCCCTGGTATGTAGCAAGTAAGGAAAAAGAGATCACCAATGGTTTGCAAGGCCATTGATATGTGTGAAGTGCAAGTAGGAAGACTCAAACCTAGCGGATTTTGCGTTGGGCACAAAGTCACCCCGAGGTCCGTTCTGCTGGGCCTGGAGCTGGGCTCGCTACACCCAGATAGATCTACCGCTTACGTCCCTCGGTCCTACAATGGGGATTAATGGCCTCCAGTTCCCGCCTACCCACTCACATGATCTAAGTAGTAACCCTCCTTACGCTAACCATACCATGTAAACAGTACTCGTAATCATAGTAACATGTATTTCACCCCCGCGGTTTTGAAAACTGAAAACAGTTAAGAGAAAAGGGGGATATGAACTCACCGAAGTGCGTCTCTAGAAAGTATCTCCCAGAAAATCTGTTGTGCGACGACCTACACGTACTAACTTCTATTAGACGGACGGCCGTGCCTTAGTTTAAGGTTTAATGTCTTTGGGAAATAGTTAGGCAACTATTTCGTGTTTACACTTCGTAAATATTTGTAAATATATTCCTTCCCAAGGATGGGGATTTTTAATACATGTGTGTTCGTATAACTTCGAAATATATTATTAAGTCTCACTTAATGTAATATATTTGATTTCATTTGTCCAAAAATACTTTTCTTCCAAAATATAAATATTCTTCCCAAAAATATTATATTTTATTCCATATAATTATCCAAAATAATATCCTTGTCAAAAATACACACTTATGAGTATTTTCTGAAAATACGTAAGTTATGTTGTAAGGTTCGGGAGGTATAAGTAATACCGGTGTAACTTAAATATTTATTGTGAAGGCGTTCGTATTATTTTGGGGCCGTTAATATTCAACAATATTATTTTTACCCTAAAAATAATATTTACGTAGTTCACAAAATAATCATAAAAATTCACACAAGTGTTAATATGGAAAATATATACTAAATATATATTTTTCAGGTTTTATTTTGTGAAAATCCCACCTCCGACACTTGGTAGTTTTGTAATAAAAATCGTGGCGAAGTTTATTTGGAAAAATAAGTTAAAAATTATATTCATAACACTTGTGATAAAAATATCTCAAAGTGTTAGATTTTTGGAAAAATTTCGCCAGAGTTTCCCCTGTAACTGGAGGTGGCCACGCTTTCTAGCGTATCATTTTCTTTTAAAATTTCAATTCAACAATGTTCCCAACATCAATCAACAAAGTTTCATCATCAAAATAGTCAAAATAAATATGAATCGCAAAACACATGAACTTGTGGTTTGTGTAAAATATGTAGTAACTTTCCCCATATTTTTAGTAGATCTTTTATAAATAAACTTGGTTTCCTTGAGAACCTTATTTTTACAGAAAATGCATTTGTACATTTTCTTGTCGAATATTACAAAAACAATTCTTTGTTAAAACTTTTTGTCACACAAGTGTCTACACACTTGTGTGTTTACAAAAATCACCTTTGTTTAGGAAAGATCCGGCTTCAAAAATATGATTTCTTTTGACACTTGGTCCTTTGAAAATTCCACTTGTAGATCCGTAGATCTACTAGTTTAGAACTCCATTTTATAAGAAAAATTGTTTTTGCACAAGTTCATGGTTATAAGTAGTAGTGTTCTTCATCTAACCACTTTTCACACTTTAACATACACTAGGTCATGTTCCATGAACATGACTTAGTCGGGTTAGATGACGATCCGAACTAACACTAGCATAAAACAACACTAAATAATCATAACAAAACAAGCCTTATATATTTTACTCCAATATTCATCTATTAACCACCTTGTTCATCTTCTTTAGTAGACTTTTAATTTTGTTCTTACATGTTCATAAATTTCAACCGACAAAATTCTTATTAACCACTCTAGACAAGATCAAAAAGGCGTTTAGAGTCACTTACTACTAGCTCGAGGCTAGGGAAGAAACTAGTCGAAAAACGGGTGGTTAATAGCAACGTAGAGGGTCCTCGCGATTCCGTAGGCACCGAGCTTGATTGTATGCGATCCTTCACCCTTGTATGTAAGTGGGATGCCTTGGTCACAATTGGAAAATGGGTGTGGTTGTGTGTATGTTCACGGCCGAACACAAAAAGAAGGAAGGAGAGAGTATGCAAATTTTTAGTTGATGTTTATGTGAATGTAAGTAATGGTCTTGAATGTAATTTTATAATCCAAGTTTAGTGTTTTATCCAATATATAAAATGTCTATTAGATACTAGACAATGTTAATATAAAAATCAAGTAAATGAAAAGTGTGTCCCCTAAAGGAAATCCGATCGGATGGGAGGGGTGGCATTTGGTTCAATTTTAATGGTATAGTTAGGTGATATTTAGTTAATTAGGTATTTAAATTAGGGTATTATGTGTGTCATATTCCATAGCGGGTGTTAGGGTATTCGGGGACCCTAACTGGTTCAGAAAAAGAAAAACAATGTTGATGTCAATATTTTTATGTCCCGGGTTAAGTCCGGTTGTTCGGTCGGATTTCACTCCGTTAAAGTGTTAAATAGGTATTTAAAGTGTCGATAATATTATTTTTAGTGACACAATTTATTCCCGACACTTTGGAAAGTGTCTAGTAATATTTTTCTCATGTTATGGCACTTTACTAGTTAGCTAAATGCTGAATTTTTATTTAAAGTGCAGAATTTTGTACTCAAAGTACGTTTGAGGCACATCCGGTCACTATAATTATCACCTAGTGACGCAGTTCTACAATCCTCACCTCCCTACACTCCCTACTAGTGTAGTAATCTATTCCCGGCTCATACTGGCCTTAGAGACAGTAACTGTCTGATGCTGGCTATGTCAGCATGTTTACTGGGTATCCCGTATAGTGTGCTCACTGTGCTTTTGTGCATCAAGGTTGTCACTGAAGTTTTGTGTAAATAATGGAGTGACAGTATAAAATGTGATGCATGAGTATGTATGTATCAGAAATCAGTAAGCAGTTTGATCACAGTTGTAAGTAAGCACAGTAATTAAGCAGTAATTAAATATTAATTAATTCGTACGGATACCTGGTTTGGTGAGGGTTGTCATATTCTCCCCCCGTTAAAGAAATTTCGTCCCGAAATTTAAGTTCTGCTTCTATTTGCAGGGGTCTTGGGAAATAAGTGGGGGTACTTTTCTTTCATTCGGTCCTCACGTTCCCAGGTGTATTCAGGTCCATGCCTAGCATTCCAACGAACTTTGACGAGTTTGACACTGCTCCTGCGAGTTTTATTAACTTTCCAATCCGTGACCTCAACAGGTTCTTCAGTGAAGTGGAGCGTGTCGTCGATATGAACTTCGTCAGCAGGAATGATCACTGTATCTTGTGTTGGACTCTTTCTTAAATTTGATACATGGAATGTATCGTGAACACCATGGAGTTCAGTAGGTAGGTCCAACTTGTAGGCTACAAGCCCAATCCTTTGCAGAATTCTGAAAGGGCCAATGTAACGCGGATTCAACTTCCCACGCTTTCTGAAGCGTGCCACACCCTTCCAGGGTGAAACTTTCAATAAAACTATATCTCCAACTTGGAATTCCAAATGTTTCCGGTTTGGATCTGCATAGGCTTTCTGTCTGTCGCGAGCCGCTTCGATGCGTTTTCGAATTTGCGCAATCTTGTCCGTTGTCTCTTAGACAATTTCAGGACCAACAAGCTGCCTATCACCTGCGTCAGCCCAGCATAGGGGTGATCGACACTTGCGTCCGTAAAGAGCTTCAAATGGCGCGGCTCCAATACTGGTGTGGTAGTTGTTGTTGTATGAGAATTCGGCTAATGGTAAATGCTTATCCCAGCTACCACCAAGATCCATTGCACATGCTCTCAGCATATCCTCCAATGTCTGAATGGTCCTTTCACTTTGGCCATCGGTCTGTGGGTGAAATGCAGTGCTCAGATTTAGTTGTGAGCCAAAAGCTTCTTGGAAGGATTGCCATATCCTTGACACAAACCTTCTGTCTCTATCAGAGATGATCGAGAGAGGCACTCCATGACGTGCAACAATCTCCCGCATGTATATTTCCGCAAGTTTACTAGTGCTGTCTTTCTCTTTGATTGGCAAGAAGTGTGCGGACTTTGTTAGGCGGTCAACTATTACCCAAATCATATCATGGCTTCTGGGCATCTTGGGCAGTTTCGTTATGAAGTCCATTGAAATCTGTTCCCATTTCCACTTGGGAATTTCAGGTTGCTGCAGAAGTCCTGAAGGCTTCTGATATTCCGCTTTAACCTTGGCGCACGTTAAACACTTGCTCACGTAAACAGCAACGTCGCCTTTCATTCTAGGCCACCAATAGTAATCTTTAAGGTCCTGGTACATCTTATCCGCTCCTGGATGGATAGAGTACCGTGATTTGTGTGCCTCATCAAAAATAACTTTTCTCAATCCACCAAATAGAGGAACCCAAATCCTGTTCATAAAACATAACGTTCCTTCCTCGTTTGGTATTAACTACTTCTCCATCCCACGGAGATACTCATCTCCAATATTCCTTCCTTTCAAAGCTTCTCTCTGTGCAGCACGAATGCGTAGAGAGAGATCTGTCTGGATAATCATCTCCAAAGCCCTAACCCTTATGGGCTTGATCCTCTCTTTACGACTTAGGGCATCGGCGACCACATTCGCCTTCCCTGGATGGTACTTTATCTCGCAGTCGTAATCGTTCAACAATTCGACCCAACGTCTTTGTCTCATATTCAGCTCTTTCTGGTTGAATATGTGCTGTAAACTCTTGTGGTCCATGAAAAATTGTACACTTTGTACCATACAAATAATGTCTCCAGATTTTCAGCGCAAATACCACTGCGCCTAGTTCTAAATCATGCGTGGTATAATTCCTTTCATGAACTTTCAACTGACGTGACGCGTAAGCTATAACTTTCTGGCGTTGCATCAACACGCAACCCAATCCTTGACGTGAGGCGTCACAGTATACCACAAAATCATCAGTTCCTTCGGGTAGCGATAAAATCGGTGCATTACAAAGCTTGTCTTTCAACAACTGAAACGCTTCCTCCTGTTTGATTCCCCAATCAAACTTCTTATCCTTCTGTGTGAGCGCGGTCAGTGGTTGAGCGATTTTTAAAAATCCTCAATGAATCTTCGATAGTAGCCAGCCAAACCTAAGAATTGGCGAATCTCGGTCGGCGTCTTTGGAGTCTCCCAGCTCTTTATCGCCTCGATCTTTGTGGGATCAACATGGATTCCATTTCCATTAACCATGTGTCCAAGGAATTGGACTTCACATAGCCAAAACTCGCACTTAGAGAATTTGGCATATAACTGTTCCTTTTTCAGCAACTCCAGAATAGCCCTTAAGTGTTGTTCGTGTTCAGCCTTTGTCTTTGAATAAATCAAAATATCGTCGATGAATACAATCATGAACTTATCGAGATACGGCTTGCAGACTCGGTTCATTAGGTCCATAAAAACAGCAGGCGCGTTTGTCAACCCAAACGGCATAACTAGGAACTCGTAATGTCCATAACGAGTTCTGAAGGCTGTTTTCGGGATACTCTCCTCTTGTATCCGTAGCTGACGGTATCCAGATCGAAGATCGATCTTTGAATAAAAGCTTGAACCTTGGAGTTGATCGAATAAATCATCGATTATTAGCAGAGGGTATCTATTCTTGATCGTCAGCTTATTCAACTCCCGGTAGTCAATACACATACGAAAACTACCGTCTTTCTTTTTGACAAATAAAACTGGAGCTCCCCAAGGTGAGAAGCTTGGTCGGATGAATCCTTTGTCAAGTAACTCCTGGAGTTGTGTCGACAACTCCTGCATCTCTGACGGTGCAGGTCTATAAGGTGCCCTAGCTACCGGCGCGGCGCCTGGAACTAAGTCAATGTGAAATTCCACTTGCCTTTGGGGTGGCAATCCTGGCAAGTCCTCTGGAAAGACTTCAGGATATTCCCTCACGATAGGTATGTCTTCGATTTTTGGCTCAGCAGCTTTCTTATCCACGATGTGTGCCAGGAAGGCAGCACATCCCTTTTGTAAACACTTACGAGCTTTCAGGCAACTGGTAATTCTTAAAGGCGTATCCCGCTTTTCTCCATGAACCACAATTGTTTCACCATCTATGGTTGGGATGCGAATGATCTTTTCGCGACAAATAATCTCAGCCTTGTTGCTTGATAACCAATCCATTCCTACTACCACGTCGAAGCTCCCCAGTTGGACTGGTAGTAGATCCAAAGTAAATTCACGCTCTCCCAACTCGATCACACAACCTCTGACCACTTCATTGGCTTCTACCAACTTTCCATTCGCCAATTCGATTGAGTACGGGATATCTAATTTACTAGCGGCTAATCCAAGCATATTCTTAAACTCCAATGATACGAAGCTATAATCGGCACCAGTATCAAATAAAACGGATGCAAAGCGTTGGTTTACAGGGAACGTACCAGTAACATCCTCGGGATCCAGGCGTGCTTCCTTTGCTTCGATGTTGAACACCTTCCCATGGACTTGACTCAGCTTTGGGCATTCCCTCTTGAACTGCCCAACTTCTCCACAATTAAAACATCCTGGTACTCGACCATTCCCATTTTTCCACCTTGGTTGTTACCATTGCTCCCTCCTTGTCTGGGACTCTTCGTCCCACAGGCATCCTTGTGGTGTCCCTTTCTCCCGCACCTACCGCACTTAGGCTTCCGATATCCACATTCGTGGTGATACTTGCACCCATCACGTCTTGGCTTAGTTTCTGGGTAAATCTTAACATCGGCTTGTTTGTTGTTAGGGGAATTTTTCTTGAAGTGCCCTTTGTCTCCGCAGTCAAAGCAACCTCGAACCGATCTTTGGTCATCATTACTATTCATTCGGGTATCTTCAGTGAGTTTCCTTTTGTTCTTTCCGGTTGACTCTACCTGTGACTCTTTCTCCCAGTCGGGGTTTGTAGGCTTTTCTAGTCTAAGCGCTTCCGTAGAGAGTGCCATACCCATCTTACTTGCTGAAATAGTTGTTGGTGGTGTTGTTGCTGTCATCAAGCTAATGACTTGAGGCGCCAATCCCCAAACTAGTTGTCCCAATTTCTTCAATTCTGGTTCCACCAAGTACGGAACCATTCGAGACAAATCATGAAGTCTTTGTATGTACTCCGCCACCTTTGGGCCTTCCCTTATCAGGCTCTGGAATTCACCTTCCAACTTCTGGGTTTCCGTCTGGGAGCAATATTTCTCATGCATCATTCCTTTCAGCTCACCCCATGTTAACGCATAGGCGGCAGTCGGGCCCTTTATTCGAACCTGAAGATTCCACCATATTCGAGCTCCATCTTGGAACAGCTCAGAAACGTAGGGGACTTGTTGTTCTGGCGTACAACCGCTCATTCGAAAAATGGATTCCATACTTTCGATCCACTTTACAAAAGCTATGGCACCTCCAGTGCCGTCGAACTTCGGAGGCTTGTAGCTGAGGAAATGCCAATGGGTACAGCCCTGAGGTGGGTTGTTATGGCCGTTGTTGTTCGAGTTACTTCCACTAGTTCCTCCTTGTGAGGCTGCGTATTGCGCTATGGCGGCAGCAATGATTTGTTGAAGTTCTTCCTCGTTGGCAGGCATGCGTGGATCGCGTTTTGGTGGCATCTTCTAAAAGATGGTTCACGTAAGTCAGGTCATGGTAGGTAAAGTGTGCGTATATAACGATAGTAATAATACATAACATCTCATGTTAAAATAAACCAAACACATAACATCTCATGTTAAAATATATCAACCACACAACATCCCATGTTATAGAATATAAATAATCAATCAAACATCAATATGATGAGAATACCGCGATTGCATTGCCATAAATCAAGACCACAAGGTAAACTGTACAAGTACATAACTGTAACATACAACATCAACGACTAAGGGCTACATCACCCCAGTCCAAAATATCAAATCAGTGTCAACAATATCCAATATACATAACAAAAGTCAGGATCAATATGCAGTCTCCAAAAAGCTGTGCAATCCGTGCAATCGCCGTCTTCTCAACAAAAGTCCACCCGTGTCGTACAAAATAGCCCTACGCTGATGGCGGTGGAGGAGGGGGAAAATGAGAATAGAACAAACGGCGCATGTGGAGCCAATCCTCCTCCATGGCTCGGTGAGAACGTAACAAGAAAGCTATCTGCTGCTCCTGTGCCCAAAAACGTGCAACAGAGTCTGGAGATAACGGTCGTGGAGGGTGAGGTGCTCCGAATGGAGTCTGACAACGGCACGGTGGAGCTGACTCCAAGACCTGGACACGACGCGTCAGCGCGTCATGCTGCATCATGATAGAAGCAAGGACATCCTCGGTAGAAGACCCGACATGATATGGATGATATGGATCCGTCGGTGGCATAATAGGTGGTGAAGTCCAAAGAAAAGGCTCACTAGAAGGAGCAAAGGGTGGTATCGCAAACGGTAGAATAGGGGGAACAGCAGTATGGTGAGGGATCTGCGGTGCAAACTGATCTCCTCCAGTCAGAAAAGGTGCATGGCCAAAAGGCTGATGAGATGGGCCCTCTCCAGGACGCGGCGGAGGGATCTCCTGGAGAAAAGTAATAGGCAGGTCTGTGCGGTGAGCATCAGCAGTGTGGGTGGGGAACAAGGGTACATCAAAAGGAGCTGAAACTGGTGTAACTGGTACTACAACAGGCGAAAAATCATCATCTTCCTCTATCCACCCATTGTGGGTGTCAGCATCTCGTGGATCAACATGGGCCTCAAAAAGTGCACGATCGAACTGCACAGGCACAGGGTCAGGAGGGGGGGCAACAACAGGGTCAGCGGGTATATCAGCAACGTGAGGAACATCACTATGATCACCAGCAACAACATGATCATCCTCCAACAGTGGAGCAACAATCGGATGATCATCGACAGGTACATCAGCAATCAAAGGATCAACAATGGGTACATCAGCATGGATAGGGTCATGCTCGAATACGGGGTCTGGAGCAACTACTGGCTCGGGGGCTACAGCAGGCTCCGGGTTGTCAAACTCCATCTCGAAATCTGCAGGATCAGCAAACGCAGGGTCAACAGGGTCAATTGGGTCAACAGGGTCCTCCATAGGCTGATCCAGGTGTATAAACTCAAGGTCCTGGTCTGGATCAAAGCCAGGTGGGAAGACGGGGTCAGAATCCTCATCAATGTCATGATCAATAGCAAAACTCGGGGCAGGTGCAGCAGATGACGCCCTATCGGGGTCTGAATCATGAGAATAGTGCTGCGCACCCTGCGCGTGCGACGGTGCAGAGGCCACAGAGTCGAAAGAGTCTGGGACAGGTGAATGGGCAGGTGACTCCTCAGTAGGAGCATCTGCGAGTAGCAAAAGATCGTCGGCAGCTAATAGGGCCTCGCCCTCAACGTCATCCTCCAGTGGCTCGTCGTCAAACAAATCGACGTCGTCGTCAACGACTACGTCTAGAGGCATATCAATAACGGGGTACATGGCAAGGGGTATGGGAGCAGGGATCTCCACAAGCGGCAAATCCCCAGCGATGGGGCCATCAGCGGGCTCAATCACGGCATCAGGTAGTGCAAACGGCTGGAAATCATCGTCGTCTGTACTGGTGGTGTCCGAAGTGTACACCTCTCGCTCTGATGACTCCCGGTCGTTTGATACAATGTGTATAGGGTCAGTAGTGTCCGACCCTCCTGTGCCGGATGAAGGCATATCGTCTGTAACACAAACACACATATGCACATATAATCAATCACATAGTCAAATAAGCACATTAGTCCAATAAGCAATCAAATAGTTCTCCTAGTCCCACTAGCCTCCCAGTCTTCCAGACTGAATCTCCTAGTCCCTCAAACTACCTTCCCAGCCTCTCGGACTGTTCTTCCTAGTCCCACTAGCCTACTTCCTCAGCCTCTTAGACTGAGCCTCAGCCTCCCAGACCGAGCCTCAGCCTCCCAAACTGAGCCATAACTAATAAATAAAATGTGCTCAACTTTTGTTTGTAAAAACGTTTTGGATCTGGACTTAAGTGGTATGCAGTGTAAAAATGTTTTCGTGAGAGCCCTAGTGATCATAGTCTAGACTCGAGAAGGAATCCTAGTTCGCTATGATCAGAGCTCTGATACCAAGCTGTCACACCGTGGCTTTTGCGGAAGCGTGGGTTTATTTGGTGTGACTTCTTAATACCATAGCTTAATCACAACAAAGCTATATGAAAATAAAACCATGCAGATCATCCATTGATTTAAGTCTTGAAAACAAAATACCACAACGTTGTTTTAAAATGCAGACACATGCATCGAGTTTACAACACTACAAAATAAAAACATTGTTCTTAAGACGCAACCACCAACATAAAATAAACGCCGTTTAAGTCTTGTGACTCGTCCAGTTAAAAGTCGCAATCCCTAAACGAGGATGATCCCATAACTCTAACGCTGCGTAGCATACCGTGCCAGATCCTTAGTTCCCTGAAATACATGTAAGTTGGAAAAATCAACAAAAATGTTGAGCGAGTTCATGTGAAAGTGAGTAAGTAAAACCTTTGTAAGTATAAAAATCCCTGGTATGTAGCAAGTAAGGAAAAAGAGATCACCAATGGTTTGCAAGGCCATTGATATGTGTGAAGTGCAAGTAGGAAGACTCAAACCTAGCGGATTTTGCGTTGGGCACAAAGTCACCCCGAGGTCCGTTCTGCTGGGCCTGGGGCTGGGCTCGCTACACCCAGATAGATCTACCGCTTACGTCCCTCGGTCCTACAATGAGGATTAATGGCCTCCAGTTCCCGCCTACCCACTCACATGATCTAAGTAGTAACCCTCCTTACGCTAACCATACCATGTAAACAGTACTCGTAATCATAGTAACATGGGGATATGAACTCACCGAAGTGCGTCTCTAGAAAGTATCTCCCAGAAAATCTGCTGTGCGACGACCTACACGTACTAACTTCTATTAGACGGACGGCCGTTCCTTAGTTTAAGGTTTAATGTCTTTGGGAAATAGTTAGGCAACTATTTCGTGTTTACACTTCGTAAATATTTGTAAATATATTCCTTCCCAAGGATGGGGGTTTTTAATACATGTGCGTTCGTATAACTTCGAAATATATTATTAAGTCTCACTTAATGTAATATATTTTATTTCATTTGTCCAAAAATACTTTACTTCCAAAATATAAATATTCTTCCCAAAAATATTATATTTTATTCCATATAATTATCCAAAATAATATCCTTGTCAAAAATACACACTTATGAGTATTTTCTGAAAATACGTAAGTTACGTTGTAAGGTTCGGGAGGTATAAGTAATACCGGTGTAACTTAAATATTTATTGTGAAGGCGTTCGTATTATTTTGGGGCCGTTAATATTCAGCAATATTATTTTTACCCTAAAAATAATATTTACGTAGTTCACAAAATAATCATAAAAATTCACACAAGTGTTAATATGGAAAATATATACTAAATATATATTTTTCAGGTTTTATTTTGTGAAAATCCCACCTCCGACACTTGGTAGTTTTGTAATAAAAATCGTGGCGAAGTTTATTTGGAAAAATAAGTTAAAAATTATATTCATAACACTTGTGATAAAAATATCTCAAAGTGTTAGATTTTTGGAAAAATTTCGCCAGAGTTTCCCCTGTAACTGGAGGTGGCCACGCTTTCTAGCGTATCATTTTCTTTTAAAATTTCAATTCAACAATGTTACCAACATCAATCAACAAAGTTTCATCATCAAAATAGTCAAAATAAATATAAATCGCAAAACACATGAACTTGTGGTTTTTGTAAAATATGTAGTAACTTTCCCCATATTTTTAGTAGATCTTTTATAAATAGACTTGGTTTCCTTGAGAACCTTATTTTTACAGAAAATGCATTTGTACATCTTCTTGTCAAATATTACAAAAACAATTCTTTGTTAAAACTTTTTGTCACACAAGTGTCTACACACTTGTGTGTTTACAAAAATCACCTTTGTATAGGAAAGATCCGGCTTCAAAAATATGATTTCTTTTGACACTTGGTCCTTTGAAAATACCACTTGTAGATCCGTAGATCTACTAGTTTAGAACTCCATTTTATAAGAAAAATTGTTTTTGCACAAGTTCATGGTTATAAGTAGTAGTGTTCTTCATCTAACCACTTTTCACACTTTAACATACACTAGGTCATGTTCCATGAACATGACTTAGTCGGGTTAGATGACGATCCGAACTAACACTAGCATAAAACAACACTAAATAAGCATAACAAAACAAGTCTTATAATTTTACACCAATATTCATCTATTAACCACCTTGTTCATCTTCTTTAGTAGACTTTTAATTTTGTTCTTACATGTTCATAAATTTCAACCGACAAAATTCTTATTAACCACTCTAGACAAGATCAAAAAGGCGTTTAGAGTCACTTACTACTAGCTCGAGGCTAGGGAAGAAACTAGTCGAAAAACGGGTGGTTAATAGCAACGTAGAGGGGTCCTCGCGATTCCGTAGGCACCGAGCTTGATTGTATGCGATCCTTCACCCTTGTATGTAAGTGGGATGCCTTGGTCACAATTGGAAAATGGGTGTGGTTGTGTGTATGTTCACGGCCGAACACAAAAAGAAGGAAGGAGAGAGTATACAAATTTTTAGTTGATGTTTATGTGAATGTAAGTAATGGTCTTGAATGTAATTTTCTAATCCAAGTTTAGTGTTTTATCCAATATATAAAATGTCTATTAGATACTAGACAATGTTAATATAAAAATCAAGTAAATGAAAAGTGTGTCCCCTAAAGGAAATCCGATCGGATGGGAGGGGTGGCATTTGGTTCAATTTTAATGGTATAGTTAGGTGATATTTAGTTAGTTAGGTATTTAAATTAGGGTATTATGTGTGTCATATTCCATAGCTGGTGTTAGGGTATTCGGGGACCCTAACTGGTTCAGAAAAAGAAAAACAATGTTGATGTCAATATTTTTATGTCCCGGGTTAAGTCCGGTTGTTCGGTCGGATTTCACTCCGTTAAAGTGTTAAATAGGTATTTAAAGTGTCGATAATATTATTTTTAGTGACACAATTTATTCCCGACACTTTGGAAAGTGTCTAGTAATATTTTTCTCATGTTATGGCACTTTACTAGTTAGCTAAATGCTGAATTTTTATTTAAAGTGCAGAATTTTGTACTCAAAGTACGTTTTAGGCACATCCGGTCACTATAATTATCACCTAGTGACGCAGTTCTACAATCCTCACCTCCCTACACTCCCTACTAGTGTAGTAATCTATTCCCGGCTCATACTGGCCTTAGAGACAGTAACTGTCTGATGCTGGCTATGTCAGCATGTTTACTGGGTATCCCATATAGTGTGCTCACTGTGCTTTTGTGCATCAAGGTTGTCACTGAAGTTTTGTGTAAATAATGGAGTGACAGTATAAAATGTGATGCATGAGTATGTATGTATCAGAAATCAGTAAGCAGTTTAATCACAGTTATAAGCAAGCACAGTAATTAAGCAGTAATTAAATATTAATTAATTCGTACGGATACCTGCTTTGGTGAGGGTTGTCTCACAAAAGGCTAGTGTCTAATTCACTCAACATTGGCTCTGATACCAACCTCTCACACCCCGATATTTCCACATATTCCGATGGGCCCGGAGGTGAGTATCGTGACGTAGTTGATATCATCATTGACAATTAAACACAAATATAGCACAACGGAAGGCTTGGAAGTTAAATGCCAAGTAGCTCCAGCCTATTTCGTGAGGTACCTGTCGCTTAGTATTTGGAAAATACGCCAGTTTTCACTGGTAAATACAATTAACTGACTAATTTGAAAACATTTATGAAAATTGGTTTAAGTGCTTGAAGCACTAAAATTCTTTTTATAACTTGTGACAATTTCATTTAAAATCTTGTATACAGATTTACATGTTTATCATACATTTGGGGCCGGTTTGGAAACCGGACATGATTAACTGACTCACCACTTATAAAACCCATAAAGGAGTAATCCCCAACTTGTGGGTAATTTATTATTTTGCATTTGCATCTGTCAGGTGTATGCCTACACCCCGTGCATAGGTCGTGGCCATTAATAACTTAAATGAGCCGAGAATATCTAGGACACGGTCGTTAACCCCAATGTTTATGTTATCAAACAAAACATATTAAAACGGGTTATGCAGATTTATTAATCACAATCCAACTAAATGATCCCATACCCGACGAAGCGGTAATAATTTACCGTATCCCAAGCTCGTATAAGAGAAAATAAGTTAAAAGTATTTACCTGAGTTAATAATGCAAGAAATGCTACTCAACCGTATGTTACTAAGACTTTATGCAAGTATCTTCTAATGAGGCTATTTAATATGAAAGGAAGATTTTATTAACCTATTAGGATACTAACGGTTCTTATTTAAGTCAAGGACTTAGACCGGTTAGTTTTAAGGATGTTTTACGGTACGAAACGCTAGATTAAGCGGATACCGGAATGGAATGTAATTTAGACCCAACAAGTATGAATACTTGTATAATATGGGTAAACTAAATACATTCTGGATTTTGAAGTTTAGATGACAAGGTTAAACCCGTTTCGGTTAATTCATGCAAACTAGTTACATAAACAGAATCGAACGCGTATAAGCATAAACGAGTTACCGAATAAGTCATATACAAGTTCCATATGTTATTATGCTTTAAATATGTTATGACATCATTAGGATATCAACATGTATACCCAAAAAATATTTTAAAACCGAATTAGGCCTCATAAGGGCATTTAGTCATTTTGAGGTTTATAAAAGGGGTTTATTGGTAAACTGAAGTTCTCATCAATAACATTCTATAAAAATATTTATTTTATGATGTTATAAAAGTAAGATATCTTACATATGTGTGGTTTATCATTTATGGCCAAACTATGCCCCGAAAGGGCATTTTGGTCATTTCACATATGTTTTTAGGGACATAACTGGAATTCTGAGTTCATAACTTATACCTACTGTAAAAATATTAAAAATCAGTAGGTAATAGGTCTTGTGTGCTAAATATGGTTTTAAACCATGCCATGCACCTAATTAGCGTAAAAGTCGATATTTGACGATAATTTCATGGTTTAAGTGATTCTGAGATTTTGACCTGCTTTGAATGGTCAAAATATTTTTTTTCATATCTCATCAGTAGCAAAAGGTTTTGCATGTTAAATATATGTAAAACTTATTTTATTTACAAAAAATGGTATTATCGTCAATTATGGGATTTGTACAAGAACTCAATGTTAAGGTCATTATATAATCTGACCAATATCCCAATAAATCCTAAATATGATATCATAACAGTATGTAAAGAGTTTTATGTCTAAATTATGTTTAAAGCTTGATTTATATACCAATGGACATTTTAGTCTTTATAAAAGCATGAATTTCGATTATTTGCATAACATCAGTTTATGACCAGAATGTAAGTGTCAAAATATTCTAGTTATGTTTACTAATCAGTACCTTATTCATTTACATGTTTATTTATCTTAAAAACCTCATTTTTAAACTAAAGGGCATACTAGTCAATAATAAGCATAATATCGAAAACATGCATATAATTCAGATTACTAAGTGACCATGAAACATAACCTCAGAGGGTTTTGTTATTACATAATATAGTCACAAAGGAATCTTAAGACATAGAGAAAATAAGCTAGTTCGGGTCAGAACTGAAAGTCAAAGCAAAAGTCAAGCTTTTGCGACTTTCGGTTGTGAACTGAGCTTAAACTTAGAATTGTCGGGTTGAACATGTTTAGACATGTTCTATTAATGTTTACCAAGTTATTAAAGTGAAAAAACATGTTTTATAACCTCTACATTATCATATTTTATTTTTATTTAAAAATCTGACTAGTTTGACTTTTTATTTAATTACTTTGACCCGACAATTAACTAAGTAAATGCGGTAATTAGGAGGTGCCCTTTTGAGGGATTAACACCTCCCTAATTACGATCATATAGCCATATTCGCCTCGAACTATGGCTAGACCGTTTAGGTCTAAACCGAAAGTCAAAGCCGTTTTGCGGCAACTTTGACTTTCGGTCTTTAAACGCATAAAAACCGAACTAGAGTGGCTAAGGACACTTACAAAGGGTCCTAGCTCGAAACTTGAACTCAGGGGAGCTTCCTTTTTAAGCAGGAACCTCAAGAATGCTCAAGCAAGAGAAAAGAGATGGAATTTTGAATGGTGCAAGAATGAAAGGCAACCCAGTGCCTCTATTTATAGCTGGAGAGGGAGTTCTTGGATCATGCCAGGTGTTAGGACTCTCCAGAGATGATCACAGGTGTCCAAAGTGGTTTTAAAAACCATCAAAGATCCATAGAATTCGAGTTCAAGTGAATGGTGGTATGTTTGGAGGCCAAGGAAGAAGAAACCTGCAGCTGGCAACACCTTTTTATCGAAATTGACCCGTCGCGTTGCACGACAGCAGAAAGGGGTGGGGGGGGGTTGTCGCGCAGCGCGACCACACATAACAGGTTTCAAAATGTTCAATTTTGGTCCCTGGTCTTCCAAAACCCTTATACACTTCCATTTTTGACATATTTAACCCCTCTAAGGCACTTTAGGGTATAAGTTTGGCACAATTGATCTTTGAGATGGATTATAATTATTCTTGGGAGTGTAATCGAATATTGTTAAGCTTTGGGTTTCGTTAAAAGGTCATTCAGAGGTTAAATTAAACATGTTGTTTTAACCCTTCTTCTTGAAATTTTGCATAATTGTCACATAACAATACCGAAACCTCGTGAATTCATTATCAGGTATTCTCAAGAGTATAATTGAATATTACGAAGCCCCAGATTTGTTAAAAGGTCACTCAGAGGTAAGAATTAACATGTTGACACGTTTAACCCATTTATCTTGTAAACTTTCGATTTCTTTCACAAACGGCTTCTAACATCTGATAATTTACTCGTTTAAGAATACGAACATCGTGTGAGGTAAGTCAGGGGCATAAGTTTACATGTTGTCACTTTCAGTCCCTAAGCATACGTCTTTCCAATGTTTGCCAAGTTTAGTCCTTCTTAATTCACTCTTTTACACGTTTAGGGTTTAGGACATGTGTCTTCACATAATTAGACACGATTTTACGAGGTGTTACAACTTTGAGTTATATGAAAAGTCATTTTTCTCTCCCAATTCACTAATGAGAGTTTTGTGTGTGAAACCCCAATTTTCAGTATTCTTTGTGAATCAACGAATCTTGTAAGAATCGTTCCTGGTATTCGGTGAGAATTAACAGGTCTGATTTCGTATCCCGATTTTTTAGCCTATATCAACTTGCTAATATATGCTTACATCGAACACTTTCTTCGGTTCATTGTGACTATTGAGACGTTCTTCATATACTACCATTCGTCTCACTACTTCTTTAAAAAGTCATTTTTTCAACTTCTGAATGTTGCTCGATAGATACCACAATCAATAGAAACTTTTTTGGACCCGACTTAAGGAGTTTGCTACAATTAACTTATCTTTAAGGTTTGAATCGAGTCTTCTTAACTAAATCTCATACTTCTTTTGCGCTTTGGTATTGTGAAACTTGTAGCATAACATCTTTCGGTAAAATTTGGAAGATGCTTTTGTTGTGTGACCCTTCTTTTCATCTATTGTTGTTATTGCTAAAATGATTATCTCCCAAAGAACATAAGCCTTCAGAATCATCTCAATCAAGATAGTCCATGTGGTGAAGTTTGTCTTTATTACGATAGAAAGAAGATTAACATGGCCTATTGTAAAACCCTAGACAAATCCCACATTGCCAAGGGCAAGAGAGATTCTTTTTTTTTTTTTTTTTTTTTTTTGTAAAATGCACTGCCTCTTAAATCACCAATGCGTTTTGGGCTTAATGGTAGCAGTTGAAAGGAGAAATCCATATTTAAGTGTACTCATGTAGGAGTAGTACCAAGATGATTGACAACTTGGGAAATCTCCACCAGGGCAACCAAAAACAAATTTATGAGTTATTGGATAGGCAACCCATAGGGGGCAAAGTAAACAATATTAGTGGAACGAGAGGCGAGATATGACAAAGGGTATCAGAGCCATAACTATTTCATTCGGGATGGTAAGGCAAACCTTATCATGAATGATGAGTCCCCAAGAGTGTCCATGAGAACACCTTAGGCAAATCCCTTATCTCAAATTGGGATGGTGGGGCAAACCCCATCGAGGACGAGGAGTCTAAAAGGTGGGATGATTTTAGTGATACAGGGAAGATTAGCATGGTCGACAGTAACAACCTAGGCAAATCTCACATCGGTCGTGGCAAGGTGAGATTCTTTGTTCATAAGGAATGGTATGCCTCTTAAATCCCCAATGCATTTTTGGTATAATGATAGTGTGTGAGATGGGAACTCCATAGATAAGCGTGCTCAGGTGGGAGTATTACCAGGATGGGTGATCTCTTAGGAAGTCTCCATCGAGGGCAACCAAAAACATATTAATGAGTTCTTGGATGGCAACCCATGGGGAGCAAAGCAGATAAAATTGTTGGTATGTGAGGCCGAATGTTACAATTTCAATCAATTTTGGACATTGCAAAGATACATTCCCATGCTCACAAAGTGGTACCATCGTGTTATGTGTGTTTCATGCCATGCTTTATTCCTTGAATTTTAAACTTGCTAAGTTGGTATTGACTTGTTGATCTTGCTTTCTTGGGCTTGCTAACCTTGCTTATTCTATTGTTAAACATTCTAAATTTGCTTATTGGACTTGTAGAACTTGCTATTTTTCTTGTTGTCTTCTTGCTTTACTTGTCGATTTCTTGGTTTAAGCTTTTGACCTTGTTATTTAACTTGTTGGTTAGATCATGCTTCTAAACCATGGATTCAAAAACATAAAAAATAACCACTGCATGTTTCCTTACTCTCGACCAACCACACCAGATATTGATTAGCTCTATTAGTCCATCAGTGAGTCATCAATTCCCCTAAGGTAGTTGCTTTTATATATATCAAGTCCTTTACACTTTGGTGTTATCTCTGCGCAAAGGTAAGAACTTACCCAACCCGAAGTCCCATCCAAAACATTTGACCTCTGTTAAGAGCATCAACATATTTTAACTCTATGTAGACATAGAAAACATGAATGACCCAAGTTAAGGGCATCACAAGATTGTTGGTAGATCTTAAGGATTACGTGGAAACTCTAATGACTCAAGTTAATGGTGACACTATTGTTTCACTCACTTTCAATAAACTATATTAATTAATTAAATTCATTAACACACACACAAACACACCGTGCTTACCTATGATCTTCCTTAGCTAGCCTGACATCAAGGGGGTGTGTTTCCCCCAAAAACCTCAAGAATCTAGCCAAGAATGGTCATGGAAGAAGAAAAGATCAAACTTGAAAAGAGTATATAAATCATTAAAAGCTTGATTAAACTAATGATTCTTGAGTTTCTCCAAATGATTACAATGATTAGAGAGTGTGGATAGAAGATAAATGTGTAGTGGAGAACAGGGGAGAGAATAAGCAATTGAAAATGGTGGAGAAGGCCTCTATTTATAGGCTGGTTGGGGGTGAGGCATGCCTCGTGCCTGGAAGACACGGGTCGTGCCCAGTCAGGTGACCTGCTGTAGCCAGTTACTCGAGGCATGGGTCGTGTCTTGTATACACGGGTTGTGGTCAACTTTGTGGGTCCCATGGAATCTTCAAAATCTTCCAGAAGCCTTATCTTGTCTTTGTACTTCCAAGGCACGAGCCGTGCCTGGCTTCTTTCGCCTGATCTTTGTGTAGTGGTCTTTTGGAGGTGTCGGGATCCGAGGCACGAGGCGTGTCTACCAAGGCATTGGGCGTGTCTGGAAAATTTTCTTATAATTTTCTCCGTTTTTCGCCCGATTTTGCTTCCTTTGTTATTTTTGGGTTATTTTTGTCCAGAAAATTCAATATAAACCAATTTAAGCTTAATTTGAACATTTAATTAACAAAACACATTATAAATGGGTGATAATCTGACATAAAAACATGTGCATTTTTGCTCATATCATTTTTACTCATGTGTAGTTAGCCAATAGTTACGACGAAATTTAGTACTTATTTTTATCTGTAGCAATTGATTTAAATAAATTCTTATTTTTAATTTTTTAAATATTTTAGATCAAACTATGATTGTTATTATGTTTTTTTTAGAAATAATGGATTTAAATAATCTCAACTATTAGTAATTGGCCACCAAAAATCCAACTACAAAAACGTTTCCTGATGGTCCCACTAACATATTTTCCCCTAACGAGCATTTTCTATCTGAGGTTTGACCTAGTTAGTTTTTTTTTTTTTTTTTTTTGACGTGGAAAAAATCACATTTGGCAGCCAGCATGGAAGCCACCACCATCACCACTTGTTGAAGGGCAGCCGACCCTTCTCCGACGAACCAAGGCTCCATCGAAACGAGGAAGACCCCAACCCTTCCCCTACTTGGTTTCGCAACCACCCTATGATGAAATTCAGATCGATTATTGGAAAGCTCTAGTGGTTTGCAACAACGGTGAAAAGTAGGGTTCCGCTTGATCACTTGGGGGCGGCAACATGCTTTCCGGGCTGCTAAGGATGTTTCTCAACGAGCTCTAGTTGGTTAAGGCATTGTGGTTGTGGATTTTAGCTGGACCTAGTGGTGCTTCGCTGTGCTGGTCATTTTTCCAGTTACCACAAGCGTTGGCTAGCAGCTCTAGTGAAGCAAGCGCTAACGGTTTCGTCTTGGCCCTAGACCCACCCTCTAGTGACCAGTTGGCGACGTTACGACTTTGGTAAGTGAAGCACGTGGTGATGGTGGTGGCAAGTAGTGATGGTTGCGATATCGAGTACGGGAAGGGTCGAGGTCGTTTGTGTTTCACTGGAGCCATGGTTCATCGAAAAAGGGTCGCTGCCCTCCAACAGGTGCTTATGGTGGTGGCTGCCTAATGGCTACCAAGTGTGATTTTTTCCACATCATCATCCATGTCAGCAAAAACTAACTGGGTTAGACCTTAGTTGGAAAATCGGAGAAAATATGTTATATGGTGGGACCATCAAGAACAATTTTTGTAGTTGAGACTATTGGCAGCCAATTGCTAATAGTTGGGATTATTTAAATCCATTATTCCTTTATTTTATAAAGTTACAAACAATTGCAAATCAACTAGTTAAGACCAAATTTATTTATGTTGGTTATTAATAAACCGATTGTATGAGGTTGGAAATTGGTAGTTTTCCAACCGATTTTAGGCGGCTACTTTTAGGACTGATATATTTTAATATTTTATGTAATAGCTTCCTTCATTTTGTAGATTGCTTTTAGGCCTCGTTTAGTCTGTTCTTGTTGTTAAATTCTTGAAGTTCCTACATGTAAAACGATGCCAGTATATAACGATCTAGTCTCTATTCAATATAGTTTAATCTAGACAATATATGTTATTATTATTGTACCAGATTTGAGAGCCATGTATTAGATGTGTTTATTAAATAGAACAACAACAACAACCATATCTAGTATAATCCCACTCATTGTAACACCCCCAAAATATTTAATGTGAATTTTTGTGTTAACATAGATAATATGTGTTACCAATTTATGAAATAAGTAGGTTATGACTTATGAAATAACAAACCAAACCTTACGGACTGAAATGGAACACGATTGAAAGTTGCAAGTATAAAAATCTGAAATAAAATTAAAACAGAAAAATAGAGTGTGTGTGTGTATGTGTATGTGGAACGAGATTGAGAGAAAGAAAGAAAAAGTTCTTTCTATTCACCATTTCACAAATTCAGCAAAGCAAATTTGAAGTTGAAACCCAACTGATTTCTTGCATGTTTGAGGATTAGATCATCAAACATCACCAAACTTATGTGATAAGTGTTCTTATATGTTTGGAAGTGGGGTTTGATATATGAGATGACCTATGATTTCTTTGGTTAAAATGATATTATTTAACTATGATAACTAAAATGTTATGTTAACTTGATGTTAATGAAAGTGTGTGACGTAAGTGGAGGGTGTACGATTTTTAATATATTTTAAAGTACTTTTAATCGTTTATCAACCTTTAAATTTATAAAACACGATATAAAACTATCACTCTCTACAACACGCTAAGGCAAGTGCACCCATTGTTGACGTAGCATAGTGATTGTAGGATCGTATTCGGCCCTGATTGAGTCGATCAGAAGAATTCCTATCCAAATCAAGAGGCGGAAACTAATGATTTGGTGCGATTTCAGCTAGATTCACTTTAAACTGCTGTTGTATTGATCTTGATCACGTTTACAGACTCTGACAGCACTTCGGCAGCACTTCGTGGCTTACCGGAAGAAAACACCTACAACTATATCTATGATTTCGCTCCTACAACCCTATATATAGCATTCTGATTTCGCTCTTACATACATGTCACATGAGCGAAATCACATCATTGCCATATAAGCGAAATCATGTCTTTGACACAAAAGCGAAATCAGACCTTGACACATGGGCGAAATCAGCTAACTTCATGAACGAAATCACAATCTAACCCATAAATGATTTTGTCTTATATGAAGTTATGTAATGATGACATCACTATTATGATGTCATCATCAAAGATGGTGATATCATCCTCTTTCATATCCGCAACGAGACTGAGACTCGATATAAGACGAAGATGACAGATGAATGCACCAACAGACTCCCCCTCAGATGTTGACGAGTCTTAAGTGTCGAGTCTTTGCATCTTCAGTCTTTATCAGTCTTCGATCTTCCTCTGAAGTATTTGTCATTGCAAGAATCCTCATTCTCTATCTTCATCATCAACAAAATCCTCTGTCTCAAATGTTGAATATCATGGTGTCTTCAGACTCCCCCTCTCAATCTGCTGGAATCGTAGTCTGGAATTCACAAGATCATAACCTGGCTTTCATCCTGCTCTGGATCGACACCTGGCCATCCTGCAAAAACTCTACCCAAAAATAAACTTTCTGATAACAATTTGTGGATAAGGTTTTCAAATCTAATTTACCACTTGCAGGAATAACATTTTATTTCAAAACCTTTTCTCATTACATTTCAACAATCTTCAAACACTTTCACCCAAACCATTTGTTCTTCATGTTTAGCACTCGGAATTTTGAAAATCAGCTCTCCAAAATCAGTTGTCGAAAATCTTTTTGGATTTTTCAAAATCTATGCTAAAACACACTAAAATCTTTTTGGATTTTCTGAAAGAAAATAACTAACACCACTTGTAGAATCAAGAAAATGCAGAAATGAAATATATACAAACAATGTTTTTGTGAGTTCGTGCAAGAGGATCATATTAGTTTTTGAGACAAATCACCAACACCATTAAGCTTCATTTCATTTTAAGTTCTAAACGATTCACTTAGATTGTCAGTATGTTTGTCCACTTAAATTTTCACACAAAGTTCAACTGCTTCGAGATACGAAATTAATGTTTTAAACACTTAAACTCAATCGTGTGTCCCACCTCAGAATATACTCCCGTATCCAGATCCCAATATTCAGTCTTACAGGTAATTATGACACAAATGATATCTGTATATAAATTAGGTAATGCGAGGGCCGATAGATCTCAGGTCGATACTTCCGTATACGCAGAGTGATATCAGCTTCGACTTTACGGTATATCCCCTTTAGAGGATCTTTTAGCTACAACAGCATTGCTAAGCAATTTTATTGTCTTATCATATATGCTGAGGGTGATGCTATGTTTCAAGCATTTGCAGAAAGTATTATCCAAGGACTAGGTCAGAACCATCGTTCAGCAGAAGTCCCGGAATAATACCCCAGATATCATTGAGTATAAAAACCTAGTATATCAGATTATGAGACCTTTCAAACGAGATTTCGGGGGTTACCCATATATCCGAGAGATGTTTCCCCACGATATAAGCAAGTTTGAAATTTATTTTATATCTCGTCACAATCTACTAAATGTGCAAAAACCTACTGGCACATCATCAGTGAAACCGTTTATCACTTTTTAACTTTCCATTTCTTTAGCATCTTGTGATAGTCCACTAATGTACTATCATTTCCTCTTTTATGCAACAAAAACTCATTTTTCATTTTTTACTGTTTTTTACTTTTTCAAAATTTCTAATGTTTTTGTATTTTCTAAAATTAATTTCTTGCTCCCCCTAAAATGCAAACACATTTTAGGAAATTTGAAAACAAACTGTACAAGTAACTTGACAACTGATATCGAATTTCTTCAATTCTCCATCCACTTGGCATAAACAATCAGAACTCCCCCTCACAACAAACTATTTTCCCATTATGATCTCAAAACACTTAAGTTTGTTTTAATCAAAATGGTTTTTCCGGAAAATAAGTTTTGTTGATTTTATTTCTTGTAAAATTGGGGATCAAATCATCACATTGTTTGCCAATTTTATGAATGATAGTTAACTCAAGTTCAATTTAATGACCTTGATTAACCACATGTAGAATCAATCTGATTCAACTTCTGAACCACTTGTAACAATCACAAACATACAATTCAAACCTGTTTTTCAACCAATTTACCATCTGTTGGTTGAATTCTCAAGGTGCCGATTCCTACTCCTCGCTTACAAACCTGGGAGTTCCGGCAAGTCCTGCTATATGAATTTCCAAAAATTTTCAATTTTCAAACAAACAACATAAGAATGATGCCGATTCATGCTCCACGATTACCAACTTGGGAGCTCCGGTAAGTCAGGTTTTTATTCTTTGAAAAATATATCCACCCAAGCCTGACCTTCCTTGGGTGTAACAACATTTTCTTCTTCATCTTTTCTTTCAGCGAACCTGTGAACTCCTCTTTTGGCAGCATAAAATTCTTTAACACCTTTTGCCTTACCATTGACCATTTTGCCAAAAATGTATTTCACAGTTCCGTTGAAAGCCTTATCAACATCAAATTTTTTCTTGTCAAAATAAAATTGATTTGAAATTTCAACATTTCCAACTTCATAAAATTTTCAGCACGCAAAGGTGGAAAATTTTCATCATTCATAGTTGGAACTGAGTTTTCAACCTTTTTCTCAACACGTGGCTCCTCTGATTTTGTGGAATCAGATTCATCACCAGAATTGTTACCTGAACCTTTCACAACCCATTTTTGATTTTTTACATTTTCTTTTCCTTTCAAAACACTCTTTGAACATTCTCCCTTCTCAAAGGTTGAATTTTCAAAGCCAGTAAACTTTCGTGTTGAAAGTTCAGTTTTCTCGATCACTTTCTCTTTTAGTTTACCAGAGACTTCCTGTTTTGGTTTGAATGTCTTCGGACAGTCTCTAGCAACATGACCAACAGTTTTACACTGAAAACAAGTTCTCTTTTCAATCTTCTTTGGAACATTATTCTTCTTCAGTTCTTCTTGCTTCTTGGCAAGGAATTCCTGATTTGTTTGCTTTCTGAATACTTGTTCTTTCTCAGCCTCTGTCGTTTTCCCTGAAACAAACATAGTTTTTGGTTTATAAACTTTTCATTTTTATAGTTTTTCAGTGGTACAAAACCTAATCCTTTCTTTTTGAAACTACGATTATGGTTTGGTTTCTTTTGGAAACTGTAACCACAATTGTAACCCATTTTCTTGTTAATTCTTTGTTGATCTCTTGACGTGTATTGTTTAGGTTTTCCAGAAAGATTTAATCTTTTATTTCAGAAATATTAATTTCTGTAATTTTGAAAACCTTTTGAATCATTTCAAATCTGACACTTCTTATTGGAAAAGCTTCATCAGAATATAATTTGTCAGAATCTTTCAAAGTATATGCCACTTTGAATGATTCATCATTCAAATTAGATTTTGATATAAAAAACTCTTTATCATAAACCCGTTTGTCCTTTTTGACTGTTGAATTTGACGCATCGGACTCAGATTTTGACTTGGATTTGGACTCCGGTTTTGACTCCTCACATTCATCTTTATCTAACACCTGATCGACCACACTTTTTATCAACTTTGACTCATGATCAGTGTCGGACGACGTGTACGTGACATCAATATTTTCTGGCAAGTTATCCGACGACCCAGACTCCCATTGTAAGTTTATTGCCTTATCGACTCTTTCGAAATTTGGATTTCGAGGTGAAAATCCATTTTCGACCGGGGGCGGACATCTAGTGTAGACCACACTTGGTTTCTTACCAGAAATCTTCACTTTATCTTTGTCTTCTATCACAGATTTCTCTTCTTCTGAAGTCTTTAATTCTTCAAAAGTTTTCAAATTCTCCACAACCGGATAAATCCTGTCAACAACAAAAGTAGAACATGAGTAACTTTCTAATAACTTGTTGACTCTTTCAGTTTCTATCTTTTGTGTTGCCAACTTCAACTCTAGATCAGCACATTTCTTGAGAAATTCACAAAAGCAAACAAATCACAAAAGCAAAATTTCCAATCTAAGGCAAAGTTGACTTTGGAGCGAAACCTCTGAGTTGTCACAAAAGCGAAATCCCAAGGTGACACAATAAGCGAAACTAGGTTGTGCCTTATGAGCGAAATTAACAATTTGTCTAATAAGCGAAATCCTAAAGTCACTAAAAGCGAAATCCCAAAGTGACTTTAAAGCGAAATCAAACTTGATGGTCACAAGAGCGAAATCACACTGAACTTATGAGCGAAATCACACTTGTATTGTCCACAAAAGTGAAATCTGATTGTTCCAATAAGCGAAATCAAGACAAGATCACTGCTGACATCATCAAATGCATGAGTCACTATGAGCGAAACCCCTAAAATACTAAGTTTTAGATCGATTTTAGCTTTGAAACTTTCAAGGGTTTATTAATACTTGATTACGAGTGATGTGTGTGAAATTGAGCCAGTTTTACCGTGAAAAATTTTTAAAATGACAAAGAAGGTGTAGAAAATCAGAATATGCAGCTGAAATGGCAAGAACTCTTCCTCCTGAGCTCTGATACCACTTGTAGGATCATATTCGGCCCTGATTGAGTCGATCAGAAGAATTCCTATCCAAATCAAGAGGCGGAAACTAATGATTTGGTGTGATTTCAGCTAGATTCACTTTAAACTGCTGTTGTATTGATCTTGATCACGTTTACAGACTCTGACAGCACTTCGGCAGCACTTCGTGGCTTACCGGAAGAAAACACCTACAACTATATCTATGATTTCGCTCCTACAACCCTATATATAGCATTCTGATTTCGCTCTTACATACATGTCACATGAGCAAAATCACATCATTACCATATAAGCGAAATCATGTCTTTGACACAAAAGCGAAATCAGACCTTGACACATGGGCGAAATCAGCTAACTTCATGAACGAAATCACAATCTAACCCATAAATGATTTTGTCTTATATGAAGTTATGTAATGATGACATCACTATTATGATGTCATCATCAAAGATGGTGATATCATCCTCTTTCATATCCGCAACGAGACTGAGACTCGATATAAGACGAAGACGACAGATGAATGCACCAACATTGATGGTAAGATACCGAGGTCGTCCAAGGACATAAGAGCTTTTAATACCGGGATATCATCAACGTCTAATTAACCAAATTTTTAGAAAAGATTTTTGGTAGTTAAATTAAAGAAAGAAACTAAAATGATAAAAGACACAAATATACAAGATAGAATCACTTGGTTCCTATTCATCTTTTACATATCCATTGATGATTTCCGCACTTTGGGTTTTTTAAGAGATTATCTTAGTTATAGTGGCATGTCCCTCTTTTGGACGCAAAGCTACCCTCGGCCATATTGGTCTGAGTCAGTAGGGATACAGTCCCGCAAGGCCGGAATATGGGAAGATAATTAAGTAAGTTATTAATGTAAAACGTGGCATGTCCCTATTTTAGAGGCAACGCTACCATCGGCCATATTGGTCTGAGTTAGCAGGGATACAGTCCCGCAAGGCCGGTTTAAAGTTTTAATAGTAGTTTATTTTTAAGGGATTCAAGTCATTCTTACTTCCCCCGATTTGATGCTATTTGCCTTAAATAAAGTCCTAATAAGTTTTAATCAAGTTCTCGTAGGATCTATACACTGAATGAGGCAAGAACTTTACCCAAACCACCCTTCTAACCCCCTTCCAGGCAGTTAACGCACTTTATATAGACCGTAAAGACACGAATGAGTCAACTAACAAAACAAGAAGAGATGACAAAATAAAGTTCACTTTTAATATAAAAAAGCTAGTTATTAAAGTCATTAATACAAACCCAATTAAAAAGTTAACCAAAGCTTGGAAATCAAAAGTAATACATAAAAGACTTGTTTTCACCAAGTGATGTAAGAGATTAGCCAAGCATGACCTTTGTTTGACAAAAACTCTTATGATCAATCTTGGATCTCGAGACTACTACACACACTCTAAAGATGGATGATGGAGGAATGTGGTATTTTGGTGGTATATAGTTGATATTGTGAACTAGGAGGTTAGATGTGGGATGAAGTACTTGTGGATCGTGAATGAGTTGATGATTTGGAAGTATATTGTAGGTATGGTTCTTACTTTATGTGCTAAGTAAGAATTATGGTCATCATGTTAGGAAAAAAAGTAATAGAAAGGCATATGTAATCTAGTGCACGCCAAGTGAGTTTTATTGAATTGTTCGTGTATCTATATATGCTAATTGGCAGTTTGACTTTGACCTAAAATAGAATTGAATGATAAATGTGGTATAAAAGTCCATAAGGATGATGGTTATGGTATTAGATGACTAATTTAATCACCTTGTGGATATAATGCGATAGTTTGACTCCTGACAAGCTAGGTGAGAGCTTGGAAAGGAATGGGTCAAACAAGTCAAGTGCGCAAGGAAACTCGAACGAATGCAAGGTCAGTAAGGCTTACGCCTTCTAGATAGAACCACTATTGATGTGATTGAAACGAGGATTACTATAATAGGTAGAAATAACTAAGAAACGGATATGATTAGCCGGTTAATTGTTAAGAAAAGACCATATGGTGTAAACCAAGAATAGGTCAAATGGGAAAAATTATGCTGAATCACATTTTAGTGAGAAACAATGATTTGTTAAGAAAAGACCCTATGGTGTAAACCAAGAATCGAGCAAATGGGCAAAATTATATCGAATCACATTTTGGTGACAAGCAGTGAATTGTTAATATAAGACCATATGGTGTAAACCAAGAATGGGTCAAATAGACAAACGGGTCATACGTGTCCAATGGTGATGTTATCACCATCTGAACTCGATATTTAATTCTTTGTCTTGTTAAGTTCTATACCTACAGGTAAGCATAATGGTAAGGGCATGCATTGCCATGAATTAACAAAAGGAATCACACGATATTGATTACGGGTCATTGCTTTGACCCCACCAGGTATTTGTAATGGGTCAAACTCTTGGTAAGGGCTTATGGTACTATGAAAGTTGGTTGAGCCAGATTTGGGTAATAATCCACCTCATGTGTGGTTATGTCACACCCCAACCGATGGCGGAAACGTCGGAGTGAGACGAAATAGATTGCAAGAGACTTCATAACACTATTTGTGACAAGTATTTAAATGATAAATTTTCATTTCATTTCTAAAGAGTCAATTACAAGGATTTGAAACAAATATAACATGAATAATGAAATATAATACAAATAAAATACAAAATTTAAAGTGTGTATCTAAGCATCCTACTAGATTCCATGCATCATCAACATCATCGCTAAACCTGCAACATGTTTTAAAAGCATAGTTCAATACAAAGGTATTGGCGAGTACACTAGTTTTAGACTCATGGCATATGTATAAAAAGGTATTTTCAATCCAACATAGCAATTTGGTATACAAGGTCAAACTATCATGCATAACTAAAAGTCAAACCTAAGTGTCCACTAGTATAATAGTGTCCCTCGATGTAGCAACATCAAGACCATAAAGTATCAATAATAGCATCCCTCGATATAACAATATCGAGACCGTAAAGAATATAACTTAACAAAACCCCGTCGGGTGGTGTGCTACTCCTATAGTGCTATAATTGTTAAGGCGGGTTAACAAGTAGTATGAATTCTAGCATGAACTTAAGCATAACAAAGCATGTATAAGGATTGATTGAATAAAGCATGTTTGTGAATCATGCATTTTAACAAGTAAAACATGTTACACCCCAAGTGTATTAAAAGGAAAATGGGTCAAGTGTACTCACAAAGTTGCATATGCTTTCCGCTTATCCCATGTGACGAAATTGTTGAGACTAGGAAGTTGAATGTGTTCGATTTGGAGTTTAAGAGGTGTTTACATATGGTTCTTGGGATTTGGAGTTTAAAAAACATGAAAAATAAACGTATGAAAATAATCATGTAACGCCTATGACACTTGTTCTTGACACTATGAAACTCTAAAAGAGTTTAAATGTTTTCATGGAACAAAGTTCCATTAGAATCGTGACAGGTTGTCATGGCCTAAGATGATACAATCTACTAGCTTGACGAATGTCCATTAGTTCATCACCAATAGTTCGATTATATGGTTGTTACATAAGTATTACATAGTGTATATTTCATCATATAAGTCAAGCATGAGGTAGAAGATTAAAGTCTTCATTTAGGCACCTCTAAGTATCATGGAATTCATACATGAGGTAGGAAGAACAAAGCTTCCATTAAGTACCTCTATGGTTCACCACTACACTTGTTGTTTTGAACAACAAGGATGGTCATGATCTTACAAGAAACAATAGAATATGAACAACTAATCTATGAGAAAACATCAAGCAATGTGTGGATTTTCAAGTAGGTTAGCCCAAGCTAATCCTAAATCACACAATCATCAAGTCTTGAACTTGAGCATCACTTGTGGTTAAAACCCTTGAACAAAACAGAAAGTTTGTGAGGTTTATACCTCTGATTTTGAATGTCTCAGCCTTGTTTTTAAGCCTAACTAACCATAGAAGTGGTTATAAGCATAAGGACATAGGTTTTAGATGAGTTTCCTCAAGTTTAAACAAGTTTATCAAAGTTTGAAACAAGAACAGAAAAATCAGTCCACTTTGGAGCCCTTTTGGCAACATTCCAGGCTCTGGTTTTCCAGGGAAAACCCATGGAAACGTAGCTAAGGTCAATACAAAGTATTAGGAAAAAGAATCGAGTGAATCGGATAAGAATTGAGTGAGTTATGCTCACTTTAGTGAAGTGGTATAAATCTGCTCGAACTTCTACAATCAGCTACGGTTTGGAGTGTTTGAGAGTGAATGGAGAGTGTTTAGAAAGTGAAAAATGCTTGGAGGAGGCTTGGGTTATATAGGGGATGGATTAGGGTTTCATTGGGTTGGGCTTTGGAAGTGTTTAGTGGGCTAAATAACTCAAAACAAGGAAATTAAGTGGGCTGATGCAAGCCTGTTAACAGCCCTATAATTTTTATTTTATTTTATTTTTTTGACATTAGAAGGTATATATTTGATGTTTAATAAAGTGTTACGTGGTGTCTAGTATGTATGTAACTTGTAACAGGGTCCAAAATGCATAAATGACATGTTTTAATTTAGCAACCAGTGTGATAACATAGGTGTGTATAACACATGAAATGTAACAAGTATGTATGGTTTATAGTTTGGTATGATCAAGTGAAAAAAAAACATATAATTTAATCTTATAATCGAATAACTAAGTGTTTAAATGTATGAAGATTTAAGGATTACGAATACACGATCATTGTTTACGAGTTAAGGTTACGTTTATACGAATTACGAACCATGTATCAAACGAGTGCACGTATCAATGTATAAACATGTATAAACGATGTATAAAAGATTCATTTCATTACGATCAAAGTCTTGGATTTTACAACGATACAACGAAATACGATTACAAGGAATACAGGATTTCCAAAAATATAGAATTTCAAGCAATGGTTTCTAAATATGGAAAGTATGAAAACGCATGGCGTTACAGTCCCCCATCCTTTAGGAAATTTCGTCCCGAAATTTATACAAGAGGAAGACTTGAAAAAGTTTTGGCAAAAATTGAGACTTGGAAATTTTGAAACGGTTTGAAAAGTACGAAACTTTGGAGAATGACAAGGTAAATTTGCAAGGGAGTTCGTTGTCTAAAATAATTTGAGGTACCAAACATAGTTGAAAACGTGTAGGTGCGTATATTGGTAAAGTGAGTCTACACAAGTTTGGATAACTTAAATTGGAGATGTATGTTAGTGCATACGTCTGTCGACTTCGTCTTGTATCGAGTCTAGTATTAGAATTGTTAGATCGGGGTGCGTTGTACGAGAAAATAGGAAGTTTTAGGGTGTTTTGAGCTAATTCCGCTTGAAGCATGTAATTCCGCTTGAAAGAGGCATACGCAGTTTCAAGCGAAATTAACATAGTTAATTCCGCTTAAACTGACACACTGCCACATTCAAGCGGAATTACATCTCTATATATAGCCACCCAAGCAGAATCATTTGAAATGTTCTTGTTTCCGGTACCGAATTGCTGCCGACGCGTCGTTTGATCTGTAATGCTGTGATATCAATAAAACAAGACGTTTAAGAGTGAAACAAGCTGTTTTCCAAGTCTGTTTCTTTGTTTCCGCCTCTGAAACAGACAAAGAACTCTTCTGATTGACTCGTTTGGGTCACGACTCGATCCTACAAGTGGTATCAGAGCTCAGGAGGAAGAGTTCTTACCAAAACAGCCATAATTTCTGATTTCTACACCTTCTTTTCGAAATTGAACTAGTTTTCATGGTCAAAATGTCTTGAATTTCACATATTATAAGCGAAACAGTGTTTTAATGAATCCTTGAGAAAATTGGACCATAATTCAATTTAATTTGATAAAATCAGTAATTCCGTTTGAAAACAGATCGAAAATGATGATGTCAGCAACATTTCATACGGAATTAGTAGGCTGATTCCGCTTGAAATCGTTATTCCGCTTGAAATACACACCTGATTCCGCTTGAATTTACCTAATTCCACTCCAGGGGTTAATTTCGTTTGAGTTGGTTCAAACAAAATTAGATAATTCCGCTTCAATTTGGTATTCCGTTTGAAAGTGCATTGTTTCAAGCGAAATTAGTAATTTCGTTTGAAGGTGATTCTGTTTGGAAGGTTATTCCGCTTCAAAGTGTTATCTGGCTTGAAAGGGTGTTTTTGCTTCAAAAGCTGATTCCGTTTAAAGAGTTGATTTAGTTTGTGGGTTAATTCCGTTTGAACTTGTACTTAGTGTGAAACTTGTATTTTTGTGAAAAATTTCCCGAAACATGGACGAGGAATTCTACAATGCGTTTGTGACACCGATTGCACCTGTTACAGCTGCTGAAACTGTGTACAATGAGAATGAGACAGGAACTTATTAGAAACCGCCAAAGCTCATGTACAATGAAGATTTTCAAGGATGGAAAAGTCGATTTGAAAACTGGGTGCAAGCTTATAAATTTGATGCATGGTGTTCTTTGTTGAAAGATTATGAGAAACCAAAGAATGAACGTGGGATTGAAAAAGCTATTTGTGACTATTCAGAGAATGACAAATTGAAATTTACAAGTGAGAAAATGATGATCAGTATTCTTCAACAAGCGATTAAAGAAGTTATCTTTGTTCTGCTCCAACATAATAGTACAGCTAGATCAATTTGGGAAGCATTGATTCAGAAATTCAAAGGAAGCGCATATATGATCAAAAACAAAAAGGCATTATTGAAGAAATCGTTTGATATGTTTTCAGCTTTCGACCATGAAACAACAAAGCAGACCATTGATAGATATTGTCATCTGGTATTGGAAATGAAAAGATTTGACATTGAGAAAGATGATGATGAATGGGTTGATAAACTTGCTGATGCACTACCACAGCATAAGTGGGGAACTTATTTGATGATTGTGAAACACATGAGGAAGTCTGAGAGTATTAATTTGGCACAGTTCATTCAGAAAATTGAAGAGCAGGAATTGGATATTCAGAAAACTGCTATCATGACGAATCCAAATACTCAACAAGATGTCAGTTTGTATTACAGAGGGAACAAGTTTGAGGCTACCCCCAACCCTAGCCCAAAGATCCAAACTGGATTTAGTGCTGACAGTTCGTCTGGAACAAAGGGTAGTAATCTGATACAAAGTGGTGGATCTTCATCTTCATATTCAAGCTTTGATCCGAATCATACAACATCAAGTCCTCAACGACAGAATTCAACAAATCTTAAATGCAACGTCACTTTGAACATTCAAAATGGTCAGAATTTGTCTCCAGAAATAGCCAAGCAACACATGGCATCACTCGTTGCTATGTTGGAATCTTATGAGGTTTGATTGCTGGCAAGATTGGAAATCTGATGCTTACAAAAGAAGATTGTGACCAAATTGATGCAGAGGAACTTGAGTTGATGGATGTGAAGTGGTGTTTGGCTAGTGCTTGGAGGAGGGCAGAAAAGTTTCAACAAATTACTGGTAGAGATGAGTTTCGAGGAATGGCTACTTCTCCGTTGGGCTTTGAAAAATCAAAAGTTACATGTTTCCGGTGTAAAGGAAAGGGTCATTTTAAGAGAGAATGTACAAATAAAGAAGCAACCGGGAATCAAGAAAAGAACAATTATTATCAGAAATCAATTTTTCATCAGATTGATCAACAACCTCAACAAAAGGATTCAAAAACTGCTCATGGTAAAATGATCAAAGATGCAAATAAGAAAGCTTATTTTGGTATTATTGATCAAGATGATGAATTTGTTGCTGAAGGATTTAGCTGGGATAAATACATTCCACCAGGTTCAGGTTTTGTTGCTAGAATTCTAGGTGAAGATGAGGCTAATCAGAAAAGAATCCCGATTTTTCCAGATATAGGAAGTGATATTGATACCGATGATGAGGAAGAATATCTTAACAAAGCTAGAAAAGGTATAGATCCTGACAGTTTTAATTTCTTTTTTGCAGATAAAATGGATATGTTGAATCAGAAAAAGATTGTCAGATTGAGGAGAGAGTTGGAAGCAGCAATAATGCTAGTTGATGAAAAGGCAAAGACAGAAGCTGGAGAAGCTAATATTGAACCAGCAACTGAGAAAGTAGTAGAGAAAATCGTTGAAGTGGAGAAAGTGGTGGAAAAAATAGTTGAAGTCGAAAAAATAGTCGAAGTTGAGAAACTTGTCGAAGTAGAGAAAATTGTCGAAATAGAAAAAAATGTTGAAGTTGAGATACTCATTGAAGTTGAAAAAATTTTTAAGATTGAAAAGATAGTTTAAAAAGTGGTTGAAGTTGAAAAACCATGTTTGAAGTGTTTAGAATCTTGCAAAGCTTGTGAGGAGAAAGATAAAAAGATTCCTGAATTAGAGAAGATTAAAGAAGATTTACTGTCCGATGTGAAGTATGTGAAGGAGTCGTATGATGTTCTGAATAGAACAGTTGATGATTTGAACAAGACAAACAAAGAGGTTGATGCTGCTATGACAATGATGAGCTCAACATTAATGACAAAGCAGAGCGTCATCAATGAGTATATCGAAGATTGTGCTAAACTGAAACAGGAGTTGGAACTTGAAAAGATTGAGAGTGAAAGGATTAAACGATTACTGTTGAGTTATACTACTTGTGATTATTTAATTGATCGTGTTTATCCTACTGTTGCAGGTCTTGAAGCATTCAAAGATAAAGAGACGGAAGACACAGATGCTAGTAAGACACAAAGTGTCAAGTATAACAAGTGTCCGCCTCCAATCTATGAGAGTTATTCCCCCGGGAATCCTAACGAGGAGCGTCTAAAAATGGCAGTCAACATCAAGTTAAAGTCTGAAATTATTGATGAATTACCAGACAATATTGATGTCACATTCACAGCGCCTGACACTGATCCTGAGTCTGAGTTATTAAAGAAAGTGGTCGATCAGGTGTTGGATATGGATGAAGAGTCAAAACCAGAGTTTAAGTCCGAAAGTTCGAGTTCGTCAGAAAAGAGTCCGAGTTCACCGGTTAAAAGGGTTTACAATAAAGAATTCTTGTTATCAAAATCTAATTTGAATGACGGACCAATCAAAGTGGCTTATACTTTGAATGATTCAGACAAATTATATTCTGATGAGGAATTTCCAATAAGAAGTGTCAAAACTGAAATGATCAAACAGGTTTTCAAATTAACAGAAAATTAATATTTCTGAAATAAAAGATTTAAATCTTCCTGAAAAACCTAAAAAGTACACTTCAAGAGTTCAACAGAAATTGAACAAGAAAAAGGGTTACAGTTCTGGTTCAGGTTATCGAAAGAAACCAAACCATAACAGTAATTTCAAAAAGAAAGGTCTTGGTTTTAATTCTTCAGAAAATTATAAAAATGAGAAAAATTATAAACCCAAAACAACATTTGTTGCAGGAGGAAGTTCTGAAGATGAGCAGAAGAAACCATTCTGGAAACAATCAAATCAAGAGTTTCTTGCTGAAGTAAAGAGAAATGTGAAGAAGTGTGCTCAAAGAGTTGACAGAAGAACCTGTTTCAAGTGTCAAAAAGCTAGACACATTGCTTGGAATTGCCACGAGTCCAATTATACAAAACAGGAAGTTTCTTCTAACTCTGAAAAGAGTAGGAAATGTGTTGATAAATCGACTTTGGAAGTTGGTGAAACTTCAAAACGTTTTTACAAAAGATATGTCGATTTAAATAAACAAAGATGGGTTGTAAAATATGAGATTAGTTCTGACAATGAATCTGATTCCATAAAATCAGAGGAGTCATTTGTTGAGAAAAAGGTTGAGAATTCCGTTCCAGAGGTGAACGATGAAAACTTTCCTAAATTGTCTAAGGAAAATTTGAAGTTGAAAGTTGGTAAAACTGAGATTTCAGGTCAATTCTTTGCTGGTAACAAAGAATTTGATGCTGAAAAGACATTTAATGGCAAAGTTAAACATATTTTTGGAAAGATGGTTGATGGAAAGGTAAAGGGTGCAAAAGAATTTTACAAATCAAAATGTTGGTGGGATAGATGTGTACCAGAATCTCCCAAGGATGGTCAGGCTTGGGGGAAAGTTTTTCCTAACTGAAATCCTGACTTGCCGGAGCTCCCAGGTTGGTAAGAGTGGAGCAGGAATCGGCATCATTCTTGAATATGTTTGGTTGGTAAATCTACAGGTGATATTTTTATATTGTTATATTTTGATTTACAAGTGTTTCTGGTTGGTGAGTGAACCTACAAGAGGTTAAAGAAGGTTTTCACTTACAAGTGGTAAATCAAGGACATTAAGTTGTACTTGTTTTTCCTACATATGATTGAAAAACGATGTGATGAATCTCAATTTTACAAGTGATAAAATCAACAAAACTTATTTTCCAGAAAAACCATTTGATTAAAACAAACTTAAGTGTTTTGAAATCACAATGGGAAAATAGTTTGTTGAAAGGGGGAGTTCTGATTGTTTATGACAAGTGGATGGCGGTTTGAAGTGATTTGATATCAGTTGTCAATTTGCTTGTATAGTTTGTTTTCAAATTTCCTTTAAATGTATTTGCATTTTAGGGGGAGTAAAAATTTCAGAAAATCCAAAAACCTTGGTAAATTTGAAAAAATCAAAAAAAAAATGATAAAATTCAAAAATGAGTTTTGTCTTATAAAAGAGGAAATGATAGTACATCAGTGAACGATCAAAGCATGCTAAAAATTGGAAAGTTAAATAGTGATAAACGGTCTCACTGATGATGTGTCAGTAGGTTTTTGCACATTTAGTAGATTGCGATGAGATATAAACCTAAATATCAAACTTGCTTATATCGTGGGTAACATCTCTCGGATATATGGGTAACCCCCGAAATCTTGTTTGAAGGACCCCTCTTTCTGAGATACTAGGTCTTTATGCTTAGTGATATCTGGGGTATTATCCCGGGACTTCTGATAATGCGGAAGCAATGGCCTAGTCCCTGGAGAATACTTTACGCTTGCTTGAAATATAGCCTCCCCTCAGCATAAAAATGATAAAACATTGAAAAATGCAAATCATGTGTTGTTGTAAAAAAGATCCTCTAAAGGGGACCCACCAAAAGTCGAAGTCGTTATCTCTCTGCTGAACGGAAGTTCTGACCTGAGCTCTCACGGTTCTTCGCAATTTAACCCCTTACAGATATCATCTTGGTATACTCACCTGTAAGACTGAATATTGGGATCTGGATACGGGAGTATATTCTGAGGTGGGACACGCGAATAAGTTTAAGTTCTTAAGACATTAATCTCGTATCTCGAAACAGTTGAAATTTGTGTGAGAATTTAAATGGATCAGTATACTGACAATCTAAGTGAATCGTTTAGAACTTAAAATGTTTAAAGCTTAACGGTGTTGGTGATTTGTCTCATAAATTGATATGATCCTCTTACACAAACTCACAAAAATATTGTATGTAAATATTTCTTTTCTGCATTTCATTTTTGTTATGTCAAAAATCCAAAAAGATTTTCGGAGTGTTTTAGCATAAATTTTGAAAAACTCAAAAAGATTTTAGACAACTGATGTTGAAAAACTAATTTTCAAAATTCCGAGTGCTGAACATGACGAACAACAGGTTTGGGAGAGTGTGTGTTTTGAAAAATGATATTCATACAAGTGGTCATCAGTAATCAAAATTGTTATATCATTAATTGATGTTTTGAACAGAGTTGATCAAGTGATTAGCAGAGTTTCTAAATTTGATATATCTTATCTTTTATAAAACTTATGTTTTGGGTAGAGAATTTGCAGGTGATCCAGGTTGCTGATTCTTGAACCTGTAATCTTGTGAGCAGAGTAAAAGCCAGACTACGATCCCAGCACAATTCAAGGGGGAGTCTGCTGATAGAGTATCATCCGAGAGGGAGATTACTTGAAGAAGGAATAGGAGTGAGGCAAGTGCCAGGTCGAGATCCTGGAAGCCCGAAGACTGATAAAGACTGAAGACGTTGAAGACTCGACACTTAAGACTCGTCAACATCCGAGGGGGAGTCTGTTGGTGCATACGTCTGTCGACTTCGTCTTGTATCGAGTCTAGTATTAGAATTGTTAGATCAGGGTGCGTTGTACGAGAAAATAGGAAGTTTTAGGGTGTTTTGAGCTAATTCCGCTTGAAGCATGTAATTCCGCTTGAAAGAGGCATGCGCAGTTTCAAGCGAAATTAACATAGTTAATTTCGCTTGAACTGACACACTGCCACATTCAAGCGGAATTACATCTCTATATATAGCCACCCAAGCGGAATCATTTGAAATGTTCTTGTTTCCGGTACCGAACTGCTGCCCGACGCGTCGTTTGATCTGTAATGTTGTGATATCAATAAAACAAGACGTTTAAGAGTGAAACAAGCTGTTTTCCAAGTCTGTTTCTTTGTTTCCGCCGCTGAAACAGACAAAGAACTCTTCTGATTGACTCGTTTGGGTCACGACTCGATCCTACAATGTATTAAAAATGGGACGTATTAAGAAGGAAGATTTTGACAAACGGTTTGTATTTTGTTGGAAAGTGGGGTAGTTTACAGGGGAAGTTTTAAGCATAGTATAAAAATCACACTTTCGTAAAAATTGTTTATCTAGAGGAATGAAAAGGTTTGGTATTTTGAAAAAAGCGTTAAAGTTATACTAAGTACATTTACACAAGAATAAAGAATAGGAAGACGATTTTAAAAGTAATGAGATAAGTTAGGATTTGAATGTTTAAACAAGTTTGATTGTGAATGGGGTTCGTATGAAAGAAAGGATAATGGATAATAATAGGAGTATGGGGCGAACGATTAACTCTAAATGAATGCAAGTATATGAATGATATAAGTATTAGATAGACGAAAGTAGTGTGTTAAAGATGAAGTCTCGTCATGGATAATCGGATATACTGCGTTTGTGAGTTGTTTAAAGTTTGTATTAGGTCAAAAGGTCTGCAAAACACTGAATTTCTCATGGCACGTTTTACGAAAGTTTGGTAACATGGTGAAAACACTTATATATAGGAAGTACCAGCGGCGTATCCACCATGTTTTGACCATGTTATGCCCGTCTCATTATTCGGTGACATGTTATGTTCCGTGTCTTACCATACACAGTAGTATGCTCTATGGTTTTCATACGCCTATCACTATAATCCCGTGTGCACCCACGATTATTTTGATCGTCGCATGATCCGCATAGCTTGTACTAGTTGTGTGTGAATCAGGGTATACATAATTTAAAAATAAGAATGTGTACGTATAAGAATATAGTATATAAGCAAGTCCATGCTTAAGTATGTATGGGACCCACGTAAGCGAATCACTCGGATTACGCTCGCGTACGGGTACAAATATATGAATCATGAGTATGAATGAAAGTATGAGCATAAGTATAAGTTTAAGTATGAATATGCACGTAAGTATGAGTATAAACATAAAACGTACGACTAGTATGAGTATAAGTATAAGCATAAAACGTATACGTATAAGTGTAGGTATGAATAATAAATTTTACGTATATAGTGTACGTTGGGACATAGTGGATTTAAGCGTATAAAAGAATTCAAAAGCTTGAGTATGTAAATACGAACGATATGAATGATGTTATCGCGAGATATCGACTAAAATGTGTATTATGATATGCATGTATAGTTGTTTAAACGAAACATTGAGTTTATCGAATCAAAATTAGATTGAGCTTGATTTGAAGGGTAGAATATAGTTTGTATAGAGGATATAACGTACTCATTGGTTAAGCATAATGTATTTTGTAATGAATGGAAATTCTACTTTTGTTTTAAAAGAGTTTACGTAATCCGAAGATGGTCGGTCCCCATGAAGTCTTCTTGCCCACGTGTTTTGTAAATTGGTGTAGGAAAAAGGTTTTCGATAAAAAGTAAGTTCTTTTCATCAAACAAGAAATTATGAATTTAGGAGGTTCTTGTGAAAAAAAGGATCCTTAGAAAAGAAATTTAGCAAAAGGACTTAGTGATTGTTAAAAGTTTTAACAAATGATTTGTTGATGTTGAAAAGAGTATTTGGTAAAACGATCAAATAACATCTATAAGATCTTATAAGTAATTGAGAAAGGTTGGTTTGATTTCGATTAAGAATGGAAGTCTCTAGTATGATGATATAACTTGTGCGTGTTTTAGTGATTAAGTTGAATATGAAGTTTATGGGCTAGAGATTCATTGGACCGATTAAATTGATAGGTAGCATTTCGTAAGGTTTTGAAATTCGGGAAATAAAACGTTTTAAGGTATGATTAAGAATTTCGTGTATGTGAGTTATGTGAAAATAGATTGTAGGATAAGAAGTATGTTTGATAAAACAATGTATTTTGGAATTGATATAAGTGGGTATTTCGATAAATGATTTAGGTATGAAACATGATTGTGTTTGCTTGATAAAGTATTTTGAAGGAAAGTTTTGGTAACGATCACCTAGGTAAGGGAATCACTCCTAACTCGTTGGTGAGGTCGTTTTAAGAACAGAAGGAGTCGATTTAATCGTCAAGGTAAGGAATCACTCTTAACTCAATGATATGTCTCCATTTTGGCATTATAAAGAATGTAAACAAAATTGAGTGACGTTTTGAAATCATGCATAAGTATAAATATATGAAAAAGATTTAGTATGATGTGTGTGTGAGAAGAAAATATCGAAAGTAAATTTGAATTTGAAAGATTGCATCGTATAAAATAAATAATAGTAACACATGTTTGATTAAAATTTGGGATGGTTCCAAAACGGAACTTTGAGTAACCAAAGTGGTCGAAAAGTCTTTCGAATTTGAGGAGCATGATTTGGCCTAATAGGTGGAATACTCTCGCCGACAAGTCGGTTAACGGTATTTACCCTTCTGGTTACTACATGTCCCAAATCAATCGAAATTTCGAGACTTGGCGGGATTTATGAAAAATTCAAGGAGTGGAACTAGTCGACAAGGTGCGGGTTTCACCCCTAACTTGACGATTTCGTATCCTAAGTGTGGTCGGTACTCGTCGGGTCAAAATTTAATTTCAACACTTTGGCGAGGGTCCACTAGAATTTGAAAGCAGAAATTCTCCACCAAGGTGAGGATCTCACTCCTAACTTGGTGGCGAATTTCGTGTAAAAAGAATAGGTGGATCGAGAGTCTTTCACCAAATTGTGGGTTTCACGCCTGTTTTGGTGAAGTTGTCTCGTTTGTGTATTATAAGTGCTTTCGAATTTAGTATAAATGAGTAAAAGACGTATGTTTAAAATAATAATAACAAGTATAAGCACTTGAGGTGCTCAAACCGGTTAATTTTAATAACCGGTTCGGTTAACCAGTTATACCGGTTAATTGGACTTTTTGACTTTAACCGGTTAATGCTTTAACCGGTTATTACTTTAACCGGTTATTTTTTTAACTGGTCCGGTTAATTACTTTAACCGGTTCGGTTAATTAACCGGTTATTTTCGATTATTAACCGGTTTTTTGCCTTTTTTTTAATTTTTTGGTTATTTTTTCGGTTAACCAGTCTATCGGTTAAAAAACCGGTTTAAAAAAACCGATTAATAACCGGTTATTATACTAAACACTTATAACCGGTTACTAACCTACGGTTAAATAACCTATTGAACCGGTTATTCCTAAATAAGTTATTAACCGGTTATTTTGTGCACCTCTAATAAGCACATAAAGCATTTTAAGAAAATATCACGTAAGAGACATTTCAAGAATAACATTTAAAGATATTTCATAAAAGTAGCATGTGAAGCAAGTATGGTCGAATTTTGGTGCTTAACTATAGACTAGGTCAAAAGCATGGCAATTTTCCTAATTCCCTATAGTTATGACTCTGATACCAATATGTCACACCACAACCGATGGCAGAAACATCGGAGTGAGACGAAATAGATTGCAAGAGACTTCATAACACTATTTGTGACAAGTATTTAAATGATAAATTTTCATTTCATTTCTAAAGAGTCAATTAAAAGGATTTGAAACAAATACAACATGAATAATGAAATACAATACAAATAAAATACAAAATTCAAAGTGTGTATCTAAGCATCCTACTAGATTCCATGCATCATCAACATCATCGCTAAACCTGCAACATGTTTTAAAAGCATAGTTCAATACAAAGGTATTGACGAGTACACTAGTTTTAGACTCGTGGCATATGTATAAAAAGGTATTTTCAATCCAACATAGCAATTTGGTATACAAGGTCAAACTATCATGCATAACTAAAAGTCAAACCCAAGTGTCCACTAGTATCATAGCATCCCTCGATGTAGCAACATCGAGACCGTAAAGTATGAATAATAGCATCCCTCAATATAACAATATCGAGACCGTAAAGAATATAACTTAACAAAACCCCGTCGGGTGGTGAGCTACTCCTATAGCGCTATAATTGTTAAGGTGGGTTAACAAGTAGTATGAATTCTAGCATGAACTTAAGCATAACAAAGCATGTATAAGGATTGATTGAATAAAGCATGTCTGTGAATCGTGCATTTTAACAAGTAAAACATGTTACACCCCAAGTGTATTAAAAGGAAAATGGTTCAAGTGTACTCACAAAGTTGCATATGCTTTCCGATTATCCCATGTGACGAAATTGTTGAGACTAGGAAGTTGAATGTGTTCGATTTGGAGTTTAAGAGGTGTTTACATATGGTTCTAGGGATTTGGAGTTTAAATAACATGAAAAATAAACATATGAAAATAATCATCTAACACCTATGACACTTGTTCTTGACACTATGAAACTCTAAAAGAGTTTAAATGTTTTCATGGAACAAAGTTCCATTAGAATCGTGACAAGTTGTCAAGGCCTAAGATGATACAATCTACTAGCTTGACAAATGTCCATTAGTTCATCACCAAAAGTTCGATTATTTGGTTGTTACATAAGTATTACATAGTGTATATTACATCATATAAGTCAAGCATGAGGTAGAAGATTAAAGTCTTTATTTAGGCACCTCTAAGTATCATGGAATTCATACATGAGGTAGGAATAACAAAGCTTCCATTTAGGTACCTCTATGGTTCACCACTACACTTGTTATGAACAACAAGGAGGGTCATGAAATTACAAGAAACAATAGAATATGAACAACTAATCTATGAGAAAACATCAAGCAATGTGTGGATTTTCAAGTAGGTTAGCCCAACCTAATTCTAAATCACACAATCATCAAGTCTTGAACTTGAGCATCACTTGTGGGTTAAACCCCTTGAACAAAATAGAAAGTTTGTGAGGTTTATTCCTCTGATTTTGAATGTCTCAACCTTGTTTTTAAGCCTAACTAACCATAGAAGTGGTTATAATCATAAGGACATAGGTTTGAGATGAGTTTCCTCAAGTTTAAACAAGTTTATCAAAGTTTGAAACAAGAACAGAAAAATCAGTCCACTTTGGAGCCCTTTTGGCAACATTCTAGGCTCTGGTTTCCCGGTGAAAACCCATGGAAAGGTAGCTAAGGTCAATACAAAGTAGTAGGAAAAAGAATCGAGTGAATCGGATAAGAATTGAGTGAGTTATGCTCACTTTAGTGAAGTGGTATAAATCTGCTCGAACTTCTGCAATCAGCTACGGTTTAGAGTGTTTGAGAGTGAATGGAGAGTGTTTAGAAAGTGAAAAATGCTTGGAGGAGGCTTGGGTTATATAGGGGATGGATTAGGGTTTCATTGGGTTGGACTTTGGAAGTGTTTAGTGGGCTAAATAACTCAAAACAAGGAAATTAAGTGGGCTGATGCAAGCTTGTTAACAGCCCTATAATTTTTATTTTATTTTATTTTTTTGATATTGGAAGGTATATATTTGATGTTTAATAAAGTGTTACATGGTGTCTAGTATGTATGTAACTTGTAATAAGGTCTAAAATGCATAAATGACATGTTTTAATTTAGCAACCAGTGTGATAACATAGGTGTGTATAACACATGAAATGTAACAAGTATGTATGGTTTATAGTTTGGTATGATCAAGTGAAAAAAAAACATATAACTTAATCTTATAATCGAATAACTAAGTGTTTAAATGTATTAAGATTTAAGGATTACGAATACACGATCATTGTTTACGAGTTAAGTTACGTTTATACGAATTACGAACCATGTATCAAACGAGTGCACGTATCAATGTATAAACGATGTATAAAAGATTCGTTTCATTACTATCAAAGTCTTGGATTTTACAACGATACAACGAAATACGATTACAAGGAATACAAGATTTCCAAAAATATAGAATTTCAAGCAATGGTTTCTAAATATGGAAAGTATGAAAACGCAGGGCATTACAGGTCATACTAGTAATTGAGAAAAATGACCCTTAGAGTTAAAATATGTCTATGATGCAAACTTATGGCTAAATGAGTCTTAAAATACGAGGACATTGGAAATCTCTATGTCCTTAGGGATATAATTAATCTTATTGGGACAACGAGCTAAATGTGTCCAATAGATTTCATTTAAACTTGTAAATTTCCTCCAGTTTGGCAAAAGGGTTAAATTTACTAAAGTGCCATGGGATAATGGGTTTGGGTAAACCACTTCCAAGGGTGAAATTTGATAATGAGTCATACGATCGAGTTGATCATTCCATTAATTAAATATGGGAGGCTTGAGCTAGAAATGCTCAAAACCTCTTAACTGGTTGGTTTAATTAAAATGGCTAATAAAAAGAAAGTAATGGAAAGATAAAGCATTGTCCAATAAAACAACCATCGGTTGTGGTTGGGAGATAATGAGGAAAACCTTGATAAGAACATAGGAGACATGAATTAGAATGCCTAATGCCTCCTAACAGGTTGGTTTGGGTAAAACACCAAACTGAATAAAGGAAGTGAAATTTAAAGAATTTAGCTCCAGGTAGTGGATTACAGGTTTAAAACTTGAAGTGAAAAGCCCTAAGTGAAATAATTTTGGTTTGTACCAACTTGGGTGCAAACTTAGTGAAAAGTTAGAAAAATTGGTTAAGGGTGGGAACTTGAAAAGGCAACATTCTGAAAAATGATCCCCCCCTGCGCCACACGCAGGAGAGCCTGCGTGTAGCGGGGGAGCAAGTCAACGAAGAAGTCAAATTGGCCACCCCCACGCCACACCCACAGGAGAGTTAAGCCATGCGCTTGTCGTGGGGGCACCATGTTTCAGCAAACATGTTTTCATTTTTGGATTTTAATGATTTTGTTCATGTTTCTAACGCATTGATCCTTTAAATTAAACACTCATCGTTTATTGTGTTTATGACATGCTTATACAAAGGTTGGCACCGGATGGGTGATTAAGCACGTTAAGAACCAGATACTCTTAACTTGTCATTTCCTTAGGAAAATCTATTTAGAAAAAATAAATTGTGATCATGCGTTACAAAGTTTTCGAGCCTAAAACCTTAATGTATTGGACTGCGATACATGTGTAATAATTTGTTGTGTTTGTTTGTCTAGGTTATTAGTTAACCCAAACTTGTAAGTTCTATGCTACAAAAATTAAAAAAAAAATGAGACCTAGTCATCAAAATATGTGAGATATTCGGTCTTAATAGGAACGAGTGTTACACTTATAGGCTTATGGTTAAACTACTGGTGGGGTCTGAGGAAGGTGGATGTAAGCAAATCTTACCCTTATCCTATGAGATAGAGGGGCCAATTCCTGTGAGACCCCCCGACTCCGAAGTCATATCTAGGACATATGATTAAAAAACATAGCGTGTACTTCAAAATAAAATTTAATAAGCACCGTTCAAAAAATTGATAAAAACATATATTAGTAGCACCTAACACCCCAGATAGACACATACAAGTGATAACACTCATAGACCACCAAAATAACTAAAAGGCTAAGCTCCTAATACAAAAAAAATAATAATAATAATACCAATCCAAACAATCATCCTAAAAGTCTTTAACCTTATTCCTATGTCTCCACAAATTCTTATTCTCGATCATGTCCTCAAAGAGGTGCAAGTCTAGAAAATCACGCCTAACCTGCCCCTCCCAAGTCAGTTTCGACCTACCTCTACATCTCTTACCCTCCACGGTGAGAGATTCAATGATTCTAATCATGGTCGTCATCTATCTCACCGAGTACTTGCTACAAGGTAGGTTGCCGAGGCCCAAGTACGCTTTGTTTAGGCCAATTACTCCTCGAGTACTCTCCACCTAGGTTGAGTACTTCCCGAGTACTCTCAAATCTGAGTAGGAAGCGTCTAGCGACTTTTACGAGCATGCTAAAAAATATGTAATACACAAAAATATATATTCTTCATACATGCATCTTTTAAATATAACTTTTATTTAAAGTAAATGTAAATAATTTAAGGGTTATTGGATTTTAATAATCCTAATTTTCACCAGTTGGCCGATAATAATCCAAACTTTATAAATTCTCTCCAATAATCCCAATTTGTAAAAATTTAGCCGCCATTGATACTTTTCTAACATAGGTGCACTTAAATCAATTAAGGAGTCTCTAGGTGTAATTGAATCTATTGAGTAGACCAAATTCTTATATGTTTGAAAATGATCAATGACGGGCAAACTTTTACAAGTTGGGAATATTGAAGGGAATTTTTAAAGTTGGGATTATTATCGGCCAACTGGTGAAAATTAGGATTATTAAAATCTAATAACCCATAATTTAATTGTTGTGTCATAAATAAGATTTGTTATTCTTATTAATAATTGTTATGTGGATTTAGCTTGTAATTAGTTATTATAAAATTATGATCTAAGTTAACGTTTTATATTTGACGAATAAAATGTTTTCATAATTAATGGTTATTTTTTTGTCACAAATATGTAAGAAAATGAAAATTAGTAATATTAAAACAGAACTAAGTTATCGTTTCCTACTTTATAAAACATTTTTTATTTAGGGTTATGGAGGGATTTGAGCACAAAAATTGGTTAGATAAAATATAATTGTAACACGTGTTCAACTTTGTATTCATTTATTAGATCAGAGATTAAGCTTAAGTATCTACCCTTTGGTTAGGAGATTAAGCTTAAGTATCTAACCTATGTTTGGTGATTAAACACCAAACTGGTGCGATGAATTGCTTTTTGGTCTTTACACTGGTTCTTCAATATTATAACTGACAATCAAAAGATCAATCTTATCTGTATATTATATTTTATTCGTCTCAATCCACATATTCAAATCATAATCTTTGTTGTTGCTAAATTCATCAGTCTGAGACCCCAAACTAGTCAGAATAAGCTACTAATGAAAACGATAGAGACATTGGAAAATATTCAACAAATCTTGGAGGACAAAGGAAATAGAAAAGAAACAGGCAAACATATATCCTTTATTATGAATAAATACAAATCTTATTATTGCTTTTGATTCCCTTTTCAGAATGACTATGTATGGTGTCACTGATGCTGTACCATTTTACTTGATTTTCATGACGATTTATACTGATTTATTTGTTGATATATATCAGGTCATTTATGGACACACATGCAAGTACCACCAGTGCTACAAGAATCTTTCTTATATTCTATCCATACTTGGGGCAGTTGGGTGGAAGATAGTTAAGAAATCAATTTTTTTAAGGGCAAATTTCTTTTATTTCATGTCGTCTATGGGACTTGAAATCAAGACGTCTCTCTCTCAAGGTATTTAAAGGCTTTGTCTTTGCCAATGGACCACCACCCCATTGGTTGTTAAGAAATCAAATGGCGTTCAAACCTTGTGCAGTGGTATAGTTGCAACTATAACCTCGAAGAGCAAGGGTTGTTTGTTTAGTATAGATCTTGGAAATAGAAATAGAGATTGTCGCAACCCCCGTCCCCTATCTGTCCCGGGAACGGGCGGCCGCGAGACCAGTTATGGTGGTATCAATTTTTGTTTATCCTTATTCAATTTGGCAGCGGAAATTTCATCAGGACCTTAGTTAGGAAATGTTTATCAGAGTAAAACCACCATATTTTATATTAATAAACACATGGGTAAAACCCAAGTTTCTTATTACAACATGTTCATAGTGATAAACCCTATTTTATTGAATTTAAAACATTGTCTTTTAGGTAACTTTTATAGCCACATTTTTCCAAGCCGTCAGTGCTCTCCAGCTGGCTTTCTTCTAATTGGCTTTTACATTTTGTTACCTGAAATGCGTTTTAAAAACATTTGTCAGTGGGAAATACTGGTGAGTGAATCCCAGTTTAATCAAGAAACATTTTATTTTGAACAGTATTGAGAGCAATCACATTGTTTATTTCTACACAATTACTCATTCGGTATTGTCAATCCTGACTGGTGGGTCATATTACACATTGGCTAGCTCGTTGTCCAATGGTAACGTGTTCCACATTTTGTATACAAAACCCCAACATACCGGCAGTAATTGAAGAACTATAAAGACTCAATCACTGCTTAATCACATTGTAAAACATTTAAGGTTTTGTAAAAACATTTTACAAAAAGGAGATTACTCACATTGCTGACTTAAGTTTCTTCTAAGGTTTCCTGGAGATTATCTATAATTTACACAAGTGTACATATGTTAGTAAAATAACCCATTATTTAAATTAGTAATACCCTCCCCGAGACGGCATTCCAACGACTACGTCGGGCAGAACCCAGACAGCCGTTACGGACCCCTGGATCGATCGGGCAGTGTATCTTATGATACTTACATTGGGGCAGAACTTAGTTAATTAGGGGGATATTATACCCGAGTATAGTGCCTACTATATAGTAATTCGAGAGAGAGAAAAGAGATTGAGCGATGAAAACTGAAATCCCGAGCTCCCACTTTATAGGGCCTGAAATCGAGTTTTACGCGGCCCGCGTAAAGTGTAGCAAGGGGCTACGCGGCCCGCGAGGATCCCTAGGGTAGGCCCTAGCTCGTCCGAGTCAGCCCTAGCTTCGACACGCTACATGACACGTGGCAGCACCGGGTGCGGCCCTGACTCCCTGCTGTCGCGGCCCGCGTAAGCTCAAGGGGTGGCTTACGCGCCCCGCGAGAGACCAATTTTTCTTGTTTTTATTTTATTTTTAATGCTATTTCATATTTTGGGCTCGGTTTTCACATACGGGGTGTATTTTGAGACATATAGGGATATTTTAAAATATTTTAGGGTGTCAGAAAAATTCAGGAGGGTTGTTATATCCTCCCCACCTTGTTTTCGAGCTCGTCCTCGAGGTCTACTAGAACAGGTGTGGGTATTTCCTTTGCATTTCTGATTCAAGCTCCCATGTGTATTTTGGTCCTCTTTTGGAGTCCCACTTTACTTTGACTAGAACTAGTCTCTTGTGCTTGAGATTCTTAATCTTCCTGTCTTCAATCTGTAGAGGCTTTTCTACAAACTTTAACTGTTCATTTACCTCTATGTCCTTAAGAGGCACTACTAGCGATTCATCGGCGAAACACTTTTTGAGATTAGATACATGAAATACATCATGTATTCCTGCCATTTCCTCTGGCAGTTGTAGCTGATAGGCTACAGGTCCTATTCTTCTGATAATCTCAAAAGGTCCAACATACCTGGGGCTTAGCTTTCCCCTTTTTATAAATCTTACCACTCCTTTCCAGGGAGAGACTTTCAATAACACTTTATCTCCTACTTGAAATTCCAATGGCTTTCGTCTGTTATCAGCATAACTCTTTTGTCGATCACGTGCTGCTTTCAGTCGTTCCTTGACTTGAATGATCTTGTCTGTTGTTTCTTGTACTATCTCGGGTCCAGATAGTTGCTTTTCTCCAATTTCTGCCCAACAGACTGGCGTTCGGTACTTTCGTCCATAAAGTGCTTTGAATGGTGCAGCATTGATACCTGTGTGATAACTATTATTGTAAGAAAATTCTATCAATGGTCAATGATCGTCCCAATTACCTCCGAAATCAATTACACAAGCTCTAAGCATGTCTTCCATTTTCTGAATTGTCCTTTCGCTTTGTCCGTCCGTTTGAGGATGATAAGCAGTGCTTAGATTCAACTTGGTTCCCATTGCTTTTTGGAAACTTGTCCAAAAATGAGAGGTAAAACGACTATCTCTGTCAGAAACAATTGATAGAGGAATTCCATGTAATGAAACTATTTCATTTACATATAATTTAGCTAACTGTTCCATACTGAACGTTTCTTTCATTGGTAGGAAATGAGCTGACTTGGTTAGTCTGTCTACAATCACCCAGATTGTATCATTACCTTTTCTTGTTTTGGGTAATTTGGTAACAAAATCCATTGTTATTAATTCCCATTTCCAAACAGGCATTTCTAATTGTTGCAATAAACCTGAGGGTTTCTGATGTTCAGCTTTGACTTGTGAACAGGTTAAACACTTTGCAACATATGCTGCTATATCCTTTTTTCATTCCTATCCACCAGAAATTTTTCCTTAAGTCTTGATACATCTTATCACTTCCAGGATGCATCGTATACTTAGACTTATGGGCTTCTTCTAATATATTGTGGCGTAGGTTTCCTAATTTAGGTATCCACATTCTTTTCTTATGGAATCTCCAAATTCCATCTGTTCCTTGTTCTAGTTCCTTAATCATACCTTTTTAACTTTTCAGTATCATCCTTGATTACTGATTCTTGTGCTTTTCTAATCTGATCATTTAATTCTACTTGCAGATTTAACTTAAGAGAACGTACTCTTTTTGGCTTTTCATGAAACTTCCGACTTAAAGCATCAGCAACTACATTTGCCTTTCCTGCATGATATTGGATATCACAATCAAAATCACTAAGTATCTCCATCCAACGTCTTTGTCTCATATTTAATTCCTTTTTGCCCAAAAACATACCTTAAACTCTTATGGTCGGTGAAAATGGTAAACTTACTACCGTAAAGGTAATGTCTCCAAATTTTAAGGGCAAAAATTATAGCTCCTAATTCTAGATCATGGGTTGAATAATTCTCTTCATGATTCTTAAGTTGTCTAGAGGCGTAAGCTATAACCTTTTGACGTTGCATTATTACACATCCATAACCTAACTTGGAAGCGTCACAATAGATTACAAAATCTTCAGTTCCTTCTGGTAACGCTAGTATGGGTGCATGGGTTAATCTTTGCTTAAGAATTCTAAAGGCTTCTTCTTGTTTTGGTCCCCATTCAAACTTAACGGATTTACAGGTTAACTTAGTTAAGGGAATGGTTATTCTAGAAAAATCTCGAATAAATCTTCTATAATAACCAGCCAATCCTAAGAAACTTCTAACCTCGGTTGGTGACTCAGGGGTTTTCCATTTGTTAATCGCTTCGATCTTGGTGGGATCCACATGGATTCCTTCATGATCAACTAAATGTCCAAGAAACTGTACCTGTTTTAACCAAAACTCGCACTTAGAAAACTTAGCATAAAGCATTTCATTTCTCAGTAAACTTAGAAGTGCGTGCAGATGGGCTGCATGTTCCTCTTTGCTTTTGGAATAAATAAGAATATCATCTATAAAGACAATTATGAATTTATCCAAATATGGCTTATATATTCGGTTCATCATGTTCATGAATGCAGCTGGGGCATTGGTTAAACCAAATGGCATGACAGTAAATTCATAATGGCCATACCTTGTTCTGAAAGCGGTCTTAGGAATGTCTTCTTCCTGTACCTTTAATTGATGATATCCTGACCTTAAATCGATTTTTGAGAAAAATCGTGCTCCTTTCAATTCATCAAACAGATCATCTATTCTTGGTAATGGATACCGATTCTTAATCGTGACTTTGTTTAATTCACGGTAATCAATACACATATGCATTGATCCGTCTTTCTTTTTAACGAATAAAATCGGTGCTCCCCATGGGGATGAGCTTGGCTGTATGAATCCTTTCTCTAGCAATTCGTCTAATTGTTTCTTCAGTTCCTGCATTTCTGCAGGTGCCAAATGATAAGGTGCTTTGGCAATTGGTGCGGTTCCCGGTATCAAATGAATTCTGAATTCAACTTCTCTGTCTGGAGGTTGTCCTGGTAATTCTTCTGGAAATACATCTGAAAACTGGGATACTATGATAATATCCTTTAATTCTTTTCCTTTAGTGTTAGTGATTATAGAAATCAAATATACTAAAGATCCTTTCCTTATATAACTTGCAGTTTTCAACACAGAGATGAATTTTGTGGATTTAGATAATTTATTTCCTTTAATTGTGATCTTTTCACCCCTTGGTGAATTTACTTGAATTGACTTTTGATCACATAAAATACTGATTTTATTGGCTATTAACCAATCCATTCCTAACAAAACATTAAATCCTGCCAGGTTCATGGGGTAAAGATTTGCAATAAATTTCTGATTTAAAATTTCTATTCTTGCTCCCTGCAAGATTTCAGAAATCTTAATGGTTTCTCCATTGCTGTCTCTACTAGACATTCTTGTGGGAGTTTAGTTAATGATTGATTAAGAAGTTTGCAAAATGAAGTATTAATAAAACTTTGGTTTGCACCAGAGTCAAATAATACTTTAGCAAAAACATCACTAACTAAAAACGTACCAGTGATCACATCCGGGATCATTTTTGCTTCTTCTGCAGTCAGAACAAATGCTCTAGCATTTTTTGTATTCTTGGTGTTCGCAGTTGGAGCTAACTTTGGACAGTTAGGCTTGATATGACCTTGTTCTCCGCAGTTGTAGCATATCCTGTTGTTAGGCTTTTTTTCTGTAGTCTTCCTCCTTGTGTCCAGATATTTTGCAAAAGTTACAGTATATGGAGCATCTTCCTGAATTCTTCCTTTTGCAATACCTACAGTAGGGTGCAGAGGTAGAACCTACATTTCTCCCACGGTTAGAATTTCCAGAACGGAATTCTTGAGTAAACTTCTGGGTTAGGTTCCTCCTTTGATCCTCTTCTCGTGTACGGACTAATTCATCGGTCAAGGTATTTGCTAGTTCTATAGCTTCTTCTATGGTTTGAGGTCTAGCTGCCTTGACTACATGTCTAATTTCTCCAATTAATCCCTAGATGTAACGGGAGATTAATACTGGTTCAGGTGAAGCAAGGGTTGGTACTATTCTAGCATATTCAAAGAATAATGTGGTATAACCCTTACTATCTACTCCAATCATCTTAAGGTTTAGGAATTTGTTTGCTATCTGTTCTTTTTCATTAGGAGGACAGAATTTCCTTTCTACCATGTTTTTAAATTCCTCCCGTTCCATATTATAAGTCCTATCATTTCCCTTAGACTGGAGGATAGTGTTCCACCATTCTAGTGCTGAATTCTTAAACAGACTTGAAGCAAACATTATCTTATCCTCTTCCGCACATTTACTTATTCTTAAGACTGCCTCAGTCTTTTCTATCCAGCGTAGAGATGCAACGGCCCCTTCGTTGCCCGAGAATTCCATTGGTTTACAAGACCATAATTCTTTATAAGAACAACCGTAAGACACGGTTCTTCTTCTTTTGGGAATGGGCACTTGAAGTACGGGTCCATTGTTTGTGCTGTTTTCAGGTTCAGAGGGTTGCTTACTATCATGCTTACTTTTATTTTTGGCTTCTCTAACTGTTTTGATAATATATGGCATTGCATCTATTATCCCTTGTGCCACTATATGTTGCATGGCACTGTTATCCACTTGGTTTCCATTATTGTTGTTGTTGTTCGGATTCTCATTATCCATGTTAATGTTACTCTGGTTATTGTTATTCTGGTTTTCTTGGTTTACCTCGTCGTCCATCTGGATTTTAAACATTTACCAATTATTAACATCACAAAATAATTAACAATTTGAGTAACAACTACACAACACTTATATTAACCAAAAGCGTCGAGCATTGCGACTTTACTCTTTCTATTATAGTATGCTTCTAATACAAACCAATACTAGAAATTAAAAATTACAATACAATACTATTATGCATCGCTAACCACGAAGTGGTCTATACTACAACATATATTATTATTATATATTATATTATATATACATATATATATATATATTCATACACACATATTATATATATATAGAGAGAGAGAGAGAAAGTATAATGTACAAAATGGCTTAACCTACATTAACATACGCGACAGAATTTATAACGTGCGTAATTATTTTTTTCACCATTATAACGTGCGTGATTATCACCTCCATGCGTGATTATCACCTCCCATACGTGATTATCACCCAAAAACTGCTCCCATGCGTTATTAGGGCTCCCATGCGTGATTATTGCCCAGATCTGATGGTTGAGCGCGTCGCGTACGTGAAGTAGGATAAGGACTTTTGTATGTTAACCTTTCCCTATATATATATATATATATATATATTATTACCAACTCCACCATCTCCATTACTGGTCTGGATTCATCCAGTAATCCATATTCCGCTCGTCGTACTTCCAGACGAGTCGCTCTCCTACCTGCCTCATCCTCTCACTACTCTCTAAAATTTCTTCTACGAAAGTTTGGAGCTCGTGCACATTTTCTGCACTCATTGGGGGTGCAGGTGCTGGTACTGTGTCTTGTTAGGATCTGAGTCTCCTCATGATTGTGTTTGTTTGTATAATTTGAACAAATCAATAGAAATGAACAGAGTGTAAATGCAACGGAAATGAACACAAACTTTGTAAACACAATAAAAAAGGAAAATAGTTTTGATAAATACATGCTTTTCATTGAGTCGAATGCTTACAATACAAATCAAAAGATTACAAAGCATGTTTACGACAAAACTCCCCCTCAGCCTGATACTTCATGGTTGATTGCACAAGATGAAAGGATTGGATCAGAGGAGAAGAACTCACTTAGTCCATCAAATGTAACAGTACAGGGTACTGCTCCATTTATAGGCAAACAAAACCACTGAAGCATCTCAGCTGACGTCACCATGAAAGCGACATCTAACAACCTAACAACCTATAACCACTGTTCTTATACAAACACTGCTAATCTTAACCACTGACTTTATACAAAACAAGTGACACTCTAAACTACTGATTTCTCCTTTCATCAGTGCTTTCCTCAAGGTTGATTAGTCCTTGAGTGGGCAGTTCTTTAGCATCAGTAGGTTGAACAGCAGTGTTTACTCCTTATCAGTCTTCAGGGCTTCATCAGCAGTTTGATGGACAACAGCTGTTGTATACGGACAGTGGATAGAGGACCATTAGATGTTATAACCACTTTCAAGGGGAAAGTTTAATGCAAGCAACTGCTTATTATGAATCCACTGTTGTGATCCGGTTTTGGCTCTTATTATCTATTCCTCTGATAGGGTTCAATCCCAACAATCTCCCCCTGGAACAGATAATGCCAAAACCCTTCATTATTCTAGATCTTTATTGTCTCATCAGAAGTTCCCTAACTTGTCCTTTAAATTGCAATTCAAAATCCATAGAACTTGTATCCTCCTCGTCCCTACACAGTATAAGCTCAAGGAGATCTTGTAGATCTTCAACACTCAGGCCCAGTGCTTGTTCCCTTGATATGTGCTTTACTTCTCCATTGGATCTGAATAGGGTCAATACATGGGTCTTTTGATTAGGCATCCATTTTAGTATTTTTGAACCCAATGGGTTTCTTGGGAGAGGTTTATTTACTGATGAGTTGGGGGATTGTGGCCTTGTGAGAATTTGTTGATCAGTACTCTATGCTTTTGCTGGTTCAGAGTTTTCAGCCTGATCATTACTCTGAGCTTTTGATAGTTCAGAGTTTTCAGCATGATCAGTACTCTGAACTTTTGCTGCTTCAGAGTTTTCAGCTGACATTTGTTTGAAAGCCTTTTTTATGATTTCATTTGCTGCAGCTATGTCTTCTGCAGTTTCTTGTTCAATCTGCTCTTGCCTTTTTCTTTGTTCTAGCTCAGTGACTGAAACATCTGCTGATGTGATCAGTGGTTCAGAAGTTTTGATATGTTGTTTTGGCTTTTTGTAGTCAGGCTTCTTTGGAGTGTCAGAATCTGTCATCCTTCTTTTCTTAAGCCTTTCATAAGCCTCATCTGTATACTGCTTTGTCCATTTTGCTATGGTTTTGGCAGTTCCCACCTTTGCATCCACCAACTCCTGCTTCTTTCTTTTGTATTCTGAAGTAAGTTTATCAATGGCCTTTTTGTATTTACTCCAGTTAGGAGCTGTCTTTTTCTGACCTGGATCATTCTTGATCATCTTGATCCTGTTTACCTCATGCTTTAGTGCAATGAGTGGCCATTCACTGAATTGATCTTCTTTGGCTCGGTAAAACTTTTCTTTCATGATGAATGCAAGATAATATTTTCTCATTTCCTTTTGTAGGGCAGCATCAGGTGGCAGATTTGACATATCTTTGCTTAGGTCTCTTGTATAATCTTCCATTTGTTTGACCTTAGTGAGTAAAAATTCCATTCTTTCTGAAATGGCTTTGTCACCTTGATCTTTGCATTCAATTCTGGCTATTATATCTGCTTGCCTGGCTTTGAGCTTTAGATATGCATCCATATTTTCTGGTTTCCTCAAGCCCATGAGAGAATGAAATTTTCTTTTTGAAGGATCATCTTCTGTATAGAATTGTATCATCTCATCCTTTATAGCTTCCAATTCCAGTGGATAACTTGCAGCAGTGGATACAAGGATAGCAGGGTTTATTGCTTTGACTAGAGTTGGTGGAGTGGATAGTTGTGACTTGTCAACATTGTAAGGTGCGGAGGATAAAGGAATAGGTGCCGGTATATCATCATTATTCTTCTGAAATTTCCTTTTTCTTGTGTAAAGCTTTTTGGGTGAAGGAGGTTTTGGTTGTGATGTGACATTAGTGAGAGCAGTGGTGGATGGCTGGCAGACAGCTGTTGAAACAACTGGTGTTTCAACCTCTATTGTCATTACAACTACTGATGTGTCAATAGATGTCTTCTGCTTTTGAGCAGGTGGTGGTTTGATGGGTGGTGATGTAGTTGAAGTGATGGCTTTGGGTGGAGAGGTGATTTTAGGTGAAGGTAGGGCAGTGGTTGTGGTGTGTGTTGGAGTGATAGTTTTGACAACTGCTGAAACTACTGATGTACCAACAGTTGTTGAGACAACACAAGTTACATCAGCTGTTTGGGTAGATGGTTTAGAAGCCTGCTTTTCTTTTTCTGGTTCAACATAAAGGCCATCATCTATTCCCTTTTTCTTTAATTCCTTAATTTTCTCCCCCTTTTTGGCATTATCTGGAGGAAATTGATCGATGAAAAGAACATTTGAAGGAGCAGTGCCAGTGGTATTCAACATTTGGGCTTTTATAGCCTTGATGTCTGCTTGTGTGTTTCTAAACCTTGACTCAATCATGTTTCTCAGTTCTTGCACATATATTGCGTGTTGCTGATCTACCATTTGTCTTTGTTTTTCAAGCAGGGGTTGAAATAGATTCCATAGCTCATTTGCAGCAGGTGCAGGTTGTGCAGGTGCTTGAGCTGGAACAGCAGTGGATTGTGCATTTTGAGTGTTTAACAGCTGTTGCACCATATCCTTTAATTCAGCAACAGATGTTTCAAGGTTGTCAATTCTCCCCGTCAATTCCTAATATTGTAAATCATCACCCAATTTAATGGGATCATCTGATTCCCCACCAGCAGTGGTTGTATCAATGTGTGACTTAGGAACTGAGTCCCAAAAATCATTCATTGATGCCCCTTGTTCTTGGTACTGGGGTCTTTTTCCTTCAACACTTGATAGCCTTTTAAAAGTGCCAGTGGTCATTACATACTCACTGGTTGTTATCAGAGGTGCTATAGAAGGAATTGCCTTCAAGGAAGTCTTATGGATGTAACCATTGTCCAAATGTAAACCAGTGGGTTCAACATTTGTAGTGGCTGCTTCACTTGAACCACTGACAGGAATTACTTGTAACTCCTGCAGTGTAACCTCCTCAGTTGTTGTTGGGATAGCAGAGGTATAATCATCAGACCCAGTCACTTGTGGGAGTGTGCTCTCAGTGATAGGTGATTGAGAGGAACTGGTTTGTGTCTGAGCTATATCAACTGCATGCAACAAAGGTATTATGGATTGTGGTAGTGAGAGGGGTGAAGATAGGGGTGTTGAAAGAGACATGTCCTTGGGATCAGGACTGAGGAAGATGGATCCAATTGGGTCCAGAGCTTCATAATGTGGGGTCCCTGTGCTTACAACCTGATCCTTTTGTGAGTATGCAGGAGGAGTTTGAGGCAAAGGTGGAGATCTTTCTTCCATCTGCTGTGAGGAAGTAGCAGCAGTGGTTGTAGGTGACATTTGTGTTATCACTGGCAGTGGCTCTGGGAACTCATCTTCCAGAGTTGCCTTTGTTTTGGGTTTGGGGGGCTTTCTGGATGTTTTCTTTTTGGTCTTTTAGGTAATGGCAGGTGTGGGTTTCAAAGCAGTGGTTGTGCTGCTATGATCACCTGGAGCAGTGGGCTCAGCAGCTGATACTTGAGGAGCAGTGGTAGCTGCTAAATTCTGCTCAGGCACCTCTGCTTTTGTTTTTGAAGGTGTTAACATTCTGGTGAATTTTTCAGGTGTTAAACCTTTTATTTGAAAATAAGCACCTTGTTTGAGCTGATTTTCATTTTCCTTTCCAAATTTTTGTTTAAAATAGTAGCTTAGAAACCTTGGAAAAAGTAAGAATGATTTGCTATCAACATTTTTTACCAAGTCATCAAAGATCTCCTGGGAATAGTTATAATTTTCATTATGTAAAATAGCATAACCCAGACATTGGATCTTCAATGGTATTCTGTTAAAAGCAGTTGTTTTATTTGAAACACACATCAAAAGTGTATGGAATAAAAACCTAGGTGCAGAAGGGAAGAAACCTTTTTGTAAGGTATCTCTTTTTGTTTGTTCTGCATACCCCTTTTTCAGAAAACCAGTTTTCAACTCGCTTTTAAGAAAAGAAGTTTTACCTTGCTGATCATCGAGTTTAAAGACTTCTGAGATGGATTGTGGAGTAATTTGAATCGTTTTACCCTGTATGGAAGAGTTGATGGCTATGACTTTCTCGCCTTGTTTGTCAAGGGTAGCATTTTTCCAAAACTCTCTCTGGGTTTGTTGATAGATTGGAGCATCTGCTGTTAGCAAAGTTTTGTACTTTGATTCAGACATGATGTCGATGATGGAATCGAAAGTGTTGGTGGTAGTGGGTTTTGTGAGTAGACCCAAGTAATTGTGAGGAGATTTGTATGGGATTTCAATGGGTTCAGCGGCCATTTGAGTGACCTCTTTGGAAGATGAGGATGATTTTGATTTTGATTTCGTCATCTTGGTGAAGAAGAACGAAGGAAGATTTGGGATGGAAGGTTGGAAACTGCTTTGAGAAGAGAATTTTGGAATTCAATTTGACAGTGTAAGACCCTGTTTGGGGTTTTGGACAGGGTTTTATTTAGGAAAAAAAATGAGTGCTGTTGTGGCAGTGGTTACAAAGATCTGATGGCTAAAAACTGACCACGTGCCAACCTCTGATGAGAGGATGAATAATGGAAGACAGTTATTTTGGAGAACCACTGATGAAGTAAATATCAATGATTACAACGGTAACAATATGAGAGCAGTGGGTGATTTTTACTATCAGTGGATAGCTTATCAGTGGATAAGACACTAATTTTGAGCATCAGTGCTTGCCAAGAAAATGAAAGATCAGGGGTTGACTTTCAGCAGTGGACAGTATTTAGGAAACATATGTTTGAACAAAACAGTGGTTAGGGGTAAGATAATGGTAAAGATTTGAAAGACTAGTATATTAGCAACTGTTAGTGCACCAGTGGATAAGCTTTTGACAAATATTTGAGCATCTGCTATTCTGATGAAAGGAATGATTTTATCTTGTGAAAACACAATATCATGTCTAACATCTGTTGATGGTGATTCTGAAATATCTGCAAGATTACTATCCTCAACAAAATACATTTTAGATGCAGATTGTCAAGTTCAATTTGTCAGCAGTTTTTACAGAAATTTTCATTCAAGGTTTTGCCACATGTCAATTACAGGTTTTGAAACTTTTATAAATTCCTGACAGTGGTTTAGTACCCCAGATGATGGAGACCCTTTTTACTAAGGCTACTCATTTTGTGTCATAATATTTGAATTAGAACATGAGTACCCAAGTATTTTAAGGTCTGTTAGCAATCAATCTTTTGATCAGTGTTAAAACAAACTTGAGTTTGACATGACCTTGGCACTTGTGCCATTTCCTTTTGACTTATTTTCAAGGATAATATCACCAAAAAAAAATGATGGTTCTTCATCCTGACAGGAGTTTGAAACTTTTGGCTATCAAAAACAAGTAAAAGTTCAAAATATATAATTCTTAAGAAAAAATAAGGAATGATATATCCTGCTTTATTTGAGAAAACCCTTTTTTTTTTAAATTAAACGTTTTTCTGAAAACATCATCAATAGGAACTGGTATATTTTCAAATATGACTTGTTTTAGGATCCTGATCACATCAATCTCAAATTTAGGAAAATGGTAAGTTGTTGTAAATGCATTTTGACCACTGTTTGGAACCATTTCCTTGTCAGTTGATTGCAAAAATGAGGAGACATGTTCACATACGTTTGTTACCATGTGATGATTCTGCAAAACTTCTCTAGTCCTCTTTTAAGTTTAATCACTGGTGATACTATTTTTACCTAAACTTCCCTGTACCAATGAATGCACACAGTTGCTTGATGACCATTGTCCACCCTATTTTTATACTCTTAAGTGTTTTATATTTATACTCTTTACTTCAAAAGTTTTGAGATAAACACACTTTTGAGTTTTTGTAATTTTCTTCTTCCCTTTTTACCCTTCCCATACATAAGTAACGAAATACTCACTGGGAGGTATTTAATGAAGGAATACTTATTCCATAATCATTTTGCAGCAATGTTTTGAGAGATTCGGTCATTTCTACACATGCTTATGCCAAATTTCACATTACCCATGATCTGGACATTTTTTACTGCTGATTTTCTTAATGTCTTCTTAACACAATTGATTTTGGTCCTTTTGAAGTATTCTCAACCTGTTTTTCAATACATAAGATCTAACTGACTAAAGTTTTAATTTCCCTCTTTTTATGTAAACAAAAACACTAATGTTTTTATGAACATAGGTTTTTGTCGACCTGAGGTACATACTTTAGCTGCAAACATGATGGATACATCACAAAACTTCATAACAACAATTGAAATCAATTTTGTAAAAAGGATAATTATACCATAGTTAACAGATATATTTTCAGATCTGAAACCTATAGTTGATTTATGTATGACATCACTTGTTTTGTGAATTTTGTGTGTCTTATGAAATCTTGGTTGTTTTACTGAGCTTTTGAATAGTCACTTTGAACATGATTTCTCGTTACTCTGTTTTTCAACTAAATACAATCAACCTTAGTATCAATGAATTTTGTGCTGAACTGTTATGTCAAAATGACTCTTAGATCGAATTTGACTGTCCAAGCTCTGATACCAATTGTTAGGATCTGAGTCTCCTCGTGATTGTGTTTGTTTATATAATTTGAACAAATCAATAGGAATGAACAGAGTTTAAATGCAGCAGAAATGAACACAAACTTTGTAAACACAATCAAAAAGGATAATAGTTTTGATAAATACATGCTTTTCATTGAGTCGAATGCTTACAATACAAATCAATAGATTACAAAGCATGTTTACGACAAAACTCCCCCTCAGCCTGATACTGTAGGATCGTTGTCGGACCCGAAATGAGTCGATCAGAGGCGTTCTACTCAAAATGAAAGGCGGAAACAGACATAATGAGTTGAATTCAGCAAGACATCACTTTAAACTGTCTTGTATATCAATCTGGTAACAATTAAAATTCTGTAGACACTTCGACAGAGCTTCGCCGTCGGAAACAATCTTTCTAATTCCGCTCCAAATGAACATGACCTATTCCTATTTATAGACATCTGATTTCGCTTGAACACGTCTCAAGCGAAATCAGCATTACAAGCGAAATCATCATCTCAAGCGAAATAACAAGTTCAAGCGAAATAACAAGATCAATCGAAATAAGCTCCTTCAAGCGAAATCAGCTTCTTTACTTGATTTCTTGAACTTTGTGCCATGTGTAATGCAAGACTCGATACAAGACGAAGTCGACAGACGCATGCACCAACAGACTCCCCCTCGAATGTTGACGAGTCTTAAGTGTCGTGTCTTCAACGTCTTCAGTCTTTATCAGTCTGATCACTCTCTTTCTTCATCAGCACCAACAGACTCCCCTCGAACAATCTTATCTACTTGGATGTCTTCAGACTCCCCCTTTCGATTTGCTGGGATCGCAGTCTGGCTTGTTGACAAAGTCTTCAGGTATCGGAACTTGGCTCTCTATCACTTTATTCAGGTTCAGAATTGAAGCCTGACTAAACCTGCACATTCTTAACCCAGAAATAAATTTCACAAATTTAACAATTTACAACTTTATCTATCCAGACTCCTCCTCAAATAAAAACATAATGATTTTTCAATGATAATTTCTGATGAACCACATGTAGGTAATTATTCAAAAAAAATATCTTTTCATATTAGACACACACTCCCCCTCACCACATGCTCATCATGTTTAGCACTTGGAATTTTGAAAATCAGCTCTCCAACATCAGTTGTCGAAAATCTTTTTGGATTTTACAAAATTTATGCTAAAACACACTAAAAATCTTTTTGGATTTTTGAATGAAACAAGAATGCAGTAAAGAAATATTTACAAACAATTTTGTTTGTGAGTTTGTGTAAGAGGATCATATCAGATTTTGACAAGTCACAAGTACCGTTGAGCTTAGTTACACATTAAGAATTAAACAATTCACTTAGATTGCCGATATACTGATCCACTTAAATTTTCACACAAATTTCAACAGATCCAGGATACGAATTAGGTGTATTAAGAACTTAAACTCATTCATGTGCCCCACCTCTTGAATATACTCCCGTATCCAGATCCCAATATTCAGTCTTACAGGTGAGTATACCACAGATGATATCTGTAAGGGGTTGAATGCGAAGAACCGTGAGAGCTCAGGTCAGAACTTCCGTTCAGCAGAGAGATGACGACTTCGACTTTAGGTGGGTCCCCTTTAGAGGATCTTTTTTACAACAGCATTGATTTGCAATTTTATTGTCTTATCATTTTATGCTGAGGGCGGCGCTATATTTCAAGCAAGCGGTAAAGTATTCTCCGGGGACTAGGCCATTGCTTCCGAAAAATCAGAAGTCCCGGGATAATACCCCAGATATCACTGAGCATAAAGACCTAGTATCTCAGAAAGAGGGACCTTTCAAACGAGATTTCAGGGGTTACCTATATATCCAAGTAGTGTTCCCCACAAAATAAGCAAGTTTGAATTTAAGTTTATATCCCGAAAAAGCTTACTAAATGTGTAAAAACCTATCGGCATATCATCAGTGAGACCGTTTAACGCTATTTAAACATTACATTTCTTTAGCATACTGTAACTGTCTACTGATGTACTATCATTTCCTCTTCTTTGACACAAAAACTCATTTTTCATTTTATCATGTTTTTGTCTTTTTCAAATTTTCAAATGTTTTTGAATTTTATGAAAATTTTTACTCCCCCTAAAATGCAAACACATTTTAGGAAATTTGAAAACAAACTATACAAGTAAATTGACAACCGATATCGAATCGCTTCACTTCGCCATCCACTTGGCATAAACAATCAGAACTCCCCCTTACAACAAACTATTTTCTCATTATGATCTCAAAACACTTAAGTTTGTTTTAACCAAAATGATTTTTCCGGAAAATAAGTTTTGTTGATTTTACCACTTGTAGGTTAGGGGTTCATCACATTATTTTTCAAATAATCGTAGGAAAAATAAGTACAACTTAATGTCCTTGATTTACCACATGTAAGAAAAATCACAAACTCAAATACCAAGAAATATGTCGATACCTACTCCTCACTTACCAACCTGGGAGTTCCCGCAATTCCACATCCTGTAAAAATTTAACAACTTTTAATATATATTCACTAAAACAAACTTTATTGAGAATGATGCCGATTCCTGCTCCACGATTACAAACTTGGGAGCTCCGGCAATTCCAGAATTTTACATATTAAACACAGACATCCAAGCCTCAGCAAGCTTGGAAGTTAGCTTATCAAGTTCACTTTTAGTCAAGGTGTATGTTGCCTTCTTTGTTTCATAGAATTCTTTTACCACTTTCACCTTACCCTCGACCATTTTTCCAAAAATCTTTTTCACATTTCCTTTAAACGCTTTATCAACATCAAATTCTTTCTTCTCAGAATAGAATTGATTCGAGATATCAACTTTACCAACTTTTGATTTAAAATTTTCAGCCCTTAATGGTGGAAAATGAACATCATCCATTGGAGGTACTGAATTTTCATCTTTTAACTCAACTTGTGGCTCGTCTGACTTTGTGGAATCAGATTCATCGCCAGATTTAACATCATCCTTATGAACCTTCTTAACAACCCACACTTGGTTGTCATTCTTAGCTCTCTTTTTGTAAAAATGTGTCTTTGAACACTCACCAACTTCATATGTTGAATTTTCAAAAACTTTGAATTTTTCAGTTAGTGGTTCATTTTTCTCAACAACTTTTTCTTTAAGTTTTTTAGAGACTTCCTGTTTTGTTTTTGTAGCTTGAGAACAGTTCCATGCAATGTGACCAGCTTCATTGCACTTGTAACAGGTTCTTGTCTCCTTTCTTTGATTAGCTCCATTCGTCACATTCTCTTGCTTCTTGGCAAGGAATTCTCTATTTGATTGCTTCCAGAATGGGCTTTTTGCTTCCTCTTCACAGCTTGTTCCTGAAACAACTTTCATTTTTGACTTAAAGTCTCGAACATAATTTTCATTTTTATAGTTTTCTGGTGGAATAAATCCGAATCCTTTCCTTTTGAAATTACCGTTATGGTTTAGTTTCTTGTGAAAACCAGAACTGTAACCCTTTTTCTTGTTTAAACGTTGTTGAACTCTTGAAGTGCACTTTTTAGGTTTTTCAGTAAGATTTACATCTTTTATTTCAGAAATATTGATTTCTGTCAATTTGAAAACCTTTTTGATCTTTTCAACTTTAACACTTCTTATTGGAAATTCCTCATCAGAATATAATTTGTCTTAATCAATCAATATATATGCCACTTTGATTGCTTCGTCATTCAAATTAGATTTTGATAACAGGAATTCTTTATTGTAAACCCGTTTAACCGACGTCTTTGAACTGTTGATCGACGAACTTGAACTTTTGACGGACGAACTTGAACACCCAGACTCGGACTTTGACTCAGACTTTAACTCCGACTCCTCATCTGTATCCAACACTTGATCGACCACCGTTTTTATTAACTCGGACTCATGATCAGTGTCAGACGATGTAAAAACGACGTCAATGTTTTCTGGTAATTCATCGGTTATATCGGACTTGCTCCTCATTCGGTTTTCTAGGAGAATATCCTTCCCAAATCGGAGGCGGACACTTGTTATAACTAACACTTTGTTTCTTACCAGTATCCTTCTTCTTTGGCTTCTCAACTTTAAATGCTTCAAAACCTGCAACAGTTGGATAAATTCGATCAATAAGATAATCAGAACTAGAATAACTCTGTAATAGACGTCTGATTCTTTCATTTTCTATCTTTTCATTTTCCAACTCCCGCTGCAACTTTGCACATTCTTCAATATAATGATTAATTGTCTTCTGCTTTGTCATCATCACAGCATTCATCATAGTCAACGCATCTTCTCTCTCAGAATTTGTCTTTTGAAGACCAGTTACTGTTTTATTTAACACATCGTAAGATTCTTTCATGTAGTTGAGATTGAACAATAATTGTTCTTTCATCTTTTCTTGCTCACTCAGTTTCTCATCTTTTTCTGCACATTGCTTGCAAGATTCTGAACATTTTAAACAAGGCTTGATGACTTCCACAATCTTTTCAACTTCGATGACTTTCTCAACCTCATTCACTGGTTCAGTTTCAATCACCTTCTCAGCTTTAACTTCTTCATTTTGAACAGTGTCTTCGTTTTTATCAACACTTTCACACTTCATTTTCTTTTGTTCTTTTGCTGCTCGTCTCTCCTTCAGCTTCTCCAAGCGATCTGCAAAATAAAATTGAAAGCTTTCAGGAGATAGATGAGTTTTTGCAATATTAATATGTATTTCTTCCTCATCATCACCACTGTCATCAGTTGGTGATTGATCAAACTCTATTGTTTTTTCAGAATTATCATTTGAAGAATTAGAATCAGATGATGTTTGATCAAAAACAGTTGCTTCTTCTGAACTTTCATCGGATGAAACAGATTCTTCTTCTTGATTCTTCTCATGAACACCAATCGCTTTCATCCATTCTGTAAACAAATCAGGTTCTTGAACTATCTTTGCAATGAAAGCTTTAAACTCCCCATTCTCATCCACAAATCTATCCCAGCTAAATCCTTCTGGTAACTTTTCATCATCTTGATTGATTAGGCATGCTTTGTTGTCGGTTGAAATGTATTTATCCCAGCTAAAATTTTCTTGATTCACCAAACATGCTCTCTTTGAAGAATCTTCTATTACTTTTCTACCATGAGCCACTTGTGGTTCTTGTTGTTATTGACCTACTTGTTGATATATGGCTTTCCGATAGTAATCATCCTTTCCGAATGGATTCTTTGCTTCACTTGCTTCTCGATTTTTGCATTCCCTCTTGAAATGACCGTTCTCTCTGCATCGAAAACAAGTAACTTTAGATTTATCAAAACCTAAAGTAGACACATGTGCATCCAGAAAATCATTTCTTCCTGTGATCATTTTAAACTTTTCTGCTCTTCTTAAAAGACACCATTTGATGTCTATAAGCTCCATCTCTTCAGCGTCTATCTGATCGTAATCCTCTTTCGTTAGCATAGGATTTCCGATCCTCCCTGCAACCAAACCTTCATACGATTGTAGCACAGTCGCAAGTAACGCCATGTGATCTTTTGCAATTTCTTCAGAAAAACTTTGACCATCTGGAAGATTCAATGCAATGTTGCACTGTATCACACAACCATTCCCACTTTTTGAACTTTGAGAATGAAATCTTGAAGTTGAACTCTTTGGATTAACACTTGGATATGAAAAGAATCCACTGCTACTGTTTGGATTTTAATCAACATTTCCTGATGAGTTTCCAGCACTAAAAGCAGTTTGAATCTTCGGACTCATTTCAACCTCTTGAACACTGCCTTTGTAATACATTTTCACATCTTGTTGGCCACTTGGATTATTCATCCTCGCAATCTTTTGCTGTTCAAGATCTTGACCTTAAATCTTCTCGATGAACTGAGAAATTGTCAAACCATCATATTCTCCAGTATTTTTTAAGATCATCAAAAATGTACCCCATTCTTGTTGAGGTAAAGCATCAGCTAATTTGTCGACCCATTCCTCTCATTCTTTGGTTATGCTTAACAATGACATAGAACGCACTAAGTGGCAATATCTTTCAATCAGTTTCTTTGTATCTTCCCCTGGCAAACTTGTGAATAGATCAAATTCTTTCTTAAGCAATGCCTTTTTACTTTTGATCATCTTCTCACTTCCCTCAAATTTGATTTTAAGAGCATCCCAAATTGATTTTGAAGTTTTGTCATGTTGAAGCAATACAAAGATGTCTTCTTTAATCGCTTGCTGAAGTAGACAAATCATAATCTTTTCAACTCTGTACATATCTCGTTCTTTATCAGTGAATTCAGAGATTTCTTTCTCAACCTGCAGATCAGTACGTGGTAGTACATATTTCTTCAAAATACTGTCCCAAGATCTCAAGTGATTAGCTTGAACCCAGTTCTCAAACCGATCTTTCCAACTGTAATACTCCTCAATGCTCATTAGCTTCGAGGGTTTTTGCATAGTTCCAGTCTCATTTTCCAAGTTCATGTTTTGAGCAATGGTAGCCGGAGTAGTCGGGGATGTTGCAAAAGCGTTGTAAAATTCTTCACTCATGATTCAAAACAGGTACTTTCAAGCGAAATTAATGCTTCAATCGGAATAACTCCAAGCGAAATTACCTGCACAGCAACTTCAAGCGGAATTAAGGTTTCAAGCGAAATCAAACAATTCAGATGGAATAACTGATTTCGCTTGAAATTTCAAGTGGAATAACAACTTGAAGCGAAATCACCAAACAAATATAAGATTTCAAGCGAAATCACTGATTTTCAAGCGAAATGACTTATTTCGCTTGAAATTACCACAGTTTTTCAAGCGGAATCAGAAGATACGTTCGAGCGGAATCAGGTTTTTAGTCCAAAAATATCAGATTTAATCCGAATTAAGGTCCAATTTTCTCAAGGATTTGTTAAAACATAGTTACGCTTATGTTGTGAAAAATTCAGACCATTTTAACCGTGAAAAGTTGTTCAATTGATAAAAGAAGGTGTAGAAGTAAGAAAAAGAGATGAAATCAAGCTGAAATCTCCAGAACTCCTCCTCCTGAGCTATGATACCACATGTAGGATCGTTGTCGGACCCGAAATGAGTCGATCAGATGCGTTCTACTCAAAATCAAAGGCGGAAACAGACATAATGAGTTGAATTCAGCAAGATATCACTTTAAACTGTCTTGTATATCAATCTGGTAACAATTAAAATTCTGTAGACACTACGACAGAGCTTCGCCGTCGAAAACAATCTTTCTAATTCCGCTCCAAATGAACATGACCTATTCCTATTTATAGACATCTGATTTCGCTTGAACATGTCTCAAGCGAAATCAGCATTACAAGCGAAATCATCATCTCAAGCGAAATCATCATCTCAAGCGAAATAACAAGTTCAAGCGAAATAAGCTCCTTCAAGAGAAATCAGCTTCTTTACTTGATTTCTTGAACTTTGTACCATGTGTAATGTAAGACTCGATACAAGACGAAGTCGACAGACACTTGCACCAACAGATACTCTGTGGTTGATTGCACAAGATGAAAGGATTGGATCAGAGGAGAAGAACTCACTCAGTCCATCAAATGTAACAGTACAGGGTACTGCTCCATTTATAGGCAAACCAAACCACTGAAGCAACTCAGCTGACGTCACCGTGAAAGCGACATCTCACAACCTAACAACCTATAACCACTGTTCTTATACAAACACTGCTAGACTTAACCACTGACTTTATACAAAACAAGTGATACTCTAAACTACTGCTTTCTCCTTTCATCAGTGCTTACCTCAAGGTTGATCAGTCCTTGAGTGGGCAGTTCTTTAGCATCAGTAGATTGAACAGCAGTGTTTACTCCTTATCAGTCTTCAGGGCTTCATCAGCAGTTTGAAGGACAGCAGCTGTTGTATACGGACAGTGGATAGAGGACCATCAGATGTTATAACCACTTTCAAGGGGAAAGTTTAATGCAAACAGCTGCTTATTATGAATCAACTGTTGTGATCCGGTTTTGGCTCTTATTATCTGTTCCTCTGATAGGGTTCAATCCCAACATGTCCGGGTACTGGGGCAATCCAGAGTAAACACTGCTGTTCAATCCCATCATGTCCGAGTACTGGGGCAATACATGGATCATAATCCGGACATGTTGGGATTGAACTCCTTATCGTCGTTATCGTAGTAGCAGGGATCTAGAGGGTCCAGACCTAGATAGGCTGCTAAGTTCGGTATGGGTTCGTCGTTTAAGTGGTAGCGCGGCACATAATCCCTATGATCATCGAACCATGGATCATAATCCGAGTCTAAGGGATTAGGGGCTGGTATCCTAGGTATCTCCTCAGGGTTGAAATCATGCATTTCTACTTGATTTTCGGGGTTATCCTCTATCTCCATCGGCTGAGTGGGGAACAAAGGTAAGGGTTGTTATAACAACCCTAAATTAAACCGACACCCTCATAAAATTTCCGACACCCTAAAAATATTTTAAATATCCCAATATGTCCTAAAATACACCCTATACGTGAAAACGGGCCCCGAATACCTTAAATATTATTAAAATTAATTAAAAAAGAAGTTTTTGGGCTTGAGGCGGACCGCGTAGCCCTTGGGCTCACCCTTACGCGGGCCGCGACAAGATAAAACCTGGTTTCCCTGGGCCGCCACATGGCCCAACACCTGTTGAACCTACTAGCTGACCCGGATCAGCTACGCTGTTGACCAGCGTTGACGTGTGCATTTGTGTAAATTATAGATTGTCACCAGGAAACCCTAAACGTTAATCTAAGACAGCAATGTGAGTAATCTACTTTTTGTAAATTGATTTTACAAAACCTCACACAATTAATTATATATTAAGCAGTTATTGAGTATTTATAAGAATACAATTATCATGAGTATGTTGGGATTTTGTATACAAAGTTATGTTACTACCTTGCGAGGGGTAACATTTCCACAAGTCGGGTCTGACAGTACCATGGATGTTAATTGATATAACTTGGAAACAAATGTAATTGCGAGATCGCCCTCAATACTGTACAATGGTTTTTATTAAAACTTGATTAAACTGGGATTCACTCACCAGTATTTCCCACTGACAAAATGTTTTTAAACACTTTTCAAGTAAGAAAATGTGAAAGCCAAATAGGAGCCACCTGGATAGCACTGAAGGCTTGGAAAAGTGGCAATAAAGTTACCTAAAATAAAATAGATGTTTTTATTAAACAAAAAATAGGATTTTTTCCTATGGAAATATGTGTACTTAAAACTTGGGTCTTATCCCATGTGTTCAATAATATGAAAGTGTGGTATTTTACTCTGATCAAATATTTCCTAACTACGGTCCTGATGAAAAATTCCGTTGCCAAATTAGACAATACGCGATACCATCGAAACTGGCTCGTGGCTGCCCGTTCCTATATTTGAATAGGTGGACGGGGGTTGCGACAGAAGGTGGTATCAGAGCTAAGCCACTGATTCATCCACAGAAGTGTTCTGCTGACATCAAAATTCAGTCTGTTAGGAAATAAATTATGGAAATACGTGCATAATTGTATTTTATTGCTATGTGTTATTTGACTATTTGTTAGTTACAGTATGAGCGACCAAGGACCATCTGACGCGTACCGTCAATTGTCTGGTTCGCCTAGAAGTGAATGTGCCTCTTCTCAGACTGCCCTCTCAGGGTACTCTGCTGATACGGAAGAAGGAATATTCGTGTTTAAGGCTCAGTCTGAAGAGCCATTCCCTCAGAAAAAGAGAGGATGGTTCAGTCGAGGGGCACACGAGCGTAAGAAGCGTATGAAAAAGTTACAAGACCAGAGAGCACTAGCAGTAGCTAAAAGAGAAACTGATGCCTATGCCCATGATATGATTAATAGGGGTATAGCCAACATCCACATCTTAGCAACCACTGCAGCTGACCCTAACCTAGAGCAAATGATAGCACCCCAACCACAATCACCAATTCCTGACCAACCAATTGAGATAGAAAACCCTGAAAATCAAGTAGAAATGCATGATTTTAATCCGGAGGAGATACCTAGGGTACCCGCGCCAAATCCCTTAAACCCAAATTACGACCCATGGTGGGATGACAATAGGGACTATGTGCAACGTTACCCGATACACGGAGACATACCCATGCCGAACCTAGGAGCCTATCCAGGGTTAGATCCTCTAGATCCCTACTACGATAATGATGTATTCATTAGGGAGATTTTAGAGAATCCTTACCCATACCAGGCACCTACACCTCCGTACTAGGAACCCGCACCCTAGTTTCCAAACCCAGTCCTAGAACCTGCACCCCCAATGAGTGCAGAAAACGTACAAGAAATGAGGACATTTGGTGAGGAAATTCTAGAGAGTAGTGAAAGAATGCGAAAGGTGGGAGAGCGACTCGTCTGGAAGTATGACGAGCGCAATATGGATTTTTGGATGAATCCATATCCATGAATGTGATGGTGGAGACGGTAGTAATAAAAATAATAATAAAATAATATAATATGTGTGTATGTGTATGAAAAAAACACTATGGATGCCTACTACTATTAGTGTAACTTTATTTCAGTCAGTATTGTAATTTTTAATTTCAGTACTAGTGTGTAATAGATGCATAGTATATGAATAGAGTAAGTCGCAATGATCGACGCTTTTGACCAAAATGCGTGTCATGTGATTGACTTATTAAATATTATTTTGTAATATTAAAACGTGGTAACTGTTTAAAATTCAGATGGCCGACGAAGGAAATCAAGAACATCTGAATAACGATAACCAGAGTAACATTAACTTGGTTAATGAAAATCCGAGCATCAATAACATTGGAAACCAAGTGGATAATAGTGCTATCCAACACATAGTGGCACAAGAAATCATAGATGCAATGCCATTTATTATCCAAACTGTTAAGGATGCTGATAATAAAAGTAAACATAACAGTAAGCGACCAATTGAACCAGAACACAGCGTGAACAATGGACCCATATTTCAAGTGTCTATTCCCAAAAGAAGAAGAACCATGCCTTATGGTTGTTCTTATGAAGAATTCTGGTCCTGCAAACCAATAGAATTCTCGGGCAATGAAGGACCCATTGCAGCTCTACGCTGGATAGAAAAGACTGAGGCTGTTTTAAAAATAAGCAAGTGTGCTGAAGAAGACAAGATAATGTTTGCTTCTAATCTATTTAAGAACTCAGCCTTAGAATGGTGGAACAGTGTCCTCCAGTCTAGAGGAAGTGATAGGGTTTATAACATGGAATGTGAGGAATTTAAGAATATAGTAGAAAGGAAATTCTGCCCTCTCAATGAAAAAGAACAGATAGCGAATAAGTTTCTGAACCTTAGGATGACCGGGGTAGATAGTAAGGGGTATACTACTACATTCTTTGAATATGCTAGAATAGTACCAACCATTGCATCACCTGAACCAGTATTAATCTCCCGTTACATCTGGGGGTTAATTGGAGAGATTAGACATGTAGTCAAGGCAGCTAGACCTCAAACTATAGAAGAAGCTGTAGAACTAGCAAACACCTTGACAGATGAACTAATCTGTACTAGAGAAGAAGACCAGAGGAAAAACCTAGCTCAAATACTTACCCAAGAATTCCTTTCTGGGAATTTCAATCGTAGGAATATAGGTTCTACCTCTGCACCATACTGCAAAGCTTGTAAGAAGAAGCATTCGGGAAAATGCTTCGCTCACTGCAACTTCTGTAAGTTACCAGGACACAAGGAAGAAGATTGTAGGAGAAAATCCAGTAATGGACTATGTTTCAATTGTGGAGAAAAAGGTCACATCAAGTCGAACTGTCCAAAACAAGCTCCAGCCGCGAACAACAAGAACACTAAAAATGCTAGAGCATTTGTTCTAACTGCAGATGAAGCCAAAATGATTCCGGACGTAATAGCCGGTACGTTTTTAGTTAATGATGTTTTTGCTAAAGTATTATTTGACTCTGGTGCAAACCAAAGTTTTATTAATACTTCATTTTGCAAACTTCTTAATCAACCATTAACTAAACTCTCACAAGAATGTCTAGTCGAGACAGCGAATGGAGAAACAGTTAGAATTTCTGAAATCTTGCAGGGAGCAAGAATAGAATTTTTAAATCAAAAGTTTATGGCAAATCTTTATCCCATGAATCTGAAAGGATTTGATATTGTATTAGGAATGGATTGGTTAATAGTCAATAAAGCCAGTATTTTATGTGATCAAAAGTTAATTCAAGTAAATTCACCAAAGGGTGAAAAGATCACAATTAAAGGTGATAAACCATCTAGATCCACGTAATTCATCTCTGTGATGAAAACTGCAAGCTATATAAGAAAATGATCTATAGTGTATTTGATTTCCATAATCACTAACACTAAAGGAAAAGAACTAAAAGACATTCCAGTAGTGTCTCGGTTTTCAGATGTATTTCCAGAAGGATTACCAGGACTACCGCCAGACAGAGAAGTCGAATTCAGAATCCATCTGCTACCCGGAACAGTACCAATTGCCAAAGCACCTTACCGTTTGGCATCCGCTGAAATGCAGGAACTAAAGAAACAGTTAGATGAATTATTAGAGAAGGGATTCATACAGCCAAGTTCGTCGCCGTGGGGAGCACCGATTTTATTCGTTAAAGAGAAGGACGGATCAATGCGTATGTGCATTGACTACCGTGAATTAAACAAGGTCACGATTAAGAACCGGTACCCATTACCGAGAATCGATGATCTGTTTGATCAATTGCAAGGAGCTCGATTTTTCTCTAAATTCGATTTAAGGTCAGGATATCATCAATTAAAGGTACAGGAAGAGGACATTCCTAAAACCGCATTCAGAACAAGGTATGGCCATTATGAATTTACTGTCATGCCATTTGGTTTAACCAATGCCCCAGCCGCATTTATGGACATGATGAACCGAATATGTAAGCCATATTTGGATAAATTCATAATTGTCTTTATAGATGATATTCTCATATATTCTAAAAGTAAAGAGGAACATGCAAAGCATTTGCACGCACTTTTAAGTCTATTAAGAAAAGAAAAGCTTTATGCTAAGTTTTCAAAGTGCGAATTTTGGTTAGAACAGGTATAGTTTCTTGGACACTTAGTTAATCATGAAGGAATTCATGTGGATCCAATGAAGATCAAGGCGATTACCAAATGGAAGACCCCCTGAGTCACCAACCGAGGTTAGAAGTTTCTTAGGATTGGCCGGTTATTATAGAAGGTTTATTCAAAAAATTTCTAGAATAGCCATTCCTTTAACTAAGCTAACCTGTAAATCCATTAAGTTTGAATGGGGACCAAAACAAGAAGAAGCATTTAGAATTCTTAAGCAAAGATTAACCCATGCACCCATATTAGCGTTACCAGAAGAAACTAAAGATTTTGTAGTATATTGTGACGCTTCTAAGTTAGGTTATGGATGTGTATTGATGCAACGCCAAAAGGTTATAGCATATGCATCTAGACAACTTAAGAATCATGAAGAGAATTATTCAACCCATGATCTAGAATTGGGAGCTATAATTTTCGCCCTTAAAATTTGGAGACATTACCTTTACGGTAGTAAGTTTACCATATTCACTGATCATAAGAGTTTAAGGTATGTTTTCGGGCAAAAAGAATTAAATATGAGACAAAGATGCTGGATGGAAATGCTTAGTGATTATGATTGTGATATTCAGTATCATGAAGGAAAAGCAAATGTAGTGGCAGATGCTTTAAGCCGAAAGTATCACGAAAATCCAAAAAGGGTACGTTCTCTTAAATTAAATCTGCAAGTAGATTTAAATGACCAGATAAGAGAAGAACAAGAGTCAGTGATCAAGGAGGATACTGAAAAATTAAAAGGTATGATTAAGGAATTAGAACAAGGAACAGATGGAATTTGGAGATTCCATGAAAAGAGAATGTGGATACCTAAATTAGGAAACCTACGTCATCGTATATTAGAAGAAGCTCATAAGTCTAAATATACGATGCACCCAGGAAATGATAAAGTGTACAAGGATTTAAGAAAAAATTTCTGATGGAGAGGAATGAAAAAGGACATAGCAGTCTATGTTTCTAAATGTTTCACGTGCTCACAAGTTAAAGCTGAACATCAGAAACCCTCAGGTTTATTACAGCAATTAGAAATGCCAGTGTGGAAATGGGAATTGATAACAATGGATTTTGTTACTAAATTACCCAAAACAAAGAAAGGAAATGATACAATCTGGGTGATTGTAGATAGACTAACCAAGTCAGCTCATTTCCTACCAATGAAAGATAATTTCAGTATGGAACAGCTAGTTAAATTATATGTAAATGAAATTGTTTCTTTACATGGAATACCTTTATCAATTGTTTCTGATAGAGATAGCCGTTTTACCTCTCATTTTTGGTCAAGTTTCCAAAAAGCAATGGGAACCAAGTTAAATCTAAGCACCGCTTATCATCCTCAAACGGACGGAAAAAATGAAAGGAAACTTCAGACGATGGAAGACATGCTTAGAGCTTGTGTAATTGATTTCGGAGGTAATTGGGACGATCACTTACCTTTAATAGAATTTTCTTATAATAATAGTTATCACACAAGTATCAATGCTGCACCATTCGAAGCACTTTATGGACGAAAGTGCCTAACCCCAGTCTGTTGGGCAGAAATTGGGGAGAAGCAACTATTTGGACCTGAGATAGTGCAAGAAACAACCTACAAGATCATTCAAATCAAGGAACGACTGAAAACAACACGTGATCGACAGAAGAGCTATGCCGATAACCGACGCAAACCATTGGAATTTCAAGTAGGAGATAAAGTGTTGTTGAAAGTCTCTCCTTGGAAAGGAGTGGTAAGATTCATCAAAAGAGGAAAGCTAAGTCCCAGGTATGTTGGACCTTTTGAGATTATTAGAAGAATAGGACCTGTAGCCTATCAGCTACAACTGCCAGAGGAAATGGCAGGGATACATGATGTGTTTCATGTATCTAATCTCAAAAAGTGTTTTGCTGATGAATCACTAGTAGTGCCTCTTATGAATATAAAGGTAAATGAACAACTCAAGTTTGTAGAAAGGCCTCTACAAATTGAAGACTGAAAAGTCAAGAACCTCAAGCATAAAAGATTAGTTCTGGTCAAAGTAAAGTGGGACTCCAAAAGAGGGCATGAGTATACATGGGAGCTTGAATCAGAAATGAAAAGGAAATATCCACACCTATTCCAGTATATCTCGAGGACGAGCTCTAAAATAAGGTGGGGAGGATATAATAACCCTAAATTAAACCGACACCCTCATAAAATTTCCGACACCCTAAAAATATTTTAAGTATCCCAATATGTCCTAAAATACACACCATACGTGAAAACGGGCCCCGAATACCTTAAATATTATTAAAATTAATTAAAAATGAAGTTTTTGGGCTTGAGGCGGGCCGCGTAGCCCTTGGGCTCACCCTTACGCGGGCCGCGACAAGGTAAAACCTTGCGAAACCCTGGGCCGCCACGTGGCCCAACACCTGTTGAACCTACTAGCTGACCCGGATCAGCTACGCTGTTGACCAGCGTTGACGTGGGCCGCGTAGCCCCTCGGCTATACCTTACGCGGGCCGCGAGGAAGTCAGGTTTCAGCCCTATAAATTGCATGCAGTGGCCTTCAGTCGAATTCGTTCAGATTTCTTTTCTCAATCTCAAAACTAAAGTGTAGGCATTATACACGGGTATAATACTCCCTAAGTAACGAAGTTCTGCTCCGTTGTAAGTGTCATAACCCCCTGGATACGTATTAGATACTATGCCCGATTGATCTAGGGTTCCGTAACGGCTGTCGTGGTTCTGCCCGACGTAGTCGTTGGAATGCCGTCTCGGGGAGGGTATTACTAATGTTAAAATCGGTTATTTTACTAACACGTGTGCATTTGTGTAAATTATAGATTGTCACCAGGAAACCCTAAAGGATAATCTAAGATAGCAATGTGAGTAATCTCCTATTTGTAAATTGTTTTTACAAAACCTCACACAATTAATTATATATTAAGCAGTTATTGAGTATTTGTAAGAATACAATTATCATGAGTATGTTGGGATTTTGTATACAAACTTATGTTACTACCTCGCGGTCGCTCGTTTCTGTATTTGAATAGGGGGAAAGGGGTTGCAATAGTTGTGGGGCTACTAGTTGTTCCAGGTTTGGGTCTGCAGCAGTTGTTGCTAGGATATGGAAATTGGCTAGGCTTCTATTAAGCATATCCTGTGTATGGGCATCTGACTCTCGCATAGCGGCTGCTAGGACTCTCTGTTGTTGCAACTTTCGCATTCTTTTCCGACGCTCAAATGCTCCCTTACTGAACCATCCTCTCTTTTTCTGAGGGAATGGCTCTTCAGACTGAGCTTTAAAGACAAACATCCCTTCTTCATTATCAGCAGCATACCCAGAGAGGGCAGGCTGCGAAGAGGTACCTTCACTCCTAGGTGAATCGGACAACTTATGATACATGTCTGAGGGTCCTTGATTACTCATACTGTAAACTAACAAATAGTCAAATAACACACAACAGTAAAATACAGATATGCACGTATTTCCATAATAATTTTCCTAACAATTTGAATAATATATTGATGTCAGCATAGCTGAATCAGTGGCTTAGCTATGATACAACCTTCTTTCGCAACCCCCGTCCCCTATCTGTCCTGGGAACGGGAGGCCACGAGACCAGTTATGGTGGTATCAATTTTTGTTTATCCTTATTCAATTTGGCAGCGGAAATTTCAACAGGACCGTAGTTAGGAAATGTTTATCATAGTAAAACCACCATATTTTATATTAATAAACACATGGGTAAAACCCAAGTTTCTTATTATAACATGTTTATAGGGATAAACCCTATTTTATTGAATTTAAAACATCGTCTTTTAGGTAACTTTTATAGCCACATTTTTCCAAACCGTCAGTGCTCTCCAGCTGGCTTTCTTCTAATTGGCTTTTACATTTTGTTACCTGAAACGCGTTTTAAAAACATTTTTCAGTGGGAAATACTGGTGAGTGAATCCCAGTTTAATCAAGAAATATTTTATTCTGAATAGTATTGAGAGCAATCACATTGTTTATTTCTACACAATTACTCATTCGGTATTGTCAATCCTGACTGGTGGGTCATATTACACATTGGCTAACTCGTTGTCCAATGGTAATGTGTTCCACATTTTGTATACAAAACCCCAACATACCGGCAGTAATTGAAGAACTACAAAGACTCAATCACTGCTTAATCACATTGTAAAACATTTAAGGTTTTGTAAAAACATTTTACAAAAAGGAGATTACTCACATTGCTGACTTAGGTTTCTTCTAAGGTTTCCTGGAGATTATCTATAATTTACACAAATGCACATATGTTAGTAAAATAACCCATTATTTACATTAGTAATACCCTCCCTGAGACGGCATTCCAACGACTACGTCGGGCAGAACCCTGACAGTCGTTACGGAACCATGGATAAATCGGGCAACGTATCTAATACGTAACCGGGGTTATGATACTTACATCGGGGCAGAACTTCGTTAATTAGGGGGATATTATACCCGAGTATAGTGCCTACTATATAGTAATTCGAGAGAGAGAAAAGAGATTGAGCGACGAAAACTGAAATCCCGAGCTCCCACTTTATAGGGCCCGAAATCGAGTTTTACGCGGCCCGCGTAAAGTGTAGCAACAGGCTACGCGGCCCGCGCGGATCCCTAGGGTAGGCCCTAGCTCGTCCGAGTCAGCCCTAGCTTCGACACGCTACACGACACGTGGCAGCACCGGGTGCGGCCCTGACTCCCTGGTGTCACGGCCCGTGTAAGCTCAAGGGGTGGCTTACGCGCCCCGCGAGAGACCTATTTTTCTTGTTTTTAATTTATTTTTAATAATATTTCATATTTTTGGCTCGGTTTTCACATACGGCGTGTATTTTGAGACATATAGGGATATTTTAAAATATTTTAGGGTGTCAGAAAATTTCAGGAGGGTTGTTATAGAGATTATTATAAAAAGTGAATTGACTTTTAGTATGTATACGTGCAATCAGAAAATGATACAAAAAAAAGTTGACTTGTGGGTCCATTTAACACAACTCTTTTAGATTCCTCCAATTTATATTTTCGACTTCAAAGACATTCTAGATATCCATAACTTCTCTCAAGTGGGAAAGAAAGCGAAGTTATCATTTACGGTTTGGTGATTATTTCTTGTTAGTGCATTTGGAAAGGTAGGAATGAAATGGTTTCTAATCAGATTAGACGAAGTTCTCAAAATATTATAGGGGAGGTTTATAACAACTCTCCTAAAATACTTTTAAACATCCCTATATGTCCTAAATTACACCCCGTATACGAAAAATAGGCCCGAAATACCTTTAATTTAACAAAATTAATTAAAAACAAGAAATAAGAGGCGCTTGCGGGGCGCGACCCCCTTGACTAAATTCGTCGCGGTCCGCGACCAGGTGGCCACCAGGCGTAACCCGGAGCCGCCACGTGCCCCACTCGTGTTAAGGCTAGCCCTTGAGTCAGCCAAGCTAGGGCCTACCCTAGAGGCTCTGGCGGGGCGCGAAGACCCCACTTGTTTCTCTCGCGGGGCGCGAGAAAGAGGTTGATCAACCCTATAAATAGAGGAGATCGGCTTCGGTTGTTTCTCGTTCAAAATTTCGATCTCTCTCTCAATTTTCTGAATAGTAAAAGTAATTCTCGGACATAATACCCACTAAATAGCGAAGCTCTGCCTCAATGTAAGTATTATAACCCTCGGTTACGTATTAGTTACGCTGCCCTATTGATCTAGTGCTCCATAACGCATGTCGAGGCTCTGCCTTACTCAGTCGTTGGAGTTCTGTCTCGGGGAAGGTATAACTAATGTAAAATTTGGGTTATTATACTAATGTGTGTGTATTGTTTAAATTAATAGATTATAACCAGGAAGTCACAAGGAAATACCTAAATTAGCAATGTGAGTAATTCCTCTTTTTGTAAACTATTTTTACAAAACCTCAATTATTTAATTTACAATTCACAATGATTGAGTATTTGTAAATCTACAATTATCGTCGGTACGTTGGAGTTTTGTATACATAACTTGTTACTACACTGTGAGTAGTAGCATGACCACAAGTCAAGATTGAGAGTACCGTGGGTGGTAATTAAAGTAGATGTAAACAAATGTAATAGCGGATGCCCTCAATGCTGTAAAATGATAAAACTTGTTTAATTAAACTGGGATTCACGCACCAGTATTTTTTCACTGACAAAAATGTTTTAAATGCGTTTCAGGTAACAAAATGTGAGCCAAAATAGAAGCCATCTGGAGAGCACTGAAGGCTTGGAAAAGTGGCTATAAAAGTTACCTAAATAAAGAAGAAGTTTTATTTGAATAAAATAGGATTTATCCCTATAAACATATTATGAATGGAAACTTGGGTTTTACCTATGTACTTATTATTTATAAAATGAGGTGTTTCACTCTGATAAAATATTTCCTAACTACGGTCCTAATACAAATTCCGCTGCCAAATTAATAAACACCGATACCACCGAATGTGCGAGCTCGCGGCCGCCCGCTTCCTGGGGCAAGGGGTCGGGGGTTGCAACAGGAGGTGGTATCAGAGATACAGCCACCGATTTCAGCCACAGAAGTGTTCTGCTGACATCAAAATTGTCAATTCTGTTAGGAAATAATCTATGTGACTACGTGCATATATGTATATTATTGTTTTGTGTTATTTTGACAATCTGTTAGTTTACAGTATGAGTGATCAAGGACCATCTGACGCCTATCGTCACCTATCTAATTCTTATAGAGATGAAGGAACTTCCTCCCAGCCTATTCCTTCGGGGTATTCAGCTGACACCGAAGAGGGGATAATCATCTTTAAGGCGCAATCCGCAGAACCATTTCCTACGAAAAAAAGAGGATGGTTCAGTCGGGGAGCACATGAGCGTAGGAAACGAATGAGGAAATTACAGCAACAAAGGGCTTTAGCAGCAGTAAATAGGGAGATGAACGCCCAGACCCAAGACATAATCAATTGGCGATTGGCCAACTTTCACATACTAGCTACCACTGTCGCAGACCCAAACCTAGAACAAATCATTGCACCACAACCACTACCACTATTCCCAACTCAACCTATGGAAATAGAACCCAACCGAGAAGAACCGATTCCCATACCAGTTTTTAACCCTGATGAGATACCTAGAGTCCCAGCACAATCCCTTAGCATATGATCTGTGGAATGATGAACATAGGGATTATCGAGAACTCTACCCACAAGAGGAACCCATACCAAACCCTATAGCACCCTACCCCAATCTTGACCCTCTAGATCCATATTGGGATTCCGGCCAGTATGTTCGAGAAATACTAGAAAACCCATACCTATATGGAGACCATTTACTTTGACACCCGACTTTTCAGGCCGTACCGTACAACTATAACACTTGTTGTGAATAGATAAAAGGCTGTATTTGACTGATTATGATGTTTATATATGATATTTAATGAGTTGGTAAATTTAAACTTTGGTAAAAATTATGTTGGCAACGATAAGATAAACGCTTATCGCGTAACGGTTAAAATGCGAAACGAACGTCGGTGACCACCCGATCAGTGTTAAAATCCTAAACATAGTCTGTTATGATTAGAATAGTAGTTTTAATCATATTCATGAGGAAAAATAAATTAAAACGCTAAGAAACTCTATTTTTCGAGTTTGAGCGCGTACCGCGCGATACTGCGCGCATCAGACAAAATACTGTCAACGCAGCCAGTCAAGGCAACTGGTAATTATTTCAGTAATAATTTAGTGTGATTATTTTTATAAAATGATAAAAAAATTTAAAACGCACTAAAACGAGATTAAAACGCTAGATAAAATACCCGGTATCCAGTAAAATACCAGTTTTTACTCTATATTATATTATATATATATATATATATATATATATATATATATATATGTATGTAAATGTATAAGTATGAGAGAAGAGGGCCAAATGGTGGCCTCATGGCAGCCCAATCTTCCACCTCCTCTTGCATGTATAACACTTGTACTTCTTAGAAAAAGGGGAGATGATTAATACTCCCAAAATATACCAAATCATTCACAATTCAAGAAACAAGATCACAAAGAAAATCCTTCTCTCTCTCTCTAAAAGCTACGGCCGAACACCCCTCTATCACCATCCATTTTCAAATCTCAAACCATTTCTTGAAGATCCAAGTTCATTTCAAGGTGTTTACAAGTTCATTTGAAGGTTTAAAGGTGATTCCATGGAGATTCAAGCAAGAACAATGCCTCATATCATCATCTTTTTCAAAAACCCACTAAGAAATATTGAAGGTATAAACTTATTTTCAAAATCACATTCTTGATTTTTAGTAATGATAGAGATGATGTAAAGTTTCTCTTGAACTTGGAATTTAACATAAACTTGAAAACGATAAAGGATGAGATTTTAAACAAAATGGAAATGGGTGTGTATGTATATGTATGTATGGCCATAGGTTTATGTGTGTGTGTGTGTGTATGTGATTGTGTTTTGATTTTTGATTGAGTGATTCTTGAATGATAGAATACATGCATGAATCAAAAATGTCATAAAAGAATGATCTAAAAGTGTTTCATGATTTTGAAAGGGAATTAATAAAAAAATGAACTTTTGGGAGTTCATTTGGGAGAATATATTTCGTGTATATGTATGTATATGTGAATGCATGTATGTAATTTTTGGTTATATACTTATAAATGTAAGAACGCTTGTATTTATGTATGAATGATTATGTGATGATGGATGATATATGTTGTGTTATGTAAAACATGATATTATTGTGTTCTTAAGTATGATTAGAACATAAAATATGATGATGATGTTGTATGAGTGCATTGGATGCATTTACTTGAACATGCATGATGATTTGTGGTCATGAAATGATGATTTAGATGTGATTTGATAAAAATAAAGTTTGATCATAATTTAAACACTAAAATATAATTATTTTGAAGTGTTTAGTAATATAAAACTTTGTCATAAAGTTTACTAGTCTTGCATGTAGTACTTAGTGCAATAGGAGTTGTAAAATACGTGAAATCGCATGATTTATGTGACTTACACAAAAACTGCACTAATCTGAATATAACCACTATTTTAATCAGTAAATAACACGTATTTTTTTAAAATATCAAGTCATTCCGAGTTGGGATGGTTATAGTAACGTTTAACGCAAAACTATGCGGTAAAACGGTCAAAAATCGGATTTTCGAATGATTTTTATAAAACTGATTTAGATCAGTAAGTAAACTGATATTTTTAGTTTAAAAATAATAATTTTAACTAATTTTAAGTTTATTTGGTGTTTGGTTAGTCATACGTGACTTCTGACTCCCGAAAACGTTACCGAATCGCTAAAATACGCATTTTTCAATGTACACTAGTATGGGTAAAATTGTGGGTGGACCTTATGTGTTAAAATGTGTTATGTGATTTAAACATGAGAATGTGAAAATATGTTAAGTTTTAACATGATTTTAAAGTTTTGAATTATGCGTGTATACTTGTGCGTTTTGAGCGGTAGAAATGGTAAAAATCTTGTTAAATGTGTAACTTGTTTGTCGAGCATGAAATTTGATACATATGAGATATTTTATGTATATTTGCTTTAAAAATGAAAAAAATAGATAAGTTAACAAGATTCCGCGTTTTCGATGATAAATTATATGAACGTTTATGTATATATATTACGACGCGCAAATCGTAGATATATTGCGTATAAACGGGAGTGTTAACGGATTTACACAATAATGGTCACCAATAAAATCATTCAAGTCGCAAAATCATAAATATATATATATATATATATATATATATATGGACTCATATATATATTAACGTGCCAACATAATCAAAAATGATAACTTTTCTAGAAAATCTCAAGGTTATGTGACAATTCTAAGAAACAGAGAAACTTAGGATTTTTGTGTTATGTATATTGATTTAAAATTGTTCCTATATATATTTAATAGGACGTGTAGAAATCAATTTCTGGGATTGTGCTATTTAAAAGACGCACCCAAAGGTGAGTGTCACTAAACCCCTCTTTTTACTGCTTTGTATATATTTTGGGGGTAGAACACGCCAATAAAAGGGTTTAATAATGTTTTTCGATTAAAACATACCTTATAATATAAAATATATATATATTTTCGTTGGAAATATATGAGGTTTGATAAATCATACGTTTCGAGATAAAACGTTTTTTATGAATGAATGTTTGGAGGAAATTTGGATGGTACGGTGTTTCCGAGGAGAAACAGACCGTAAAGTTGGGACGGATGCCGACATGGTCTCAAGGGAGGGGATTCAGGGGATTCGTTCAACTTCGTGTATTAAATTTGTCATATTAGTAGGATATATATATTGTACGTGAGGCAGACATCATATTGTTCTCGAAGAGGACCCTGCGCCCATGATGTTGTTTAATCATTTAAGTATTGCACGCGAGGAATTGTTGGTAGATCTATCGGGTTGACAACCCCGTCGTGATCGGTCGCCCCGTGTCAAGTCAAGCGACGAATTTAGATTATGATTATAGTCTAGCTTTGATTATCCCTGCATGGTAAATATATTGTTCGTATTGTCTAGCTAACATACGAGTTTGAAAATTGACGTTATAAATTTAATATACAAAACCTGGGTAAGAGCTTTATTGTCGGGTTTTTGAATCGCGATGGATGACCCATGGATTTTATTAAGGAAGTAAAATGAACTTTCTAAAAATTATATGGATGTTTTAAAATAAACACATAATCAGAAAGTTTTCCTTTGGAATGAATTGTTTGTATGTGAATATGTTAACTCACCTTCCTTTGTGTTGACACTTGATTTTAACGTGTTCTACAGGTACTTGAGTTCGGCTTCGGGAATCATGGCGTATCTTGTGTTTGAATGATGCAACTTTTTTTGTTTGAAAATGTTGGACGACTTTTAAACTTTCTGGGACGAATGTAATAAGATCCACGAGGATCAAAAACAACTTAACTTATGTGGTTGTGTCATGGTTTTTAAAATATAACAATTATGTTTTAAAATAAGTCGAAATGTCCAACAAATGAGTGCATCGATCAACAAGATATCAATGGGCACTAACATCTGTCACCACTACGTTAAATATTCCGCTGCGACGTTTTTGGGGGGGTGATAGAAGTTGGTATCAGAGCCAATGGTTGTTAGCGAACTAGATGTTTTCGGAGGAAAACACTAGACTTCAACCGAAGAATTTTGAGATTTAAAGTCCAAAATTCTGGAAGCCAAGATTTTTAAATAAACATGGAAAATTTTATCATGTATGAAAACCCTTATGTGTTTATGTGCATGCGTGATTTTCTGTTTAATTGGGCCTTATGTGTTACTATTCATATTGATCACACACTTAATTTGTACGGTTACGATATGTCATGTCTCGGTCTATAGAGCCATTAGTCGTCCTGCTCACTGATAATGTCGAGCCTACACTTGAGATTCTTTCGCCCGTCATTACAGAATCGTTTGATCTGCTATTCGAGTTACGTGTTTTGCTACACCTCTTTTAAGTCTACACTCGCCGTAGGAAGAGGACTCGACCCGTTGGAGAGATCGCATCGACTTCGAGAGCTGCGACAACGTCCACTATGAAGAAGCAGAAAGGGATCTGTGTCAATCGCTCTCACTGCGATCGTTAGTTCGGCACGTTACGCGGGGACTTGGAGACGACGAAGGGCAAGATGAAAGACTTAGAAGGACAGATGGACTGGTATGATGAGCTCAAGGACTTGGATAACAGTGCTTGGGATCAGATGCACTGGATAATAGTTGAGCTAGGAGAGCTTGTTAGAAAGATGGTGGACTTCCTGGGTTTGAAGCGTTAGTTGTTGATTGTATCTGTTGTTTGTATTGTATGCCTCATTTGATGAACCCTATTTACGGCTTGCATGCCAAATTTTTAGATATTTAGGAGGAAATTTCATATAGGCTTGTTGAGGGTGTTGATGTAGACATGCCAAATTTTGATTAGTCTTTGTACTAAAAACAAGCTTTGTAATTTCTGGTATAAATATCGAATGGGTTCCTTTTGGTTTAAAAATTGTTCTCATTAATATGTTTATATTATACATGTGCAATGTTTGGTCCACTATCATTTAATGATTGAATTATTTTGGATATTGTCTTATGTTGATATTATGCTGTAATAATAGAAACGATGAAATGCCGCCAAAAGTGAGACAGGGTTCTGGACTACCTACTACCCCAAAAGAGGTGGCACAACTCATAACTCAACACGTTAATACTGCCATGGAACAGCACGATGCTAACCAAAATGATGGCCAGGAACATGGATGTGGTGCTCACGGGCATGGTCTTGGTGGGACACAAATCGGAAACCCTTCAAGAGATATAATGATCGGAAAGTTTTAGTAGTTCCTGTGTTATGATATAATCGGAGCGTAATTCTGATTTTTCATTAACTCTGTGAATAGTACATAGATGTACACATAAAACAATCCAGGGTTGTAACCCAAGATCATATACTGGTACCCTATGCAATGACGTGGCAACGGTATGCGTGATGTCGGACCGTCATAGCGGATCGACCATTCAAATAATTCTGTATTCGAGCCTAGATCCGGGGATTCGCGAAAGCGAAAGTCTGAGAGTTCAAGGAAAGATACCGATGAGAAGCATGACAGGAAACGCAGTTCGAGGAAGGCGTATATAGCCAGTTCTAGAAAGGATAATGCCAGGGATGGCATGAGTTGTTTTGAGAGGAAGACTCACGAGGATGAGTGGAGAAAGTGCGCCAGATGTGGCCGAACCGGACATGTGACTCACGAGTGCTATGCTAAAAGTACTTCGGAGGGAGCGAAGCTAGAGGGATGCTTCCAGTGAGGTGAATAGGGACATTTCAGGAAGGATTGTCCTAAAGCAAAAATGGTCAGAATGCCGAGGGCAGAGTTTTCGAGATAAATGCTAGGAAGGCACGTAAAGATCCTGTTGTTGCTAGTGGTATGTTTTTTTATCAATAACCATTCTGCGATCGTACTCTTTGATACCGGAGCTGACTTGAAGTTTTGTTTCGAAAAACTTTGAACTATTTTTGTGTTCTCCAACAAGTAAGCTAAGTAAAAAGTACTCGATAGAACTAGCAAATGGTAAATTGATAGAGACTAGCGAAGTCGTTCATAGCTGTAGTATTTAGTTAGGTGATCATATTTCTAGTGTCGATTTATTTCCAGTGGAACTGGGGAACTTTGACATAGAGGTGAGAATGGATTGATTATCCAAGAATGAAGTAGGGACTATCGCTTGAAGAAGCTAGCTAGGATACCTCATCCTGATGACAGTAGAGAGGCGGAACTTGTTCCTGAAGACCGACCGAGCCGAGTGTCGAGTGTCGAGTGTTGAGTGTTGAGTGTTGAGGGTTGAGAGTCATCAGTCTTATGAGGATGCACGAGTTGTTGCGAAAAGGCTCTCATGCGTCTTTTGTTAACGTTGTGGATACGAAGGCCAAATGTAGGAATATCGAAGAGATTCCTATTGTACGTGATTATCCAGAAGTTTTCCTAAAAAGACTTACCTGGATTGCCCCCTGCGAGACAGATCGAATTTCGAACCGATCTGGCTCCTGGTGCTGCACCTAATTGCAAAATCTCCTTATAGATTAAGCACCGTTTGAGATGATATCGAATCAGCTTCAAGAGCTACTACACAAGGGTTTCATTCGATCAAGCTTTTCACTTTAAGTTGCATCTGTTTTGTTGTGAGAAAGGAGGTTGGATCCTTCAGGATGTGTGATGATTTCATAAAACTGAACAAGTTGACTATCAAGAATCGGTACTCTTTACCGAGGATTGACGATTTGTTCGATCAAGCTACAGGGATCCAGCTGCTACACGAAGATCGACCTACGATCAGGATATCATCAGTTGAAGGTTGCTGACGAAGATATTCCGAGGACTGCTTTTCGAACACGATATGGCCATTACGAGTTATTAGTCATGTCTTTTGACTAAATTAATGCACCATTTATATTCATGGATCTCATGAACAGGGTATGGAAACCCTAATTGGATAAATTCGTGATAGTATTCATCGACGATATACTTGCCTATTTGCGAACCAAGGAGAATCATGAGTGACATCTGAAGTTGATTATGGAGCTGTTGAGGGAAGAGAAGTTGCATGCCAATTTCTCTAAATGTGAGTTCTGGATTTGAGAAATTCATTTACTTGGACACGTTATAAATAAGGAAGGTATACATGCGGATCCGCCTAAGATCGAAGTGATCAAGAGTTGAGAAGCGTCAGAGACCTCGTCGGAAGTACGACAATTCATAGGACTTGTTGGGTACTACCGGAGACACATTGAGAATTTCTCTAAATTAGTGCAGCCTTCAACACTAATAACCCCAAAAGGAGAAAAGGGAATTGATTGGACAGAAAGGTAGGAGGAAGCTTTTCAAACCTTTGGAGGAAATGTTGAGAGCATGTACGATGGATTTCGAAGGAAGTTAGGATACTCACATGCCTTTGGCAGAGTTATCCTACAATAATAGTTATCACGCTAGTATCTAGGTTGCTCAGTTTGAATTCTTGCATGGGTGGAAGTGTTGATCACCATTTTGTTGAGCTAACGTGATAAAGGACAATAAACCAGACCTTAGTTTATCTAGGAAGCCAGCGACAGGATTTTCCTGGATTAAGGGAAGGTTAAAACTCGCCAATTGATCGACAGAGGGATTGCATGGACAATTGAAGGAAACTATTGCGATTTCAGATCGAAGATTTGGTTCTATTGAAGGAGTTACTTTAAAAGATGTTATTAAGTTACCAGAGAAAGGAAAAGCTGAGCCACATTGATTAGGTCCTTTCAAGAGCCCATCTTGAGTTGGATCAGTCGCTTATAGGCTCAAGCTACCATAAGGATTGAGTGGTGTACATGATGTACTGTTTGGGTCCAGTTGAAAGTGTATAATGGATAATACACTGATTTTGTTCTTTATAGATATTTATTTGGAAGATAAATGGAAGTTTATCAAAGTATCGTAGAAGCAGTACGTATAGCTAGAAGAGTTATGTTAATAACTGGAGAGGCGATTACAGCATTCTAGTGGTATATGTGATTTGTTGGTTGTGTAACCTGTGGATATCTGAAATGAATGTAAGAAGGAAAGAAAACGTTTATGGGATTAGATACTTTCGAGAGTCCATCTCGAGTTAGATCAATCATGTGTAAACTCAGACTACCTCAGGTACAAGGTAATGTATATGTAAATATACGCATGTTAAACCCGAAATGGTGGAACATTGACTTAATCTTTTTGATTAAGTTCTCGTAAAAGTCGAACCTTGGAAAGGGTGGAGAGCGTTCAGATGTGAGGTTAGGAATTGAGCGTGTGTGTAATATAGGTCTGCAAAGATTCTTCGTAAGAATCAAAGTTTCTCGCAGAAACTGCAAGACCATATTCATCAAACCTGTTTTTGTTGTTTCCACCTAGTGCGAAAACAAAATCTGTAAAGTAAAATTTCGGGGACGAAATTTCCTAAACAGGGGGAGACTGTGACACCTGGCTTTTCAGACCGTACCGTACAACTGTAACACGTGTTGTGAATAGATAAAAGGTTGTATTTGACTGATTATGATGTTTATATATGATATTTAATGAGTTGGTAAATTTAAACTCTGGTAAAAATTATGTTGGCAACGATAAGATAAACGTTTATTGGGTAACAGTTAAAATGCGAAACGAACATCAGTGACCACCCGATCAGTGTTAAAATCCTAAAAATAATCTGTTATGATTAGAATAGTAATTTTAATCATATTCGTGAGGAAAAATAAATTAAAACGCTAAGAAACTCTATTCTTCGAGTTTGAGCGCGTGTTAAAATGTGTTATGTGATTTAAACATGAGAATTTGAAAATATGTTAAGTTTTAACATGATTTTAAAGATTTGGATTAATGTATACTTGTGCGTTTTGTGCGGTAGAAATGGTAAAAATCGCGTTAAATGTGTAACTTGTTTGTCGAGCATGAAATTTGATACATATGAGATATTTTATGTATATTTGCTTTAAAAATGACAAAATAGATAAGTTAACAAGATTTCGCGTGTTTCGATGATAAATTATATGAACGTTTATGTATATATATTACGACGCGCAAATCGTATATATATTGCGTATAAACGGGAGTGTTAACGGATTTACACAATAATGGTCACCAATAAAATCGTTCAAGTCGCAAAACCATAAAAATATATATATATATGGACTCATATATATATATATATATTAACGTGCCAACATAATCAAAAATGATAACTTTTCGAGAAAATCTCAAGGTTATGTGACAATTCTAAGAAACAGAGAAACTTAGGATTTTTGTGTTATGTATATTGATTTAAAATCGTTCCTATATATATATAATAGGACGTGTAGAAATCAATTTATGGGATTACGCTATTTAAAATACCCACCCAAAGGTGAGTGTCACTAAACCCCTCTTTTTACTGCTTTGTATATATTTTGGGGGTAGAACGCGCCAATAAAAGAGTTTAATAATGTTTTTGGATTAAAACATACCTTTTAATATAAAATATATATATTTTCGTTGAAAATATATGAGGTTTGATAAATCATACGTTTCGAGATAAAACGTTTTTAATGAATGAATGTTTGGAGGAAATTTGGATGGTACGGTGTTTCCGAGGAGAAACAGACCGTAAAGTTGGGACAGATGCTGGTCTCAAGGAAAGGGATTCAGGGGATTCGTACAACTTCGTGTATTAAATTTGTCATATTAGTAGGATATATATAGTGTACGTGAGGCAGACATCATATTGTTCTCGAAGAGGACCCTGCGCCCATGATGTCGTTTAATCATTTAAGTATTGCACGCGAGGAATTGTTGGTAGATCTATCAGGTTGACAACCCCGTCGTGATCGGTCGTCCCGTGTCAAGTCAAGTGACGAATTTAGATTCTGATTATTGTCTAGCTTTGATTATCCCTGCATGGTAAATATATAGTTCGTATTGTCTAGCTAACATACGAGTTTGAAAATTGACGTTATAAATTTAATATACAAAACCTGGGTAAGAGCTTTATTGTCGGGTTTTTGAACCGCGACGGATGACCCATGGATTTTATTAAGGAAGTAAAATGAACTTTCTAAAAATTATATGGATGTTTTAAAATAAACACATAATCAGAAAGTTTTCCTTTGGAATGAATTGTTTGTATGTGAATATGTTAACTCACCTTCCTTTGTGTTGACACTTGATTTTAACATGTTCTACAGGTACTTGAGTTCGGTTTCGGGAATCATGGCGTATCTTGTGTTTGAATGATGCAAGTTGTTTTGTTTGAAAATGGTGGACGACTTTTAAACTTTCTGGGACGAATGTAATAAGATCCGCGAGGATCAAAAACAACTTAACTTATGTGGTTGTGTCATGGTTTTTAAAATATAACAATTATGTTTTAAAATAAGTCAAAATGTCCAACAAATGAGTGCATCGATCAACAAGATATCAATGGGCACCAACTTCCGTCACCACTACGTTAAATATTCCGCTGCGACGTTTTTAGGGGTGTGACATTTACCATAGTACCCTGACCCAATACCCGCACCAGGACCACCCATGAGTATCAAAAACGTGCAGGAACTCCGCACGTTTGGTGAGGAGTTAGTAGATGAAAGAGAGAGAATAAGACATTGGGAAAAAGCTCGTTTGGAAGTACGACGAGCGAAATATGCAATAATGGATGAACCACTAGAAATAATTATAATATACATACATATATATATATATATATATACGAGTAGTTTGAAAAAAAATCAACTAAAATAGATAACCTAATACTTACTGATGCATAACTAGTAGTTTGTTTTAAATTCCAGTTACAGTTTGTAATAGATGCATATATATAAAATAGAGTAAATGTCGCAATGCTCGACGGTTTTGACCAATGTGTTTGTTTGTGTAATTGTTGGCATTAAATCTTATTCTGTGATATTAATACCTGATAATTGTTTGTAAATCCAGATGGACAACGAAGAAAAATAGGAAAACCAGAATAATGATAACCAAATAAATAATAGTGTCATTCAACACATAGTAACACAAGGAATTAGAGATGCTATGCCATATATTATCCAGACTGTTAAAGAAGCGGAAAATAATAAAAGTAATACTAGAAGTAAACGACCACCTACTGAACCCAGTCACAGCGTAAACAATGGACCGTTACTTCAATTGCCTATTCCAAAAAGAAGAAGAACCATGTCATATGGTTGTTCTTACAAAGAATTCTAGTCTTGCAAACCAATAGAATTCTCTGGCAATGAAGTAGCCATTACAGCTCTACGCTGGATAGAAAAGACAGAGGTTGTCTTAAAAATAAGCAAGTGCGCAGAGGAAGATAAAATCATGTTTGCTTCCAATCTTTTTAAGAATGCAGCCTTAGAATGGTGGAATACTATTCTCCAGTCTAGGGGAAGTGACAGAGTCTATAATATGGAATGGACTGAGTTTAAGAACATGATCGAAAGGAAATTTTGTCCTCCCAATGAAAAAGAACAAATTGCTAATAAGTTCTTAAACCTTAGAATGACTGGAATAGACTGTAAGGGTTACACTACCATATTCTTCGAATATGCTAGAATAGTGCCAACCCTAGCCTCACCAGAACAAGTATTAATCTCCCGTTACATCTGGGGATTAATCAGTGAGATTAGACATGTAGTCAAGGCAGCTAGACCACAAACTATAGAAGAAGCTTTAGAACTAGCAAATACCTTGACTGATGAATTGATACATACGCAAGAAGAAAACCAGAGGAAGAACCTAGCCCAGAAACTTACCCAGGAATTTCGCTACGGTAATTCCAACCGTAGGAAGAACATAGGCTCTACTTCCGCACCTTACTGTAAGTCTTGCAAGAAGAAACATTCAGGAAGATGTTCCACCTACTGCAACTTCTGCAAAATACCTAGACACAAGGAAGAAGACTGCAGGAAGAAACCCAGTAATGGAGTATGCTTCAATTATGGAGAAAAGGGGCATATTAAACCGAACTGTCCGAAACTAGCTCCAGCCATGAACAACAAGACTACTAAGAATGCTAGAGCTTTTATTCTGATAGCAGAAGAAGCCAAGATGATTCCGGATGTGATTGTCGGTACGTTTTTAGTTAATGATGTTTTTGCTAAAGTATTATTTGACTCTGGTGCGAACCAAAGTTTTATTAATACTTCATTTTGCAAAATTCTTAATCAATCATTAACTAAACTTCAACAAGAATGTCTAGTGGAGACGAAAAATGGAGAATCTATTAAGATCACTGAAATCTTGCAGGGAGCAAGAATAGAAATTCTAAACCATAATTTTATTGCTAACCTTTATCCAATGAACCTAGCTAGATTTGATATTGTATTAGAAATAGATTGGTTAATAACCAATAAAGCCAGTATTTTATGTGATCAAAAGTCAATACAAGTATATTCGCCAAAAGGTGAAAAGATCATAATTAAAGGAGATAAGCCAACTAGATCTACAAAATTCATCTCTGTGATGAAAACAGTAAATTATGCAAGGAAAGGATCGTTAGTATATATGATTTCCATAATCATTAACACTAAAGGCAAAGAATTGAAAGATATTCCCGTATTATCTCAATTCCTAGATGTTTCCCAGAAGAGCTACCCAGACTACCACCAGATCGGGAAGTCGAATTCAAAATTCACCTACTACCAGGAACAACACTGATTGCTAAAGCACCTTACCATTTGTCGCCAGCAGAGATGCAAGAATTAAAGAAATAGTTGGATGAATTTCTGGAGAAAGGTTTCATACAATCAAGTTCATCACCATGGGGAGCACCAATCTTGTTTGTCAAGAAGAAAGACGGATCAATGCGTATGTGCATTGATTACCGAGAATTGAACAAAGTCACGATTAAAAATCAGTACCCATTACCGAGAATCGATGATCTGTTTGATCAACTGCAAGGAGCTCGATTCTTTTCTAAGATCGATTTACGCTCAGGATATCATCAACTGAAAGTACAAGAAGAAGACATTCCTAAAACTGCCTTCAGAACAAGATATGGCCATTATGAATTTACCGTCATGCCATTTGGTTTAACCAATGCCCTAGCTGCATTTATGGACATGATGAACAGAATATGTAAACAATATCTGGATAAATTCATAATTGTCTTTATAAATGATATTCTCATTTATTCTAATAGTAAAGAGGAACATGCAGCGCATCTGCATGCACTTCTTACATTATTGAGAAAGGAAAAGCTTTATGCTAAATTTTCAAAATGTGAATTTTGGTTACAAGAAGTACAATTCCTTGGACATTTAGTCAATCATGAAGGAATTCACGTGGATCCCACAAAGATCGAGGCAATTACTAAATGGAAAGTCCCTGAATCACCAACGGATGTGAGAAGTTTTCTTGGACTAGCAGGTTATTATAGACGGTTTATCCGAAATTTCTCTAGAATAGTCATTCCTTTAACAAAACTAACCTGTAAATCAGTTAAGTTTGATTGGGGACCAAAGTAGGAAGAAGCCTTTAGAATCCTTAAGCAAAGATTAACCAACGCACCCATACTAGCATTACCAGAAGGAACTGAAGACTTTGTAGTCTATTGTTACGCTTCTAAATTAGGTTATGGATGTGTGTTGATGCAACGTCAAAAGGTTATAGCCAATGCCTCTAGACAACTTAAGAATCATGAAGAGAATTATACAACCCATGATTTAGAGTTAGGAGCCATAATTTTTTCCCTTAAAATTTGGAGACATTACCTTTACGGTAGTAAGTTTACCATTTTCACCGATCATAAGAGTTTAAGATATGTTTTTAGGCAAAAAGAATTAAATATGAGACAAAGACGCTGGATGGAAATTCTTAGCGATTATGATTGTAGTATCCAGTATCATGTAGGAAAAGCTAATGTAGTAGCTGATGCTTTAAGTCGAAAGTATCATGAAAACCAAGACGAGTACGTTCTCTCAAATTAAATCTGCAGATAGATTTAAACGAGCAAATTAGAGAAGTACAAGAATCAATAATCAAGTACGATACTGAAAAATTAAAAGGAATGATTAACGAATTAGAACTAGGAATAAATGGAATTTGGAGATTCCATAAGAAAAGAATTTGGATACCTAAACAAGGAAACCTACGCCATCGAATTTTAGAAGAAGCCTATAAGTCTAAGTATACAATACATCCCGGAAGTGATAAAATGTATCAAGACTTAAGAAAGAATTTTTGTTGGATAGGAATGAAAAGGGATATAGCAGCCTATGTAGCCAAGTGTTTAACCTGTTCACAAGTTAAAGCTGAACATCAGAAACCCTCAGGTTTACTGCAGCAATTGGAAATGCATGTATGGAAATGAGGATTGATAACAATGGACTTTGTTACCAAATTACCCAAGACAAGAAAAGGTAATGATACAATTTGGGTGATTGTAAACAGATTAACCAAGTCTTCTCATTTCTTACCAATGAAGGAAACTTTTAGTATGGAACAATTAGCCAAGTTATATGTAAAGGAAATAGTTTCATTACATGGAATTCCGTTATCTATTGTGTCTGATAGAGATAGCCGTTTTACTTCTCATTTTTGGACTAGTTTCCAAAAAGCAATGGGAACCAAGTTAAATCTAAGCACAGCTTATCATCCTCAAATGGATGGACAAAGCGAAAGCACAATTCAGACAATGGAAGATATGCTTAGAGCTTGTGTAATTGATTTCGGAGGAAATTTGGACGATCATTTACCATTAATAGAATTTTTCTACAATAAAAGCTATCATACCAGTATCAATGTTGTACCATTTGAAGCACTTTATGGACGAAAGTGCCGAACCCCAGTCTGTTGGGCAGAAATTGGAAAAAAAACAATTATCTGGACCAGAAATAGTACAAGAAACAACGGACAAGATCATTCAAGTCAAGGAAAGACTAAAAGAAACATGCGATCGACAAAAGAGTTATGCTGATAACAGGCGAAAACCATTGGAATTTGAAATAGTAGATAAGGTATTATTAAAAGTTTCGTCATGGAAAGGGATAGTTAGATTCATCAAAAGGGGAAAGCTAAGCCCAAGGTATATTGGACCCTTTGAAATTATTAGAAGGATAGGACCTGTAGCTTACCAGCTACAACTGCCAGAAGAAATGGCAGGAATACATAATCTATTCCATGTATTTAATCTCAAGAAATACTTAGCAGATGAATCGTTAGTGGTACATCTTAATGACATAGAGGTAAATGAGAAGCTTAAGTTTGTAGAAAAACCACTACAAATTGAAGATAGAAAGATCAAGAATCTCAAACACAAGAGATTAGTTCTAGTCAAAGTGAAATGGGATTCCAAGAGAGGACCAGAATACACTTGGGAGCTTGAATCAGAGATGCAGAAAAAATATCCACACCAGTTCCACTAGACCTCGAGGATGAGTTCTAAAACAAGGTGGGGAGGATATAACAACTCTCCTAAAATACTTATAAACATCCTTATATGTCATAAATTACACCCCGTATACGAAAAATAGGCCCGAAATATTTTTTATTTAACAAAATTAATTAAAAACAAGAAATAAGGGGCGCTCGCGGGGCGCGACCCCCTTGACTAAATCCGTCGCGGGCCGCGACCAGGTGGCCACCAGGCGTAACCCGGAGCCGCCACGTGTCCCACTCGTGTCAAGGCTAGCCCTTGAGTCAGCCAAGCTAGGACCTACCCTAGAGGCTCTAGCGGGGCGCGAAGACCCCCTTGTTTCTCTCGCAGGACGCAAGAAAGAGGCTAACCAGCCCTATAAATAGAGGAGATCGGCTTCAATTGTTTCTCATTCAAAATTTCGATCTCTCTCTCAATTTTATGAATAGTAAAAGTAATTCTCGGGCATAATACCCACTAAATATGGAAGCTCTGCCCCGATGTAAGTATTATAACCCCCGGTTACGTATTAGTTACGCTGCCCGATTGATCTAGTGCTCCGTAACGCATGTCGAGGCTCTGCCTGACTCAGTCGTTGGAGTTCTGTCTCGGGGAGGGTATAGCTAATGTAAAATTTGGGTTATTGTACTAACGCGTGTGCATTGTTTAAATTAATATATTATAACCAGGAAGTCACAAGGAAATACCTAAATTAGCAATGTGAGTAATTCCTCTTTTTGTAAATTGTTTTTACAAAACCTCAGTTATTTAATGTACAATTCACAGTGATTGAGTATTTGTAAATCTACAATTATCGCCGGTATGTTGGGTTTTGTATACATAACTTGTTACTACACTGTGAGTAGTAGCATGACCATAAGTTAGGATTGACAGTACCGTGTGTGACAATTAAAGTATATGTAAACAAATGTAATTGTGGATGCCCTCAATGCTGTAAAATGATAAAACTTGTTTTATTAAACTGGGATTCACTCATCAGTATTTTTCCACTGACAAAAATGGATTAAACGAGTTTCAGGCAACAAAATGTGAAAGCTAAAATAGAACCCATCTGGAGAGCACTGAAGACTTCGAAAAAGTGGCTATAAAAGTTACGTAAATAAAAAAGAAGTTTTATTTGAATAAAATAGGGTTTATCCCTATAAACATGTTATGAATGGAAACTTGGGTTTTACCCATGTACTTATTATTTATAAAATGAGGTGTTTCACTCTGATAAAATATTTCTTAACTACGGTCCTGATATAAATTCCGCTGCCAAATTAATAAACACCGATACCACCGAATGTGCGAGCTCGCGGCCGCCCGCCTCCCGGGGCAAGGGGTCGAGGGTTGCGACAAGGTTAAATCGAGAGGTTTCGCTTGGTTTAAAAATAGAACGTTTTGTTATTATATTAGTTGGGTAGAGTGGTGTAAATACCCTTTGTATATGCTGTAACTGTGTACCCTTTGCCCGTTTGGGTCGGGGGTGTTATTGGTTGTTTGGCCTTTTGCCCGTTTGGGTCGAAGGCGTGTTACTTTTCAAAAAAAAAAAAGAAAAAAAAAAAAAACTTGCCAAGAGAATATAGGATGTATTTGAGCAAGCTTTTTAAGGTTGTTTCCTCTTAAAACATCATTCAAAGATAAAAATTGATCTATTGGTGAAAATTGAGCAAGTAAATCTATTATATTCGGACTGGTCAATTCCTAGATTTGGAAGCGATGGTCTCACATGAGGATTATTCGGTGTTTTCTTTATCAGTAAAAAGTATTCTTGGTGAACTTTCCTCAAGCTCATCACTCAAAACATGACAATTATCATTAGATTTGTAAGAATTATTTTCTTTATACAACCCGTGTAACACACAGAAACTTAAACTAGTATGTAATACACAAATATACATAGTCTTCGTATGTGCATCTTTTAAATATAACTTTATTTAAACTAAATGATAATAATTTATTATTGTGTCATAAATAAGATTTGTTATTCTTATTAATAATTGTATTTATTCAGAATAAAGGATATATAATTTGTTATTCTTATTAATAATTGTATTTAATCAGAATAAACGATATATATATTTGTATAGGTTCCCCCACTATTAGATTTGTAGAATAGAGCCCTGGTATAGTTGCAACTATAACCTCGAAGAGCAAGGGTTGTTTATTTAGTTGAAGAGTAAATAGAGTATGATTTTGCTATGGGATATTATTAAGATCTTTTGTAACTATTGAACTAAGTTGCCAATGATTTTCAGTTGCCACTAATGATGAATTGTTGATCAGTTATGTTTAAACATAATGGAAAACATGTAAATCATACCTGTTACAGTAGACATACCAAAAGAGAATCCAGTCAGGGACGCAACCACAGAGTTTCCGACATAATTGTCAGCTTGATCCGGTTCCCGTTTCGGATGTATGTTCTTGATGGTAGTACCGAAATCTAGGGTTAGGATTTCGTAACATGGAGAGAGAGGGAGGTCGAAATTATGATTGATGTTATGAGTGTCTAACCTTATTCCATCTCTAGTAATCTCGTTATATACACCAAAGGAGAAACCTAATTAATTAATAAGAATAGTATGGTCTATCAAGAATTACCAACTAATTATATTATAGGTATAATATATTTTAATCTATATAATATACACAATTAAATATAATATAATAATTATATTTAATCTTATATGAATTGCAAATGAAGTTTCTTTTAGCAGTTCATGTAAACCCGATAGAGTTGTTGCCCCTTGAACCCTACCAAAGGTAGACCTGTTGGAATCCCTCATGGTCTTGAGAGTTGTACTTTACAACCTTAGAAGTTCCTTAGTCCCTAAAGTCGTAATAATATTGAACAAGCAAGTATTGTATTTTAATTTCTAAGCTCGTGTCAATGTTTATTAAGAATTGTATTTTTAAGTATATACTAACTAGGTTATTTCCCGTGTGACACACGGGTGTAATAAATAAAACATTATATAAACTTTAAAGCTATAAGTAACTTAGATTACACATAAATTTTAATAACCAAGAGATATAAATTAATGCATTAGAGTTAAGGCACTGACTCGGTGAGAATATGATTGTATTACGAAAATATACAAATAATTCATAAATTTGTAAATATTGTTTACTTGGTAAATAGTGTTGCTGGTGTTCTATTGTTTAGATCATACGTAATAGATTTCGAAAAATTTGATGATGGTAATATCTTGTTAGAATTTGTTGTTTTAAGTATCATATTGGATCCATGAGAATCCAACAAAACTTTTTAAATTTAGACCTCTCGGTAGCGTTGGTATAAGCATTGTCAGGGGTACAACCTATAAGAAATAGTTAACTTTTGTTTTTTGAAAAATTGAAGTTAAAAAGCACATTAATAATGTATACGTGTATAAGGTATATATATATATATATATATATATATATATATATATATATATATATATCATACCATCAAAAATGCTAGATGAAATGTTCTTTCCTTGTCACCTAAAAAATAGTTGTTTTTTTTACGTGTGTTACATATATTTTAAAAATATAAGTCGTCAATCGATGTACGATGTTGGTAGGTTTTACAGAAGAACAACGAATTTGAGCGTTAGATTACATTTGCTTGTATAATGAGAATGCAAAATAATAAATTGTATTATAAGATTATATATGTAATAATATAGAATATCGGTAAATATTTTTATGACAAAGATTGATAGATGCCATTTTTTTTTTGAAAGGCATTAATAGATGTCAAATAAGAAAAACAATTATGCAACTCTTCGTATTCATTAATTTCATCAAGCAAACAAATATATGATATTTCTTAAATAGTTTATTAGCTTAATAAATAATAGAGTTAAATGCCATTTTAGTCCCTGTGGTTTGGGTCATTTTGCCAGTTTAGTCCAAAGGTTTCATTTTTAACCTGTGGGTCCAAAAAGGTTTCACAGTTGCCATTTTAGTCCACTGGGTTAACTTCATCCGTTTTTTCTGTTAACGAGAAGGCCAATTCGGTCTTTTTATATGGCTGAATTGCCCTTTTAGTTAACAGAATTACATACAAAATGACCAAATTGGCCTTCTCGTTAACAGAAAAAATAGATGAAGTTAACCCAGTGGACTAAAATGGCAACTGTGAAACCTTTTTGGACCCCACAGGTTAAAAATGAAACCTTTGGACTAAACTGGCAAAATGGCCCAAACCACAGGGACTAAAATGGCATTTAACTCTAAATAATAATATCAATAATATCTATCAATGCTTCGAGTTAAAAGAACAGTTATAAATAAAAAGTTATTAATAACATATAAACATATTATATATTATGTTTCAAATACAGGGTTATTTGGTTGGAATATTGTCCAAAAAATAAAGATGGGTAAAGTTTTGAGTAATATAATATATGAAGTTTGGAAAAAGATAAAAAGCAACATAAGTTTAAAATAAAAAGAAAAACAAATTATTTACTTGTATTTAAACAAATAATTAAATAAACTGTTAAAATGGATGATTCAATGTGAAGCGAACGAATGTTAGTTGTTTTTGATTATAGACAAAGATGAATATGAAAGGTAGGTGTTTGTATGTTTGTATAAAATAAAAGTGTAGTTATTTATAAATTAATATTAATTATTCAAAGTATATTTTTTTATTTTTTAAATTGTGTTCTAATATAATTATCTATAAGAGATGACCTAATATGATGACAAGTGTCCATAAAGTGGTTTCTTTTATTATATAAGTATAGATTACCTAAAATCTCTTGATAATAGTAAAATCACTAGCATTATTGTGTTTTGTGGTTTTGAGTTTGTGCGGATAACTTTTGAATCAGGAGATCACTTTTAGATGAAGGTTATTTTCGTGGTACTCCAAAATTCTTTAATCGAATAAGACAAAGGTTTCAAATGTTGGATATGAGGTATGATCCAAACAATAACACTTTGGACGACGAAGGAATACTATTTAAGTTAAATATTAAAGTTCATAATTTCTCGGTATGATCCAAACAATAAAAGTAATGCGGAATAAATATTTAAAGAAACATTTATTTATATAGTTATTTAACTAGGGGAGGTCATTTGCGTACACACATAAAAAGTTATCTTAAACATTTCGAAATTTATCCTACACATATTTAAATTTATTCTACACAACTCGTAATTTATCCTACACACCTAGTAATTTGCCCTACACTCTAAATTATTATTATTATTATTATTATATTTTGAAAATAAGTTACAAATTTAATGTAGTTAGTTATTAAAGAGAAAAACTAGAAATTAATGATCTACGTAAGTTTACAAATATATCCTTACATTAAAACTAAATTCAAATATTAAATGAAGTAAAAATGAAGCATTCTTATTAGTTGAAACTTCTTTTTTTCTTCTTACAAATTTTTTTTTCTCATTTGAAACCTCCACTATTTAACTAAGAGTTAATTAAATAATAATTAAATATTAGTGAATGAATAATATTCTTATAGTTACAAATGGTCTTTGTAGTTACAAAAGGGTATTTTAGTCATTCTACTTAAATTTAACAGAATTTAGTATTAATACCCAAACTCTTTACAAACATATATTTACAAGCCTCAAAACTATTAAAAAAAAGTTTATACCCAAAGGCGATACTACCTATAAACCATAGGGTCCATCTATGTAATTAAAACTAAAAAAATAGAATAACCTTTATCAGGTATGTATTCCGCACCTCCTAACTTGTATCAGTGTATATTCTGTTTTCTCATTTGGTATTAAGTAAATCCCAATTACTTAATTAAAATGTCCAGATGACACTAAAAACGAAAACAAACATGGCATTAAATTACTATCAAGTGTAATGTTGTAAACCAAGGTCTCGGAGGTCCACTACTCGCCGAGTAATCGCTATCAGGTATAGGTTGTTGATGCAATTTTCTTCAACCCCGTCTAGTTATTAGGAATCAATCAAAAGTGGTCAACGTTGGTCAGAATCAGATCTAGTTGGTCAACTCGGTCGAGTTTGACTTAAAGAAAAATAAAATATAATTCTCATGTCTATTAGAACCAATATTATTTTTCAAGGAATGAATATCATTCATTGAAATAATTTACTATTAGAACATGCATTTTTTATATTAGTGTTCATGTATTTTATTATAAATATTGGTAAATATGTTTGGATACTACCCAAACACTCTATACCTAAATCGAGTACTTGCAACTCTTTAATTAACTAATTTGAGAACGTCTAACGACTTCTACAACACAAGTATGATAATTAGTTTATTGAGTTAGACTTGGATGAGAGGAAAACTGGTAGGGAAGAACTAATTAAGAGGATAAAGGCAAAGGGAAACAGAATAATAAATTTGCTAATATAGATTTCTAATATTTACTTATATGATAAAATATTTTTATTAAGTTATATAACGATTTTGCTTATTCAATATATTTATATTTGTACTGTATAAATTTAAAAATATGTTATTTGTCGAGTAAATTACAAAAGTCGTTCTTTATGTTGACATCATATTGCAAATTATGTCATTTGTCTTCAAAAACGTACTCGATATTTGCAAACCCTTGCAAGTCACGTCCTTTAGCCCTAACCCAATAAGTTTTCATGGTTAAATTTGACCAAGTGGACCCCACACGAGGGTATTTAAGTCATTTTACCCTAAATACTAAAATTAATCATCATAAAGATAAACAATTAGAACCGTTAACTAATTGGTACTTTGAAGTGAGGCCAAATTAGGGTTAGAAGAGTAAAGATGATGAAGACCAAGTGACTGGAGCCATTTATTATATTATTAGATTCAATAAAGTTATTTGATGAAGGGTATTGAAGAGTGTTGGACCCAACTGCAAAAGGATTAATGTAAAGACTAAATCTAGACCACTTTTGGATTAGGGTTACAAAGATTGATTGATGGTGAATAAGTTGAGATAGAGACAAAAAGGCCGGCCTGGCGGCTGGCAGCTCAAGTGGGAATGTGATTGGAAGTGAGAAAAGGGGGTGGAGATCAAATTAATCAATCGATTTCAGAGAAGGTGCAATGGAGGTGAGATGGTTGTTGGGATTCGGATTGGTGTTTATGTGTGGAAGAAAGATGTTGAACTTAGCCGGGAACCGCTGCTATCATCGTCATCTAGCCACCGCCGCCTATGAACTTGGCCAAGAATAGCTTACAGCCGAAGTCGTCGTCGCTATGGTTTACGGCGGAACCCTAGTCCCGCCGCTGACGTTATCCCTTATACATCAGATGAACATGAGGGTGGCTTAGGGTTGGGGCTATGGTGTTTTGAGGTTGAGGTCTCGAGGAATGAAGAAGATGAAGATGCTGATGATCTTAGTAAAGAGAGAGAGACATAAATATGGTAGAGAGAGTTAAAGAAAGGGTTAGATTTTTAAGGTAAAATGACCAAAATACCTTTATGTGGGGTCCACTTGTTCATATTTAACCATAAAAACTAACCGAGTTAGGGTTAAAGAACTTGACTTGCAAGGGTCCGCAAACATCAAGTACATTTTTTGTACTTTTTAAAGGTAAAGGATATAATTTGCAATCTGGTGTCAACATAAAGAACGATTTTTGTAATTTATCCTTATTTGTCGGTATGAACCAATAAAACTGATCACACATATAATTATTTTTCATAGAATAAAATCGTCCTTCATTTTCTACCGACTTAATAAGCAAGTCACTAAAACCTTGTTCGCTCTTTACGGTACGGTTGTTCAAAAAGGCTCGTGATTCGAGATGTATCTGAACTAAGATAAGCTCACTTTAAACACACACGCACACACATTAGATGGGTGTCCGCACGATATGGCATAAAACACAGACACTGTTTAACACCCTGACTTTTGCAGAAGTGTATACGTGTGACCAGATCGGTTCTCATTGCATTCGCTTATAACAAACAACTATATGATCAAAATGATGTTCATCCATTCATAAAGTTTAAAATATTACAAACACCAGTCATTTAAGTTTCAAACAACACAACCTCTGATTAAGTTACAAACCAACAAAAGTGGATGACATCTAAACTTGAAATTTACATCCCGAAACAACACCAGCACCCAAGATCCAACTTGTTTCCTGAAATACATGTAATTTTGAAAACATCAACAAAAGTTGAGCGAGTTCATGTGTTTTGTATGAATACTGGTAAACTTGTAAACATTTGAGAGACTCATTTGAAAACAGGTATGAAAAGCATCTATGAACAGATCAATTAATGTTTTGCAAGGACATTAATGTATGTGAAGACATAGGGAGTACTCAATATGAGTAGACTTTTGTCTTTGTTGAATCTTCTCAACTGTGTCGAATTCCCTCGACTGTGTCAAATCACCTTGACTGTGTCAAATTCCCTTGACCGTATCAAACCACCTTGACTGTGTGAAATCCCCTTGACCATTGTCGAATCACCTCGACTGGGACACTAAAGCACACTAAGTGGTCACACAAGGACCATGAGTGGGGCTCGGCCGTACCCGTTAGTGTCACACCCCGAATTTCCACGTATTACCGGTGGGCCCGGTGGGGAGTATCGTGACGTAGTTGTTATCATCATAGTCAAACAACACAAATTTAAATGCACAGCGGAAGCAAAAGATAGATTTATTTCAACTGAATAAATTGTAATATTAAGTATCACAAAATAGTTGATACAGATCCACAGGCGGATCGAAAGATAAAAAAAATTATTGTTCTACAGACTTTAACATCTAGAGCTTGCGAGACTTGATTATTGATGTCTGGAGTAGCCAGCCTATTACGTATAGTACCTGCACTTAGCCTTTTTGGAAAATACGTCAGTTTACACTGGTAAATACAACTTAACTGACTCATTTTGAAAAGAGTTTGAAAATTGATTTGAATGCGCTTAGGCAAAAATATCTTCTATAACTTAGGACAATAATTTAAAAATAATCTTGTATACAGTTTTACTTATTTGTCATCCATCAGGGCCGGTTGGTAGGGCCGATCTTGATTAACTGACACACCACATGTATAATACCCACAAGGTTGATTCCTTTAAGTGGGCTACCAGGTTTTACATATGCAACTGTCAAGTGTACACCTACACCCCGTGCTTAGGTCGTGGCCATTTCTTTGAATGATGCCAAGGATATCCGGGACATGGTCATTTAACCCCCAAAGGCCATACACCAAATAATATAGAATAAAACGAGTTATGTAAATACATTAATCACAATCCGATTTAAATGACTACATACCCGACCAAGCGGTATTATTATAATACCGTATCCCAAGCCCGTATCGGGAAAATAAGTTAAGAGTATTTACCTGAGCTAAATATAAATTCAATCCCAGCCGTATATCAATTCAACAAGTACAGATAGCTTTTACTGGGCTCCTAATCTGGAACGAAGGTTTTTAATAACCTATTAGAATCCTAACGGGTCTTTAATTAAGTCTAAACTTAGACCGGTTAGTTTTCAAAAGGAAGACACGGTTCAAACGCATGATAAAGCGAAGACCGGTTTATAATGTGGTTTTGACCCGACAAGCTTGTATGCTTGTTTAATATGGGTAACTTAAACACATTCTGGATTTTGAGACAAAACGGTATGGTTTGACCCGTTTCGGCTAAATTATACAAACTAGTTACATAAACCGATCCGAACGCGAAAAGTGCGTAACGGGTAACCATATGAGTCATATACAAGTTTCCTAAGTTAATATGCCTTAAATATGTTGTGATATCAGTAAAATATTTTCTATTATGTCCAAAACGGATTTAAACTCAAATTATGCCCCGTAAGGGCATTTTGGTCATTTAAAAGGTTATAAAAGAGTTTAAATATAATTCTGAGTTTTGGGTCTGATGTAATTAGTAAAAATACTTAATTTACTAAGCTATATCAGTAGGGTATAACCTATATGTGAAATTGATCATTTCTAACCATACTATGCACCGAAGGGGCATTTTGGTAATTTCACTTAAGGTTTAAAGGTCAAATCTGGAAATCTGAGCTTAAAACTTTTTCTTACAGCTAAATTATAGAAATTCACTTAAAACATCAGTAGGTATCAAGTCTTATATATCTAAAATGGTTTTAATACATACTATGCGCTAAAAACGCGTAAAAAGGCGATTTTGAGCTCTTTCTGGGTTTTATAAGAAAGGATGATATTTTTATTATTCTAGAAGGCTTAAAATGTTCTATTTATCATATTAGATCAGTATCAAAAGGTTTGGTAAAACTCATTTTATAGCCTAAAAGGGTAAAACCGACAACTACTGAATTAAGCTTAGAACTCTAGGTTATGTTCAGCCTAAAAATAAATAAAAATCTCTAAAAATCCCAAAATATTATTTTATATCAGTGGGTAAAAAGTTTGGTATCAAAATCGAGTTTAGATAGGCTATATGCTAATTACGCCATTTAATTACTAAAAATCTTTCTAATTACGCTAATGAGCATAACTCTTAATCTAGACCTCAAACTGATGTCGAATTTTTGGTACAAGTTTATAAATCAGTAACTAAGGTTCCTACTCTTTTACATTTTCAAAATTCATGTTTTAAGGTCATATGGGCATAATAGTCAACATTTAGGCTTTTAACGGAAATATGCATATGAATCGGATAACTAATGAACCAAGTCGTATAATCACAAAGAGTTATACTTATATGAAACCTGGTCCTAAATAAGCTCTAAGGCATATTTAAACTATGCTCTAATGGGTCAGAACTGAAAGTCAAAGCAAAAGTCTACTTTTGCGACTTTCGGTTTCGAACCGAGCTAAAACTGAAAATTGTCGAGTTGAACATGTTTAGACATGTTCTTACATTAATTACCAAGTTATATTAATGACAAAACAGGTTGCATAGCTTCTACATTGCTAATTATGCATTAATTTGAAAATAAGCTTTCTGTTGACTTTTTAAGATTAACTTTGACTCGACAATTGACCTAGTTAGAGTGGGAATCAAAGGGTGCCCTTTTAAGGGTTTATTGCCCACATAATTACCAACTCATAGGTACTTTCAATTTGAAATTTGACTGGACAAATTAAGATTAATGACAAAGTCAAATCCTAATTACGATGGTTTGACTTTTTGGTTTAAAGGCTAATTAAAAGAACTAAACAAGGATTAGAACTCTTACTTAAGGTCCTTGCTATTTTTTCTACACTTCTTAATCTTCTCCCAAGTCAGCTACCTCCAGAAATGAGTGCTTGAATTGTTGCAAGTGAATGAACACTTGAACAAATGAACTCATGGTCCTTATATAGGTTTCTTAGAGCTCCAAGATCATTCCAACAAAGTCTATGAATGTTCCCTGGTCATTCCAAGTGTCCCTAGGCCCTTAAAAACCATCAAACAAGCCCATAGAATCGAAAAACAAGCTTCTAAGTCGGTGCAACTTGCTGGAACATGCAGCTGCCAAGTTTTTCTGCATCTGGGCACCTTAGGCGCCCCGCGTAAGGACCCCTTGAGGGCTTACGCGCCCGGTATGGCTCCTCCATCCAGTTTCCAAGTTTGCCATAATTGCACTTTTGGCCCCTGGTCCTTCCAAACTTGATTTTAACATGGTTTCTTGCACTTTTAACCCCCAAACTTGACTTTTAAGGACCCCAAGTCATAAACCAACTTTGTTAAGTCCCCGGTTATTCATACGATCACTGAAAAGTCTTAAATTTCAACATTGACGATTTTAACCCCTCGCATACGAATATTGTCATAACTTTCTCATACTTTATCGAAAACTTATGAAATTTTTATCACTTATTCTAGTGAGCATATTTAATCGTTACAAAGCTTCGGGTTTGCTAAAAGGTCACTCAGAGGTATACTTTAAACATGTTGACACTTTTAACCCCTGTAGTTTGTAATTTCTCACTTTCTTTCACAATTAGCTTCGTATGATCCATGATTCAACCGTTTAAGGGTATAAACATCATGTAGGGTTATTGAAAGATATATTTATCAATTGTTGACACTTTGATCCATTTTATTCACATACTTTCCTTGTTTGTCAACTTTAGTCCCTCTAAAGCAATTCTTTCACACGTTCAAAGCTTATGACACGTGTCAATACATTATTGGACATGAATTTTCGAGGTGTTACATCCTCACCCCCTTAAAAGAAATCTCGACCTCGAGATTTACTGAAACAAATGAGGGTACTTTTCTTTCATTGTGGACTCTACCTCCCACGTATACTCGGGACCTTTACGGGCATCCCATTTAACCTTTACAATCGGCACTTGTTTCCTTCGAAGCTTCTTAACCTGTCGATCCTCGATCGACAAAGGCTTCTCAACAAACTTTAAGCTCTCATCAATATGCACATCTTTATGTGACATGACTAGTGACTCATCAGCTAGACATTTCTTCAGGTTGCAGATGTGGAATACATTATGAATACCACTGAGCTCTTCAGGCAAGTTTAACTTATAAGCCACTGTTCCTACGCATTCGATGATCTCGAATGGTCCTATATACCTCGGGCTTAACTTACCTTTCTTACCAAATCGCATCACTCCCTTCCAGGGTGATACTTTAAGCAGAACCTTATCACCAACCTCAAACTTTAGAGGTTTTCGCCTTTTATCGGCATAACTTTTCTGCCTATCCCTGGCAGCTTTCAGGCGATCACGAATTTGGACAATCTTGTCCGTTGTTTCAAGGACTATATCAGGTCCTGATAACTGAGCTTCTCCTACTTCTGCCCAACAGATAGGCGTTCTGCATTTCCTACCCTGTAATGCCTCAAAAGTCGCAGCCTGAATGCTTGTATGGTAGCTATTGTTATAGGAGAACTCGATCAATGGCAGGTGGTTATCCCAGCTACCACCTAAATCAATCACACATGCACGAAGCATGTCTTCTAAAGTTTGAATTGTACACTCACTCTGTCCGTCCGTCTGAGGATGGTAAGCCGTACTAAAATTTAAGCGCGTGCCCAAAGATTGTTGGAAACTTTTCCAAAAATGTGATGTGTATCTAGTATCTCTGTCAGATATAATAGACACTGGTACGCCATGTAGAGATACAATCTTATCTACGTACAATTGGGCTAACATGTCGGAGCTATAAGTCTCCTTAATGGGTAGGAAATGTGCTGACTTAGTCAGTCTATCTACTATCACCCATATAGTATCATTTCCTTTCTTTGTCTTTGGCAACCTGGTGATGAAATCCATTGTCACCATCTCCCACTTCCAGGTGGGGAGCTCAGGCTATTGTAGCAAACCTGACGGCTTCTGATGTTCAGCTTTGACTTGCGCGCACGTCAAACATTTAGCTACATAGGCAGCTATAGACTTTTTCAATCCTATCCACCAATAATTTTCCTTTAGATCCTGGTACATCTTATCAGCTCCAGGATGGACGAAATATTTAGAACTGTGGGCTTCCTGGAGGATAACATCCAGAAGTCCTCCATAAACTAGAACCCATATTCGTCCATTTAACCTAAGGATTCCGTCCTTACAATAGGATATCTGCTCTTCGGTTACTCCTAACTTTTCATCAGGGTAGTTAGCTTCTAGCACAGCTTCCTTTTGCGCAGCTAACAACCTTTCATTCAAACTATTCTTTAATTCAATGCTCTTGGCATTGATTCTTATAGGCTTTACCCTTTCCTTTCTACTTAAGGCATCGGTAACCACATTTGCCTTGCCTGGATGGTATCTTATCTCACAGTCATAATCATTCAGTGTCTCCATCCATCGTCGCTGCCTCATGTTCAATTCCTTCTGATTGCACAAATGTTGAAGGTTCTTGTGGTCGGAATAGATCACACACTTAGTTCCATACAAATAATGCCTCCACAGTTTTTGTGCAAATACCACGGCACCCAACTCCAAGTCATGGGTGGTGTAATTCTTCTCGTGCACTTTTAACTGTCGAGAAGATAGGCAATAACTTTGCCTTTCTGCATAAGCACACAACCCATACCTGTGTGCGATGCATCACAGTATACCACAAATTCATCAATTCCATCTGGCAACGTCATTACTGGAGCGTTGCTCAATTTCTGCTTAAGAATGTCAAAGGATTCCTGCTGCTTAGGACCCCAGTCAAACTTAATATTCTTACGGGTTAATGAAGTTAGGGGTGCAGCAATCCTTGAGAAGTTTTCTATAAATCGCCTATAATATCCTGCTAAACCTAGAAAGCTACGAATCTCTGTAGGCGTCTTTGGCTCTTGCCAATTCATGACAGCTTCAACTTTGGCGGGATCTACTTGGATACCACGCTCACTAACAACATGTCCAAGGAATTGGACTTCACGAAGCCAGAATTCACACTTTGAAAACTTGGCATAGAGATTTTCTTGATGAAGCAGTTTCAGAATGCATCGAAGATGCTTCTCATGGTCAGCTTGGCTCTTTGAGTAAATGAGAATGTCATCGATGAAGACGATGACGAATTTATCTAAGCAAGGCTTGCAGACACGATTCATGAGATCCATGAATGCGGCAGGTGCATTAGTGAGCCCAAAAGGCATCACTAAGAACTCGTAATGACCATAACGAGTCCTAAATGCAGTCTTGAGTACATCTTCATCTTTAACCTTCAGTTGATGATAGCCTGACCTCAAGTCGATCTTAGAGAAGTAACTTGCCCCTTGCAATTGATCGAACAGATCGTCGATCCTGGGTAATGGATATCTATTCATGATAGTAACCTTGTTGAGCTCGCGATAATCAATGCATAGACGCATCGACCCATCCTTCTTCTTCACAAACAGGATTGGTGCTCCCCATGGAGACGAGCTAGGTCTAATGAAACCTTTTGCCAACAAGTCATCTAGTTGAGTCCTTAACTCTTTCATCTCTGTTGGTGCCAACCTGTAAGTTGCCCTTGCAACAGGTGCTGCTCCTGGAATAATGTCAATTTTGAATTCTACTTGCCTATCTGGTGGCAAACCAGGTAGTTCTTCAGGGAAAACTTCTGGGTACTCAAAAATGACGGGAATATCTTCAATCTTAGGCTTTTGCTCATCAATAGTTACCTGTGCCATATAAAGACACAACCCTTCTTCAAACACCTAGATGCCTTGAGCATAGATACTTGCTCAGGCAGTCCATACTGAGTATCTCCCTGAATGGTAAGTGGCTCACCAGACGGAGTCTTGACCACTACTTGCTTCTTGTTGCAAACAATCTGGGCCTGGTTACGAGATACCCAGTCCATGCCTATAACTATATCGAAACCGGCTAACTTCAAAGGAAGTAAGGACAAAGGAAAAGAGTGGTTCCTAATGGATATGAAACATCCATCTAATACGGTTGATGTGTTTTCTATGGTACCATCGGCTAATTCAACCTCATATTTTATGCTTAGGGTTCTAACAGGTAGGTTTAACAACTTACAAAACTTATCATCAACAAATGACTTATCTGCTCCTGAATCAAATAGCACTCTTGCATAAACATCATTTATGAGAAAGGTACCTGTTATCACATTGTCGTTCTGAACAGCTTCCTTTGCATCCATCCGGAAGACCCTTGCATTGGTCTTCTTGGCTTCCTCAGGCTTTTTAGCGTATTTAGGGTAGTTGGTGTTGATATGCCCTTTCTCATTGCAGTTGTAGCACGTGGCATCCTTAATTTTCTTGCAATCCACAAGCTTGTGCTCTTTAGACTTGCATAACCCACATGCAGCTGGTCCTGACTGAGACTTGGACTCAAGTCTGCATTTTCCAAAGTGGCGTTTTTGGCAAGTCTTGCACTTTGGCTTCTCCTCTGTTCGTTGACTACTCTTTCCACACCCAAACTTCTTGGAATCAGTGTTTCCCTTGTGCTTCTTCTCCGACCCTTGTGAGTTATCATCCTCATGCTTTCTCTTACCTTCTTCATAATTTTTAAGCGATCTCAATCTAACCGCATCTAAAGTAAGAGACAGAGATAGATCAGCTGCTGATCTAAAAGTAGCAGGTCTCGATGCCTTAACACTGGCCTTGATCTTTGGGGCTAAACCCCCAATGAAGCGAGCAATTCGCTTGGGTTCCGGTGTTACCAGATACGGAACCAGCCTAGACAGGGTATTGAAACTGGTGAGGTAAGCTTGACAATCTAAATTCTTCATCACCAATGATAAGAAATCTGACTCAATCCTCTCAACCTCGTGTTGAGGGCAGTAGTTCTCCTTAATAAAAGCAACAAACTGATCCCATGTCAGATTGTAGAGTGGGATCTTTCCAGCAGCTTGAATGAGAGGCTTCCACCATGCTAGCGCCTCTCCCTTGAATGATTGGGATACATACTTCACTACATCCCTTTCAGCACAACCGCTGATATCGACCACGGTGTCCATTTCATCTAACCAAGTCATACAGTCAGTTGCTCCTTTCTCCCCCGTGAATTCCCAGGGTTTGCAGGAAACAAAGTACTTATAAGTACAGGACTTGGTACGTGGTTCATTATCCAATACTACCCTTTTGGATGGAACACTGTGTTGATTGGATGAGTGTCGATTATCATCTTTCTTTGGTTCATCATTCTTAGAGGGTGGCTTGCTGTGAGCCTCTGAATGAGTCTTGGGTTTGGAATGCGGTGCGGATAGGGTCCTACTTCGAGTCCCGCTAGATTCATTATATTGCCGCTCTATAGCTTTTGTAACAGCATTATCTATTAATGCTTGCAGCTCCGCACCGGTCACATGTATCTTAGCATTTTCATGGTTTGCCACCGGATGACTGTTTACCTCTTCTGACCTAGTCATGTAGCTTTAATTGCTACATAAAAGAAAATAAGGATAAGGTTTATTTGGAAGTCTATACAGTACTATCGTTCTTGACGATTTATTAACCATGGTTTTAATAACTATTTTTTGTCAATTTGCTAAATATATTCATATTCAGGATCTTTATTACAATCCCTAATTATAATTTAATAATAGCACAAAAAGGCCTAGTCACATAGACAAGTTTAATTTATAAGCCCAGATTTTATGGAATCGAGGCATTAAGGTTTGAATCAAAGTTTGTTACCTCTTCTTGACAGGGAGTTGTAGGCTACCACTGTCTTTAGTCTCAGAGGACGTTAATTATAGCCCGTAGGCACTTTATCTTTAAGGGATGATTATTTTAATAAGGAAAATTGGAGTAATCCAATTTAAGGATGACATATGCGATTTTATCGAATCACATTTTTGCCACCTATGTTAACATGTCTTCAGATGTTAACAAGGATTTGAATCTTTTGAATAGGTTTTACCATCTTGGCCATGTCTGCAATGACATTTAGGCTAGGTTTTACCTTTAAGATTCTTTTTAATATTTAACGCAGAACAATCCTAAATTGAGATGTTAATATGGATCTGAATCTAATTGAGAAACTACCATCTTGGCCTTGTCTTAAGGTGACACATGGCTAGGTCTTGTCCTTTTTAGATTTTGCCATTTTATTATAATGGTAGATCTTAAATAGGAATGTTATTTTAAATCTAACCGTTCCATTAAAATTTAAACAACTACATGGTTGCCCTAAACGGGACTTCTAATTGAAATGACTTGCCCATGCAGGGGCTAATCAGAAAAATAACAAAGGAAACAAATAAGGATAAAATAAAACGAATTAGGATTAGTCCTAAGTTCTTTGTCTAGACTCGAGAATCAAAGAATGTGCAATTGTGTAACTAAGATTAAACACAAAAGGTTAGTGTTTAATTCACTCAGTGTTGGCTCTGATACCAACCTGTCACACCCCGAATTTCCACGTATTACCGGTGGGCCCGGTGGGGAGTATCGTGACGTAGTTGATATCATCATAGTCAAACAACACAAATTTAAACGCACAGCGGAAGTAAGAGATAGATTTATTTCAACTGAATAGATTGTAATATTAAGTATCACAAAATAGTTGAAACAGATCCACAGGCGGATCGAAAGATAAAAAAGATTATTGTTCTACAGACTTAAACATCTAGAGCTTGCGAGACTTGATTATTGATGCCTGGAGTAGCCAGCCTATTACGTATAGTACCTGCACTTAGCCTTTTTGGAAAATACGTTAGTTTACACTGGTAAATACAACTTAACTGACTCATTCTGAAAAGAGTTTGAAAATTGATTTGAATGCGCTTAGGCAAAAATATCTTTTATAACTTGGGACAATTATTTAAAAAAAAATCTTGTATACAGTTTTACTTATTTGTCGTCCATCAGGGCCGGTTGGTAGGACCGGTCTTGATTAACTGACCTAGTTAGAGTGGGAATCAGAGGGTGCCCTTTTAAGGGTTTATTGCCCACATAATTACCAACTCATAGGTACTTTCAATTTGAAATTTGACTGGACAAATTAAGATTAATGACGAAGTCAAATCTTAATTACGACGGTTTGACTTTTTGGTTTAAAGGCTAATTAAAATAACTAAACAAGGATTAGAACTCTTACTTAAGGTCCTTGCTATCTTTTCTACACTTCTTAATCTTCTCCCAAGTCAGCTACCTCCAGAAATGAGTGCTTGAATTGTTGCAAGTGAATGAACACTTGAACAAATGAACTCATGGTCCTTATATAGGTTTCTTAGAGCTCCAAGATCATTCCAACAAAGTCTATGAATGTTCCCTGATCATTCCAGGTGTCACTAGGCCCTTAAAAACCATCAAACAAGCCCATGGAATCGAAAAACAAGCTTCTAAGTCGGTGTAACTTGCTGGAACAGGCAGCTGCCAAGTTTTTCTGCATCTGGGCACCTTAGGCGCCCCGCGTAAGGACCCCTTGAGGGCTTACGCGCCCGGTATGGCTCCTCCATCCGGTTTCCAAGTTTGCCATAATTGCACTTTTGGCCCCTGGTCCTTCCAAACTTGATTTTAACATGGTTTCTTGCACTTTTAACCCCCAAACTTGACTTTTAAGGACCCCAAGTCATAAACCAACTTTGTTAAGTCCCCAGTTATTCATACGATCACTGAAAAGTCTTAAATTTCAACGTTGATGCTTTTAACCCCTCGCATACGAATATTGTCATAACTTTCTCATACTTTATCCAAACCTTGTGAAATTTTTATCACTTATTCTAGTGAGCAAATTTAATCGTTACAAAGCTTCGGGTTTGCTAAAAGGTTACTCAGAGGTATACTTTAAACATGTTGACACTTTTAACCCCTGTAGTTTGTAATTTCTCACTTTCTTTCATAATTAGCTTCGTATGATCCATGATTCATCCGTTTAAGGGTATAAACATCATGTAGGGTTATTAAAAGTTATATTTATCCATTGTTGACACTTTGAACCATTTTATTCACATACTTTCCTTGTTTGTCAACTTTAGTCCCTCTAAAGCAATTCTTTCACACGTTCAAAGCTTATGACACGTGTCAATACATTATTGGACATGAATTTTCTAGGTGTTACAGTTAGATCTGGAAAGTATCCTTGATCTAATGAACTTAACGAATCTTAGGCAAACCTAGGAAATCAAGTAGTACCTAGTAATCGGATCGCTAGTTAATAAATCGACACCTAAATCGGAAGATCGGGTAGAATGAGGTATCGTGAACCAAATGAGTATTGTAACTTATGTAATATGGTTTTACAATGCCTACATTCTAAATCGGAACCTATCCTAAGTGCTTTCGACCCGTTACGACCCATTAAGGTAGCTTATGCCACTTTAACGCGTATTTCGCGCAAATGCGCGTTCAAGACGCCTAACTAGTCCTATGACAAGTATTATATGCCTAAACATGTTTAAATATGTTGCATAATCAGTTTAAGTGACAAAAGTCATGTTACATATGCTTAAATACCAATTATGCATGAAAAGGGCAGTTTGGTCATTTTCCCTAAGGCATATAAACTACCTATCATACAACTAATTAAACTAAGTGACCATAAGGTATAACCTCGGAAGGTTATTCCCTATACAACTATGGTCATAAAATATGCTTGGTCGGATCCTAATGATCGACCAAACGGGTCGGGTTCGAAAGTCTAAGAGGTGGTTTAGACCGCTTGACTTTACGACCCTAAACAAGCACTAGACTAAAAGTGACGAGTTAAAACATGTTTAACTAAGTTAGAAACAGGTTTGATATCAAAACAAAGTGTTTTGATACCCAAAAATAGCTTCGTCTCAAAACACGAATAAACACGTACTTTGACCGAAACTTTGACTCGTCACTTCGACTAATCAACGTGGTAATCAGTAGGTATAGTCACAAGGGACTATAACCATCGTGATTACGCTCACGTTGCAAAGTTCAAACGAACTTTTTGTTGACCAACTCGTGTTCAAAGCAGAAAGTCAAACACTGTTTGACTTTCATGCTTGAAAAGCATAAGAAGCATGAAAGAAGCTTACAAAAGGTCCAAACAATGAAGATTTGATTCAAATTGCTCAAGTATGAAGTATAGAACTCCAACTTAGAGCCGGTTTTTGAATCAAGTATGAAGAAATGAGAATGAACAAGTGGGTATTTATAGAAAGTCTTGGGTTCTTAGGATCTTGACAAGTGTTTTTGCAAGAATCAAAGCTTAATCTCAACCCTCCACTTGTGGGACATGGTATTTAATACAATGGGGATCCAAAACCAGCTCCAGGTATTGAGAAATTTGCATAAATAACCCTGGAAATCAAGCTGGATGTTGAAAATAAAGTGCTGAGTTTTGGTCCCTGTAGCGTCGTGTGCCAGGTAGACCTGTGCTTGGCGCGCGGCGTGGGGGAGCTCGGTTTCCAGTTTCCAGAATTGGCAGAACAGGTCCCTGCATGCTTAAAACTTGATTTTCGACGCGTTTAAGCCCCGTTAACCCCATTTCAAGGCTCTAAAATGAAGTTAACGTATAGGGAACTTGAAATATGCTTGAAAACATCTCGGATGTCGGTTTGTTTGGTCGTACGGTTACATTATTCGGTTAATTACGACGAAAACTCGAACGGATGCGAAAACGATCCAAATTTCACGACGAATGGTATTTTTGCATTCCAATCACTAAAATAAAATATTTTAATGATTACAAAAATTTTTGGATGTTTGGATATATTCAGAACGTAAGATATGCGCGTAAATGCAAACTTATGCACTTTTTGACGCTTTTAGTCCCTATTGATCAAATAAGTTTATTTTCGCATACCAAACCCCTCAAAGCCTATTTCTAAGCTATGTAAAGGATATTTAATGTATCTTTAGCTTATGATCAAGTTCCGGAATGTTCGTTACTGTACAAATTGGCATACTTTCGCAGTTTGGCGCAAATAGTCCCTACGATCGAATAAACTTGTTTTCGACACACCAAACCATACAAAACTTATTTCTAAGTTATGTTAAGGTTATTTAAGGTATGTTAAGCCTATTTCACTGTTCTGGAGTGTTTGTCGCATTAAACTAATTACGTTTACGCATCAGTTTGCGTATAACCTTCCAGAAAGCGATTTAAAGCTTGAAATCGAACTAGAATCATATCATAAAATCATCAAACACAAATATACACATATTAACACCAAAACACATCGTTTTATTGATAATTGATATTGTTTTTACATCATACATCGTTACAGATCATAGTTGTCACAGTCTCCCCTACTTTAGGAAATTTCGTCCTGAAATTTTAACTAGAGGAAACTTGTGAAAACAATTGTGGATATTTCTCTTTCATTTGGTCCTCACGTTCCCAAGTAAACTCTGGGCCATGTTTGGACTCCCAGCGAACCTTGACTAATCGTATTCGCTTGTTCTTCAGTTGCTTGACTGCACGGTCCATTATCTCCACAGGTTTCTCGACAAAGTGCATTGTTTCATCAACTTGAATTTCGTCGAGTGGAATGTGAAGATCAGTATCGGCTAAACACTTTCGTAAATTGGACACGTGGAATGTTGGGTGAATATTCCCAAGTTCAGGAGGTAGCTCTAGTCGATAGGCAACCTTTCCAATTCTTTCAACAATCTTAAATGGTCTAACATATCGTGGTGCAAGTTTTCCTTTCTTTCCAAATCTCACCACTCCCTTCCAAGGGGATACCTTGAGTAGGAAATGGTCTCCGGCTTGAAATTCCAAGGGCTTGCATCGCATATCCGCGTAACTCTTTTGACGGCTTCTAGCTATCAAAAGATTATCGTGAATTTTCTTGATTTTAACTGTCGTTTCCAGAATGAGCTCAGGTCCAGTATGCTGAGCTTCACCGATCTCATTCCAACAGACAGGTGAACGACATTTTCGACCGTATAAAGCTTCGAACGGTGCCATATTGATACTAGCATGATAACTATTGTTGTAAGAGAATTCGATCAACGGTAGATGAGAATCCCAATTACCACAAAAGTCTATCACGCATGCTCTATGAATATCCTTCAATGTTTGTATCGTTCTCTCGGATTGTCCATCTGTTTGGGGATGATAAGCAGTGCTTAGATTTAGTTGGGTTCCAATAGCAGATTGCATGGTCTTCCAAAAATGAGATGAAAATCGAGCATCACGATCGGAAATGATATCCAAAGGAACACCATGTCGAGATACAATCTCATCAACATAAATCTTGGCAAGTTTATCAGCAGATAGATCCTCGCGAATCGGTATAAAGTGAGCTGACTTTGTTAATCGATCAATGATAACCCAAATAGCATCGTGACCTCTAGATGTGTGCGGTAACTTAGTGATGAGATCCATTGCAATGTTCTCCCACTTCCATACCGGTATCTCTGGTTGTACAAGCAAACCAGATGGTCGTTGATGTTCAGCCTTGACTTTGAGACAAGTTAGGCATTTCGATACATACATGGCAATATCTTGTTTCGGAATCCACAAACGATTCTTGAAATAGAGTAACCCATCGTCCTTCGTTTCGAGTTTAAGTTCTAGTTGACGTGGTAATTCCTTACCCATCAGATCTTGTGTAACACAAGTATGTTGAGCTTGAGAAATGCGAGTTTGAATATTAGATAGAGTGTGAACAAAATTAAGCTTGGCTCGTTCCTTTTGACTAAGCGCATCGGCTACGACATTCGCCTTACCAGGATGGTAGCGAATTTCGCAATCGTAATCGTTTAATAACTCAACCCAACGTCGTTGCCTCATGTTCAGCTCCTTCTGATTGAAAATGTGTTGGAGACTTTTGTGGTATGTGAGAACCACACATTTTGTTCCATAGAGATAGCGTCTCCAGATTTTGAGAGCAAAAACCATTGCACCTAACTCAAGATCATGAGTGGTGTAGTTCTTCTCGTGAACCTTCAGTTGTCTTGACGCATAAGCTATAACTTTGCCTCGTTGCATGAGAACACAACCAAGGCCTAGATTTGACGCGTCACAATAGACAACAAAATCATCGTTTCCATCGGGCAAAGATAAAACAGGAGCATCACATAGTTTTCGTTTTAGCATTTGGAACGTTTCTTCTTGTTTTGGTGATGTGTACAAAATGCAACATATAAATTACATCAAATGAGGCATAAAACTAACCCTTTTTTAGTACTAATGTTGGAAAAAGTGTGCTTTTGTCTTCCTTTTGTATTTTCAGGGTTAAATGAGCTTAAATGAACAAAAGAAGCAAAAAGGCAGCCAAATCTAACAATAATACAAGAAAGGGAATAAACGTGGCATGCCCGACCCCTCGACAGCATCTCCCCAAGCAAAAACAAGAGAACAGAAGGCTGAACATGCCTCGTGGTCACTGAGCACGGGGGCGTGCCCAAGTATCTGCAGAAAAGACAAAGTTGTAGAAGCTTTTATCACCCACCACGAGGGCGTGCCCAGCGGACACGGGGCCGTGGTCAACGCAAAGATTCGCAGAATCTAGGCAAATCTTGATAGTACAGATACGCTTCTGCACACGGGGTCATGCCCAGCGGACACGGGGGCGTGGTCAACTAATGCAGACAAACTGCATTTAATGAAGAAAGAGAAGATGGGTGGACATGGGGTCGTGCACAACGGGCACGGGCCGTGTCCGGGCTTCTGTGCAGGCTATAAATAGGGGTGCTTGGCTCACTTGCAAACCATCCCTTGGCAAACCACCTCTCTCACTCTTCACCCACCCACCACCACCATCACAACCCACATCCACCACCATCATCCATCATAGAGTGTGTGAGTAGTCTCGGGATCCAAGATTGATCGTAAGAGTTCTTGACAATCAAAGGCCATGTTTGCCTAACTCTCTTACATCACTTGGTGAAGACAAGTGTCTAGTGTAATACTTTTTATTTTTAATCTTTTCGCACTTTTTATTTGGTTATGTATTAATGACTTTAATAACTAGTTTCTTATGTTGAAGGTGAATCTTCCTTATCGTTTGTCCGTGGTGTCTTGCATTATTTTACTGTCTATATAAAATAAAAGATTTTCACCATTCATATCTCCACGGTCTATATGGAGATATGTTGGCTACCTGGTCGAGGGTTAAGGGAACAGTTTGGTAAGAGTCTTGCCTTGTTCAGTGTATAGATCCTGCAAGGACCTGGGTCAACTTTAGTAGGACCTCCTTCAATACCCACTGGTACTGGATGGCGGGCGTCCGAACTCCTTGATCCCCTCATATGTAAACTACTATTAATACTTTAACCCAGCTATTTAGGATTGTATCCCTGCTGACTCAAACTACTTAGCCGAGGGTAACGTCGCCTTCAAAAGAGGGGCCTACCACAATATGCGTTAATAACTTAATTAATTATCTTTCAATAATCCAACCCTTTAGGATTGTATCCTTGCTGACTCAAACTACTGGGTTGAGGGTAACGTCGCCTTCAAAAGAGGGGCCTACTACAATAATTAAGATAATCTCTTAAAAAGTGCAAAAGTGCGGAAATAATCAAAGGTTACACTAAACACTAGTCAGATCCAAGTGATTCATCTTGTCTATCTGTTTTATTTTTATTTTTAATTTTCAGCATTTTTAGTTAGTTTTATTTTTCTTATTTAAAAACCTTTTTTCTAAATTTTTGATTTGATTAGACGTTGAGGATAAACCGGTACTAAAAGCTTTTGTGTCCTTGGACGACCTCGGTATCTTACGAACACTATACTACGCTCATGATGGGTGCACTTGCCCATATGTGTGTTTAGTGTTAGTAAATATCGTGTTTTATGAATTTAAAACTTGGCTAAAAGTGTTAAAAAGGGCTTAAAATATACATTAAAAACTATAAACACTCGCACACATCAAGTTTTTGGCGCCGTTGCCGGGGACACAAGGATTTTAAGAAAGTTAGGAATCAACGGCCTAATCGTTTTTTCTCTTATTTTTCTGTTTTTTTTAGGATTTTTCTTAGATTTTCAGTTTCTGCAGAGCTCAGCACGGGCCGTGCCTGGTCGGACACGGGGCTGTGCTCAGCATTGTTACTGGCAGTTTTTATTTTTCGAGTTACAGCAAGTTGAGCATGGGGCCGTGTCGGTGCAGCACGGGGCCGTGTCAAACTCCCCAGTAACAGGGATCCGGAAAACAACTACTGTATCTCCGACCATGGGCCATGTTCACCTGAGCACGGGGCCGTGGTGAACCTTCTGACCAACGTTCTTTTCTGATTTTATTGCAGGACTTGGAACCCAGGCGCCACATCTGAACTTTCTACATAGTGTATGAGCTCCAGTTCTAGTAGAGACATAAAAGAACCTCTATAAGAACCCGAGCGCTTTCTCAGAAAAAGACTTAAAGCTAAAAACCAAGAGAAAGTTTCGGGGGACCCACTTCCAATGGCGGATCAACGTACCCTCATGGATAACCTACGACCCACCGTGGGTAATCTTGGCGCCACTATCAATGCACCGAATGTCGAGGCCAACAACTTTGAACTTCGGCCGCTGATGAAGGGGGTAGCCCAAGACTAAATAAAATGACTAAATATGAAAACGCTCAAAGGGTTAAATGGTTCAATGGTTGAAAAGCTGTGAGATGGGGAAAAGCAATGCGGAAACAGTGGCCGGTCACATCCAGGGATTGCTTCACCAACCCACAGCCGCAAAAGCAATGCAGGTCTGCAGAGCATACGCTATGATCCAGGGGTCAAAAGGCTTCAACCCCCGAAAGGGCAAGCCCCTCGCTGCAAGCAAGGTCGCTAGTCAAATGAATGCCTCTTTGGGAGATGTCTTCTCCTATATAAGTGACACTTCATTTACTGAGTTGGGACATTCTTGGCCAGGCCTGTTTCCTTAAACTCTGGTCATTCACATTGAGTACTTGCTTCATGCGAGTCACTCACTTTCACATCCAACACACACATTCCGTTTGCTCCCATATCCGAATCTGAATAAACTTCAGAGGAGGAACTTCAGCAAACAACAACAATAAACTAGTGAACCTCCTTCCACATCTTGCAAACGTGGGGGGACCCCACGACCTGCGTTAGGCAAAGTTGAACCCTTCAACCCTTTTGCCTAACCAGCCCGGCTACTACCGTTGGTCTTATATTTGTTGCATCAACAAGTTGGCGCCCACCGTGGGGCTACGTCGCTATTTCTCATCAGAAAGACCTAGTAGTGTAGCTCTCTTCACTTAAAATCACCATGTCTGAAAGTGGATCCCCGGGTGAAGTAAATCAGATTCCAAACACCTCCACCCCGGGTAGTAGCCAAGCTCATGTGGCTATACCAACTTCTTTCTCAACTCCGGGGAGCACACCCGAGTTCCTCACCTTCAACACACCAACTCCGTCCAGATCCGGTGTTCCTTCTCCCAATGTCGGTGTCACTGACACCCCGGCGCGTGTTGAACTTACCCTCGAAGGGGTTTCCGACAATTTCCTGGAATTGAGGTCTCTCCTCAACCAGCATGTGAATAGAGAAAGAGAAAAGGGGGTGAGAATCCGCCTAGATTATGACGAGCCAGAACCAACGTTGTCTCCTGGACCACCTCCCTTTGCTTTTACAACTAGAAATGAGGCTGGTCCCAGTAATCCTTCAAACCCTCACCCATATATGTCCACAATGACAAATCCTACAGTGCATCATATCTTCTCTTCCCAACCAATCACTAGTGGTGCTCCTTTAGGACATGAACTAACCCTTGACTAGCTCCTACAGTCCCCAGTAACAAGCTTTCCAGCATCTACAACAACCACGTGGGAGCAAGCTCTGTCCGTGCTCCCTTTGGCACGAAGTGCTGTTATGAGCACTCCCCTTGGAATAAACTGCTCAGTTGGACCAGGAAGCCTTCAAGGCTTCAACCTCATGCCCAACATGATGACCCAGATGATGGCCAACTTCCCGTGGCAACACTTTATTAAGCAGGTGCTAGCCACTCAGGGAAATAACGGCAATGGCAATAATATGGATGCAAGGGCTGAAGAAGACTTGGCTAAAGTAACCTTTCATGCTTTTCAAAGCAGATAGCCGATTATGATTTCCAAGCAAAGATCAAGATGCCATCCCACATCAGGACGTATGATGGGACTGAAGATCCTGAGGACCATCTTCAGATCTTCACCGGTGCAGCAAGGATAGAGAAATGGTCAAACGCTGAATGTTGCCTAATGTTCATGCAAACTCTTGTTGGATCAGCCAGAATCTGGTTCAACGACTTACCTGCTCAAAGCGTTCAAAGCTTTGACGACCTTAGCAAGGGTTTTCTGGCCAATTTCTCCCAACAAAGGCGATATGTTAAAGACGCAACAGTGATCTTCCAGATAAAACAACGTGATGATGAAAGTCTTCGTGCATTCATTGAACGATACAAGAAGGAAGGTCTGACTTATGTAGGGGCATATGAGAAAATGAGAGTGGCTGGTTTCATGAATGCCATCACCTCTAAATATCTCACAAGAGATTTCAACAAATCCCTGCCCAAGACCTTGGAAGAAGCTCTCGAAAGGGCTGAAGCCCACATCCGGGGAGAGGAGGCGGTAGACATTAAAGAACAAAGAAAAAGGGGATCCGGATGGCGAAGCAATAGTCCTGCTAGAAAAAGGGGGAACTTCAACTCCTATGACAGGCGGTCAAAGGGTTCAGACCCTCGAAGGTCTGAAGGCCAGAACCCTTCAAGCAGGGAGAAAGGCATAAGTTTCACACCCCTCACAAAGACCCCTCAAGAAATCCTTGCAACGGAAGAAGTTAAGCAAAACTTTCGGCCTCCTAGGCCTCTCCCCAAAAGCAGAAAAAATGAGAACTCCACACAATACTGTGAGTTTCATGAAGAAAAAGGTCACCACACCAATGATTGCTTCCAACTCAAGAAAAGAATTGAAGAAGCTGTTAAGTCCGGAGAACTCGCTCATTTGGTAAAGGGAGTCCGGGACAAAATGGATGAAGGAAAAGGTAAGGAAGTCAATATGGTGGATTTTGAGGGAAGGGTTCCTCATAAAAGACAGCGGTTGGAAGCTTGGGAGCTTCAGTGTGTCTGTTTCCCCCCAACGGAGAAAGATCCTCTCTCTAGCCCTCTTGTGGTAGAAGCTACCGTGGGAACGTTGCAAACATGTAGGGCATACATAGACACTGGGGCAGCCGCTGAAATCATGTTCGAGAAATTCTTCAACCGTTTGAGCAATAAAGAACGTTCAAGGCTTCAACCCTCTGGAACCTCAATAAAAGGTATCGCCGATATACCCCTCAAGCCTTTAGGGTAACTAAGACTTAATGTTCGTTTCAGCGAAGGTTTGAAAGAAAGAACTCAACCACTCACCTTTGTGGTTATTAACATCCCCTCAAGTTATGATGTGATCATTGGAAGGCCAGGGCAGTGTGCATTCTACATGGTCGTGTCTATTGGCCATGGCACAGTCAAGTTTCCCACAGAAAGGGGTATAGCAACCCTTCAACCCTCTCAAGAAGCATACCTAGTTGAAGGTGAAAGTTCCCAAAGTGAAGAAGACAAGCAAAGGCTAATCATAAATCCTAAGTACCCTGAACAGAGAATAAGGGTCAATCCAAGCCTCTCACAAGAAACCCTTTCGTATCTCAAAAAGCTGCTAACACATTACAGCGATGTCTTCGCTTGGTGTCCAGAAGATATGACAGGGATCCCTCGGAACATTGCTGAACATGAGTTAAGAATACCATCGGATGTCAAGCCTGTGGTCCAAAAGAAAAGAAGCCTAGCACCCGAGAGAAGTCTAGCAGCCTGCCAAGAGGTTGAAAAGCTTGTGTCGGCCGGTATTCTCCGAGAAGTCAAGTACCAATCACGGGTTGCAAACCCGGTTATGGTCAAGAAACCCGATAACTCTTGGAGGATGTGCATAGATTTCAAGGATCTTAACAAGGCTTGTCCTAAGGATTGCTATCCACTATCGGAAATTGATCTCAAGGTTGACTCCCTCACCGGTTACTCGTTCAAATGCTTTCTTGATGCATACAAAGGTTATCACCAAATCCTCATGAAGGAAGAGGATGAGGAAAAAACAGCCTTTCACACGGACAAAGGGATCTTTTGTTATCAAAAGATGCCTTTTGGCCTCAAAAATGCCGGAGCAACCTACCAAAGACTCGTTGACAAAACCTTTGCAAACCAAATTGGTAAAAACATGGAGGCATATGTCGATGACTTGGTGATCAAAAGCAAGACGGAGTATCAAATGCTTGATGACATTCAAGAAACTTTCAATAATCTCAGAAAGGTTAACATGAAGCTCAACCCTGAAAAATGCTCATTTGGGTTTGAGGAAGGAAAGTTCTTGGGCCATATTGTGGGAAAACAAAGCATCAAGGCTAACCCAAACAAAGTGAAAGCTGTCCTTGAAGCCAAACCACCAAAAACCAAGAAGGAGGTGGAAAGCTTAAACGGAAAGCTTGCAGCCTTGAAGCGTTTTACCTCGAAGTTGGTCGAAAGATCTCTGCCCTTCTACAAAACGCTCAAGAACTGCTCAGATAAGAAGGATTTCAAATGGACTGAGGAAGCTGAAGAAGCTTTCAACCAGATGAAGCAACATCTAGCTTCCTTACCAGATATTGCGGCACCTGAAGCTGGGGAGTTAATATCGGTGTACCTCTCAATTGTTGACGAGGCCATCAGTGCAGTCCTCACCATTGAGCGAAACAAGGCCCAGGTACCCGTTTATTTTTTCAGCAAAACTTTAAAATTGGCTGAAACAAAATATCCTCCCCTTGAAAAACTTGCCTTAGCCCTAGTTCAAACAGCTAGAAGGCTTCAAAGGTATTTCCAAGCGCACCCTATACAAGTGGTCACCAACCAACCTATTAAGAGTGTGCTTGAAAGACCTAAAAACTCGGGACGATTAGCCAAATGGGCCATAGAACTAGGTGAGCATAACATCACCTATGTCCCAAGAAAAGCTATCAAGGCCCAAGTCTTGGCTGATTTCATTGTGGAAGTCCCAAACCAAGCAATCACTGAAGTAAACACTACCACCACTGAACCTTCCAACCCTGAAGCTTGGAAGCTCTTTACCGACGGGGCTTCAAGCGTTGAAGGGTCAGGGGCTGGGCTAATTTTGATCAACCCAGAAGGGTTGGAATTCGCATATGCTCTCCGTTTTGATTTTCAGACCACCAATAACGAGGCTGAATACGAGGCACTGATAGCTGGCTTAAGGCTGGCTAAAGAAATGAAGGTTGAAAAGCTTGAAGTGTTCACAGATTCGTTGCTGGTTTCAAGCCAAGTGAATGATAGCTACATAGCTAAAGAGCCCAACATGAAAAAATATAGAAAAAATCCAAGGAGCTGATGAGTACTTTCCAAGCATGCAACATCAAGCAGAACCCCAGATCTCAAAACAAAAAGGCTGATGCCCTAAGTAAGCTTGCATCTCTCACTTCCGCCCACCTCACCAAGAAGGTGCTGGTAGAAGTGTTGAAGACTCCATCAATCGATGAATTGGAAGTTCAAGATGTAATTACCAAAGAAGATCCAAACTGGATGACTCCCATAAAAAAGTTCCTTAAAAATGGTGAATTACCCAATGATCAAGTGGAAGCTAAAAAGGTTGAAATCAAGGCAAGGCAATACGTACTACAAGGAGAAACCCTTTACAAAAAGGGTTACCTTGCTCCCTTGCTAGGATGTGTCGGTCCTGAGCAAAGTAAGTATTTGATCAAAGAAATTCATGAAGGTGTATGCGGAGCTCACTTTGGAGCTAGGTCAGTGGTTGCAAAGCTCATGAACCTTGGATATTTCTGGCCCTCAATGCATCGCGATACAGCTGAAGAATTGAAGAAATGTGACGCTTGCCAGATTCATGCACCAATCCCAAAAAGTCCCAAGCATGACTTAGTCCCGATAACCTCGGCATGGCCATTCCATAAATGGGGAATGGACATTTTTGGTCCATTTCCCCCAAGCAAAGGAGGAGTAAAATTCTTGCTGGTGGCAATAGATTATTTCACCAAGTGGCCCGAGGTCAAACCACTTGCTAAGATCACGGGAAAACAGGTCATTGACTTTGTTTGGGAGAATATCATTTGACGTTATGGATTGCCGGGAGTACTTGTCACTGATAACGGAAGTCAATTTGCTGAGAAGCCTTTCAGCGTTTGGTGCAAGGAATTCAAAATCGATCAGGTTTTTAGCTCAGTGGCTTATCCGCAATCAAACGGTCAGGTTGAAAGGACGAATAGAATCATAGTGGAAGGTATCAAGACAAGATTGGGAAGATACGAAAGCAACTGGCTTGAAGAATTGCCTAGTGTCCTATGGGCAATTAGAACAACCGAAAAAACAAGCCATAAGAAAACACCCTATAGCTTGGTATTTGGATCCGAGGCTGTGATCCCCGCTGAAATAGGAATTGTAACCCAAAAAATCCTCAACATGGATCCCGAAACAAACCAAAAAGAGACCATGTTGAATTTACAACTCCTAGAGGAAGCACGAGATCAAGCTGCAATCCAAGAAGCCAAATACAAGCAACGAATGGAAGCCTACTACAACAGGAAAGTCAAGAACAAACGTTTCAAGCCAGGAGACCTGGTCCTCAGAAACAATGAAGCTAGCAAAAAGGAAAATCAAGGAAAGCTTGGCCCAAAATGGGAGGGTCCATACACCATCCTCGAAGCACACAAGGGTAGATCCTACAAGCTAGCAGATTCAGAAGGCAAAAGGCTTCCAAGGCATTGGAATGGCAAAACCCTAAAAAGGTTCCATGTTTAGACATGAAAGTTTGGTTTGTGTCAAAATGTATCTCGAACAACACTATGAATACCTTTTGTAAACAGCAAGTATTGCTTAAATTAATGAAGTTGTTTTATCAAACTTGTCTTTCTATCCTAAGGTCAGGTTGAGAACCTAGCAAGAAACTCCATGGCAAGGGCCATGTAAGGGGATGAGCTCCCAGGCCACATCGCTCAATAGGTTCAAGGGTTGAATGAGCCTATATAAGGGGTGAGTTCCTAAATCAATACAACTCCACGAGACTTGTTAAGAAAAAATAAAATTATCTCATAGACGGGTGTGAACAAGCTACACCAAATGTTCCCTAAGCCTTAAAAATATAATCCGCAAATAGACTTGAAAAGTCAAGTGAAAACCAAAGAAACGATAAAAAGGATAGGTGCTATATCTTCTTGTTAAAAATGCCAAGGCTAAGTGTCTGCAGCACTGAACCCTTTAAGGTATAAAAAAACATAAGGAAAGCACAAACTCGACAAAGACAAAGTTACTAAAAGACAAAGGAAATCTAGACAAAAAATTATAAGGGTACAAACCAAGTCAGGTCACAAGACTAAGAAGCCTCCAAGGCTTCAAGACACCCGGGTAACATCTCGAAACCTCAAAGGCTTTAACCTACTAACAGACAGCCAAAGGCTTGGAAGGTTAAAGCCAAACAAACTGCCTTAACCAAAAAGGCACAAGTATAAAAACATAATACAAGGAAAATAGTTAAACATCATACCATGTCAAAGAAAGCCCTAAAAGACTTTCAAACACAAATTAGGGCAAGTCCTAGTAACTTGCAAGCTTAACTACTGTTCAAACGGCCATACAGGCCTTAAACACAACCAACAGGAACCTTAAGGGTTCCTGAAAACCTAATATTGTTTAAGCTAACATTACAAAACATAAATTGTTTTTAGTGCTAAGAAAGCTACGAATCAAGCATCAGTAGAGGACTTGGAAACCCCTGAACCTTCACCTTTGGCCTTTTTTGCTTTCTTCTACTTTTTACCCTTCACACCTCCATCACCACCTACAGCCGAAGCCTCCAAGCTTACATCCTTGGGAACATCCGGTTGACCTGAAAGGGTGTCATCACTATCGCCCGAATAGGATCTCTTCCTTGAAAGAGAACCCAAGATTTCAGCACAAACCTTTTCATTTAGGCCCTCCGGCTTCAAGTCCTGCAACACAGCAAGAGGCTTACCAAAACAACCAGAAACTTGATGGATGTAAGGATAGGTTAGCTTCTCCATTTGCTCAACGGAGCCTTTGAAAACATCAGAAGCCTCGGGAAGAAACAGAGGTGACTCCTGCAAAGCATGACCGGATTCATGAAGCTTATAACCAGCATTAAGCCCTTGGTGTTTCCCCAGGATGAGTAGCTTAGTGTAAACTTCACCAAGGGCAGAATTGAACTCCTTGGAATGTAGAAGGTAAGTAACAACCTGCTGGAAACCTTGTTCAATTAACCATTGATTATCAGCAGTGGAACGAGCAACTGAAGCTTTCTACCCCTCCTTCTCCATACCAAAAGCCTGCTGTTGAACAAATAAAGCTTCCCGATCAGCCTTAAGCTTCAACCGATCAGCCTCAAAGCTCTTTTTCAAATCACTCATCTCAATCTCATGCATCTTCTTCAAATCACTAACCTTCTTGTCCCACGCTGCTTCCTTCTCAGCAAACCCAGCTATCTCCTTTTTCATCACAGCAATTGAAGACTTCATCTTATCCTTCTTCTTGGAAAAATCTTCATATTCTTGCATCCTCTGACGAAAACGAGCAACCCCTTGAGGAAGCATAGCAGCAAGGTTACAAGTGCTCAAAATCATGTGAGACAACATCAAATCATCATCCATCCCAGCAATGGTCTTGTGAACTGAAGGAAGAGCAATGTGACTAAGAGCATCCTCACAAACAGCAGCATCCTTAAAGCTGTCATCATTTTTCACCAACCAATTAGGTACATAAACCCCTTCCGGATCCAACCCTTCAACGTCCCTGCTTGAAGAACCTTGAACAGGAGTAGCAACAACCTTTTTGCCTGAAACCTTCTTACCATGAACAACCAATTCCTTCTCTTTCTCAGCACCTGCCTCACCACCTTGATCTTCCGAAACTTCAATATCATCACTCAAATCCACTGGTTCAGTAGAAGTGGATTGAGGACCAGCCTTCAGCAACCGACGGGAAGATCGACGAGTAGAGGACTTGGGAGCATGGGACTTCGAGAAACCTTTGACATTGGAAGTGCTAATATAACCTGAACCCTCAAACCTTTGATCAACAGTCCTAACCACAACATTCTCACCAGGAACAGATGGAGCATCCCCAAATACAACATCAGAAGTGTCGTCGCTCTTAATAAAATCCAAAGCAGACATAACTGCAAATAACAAAACAAAAATGCATAATACATAAGTCAAGAAAATGGCAAAGAGGGCAAAAAAGGAAAATGCATACCCATGCCGTTTTTCATAAGAAACGGATCCCGATCAACATTCCCCCAAATTTTACTAACCCCTAAAAGAACTAGTAAATGTTCAGGAAAGGGACGAACCCTCGAAGGGCATTCCCGGATGGCTTTAAGAAAAACATCATTCAACTCAGATTCAGAAGATTCTGGATCATTAAGAACGGCATCCGGTCGCCTCCACACCATCTTGAATGGGACAATAGTATTGGAAACCCAGAAAAATCGATCCTTCCAAGTCCCAAGTGTTGTAACCATAGACGAAATAAGGCAGGAATCAACCTTGGATGTTTCAAAGGTGAACCAATCGCCATTTTTAGCCAAACGAAAAAACCGGCGAAAAAGTAACAATGAGGGATCATATCCAAGGGCACGGCACAAAACCTCAAAATGCAAAACCCTAGCCATACCCTTTGGATGAACTTGGCCAAAAGAAACCCGATAATATTCCAACAAATTCAAAACAAAGAAAGAAAAGGGATAACGAAGATTCGAAAACTCAAAATGACGGCAGTAAAGAGCAATCGAACCAGGGGTCGGTTTATCAACAGGAACATCACAAGCAGGAGCAGTTGGGTTAAACTTCTTATCAATACCATATTCCACACAAAACAAGTCTACCTCCTCTTGTGTTAATCGGGAAAAGGATTTTGCTAAATCCTTACGAGCACCCATTTTTTGAAATATGACGAATGTAAGGAAAATGCAAAGTAAATCGAAACTAACCTTGAAAGAGGAAAGAAAACGCAGGAGAACTTGAAGGAATTGTGTAGAAAATGAATATGATATGCAAATATAAAACAAAAAAAAACCTAAAATAGGGGTAATAATGGCAAACAGTAACTTCTGCAAAACCGCCACCCTATCAACTGCCACACATCAATCAAATCAATTGTCAGTTATTTAAAATTCAAATGATAACTGCCTACAACCCTTCAAACCTTCAAGCATCGAACCCTTAAAGTCTTTAGGAAAGAAAATACACATATAAAAGTCAGAAGTCTTTGAGCTCATTCCCCAAAAACCTCTGACTTGGGGGCTGATGACGGGGGTAGTCCAAGACTAAATAAAATGACTAAATATGAAAACGCTCAAAGGGTTAAATGGTTCAGTGGTTGAAAAGCTGTGAGATGGGGAAAAGCAATGCGGAAACAGTGGCCGGTCACATCCAGGGATTGCTTCACCAACCCACAGCCGCAAAAGCAATGCAGGTCTGCAGAGCACACGCTATTATCCAGGGGTCAAAAGGCTTCAACCCCCGAAAGGGCAAGCTCCTCGCTGCAAGCAAGGTCGCTAGTCAAATGAATGCCTCTTTGGGAGATGTCTTCTCCTATATAAGTGACACTTCATTTACTGAGTTGGGACATTCTTGTCCAGGCATGTTTCCTTAAACTCTGGTCATTCACATTGAGTACTTGCTTCATGCGAGTCACTCACTTTCACATCCAACACACACATTCCGTTTGCTCCCATATCCGAATCTGAATAAACTTCAGAGGAGGAACTTCAGCAAACAACAACAATAAACTAGTGAACCTCCTTCCACGTCTTGCAAACGTGGGGGGACCCCACGACCTGCGTTAGGAAAAGTTGAACCCTTCAACCCTTTTGCCTAACCAGCCTGGCTACTACCGTTGGTCTTATATTTGTTGCATCAACAGCCGCATTTGATGCAAATGCTCCAAAACTCCGCAACCTTCCATGGGCTTGCGGACGAAGATCCCCATTTGCATATCACTAACTTCCTAGAAATATGTGATACGTTTCGGATCAATGGAGCATCAAACGACGCCATCCGCCTTAGAATGTTTCCATTTTCACTAAAAGACCGAGCTAAGGCTTGGCTTAATACCCTCCCAGTTGGATCGGTAAACACCTGGGATGAACTGGCCCAAAAGGTTTTATATAAGTATTTCCCTCCTGCTAAAACGGCTAAATTAATGACTGAAATTAATACATACTCACAAGAGGACGGGGAATCCTTATATGAAACTTGGGAAAGGTTCAAGGAGCTACTGAGCAAGTGTCCTCATCATGGTCTTGTAGTATGGCAACAAGTTTCCACTTTCTACAATGGATTTTTGCCACACACAAGACAAACACTTGACTCTACCTCCGGGGGACTTTTAGGTAATCGTCAACAAATGAAATTTATAATCAAATTGAGGAAATTGCTCAAACCAATTTTCAGTGGCACACTCCCCGAGGCAACAAATCCATTGCCCCGGGCGCCCATAAGGTCGATGAAAGCACTAATTTGCAAGCCCAAATCGAGGCCCTCTCTTCAAAAATCAAAAAGTTAGAAATGGCAAAAACGGCCTCGGTTATGGCTTGCGAGGGGTGTGGTGGGCCACATGAAAATTGGAGTTGTATGAAAGAAATGGATAATCAAACAGAATCGGTAAACTACATTGATAATAGACCTAGGCCGTCGGGTCCTCCAACGGGTACCTACAACCAAGGATGGCGTAATCACCCTAACCTTGGTTGGAGAGAACCCGGCAATAGTAGTAACCAACAAAATCTAAACCAACGAACAAACTTTCAACAACCAAGAAACGAGTCACAAAATTTCTCTCAACAACAACAAGGGGGACGAGAGAGGCTTGAAGATACCGTATCTCGCCTTATCTCTGACACCGAAAAGAAAAACTCGAACCGATTCCAACAACTGGAATCAAACTTTCGAAATCAACAAGCTTGTATTCAAAATACTGAAAAACAAGTAAGCCAACAAGCTCAAAATTTCGCCGAGAGACCTCAAGGCGCATTACTAAGCAATACCAAAACCAACCCAAAGGCGTAAGTGCATCTTATCACCTTGAGAAACCGCACCGTGGGCCCCGAGGAGGCTCCATTACCTCCAACTGAGAAGAGGCGATCTAGCCAATCCCCATCTCCACAAGTATCCTAACAAGAGACGGCTACTCCACCAAATCAAGAACCCACCAAGAATCCTCCGGTACCATACCCCGGTCGATTAATTCGCCAAAAGACTGATGAGCAATTCTCAAAATTCGTAAATTTACTAAAACAATTACATGTGTATTCCATTTGTTGACGTCCTAACCCAAATGCCTAAATTTTCAAAATTTATGAGGGACTTCCTCACTCACAAAAGGAAAATTGAATGATTGCAATTGGTTAACCTAAGTGAAGAATGCTCTGCCTTACTACTCAACAAACTCCCACAAAAGAATATCAATCACGGAAGCTTCACCATCCCTTGTTCAATCAGGGAATCGCCCATTCGTAATGCACTAGCCGACCTCGGGGCTAGTATTAACCTCATGCCCGCATCAATGTTCGACCGACTCGGCCTAGGAAAAACAAGCCCTACAAAAATGAGCATACAACTCGCCGTCAGGTCAGTTAAATTCCCTCAAGGTGTCGCTGAAAATCTACCAGTCAAAGTCGGGGAATTTGTCTTCCCAACTGACTTTGTCATACTAGATATGGATGAAGACACTGAAGTACCACTCATCTTGGAAAGGCCATTCTTAGCCACGGCCTACGCAGTGGTAGAGATGAATGGCGGAACACTAACATTGAGGGTTGGGGACAAGGAAATGAAGTTTGGAGTTGGTAAAAGAGTAGAAAACGAAGACCTGGTCAAGTACATGCAAGTCATAGACTCAAGTTTGGATGATGCTCTCCGACGGTGCAACATGGGATGCAAAACATCCCTCTTGGGAAACATATGACTGGCTTTGGGTCTAGCCAAGGACCCTTATAAACGTGGCGCACCATGGAGGCATTCCGCGGAACTATCCTTAGTTTAGTTTAGATTAATATTTTTATGTTTTCTAGTTTAGTTTTAATTTTCAGGAATAAAACACACTTGGGATGGTGAAGGATACTAAGGGAAACTTGGACCAGCACCCCATGCAAAAAAACAGAGCCTCCTGCAAATTTTTCTTCGTTACAGCAAGTTCAACACGGGCCGTGTCCAGCCAACACGGCCCTGTGCTGAATAATCTGCAGGAAATCGCCCAGTTCAGGTAACTGGACACGGGGCGTGTTCACTGAACACGCCCCCGTGCCCAGGCTTCTGTTTCTTTTTTCTAATTTTTGTTACTGGCAACCTGAACACGGGGTCGTGCCCGGACACCACGGGCCCGTGTCCAGATGCCCAGTAACATAAAAAATTGTTTTTAAACACACTTTAACACATTCAATCAACCTAAAAAGTTATTTTTGGGACACATTGAGGAAAATGTGTAATTTAAGTGTGGGGGGATGCTAAAACCTTGAAATTTGCGAGTCCTAATGACAAGCCTTACACAAAACTCTATTGGAACCGCTAAACACCCCAAATTTTTTCAAAAAATTTTCATTTTTTTACTTGTCTTGGTTTTGGGAATAACAAGTTCTAAAAAGGTTATAATTTTACAAATTTACAACCGATAGCGTCGTGATAAAAAGAACAAACATAAGAAAATTATAAAAAGGCATAACAAATCTAGTTAAAATTTGATTATATATACTTGATCACATAAAAACCCATTCCCACAAAAAGTGAGTTTTGAGCCTTTATTGAACATATAAATACACATCTTTAAACTAAATGCTCATTTTTCGTTTCTTGTGTGAATAGCCGCTTGGTTTCTTACAACTCTAGAACTTGCCACAACGATACATTCCCGGTCCTTACCAACTTAAACCCAAGTAAGTAAATGACGGAGGCATTAGGACTAACCCTTTTTATTTCAACACCATTATTTTTGTTTTTTTTTACCACCTACCCAAAATCCCCTAGTTAACCCCTTTGAGCCTAAACCTTTATTTGATGTGTACAAAATACAACATATAAATTACATTAAATGAGGCATAAAACTAACCCTTTTTAGTACTAATGTTGGATTGTGCTTTTGTCTTCCTTTTGTATTTTAAGGGTTAAATGAGCTTAAATGAACAAAAGAAGCAAAAAGGCAACCAAATCTAACAATAATACAAGAAAGGGAATAAACGTGGCATGCCCGACCCCTCGACAGCATCTCCCTAAGCAAAAACAAGAGAACAGAAGGCTGAACACGCCCCGTGCTCACTGCGCACGGGGGCGTGCCCAAGTGTCTGCAGAAAAGACCAAGTTGTAGAAGCTTCTATCACCCACCACGGGGGCGTGCCCAGCGGACACGGGGCCGTGGTCAACGCAAAGATTCGCAGAATCTAGGCAAATCTTGATAGTACAGATACGCTTCTGCACACGGGGTCATGCCCAGCGGACACGGGGGCGTGGTCAACTAATGCAGACAAACTGCATTTAATGAAGATAGAGAAGATGGGTGGACACGGGGCCGTGCCCAAGGGGCACGGGGCCTTGTCCGGGCTTCTGTGCAGGCTATAAATAGGGGTGCTTGGCTCACTTGCAAACCATCCCTTGGCAAACCACCTCTCTCACACTTCACCCACCCACCACCACCATCACAACCCACATCCACCACCATCATCCATCATAGAGTGTGTGAGTAGTCTTGGGATCCAAGTATGATCGTAAGAGTTCTTGACAATCAAAGGCCATGTTTGCCTAAGTCTCTTACATCACTTGGTGAAGACAAGTGTCTAGTGTAATACTTTTCATTTTTAATCTTTTCGCACTTTTTATTTGGTTATGTATTAATGACTTTAATAACTAGTTTCTTATGTTGAAGGTGAATCTTCCTTATCGTTTGTCCGTGGTGTCTTGGCACTATTTTACTGTCTATATAAAATAAAAGATTTTCATCATTCATATCTCCACGGTCTATATGGAGATATGTTGGCTACCTGGTCGGGGGTTAAGGGAACGGTTTGGTAAGAGTCTTTCCTTGTTCAGTGTATAGATCCTGCAAGGACCTGGGTCAACTTTAGTGGGACCTCCTGCAATACCCACTGGTATTGGATGGCGGGGGTCCGAACTCCTTGATCCCCTCATATGTAAACTACTATTAATACTTTAACCCGGCTATTTAGGATTGTATCCCTGCTGACTCAAACTACTTAGCCGAGGGTAACGTCGCCTTCAAAAGAGGGGCCTACCATAATATGCGTTAATAACTTAATTAATTATCTTTCAATAATCCAACCCTTTATGATTGTATCCTTGCTGACTCAAACTACTGGGTTGAGGGTAACGTCACCTTCAAAAGAGGGGCCTACTAGAATCACTAAGATAATCTCTTAAAAATTGCAAAAGTGCGGAAATAATCAAAGGTTACACTAAACACGAGTCGGATCCAAGTGATTCATCTTGTCTATCTATTTTATTTTTATTTTTAATTTTCAGCATTTTTAGTTAGTTTTATTTTTCTTATTTAAAAACCTTTTTCTAAATTTTTGATTTGATTAGACGTTGAGGATAAACCGGTACTAAAAGCTCTTGTGTCCTTGGACGACCTCGGTATCTTACCAACACTATACTACGCTCACGATTGGTGCACTTGCCCATATGTGTGTTTAGTGTTAGTAAATATCGTGTTTTATAAATTTAAAACTTGGCTAAAAGTGTTAAAAAGGGCTTAAAATATACATTAAAAACTATAAACACTCGCACACATCAAGTTTTTGGCGTCGTTGCCAGGGACACAAGGATTTTAAGAAAGTTAGGAATCAACGGCCAAATCGTTTTTCTCTTATTTTTCTGTTTTTTTAGGATTTTTCTTAGATTTTCAGTTTCTGCAGAGCTCAGCACGGGCCGTGCCTGGTCAGACACGGGGTCGTGCTCAACATTGTTACTGCCAGTTTTTATTTTTCAAGTTACAGGGAGTTGATTAAGCTCACGTTGCAAAGTTCAGTAGGTATAGTTGTTGGGATTGAACCCTACCAGAGGAACAGATAATTAAAGCCAAAACTGGATCAGAGCAGTGGATCCAGAATAAGCAGATGTTTACATACAAGTCTCTCCCCTTGAAAGTGATTTCAACATCTGCTGACCTCCTATCTGCTGATCGTGCAAACTGCTGACCTACAACTGCTGCTCAAGTAAAGACCTGATGAAAGACTAAAGCCCTGCTGATTCAATCTACTGCCTTGAGTCAAGCACTGCTAATCCGGACAAGTACTGCTGGGTTCACAGCAGTGGAATGTTGCAGCAGCTGATCTATAGTCTATCTGTAATGTAATGTAATAGCAGTAGTTAACATAGCAGTATTTGTATAGATCAGAGGTTAGAATTTGTTAGGAGGTTAGATGTCACTTTCATGGTGACGTCAGCATTAGATGCTCAGTGGTTTGTTAGTGCCTATAAATAGAACAGTGCTCTGTACTGTTCTATTAGCTCTTTGCAATACCGTCTTCTTTGCACGAACAAACACTGAGCTCTGGCTGAGGGGGAGTTTGTATTCAAGCATTACTTGTAATCGTTGTTGAAATTAAATTCAATCATTCGGTTCCTTGTTGAAAATGTCTTGATCAAAGCAATACTCTCGTTTGATTGTATGCAAAGTTTGTTCTCATATTAATTCCGCTGCACAACTCTTTCATTTCCATCTTAATCTCAAACGTAAAATACAATCAAAACCAAACTCAGATCCAACAATTGTTATCAGAGCCTGGACAGTCAAATTTGATTTAACAATCATTTTGACGTAAATAGTTCGGCTCATAACAGTTGATACTGATCGTTTGTTCGTTCGTTGAAAAACAGAGCAAGGATTAATCACCATTAAAGTTGATTTCTCAATGTCTGTAAAACAACAAGAATGACGTCACAATCTCAGGATGATAAAAACAACATCAGCTCACTTTTTAAACCACCTATGCTAAAAAGAAATGAGTACAACATCTGGCAGAGGAGGATGGGTCACATCCTCGCTCAACAAAGCACAGGTTGTTGGAGGTCTGTCGTCTTTGGTCCCCACGTTCCCACAGTGCCAAGCGCTAAAGATGCTAAAAAGTTCGTTCCAAAACCAGTTGAAAATTATACCGAAACCGACTATCAAAAGTTCGAACTAGATGCTAAAGCTTTTAGCATCATAGCATCAGCGCTGCCCAATGAGATATATGCTGGACTGTTACACTGTAACAGTGCCAAAGAGTTATGGGACGCGCTTAAGGAACAGTTTGGGGGGACCGAAGAAGTCATAGAAAACAATAGGGAAATCCTGAACCAACAGTACGAAACATTTTGTCATGTTAGAGGTGAATCACTGACGCAACAATTTGAGCATTTCAGTTGTCTCATCAGTGAACTGAGGCTTGTTAATACCACTTTTACAAACTCAACTCAAAATAGCAGGTTCCTCAGATCACTGCCAGAAAAATGGGACACCATAGCTTTTGTCACCCGAAACTCACCTGAGTTCAAGGATCTGACCTTGACCCAACTCCACGGTCGACTCCTGACCTACGAAAGGGAGTTGAACCAGAAAAGGAAGTTACAAGAGTCAGGAAAAGCCGTTGATGATTATACATTCGGTAACACTGCTCTTCTGGGTCAAGAAGAATCTGGGAGCAGTGGTAAGGATCAGGGTTATGATCACTTCATTGACATAACTGCTGGGGCAAATTTTAACAACCCTGATCCTCACTCTGCAAGTTATGCATTCACTGCAAACGAAAACCAGATGTCAGACAATCTAAGCTTTGAACTCAATGATTTACAACATTTTGATCCCACTGACTTAGAAGAGATGGATATTCTGCACCAGTTGGCTTTGCTCAGTGTTAGAACTAGCAAATTCTATAAAAGAACAGGGAGAAAATTCCCAGGACTTCATGGGAATTTGAGGGTTGGGTTGGATAAATCGAAAATCAAGTGTTACAAGTGCAATAGGTTAGGGCACTTTGCTAGGGAATGCAGAAGTCAAAACACTGGGACCAATAGTTACTCACCCTAGCTCAAACCCTAGACCACAAAGTCAAAACACTGTGCACTATACCCAATATACCCATGCAGCTCAAGTGAACACTGCTCACTATGCTGCTGCCCCTGTGCCTGTGCATTATGTCCAAACTACTGTCCCACAAATTCAGTACGTTCAAACCCCTGCTCCACAGGTACAAGTGCAACCTGTTGCACCTCAAACCACTGCTCCAGCAGCAGTACAACCAGATCAACAAAGCTTTTTCACTCAAGGGTTTGTTGACTGGAGCAGTATGCCTGATGACCTTAGTGATGAAAATTTTGCACTCTATGCTTTTAATGAACCTTCTAATGATGAATTTTGTTTGATGGAATTAGAGTCAATAACAGAGGGGGTTGAAACTGAAGGTGAACATCTAAGTGATGAAACAGTGGATGAGGTGACTGAAGCAGTGGTTACTGCTATGGCTGGTGAACTACTGCTGGGAGAAAATTCAGAAACCCTGATTGAACCACTGACAGACCCATGGTCCGAAGAGAACAAGGAAGAAAAGAGAGAAGAAAAAGCAGGTGAGAAAGAAGAAAGAGCTGATGATGAAGAAAATCCTCAATGTGATTGTGCAATGATGGCAGCTGCCAAGGTATCACCTCAAGTTCTTGAAAAACTGTGTTCTGACAATTGCATTATTGCTTTTGCTAACATCAAAGAGGTAAATGAAAACCTTCAGGATAAAATCTTAACTGATGAAGTTAAATTTGAAAGATCTTTAAAAGAACTTAAAAACAAATTGACTGAAAAAGAAAAAGAGATCAGCAGTCTGAAAGAAGAACAAAGCATAACCAAAACTCAACTCCAAACTATGGTAGAAAAATACCAAGTTTGCAAAAAGGAGTTGGAGTCCACCCAGATCACCTGTGAAAGATGGGTGGAATCATGCGAAGGGTACGAGGTTATGCTTGAAAAACAGATAAAAAGCAATGTGAAATTTGGTGTTGGTTATAGAAAACATGATGATGAAACCACTGCTTTTGGAAAATCTGTTCAAACCACTGATGTAACCACTGAGTTCATCCCCACAAACAAGAATGGCCAAGAAGTGAAAATCACTGACAAACTTGGTAACAAAATCACACTTGACAGACCAATGGGATCCTCTACTTTTGAGGAGCTTGAAGATTATCAGTTTAAACCAAAATGGTCTGACGAGTGTGATATTCTTGAAAATTTCAAGCCAATGGACTTTACATCAACTGATGGTGTTAAAGCTCCAAAAGCTAAAGTCATTCCTCTCAAGGACATCCCAACAGAGGTTAAAACCTCTGCTGCAAAGGAGTCTGAAAATTGAAGGAAGAAAGAAAAAATTGATAACTTGTTTTGTGAATTCTGTGAGAAAATGAATCATCTACCAAAAGACTGTTTCCACTTAAAATCTTATGATTTAAACAGAACAAGTGTCATTATTTCAGCTGAAAGTTGCATTGTTTGTGGTAAAACAAACCACAAGACTCAAGCATGTGTGTATCTCAAAAACTTTGATGTGAAAAAGAATGAGTACATTGCTAAAACATCCTTGAGTTCATCATCATCATCATCTGTCAAATTCACCAAGAAACAACCACTGTTTGTGCCAGTTCAAACAGCTGTCACAAAACAGCTGAACCAAACGTCTGTCTAAAGAGATGTTCAGGTTACTGATGCACCCCCTGCCAATCAGTTCAGAAAAGGCAAGGAAAAACAGTCTTACCAAAGGATTCCACACGTTTATGAGGCCTACAAAAGGCCCTCTAAACCAAAAGTGAACAGGCATCCTTTTGGGTACCAACAGGTGATTGGTCAAGACCCTCAACAGTGGTTAGCAAGAAACAGTACTAAAACTGTCCAAACCCCTGACCTAACCACTGTCCATCATTCTGCATCCATCCCAGACACTGTTGAGACCCCATCCAAAGCCCTGTTGGCTTTGGAGACCTTAATGAACTAATCCTTTTACTTCATGTGCAGGGAGCTTCTGCATGCTTTGATAGTCTTTGGTATGTAGATAGTGGAGGCTCCAGGCACATGACAGGATGTAAAGCCCTCCTCAAAGACTTTAAAATCCATGGAGGGGGTGATATATCCTTTGGGAATAATAGTAAAGGGAAAGTTCTGGGGTCTGGTACAGTGCAGTCTGGAAATGTAAAATTTGAAAATGTCAATCTGATAGACAATCTAAAATTCAACCTTCTGAGTGTATCACAAATGAGTGACAAAGGGTTTGGGTCATTCTTCACAAAAGATTGTTATAGGATTGTTGGACCAGAAATGGTCAAGAAGATTGAAGCAATAATCAAAACTGGTAAAACTAAACTTGTTGCTCAAAGAAGTGGCAATGTTTATGTTGTTGATATGTCAAAAGAGTGTCCCAGAGCTGATGCCTGTCTGTTCTCAGCTGCCTCTAACAAAGAGACAGAACTTTGGCACAGAAGGCTGGGGCACACAAATCTTAAGACAATCACTGAAATTTCAAAAAATGGTTTGGTGAGAGGCCTACCACAAAAATTGTTTTCATGTCCTGAACACTGCATTTCCTGTTTAAAAGGAAAACAGCATAAAAGTTCTTATAAGTCCATTGAAGAGTCCAAAACAACCCAGTGTTTGCAAATGCTACACATGGATTTGTTTGGCCCAGTTCAAGTCATGAGCCTCAAGAAGAAAAGATATTGTTTGGTTATTGTTGATGACTTTTCTAGGTTTACATGGACCTTCTTTTTACACTCAAAAGATGAGACTGCAGGCATTTTGCAAGACTTTGTGACACAAGTTGAAAAGCAATTTGACCTTCCAGTGAAAAGCTTCAGGAGTGACAATGGCACAGAATTTAAAAATAAGGAGTTGGATGCCTTCTGTGTGAAGAAAGGGATTGTAAGGCAGTACAGCATCCCTAGAACACCAGAGCAAAATGGGGTTGTTGAAAGAAAGAACAGAACTTTGATTGAGGCTGCCAGAACTATGCTTGCAGATTCAGGTTTGCCATTAACTTTCTGGGCAGAGGCAGTAAACACTACTTGCTATGTCCAGAACAGAGTTTTAATAAACCCCAGGCACAAAAAGACTGCTTATGAAATTCTGTATAAAATCAAACCACTGATCTCTTACTTCAAGGTGTTTGGCTGCCCATGCTTTATTCTGAACCTAAAAGATTCAATTTCAAAATTTGCAGCCAAAATTGATTGTGGTTATCATCTGGGATACTCAACCACTGCCAAGGCCTATAAAGTGTTCAATACACGTACCAAGGCAGTGGAGGAGACTTTGAATGTAAAGTTCAATGAACTTTCATCAATGAAAATCCCAGCAAATCCTGCAGATCTGTTTGATCTTGAAAAATTCACTTTTGAAAATACTGCTGTCAAGACTAACAGTGCAGGTCCATCCGAGGATACAACACCAGACTATGGGTATGAAATCATCATCCCTCAAAGGTCTGCCACAAAGGGAAAAGCATCAGCTGTTCAAAACAGTTGTCAAAGCTCAACCACTGCTACCTCAACAGTTGTTGACCAAAGTAGCCCATCAACCACTGCTTCCATATCCTCAAACACTACTGACAAAAGTCCCAAACTGTGGATAAAAGTCAGCAGGTGTCCACTTCATTACCTCCTATTCCACCACCTTTTGAAGCCACTGCTGGATCATCAAAGTCCCCAGCAGTGGTTAGCTCAGATGATACACATTTGCAGCCTTCACCAACAAATGCCATCATCCCATACCAAGGAGATTTAATCTACTTGAGATCTCATCCACCTGATCAAATCATTGGCAACATCAATGAAGGGGTGCTCACAAGAAGCCAAACCCAAAACATTTGTCTTTTTGTTGGTTTTCTATCACTCCATCAGCCAGTCAAGTACCAAGAGGCACTGAAAGACAACAGCTGGGTAGAAGCCATGCAAGAGGAGCTCCAACAATTCAAAAGACAACAAGTATGGGAGCTTGTACCACTGCCAGAAGAGGTTAGTACCATTGGCACAAAGTGGGTCTTCAAGAATAAAACTGATGAAAGGGGCATTGTTGTCAAGAATAAAGCCAGGCTTGTGGTTCAAGGTTACAGACAGGAAGAGGGGATTGATTATGATGAAACATTCGCCCCTGTTGCAAGACTGGAAGCCATTAGACTGTTCCTGGCCTTTGCTGTCAACCACAACATGAAGGTGTTTTAAATGGATATCAAAAGTGCTTTCCTCTATGGTACAATTCAAGAAGAGGTATATGTTTGTCAACCTCCAGGTTTTGAGGATCCATTTTATCCAGATCACGTCTACAGGCTAAACAAAGCCTTGTATGGCCTGAAACAAGCACCAAGAGCCTGGTATGAAACTCTTTCCAATTTCCTACTCTCAAATGGTTTCAAAAGAGGTACCATTGATAAAACACTGTTTCTAAAATGGAGAGGGAAGGATTTAATGATTGTCCAGATTTATGTGGATGACATTATTTTTTGAAGCACATGTAACACAATGTGTGAAGAGTTCAGAGAACTCATGACAGCTGAGTTTGAAATGAGTGCAATGGGTGAGCTGCAATGCTTTCTTGGTCTCCAAGTTCAGCAAATGCAAAATGGAACATTCATTCATCAAAGCAAATATGCTAAAGAACTTTTGACAAAATTTGATATGAATGATTGTAAACCATGCAGCACACCCATGGCAACAAATAAGCTTGTCATGTCTGATGAGAAGGATGAGCTGATTGACCAAACTCTATATAGAAGCATGATTGGGTCCTTATTGTACCTAACTGCATCTAGACCAGACATCATGTTTGCAACATGTGTTTGTGCAAGAAGTCAATCAGCTCCCAGAAAATCAAAAGGATATTCAGATACATAAAAGGTGCTCCCACACTTGGTATCTGGTATCCAGCTAATGGGAATATCAAGCTTTCAGGCTTTTCAGACAGTGACTTTGCTGGATGTAACACCACAAGGAAGTCCACATCAGGAGGGTGCCAGTTTCTAGGTGATTGCTTAGTCTCATGGCAAAGCAAAAAGCAAGCAGCTGTTTCAACATCCACTGCTGAAGCTGAATACATTGCTGCTGCAAGCTGTACAGCCCAACTCCTGTGGCTTCAAAATCAGTTGCTGGATTTTGGTATCACTGCCATAAAGACACCACTCATGTTGGATAGCCAGGCAGCAGAAAATATCATCAAAAATCCAGTTTCCCATTCAACCACCAAACACATCGACATCAGACATCACTTTGTGAGGGATTGCTATGAAAAAGGTTTGATTTCTCTGCATCATGTCCCAACTAAAGACCAGTTGGCAGATGTGCTCACAAAAGCACTTGACACAGCTACCTTTGAAAGCTTGGTCTCTAGGATTGGGATGCTAAACATGGAATAACAAGCAAAATCTTGTTTTTCTATGAATAAAAGCATTAAAATGTTTTCAGAAAATCAAAAATCCATCCTTAAAAATAGCTAAAAATGAAGTTTTCATTAAAATCCTTAAAAGTCTGCCATAACCACTGTTTGTTCAAAAGTCTGCTCTACTTCAAAGTCTGTCCACTGCTGAAAGCCATCCTCTGTTCTCTCATTTCCTTGATAAACTCTGTTGCTCAAAAGCAGTGTCTTATCCACTGATAGTGAAAATCATCCACTGCTTCCATTTTACCGTTTAAACCACTGCCTTCATCAGTAACTTTCATAAAAGTATTGTCCTTCATTTCTTCAGAGATTGGCATGTGGGCAGTACATAGTGGTCAGTACTTTTGTAACCGCTGCCACGTCAGCCTTCACTTTTTCTTCTATAAAACCCCCACTTCATACCAAAAACAGGGTTTTACTGTCGAATTGAATTCTCAAAAATTCTCTTCTCAAAGCAGTTTTTCATCTCATTTCTCCACAAATTTCTTCGATCATCATCTTCAAAATGACAAAATCGAAGCCATCCACAAAACCCACTTCCAAATCATCGTCGAAAGCGGCCTCTCAAAAGGCCACTACCATTGAAATCCCACACAAACCATATCACAATCTTCTGGGTCTTCTCACAAAACCCAGCACCACAGATGCTTTCGATTCCATCCTCGCCAAAATGACTAAATCAAAGTACAAAACTTTGTTAACAGCCAATGCACCAATTTATTTGGCAACCCAAAGAGAGTTTTGGAAGAATGCAACCCTTGAAACACAAGGAGAAACTGTAACTGGCATCAACTCTTCTCTAAAGGGTAAAAATGTCCAAATCACATCACAGTCAATTTCAGAGGTCTTTCAACTCGAGGATCAGCAAGGTAAAATTTCTTTCCCTAAAAACGAGTTGAAAATTGACTTCATTAAGAGAGGGTATGCAGACACAATGATGAAGAAAGCTACCTTACAAAAAGGTTTCTTTCCTTCTGCAACAAGATTTTTATTCCATACCCTCCTAATGTGTGTTTCAAATAAAACCACTTCTTTTAATGAAATACCATTAAAGATTCAAAATCTGGGATATGCTATTCTTCAAGAAGAAAAATTTAATTATTCTCGGGAAATCTTTAATGATTTGGTTAATAATGTTGAAACAAAATAATTCCTACTGTTTCCAAGGTTTTTAAGTTACTACTTTGAAAAGAAATTCAGTAAGGATGATCTTTCTACAATAAACCAAGGTGACTCCATTGAAATAAATTGCTTAACTGCTGAAACTTTTACAAGGATGTCAACACCTTGCAAAACACAAGCAGAGATGCCTGAGCAGATTTTAGCAATTACAACTGCTCCTCAGGTATCTGCTGCTGAGCCCACTGCTCAAGGTGATCAAAGCAGCAGAACAACTGTTTTGAAACCCACACCTAAAATCACCAAAAAGCCAACAAAAAGGAAAACACAAAAACCCCCCAAACCCATCAAAACGGCAACTCTGGAGGATGAGATACCAGAGCTACTGCCTGTGACAGCACAAAAGTCACAAGAAACCACTGCTGCTACTTCCTCACAGCAGTTGATACAAATATCTCAACCCATAGCCGAAACCCCTCCTGCTTCTTCACAAAAAGAACATGTTATACACATAGGGCCACAACATCATGATGCTCTGAAACCACTTGGTTTCATCATCCACAGCTCAATGCCCGGAGCAAATCTTGTTTTTACACCAAACCTCACATCCAAAATTCCATCACCAACTAAACTGCTGTTGGATGCAATTGATTTGAACCAGGCACTAAACAGTCCTTCTCAATCACCCATCAATGAGAACATACCTCAACAAAAGACTGGGTCTGATGTATCAATCTTTGCTAACCCACCAACACAACCTGAGAAGGTTACACCCCTTGAGTTACAAGTAACTCTTGGTGGTAATCCAAGTGAAGCAGCCACTACAACTGTTGAACCCACTGGTTTACAGTTGGACAGTGGTTACATTAATAAGACTTCCTTGGAGGCAATTCCTTACATAGCACCTCTGCCAACCACCAGTGGATTTATTTATCCTACTGGCAACATCAAAAGGTTGTCAAGTGTTGAAGGAAGAAGACCCCAGTACCAAGAAAAAGGGGCATCAGTGGTTAGTGTTTGGAGTACACTCCCTACCTCAACCACTGATAAAACCACTGTTAGTGGGAAATCAGATGATCCCATAAAATTGGGTGATGATTTAAAATATCAGGATTTGACGGAACGAATTGAAAAGTTGGATACATCTGTTGCAGATCTTAAAAATATGCTACAACAGGTGTTGAAAACACAAAAGATGCAATCCACTGTTGTTCCATCTCAAGCACCTGCTCCACCACAAGCTTTTGCTACAAATGAGCTCTGGAACCTTTTTCAACCTTTTCTCCAACAACAGAAAGAAATGGCTGATCAGCAACATGAACTTCATGTCCAAAAGCTGAGAAACATTATGGAGTCTAGGTACAAGAACACTCAAGCAGATATTAAGGCAATCAAGGCCCATTTATTGGAAACCACTGGCACTGCTCCTCCAACAGTACTTTTCATTGATCAATTCCCAGAAGATAATGCCAAAAAGGGGGAGAAAATTCAGGAGTGGAAGAAGAAAGGAATAGATGATGGTCTTTACATTGAACCTGAAAGGGATGCTATGACCAGAAAAATTCCTGTGCCAGATGGTAGTAAAAAGGTTGATGCAACTCAAGAAGCACTTGATGAAGGAGTAGCAAGTGTTAAAAGAGATAGAATGGCAAAGGATATCTCAAGATGGAATGAGGAGAAAAGAGCTTTTATGGAGCTGTATGCGCAGGGTTGTTCTGGATCAAAGGATACTAAAAATCCGAAGACAAAAAGGAAACCTAAGTCCATCCCATCCAGATTTCCAAAGCCTCCAAAACCACCATCCAAAAGCCATCAGCATCAAACCTCCACCCAAACAGTTGTTGTAACTCCTGTTGTATCAACTACTGCTGGTACTTCAGTGGTTTCAACATCTGTTCTCACTACAACACACACCACAACCACTACTTTACCACCACTACTGTCACCACCAAAAACAATATCACCACCACTTTCACCTGCTGATAAAAAGCAGAAGACAACAGGTGTTATAACATCTGTTGTAATGACAACAGTGGTTGAAACACCAGTTGTTTCAACAGCTGTTAGTCAATCACAAACCACTGCCACTAAATCTACCACCACTGCTTCACCTAAAACATCATCAGTCCCTCCTCAACCAAAAAGGAGAAGGCTAATTCTAAAGATGATGACACATCTCCACCACCAACTTCTTCAAAATCTCTGTCACTTGTCACAATTCCTAAACCCATACCTCTCTCTTCAGCTCAAATTTTAAAACCATTACCTCCTGCTGGTGTCTCATTTCCTCTGGAACTCATTGCAGTTAGGGAAGAAATCAAATCTTTCTACTATGAGGATGACCCAGTTAAAAGGAGTTTGCCATCATTTGCAGGATATCCCAGGCCTAATAATATCGAAGAATACTTGAAGCTCTAGGCCAAGCAAGCAGAGGATATCGCAATCAAAAACAGAAAGGGGAAATCTGATAGGGAATTTCAGCAAAACTATCAGTTTTTACTCTCACAGGTCAGTGCTATGGAGCGATTTGCTAAAAATGTATGTCAGCAAATTTCAGAAAGGGCAGATGAGTCCTTGAGAAAAGACTACATTGAGAACATCATGACCTACAAGAAATACAAGGGGGAGAAACACATGTACAAAAACTGGACCATTCCTGAGCTTGAAAAAGAAGCAGCTAGGATTCAAGAAATGATTAAAAATAAGGTCAAGCAGACTCCTCCTGAAAAGTTTAAACAGTTTGAAGCTGATAGAGCATTAGAGTTGAAGAGAATGAAAGAAGAGTTGATAGCTGCTGATTATGGGTCAAAGAACTCAGTGATAAAGTGGGGAGAAGATAGGGTCAGGGAAACCTACAAAAGCTTAGAGGAACTTAGAAAGAAAGATCCAAAAGTTCCACAAAAGCCTGACTACTCCAAAGCAGAGGTCTCAAAAAGACCACCAAAACTGCAAATCAAAAGAACCACTGCTCCAGCTGGTGCTGCCATCTACAAAAGAAGGAGCCAAAACCAGTCAAGTGCTGAAACCATTCAAGATCTAAAAGCTGGAAATGCTATCGTAAAAGCAGGCCTTAAATTAATGATAAAAGAAGATCTTGAATTAGAACAATCTGCAAGTACTGCTCAGCCAGTCATGAATAGGCTAGCCTCACCAAATACCTCTGCAAATAAACATCTCCCAAGAAACCCACCAGACTCAAAAATACTAAAGTGGGAAACTGACAAACAGACCTGCGTATTGACTTTGCTCAGGTTTGGTGGAGAAGTGAAGAAAATATCAAGGGAACAAGCTCTTGGCCTGAGTCTTGAAGATTTGCAGGATCTCCTTGATCTTCCACTTAGCAGGGATGATGAAAACACAGATGCCCTAGACTTTGAACTACAATTTAAAGGTCAGATAAGGGAACTGTTGATGAGGCAATAAAATTCCACAATAATGAAGAGTTTTGGCATTATCTGTTCCAGGGGGAGATTGTTGGGATTGAACCCTACCAGAGGAACAGATAATTAAAGCCAAAACTGGATCAGAGCAGTGGATCCAGAATAAGTAGATGTTTACATACAAGTCTCTCCCCTTGAAAGTGATTTCAACATCTGCTGACCTCCTATCTGCTGATCATGCAAACTGCTGACCTACAACTGCTGCTCAAGTAAAGACCTGATGAAAGACTAAAGCCCTGCTGATTCAATCTACTGCCTTGAGACAAGCACTGCTAATCCGGACAAGTACTGCTGGGTTCACAGCAGTGGAATGTTACAGCAGCTGATCTATAGTCTATATGTAATGTAATGTAATGTAATGTAATAGCAGTAGTTAACATAGCAGTATTTGTATAGATCAGAGGTTAGAGTTTGTTAGGAGGTTAGATGTCACTTTCATGGTGACGTCAGCATTAGATGCTCAATGGTTTGTTAGTGCCTATAAATAGAACAGTGCTCTGTACTGTTCTATTAGCTCTTTGCAATACCGTCTTCTTTGCACGAACAAACACTGAGCTCTGGCTGAGGGGGAGTTTGTATTCAAGCATTACTTGTAATCGTTGTTGAAATTAAATTCAATCATTTGGTTCCTTGTTGAAAATGTCTTGATCAAAGCAATACTCTCGTTTGATTGTATGCAAAGTTTGTTCTCATATTAATTCCGCTGCACAACTCTTTCATTTCCATCTTAATCTCAAACTTAAAATACAATCTAAACCAAACTCAGATCCAACAATAGTCACAAGGGACTATAACCATCGTGATTACGCTCACGTTGCAAAGTTTAACTCGTCACTTCGACTAATCAACGTGGTAATCAGTAGGTATAGTCACAAGGGACTATAACCATCGTGATTACGCTCACGTTACAAATTTCAAACGAACTTTGTATTGACCAACTCATGGTCAATGCAGAAAGTCAAACATTGTTTGACTTTCATGCTTGAAAAGCATAAAAAGCATGAAAGAAGCTTACAAAAGGTCCAAGCAATGAAGATTTGATTCAAATTGCTCAGGTATGAAGTATAAAACTCCAACTTAGAGCAGGTTTTTGAATCAAGTGTGAAGAAATGAGAATGAACAAGTGGGTATTTATAGAAAGTCTTGGGTTCTTAGGAACTTGACAAGTATTTTTACAAGAATCAAAGCTCAATCTCAACCCTCCACTTGTGGGACATGGTATTTAATACAATGGGGATCCAAAACCAGCTCCAGCTATTGAGAAATTTGCATAAATAACCCTGGAAATCAAGCTGGATTCTGAAAATAAAGTGCTGAATTTTGCACCCTGTAGCGTGGCGCGCCAGGTAGACCTGTGCCTAACGCTTTTAGTCCCTATTGATCAAATAAGTTTATTTTCGCATACCAAACCCCTCAAAGCCTATTTCTAAGCTATGTAAAGGATATTTAAGGTATGTTTAGCTTATGATCAAGTTCCAGAATGTTCGTTACTGTACAAAGCGGCATACTTTTGCAGTTTGACGCAAATAGTCCCTGCGATCGAATAAACTTGTTTTCGAAACACCAAACCATCCAAAACTTATTTCTAAGTTATGTTAAGGTTATTTAAGGTATGTTAAGCCTATGTCACTATTCTGGAGTGTTTTTCGCGTTAAAATGATTATGTTTACGCATCAGTTTGCGTATAACCTTCCAGAAAGCGATTTAAAGCTTGAAATCGAACTAGAATCAAATCGTAAAATCATCAAACACAAATATACACATATTTACACCAAAACACATCGTTTTATTGATAATCGATATTGTTTTTACATCGTACATCGTTACAGGTCATAGTTGTCACACTATGCTTACATGATCTAATAGTTCATTTCATAGCCAAATCATACCCATGTTGACATGTATTTCACCCCCGATAGTTATAAATCCGAAAACAGTTAAGAGAAAAGGGGGGACATGAACTCACAAGTTTGCGTCCAGCTGTCTCGTATACTCAAAGGTCCTTCTATGAGTCGTACAACTACCTACACACGTGCCATGTTTTATTAGATGTTTAGGTCGTGTAACGACTATTTGTCTTAGTTGTTCATTAAGACTTATTTTGGAAGTCTTGGTATACTTTGAGTTACACCTTTGATGTACATTATATAATTTCAAAGTATATAATTATTAGTTAAAATAATAATATTCTAACTTAAATTATATTCATCCATTTATTTAGAATATTGTCAGAATAATATATGTTTGCCTTAGTTCGTTCTGTAATTCTTCTCATAGATATTTCCCAAGTATGGGTATAATTATACTTGTGTATTTTCCCAAGTGTTTGTGGTGTATTCCGGTGTGTATTTTTACGTAGGAGAATACGTATTTTTGTTATATTTATTAAGTATTCTTATACTTAATTCTTGAATTTAAATTTTCCGGAATATTATTTTTAACCAATAAAAGTCACCAATTTATATTCTTAAAATATATACATTTTTAGAAAACTTTTATAGAAGATTACCTATAATTCTTCCATGGCAAAAATAATTATATTTTCATATAAATCTCAAAAATAATATATTTTTAAGATTAACTTAGAAAATATTTATAAATCCATTTTTCTCCCAAAATAATATATATTCTTAATTTGTTTAAGAAAATGTTTATTTCCTTCAAAAATAATATATCTTCTAATTGTTCAAGAAAATATATTTTTCTCCACTCAAAATAATATATTTTCTACTTGACAAAAATATGATATATTTTTGTAATACTTGTAAAAATTATAATTTCCGTTCTTTTGGTTTCCAAAATACCGTTTAACTCGTTTGTCAAAATATATATCTATTTCCGGAATATATATAAGTGTAGTTCATACGTCCGTTTTCGGTTTGTCCAATATTCGGGTATAAATTATATATTTGTTTTCTTGGAATTTTGGTATTACTTTGTATCAAAATTTTTGGTATTTGGTGTGTTATATTATTTTCAAGTTCCTAAAATAATATAACTAATACACATAATATACAAGTAATCACACAAATTGTGACATCTAAATTTATATTCTCCTAAATATATACTTAGTCACTTTTATTTATCAAAAACCAACCTCCAATATTTGTAATATTTGTAACAAAAATTAAGGAAAATTTTATATGAAAGGCCATGGTTAAAATTTACTTATAAATACTTGTTTAAAAATATTTTTCTAATTGTTTAAATTCTAGAAATTTTTTTGCCATAGTTTCCCCTTAAAATGGAGGTTTCCATCCTTTCAAAGCATAGCATTTTCTTTTAAAATCATCACCAATCAACAACAAATTATTCAACACTTACCATGAGCCAAAATTATGAAATTACACTACATCGTGAACTTGAAATTTTTGTAAAAACTTGTAGTAACTTACCATGTTAATTAGTAGACTTAGTTACCCTTAAAAGTGTGCTCATTTGTTCATAAACATCATTCTTGAGAAATTTGTCTTTCACAACTTATAACATTATAACATGATTTTTCAAAAACATTTCCTCTTGAATTTTTCTTGTTAACAATGTGTTTCTAGCTTTGATTTATCACTAAAAATGTGATTAGTTTCTCTAAAAATCATGTTTATGTAAATCTTGTAAATAAACTTGGTTTCTTGAGAAAACTGCCTTTGAAATCATCCATTTATAAGCCTTATATCATGTATCAATCATCATTATACTCTCAAACAACTTCATTTTCAAGTTCATGATTCACATAAAGGATGATCATTGTGATTTCTTAAGATCCATCCTTATACTTGCTAGATCATGTGTTTATTCATCATCTAGCAAGGTTATTATGATGATCAACATCATAATCATAAGAAATCCACAAACAAGTTTCATACATACACTTAATCAACTTAGATTTCATGTTATTTAGCTTTATGTTAGTGATTATCTTCATATTTCTTTGTGATTCTTGAGTTTAACCACTTACATAACACTTTAACCATTATGATTAGAAGTAAAAACAAGATCAAGAAGCTTACTACTAGCTCTAATGGCTAGGGAAGAACAAGTTAGAAGATGATGAAGATTTGAAGTGGTTAATAGCTCCTAGAGATGGTCCTTCAAGTTCCAATGCCTCCACCCTTCTTACATATGCTTGATACATCTCTAGATCACCTTAGAATGTGTCGAATGATTTGTAAAATGGAGGTAGTGTGGGTGTGGTTTGAGGCCATGAGCATGGTAGAGAAGGAAGGAGGTGATGGAGTTGTGAAGTGGTGAAAATGTAAGAGAATGGAGAACTTATGGTTATTTAAGAACAAGCTTCCAACATCATCTTATCTAGAGGTCCTTATGTTCTAAAAGCACCCAACAATTTACATAAACAAATCAAATAAAATCATGGGTGGGTCCCCCATGTTTGTAACCGTAAGTGAGGGGGGGTCTTGTTGAGTTTTAATGACTAGTTAAACAAGATAGTTAGGTTTTAGGGATTTTAGTTAGGGTTATGTATGTTATGTAATTATAGGATGTATTATGATGTTCGGTGACCATAACTAGCTCGGAAATGTTAAAACAATGCTTCTAGCAAAAATATTGTGTTTCGGGTAGTGTCTGGTTGTTCGGTTGATTACCGGTTCGTTAAGGTGCTAAATTATGCAGTTTAGTGTGCTTTATGTTGTCTTTTATATGAGTTTTGATTCCCGATACCTAGGAAGGTATTCTGGACCATTAAACCACATTTCTGCATTATATTTAGTTGTTAAAATGCTGAAAATTGCTGAATTTGGTTATTTTATGTAGAATTCTGCAGTTTTAGTGTGTTTCTGGCACTTTCCGGCACCTAAATCATCACAAGGTAAGCAGTTTTATGATCTCTACTTTCCTACACACCATTCTAGTGTCACTCTTGGTTTCGGGCTCATTCTGTGTCTTAACTTCACGTCTGTCTAAGTACTGAACTCCCGTCAGTGCTTCTAGTTTGTTTGATAAATGTGCTAACTTTGTTCCGTGCAATAATTGTACCATATTGTGTTGCATGTAGTAATGATGAACAATTTTGCAACATGAAATGCCTTTGTATGTATATGACAGTAATCAGAAATTCCTTCATCTTGTTAATTCAATCATGCACAGTCATTAAAGTGCAGATTACTGTTTATCATTGTACGAAATACGTGGAAAAGTGCCTGTTGTCACATTCTCCCCCCATTAAAAGAATTTCGTCCCGAAATTCAGGCTGTGTTATCGGTTGCAGGGGAGTTGGGAAATAGACATGGATACTTAGACCTGATTTGGTCTTCATGTTCCTAAGTAAATTCTGGGCCATGATGTGATTTCCAATGAATTTTAACATACTTAATACGAATTCTCCGTGTTTTGTGGACTTCCAGTCCATAACCTTAACAGCTCCTTTAGAAAATTGGAGTTTATCGTTGTTGTGAATCTTGTTTGCGGGAATGACGACTGTTTCTTGAGTCGGACTTTTCTTAAGATTAGGCACGTGAAACGTGTCACGGACACTACTTAGTTTCTTCTGGAAGTTTTAGCTTTGAAAACAACGGTTCCGATCTTTTCCAGGATCTCGAAAGGTCTAACATACCATGGGTTCAACTTCCCACGCTCTTCCAAATCGTGCCATACCTTTCCTGGGCGAGATTTTCAATATAACCATATCTCCAAACACAAATTCCAACGGTTTCCGCCACTTGTTGGCGTAGCTTCTCTATATACCACATGCTTGACTAGATACGATAACGTATCTAAACGATCATGTCTGTATTTTCCAGAACCAACTCGGGGCCAGTAAATCGTTTATCTTCGGTCTCCGCCCAACACAAAGGGGACCGATACTTACGTTCATATAAAGCTTCACACGAGGTGGCCTAAACGGAGGTATGATAAATATTATTGTAGGAAAACTCCACTAAGGGGCAAGTGAGTATTCCAACTTTTCATCAATGTTCATTACACAAACACATAGGATGTCTTCCAAAGTCTGTATCGTCCGATCACTTGGACCGTTCGTCTGAGGGTGAGAGGCAGTAGTAAGGTTCAACTGTGATTCGAATGCTTTCTGAATAGTTTGCCATATCCTTGGCACAAAATGACCATCTCGGTCGGATAAGATAGAAACAGGCACTCCATGATGTGCCACCATCTCTCTAAGAGAAACCTCTGCTAATTTCCTTGTGCTGTCTTTCTCACTGATCGGTAGGGAAATGTGCAGACTTGGTGAGTTGATAAAAAAATAACCCAAATTATATCGTGACCTCTTTGGGTTCTTGGTAGCTTTGTAATGAAGTCTATTGAGATTTGTTCCCACTTCCACACGGGAATCTCAAGTTGTTGCAGCAGCCCTGACGGCTTCTGGTATTCTGCCTTAACTTTGGCACAAGTAAGACAGTTACCCACATTTGTTGCAATATCGGCTTTGATCCTAGGCTGCCAATAAAAGTCTTGGTACATCCTATCGAGTCCATGATGGATCGAGTACCTTGACTTCTAGATTTTGCCCAAAATAAGCATACGTAAATTGTCGTGAGTCGGAACCCCAAAGTTGTCCCATGGAGTATAAGGTTCCATCTTCCTAAGGCAATAACTGCACTTCCATTCTACGTAACGCTTCAGCTTGATGGTTCTCTGGTTTGAGCACCTCTTGCTCAGCTTCATGAATCTGAGTAGCGGGATTCGTCTGTATGGTCATCTCTAAGGCTCGCACCCTTAGAGGCTTTGCGCGATCCTTGCGGTTCAACGCGTCTGCTACAACACTCGCCTTGTCAAAGTGATACTTAATCTCACAGTCGTAATCATTCAGTAGTTCATTCCATCGTTATCTCATGTTTAAGTCTTTCTGATCAAAGGTGTGCTGCAAACCCTTGTGATCAATAAAGATCGTGCAGCGTTTTCCATACAAGTAATGACATCAAATCTTCAACGCGCAATTACTGCACCTAGTTCAAGGTCTCTTCCTCATGATCCTTTAATCGATGCGACGTGTACGCGATGACTTGGTCTCGTTGCATCAACACGTAATCGAGACCTTATCGAGAAGCGTCACAAGAATCGCAATTCTATTGGTACTGTCAGGTGAAGACAAGATGGGTACCGTCTAGGTTAGGGTTGTTAGCGGTTGAGCAATCTTTGAAAAGTTTTCTATGAATCGTCTGATATAGCCTACAATCCCCAGAAATTATCATTTCTTAGTTGTGTCTTCGGAACTCCTTAGTTCTTGATTGCAGGGTCGACATGAATCCCATTCTTATTCACCACGTGACCTAAGGATTTTTGCTTCGTGAATCCAAAGTTCGCACTTCGACATCTTAGCATACAATTGTTCTTTCCCCAAGAGTTCCATAATAAATCGCAGATGTTGCTCATATTCTTCCTTGGTCTTCGAGTACATAAGGATGTCATCAAGGAACATATCCACAAACTTATTCAGATATGGCCTGCACACCCTATTCATGAGGTCCATGAATACTGCTGGTGTGTTTGTTAAGCCAGACAGCATGACAAGGAACTCGAAATGTCCATATCGAGTCCTAAAGGTCGTTTTAGGGATGCTTCCTTCTTGTATTCGCAGTTGATGATACCCTGACCTCAAGTCGATCTTCGAGTAGAACCTTGTAATTGGTTGAACAAGTCATCAATCCTTGGCAAAAGATACCGGTTTGTGATATCCAGTTCTCTGAAGTCGGTGCACAACGGAAACTGCTAACTTTCTTCTTAACGAATAGCACTGGAGCTTACCAAGGAGAGAAGCTTGGTCTAATGAATCCTTCATTCTAGCAGTTCTTGTAGTTGAGTCGTTAGTCCTTGTATCTCGAACGAAGCTATTCGTTAAGGTGCCTTCACCACGGGTGCCACTCCTGGCACTATGTTTATCCTAAACTCCACTCGTCGCTGTGGAGGTAATCCAGGCAAGTCTTCGAGAAAATATTCTGGAAATTCCCTCACAACGGGGATGTCTTCGAGCTTTGGCTCCTTGGTCTCCTTATCAACAACATTAGCAAGAAAGGCTATGCAGCCTTTTCGAAGGCACTTCTGTGCCCTTATGACCAATGTGGGATGTCTCAATCCACCGCCTTATGGTGCCTAGTGCCCTCGCATCAATTGCAAGAAGGTAGTGTACTATAAGTGTTTCATCATTCGCAAGGGGGATGCGAATGATTTTCCTTATGTCAAACAACTTCAGCTCTATCCTTGGATAATTATTCCATGCCGACTACAACGTCGTAACTTCCCAAATCTACAGGTAGGGGTTCGAATAGAAAATTCCCGCTCTCCAAGCTTCAGGGTACAACCCTTAACAACTTCATCCTTTTTGACCAATTTCCCATTTACTAACTCTATAGAATATGGGACGTCTATCCTACTTGAAACTAAGCCAAGTAGGTTCTTAAGTTCTAAGGATACAAGGCTAAAGTCGGCGCCAGTGTCAACCAAAATGTATGCATAGAGTTGGTTAGTAGGGAACGTACCCGTAACCGTATTTGGATCCTGGCGTGCTTCACGAGCTCCGATCGTGAAGACTCTTCCTGGCTTGGTTCTTCCTAGGGCAATCTTTCCTAAAGTGCCCCACTTCACCACATTTGAAACAACCTGGAATTCTACCATTATCGTTTCCGTCTTGGTTGCAGTCATCAATTCCCCCTTGTTTAGGATATTTCACCCAACAGGCATCCTTGTTGTGTCCTTCTTTTCCACATCTGTCGCACTTAGGCCTTAGACATCGACCTTCATGGTGAAACTTGCATTCATCACATCTCGGCTTAGTCCGCAAATAAACCTTACCACCAGCCTTATTAGTGGCTCCATAAGCTTTCATGCCACGAGGCGGGTTCACTTCCCTTCTTTTGTTTGTATTAGAGTTATCATAACTGACTTGGGTGCCTTTCTTCAGGTTCGAAAACTTTCTTTTATTGTCACCCAATGACCCCACATGAGTTTCTTTCTTGCTTGTCTCAAATTCCGAAAACTTCCCCATACGAAGAGCTTCTTCAATAAGCCCAACACTCAAATCGATAGCCTCTGTGATGGTTGGAGGCTTTGAGGCAGTAACCATGCTCAGGATTTGAGGTGCAAGTCCCCCAAATGAATCGTTCAATCCTCTCGAATTCAGGCTTGACTAAGTAGGGAACAACCCTAGACAAGTCATGAAAGCGTTGGATGTACTCGGTAATCTTCAGCCCGTCCATTTTCAAATTCCAGAACTCAGTCTCAAGCTTCTGGATTTCGGCCCTGGCACAGTATTTCTTCCGCATCAATTCCTTGAGCTTGTCCCAGCTCAGTGCATAAGCAGTAGCTTCACCAAGGGTCTGAACTTGAAGGTTCCACCAGGAGAGTGCGCCATCCAAAAACAACCCTGAGATATAGGTAACTCTCTGCTCAGGCGAACATTTACTCATTCTCATAACAGAGTCAGTCTTTTCTGCCCAACGAACAAAAGCAACGGCACCTCCTGTGCCGTCAAAATTCAATGGCTTGCAGTCCAGAACTGTTTATAGGTGCAGCCAGTTGGAGGGTTATTTCCAGAAGTGCCACCACTATGTTTAGAGCGGAGGGCTTCAAGCTGCGCTATAGCTTGGGAAATGTGCTCATTGAGTTTGGCCTCAGTTCTTGGTAGCGTATTAGTGTCTGTGTCACATTTGGGCGGCATTTTCTTCTGGTAAAAAGGTATGGGATAGGTTAGACAACATTTGATTTCATCTGTGAGGTATATATCACCACATGCAAACATGTAATCACCTAATATCACATGTATATATAATCAACAATGTATAAGTAAGAAAACAACTACTGAGTTTTCATATATGCTTGACAACATGACTTATTGTTTTTATCAGAGGAAAACAAAATGAACTCGAGGTTACATCACCTCGGTCATACAAGTTCCATAATATGAAAGTAGTAGTTATTTTCCTTCTACATTGGTCTCCTTAGGTCTTTGGTTTCACAAAGATGGGTATACTTCCCAAGAGATGGGGGTTGAGCATTTCTACCACATATAGGGGTGATAGAGAGTGTAACGTTGCTGAATATTTCCCGAGTGTTAGCCATCTTCACTTGCTTAGATATCGGTTCCCAAACGACTCGCATACGGGTAGAAGTGTCAGGCACGAAGTAGGCAAAGACAGGTTTCCTACTTTGTAAAGTGCTATAGCAACTATCTAGGTATTGTTCTATTAGATGAAAGTGTGAACACTTAGAAATTTTTAGATGAATGGTGATCATTAGCTTGACCCGCAGAGTCCACCAGGATTTCCTATGCACTACAAGTTATTATTACGTGGGCCCCCATAATAATAAATCGTCTTGCATGGTCACCCCAATTTTCCCTTGTTCAAAGCAGATGATCGACCAAGGAGGGGACACTACGGTTCTTATACCTTCAACATGGAAATGACCATTATGGTGGTCCACGCGCTAACATCCGTTATCGTTACGCGCGAATAGGCACGATGCTTAGACATAATAGGAATAAGGGAAATCCATAGTAGTTGGAGGGGCACCTTCATGATGAGTACTTCATCTTCCTTGACTGGACGAGAGTATCGTCAATCTTGTTTCACAACAACCACAGGGACCTCGTCCTGCTGATAAGGTTGTTATCCAAGGTTGCCTCCTCCGCCTCGCTGTCACTACCATAGTCAGGCACCTTCGCATTCGAGGGGGAAGAACAACCATCTTCTATGGAAACCAGCTCAGGATCTCGTTTGGTAATCACTCCAGCCATGAGCTTCGCAATAAACGCGAGGTTGATAGTCTCATCGTGCAAGTCAAGAACAATAATAGGATTCAGAGTCGAAGGTGTCTCGTTTACGTTAATAGTTATTCCATACACTTATATGCATATATATTAATGAATAAATATGTTACTTAGTATACACAGGCAAATAAATGCATCATGTCACATATAACTCTTGTTTGTCCTTTCGGGGGGGGTCATTTTGTCTTTGGCAAGTCTATCTCACGTAGACTATACCTCATTTGGCTCTTTAATTTGGGGTATTCTCCTCCCTACTAATGTCTTTGCTTTGTCTTTTCTTTGAAAAATGTTTGACTCATAGATCTTGACGCTTTCGTAAATGCAATGAAAAACCTTTTTGTAAAAATGTTTTCGTGAGAGAGTCCTAGTGATTGTAGTCTAGACTTGAGAAGGAATCCTAGTTCACTACAATCGAAGCTCTGATACCAAACTATCACACCCTGACTTTTGCGGAAGCGTATACGTGTTACCAGATCGGTTCTCATTGCATTCGCTTATAACAAACAACTATTTGATCAAAATGATGTTCATCCATTCATAAAGTTTAAAATATTACAAACACCAGTCATTTAAGTTTCAAACAACACAACCTCTGATTAAGTTACAAACCAATAAAAGTGGATGATATCTAAACTTGAAATTTACATCCCCGTAACAACACCAGCGCCCAGGATCCAACTTGTTTCCTGAAATACATGTAATTTTGAAAACATCAACAAAAGTTGAGCGAGTTCATGCGTTTTGTATGAATACTGCTAAACTTGTAAACATTTGAGAGACTCATTTGAAAACAGGTATGAAAAGCGTCTATAAACAGATCAATTAATATTTTGCAAGGACACTAATGTATGTGAAGACATAGGGAGTACTCAATATGAGTAGACTTTTGTATTTGTCGAATCTCCTCGACTGTGTCGAATTGTGTCAAATCACCTTGACTGTGTCAAATTCCCTTGACCGTATCAAATCACCTTGATTGTGTCAAATCCCCTTGACCGTTGTTGAATCACCTTGACTGGGACACTAAAGCACTCTAAGTGGTCACACAAGGACCATGAGTGGGGTTCGGCCGTACCCGTTAGATCTAACCCTTGTCCATGATTCTTATGATTGTTAATAGCATTTCAGTTTTAGCCTATGCTCACATGATCTAATAGTTCATTTCATAGCCAAATCATACCTATGTTGACATGTATTTCACCCCGATAGTTATAAATCCGAAAACAATTAAGAGAAAAGGGGGACATGAACTCACAAGTTTGCGTCCAGCTGTCTCGTATGCTCAAAGGTCCTTCTATGAGTCGTACAACTACCTACACACGTTCCATGTTTTATTAGACGTTTAGGTCATGTAACGACTCTTTGTCTTAGTTGTTCATTAAGACTTATTTTGGAAGTCTTGGTATACTTTGAGTTACACATTTGATGTACATTATATAATTTCAAAGTATATAATTATTAGTTAAAATAATAATATTCTAACTTAAATTATATTCATCCATTTATTTAGAATATTGTCAGAATAATATATGTTTGTCTTAGTTCGTTCTGTAATTCTTCTCATGGATATTTCCCAAGTATGGGTATAATTATACTTGTGTATTTTGCCAAGTATTTGTGGTGTATTCCGGTGTGTATTTATACGTATGAGAATACGTATTTTTGTTGTATTTATTAAGTATTCTTATACTTAATTCTTGTATTTAAATTTTCTGAAATATTATTTTAACCAATAAAAATCACCAATTTATATTCTTAAAATATATACATTTTTAGAAAACTTTTATAGAAGATTACCTATAATTCTTCCTTGGCAAAAATAATTATATTTTCATATAAATATCAAAAATAATATATTTTCTAGATTAACTTAGAAAATATTTATAAATCCATTTTTCTCCCAAAATAATATATATTCTTAATTTGTTTAAGAAAATATTTATTTCCTTCAAAAATAATATATCTTCTAATTGTTCAAGAAAATATATTTTTCTCCACTCAAAATAATATATTTTTTACTTGACAAAAATATGATATATTTTTGTAATACTTGTAAAAATTATAATTTCCGTTCTTTCGGTTTCCGAAATACCGTTTAACTCGTTTGTCAAAATATATATCTATTTCCGGAATATATATATAAGTGTAGTTCATACGTCCGTTTTTGGTTTGTCCAATATTTGGGTATAAATTTTATATTTGTTTTCTTGGAATTTTGGTATTACTTTGTATAAAAAATTTTGGTATTTGGTGTGTTATATTATTTTCAAGTTCCTAAAATAATATAACTAATACACATAATATACAAGTAATCACACAAATTGTGACATATAAATATATATTTTCCTAAATATATACTTAGTCACTTTTATTTATCAAAAACCAACCTCCAATATTTGTAATATTTGTAACAAAAATTATGACAAATTTTATATGAAAGGCCATGGTTAAAATTTACTTATAAATACTTGTTTAAAAATATTTTTCTAATTGTTTAAATTCTAGAAAAAATTTTGCCATAGTTTCCCCTTAAAATGGAGGTTTCCATCCTTTCAAAGCATATCATTTACTTTAAAAATCATCACCAATCAACAACAAATTATTCAACACTTACCATGAGCCAAAATTATGAAATTACACTACATCATGAACTTGAAATTATTGTAAAAACTTGTAGTAACTTACCATGTTAATTAGTAGACTTAGTTACCCTTAAAAGTGTGGTCATTTGTTCATAAACATCATTCTTGAGAAATTTAGTCTTTCACAACTAATAACATGATTTTTCAAAAACATTTCTTCTTGAAATTTTTTGTTAACAATGTGTTTCTAGCTTTGATTTATCACTAAAAATGTGATTAGTTTCACTAAAAATCATGTTTATGTAAATCTTGTAAATAAACTTGGTTTCTTGAGAAAACTATCTTTGAAATCATCCATTTATAAGCCTTATATCATGTATCAATCATCATTATACTCTCAAACAACTTCATTTTCAAGTTCATGATTCACATAAAGGATGATCATTGTGATTTCTTCAAGATCCATCCTTATACTTGCTAGATCATGTGTTTAATCATCATCTAGCAAGGTTATTATGATGATCAACATCATAATCATAAGAAATCCACAAACAAGTTTCATACATACACTTAATCAACTTAGATTTCATGTTATTTAGCTTTATGTTAGTGATTATCTTCGTATTTCTTTGTGATTCTTGAGTTTAACCACTTACATAACACTTTAACCATTATGATTAGAAGTAAAAACAAGATCAAGAAGCTTACTACTAGCTCTAATGGCTAGGGAAGAACAAGTTGGAAGATGATGAAGATTTGAAGTGGTTAATAGCTCCTAGAGATGGTCCTTCAAGTTCCAATGCCTCCACCCTACTTAAATGTGCTTGATACACCTCTAGATCACCTTAGAATGTGTCGAATGAATTGAAAAATGGAGGTAGTGTGGGTGTGGTTTGAGGCCGTGAGCATGGAAGAAAAGGAAGGAGGTGATGGAGTTGTGAAGTGATGAAAATGTTAGAGAGTGGAGAACTTATGGTTATTTAAGAACAAGCTTCCAACATCATCTTATCTAGAGGTCCTTATGTTCTCAAAGCACCCAACAATTTACATAAACAAATCAAATAAAACATGGGTGGGTCCCCCATGTTTGTAACCGTAAGTGAGGGGGGGTCTTGTTGAGTTTTAATGACTAGTTAAACAAGATAGTTAGGTTTTAGGGATTTTAGTTAGGGTTATGTATGTTATGTAATTATAGGATGTATTATGATGTTCGGTGACCATAACTAGCTCGGAAATGTTAAAACAATGCTTCTAGCGAAAATTTGGTATTTTGGGTAGTGTCCGGTTGTTCGGTTGGTTACCGGTTCATTAAGGTGCTAAATTATGCAGTTTAGTGTGCTTTATGTTGTCTTTTATAAGAGTTTTGATTCCCGACACCTAGGAAGGTATTCTGGACCATTAAACCACATTTCTGTATTATATTTAGTTGTTAAAATGCTTAAAATTGCTGTATTTGGTTATTTTCTGTAGAATTCTGCAGTTATAGTGTGTTTCTGGCACTTTCCGGCACCTAAATCATCACTAGGTAAGCAGTTTTATGATCCCTACTTTCCTACACACCATTCTAGTGTCACTCTTGGTTTTGGGCTCATTCTGTGTCTTAACTTCACGTCTGTCTAACTACTGAACTCCCGTCATTGCTTCTAGTTTGTCTGATAACTGTGCTAACTTTGTTCCGTGCAATAATTATACCATATTGTGTTGCATGTAGTAATGATGAACAATCTTGCAACATGAAATGCCTTTGTATGTATATGACAGTAACTAGAAATTCCTTCGTCTTGTTAATTCAATCATGCACAGTCATTAAAGTACAGATTACTGTTTATCATTGTACGGAATACATGGAAAAGTGTCAGTTGTCACATTCTTCCCCCATTAAAAGAATTTTGGCCCAAAATTCAGGTTGTGTTATCGGTTGCAGGTGAGTTGTGAAATAGACATGGATACTTAGACCTGATTTGGTCTTCATCTTCCCAAGTAAATTCCGGGCCATGATGTGATTTCCAACGAATTTTAACAAACTTAATACGACTTCTCCGTGTTTTGTGGACTTCCAGTCCGTAACCTTAACAGGTCCTTTAGAAAATTGGAGTTTGTCGTTGTTGTGAATCTTGTTTGCAGGAATGACGACTGTTTCTTGAGTCGGACTTTTCTTAAGATTAGGCACGTGAAACGTGTCACAGACACTACTAAGTTTCTTCTGGAAGTTTTAGATTTAAAAACAACGGTTTCGATCCTTTCTAGGATCTCGAAAGGTCTAACATACCATGGGTTCAACTTCCCACGCTCTTCCAAATCGTGCCACACCTTTCCAGGGCGAGATTTTCAATATAACCATATCTCCAAACACAAATTCCAACGGTTTCCGCCACTTGTTGGCGTAGCTTCTCTATATACCACATGCTTGACTAGATACGATCACGTATCTGAACGATCCTGTCTGTAGTTTCCTGAACCAACTCGGGTCCAGTAAATCGTTTATCTCCGGTCTCTGCCCAACACAAAGGGGACCGATACTTACGTTCATATAAAGCTTCACACGAGGCGGCCTAAACGGCGGTATGATAAATATTATTGTAGGAAAACTCCACTAAGGGGCAAGTGAGTATTCCAACTTTTCATCAAAGTTCATTACACAAACACGTAGGATGTCTTCCAAAGTCTGTATCGTCCGATCACTTGGACCATCCGTCTGAGGGTGAGAGGCAGTACTAAGGTTCAACTGTGATTTGAATGCTTTCTAAATAGTTTTCCATATCTTTGGCACAAAACGATCATCTCAGTCGGATAAGATAGAAACAGGCACTCCATGATGTGCCACCATCTCTCCAAGAGAAACCTCTGCTAATTTCCTTGTGTTGTCTTTCTCACTGATCGGTAGGGAAATGTGTAGACTTGGTGAGTTGATAAAAAAATCACCCAAATCATATCGTGACATCTTTGGGTTCTTGGTAGCTTTGTAATGAAGTCTATTGAGATTTGTTCCCACTTCCACACGGGAATCTCAAGTTGTTGCAGCAGCCCTGACGGCTTCTGGTATTCTGCCTTAACTTTGGCACAAGTAAGAGAATTACCCACATATGTAGCAATATCGGCTTTGATACTGGGCTGCCAATAAAAGTCTTGGTACATCCTATCGAGTCCAGGATGGATCGAGTACCTTGACTTCTACGTTTTGCCCAAAATAAGCATACGTAAATTTTCGTGAGTCGGAACCCCAAAGTCGTCCCATGGAGTATAAGGTTCCGTCTTCCTAAGGCAATAACTGCACTTCCATTCTACGTAACGCTTCAGGTTGAAGGTTCTCTGGTTTGAGCATCTCTTGCTCAGCTTCACGAATCCGAGTAGCGGGATTCGTCTGTATGGTCATCTCTAGGGCTCGCACCCTTAGAGGCTTTGCGCGATCCTTGCAGTTCAAGGTGTCTGCTACAACGCTCGCCTTCTCAAGGTGATACTTAATCTCACAGTCGTAATCATTCAGTAGTTCATTCCATCGTTATCTCATGTTTAAGTCCTTCTGATCAAAGGTGTGCTGTAAACCCTTGTGATCAATAAAGATCGTGCAGCGTTTTCCATACAAGTAATGACATCAAATCTTCAACGCGCAATTACTGCACCTAGTTCAAGGTCTCTTCTCATGATCCTTTAATCGACGCGACGTGTACGCGATGACTTGGTCTCGTTGCATCAACACACAATCGAGACCTTGTCGAGAAGCGTCACAAGAATCGCAATTCTGTTGGTACTGTCAGATGAAGACAAGATGGGTACCGTCTAGGTTAGGGTTGTTAGCGGTTGAGCAATGTTTGAAAAGTTTTCTATGAATCGTCTGATATAGCCTACAATCCCCAGAAATTGTCATTTCTTAGTTGTGTCTTTGGGACTCCTTAGTTCTTGATTGCAGGGTCGACATGAATCCCATTCTTATTCACCACGTGACCTAAGGATTTTTGCCTCGCGAATCCAAAGTTTGCACTTCGACATCTTGGCATACAACTGTTCTTTCCCCAAGATTTCCATGATAAATCGCAGATGTTGCTCATGTTCTTCCTTGGTCTTCGAGTACATAAGGATGTCATCAAGGAACATATCCACAAACTTATTCAGGTATGGCCTGCACACCCTATTCATGAGATGCATGAATACTGCTAGTGTGTTTGTTAAGCCAGACGGCATGACAAGGAACTCGAAATGTCCATATCGAGTCCTAAAGGTCGTTTTAGGGATGCTTCCTTCTTGTATTCGCAGTTGATGATACCCTGACCTCAAGTCGATCTTCGAGTAGAACCTTATAATTGGTTGAACAAGTCATCAATCCTTAGCAAAAGATACCGGTCTATGATATCCAGTTCTCTGAAGTCGGTGCACAACGGAAACTGCCAACTTTCTTCTTAACGAATAGCACTGGAGCTTCCCAAGGAGAGAAGCTTGGTCTGATGAATCCTTCGTTCTAGCAGTTCTTGTAGTTGAGTCGTTAGTCCTTGTATCTCGAACGAAGCTATTCGTTAAGGTGCCTTCGCCACGGGTACCACTCCTGGCACTAGGTTTATCCTAAACTCCACTTGTCTCTGTGGAGGTAACCCAGGCAAGTCTTCGGGAAAGTCTTCTGGAAATTCCCTCACAACGGGGATGTCTTCGAGCTTTGGCTCTAGTGAAAATTTGTTGTTTCGGGTAGTGTCCAGTTGTTCGGTTGGTTACCGGTTCGTTAAGGTGTTAAATTATGCAGTTTAGTGTGCTTTATGTTGTCTTTTATAACAATTTTGATTCCCGACACCTAGGAAGGTATTCTGGACCATTAAACCACATTTCTGCATTATATTTAGTTGTTAAAATGCTGAAAATTGCTGAATTTGGTTATTTTCTGCAGAATTCTGCAGTTTTAGTGTGTTTCTGGCACTTTCCGGCACCTAAATCATCACTAGGTAAACAGTTTTATGATCCCTACTTTCCTACACACCATTCTAGTGTCACTCTTGGTTTCAGGCTCATTCTGTGTCTTAACTTCACGTCTGTCTAAGTACTGATAACTGTGCTAACTTTGTTCCGTGCACTAATCGTACCATATTGTGTTGCATGTGTAATGATGAACAATCTTGCAACATGAAATGCCTTTGTATGTATATGACAGTAATCAGAAATTCCTTCGTCTTGTTAATTCAATCATGCACAGTCATTAAAGTACAGACTACTGTTTATCATTGTACGGAATACATGGAAAAGTGCCAGTTGTCACACACTGATAATTACGTAACATGTTATTTTTTTTAAATTAAAAAAACTAGGTATAGCAGTACCATGCTCAAGTTAAAGAAAATAAAATGCCCATTTTTATGGTGTATTTTTTTTTAAATATTAACGCATAAAAAGTTATGGTCGTTTAATAATCGTGAGGAGGGGGAGATAATTTTTTTAAAAGTCAATAATGTGTTAAAGTATGTTGTAACTACTTAAACTTTTAAATTATGTAAAATTACATTTGTGTCCTCCTTATATGTATTATAATATAGTGTGTGTATATATACACATACTATATTATGTGTATGTTTAAAAAATGCTTTTAGTTTTTTATGCATGTCAAAATGTGTAAAATAAAAATAAAAGATTTTAAACTCTTTAAAAACAAACGAGTTGGGTGAACAATTCATGACTTGGCTTGAGGTTTTTAGTTTTTACTAGTCGAACTTAAGCATGTAACATTTCAGTTCGTTAACATAAATAAGCCGAGTCGAGTTGGCTCGTTAAACTTTAAGCTTAAGTCCAGCTGCTCAGCTCGGCTCCTTTTATCACCCTTTCTCATATGTGAGAATTCAAGCATAAAAGATAAGAAAATGGACATTCCTCTCCCCATCAATGTAATGATTGGTGCTAGTGGATGTTTGTCTATAGCTTCAAGATTTATGTTAAACATAAAAACATTCCTTTTTTTGAAAGTTTGAAATTATTATGGAACATAGGAAAGAACGTGATAGCGATTGGGGATGCTATATATGGATCAAGTTGCTAAATTCACATTCGTGGGATCTTGTCCAGCGCCCACTAGGAATTTTTTTTTTTTCACAATTGTTGTTAGGAATCTTTATAAAAGTTAAGAGGATGATATAACTCAGGGGCGGTCCGGAGGAGGTGCGGGGTGGGCGACGGCTCAGGACCCAAACCTTTCGAGGGCCCAAGATTTTATTTTTTTAGTAGAGTTACATTGAAGAATTTAGAATAAATAAGTCCTGAGTTGCAAAATGACAATATGAGGCGCGTGGTTTGGTGTTTCCCATGTCATTTTATTAGCAAGCAGACATTGGGTTCTAATCTTGATAGCTTCTTTTTTAATTGATTTTTTTTTTATGTTTGTTACCTATTCATTAAATGCAAAGGACATTAATTAACTAATTTTGTATCACATTAAATTAAAATGAGAATAATAGTATTTCTCTAATCTAGTTTAAAAATAATTATTTATGTTAATTTCTTAAAATATTATTCAATCTATGATTAGTTTTGTATGTTTCATTTTCTTCGAAAAAAAGTCTTATTTTTTTTTTCTCTTTCAACTCTGTGTATTTTATAAATAATTTGGATATGTTACGATGGTTTTACAAGATCGTAAATAATGATTTTTAAAGTTACAACATAACTATTCCGTATTTTCTTAATTTTCCCTTACAATGTGTTTCCACGTAAAAAAACAAACCGCCGCAACATGCGGGCGATTCCACAAATTTTTAATTCATTTTCATATATTTGTAACTTTTTTGTATAGTCTTTTTAAGAAGTTTATATTTTAGGGGCCCGTATTTTATCTTCGCACAGAGCTCACATATTTTTAAGGATTTTCGACGACGGCCCTAATATAACTATAGCGTATTTGAATTTTTTATTTCTCCTATTTTGCTAGTTCACCTATTTGTGACAAAACTTAATCTAGTTTTACAAAATATATTTAACTTTTTTAGTATAATCTCAACGAAACTCCGAGGCCTATTGGTCTGTTTATGTGGCAGTAAAATAGGGGCATGGAGCGTAAGGTATAAACTATGGTTGCAAAAGTCGCTAGGCGGTCCCTAGTCGGTCGACTGTGGAGTTGAGAGTACTTGGCCTATGCGGAGAGTACTCGGGGAGTACTCAGACATGTTAAATTATAAAGAGATTAGTTTTTGAAAATTAAATATATGTCAATTAACATTAATTTACTAATATCTATAACAAAATACGTGAAAATTATATTCATTCTTTATTATGATAGGCATAGAAATTATGTTTTATTATTTTTAAGTCAAACTCGGCCCGAGTTGACCTATTAGATACGATTTTGGTCGAGGTTGACCGCGTTTGACCGATTCCGAGTAATTAGGCGGAGTCAAAGAAAGTTGTCTCGGCAGTCTACCTCGTATCGACTACTCGGGGAGTAGTCGGCCTTGGAAACCTTGTTTTACAACCATGGTATAAACCACACCACACCAGATTCAGAAACCTTTTTCATGCTGCCCTCCACTGCACAACCATGCCACACCATACCTCCGCTGCAATTGCCACCTCATTCACTGTTACGGTCTTGTATGCTCTGTCAGTGGTGGACCCGTGATTTTTTCTTCATGGTGACAATCGAAGGGGCTTAACCAAACTTTTAAGGGGATGATCGAGTTTTTGCCTAAAAATAACACTATTTTTTTCAGGGGCGGTTTGCCCCCTTCGTTTGTAAGTGGGTAGTAGGTACACCCTTGCGCTATATTGCTCGTCATTGTCTCAGTTTTAATTAATTTTTAAGTATTTTTAGTTTCCCATTTACATGAAACTTTGATTGATTATATATTATTTTGTAAGTTTTGATATCTTTGATACTGTTGTGGATACGTTGATTCAAGACTTTGGTGATCGCTTCAGTAATGTTAGCGCGTTACTTAAAATATCTTGGATTTGAGTGTGTGTGTGTGACTCATTCTTGAACTTCGACACATAAGGAGTCATGAATGAGTTATATCTTTATGATTTTCATAATATGGAAAAGATGATGCTTGAGCATCAACTTCCATGATATTTATGCTAAAAGATAAAGAATTTGCTAAGTTAAATGCATGATTATCTCACACGTTGCTAGAGTGAACTTGCAAACAAAACAACAGAAACGTCTATCCTTTGATATATTCATTATTTAAGCTATTTGATATGTTCATTATTTTAGCTAGCATTGGTTTTGTCACTTGCATCAACAACTTGAGAAATGTATTTCAAAAATGAAGCTTACAATTAAAGACATGCTTTTTGCAATTGAATTATAGATGATTTTCTTAATATTGTAACGCCATTGAAGAAAAAAAATCAAATCGAATGATGAAATGAAGAAAAAACGCACAAATTACTGCTCAAAAAATTTGAATTTGTGCAAGAAAGAAAGACCGGATCGATTGTGATATGATATTATGACAAACCTTGAAATCAACACAATATAAAGCTCAATGTTGTGAAAATGAATTTTGTTCTTCAAGATCTGTACATATCATTGTGTTATACAACAAATAAAGTGTAAAACCTTCCTTCTTAACCCTCCAACAGGCTATTATATATATATTGATTTCGAGAGATGATGAATAGTAACTTTATTTTTATAATAATATATAATTTTTATTATTTTATTATTTAATATGTTATAATAGTTTATTATTATATTTACTTTTAATAATATATTTTTCTTTTTTTGAAACATATATTTCCTTTACCTTTTTTTAATAATTGTTTTTTTTTTCCTTTTTTGAACATATATTAATTTATCGATTAATTTGATATTTCTTTAATAAGTTACATTTATAACTTTTTTTCTAAAAACTTAAGTACTTAGTTGTGCTTGATTTCTTTCCCTGACATTCCGATGTTATACTCAAAATAAAGTATTTATTTGGTATCATAAAACAGTACGATGATAAACTAAATCGTTCTAATGATTTGACTTTCTAAACAACATGCTTTATTTTCAAATTACGTTTATTTTAAATTATCATTTGCTCGGTATCATCGCAACGCACGATATAAAAAAACTAGGTAAGTATAAAGTAACAGCTTAATTAAAAACATGTGCACTCTCAGTACCTCAACTTAACCATTCTACTGACCCTTTCAAAATATAAATAGATTAAACTTGAGATTTCTAATATTGGAGATCATTTTTGGACTTATCCTTCGTACTCTCATTCTACAAAAGTTTTTTTGTGTTTATGGTCCATCTCACAAGTTGACAAAACCTCTAAATTTGAATGGCTCCCAACGCATAATACTGTTGCATATTTTGTCTTCCTACTAACCGAAAAGAAAACATAAATCCAGTTATATATTAGAAACCTGGTCCTGCTTTAGAATAAAATCTAATATTCAGTGGAATCGTTGAACAAAAGTTGAAGATTAGATGCCCGAAAAGTAGTTGATGATCTTTGAGGACATATATTATTTTGTTTCATAATTATGGTGTATTATTTCCATGGCTTCTTATCAAAACAATTTTTGTGAGATATTCCATTGGTTCACTACTAGAAAAAACTGGTAAGTTGCGACTGAAATTTGCGACCGAAAAAGGGTTGTAAAATTAGCGAAGGATCTCTTACTGAAGTAATAACAGTCTCAAAATTAACTACCAACCAAGATTCAGTCACAAAACGGTTGGAAATAAATAATCCCAACTCACTGTTATTGGCCAATAATAATCTCAACTCATTTAATCACCAATAATAATCCGAACTATTCACTTTCGTTTGTAAAATAGTCCCACGTTAAAAAACACTAACTCAGTTAAAAAATTGCTGATGTGGAGTGACATGTGTGGTCTGACGTGGCAGTTTAATTATAAATGAAAGCCAACTCATAAGCCACCTGTGTATAAATGATTTCACCCCCAAATTACAACTATCCCCAAATAAAGACTCAGAGCATCACGATCAAGAGAAACCATAATCACATTTTTACACGGTTGCAGATCGGAGGTGTGGAGTTTAAACGAAAGGCGTTGGAGTCGCTTATTCAGTTGCTTGTGGAAGACGAAAAGGTTGCGACGTTAGTTGCTAAGGAAGGTAATATTGGATATTTGATTAATCTGCTTGATGTGAATGCTCATCGGGAACAATCGGTTACTGCGATATCGATTCTCGCATGCGCGAGTGATCAGAATAGAAAAACGGTTTTCGAAGAAGGCGGATTGGGTCCGTTGTTGAATCCGGATCGTTACAGTTGAAGGAGAAGGCAACTATGGCGGGAAGCAATAACAGCAGATCCTGATAATGCATGGGCGATTTCGGCCTACGGTGGTGTTCCGGTTCTGTTAGATGTGTGCAGGTCTGGCTCGTTAACAGCTCAGGTGGCTTATTTGGGGATAGTTGCAATTTGGGGGTGAAATCATTTATACATATGTGGCTTATGAGTTGGCTTTCATTTATAATTAAACTGCCACGTCGGACCACACATGTCACTCCACATCAGCAATTTTTTAACTGAGTTAGTGCTTTTTAACGTGGGACTATTTTACAAACGAAAGTGAATAGTTCGGATTATTATTGGTGATTAAATGAGTTGGGATTATTATTGGCCAATAACAGTGAGTTGGGATTATTTATTTCCAATTTGCCTAAATTTTGTGACCAACTAGTTTTGGTTCTAGATCAATATACAAAATTATAAAAGGCGACTAATCAAAATTAAATTACAAATAACGGTCGCAAACAGGTCAGTAATCTGTGAAAAATAGAAATGAAAATAGAATGTGGTTGCAAATCTGTCGCAAACGGTCGAGAAAATGAAAAATAATAATTATAAAGTAATATTACGTACCTTAGGACATCCGAAGGTACAATGTTAAAAATGGGAGCACCTCATGAAGATTTTGGGGTACCAACCAAAAGATTTTATGTCCTTCGAATTTTATTTCTGTAGAAAAAGGCAATGTAGAATCATTTGCTTTAATTTGTCTCATTACTTGCATTTTGCATGAGAGATACATTAAGCTTATAAGGTTGCCCTCCATCTCAGAATACTAAAAGGACTTTGATATTTCTATTTCTTAATTAATTAAAAAAATATTGATTATAATTGTATAATTAATGTTTTTTACTTTCACCAAGCTAGATATTTGAAGCTAAAATACAACCGGTTTTACACTTAAAAAGTAGAAGAGTGATTGTGTTTTGTTTAATAGTAACGAAGATCAAACAGAGATAAATTTCAGCGGAAATATGAAATAAACTTTTAACGCACAATCAATGAGAGAATAAGTTTAAGCAAACATGTTTGTCATGAAATCGAATGATTGTATTTATTACAATACTCAATTACAATTCATGCATGCACAAATCTCTCCCTCGGCCTGAGCTCACTTGAATGTTCGTACAGAATGACTTGGTGATGAAGAGAGTTGATAGAACAGTACAGGGTACTGTTTTATTTATAGTACAGAACAACCACTGAACATCTTTGGCTGACGTTACCATGAAAGTGACATCTAACCTCCTAACAACCTACAACCATTGACTATTACAACCACTAATAACTAAACAACTGATTATAAGTATAATACAAAGAATAAAGTAAACTATCGTTTCTTCATTCCACTGTTATAGCTCCAGCAGTGCTTTGAGTCTTCAGCAGTACTTGAGTCACATCAGTAGATTGAGCATCAGTGCTTTATCTTCAACAGTCTTTTAGATCAGTAGTTGTAGTGGTCAGCACTTGAGGTCATCAGATGTTAGGGCCACTGTCAAGGGGAAAGATCTGTTACAAACAACTGCTTATGATGAATCCACTAATCTGAACCAGTTTTGGCTTTATCAACTCCTCCTTTGTAGGGTTTAATCCCAACAAGTGGACATTATTTACAAGACATGAATCGGGTGGATTTGTTGTGTTGAACCTAATTTTAACTCTGTAAGAATTCGTTCGTGCAAAAATAAATAAAATTTTTTATTAATTTGAATTATAAATACTAAACAGAATGAAAACTGAAAATACAGTACAATTACAACTGGAAAAAGAAAAACAAGAACAGAAACTTAAACAAAACTGGTGTTCTTAGTTGGGGATCGTGTTAGACACGGGTCCCTTAAAACAAATTTCGAGTCTCCCAAGAGAACTCGTTTGTTTCCAGGATACAACAGCTTAAGCAGTTGCACTGCCGGTCTTGGCTACAACCCGAAGGTGTACCTTGCTGCTTGAAGAAGAAGATGAGAATTCAGTAGGGGGAGAAGATTGTATCACAGCTATGTGTTTCTTTGGTGTATTGATCTACAGCAGGGCCCTCCCTATTTATACTGCAGGTCTGAAGTCAAAATTGAAAAAGAATTAAATGGGAGAATTAAATTGCATTAAACGTCTTTAATGCACTTGAATTCGTCATTTAAGTCTCAGTCAAAACCGTTGACTCGTCAGTTTCAAATGTTGAAATGTAACTGCACTGTCATTAATTGTTGGAAGCTTCTGCACGTTCATGCGCGCGTGCGCCATTTTGCCTCACTTCCATGCACTACTCATGCGCGCGTGCGCCACATTGGCTCAATTCCATCCGCGCGTGCGCCACGTCACCTGTGAGTCTATACGAGCACGCCACACAATCGCGCCGTGTTGGCTCACTTTGGTGCGTCGCACACGTCACATCAGTGCCCATGCTCCATGCGCGCAGCGCGCGCTTATCTGCCACGTGTACTCGCGCGCCGACGCGCTAGACTGCCACGTCATGCGCCACAGCGTGCGGACCCACCTGGGCCATGCGCCTGACCTGGTCCTTGCAGCGCTTGTGCTCCATCAAAGCGCCACATTGCTCCTCATCGCCCACGCCACGCGCGTGCTCGCGCGTGTGCGAGTGCGAGTTAGGGTGCGGACCCCTTCGCGAGTACACTTAGTGTGTGCTTCCATGAAACAATAAGAATGGAGAGTTCCCACTTAAATACCACTTTAAGTTTCATATCTCCTCCTATGTGAGACAAGGTTCCACTTTCCCACTTTTTTCAGCATTCTATGTTTGAAATACCAAACTTTGAGCATCGATATCTCATTCATCTTAGCTCCGTTTTGGACGTGGTTTAGTTTGTTGCGAAGCTCTTCCAACATAGAACACAAACTCACAAATAAATATATAAAACCCGCTCATTTTCTATATCTATATTTCTAGTCCAAAATTAGGAAAAATCATTTTCCTATATTTGTGAAAAGTGTTATTTTCACAAATTTCCAACAAACTCTTAGTTTGTATGATTAACCTGTTTTGTAGAAAAAAACCTATCCATCCTTATTAGGATCAATATATTTATATGTATTATAAGCACCTTAAAGAACAAATTCATCTCTATGTAGATCATTAGCTTGGATCGAAACAGACATTTAGCTTGGAAGCAAATAAATGCAACGAAAAAAAACCACTATGATAAATTGGTTTTTTAAGAGGGGTAGGGGTGGTCATCATTCATCACTCACTCACAACTTCCAATCAAGTTCCACCACGTCATCAAACTTTATTCCATCACTAGTGATGGATTTTAGTGGAAATGCTCATCACTCACAACACCCAACAATAAACCCTCACGTTCCCTCATATTCTTCCATTCTTCACGCGTGATATTCTTAACGTGTTATAAAATGCACGCGTGGTGTAAAACAGTGGCGGTGGTGTTTGGCATTCTTTTGCGCGTTATAATTCATCATCACGGTGGAAAACGCTTCCACCCCGGGTCCTCTAATTGTGAAGCCCAAAATATGAATGATCAACAATATATATTATTATTGGACAAAATATGTCCTATTTTTCGAATCTTCATTTTTCTTTTTGATATGTTTTTTTTTTTTTTTCTCTTTTATGATTTCTCGTTCGTTAGTCTTTATTCTTCTTCTTTTACATTATTTTCTTTGAATTTCTCTTCGTCGCAGACTTCTTCTTCCTTCTTCTATGGTTGCGTTACTCTGAGATCTTTGTTGTTTTTGTTTTTGTTTACTTCGACTTTTAACCTTTGTTGATCATTGTTTTGTTTTGTAAGCTCGCTGTCCATCTCGATGCATGACTTGTAGAAATAGAAAAATCAAAAGAAATTGATCATCAGCAAGCATTCGAAAGCGCTGACACATTGATAAAAATATTATGTCATCGTATTTATTTGTATTATATTTTAATTGATCATCTTTCATGAAACAAAGTCATATCTTTGATACAAGAATATCAAAAGATGCAATTATAATATTGTGGAATGTGAATTTGATGAGACAAGTTACTCAAAGCGTCCTTTTACTACTTGTTTTGGTATAACCAGAAATGATGATGATGATGATGCTATTCTATAGTTTTCAATTCTCAAATATTGACCAAGAAACGTTTATACAGAAACACAAGAACACGGTATTGATCAAATCATGATCAACTTCCTCTATTGATACAAGCAAATCGAAAATCACACACCAGATAAACGATTACATTGACCTTATTAATATAAAACCAAACCTAACTTGTTTAGACTCAAAACATTAATGAAATAAACACAATAAATACCCTACACTTAACTTAACCATTTAAATTTCAAAACTATGTTTCCTTCCCTTCATTTAAGGTGTGTATATATTACATGTTAGAAATAACCCGTTAATGTGGCCTTACAGATCATTTGAGTAACGTTACCAATATAACATAACTAGTCCCCGACAATTACTTGATGGTATTAATTGTCAAAATTGATTAGTTCAAGGGCAATTATGATTTCCCTTTAGGTACCATTAATAGAGAATACATAGAGTTTTTATAACGGATCACTATTCATGACCATTATTCATTGATCTTTATATATTGATGATAAGTGATCAAAAACTCATGAAGAACACCAATACTAAAAATTTCTCTCTAGTGTGATCCATCAACACAAGGTACCATAACGGGAATCATGGCTTCATCTTTATCCTTAAAGAGAATCATCCCTACAAGCAAGTATTTTTAACTTGGTATCTATATTTACGTTATGATGGAATAAACATGATTAGATTCTATAATTTTGACCCATGTTTAAAGATATAATCAACATGTGGTATCAGAGCAATGCTGAGTATATCAATCCAATTATCAAACTTGTTTTGAGGTTTCTAGAAATTAGATTTTAAATAATTGATGAAACTTACAAAAACACGTTCGAGTTGCTGTTGATTTTTGAAGATTTGTATTTTGGTTTTAAACCGGATTATATGTTGAAATCACAAAATTTTAGTTTTGATATTTGTTAATTCGGTGGATAAGAACTTAATGGACTGTGAATATTTTAGTGCCATTGAAGTTGATGTCTGATTTTTACAATTCTTAAAATTGATGCTTCAAAATGATTAATGAAATTTATATGGATATGCAATCCAATTTTGTTTATTCCGTGTTGCAGTCTATTTTCTAGAACTTCATTTTATGTATTTAGATTTTAATAAATCATACTTTTATTCGGATTATATTTTTGGATTCCCAAAATTTGCTAAACTTCTAATGAATGTAGAAAATTGATCATTCACGAGGATGTAAGAAATCAATTTTTATAAATGGATTTAGACCTTCCATTAATTCACATGGATAAAAAGATAGTTGAATCCTTCAAATATTGACAGGAATGGAGCTTAAAAAAAGAAATAATACGAACAATCCTTATTTATGTTAGATTCTATTAGATTTTTTTTTTTTTTTGAAGCAATGAAATTAATACATGTGATATAAAATGGTAAATTTCAATAAAAAATTAGATGTTTAACCTAATGGTATATCTTTTGGTTTGACGTTGAAATTTAAATGATACCATTTTATGTAATTATGTGTATAGTTATACAATTACTTGCGAATGGCCCAACATTAATTTAAGCAATTTTATGTAAATATGTGTATTGTTGGATAATGAGCCCAACAACTAATTGGTTGATGATACACATAATAAATTATTAGCCTAATTTAAATAAATGTAGCATTTCTTGCCCAAAGGTGTTATGTTATATTTATGTGCTTTACGTTATTGTTTATGTATGTTCATCATGATATATGAATTTTGGTCAAAGCCAAAGCGAAGCCAGAGTTCATGTAGAACATTGAGACAGTCTATATTTATGAGTGTTCATAATATGTGAATTTTGGTCAAAGCCAAAGCGAAGCCAGAGTTCATGTGGAGCACTAAAGAGGGTCTATTATTTATATCGTTCATAATGTTGAATTTTGGTCAAAGCCAAAGCTAAGCCAAAATTTAGGTAGAACATTAAGCCGATATTTATTATTTTATATCGTTCATAATGCGTGAATTTTGGTCGAAGCCAAAATTCAGGCAGAACATTAAGTTTGTTTTATTTACGTAAGTTCATAATACATGAATTTTGGTCAAAGCCAAAGCAAAGCCAAAGTTCATATAGAACAATAAGTTAGTCAATTATGTATGTTCATATTACATAAATTTTGGTCAAAGCCAAAGAGAAGCCAAATTTATGTAGAACATCAAGACAATCTGTTATTTATGTATGTTCATAATGTGTCTAGATTTTGGTCGAAGCCAAAGCGAATCCAAAATTCAGATAGAACCTTAAGTTAGTCTGTTATTTTGGTGTTATAGTAGACTATATCTTCAATATAATAATTTGTGTCTGCCTTACTTGATTATCCCATAATGTAAATCACTCCAATTTTTTCTTTAAGTTTGTATCTCATCTATTTCATCCACTCTAATTTCAAAAAACTTAAGATGTTTTGCTTACTAAAAGGTTTCTATAAAATTTGCTCTTATTTGGATTGTTGATTATCGTTTAAGGCTCTTTTCTGATAAAAGTATTACGGAAGAAAATTAGAGCATGACTAGTGGGATACATTAACCGTTATATCTCTTATGATAATTAAGAACTCGCTTAATTATTCCTATCAAGGGAGCTATTCCAGATTCTAAATTTCCTAAGACTAATCTGTTTTCTTTGGAAGAATCAAAATAACTCCTAAGACGCATGCATTACTCTAGATTCTAACCTTAAAGTTTACTGGCATATGTGAATACATCATGATGTACAATAACATGACCCATAATTTAAGGGTTTACACATGGAAATCAGTACACTTTTTTAGTGCATTACATAATAACTTTTCCACTAATACTATAAGTTGCCTTAAGAATCAACTATACCACTCAGAAGTACCAAAGGAAAATGAGTGTGTTGATTTGCAACATATGTACATGAAAAGGAATGTATGAAGCTGGCAAAATTAGATGTTGTTCATCTCACCGCCACTAAACCTAAAAGGAGGATACTTTTAAGATTCAGAGATAGTGTACAAGTATTACTTCCAGCTATAAGTTTCTTCAAAGGAAAGTTTCACTGCAAATTTATGTCATTAATTAGGCATGAGCATCGAGACTATCCATAATTCAATGGGACAGCAGGAAGATAAGTAGTTACGTATTTATGATATTTAAGTCTGCTAATGATAATATTCCATTTAACACATGACGGGTTGAGTCTAGTTCTATACGTTTACTTACCAGAAATCAACAAATAATTAATATGGGAATTAGTGGCAAAATTTTATGTTAAGACTATACGAACCGTTATAAACTGTTTTATAATTGGGCTTTATGATACCTTATATATTATGTAGATTATTCAGAATTTAGTATCAATATAAAAGCTACATTATGACAGTTGTGAGGTTTGCATGGTTAAAACAAAGTCACTCTTACCTTAAACTCTCATATTATTTGTCATCTCAATCTGGATAGAAACCTTATAAGATAGAACTAGATGATGCTACGTTTTTTCACAACCTTTTGTTATCATGAAAATTTAACAAAAGAAAAATGAGACCTACAAATTTCATCCATTGAGACCAAATTTCATGACAAATCATGACAAGGTTAATGAAGGATGAAATATTATCAAATCTCATTCTTAGTGACTTATGAGCATGTGTTATAAGCCTTAACAATTAAATGGCTAAGGGAATAAATCAAGTTCAATCAGAAATTATATTTCATTTGAACTTATCCCAAAATGGAATATTCAGACATTATTCATTTATCATAATATTTACTTGTGTCTAGTATGTCCCTTATGGATTAAGGCATTAAAGAAATTAATTCATATATTCTATGATTCCTTCTAAATATGTCCCTCAAAATTTTTATAACATCTGGACATTAAGGAAATCAATTTTAACATATATGGCATGTTCCCACAACACGTAGATCATTGAAACTTATCTTGTAGCATTCCTAGAGATCTAAAAGGTTAGTGGGAGCATTAAGTATGTTAATCTTAATTTACGAGAGTTGCAAGAGGTAGGGGAGTGTGTTGATAGACTTATGTGGACGCGACTCAGTTCGGTTCGACTCAGTTCGGTTTGGCTCAAGCCCGACGTCACGACATTCCTCCGTCGTGCGCCACAGAGTTCAACACACGAAGCACGGAGCGTCGCAAGCTAACATCACCATGACATCATCATGATGATGTCATGTAGTTTGACCAAACGCATACAACTATTGAAAGATTTGAAATTGCCATGCAAGACAACATGATACGCAGATCTAATTCATGTTGAGCCTTTTATTGGGCCTTTTGTTTCTGTTGGGCCTGATACACTCTATTGGACGAAGTCTCCTGCTGTGACGAACATTCATGTTGATGAACATTAATGTTGGATGAACCATGCTTGTGACGAACAGTCACTGCATGTGACGAAGGTTATAAAGGTTCGGTCATCACTACATGTGACGAACTCTTCAATGTTCGTCCAAGTCAACTGCTCGACGAAGATTGTTGTGAATGAAGATTACCAGCCACGAAGATTGAATCTTCGTGGACTTCCTAAAGGTTCGTCACTGGGATGTAAAGTTCGTCAACCTGTCAGTATATATATACAGCAACAGAAGGCAAACAGGGGGTGCAAGTCTGAATAGATTTGAGTGAAAACACTGTAAAACACGAACACACACTGAGAGAGTTTACAGAGAGTATTTGTAAACATTGTACTGTAACCGTTTCAAGTATTAATACATTGAGTGTTAATCGTTGAGTCTCGTGTTTGTCGTTTACGTGTTCGAACTTGTTTTAACTTACCCGTTTGGATTCCGCACTCTCGGGTTCGTCGGAAAACAGGGAATAGAGGTTTAACTCGATCCTCCGGGTGGACCTACAATTGGTATCAGAGCTTTGGCTCGATTCCTTGTTAAAACCAAGTTGTGTTTCTTGTGTTTTGAAAGATTTTTATAAAGTTTGTCCAGATTTGTTCTTGATTTTGAGTTTGAAAAATCTTATTTTCTGGAAAATCATCTTAAAATTCTTGAAAACCTTGTCATTTTTACTGTTAGTTTTTACAAAACCTTGTTAGATTTCATGTATCCATGTTAAGATTTGGTTTTGAGTAAACTTTTATGCAAAAATTGTGATCGAAAATTTTTCTGGTGACCGAATAACTCATAAGTTTCACCGGTAAACTCATAAACTCATCTGAGTTCATAAGTTGTTCTTCATTCTTCATCATATATTCTGGGTTTTTAGTTAGAATCTGCATTGTTGATTTATATGAATTATTGAAGTTGCTTATTATATTAATTGTTTGAATTTGTTGACCATTGAAATGATGAAACGTTGAAAAAGTGGTTCAAAAGTAAGGTGTTGTTTGACAAAGTTGGCCATAGAACCTTCTTTTGTCAGAAGGAATATTTGATTTTGTGTTGTAAAAATATCTTAGTTTGACATATTGGCCACTTGAAAGATTTGTGTCAGTAGGATAAGAGGATAAGGATAATATTATTTTGTGAAAATATCTAGCAACTTGTTTGTACACCTTTGTCAACGAAGTTTAGAGCGACGAACAATATAACCTTAGTCAAGAATATTTCAACGAACTATACCAACCTTCGTCATAGTTATCTTTGACGAACCTCCTATTTTTCGTCAAACTTGTCATCAACGAACAAACTATCCTTCGTCATAGTTGCTTTTGACTAAGAATCATATACTTCATCGACATCACTTGTCAATTTTTAACAGAAGCATTAAAATTCAATCTTAACTATTTGTTTTGAGTGTTTTGAGCAGGTATTCTTTGTTATACATCCAAAATGAGTTCAGACTGGTGGAGTATTCCATCTAATAAGGAGAGCAAGTATAGAAGCACGGGTTTATCGCCATCATGGGCCGAATCTCCCACACCGTCAAATAACACGTATACGAGAAAGGGTTCAGCAACCAATATGTATGGAACACCACAACCAGTTGCTTCAAAGCAAAGCTATCGGTCTACTGGAGTACCATCATTTCTTGATCCAAACTACAATGGTCAAACAAAAACGGCGTTTTATGCCAAAATTGTCAAAGATGCCAGCAATGGTGAATCCTCGGGAAATGATGACAGTTCTGAACATGACGGTAGCTCAGTTAAAGATGGTACAAGTTCAAGTTCAAGCGAGGATGGATCAGAATATGAATCAACAAGGGAGGTTGTTGATTCTGAGGCAAATGAGTCACTATCTGAGAGCGAATCCGGTCAGGTATGTGTCGATAAACCAACTTCTGATAAATGTGATAAATGTGTTAGTTTAGGTGATAAATTGTCGGACTTGCAAAGCAAATATGATGATTTGCAAAGCAAGTATGACGTGACATATATCCACAATCAAAAGTTGATAGTGGATCTTTCTAAATGCACAGAAGCCAACATGTTTTATACAAACCATGAAAATGAGTATAAAACAATGACTGAAACATTAAGAGAAAACAAACCCGAGCTAACGAAAATGGTTTCAAGAAAACAAACAACCATTAACTATTACTCAATAGGCTCGAGATAATGCAAAAAGAAATGGCTTGTGTTAAATCTGAAAGTGAGGCGATCCATCTTAAGCTAAATAGTTATTTAAACTCTAGTTATGTGCTGGATCACATCATCGATGTTCAGAAAGAGAAAAAGGATGTCACGTGCATTGGATATAAAAAAAGGCCACCACCGGTTAGACACAATTACGACGTAATGCCTGATGAGGAAAATAGAACTCATTTTGCACCATTTGTTTCTTTAAACTTTGAGGAGTTTACAACTGGACTTGGATACAAAACGGAAGTATCATCAGATTCGGATGTGTCAACAGTTACAAGTGTGTCAACTGCTGAACAAAATCAGGATCCTCCAGTCATTGTTGAGGATGCTGATTCTTCAGATGATGAATCCGATGATACTGACTCGGCATAATCTGATGCGGTAATCAAAGAAGAGGACATACCTCTCGAGAATCATATTCTATGTGATCCTCCCGCAAAACCTTCTAAGACTGTTCTGGTTGAGTCCATGTCTGCTCAAGATTGTGAAAGCATGAAATTGCTTTACACGTTGATTGGATCTGATAAAATATATTCAGACAAGGATTTCCCAATCAAGAATGTCAACCAATCCTTGATTGATAAAGTTTTTAAAGATTCTACGAGTAAGTTTTTGGGAAAGTCGAGCCCAGGAGTTGTAGTAACTCAGTGTGCTCCTATCCCAAAATCCGAAGTTAGAAAGAAATATGAGAATCAAAAATTGCAACCACAACACAATCAACGAAAGCAAAGTCACGCTCACCAAGGAAATGGAAAAAGCAAGCAGAGCCAAAACAAGAAAAAGGTTCGGAAGGTAAACTTCGTGAAATCCCGAGGGACGGATAAAATTGAATCTTTTGAAAAAAAATCCAACACAGATTTTGTTATGCAAAATAAAATTTTGAAAAGAAACAGTCAAAACAACTACACACAACACACAAACTGTTGTGATGTAGGACCAAGTACCTCAAGATCACGAAGTTCATCATCAAGCTTTTACAATTATAATACTCCTAGGTTTGTTGAGCGGAGATCATGTTTTGAATGTGGTGAGTATGGTCACATTGTCAGAAAATGTCCACATCTCACGAAAGGAAAGGCAAAAGTTGATGCCCCCATGGTAACAGTTACCATAAAAGATCTGTTTCACCAAGACGGGACCCTCGTCTTGTTAAACAACGAGAAAAGAAACAGAAAAAAGCAACAAAGAAAAGAGGTTGAAAAGGCTTTAAAACCAGAGGTTGTCCAAACGCAGTTTGTTAAATCAGATGTTAAAAATGAAAAACAAAAACAGATTTGGAAACCAAAATCGGAAACTGCTTCAGGGGGAGCTACATCAATTCCGAATCATCGGGAAATGGATGTCAAAATTCTCGATGATGACGGACGACCCAAGTCTGTGAAGGCTTGGGTCCCCCTCTCCAACTAATCTCTGAATGAGTGTGCAGGATGTTCCAGGAGGAACTGTTGATAGTCTTAGGATCATTGATAGTGGAGCGTCCATGCACAAGATCGGTGACATAAGGCTCTGAAATATTGTTACATCTATGAGAATATTGTTGCCATTGATGGAGAGAAAGGAAAAAGAAAAGAAGACAAAAATTCCGATGAAGGAATGATGGTAAAAGAATGTGGTTGAATGAAGTTGAAAAATTCGACAAGATGAAAAATGTGCCAAAATTTGGTTGTTATGGTTTTTGATCGGGTCAAGAGGATAGATTAAATTGAAATGTATGCGCCTGCAGCACGTCTGAAGCTTTTCGAAGATTCATGGATTTTTCTTCCACAAGAAGTTCAAAGTCCACAAGATGAACGTGTATGGTACTTTTCTCTATGGTGTGATTGAAGAAAATGTGTTTGTTGATCAAACCACACCGGGTGTGCGGATAACTTGGAGTGGATTGAACAACCGCATACTACTTCTAAAGGAGAAAGACGAAAGACCTTTGCTGGTGCAAAAACATGTGGAATACATCATGCATGGATCAACCAATGATGATGTGTACAAGCTTTCCCACATGCTCCATTTGCCACTTACCAGCTGGACCCGATGGTTTATCATCTTGTTGCTGTAAAGAGAATTTTCGGTTCATTGAAGTAGCTGCAAAATCGACCTTGAAATCCACACCGGGTGGATATCCAGTTTGGGAGAGCACTCAGATTCCTGGCGATGCACGCAGAAATTACAGGATTACGGTTTTAAATTTCTAATCTCTCCTCTCTTTGTCGATATTTAAGCTGTTTTGCGAATTTCTAACATCTCGTACAGCACTCCTTGGCCAGACACATTGATCTCGAATATCACCTCACAAGTGATTGTTTCAATGTGAAACTCATCAATGTTGTTAAGGTCCACACCGATGACCAACGTGCCGACCTTTTTACCAAAGCATTTGATAAATCAAGATTTGACTTTTTATTATTGGTAAACGGCATTAAGGTCAAGCAAGAGTAAAACCAACATCGGAAAATCGTTTTTGTATATATCTTTATGTTTTTAATTTATCATAGTTTTTACATTTTAGGGGGAGTAGATCCAAATTTAAAAAATTCAAAAACATCGAAAATTTTCAAAAACACAAAAACAATAGAAAAACAAAAATGAGTTTCCTGGCGAGAAAAAGAGAAAATGATAGTACATCAGTGGTCTGTCGAAATCTCTTTGAGCTTAAAAAAATGAAAAATGTTAAGCAGCTCTATATAAGATGTATTGGTAGGCTCACAATCATTTTAAAGTGTGCTGGGTGATATAAACCTAAATCGACTGAAGACCAGGTGGGAACCGCTCATTGGCATATGGTCTTAGTACCGAAATTTGGTTTGAGAGATTGCCGAGGTTCTGAGATATGTGGTCATTATGCTGTTTATCATCTGGGTATCATGGTTGTTCCTTTTACCGAAAAATAACGGAGACGAAGTCTAGATCTTCCATGGTACCATACATACGTGTACATATTGCATACGACCTCAATAAGTGATCAACAATCACATGTCCAAACAAAGTAAGTGATAATATATCACAGCTTTCATGCGGGAGTCAAGTTCGTCTCTTTGTCTGTACGATGGTACTAACCTGTTCACGGACTTGCTCCTGTGCCCTCATGCATATGAAAATAAAGTTCCTCATCAATAAGTGATTCTATCACATAGGGCTTGTTTTCATCCAAAAATAAGTGAGTATCTCACATTTTCATACGGTCAAACAGATGATAAATGGTATACTCACCAGTAAGATGAATTCTCGTGCATACCTTGATACGGGAATGTGTCGTGTGTGGATGAACACTGGTCGGTAAGTATAAATCATACCTTAATCGTATCCCCTCGCCGCGATTACATATGATAAGTTGAGCTTATATGGATAACAATTCCGATAATCGTTATAGGATGCTTATCTAAATGTTAACTAACTGAACAACAAGAGCGTTTTGGCGTGACCATACACTGATATGATTCTCTTACCCTCGAAACTCGCAAAAAGAATGTCTGTAAATATTTATTTAATGCTTTCAGTTTCTGCATCTCTGTATATATTTATTTAATGCTTTCAGTGTTTACATTTGAAATATTCAAAATTCCAAAAAGAGTTTAAGTGTGTTTTAATATAAACTTTATAAAAGTCAAAAAGATTTTATTTCTACATTATCTTTGATTACCCGATATTGGAACTCGAGTCTTCGTTACCTGAAATCTGATCGAAAACCAAAACAACTGATTCTTCATAAACGGTCAAAATTAACAACTTTTGAAAGTTTAAAACTAAAAGTGAAAAATACGTTAAACTTTCAAACTGTCGGACGGTAGTTGAAAACATGGTCACATATGTGTTATTTGTTTAAATGTTAACTATATTCCAAGCGGTTGTTCTCATTACGTGTTTAGCTTTCTTGTATGTGCAGATGCAACATCCAATTTAGCTAAAAGCGAAGAGAACATGTTAGAAGACAAGCTTCGTAATGAAGACACGACATGGATGCACTCAAATGATCAAGATGATCGAGTTGCCGCTGGCCACTCATCAATGCCACAAGGATCTAAAAGTATCGGAAATCAAAAGGAGTTTGTTGATGCACTTCCTATTTGCAAAGGGAAGTTTGTTGATATACTTTCTATTTATGACACGTGAAGACTTTGAAGATCCTCAGACATGGAAGACACGGAAGATGAACCTTACGAGTAGCGTCCAAGGGGGAGTTTGTTGATACACTTATGTGGACGCGACTCGGTTCGGTTCGGTTCGGCTCAAGCCCGACGTCACGACATTCCTCCGTCGTGCGCCCCAGAGTTCGACACACGAAGCACAGAGCGCCGCAAGTTAACATGACCATGACATCATCATGATGATGTCATGTAGTTTGACCAAATGCATGCAACTATTGAAAGATTTGAAATTTCCATGCATGACAACATGATACGCAGATCTAATTCATGTTGGGCCCTTTGTTTCTGTTAGGCCTGATACACTCTATTGGACGAAGTCTCTGGCTGTGACGAACATTCATGTTGATGAACATTAATGTTGGACGAACCATGCTTGTGACGAATAGTCACTGCATGTGACGAAGGTTATAAAGGTTCGGTCATCACTACATGTGACGAACTCTTCAATGTTCGTCCAAGTCAACTGCTCGACGAAGATTGTTGTGAATGAAGATTTCCAGCCATGAAGATTGAATCTTCATGGACTTCCTGAAGGTTCGTCGCTGGGATGTAAAGTTCGTCGACCTGTCAGTATATATACAGCAACAGAAGGCAAACAGGGGGTGCAAGTCTGAATAGATTTGAGTGAACACACTGTAAAACACGAACACACACTGAGAGAGTTTACAGAGAGTATTTGTAAACATTGTACTATAACCGTTTCAAGTATTAATACATTGAGTGTTAATCGTTGAGTCTCGTGTTTGTCGTTTACGTGTTCGAACTTGGTTTAACTTACCCGTTTGGATTCCGTACTCTCGGGTTCGTCAGAAAACAGGGAATAGAGGTTTAACTCGATCCTCCGGGTGGACCTACAGATTGAAAACTTGTTGTTACCTCAATTTGTACCTCTTGTACAAGACATTGCTCCTTCATAAATTTTCTCTTTAAGAATCTACTGCTACTCTAACAAAAGTTTCATTGTTGCTTAAACGTGGGCACACTCAGTTTTCTTACCAAAATTATAATCCTCAAACAGAGAAACTACAATGAGTTACATTATTAACTTGTTTCTCTGTTAGAATCTATTGGCCTTCTAATGTTGACCATAAGCATGCTAAATTTATAATGATTACTAAAATTAGTGGGAGTAGTAAAAGTCTTTATCATGACTTGCAAGAAGTACAAGAGGCGGGGGGAAGGGACTTATTAAATTTTACTCCGATTACACGTCTTGTACACCATACTCCACCAAGTCTTACACACTTAGAATCTTGAAAGTGATAGCAACTTAATCAAGAGTTAATCCATAAAACTGAAACTCATAATACAACCCAATAATCTGTTGAAAATATTTCAATCAAACAGTAAATTAATATAAACTTTATTAATTACCGAGTTATTGGCCAAACCAGATTGTTCTAACTAGAGCAAACTGATTAAAGAAAGGTAGAAGAAGACTGCCCCGTTATCGGACGAACTAAAGATCTCACAAAATTAAAACCAACCTGGCGATTAAGAAAGGTGATCTTTGAACTACACGGATGATTCCTGTCCTTAAAGGATTTTATGTGCTCGTATTGCTGTGAGATGTAGCGTAAACTCCCAGGATTAAATGCAGAACTTATCCGCTATTCCAACAGCAATGGAAACCAGAAAAACGCAAAAGCTGGAGAAGAAACTGGAGCACACAAAGGTGGGAGGCTGCGAAATACTATATGTATCTGAATGGGTAGTAGGAGGCTTTTATTTATAGACAGTGATCACAACAGAGAATGAGAAAACGGGGAATGGGATAACCCTCTAGAACCAAATTCGGTTGCTGGAGATAACCCACACGAATTCGAATTACTAGAGATAACCCCCACTGTTTCGAATTCACCTCTATCTCAATCTTATCTCATTCGGTCCAAAGATCTGACGCACTTGAACCGGACTCTAGCTAAAAATAAAAGCTTCTTAGCTCCTAACGACGATGCGTACGTGCGAAGTGCAAAGTGTGCCTCAAACCCGCCCATTCGCGCCTCAAACGCACCCATTCACAAGCTCGCGGCTCGGCTCGGCACGCGTGTGGGCTTTATCCACTTATCAACCCATCTAACACTTTGGTGACCCATAAGGAGTAATCCCTTATAAACCTGTAACGCCCTGTGTTTTCATATTTAGAAACCATTGCTTGATATTCTATATTTTTAGAAATCTTGTATTCCTTATAATCGTATTTCGTTGTATCATTGTAAAATCCGAGACTTTGATCGTAATGAAACGAATCTTTTATAGATCGTTTAAACATGTTTATACATTGATACGTGCACTCGTTGATACATGGTTCGTAATTCGTATAAACGTAAGCTTAACTCGTAAACAATGATCGTGTATTCGTAATACTTAAATCTTCATACATTTAAACACTTAGTTATTCGATTATAAGATTAAGTTGTATGTTTTTTTTTCACTTGATCATACCAAACTATAAACCATACATACTTGTTACATTTCATGTGTTATACACACCCATGTTATCACACTTTTTGCTAAATTAAAACATGTCATTTATGTATTTTGGACCTTGTTACAAGTTACATACATACTAGACACCATGTAACACTTTATTAAAGATCAAATATATACCTTCTAATGTCCAAAAAATAAAATAAAATAAAAATTATAGGGCTGTTAACAGCCTTGCATCAGCCCACTTAATTTCCTTGTTTTGAGTTATTTAGCCCACTAAACACTTCCAAAGCCCAACCCAATGAAACCCTAATCCATCCCCTATATAACCCAAGCCTCCTCCAAGCATTGATCACCTTCTAAACACTCTCCATTCACTCTCAAACACTCCAAACCGTAGCTGATTACAGAAGTTCGAGCAGATTTATACCACTTTACTAAAGTCAGCATAACTCACTCAATTCTTATCTGATTCACTCGATTCTTTTTCCTACTACTTTGTATTGACCTTATCTACATTTCCATGGGTTTTCCCTGGAAAACCAGAGCCTGGAATGTTGCCAAAAGGGCTCCAAAGTACTGATTTTTCTGTTCTTGTTTCAAACTTTGATAAACTTGTTTAAACTTGAGGAAACTCATCTCAAACCTATGTTCTTATGCTTATAACCACTTCTATGGTTAGTTAGGCTTAAAAACAAGGTTGAGACATTCAAAATCAGAGGTATAAACCTCACAAACTTTCTGTTTTGTTCAAGGGTTTTAACCCACAAGTGATCTCAAGTTCAAGACTTGATGATTGTGTGATTTTGGATTAGCTTGGGCTAACCTACATATAAATCCACACATTACTTGGTGTTTCTCATAGATTAGTTGTTCATATTCTATTGTTTCTTGTAAGTTCATGACCCTCCTTGTTGTTCATAACAACAAGTGTAGTGGTGAACAATAGAGGTACCTAAATGGAAGCTTTGTTCTTCCTACCTCATCTATGAATTCCATGATACTTAGAGACGCCTAAATGAAGACTTTAATTTTCTACCTCATGCTTGACTTATATGATGTAATATACACTATGTAATAATTATGTAACAACCAAAGAATCGAACTCTTGGTGAGAACTAATGGACATTCGTCAAGCTAGTAGATTGTATCATCTTAGGTCTCGACAACTTGTCACGATTCTAATGGAACTTTGTTCCATGAAAACATTTAAACTCTTTTAGAGTTTCATAGTGTCAAGAACAAGTGTCATAGGTGTTAGATGATTATTTTCATATGTTTATTTTTCATGTTATTTAAACTCCAAATCCCTAGAACCATATGTAAACACCTCTTAAACTCCAAATCGAACACATTCAACTTCATAGTCTCAACAACTTCGTCACATGGGATAATCGGAAAGCATATGCAACTTTGTGAGTACACTTGACCCATTTTCCTTTTAATACACTTTGGGTGCAACATGTTTTACTTCTTAAAATGCACAATTCACAAACATGCTTTTATTCATTCAATCCTTATACATGCATTGCTATGCTTAGGTTCATGCTAGAATACATATTACTTGTTAACTCGGCTTAACAATTATAGCGCTATAGGAGTAGCACACCACCCGACGGGGTTTTGTCGAGTCTTTATTCTATAACGGTCTCGTCACTTTTGTGCCGAGTGATGCTAAATACTAGTGGACACTAGAGTTGACTTATTGTTATGCATGATCGATTGACCTTGTATACCAATTGCTATGTTGGATTGAAAATACTTTTTTATACATCGATTGAACTATGCTTTTAAAACATGTTGCAGGTTTAGCGATGATGTTGATGATGCATGGAATCTAGTAGGATGCTTAGATACACACTTTAAATTTTGTATTTTATTTGTATTGTATTTCATTATTCATGTTGTATTTGTTTTCAAATCCTTGTAATTGACTCTTTAGAAATGAAATGAAAATTTATCATTTAAATACTTGTCACAAATAGTGTTATGAAGTCTCTTGCAATCTATTTCGTCTCACTCCGATGTTTCCGCCATCGGTTGGGGTGTGACAGATTGGTATCAGAGCCATAACTATAGGGAATTAGGAAAAAAAAATTGCCATGATTTTGACCTAGTCTATAGTTAAGCACCAAAACTCAACCATACTTGCTTCACATGCTACTTTTATGAAATATCTTTACATGTTATTCTTGTAATGTCTCTTAAGTGTTATTTTCTTAAAATGCTTTATGTGCTTATACTTGTTATTATTTTGAACATACGTCTTTTACTCATTTATACTAAATTCGAAACCACTTGTAATACACAAACGAGGCGACTTCACCAAAATAGACGTGAAACCCACAATTTGGTGAAAGACTCTCAATCCACCTATTCTTTTTACACGAAATTCGCCACCAAGTTAGGAGTGAGATCCTCACCTTGATGGAGAATTTCCGCTTTCGAATTGTAGTGGACCCTCGTCAAAGTGTTGAAATTAAATTTTGACCCGACGAGTACCAACCACACTTAGGATATGAAATCGACAAGTTAGGGGTGAAACCCGCACCTTGTCGACTAGTTCCACTCCTTGAATTTTTCATAAATCCCGCCAAGTCTCGAAATTTTGATTGATTTGGGACATGTAGTAACCAGAAGGGTAAATACCGTTAACCGACTTGTCGGCGAGAGTATTCCACCTATTAGGCCAAATCATGCTCCTCAAATTCGAAAGACTTTTCGACCACTTTGGTTAGTCAAAGTTCCGTTTTGGAACCATTCCAAATTTTAATCAAACATGTGCTTCTATTATTTATTTTATACGATGCAATCTTTCAAATTCGAATTTACTTTCGATATTTTCTTCTCACACACACATCATACTAAATCTTTTTCATACATTTATACCTATGCATGATTTCAAAACGTCACTCAATTTTGTTTACATTATTTATAACGCCAAAATTGAGACATATCATTGAGTTAGGAGTGATTTCCTTACCTTGACGATTAACTCCACTCCTTCTTTTCTTAAAACGACCTCACCAACAATGTCACACCCCCAAAATACCACATGCGGGAACCTCCGCGAGGCATGTGACGTACCGGGATCTAGCTACCAATCACATTGAACTCATGTATGTTTTAAATAAACTTTCATTTATTAAGGTAAAGTATTACATTACATAAAGCATAACTCATCGTATTCAGCGGAAGCATAAACCATTTGTTAAGTGATACATAAACCATTTGTTAAGTGATACATAAACCGTATGAACAAAAAGCATTGGACTTGTCTCGTGATCCCAAACTTTGTGACCCATGACCACTCCAGCATCCCAGACAGCAAGTTCCATGAACCATATAATCTATAACCTGTGAGCATGCACACAAGTGTATCAGACAACGCCGGTGAGTTCATAGTTTTACAAAAACGTTAGTTACCAAGTGTTTAGTTCCGTTCATTGATTACAATGTTGATAATACCTCGGATACAAGACGGCTCCTGATTTATTTTGCCCTTTCCCCAATGCTCCTATCAAAGCATTGGTCATGACTAGGTCATTAGTTCACACCCGTCCTCTCCGGTACGGGGTGAGGGTGCCAAACCTAAGTAGCGCTACCAACGAATACCTTGTTACCTCTCAGGTAACCAAACAACAAGGAGGGACTTTAAAGGTGATAGGACGAGTATATTATCCAACATTCCAGATTTAACACAAGACGTATTCCTCTCAGGAATACCCGATTGATTTACCCAAACCCATCCCTTTTAGGGATGCCCAATGACTGTCCCAACCACCGGGACGCATGCTCAAGATAAATGAACTCACCTTAGATTTGCTCGGTAGATTAAACTACGCATTCCAAGTTGGTCAATCAAACCCTATTGTAGTTACCGATAACAATTAGTTTTGTAAACCCTTAATCAAGTATTCCTTGTATATACATATATATCACACAATAGCATCCACTTAGTTTCATGCATGTTATAACAATTGTTCATGCAACGTAAAGGCCCCTTGCCATCATGAAGTCTCATAACAGTTGGTATGTTACACACACTAGTCATTTACATCATAGTTATGCATGCAACATAATGGCATTCACATAATAGTCGTTCACATTATAGTTACAACATGAAATCCCATAACAGTTGGTGTATTTCACCAACTTACTTATCACATATATATATATATATATATATATATATATACTTAAGAGTTAATATGTCATCTACAAAACATGTCACCCCTATTTTATTCGTGGGCCGATGTGCAGCCATCCCGCGGCCCAGTACATTACTAAACATAGTGTGCGACGCTAGCTTAGTGTGCTACCATTATGTAAGTGTGCAATCCATTTTATGTTTGTGACCCGCTGACTAGTGCGCGACCCAAATGCTCAATACATAGTCTAGATAAATACCCCGCCCACGTAGGTGTGCGACTTGATTGAAGTACGCAGCTACGATATGAGTGTGCATGTGGTTTCCTCATACCGTAAATCATTGGTCAACCATAACTACCCATGTTTCCTCAAATTAATTTATTAATTATTTCCATAACCCAAATCCCCGGTTCCTATTCGCCCAAAACCAATCAACAGTTACAAGTTTTACTCTCATATGTTCAGCTTTCCTACTCGGTTACGCAATTAACAACTTTCCCCAATCATTGCTAACAATAAATAATAACACACAATTATACAAGATCGATCAAACAGTTTCATGAATTGAAATTCATGAACCCTAGTCTTCATCCTTTAACAGTTTCATACCATAGTCCCTAATCGAATCACCACATAGTTCCAACGGGCATTCATTATCATACTAGCCCAAATTTCATCATGCAACATCCACATCATAATAACAGATGATCCGCACTCGTTAAACACCACTAGTTTATGTACAAACAACCCTAAGTCATTCATTAACACCATGCATACTTCTAGTTTAGAATGATATCTCTATTAACATGCAACCCTAAACTATTTACATAACAAGTTCACACAAAACCAAGAACAGTCAAGCAAGAGTTAAACAAACGGATCTACCAACCTCAAGATGGTGATGTCATGTGCTAGAATGGTGGATGGTGATGTCATGTGCTAGAATGGTGGATGGTGATGTCATGTGCTAGAATGGTGGTAGCTAATGCTTGGGGAAACTCGGTTGAAGGTGATGATGTATTCGAAGGATTACTGTCGTCATTCGTTCCAAAGGAGTATAGGGTTTGCAATATTTTTTTAATAAACTGTGTGCCCCTCTTCATACATTTACGCATACAAAGAAATAGTAAGAGATGGGCTGGGCTCGGTTGGGCTTAATGGTGTGTGTGTGGGCCGAGAATCAGTAAACATAGGAGGGGTGTTCGGCCCCCTTAACTCAAGTGTGCGACTTGAGTGTGTTGCGCGACTAGACTTACGAACAATGACCCCGCGTAACGGTAACTCGTATAACTATTCCAGTAACATATGATATATTCCCTATACATATACACCGAGGATCGGATCCAGTAACATAACATGCATTCCCTATGCGTACATACACCATTCCTTCGCGACATGAATAGCCAAGCATAGTTAATCAACTTAGCATATGATGTATTTAATTATACATGAGTTGAGACGTGAAAGCGATAGTACCACACCAATGGACACCAGATTGGGCGATCTCGACCTTGAAAGCTTGGGTTGTCACAAACGAGTTAGGGGTGATTCCCTTACCTAGGTGATCGTTACCAAAACTTTCCTTCAAAATACTTTATCAAGCAAACACAATCATGTTTCATACCTAAATCATTTATCATTTATCAAAATACCCACTTATATCAATTCCAAAATACATTGTTTTATCAAACGTACTTCTTATCCTACAATCTATTTTCACATAACTCACATACACGAAATTCTTAATCATACCTTAAAACGTTTTATTTCCCGAATTTTAAAACCTTACGAAATGCTACCTATCAATTTAATCGGTCCAATGAATCTTTGGCCCATGAACTTCATATTCAACCTAATCACTAAAACACGCACACGTTATATCATCATACTAGAGACTTCCATTCTTAATCGAAATCAAACCAACCTTTCTCAGTTACTTATGAGATCTTATAGTTATTATAGGATCGTTTTACTAAAACTACTTTCAATGTTCATAAATCATTTTACTAAAACACTTTTCAACGATCACTAAGTTCAGTATGCTAAATTTCTTTTAAGAATCAACATTTTCATGAGAACTTCCAAATTTTAATTTTCTTATTTTAATGCAAGATCCTTTGAAATGATGCAAACTTATTATTTACAAAGAACTTTTTATACACCGCTCAATATGTCATTTAAATTCAAAACACGTGGGCAAGGAAACTTCATAGGAACCGACAATTTTCAACGTACGTAATTTCTTTTAAAACAAGAGTAGCATTTTCGTTCTTTTACAAAGTGCATCTCACATAATCAATAGATGCTTTACATACTTTTGACATCCACAAGCTAGATTCTACATTACAAGTCAAACTCAATCTATTTTGATTTGATAAACTCAACGTTTTGATCAAACAACTATACATGCATATCATCATACACATTTTAGTCAATATCTCGCGATAACATCATTCATATCGTTCGTATTTACATACTCAACCTTTTGAATGCTTTTATACGCTTAAATCCACTAGGTCCCAACGTACACTATATACGTAAATTTTATTATTCGTACCTACACTTATACGCATACGTTTTATGCTTATACTTATACTCATACTACACGTACGTTTTATGTTTATACTCATACTTACGTGCATATTCATACTTAAACTTATACTTATGCTCATACTTTCATTCATACTCATGATTCATACATTCGTACCTGTACGCGAGCGTAATCCGAGTGATTCGCTTACGTGGGTCCCATACATACTTAAGCATGGACTTGCTTATATACTATATTCTTATACGTACACATTCTTATTTTTAAATTATGTATACCCTGATTCATACACAACTAGTGCAAGCTATGCGGATCATGCGACCATCAAAATAATCGCGGGTGCACACGGGATTATAGTGATAGGCGTATGAAAACCATAGAGCGTACTACTGTGTATGGTAAGACACGGAACGTAACATGACACCAAATAACGAGACGGACATAACATGGTCAAAACATGGTGGATACGCCGCTAGTACTTCCTATATATAAGTGTTTTCACAATGTTACCAAACTTTCGTAAAACGTGCCATGAGAAATTCAGTGTTTGCAGACCTGTAGGATCGTTTTGTGACCCGAATGAGTCGATCAGAAGAGTGTTTGCTCGATATGAAAGGCGGAAACAGACGTATCAAGTTCAATTCAGCTAGAATATCACTTTAAACTGCCTTTAGATTGATTTGACAAAGTTTTACAGCGAGTAGACACTTCGGCAGCACTTCGGCTCTCAAACCGGAATCTCAGAACTAACTCAACCGAAATCAGCAGACACATATATATAGGAGAGATAATTCCGCTTGAAACTGCCTCAAGCGAAATCACATTTCAAACGGAATTAGTAATTTCGTTTAAATGTGTCATGGTGATTTCAAACGAAATTACAATTTCTAATTCCGTTTGAAATTTCCTTTCACCCTATATTTGACATTTTTCTCGTATTACGTGCCCTGGTCTATTTACAAACATACAAGACTCGATACAAGACGAAGTCGACAGACGGATGCACCAACAGACTCCCCCTCGGATGCTGACGAAGTCTTCAGTGTCGAGTCTTCACATCTTCAGTCTTTATCAGTCTTCTCGACCTCTCTTCCGAAATATCTAACAATGTAAAGTATCCTTTATCTCTCTCTTCTCTTTATCAACTTATCTCCCCCTCGGATGTGGATCTAATCTTCAATTCCAGAATCACAATCTGGCTCTTGAGTCTTTTAATTCTCTTGATTCTTTAAGTTCATCAGCATCAACAGTTCCAGAATCGTAACCTGGTCTACCTGCAAAAACTCTACCTCATAATAAATTTCACAATTTTAACATTTGACAAATTTAGAAATTACCATTTGCAGATATTAATCTCAAAAAAAATTTAACATTTAAAACATTTCTGATGACCACTTGTGAATCAGATATTAAAAAAAATGATTTTACAATGTTAATCTCTGATGAACCACTTGAAGAAATATCATTTTTCTTTTTAAACACACTCTCCCAACCCAGTTGTCATCATGTTTAGCACTTGGATTTTTTGAAAATCAGCTCTTCAACATCAGTTGACGAAAATCTTTTTGCATTTTCAAAAATTTATGCTAAAACACTCCGAAAATCTTTTTGGATTTTGAAATAAACGAAATGCAGAAAAGAAATATTTACAGACAATATTTTTGTGAGTTTATGTAAGAGGATCATATCAGTTTTTGAGACAAATCACTAACACCGTTAAGCTATAAACATTTTAAGCTCTAAACGATTCACTTAGATTGTCAGTATACTGATCCACTTTAAATTTTCACACAAAGTTCAACTGTTTCGAGATACGAGATTAATGTTTTAGAGACTTAAACTTATTCGCGTGTCCCACCTCAGAATATACTCTCGTATCCAGATCCCAATATTCAGTCTTACATGTGAGTATACCTAGATGATATTTGTAAGGGGTTAAATTGCGAGGGCTGTGAGAGCTCAGGTCAGAACTTCCGTTCAGCAGAGAGATGACGGCTTCGACTTTTGGTGGGTCCCCTTTAGAGGATCTTTTTTTACAACAGCACATGATTAGCATTTTTTAATGTTTCATCATTTTTATGCTGAGGGCAGGCTTTTATTTCAAGCAAGTGTAAAGCTTTCTCCGGGGACTAGGCCATTGCTTCCGCAAAATCAGAAGTCCCGGGATAATACCCCAGATATCACTAAGCATAAAGACCTAGTATCTCAGAAAGAGGGACCTTTCAAACAAGATTTCGGGGGTTACCCATATATCCGAGAGATGTTCCCCACGATATAAGTAAGTTTGAAATTTAGGTTTATATCTCGTCATAATCTACTAAATGTGTAAAAATATAATGACACATCATCAGTGAGACCGTTTATCACATTTTATCATTCCAAATCTTTAGCATGCTGTGATCGTCCACTGATGTACTATCATTTCCTCTTTTTCACAACAAAACTCATTTTTTATTTTTACCAGTAGGTTTTTATCATGTTTTTTTTTTTTTAATTTTCAAATGTTTTTGGATTTTCTAAAAATTCTTACTCCCCCTAAAATTCAAAATCATTTGAAGAAAATTTGAAAACAAACTGTACAATGTAAATGACAACAGATATCAAATCACTTCAATTCGCCATCCACTTGGCATAAACAATCAGAACTCCCCCTTACAACAAACTATTTTCCCATTATGATTTCAAAACACTTAAGTTTGTTTTAATCAAATGGTTTTTCCGGAAAATAAGTTTGATTGAATTCATAAAACTCTTGTAGGTTAGGGGTTTTGTTCATCACTTTGTTCTTTCATTTTCAACCTTTTGAAAAATATAACAATTTTAAGACCAATCAACAAACACCACTTGTAGAAAATAAAGTACAACTTAATGTCCCTGATTTACCACTTGTAAGTCGAAATATCACACACGTGAATTTCTCAAGAAAGATGTCGATTCCTGCTCCACGATTACCAACTTGGGAGCTCCGGCAAGTCCAGAGTTTACTGCTCATAATAGGCTCCATCCCAGTCACAAACCTGGGACGACCCAACTTTACCTGGTTTCTTCGTTTTCTTCTCATAAAATTCCTTTACCCCTTTGACCTTCCTGTCAACCATTTTTCCAAAAATATGTTTCACTTTGGAATTAAAGGCTTTTTCAATATCAAATTCTTTTTTTTCAGAGAAAAATTGATTTGAAATCTCAACTTTGCCAACCTTTTGTTTAAAATTTTCAGCCCGCAATGGTGGAAAATTGACATCATCCATTGGTGGAACTGATTTTCCAATTTTATCTCAACCTGTGGCTCCTCTGACTTTGTGGAATCAGATTCATCACCAGAAAATAGCTCCTCTGATTTTGATGAATCAGAATCATTGCTAGAACTATCATCAGATTTCTTAACAACCCACTTTTGGTTGTCAAGATTTGCTTTTCTCTTGTAAAACCTTTTTGAACATTCACCAACCTCAAACTTTGAATTTTTGAAAACTGTAAAAGGTTTTATTGGTAATTCATTCTCAACCATCTTTTCTTTCTGTTTAAGAGAAACTCCCTGTTTTGTTTGAGTTGCCTTTGTACAGTTCCTGGCAATATGACCAACTGTTTTGCATTGAAAACAGGTTCTCGTTTCCTTTTTCTGAGCAACATCTTTCTCCATTTCCTCTTCCTTCTTTGCAAGGAATTCTTTGTTCGATTGATTCCTGAATAATTTCTCCTTTTCTTCTTCAGTTGATGTTCCTGAAACAAAGACAATTTTTTGTTTATAAGTTTTCTCATTTTTATGATTTTTCGGTGGAATAAATCCAAGTCCTTTTCTTTTGAAATTACCATTATGGTTTGGTTTCTTTTGAAAACCTGAACCAGAACTGTAACCCTTTTTCTTGTTTAAACGTTGTTGAATTCCTGAGGTGTAAGGTTTAGGATTTTCAGAAAGATTTACATCTTTTATTTCAGAAATATTAATTTCTGTTAGTTTGAAAACCTTTTTGATAATTTCTGGTTTAACACCTCTTATTGGAAATTCCTCATCAAAATATAATTTGTCTGAATCATTCAAAGTATATGCCACTTTGATTGATTCATCATTCAAATTAGATTTTGATAACAGGAATTCTTTATTGTAAACTCTTTTAACCGAAGATTTTGGACTGTTGTCAGTTGAACTTGAACTTTCAGACTCAGACTTTGACTCTGACTTTGACTCCTCAGATTCATCCTTATCCAACACCTGATCGGCCACTTTCTTTATTAACTCGGACTCATGATCAGTGTCAGATGACGTAAAAGTGACATCAATACTATCTGGCAAATTATCTGATGGCTCAGATTCCCATTGTAAGTTGGTTGCCTTTTTGACTCTTTCTGAATTTGGATTTCGTGGAGAATATCCATTTTCAAGCGGGGGTGGACACTTTGTATAACTGGCACTTTGTTTCTTACCAGAAATCTTCACTTCAGTATCCTTCTTCTTTTCAGATATCTTTTCATCAGAAACTTCTTCTTCAAATGCTTTCATTCCTTCAACAGTTGGATAAACCCTGTCAATAACATAAGAAGTACATGAGTAACTTTTTAACAACCTATTTACTCTTTCTATTTCAATTTTTTGTGTTTCCAGTTTTTGTTCCAGCACAGCACACTTCAATGTAACTGTACACTTTTCTGTTTTGTCATAAAAGCTCCTTGAAGTGTCTTCATAGCTGTTGCTTGTTCACTGCTTGACAGATTTTACTGATTCATTGCTTTGTTCAAGACATCGTAAGATTCTTTCAATCTGTTCATGTTATGAATCAAAGTACTGTTTTGCTTCTTTATTGCTTCACAGTTTTCACATTTCACCGGAATCTTTTGTGCATCAGCTTCTGCATCAACCTTGAAAACTGGAATGTCTTTTAATTTCTTCCTTATCACAGGAACTTCTTCATCATCACTACTGACGGGTTTTTTTAACTTTTTTCTTTTTCTTTTTAGCTTTTTCATCATCATTGTCAATCTCTTCTATCATTTTTAAGTCCTTTTCCAATCTTCTTGCATAATAATCATCATCATTATCACTTTCTTCAGCAACACGAGCAACAAAAGCTTTGTGATTTGAAGTTTTGTTTGGATCATAATCATCCCAGCTGAAATTTGCCCAGCTAAACCCTTCTGGTAATTTTTCATCATCTTGGTTTATTAGACATGCTTTACTACCTGTTGTGACATATTTGTCCCAATTGAAATCTTTTGATGATTTCTTATCTTCTTGATTCACCATACATGCTCTCTTTGATGATTCTTCAATAGTCTTTCTAGCATGTGCAGTTTGTGGCTCTTGTTGTTGTTGAGCAACTTGATGATAAATTGCTTTCCGATAACAGTCATTGTTGTTGAATGGATTTTGAGCTCCACTTGTTTCGCGATTCGTGCACTCTCTCTTGAAGTGTCCTTTCTCCCTGCAACGAAAACAAGCAACTTTAGATTTATCAAATCCTAAAGTAGAAACATTTGCGTCACGGAAATCATCTCTTCCCGTAATTTGTTTAAACTTTTTGGCTCTTCTCAAAACACTCGCCAAACACCACTTTATATCCATCAATTCCATCTCCTCAGCATCAATATGATCGTAATCCTCTTTTGTCAACATTGGATTCCCGATCTTTCCTGCTACTAGGCTTCCATATGATTCCAGCACAGTTCCCAACAAAGACATGTGACTTTTTGCAATCTCTTCTGAAAAAAAAATTGATCATTTTCAAGATTTAACACAATGTTGCATTGAAGCCTCTTTCCATTCTTGGTTGTTGAAAAGTTTGGATCATATGATGGATATGAAGAAAATTCAGCTTTGCTGTTTGATCCTTTAGATGACCCTCCTGACGAACTTTTAACATTGAATGCAGTTTCAACCTTTGGTGACATGTTGGTTTTGTCACTAATACCTCCTTTGTAATAAAGACCGATATCTTGTTCACCATCAAAATCTTTCATTCTTGATATCTTTCTTTGTTCCATTTCTTGAGCTTCCAGTTTTTCAATGAACTTGTTCAGTGTCAAATTACTAAAATCTTTCTTATTTCTCAACATCATCAAATACGTGCCCCAAGTTTCATGTGGCAAAGCATCAGCCAATTTATCTACCAACTCTTCATTATCTTTATTGATGCTCACTCTCTTCATTTGAACTAACAGATTGCAATATCTTTCGATGATCTGCTTTGTGCTTTTAGTTCTCAAACCACGAAATAAATTGAATTCTTTCTTCAAAAGTGATTTTTTGTTCTTGATCATTTCTTTACTTCCAACAAACTTTGATTTTAAAGCTTTCCAAATTGAATATGCACTTCCAGTGTGTTGCAGTAAAACCAAGATATCTTCCTTCACAGCTTGATGCAATAGACTAATCATCATCTTATCATTTTTGTATTTCTTTCTATCATCAACACTTAAATCTTTAATAGCAATCTCTTCTTCTTCATCATTCAAAGGTCTAACATATTTCGTCTCAACACATTCCCAAGCATCTAAATAATTTGCTTGAACCCAGTTTTCGAAACGTTCCTCCCATCCTTTATACTCCTCGATATTCATGAGCTTAGGCGGTTTTTGCATGGTGCCCGTTTCATTTTCCATGGTCAAATTTTGAGTAACACTAGCCGGAGTAGTCGGGGTAGTAGCAAATGCGTTATAAAATTCCTCTTCCATGTTTCGGCAACACGTTTCACAAAAATCAGAATTTTCAAACGGAATACCAATCTCACACGGAATACCCTTTTCAAGTGAAATAACAACCTCAAACGAAATTAACACTTTCAAACGAAATCCGAAATCCTCTTTGGAGCGGAATACCCTTTCAAACGGAATAACCTTCTTCACACGGAATTACCTGATTTCGTGTGAAAGAACAACCTTTCAAACGGAATATCAACTTGAAACGATACTACTAATTCCGTGTGAAACTTCTCAAACGGAATTACACTTTGATACGGAATAAGGTTATTTCAAGCGAAATTAAAATGCTATTTCAAGCGAAATACTGCTGATGTCATCATTCTCGAGCTGTATTTCAAGCGAAATTACAAATTTTACCAATTTTAGATCAAATTAAGGTTCAATTATTTCAAGGGTTTGTTAACACACTGTTACACACAATATGTGAGAAAAATAGCCGATTTTAAATGTGAAAAGTTGTAAATTTTGAAAAAGAAGGTGTAGAAATCAGAATTTGCAGCTGAATTGGTAAGAACTCTTCCTCCTGAGCTCTGATACCACTTGTAGGATCGTTTTGTGACCCGAATGAGTCGATCAGAAGAGGTTTTGCTCGATACGAAAGGCGGAAACAGACGTATCAAGTTCAATTCAGCTAGAATATCACTTTAAACTGCCTTTAGATTGATTTGACAAAGTTTTACAGCGAGTAGACACTTCGGCAGCACTTCGGCTCTCAAACCGGAATCTCAGAACTAACTCAAACGAAATCAGCAGACACATATATATAGGAGAGATAATTCCGCTTGAAACTGCCTCAAGCGAAATCACATTTCAAACGGAATTAGTAATTTCGTTTGAATGTGTCATGGTGATTTCAAACGAAATTACAATTTCTAATTCCGTTTGAAATTGCCTTTCACCCTATATTTGACATTTTTCTCGTATTACGTGCCCTGATCTATTTACAAACATACAAGACTCGATACAAGACGAAGTCGATAGACGGATGCACCAACAGACCTTTTGACCTAATACAAACTTTAAACAACTCACAAACGCATTATATCCGATTATCCATGACGAGACTTCATCTTTAACACGCTACTTTCGTCTATCTAATACTTATATCATTTACATACTTGCATTCATTTAGAGTCAATCGTTCGCCCCATACTCCTATTATTCTCGATTATCCTTTCTTTCATACGAACCCCGTTCACAATCAAGTTTGTTTAAACATTCAAATCCTAACTTATCTCATTACCTTTAAAACCGTCTTCCAATTCTTTATTCTTGTGTAAATGTACTTAGTATACCTTTAACGCTTTATTCAAAGTACCAAACCTTTTCGTTCCTCTCAATAAACAATTTTTACGAAAGTGTGATTTTTATACTATCCTTAAAACTTCCCCTGTAAACTACCCCACTTTCCAACAAAATACAAACCGTTTGTCAAAATCTTCCTTCTTAATACGTCCCATTTTTAATACATCTCCAATTTAAGTTATCCAAACTTGTTTAGCCTCACTTTACCTATATACACACCTATACGTTTTCAACTATGTTTGGTACCTCAAATTATATTAGACAACGAACTCCCTTGCAAATTTACCTTGTCATTCTCCAAAGTTTCGTACTTTTCAAACCGTTTCAAAATTTCCAAGTCTCAATTTTTGCCAAAACTTTTTCAAGTCTTCCTCTTGAATAAATTTCAGGACGAAATTTCCTAAAGGAGGGGAGACTGTAACGCCCTGCATTTTCATATTTAGAAACCGTTGATTGAAATTCTATATTTTTGGAAATCTTGTATTCCTTGTAATCGTATTTCGTTGTATCATTGTAAAATCCGAGACGTTGATCGTAATGTAACGAATCTTTTATACATCGTTTATACATGTTTATACATTGATATGTGCACTCGTTTGATACATGGTTCGTAATTCGTATAAACGTAAGCTTAACTCGTAAACAATGATCGTGTATTCGTAATCCTTAAATCTTCATACATTTAAACACTTAGTTATTCGATTATAAGATTAAGTTGTATTTTTTTTCACTTAATCATACCAAACTATAAACCATACATGCTGGTTACATTTCATGTGTTATACACACCTATGTTATCACACTTTTTGCTAAATTAAAACATGTCATTTATGCATTTTGGACCTTGTTACAAGTTACATACATACTAGACACCATGTAACACTTTATTAAACATCAAATATACACCTTCTAATGTCCAAAAAATAAAATAAAATAAAAATTATAGGGTTGTTAACAGCCTTGCATCAGCCCACTTAATTTCCTAGTTTTGAGTTATTTAGCCCACTAAACACTTCCAAAGCCCAACCCAATGAAACCCTAATCCATCCCCTATATAACCCAAGCCTCCTCCAAGAATTTTTCACTTTCTAAACACTCTCCATTCACTCTCAAACACTTCAAACCGTAGCTGATTGCAGAAGTTCGAGCAGATTTATACCACTTCACTAAAGTGAGCATAACTCACTCAATTCTTATCCGATTCACTCGATTCTTTTTCCTACTACTTTGTATTGACCTTAGCTACATTTCCATGGGTTTTACCTGGAAAACCAGAGCCTGGAATGTTGCCAAAAGGGCTCCAAAGTGGACTAATTTTTTCTGTTCTTGTTTCAAACTTTGATAAACTTGTTTAAACTTGAGGAAACTCATCTCAAACCTGTGTCCTTATGCTTATAACCACTTCTATGGTTAGTTAGGCTTAAAAAAGGTTGATACATTCAAAATCAGAGGTATAAACCTCACAAACTTTCTGTTTTGTTCAAGGGTTTTAACCCACAAGTGATGCTCAAGTTCAAGACTTGATGATTGTGTGATTTAGGATTAGCTTGGGCTAACCTACTTGAAAAACCACACATTGCTTGGTGTTTCTCATAGATTAGTTGTTCATCTTCTATTGTTTCTTGTAAGTTCATGACCCTCCCTGTTGTTCATAACAACAAGTGTAGCGGTGAACAAAAGAGGTACCTAAATGGAAGCTTTGTTCTTCCTACCTCATGTATGAATTCCATGATACTTAGAGATGCCTAAATGAAGACTTTAATCTTCTACCTCATGCTTGACTTATATGATGTAATATACACTATGTAATACTTATGTAACAACCAAACAATCGAACTCTTGGTGATGAACTAATGCACATTCGTCAAGCTAGTAGATTGTATCATCTTAGGCCTCAACAACTTGTCACGATTCTAATAGAACTTTGTTCCATGAAAACATTTAAACTCTTTTAGAGTTTCATAGTGTCAAGAACAAGTTTCATAGGTGTTAGATGATTACTTTCATATCTTTATTTTTCATGTTATTTAAACTCCAAATCCCTAGAACCATATGTAAACACCTCTTAAACTCCAAATCGAACACATTCAACTTCATAGTCTCAACAACTTCGTCACATGGGATAATCGGAAAGCATATGCAACTTTGTGAGTACACTTGACCCATTTTCCTTTTAATACACTTTGGGTGCAAATGTTTTACTTCTTAAAATGCACGATTCACAAACATGCTTGTATTCGTTCAATCCTTATACATGCTTTGGTATGCTTAGGTTCATGCTAGAATACATATTACTTGTTAACTCGGCTTAACAATTATAGCGCTATAGGAGTAGCACACCACCCGACGGGGTTTTGTCGAGTCTTTATTCTATAACGGTCTCGTCACTTTTGTGCCGAGGGATGCTAAATACTAGTGGACACTAGAGTTGACATATTGTTATGCATGATAGATTGACCTTGTATACCAATTGCTATGTTGGATTGAAAATACATTTTTATACATATGCCACGAGTCTAAAACTAGTGAACTCGCCAATACCTTTGTATTGAACTATGCTTTTAAAACATGTTGCAGGTTTAGCGATGATGTTGATGATGCATGGAATCTAGTAGGATGCTTAGATACACACTTTAAATTTTGTATTTTATTTGTATTTTATTTCATTATTCATGTTGTATTTGTTTCAAATCCTTGTAATTGACTCTTTAGAAATGAAATGAAAATTTATCATTTAAATACTTGTCACAAATAGTGTTATGAAGTCTCTTGCAATCTATTTCGTCTCACTCTGATGTTTCCGCCATCGGTTGGGGTGTGACAAAACCACTCAAATTTCACTTCCCTCACCAATGTGGGATGGAGGAAACATACCAACTTGTATATTCTGCTTTAATTTTTCCAACAATCCCCCACCAAGTTGGAATGTTTCCTTTCACTTAGACTGATGATGTCACTAGGTGTCACGGAGATTAAACCCAGTTTATGTTGATAAACAAGAAGAGACAGATTTGATGATGTCCTATGGAATTAAACCATTAACCTGATAGCCCCCTTCGGTTTACCCCCGCACATCACCAGCCGACTTTGCATTCTCACTGAGCGAGAATATGGCCGTGTGCTATAAATCATTTTCATGGCCCTTTAGAAGATAAACCACTAATCTTCACTTGAGGCAGCACCACCCCTAGATCATATAGGCGAAGTTTTACATTATCCACGTTGCTTGGATGCCTCCAAAACTTTGTTAAGAGCACTAGCTCACGGTTGTTCTCGGCAAAGACGTACTATCATACCTCACATGGATCTATCAAAAATTTATAGTACCTTCTATCGTTAAGTGACTTTGTGTTTACCCATTAAACTTGAGAAATAGGAGCACTAAGTTCAAGTTGGGTTTCCATCACTAACGATTCTATTGTGGTTTTAGACCCATGTCTCTCGCGGTATTCACAACCAAATCTCTCGTCAGAGGTTTAGTAAATGGATCTTCCAAGTTCCTACAAGTCTTGACATAGACAACCTTGATGGTACCACTTTCAAGCAGTTGTCTCACATAATTGTGCCGAAGACCTATGTGTCTTGACCTCCCATTATACACTACGCTGTATGTTTTAGATAGTGTGGCCTCACTATCACAATACATGGGAATGGACGGCATTAGAACATCCCACAGACGGATGTCAGTAAGAAGATCTCTAATCCACTCTGCTTCCTTACCAGTCGCAGCTAGTGCTATAAACTCAGCTTCCATAGTTGAGTGGGCAATACACGTCTGTTTCTTGCTCGCCGAAGAAATTGCTCCTCCTGCTAGAGTGTAAATCCACCCACTTGTAGATTTTGATTCACTGGTGTGATCAATCCAGCTTACATCAGAATAACCTTCGAGTATTCTGGAAGAATACGTGTATGTTAGTTCTAAGTTACTGGTCCTTTTCAGGTATCCAAGTACTCTACCCACTGCCTTCCAGTGTTCTGTCCCTGGATTGACAGTATACTGACTCAGTTTGCTTATAGCAAAAGCAACGTCAGGACGAGTGCAATGTGTTGCATACATCATACTTCCAATAGCACTCGCATACTCCAGTTGAGCCATTGTTCTTCCAGAGTTCACTTTAAGTTTCACACTTGGATCAAACGGGGTATTAAACTCTTTAATATTTAAGTGTTGAAACTTAGTCAGAATTCTCTCTATGTAATGAGATTGACTTAGAGAAATCTGACTTCTGTTATTTTCACCTTGATCCCAAGAATGGTATCAACTTCTCCTAGATCTTTCATCTTAAAGTTCGAGGACAAATATTTCTTAGTTTCAGAAATACCTTCAAGGTGAGTGCCAGTGATCAACATATCATCAACATAGAGACAAATCACGACTGTGTAACTGGGTTCACATTTAGTATATATACATATGTCAGCACTATTGTGTCAAAAACCGAAACCAGTCACAGTGGTATCAAATCTCTCATGCCACTGTTTAGGAGCTTGCTTCAAACCATATAGAGATTTAATAAGTCTACACACTTTGTTCTCTTGTCCGGGCATCACAAATCCTTCTGGTTGCTCCAAATAAATCTCCTCATTTAGATACTCATTTAGATACCCATTTAGAAATGCAGTCTTTACATCCATTTGATGGATGTACACCCCTTTCAAAGCAGACACCGCTATTAGAGTTCTAATAGAACTAATTCTAGCCACAGGTGCATAGGTATCAAAATAGTCGATCCCTTCTCTCTGCCTGTACCCTTTAGCAACTAATCTCGCTTTATAGGCAAAGATGGATCCATCTGGATGATACTTCCTTTTGAAAATCCATTTGGATCCAATAGGTTTCTTTCCCTTGGGTAGATCAGCTAACTCCCAAGTTCCATTTCCCATAATGGAATCCATTTCATCATTGACTGCCTCCTTCCACAAAGGAGCATCTCTTGATGACATTACTTCGCTGAAAGTTTTAGGATCATCATCCAAATTTACAGCGAAAATGACCTCTCTCGTCACTTTCTTTTGAGTTCCCTGATGTGTGCAAAATGCAACATATAAATTACATCAATTGTGGCATAAAACTAACCCTTTTTTAGTACTAATGTTGAAAAAAGTGTGCTTTTGTCTTCCTTTTGTATTTTCAGGATTAAATGAGCTCAAATTAACAAAAGAAGCAAAAAGACATCAAAATCTAACATAAATACAAGAAAAGGAACAAGACGTGACATGCCCGACCCCACGACAGCATCTTCCCAAGCACAACAAGAAGACAGGAAACTGAACACGCCCCGTGCTCAGCCAGCACGGGGGCGTGCCCAAGTGTCAGCAGAAAAGACAAAGTGGTAGAAGCTTCTATTGCCCACCACGGGGCCGTGCTCAGCGGACACGGGGGCGTGGTCAACTATAAGATTAGCACAATCTAAGCAAATCTTCATAGTACAAAGATTCTTCTGCACACGAGGTCGTGCTCAGCAGACACGGGGGCGTGGTCAACTAATAAGACAAGCTACATTAAATGAAGAAAGAGAAGGATGTGGACACGGGGTCGTGCCCGAGCTTCTGTTCAGCCTATAAATAGGAGTGCTTGGCTCAAGCTCAAACCATCCCTTGGCACACCACCTCTCTCACACTTCACCCACCACCCACCACCACCATAACACCATCATCCACCACCATCATCCATTGTCCATCATAGAGTGTGTGAGTCGTCTCGGGATCCAAGATTGATCGTAAGAGTTCTTGACAATCAAGGCCAAGTTTGCCTAAGTCTCTTACATCACTTGGTGAAGACAAGTGTCTAGTGTAATACTTTTTATTTCTAATCTTTTCGCACTTTTTACTTGGTTTTGTATTAATGACTTTAATAACTAGTTTCTTATGTTGAAGGTGATTCTTCCTTATCGTTTGTCCGTGGTGTCTTGGCATTATTTTACTGTCTATATAAAATAAAAGATTTTCACCATTCATATCTCCACGGTCTATATGGAGGTATGTTGGCTACCTGGTCGGGGATTAAGGGAACGGTTTGGTAAGAGTCTTGCCATTGTTCAGCGTTTAGAGGTCCTGCAATGGACCTGGGTCAAATTTAGTAGGACCTCCTTCAATCTTAACGGTATTGGATGGCGGGGGTCCAAACTCTTTGATCCCCTCATAAGTTAACTATTATTAATACTATAACCCGGCTATTTAGGACTGTATCCCTGCTGACTCAGACTACTTAGTCGAGGGTAACGTCACCTCCAAAAGAGGGGCCTACCATAATTTGCATTAATAACTTAATTCATTATCTTTCAATAATCCGACCCTTTAGGATTGTATCCTTGCTGACTCAAACTACTGGGTTGAGGGTAACGTCACCTTCAAAAGAGGGGCCTACTACAATAACTAAGATAATCTCTTAAATAAGTGCAAAAGTGCAGAAATAATCAAAGGTTACACTATACACGAGTCGGAACCAAGTGATTCATCTTGTCTATCTGTTTTTCTTTTATTTTTATTTTCAGCATTTTAGTTAGTTTTTATTTTTCCTAGTTTAAAACATTTTTCTAAACTTTTTGATTTGATTAGACGTTGAGAATAAACCGGTACTAAAAGCCCTTGTGTCCTTGGACGACCTCGGTATCTTACCAACACTATACTACGCTCACGATGGGTGCACTTGCCCATATGTGTGTCTAGTGTTAGTAAATATCGTGTTTTATAAATTTAAAACTTGAATAAAAAAGTGTTAAAGGGGCTTAAAATATACACCTAATATATATAACACTTGACACCCATCAAGTTTTTGGCGCCGTTGCCGGGGACACAAGGATTTTAAGAAAGTTAGGAATCAACGGCCTAATCATTTTTCTTATTTTTCATTTTTTTTAGGATTTTTCTCAATGTTTCAGCTTCTGCAGAACTCAGCACGGGCCGTGCCCGCTGAACACGCCCCGTGCCCAATCATTGGAACTGGCAATCCTGTTTTAAGTCAGACAGTAGCTGAACACGGGGCCGTGCCCACTCAACACGCCCCCGTGCCCAAGTTTCAGTTACTAAAAACAGAACCGTAAGATCCCGACGGTTGGTAACTTCTGACACAAACATGAGTGATACTGGTACTTTTTACTTTCGGCACCTTATGGTACAATGTGGTGTCAATTATGTGGTGGTAACCATAAGGAATTAGAATGTTATTTTCTAAATTATAAACCCCACTATATAGACCCATCGTTTCCTAGTATCCTTAAGAGGGGCGAAAGTAAAAATAATCCCTATCTCTCCCTCGAATGCTCCCAACCGGATTTTCTAGGAGAAATGCTTCTCGATGAATTATTTCAACTAGAAGATCTAATTATTGATTGGTTAAAAGAACTTAGGAAAGATTTCAATAATCTTTTCCAAGACAATAGCCAAGAAGAAGGGTTGGAACCGCATTCAAACAACTTCGTTGTTTCCGATGATACTTCTAACTCTAGTGAGGACTTGAGCGATAGTCGTCCCTGTGTCGATTGTGCCGTGAAGGACTCCCCATCAACTTCATTTGATGCATACATAGACCTGAGCGATTCGACATACACCTTCTTTAACGAGAGCCCGGAAAAGGGTTGGACTTGTCCACCTACATATAGCATAGGAATCACCCTCACCGACAACCTCTTGCGTTCTCGCCTCAATCTAGAATAATTAAGGTATCTTAGGCACTTTGGGGTTGTTCCATCCAGTAAGGAACCGCCCGATCCGGAAAAGTTCCTTAAAAATAGACACACTTCATAAAACAGCCTTCCGACACGGGGCCGTGCCCAGGTCAACACGCCCCCGTGTCCACCGAAAGATTCCCTTCTGACTTTTGTTAGAATACGGACAAAACGTGTCAGGATCTTGCCTGCACACGGGGCCGTGTCCATCCGACACGGGGCCGTGTCCAGCATGCTGTCGTTTTCTATAAATGCAGCCAAGAATCCTGCACATTTGGACCATCCAGGGACAGAGATTTGAAAGGATTTTCTAGCATTCCATCCTAGGTATGTTCTAAAAGAAGGTTCTAACAAACATCTTGTCCCTTCCTCTTTTATCTATTACCTCCTTCTTCATCTTTCTTGCACCAACAACTCCATTAAAGCTTGATTTCAAGCTTATGGTAATGTTTATTGAATTTTTGTTCAAGGAATCTTGTTAAAAATAAGTTACACAACATTGTTTTAAGTTATTTCTGCTCAAAAAAGCTTCATAAGTTAAGAAAATAATTTTAAACCTCAAGATTCCTTGTTCTAAAAATCTGCAGAAAGTTGAACACGGGGCCGTGTCCGTTGTACTGTTTCATTGAACCAAACTATTTTTGGTTTGTTTTCGTAGAATGTCTAGCTAAAACAGTGGAACCTCTTCTGCGCACTCAAGGAACAGTCGGCGGGAAAGGAGGCCATCGATTGAAGCAACTCTCGTAAGATACATAATGGCGCTACGTGAAGCCCTAGACGAGATGACTTCGGTGGAGGAGGTCCTCATAGACCGTATAAACTATCTCTCGGTGGGGTTGGAAAACAGTTTCCAAGAAATAAACCTCTTGCACCAGAGGTTAAACATTCTAGTAACACCTCCCATGGAACCAATCCTCCCTCAAGAGGATTGGAACCTCGCACTTGGAAACCAAAATCCTACCGGTTGGGACGACATTTCGGCGGAACCTCCTCTTGAAGAACTCCAAGAAATCCCGGTGGAAGTTGCACCTCCTCAAACCAATGCTCATGAGCCCGCTTTTCTTCTCCCTAGGGAGATCGAATAGTGGCTCGCCGACGTGTGAGGAACCCATACCCGGAGAAAGAAGTTTGTCAAGCCACTTTTAACCGAGAGATCTATCTTTTCGGAAATTTTGCTAGTAGAATAAATAGTAGGCTAGAACTTCTTGGATTAAGATTTCTTGTGTTCCTTTGACCTAACTATCTAATATTTTAATTTTAGGACTATTATGTAATTCTCTAATGATTAAATGAATGATGGTTTTAGTTAATTTGGTGTTTGGATGGTGTTGAAATGAATAAAACACACTTGAGATGACAAAGGATACAAGGGAAACTTGAACCAGCACCCCATGCAGGAAAACATGGCCGTCCGACAAATTTCTTCGTTTACAGTAAGTTAGGCACGGGCCGTGTCCGCCCAACACGGCCCCGTGCTGCACAGTCTGCAGAAAATACCCAGTTCAGGTAACTGGACACGGGCCATGTTCACCCAACACGCCCCCGTGTCCAGGCTTCTGTTTCTCTTGACTTAATTTTGTTACTGGCACTTGAACACGGGGCCGTGCCCGGACAACACGGGGCCGTGTTCAGCGCCCAGTAACACAAAATTTTTGCTTTTTACACCTTTTTACACATTCAATCAACCTAAAAACTTATTTTTGGGACACATTGAGGACAATGTGTAATTTAAGTGTGGGGGGATGCTAAAACCTTGAATCTTGCAAGTCCTAAATACAAGCCTTACACAAAACTCTATTGGAACCGCTAATCACCCCAATTTTTTTTTCAAAAATTTTTCAATTTTTTTACTTGTCTAGGTTTAACTCGGGAATTTCAAGTTCTAAAAAGGTTATATTTTTACGAATTTACAACCGATAGCGTCGTGATAAAAGAAACCAACATAAGAAAATTATGAAAAGGCATGACAAGCTTAGTTAAAATTTGATTATATATACTTGATCACATAAAAACCCATTCCCACAAAAGTGAGTTTTGAGCCTTTATTGAGCATACAAATTACATATCATTAGACTAAATGCTCATTTTTCGTTTCTTGTGTGAAGAGCCGCTTGGTTCTTACGACTCTAGAACTTTCCATGACGATACATTCCCAGTCCTTACCAACTTAAACCCGAGTAAGTAAATGATGGAAGCATTAGGACTAACCCTTTTTATTTCTACACCATTATTTTTCTTTTTTTTTACCACCTACCCAAAATCCCCCTAGTTAGCCCCTTTGAGCCTAAACCTTTTCATTTCATAACCCAAACCAAACACCCTTTTACCCACCAAAACCTTTTTCATTTTTAACCCTTTGTTTTAGTAACAAGTTCGGTTTTTCGTATGACTTTTCAAAAAAAAAGTGTGTGTTGATGATGAAGCAAAAGAAAATAAACAAACAAGTTCATCAAAAGTAACTTTGTTTGAATAATAGCTTCATCAAAATAAAAGTTACAAAAATAAAAAGTCTTACGAAAACCGACACTTGTTACGTTTTTTGCCCTTTTCTACTAACCACTAACCCAACCACCTACCTTTAACCCAAGCCTAACCCTTCACCCACAAAGTCCTCTTGATATTTATAAAGGTATATAAGTTAAAAAGGAGGAGGATTGATTGCTTGGCAAGCCTATGGTAGGAGTAAGTTCCATGCCGCTCTCGAGTGATCCACAAAAATACATTTTCGGCCGAGTGTTGAGTGATCCCCGTGAGGTATGTGAACTTGTATATAAATAAAATTTTACAAAGGCATGTTATGCCCTAATAAGCAATTTATCTTATGAAAAGTTTTAAATAAATCATGACGAATAGGATTGTAAATAAATAAAAATAAAACTAAATAAAGAATCTTGGAAATCCCGACACTCTATGACAAGCCCAAAAACTTTCTTCTCTACCCATTCCATTTGGGAGTGTAATAGCCACATATTAAAGAGTTTTGCTTGAGGACAAGCAAAGATTCAAGTGTGGGGGTATTTGATGTGTGCAAAATGCAACATATAAATTACATCAATTGTGGCATAAAACTAACCCTTTTTTAATACTAATGTTGGAAAAAGTGTGCTTTTGTCTTCCTTTTGTATTTTCAGGATTAAATGAGCTCAAATTAACAAAAGAAGCAAAAAGACATCAAAATCTAACATAAATACAAGAAAAGGAACAAGACGTGACATGCCCGACCCCACGACAGCATCTTCCCAAGCAAAACAAGAAGACAGGAAACTGAACACGTCCCGTGCTCAGCCAGCACGGGGGCGTGCCCAAGTGTCAGCAGAAAAGACAAAGTGGTAGAAGCTTCTATTGCCCACCACGGGGCCGTGCTCAGCGGACACGGGGCCATGTTCAACTATAAGATTCGCACAATCTAAGCAAATCTTCATAGTACAAAGATTCTTCTGCACACGAGGTCGTGCTCAGCGGACACGGGGGCGTGGTCAACTAATAAGACAAGCTGCATTAAATGAAGAAAGAGAAGGATGTGGACACGGGGCCGTGCCCACTGGACACGGGGCCGTGCCCGAGCTTCTGTTCAACCTATAAATAGGAGTGCTTGGCTCAAGCTCAAACCATCCCTTGGCACACCACCTCTCTCACACTTCACCCACCACCCACCACCACCATAACACCATCATCCACCACCATCATCCATTGTCCATCATAGAGTGTGTGAGTCGTCTCGGGATCCAAGATTGATCGTAAGAGTTCTTGACAATCAAGGCCATGTTTGCCTAAGTCTCTTACATCACTTGGTAAAGACAAGTGTCTAGTGTAATACTTTTTATTTCTAATCTTTTCGCACTTTTTACTTGGTTTTGTATTAATGACTTTAATAACTAGTTTCTTATGTTCAAGGTGATTCTTCCTTATCGTTTGTCCGTGGTGTCTTGGCATTATTTTACTGTCTATATAAAATAAAAGATTTTCACCATTCATATCTCCACGGTCTATATGGAGGTATGTTGGCTACCTGGTCGGGGGTTAAGGGAACGGTTTGGTAAGAGTCTTGCCATTGTTCAGCGTTTAGAGGTCCTGCAATGGACCTGGGTCAAATTTAGTAGGACCTCCTTCAATACTTAACGGGATTGGATGGCGGGGGTCCAAACTCTTTGATCCCCTCATAAGTTAACTACTATTAATACTATAACCCGGCTATTTAGGACTGTATCCCTGCTGACTCAGACTACTTAGTCGAGGGTAACGTCACCTCCAAAAGAGGGGCCTACCATAATTTGCATTAATAACTTAATTCATTATCTTTCAATAATCCGACCCTTTAGGATTGTATCCTTGCTGACTCAAACTACTGGGTTGAGGGTAACGTCACCTTCAAAAGAGGGGCCTACTACAATAACTAAGATAATCTCTTAAATAAGTGCAAAAGTGCGGAAATAATCAAAGGTTACACTATACACGAGTCGGAACCAAGTGATTCATCTTGTCTATCTGTTTTTGTTTTATTTTTATTTTCAGCATTTTAGTTAGTTTTTATTTTTCCTAGTTTAAAACATTTTTCTAAACTTTTTGATTTGATTAGACGTTGAGGATAAACCGGTACTAAAAGCTCTTGTGTCCTTGGACGACCTCGGTATCTTACCAACACTATACTACGCTCACGATGGGTGCACTTGTCCATATGTGTGTCTAGTGTTTGGTAAATATCGTGTTTTATAAATTTAAAACTTGAATAAAAAAGTGTTAAAGGGGCTTAAAATATACACCTAATATATATAACACTTGACACCCATCATTCCATCAACCAGGTAAGAAAAGAAATCATCTCCATAACTTTTCTCTTTTCTAACTCTAGTACTTTTTCTTGGTTCTTCAACTATCGGTGAAGGTTGGACTCTTTTTTCAGAAGTACTAGAAGCTGTGGTGTAATTTGAGTTTTCATCATCTCCAGAAAACTTGTTCTCAAAGAATTCCACATCTCTGGATTCTACAATTGTACCTGATTCGTCATCCAACAATCGGTAAGACTTACTATGCGGAGCATATCCAATGAATACACTCTTGAAAGCTCGTTCTCCCAGTTTGATTGTCTTTGGATCAGGTACGCGATAATAGGCAAGACACCCCCAAACCCTCAAATGCTCTAGGTTTGGTTTTCTTCCTTTCCATAACTCATATGGGCTCGTAGGTATCACACGACTAGTGATCCTATTGTGAACATAACATGCGGTTAACAAAGCTTCCCCTACATATTACGAGGTAGACCCGATTGATTTAACATACAGTTAACCATCTCTACCAAGGTTCGGTTCTTTCTCTCAGCCAAACCATTTTGTTGGGGAGTATACGGTGCAGTTCTCTCATGTATAATGCCTTCCTCTTCGCAGAATGCATCAAACTTTCGGTTAACGTATTCTCCACCTCCGTCCGAGCGAAGAATTTTAATGTGTTTCTCTCGTTGTTTTTCAACCTTAGCCTTATATACTTTAAATGCCTCAAAAGCTTCGTCTTTTGAATGCAATAAATAAACATATAAGTATCGGCTCGAGTCATCGCAGAAAGTGATAAAGTATCTCTTACCCCCATGAGTAAGGACTCCATTCAGTTCACAAATATCTGAATGAATTAGTTCTAGTAGTGATGTATTTCGTTTATGGACACTTGGAAAAGATTTCTTTGTGAATTTTGATTTAACACAAGTTTCGCATTTTTCAAAGTCTTTATCTTTTAATTTTAATAAACAATTAGTTTGCATTTTTTTCAATGTTCTTAATATTTGTATGAGCTAAACGTTTATGCCATAAAGAAATTGAACAAGCGATATAATCAGAAGACATAATTTCATTCAATTTAAAACCAATTACATTACATTGACCAAAACTAGTACTATCACTACCACTATCACTGTCACTGTCACTATCACTTTCATTCCCAAAACCATCAATCACAGAGACGCCCCCTTATCCGAGTCTACTTCTTCTTCAGCTAAGTCAAGGCGATACATTCCACCAGTGTTTTTTGCTTGACTCACATAGATGTTATTTAGAGAAAACTTCACACGGAGATTCTTAAGAACCAGCTTGTAACCATTTCGATCAAACTTATCAGCAGAAACAAGACCCTTGGTGATACCAGGAACATGCAACACGTCCTGAAGGGTAACCACTTGACCATCTTTAAAGTTTAGTCGCACTGTGCCTTTACCACAAACTTCTACACAATGCCCATCAGCACATACCACCACTGTTCCTTGAGGAACAGGACCATAAGTGAGAAACGAGCCACGATTCCCACAAACATGAACAGTGGCTCCAGAATCCAAAAACCATCCTCTACATGCCACAATGCGTGTAAATTAAGAAAGCATGTTAACTTCTCCAAGACCCACATTGGCCACTAGATTGGTGACTTTCTCAACATCAACAGCACTTATAGAACCAACCGTAGATCCAGATTTCCTTTGAGAGCACTCTCGTGCATAATGCCCGGTTTCTCCACAAACATGACATTTACCAGACCTCTTTGGTTGATGGTTGTTAGTTTGTTGTGACTTCTTGAATTCCTTTTTCTTCGGTGCTATAAACTTCTTATTCTTTGATGCCCCCTTTTTCCTTTTGACCAGATCCTCCAGCAACATGATTCACACTCGATCCAACTTTACTTCTTTTATCCCTGTTGCACGTTTCCTCCTCAATTTGGAGGTGCTTCAACAGTTCGTCCAAAGAGTAGTCCTCAGACTTGTGCATCATTCTCTTTGAGAAATCTTTCCAACTAGGAGGCAGTTTTGCAATAATGACCCCTACTTGAAATATTTCTTGCAGCGGAATAGAAAATGCGGTCAATTTGTTAACAAGGACTTGTAGTTCATGCACTTGCTCCAGGATTGACTTGTCATCAACCATTTGAAAGTCTAAGTACTTGGAAATAAGGTATTTGTAAGTACCTTCTTCATGAGCCTTGTACTTATCTTCCAAAGTTTTCCACAATTCTCTAGCACTTGTTACCGGCGCGTACAAGTCATAGAGACGATCCGAAAGAGAATTTTTGATGTGGCCAAGTCAAAGATCTTCAGCTTCCTTACGGATAAGTCTTCGCTTTGCCAAACCTTGATCCGGGACCTCTCCAGCCTCAAGAGAAGGGTCTTCACGGATTTCAGGCAAGTTTGGATCAAGGATATAGTAGAGTTTCAGCACAACTAGCATGAACTTAACCTTGTCCGCCCAACGGGTATAGTTCTGACCATCGAATTTGTCCAACTTGACAAACTCTTGATTCCTGAATCTCATATTAGTTGTTGATAGTTCAGAGTCCATTAGTTCTGTTGATTAAACACAATGAAATCCTTTAACATTGTTGAAAATATTTCAATCAAACAATAAATTAATATAAACTTTATTAATTACCTAGTTATTGGCCAAACCAGTTTGTTCCAACTTGAGCAAACTGATTAAAGAAAGGTAGAAGAAGACTGTCCCGTTATCGGAGGAATTAAAGAACACACAAAATTAAAACCAACCTGGCGATTAAGAAAGGCGATCTTTGAACTGCACGGATGATTCTTGTCCTTAAAGGATTTTACGCGCTCGTATTGCTGTGAGCTGCAACATAAACTCCCAGGATTTAATGCAGAACTTATCCGGTATTCCAACAGCAATGGAAACCAGAAAAACGCAGAAGCTGGAGAAGAAACTGGAGCACACTGATGTGTAGTAAAATACACATATTTATCTCGTGTAAAATGTGTAATTTTTGTATTGGTTTTAGTTGTTTTTATTTAGTTTTTAGTATATATTATATTATTTTGTGTTGGGGAAGATCCTGATGCAAATAGAGCAAAAACGAGTAATATGGAAATAACTAGCCAGTTGGGCAGAGTGAGGCGCCAGTGACTGTGACTGAATTAAGATCACCGCTATTTTCATTGATTGGGACGAGCCCGCTATCACTATATTATCTAAATAAGAGGCTGCCATCATCATTATTATTTTGATAGTTGTTTGGTGACACAAGAATAAAAAAAAAAGCAGTTCTATTATATTCGTGAAATGGGATTTGGGCTGTAATGTATCACGAGACCATAATGGGCCAATATCATGACTCGCTTGTGTATTGGATTGGGTGGCTGCAACTAAACATATTTGGTTCAACAATCATAGTGCAAAAGGGCGGCCATATTTGGTTCAACCTTAGTCTCTGACGGGGGACCAACGGTTGGGGCAATGGTGTGGGCCGGTTAACGTGTCCGGCAATACACGTTTTCCACATGTACGAAAGAAAAAAATCTACCGAAGGAATTAATGAGGATTGAATATATACTAGTTAAATTTCCGCCCGTGCGTTGCGGCGGAGACCAATGACTGCAAAACGCGTGTCAGTAACGGCAAGCAGATACCGAATATCAAAACATAAATAAAAATGTCGTGAAAAAGATAGTCAATCCGTCCTAAAAAAGCGATTTTAAATAACCTAATATATAATAATAGGACCCACACGTCCTACACGTTGGAAATTCGGTTGTTTTCAGTTCGGTTATTACGGTGCTAACACGTTAAAATATGGATGAGCTCGGTACCTGTAACGGCACCGAAAGTACCGATCCGGAAAATCATCGAAATTAGGTACCGGCACCGAAAATGCTCGGTACAATACGGTATGGTATTTGAAGGTAAAAATCAATAAATATAGGTATGGTGCTAGACCGGTGTCGAATAGAAAGTAACGATTCTGAAAACGCCAAAAGGTGGGTACGAAATTGGTACCGAAAATGATTTGGTATAGTAAATTTGGTACCGATACGATACCGGTTTGATTAAAGGATTTGATACGATTTTCTCATCAATAATCTAAATATCCAAGTTAATTTTACATGCTACAATTCATTCATTACGTAAAAAGACAAAAAAAATAAAGCAAAATAAGTTGTTGTGTATATAAAACCTCATTCAAACGAAATACAGTTTACTTACTGTGTGTATGAAAAGTAATCTAAACTGTGCAATTACTTGCATTGCTACGTTGCTACAGGATTTGATGAGCTCGGTACCAACCGGTACCGAAAATACCGTTACCGAAATCCCAAAAAATGGGTACCGGTACCGAATATACCTGGTACAGCACATCTTGATACGGTCGGTACTAGTACGGCACCGGTATTTGAGGGTAAAACCCGATGAATACCGGTGCCGAACGGATACCGAAAATACACTCAGTTTAGTAAATTTGATACTGGTACCCAATACTATTCATTCATTTCTATTTTTATTACTTTTTATTCAAGACTCTTTTTTAATATTTATTTATTGTTACTGTTCATTACCTTCTCTTTTTAATATATAGATTTACCCATGAATACCGGTGCCGAACGGATACCGAAAATACACTCAGTTTAGTAAATTTGATAGCGGTACCCAATACTATTCATTCATTTCTATTTTTATTCCTTTTCATTCAAGACTCTTTTTAATATTTATTTATTGTTACTGTTCATTACCTTCTCTTTTTAACTCTGTATATGTATATATATATTTTTATTACTTTTCATTCAAGACTTTTTTTTAATATTTATTTATTGTTACTGTTCATTACCTTCTTTTTTTAATATATAAATTTACCCATGAATACCGGTGCCGAACGGATACCGAAAATACACTCAATTTAGTAAATTTGATAGCGGTACCCAATACTATTCATTCATTTCTATTTTTATTACTTTTCATTCAAGACTCTTTTTAATATTTATTTATTGTTACTGTTCATTACCTTCTTTTTTAATATATAGGTGAACTTTTTAATATATAGGTGAATTATTCTTTTGTTTGAGGGGAGATATTGATGGGACCACAGCAAATGGCATAATTTTTTTTAGAGGAGAATAAAAAGGGGATTAATTTCTTTTGGGGAAAAAACCCTAGTGATACATATATATACGGCAACAAAAAGAAAAAAAAGGAGGGAAGAGACGAACAGAACAGTTGAAGGACTGTTTCAGCGGCTGCCATACGAACAGAAGGGATCAAGAGTGCGATTTTAAGAGGAAGAAGGGATTTGATTCAAGAACGAAGTCGGGTTCGAAGGATTAAAGATTTGACACATCGTTAGTCTTTATTTTTTCGTTTAATCTTGTTCAATCATGATACTTGCTACTAAATATTATTGTTTTGGTTATTCAAACATGTTTCTTGGCTAGTTTTATCATTCCACCTAGGTTGAGATGAACTTAGAACCTTTGTTTTGATTTTTATATTTAACGTTTATCGACTACAACGCGTTTTGATTTAAAATAATCTTTATTTGTTGCTGAATATGATTATGTGTGCTAGTTCTTGGCTGTGATTATTGTTTGGCCATTGATTTTGATGTGTTTAGAAAGAAGAAATTCACCCTAGACATATTCTAGTCACTTATAGGTCTTTTATTCCGGGTTCTCGATCTAGAGTTTGGTTTTAGAAATAATCCAAGGTGACCAAGTTAATGAGATCAGATAGGTTAAAGTGTGCATCCAATTTTGATGATTAGAAATATGATTTGGGATTGCTAGGTTTGTTCTAGGCATTGTTTGATAGTGTGAACACTCGATAGCTCGGGGTTCTTCTATTTATTCGCGTTTAGTTGTTCCTAGATATTCGGTGTATCAAATTGAGGTTAGCTTCACATCTAAAAGATTATTAGGGTTGTTCTCTTCTAATTCTAGTAGTTGTGGGATTCGGTGTCGATAGGTCGAGTCGGTCCATTTTAGCACTTCATTACGTGTTCTGATTGTTCTTCATAGTCGGTTTCTAGGAACTGGAGAGTGGGGGTCCCGCTCTGAGCTGACTAGTTACTATAGGACTTAATTATCCTTAGCGGGAAGTTGGTCAGATTAGATATCAGATCTTTAGTCGATTGTCAAAGTCATAAGTCATTACAGTTCTAAGGGATTCATTGCCTAGGTGGTTTCTTCTTCTGATTGATTTCAAACTCATGTTCCCAGTCGTTGATTATCTTAGTTCGTCTTTGCTAGTTAATTTAGGATATTAGTTTATTTAATTACAAAGCTCAAAATCAAAACAACAAAACAGTTAAGTACAGTTAGGTTAGAGTCAGTCTAGTCAGAGTCTAGTAAACGTAGTCAATAGAGTCGTGGGTTCAACACGCCCATTTGCGCCTTAAACACGCCCATTCGCGCCTCAAACACGCCCATTCGCGAGCTCGCGGCTCACTCGGCTCGTCGCTTGTGTGGGATTTATCCACTTCTCAACCCATCTAACACTTTGGTGACCCATAAGGAGTAATCCCTTATAAATCACTCAAATTTCACTTCCCTCACTAATGTGGGATGGAGGAAACATACCAGCTTGTATAGTCTCCTTTAATTTTTCCAATATAATCGACTATGGAGGTCATCAAGGTTTAACTTTGATGATTATGTATCCTCCTTGACTGAAGTTGAAATAGATATTGGAAAGTTTACTGGTCCTGCCTCCTCTAATTATGCCATTAGCATCAATCAATTTCCAAATGGAATAAAAATTGTTATTAGCAAATTTGATTTTATGTGTCAAAATAACGTTTAGGATTTGGTTGAGTTACCTAAATCCAAATGCAAACGTTAAGACACTAAAAGAAAGATTGATTGTTAATGGTTATACTCAGAAGAGAATTATTTATCGAAGAATCATCTTAACTTTCTTACAAAATGTTTCTTTGAGGATCATTGTTGTTCTAGTGGCTTATAATCATTTAGAGCTACATTATATGAACATTAAAACAACTTTCCCTAAACAAAGACTTACATGTTCAAAACAACCTGAAAGTTCTAAACTAAAAGGTCAAGAACACTTAGTTTCTAAGTCGATGAAATCCATATATGGGTTGAAGCAAACATCAAAATGTGACGAAATCTTAATGCAATTCTTTTCATCATGAGCTAAGTGGATTTATGTGTACCTACCTCAAGATGAGTGGGAACAACTAATGTAAACTTGTCCTTATATAGATGACACTCTTTTGATAAGTATATGTTACATAAGTCAAATAATTTCTCACACATATTTTAATATAATGAATCTCAGAAATACCACTTACGTGAGAGATATCAATACCGAGATAGACCCAACGGGACATTAGTTTCGTGCCATAAGCTTTACTCTAAAGCGGGTCCTTACATATGTAACAAACAATATTGCTCTCATTAAAAGGATAAAATGATAAATGAGATTACTTCCTTGTGTTTCATTTATTAGAAGCCTTATGAGTTCAAGTCTATATTCGTTTAGATATTGCTCACATTGATGAACATTAGACCACTCTAGATTATTGTGAAGTATTTTACAATATCTTTTAGAAACGAGAAAAACTATAAGAAGAAGTGAGAAATTAAATAGGTTAATTACTCTTCCTTTGATTCAAAGGACGGAATGTCAATTTCGGGGTATATCCTTATGTCAGCAGATATAATTGTCTCATGGAAGAGTCATAAGAAACTGATAAAACAACATAAGTTATATTGACATAATATGTTGTTAATTAACAATGCAGTTGTCAATAAATGTTGTTAAAAATTTATCAGTGGACTCATAAACTTGTTAACTCCATATAAATACTATATTGAAGATTTATTGTGAAAAGACAGCTACCTTTTTTCCTCAGATAGTAACAGTTCGAGAGGTGCTGCATTAAACTCCGATACGTAATCATTGTTCGTTTATGAACAAGAAGAGGAAACTAAATATTTGTATCGAATACATTTACATTCATGATATGCTTGCGGATCCGATAACTAAGGTCTACACCCAAAGTCTTTTTAAGAGCTCATAATAAAGACGGGTTTTACTAAAGGCCTTATATAATAGCATATCGTACATATGAATGATTAGCTATTATTTTTCCTCAATTATATAATTTGTTTGTCTATAAATACGTATGTGCACCTAATGACGTATAGACAAGAATTATACAAATTAATTTTTAAAGGGCTTACCTCAGTCATTTTGGTCTTAATTTTACGTATGTTTTTACTTGGGGTTGTAATATGATTAATGGGGGTCTTGAGTTGACAATAACCCAATGACTGTATTTTTCTGTTACAACTTCAATTTGAAACATTAATTAATGTTTTAACTTGGCCAAACTTATTTATGCTTATCACAAATGATCACTCGGCCAAGTGGGAGAATGTTAGAAATAACCCGTTGATGTGGCCTTACGGATCGTTTGCTATTTTAAATAAATTGTTTCGTTTCAGCATTTAAAGCTGCGTTTTTCTGCAGATTTTACGTGTTATGTTTTAAGTCATAACTTGATGAATACTTAGAGTTAGACCATGAAATTTATACTGTAGATGGTCTTAAGTGTCCATGCAAACCTCCAACTGGAATTTCGTCAATCGGTTAAACGTGGATTTTTAAATGAAGTTTTCCATGCGCTGCTGTCAGAAAGTGACGAACTTGATTACAGCTTAGTAAATGAATTTTTATAATTTTTTGGTAAAGAGCTAAACTCTAAAAATTTAACACAAGACCAACTCCTCCGAGAGGCATGTTACATAAAAAGATCGTAATTTTTGAAATCTCGTAAGTACGGTAAACAGACACCCCAAAACAACCCATTTTCAGTAAATTGAGTTATGCATGTTAGTGAGTTTATAAAGTGTCGAATCTGCTATATTTGGTACTTGTACATGCTTGATGATTGTGTAAATGATGTATCGCGCGTTGTAGTGTATTTTACGAACATGTGCCTAAAACTACTCGGTAGTGTAGTTGTGACAACTTGTATGCACGTTAATTGTTAGATGTGTGTAAGATTTGCGTGAATTACATAAACGACCCCTAATGTTCTTGGTAACCATAATAGGAGGTGGTTGACCATACTAGCTCGCATAACTTAATCTGCCGAGCTAATCTAAGGTGAGTTCACACACTTTAGTAAAGCATGCATTCCCGGTGGTTGGGAACGGAACGAACAACATTATCTCCTTGTGTGGGATACGGGTAACATTATCTCCTTGTGTGGGATACGGGTAACATTATCTCCTTGTGAGGGATACGGATAACATTATCTCCTTGTGTGGGATACGGGCGGTTATTTTACTATTTATACTACATGTCTTAAGCGGACTAAACGAAACTCTATCTGAAAGTCCTTATACATTTTATACCGATTAATCGACGAGGCCAATGGCGAACGGGATATTAGTTAGTAGTGCTATTAGGTCTAACAAACCTCGCACCGTGCCGCAGAGGACGCGAGTGAACTATTATGCATGGGCACTAGTCAATGATGATAGACATTGACGTGGGGCACTAAACATGACTACAGTTAGTTTCGGTATGGCACGAGTTTAGTAGCTTAAAAAGGTGGGTAGCTCCCCATGACATGTTTTATAAAACAAGAGTAATTTAACAACTTACGTTTTTGAAACAACACTGATAAACCGTGAACTCGCCAACTTTATGTTGACATACTACTGCATGCTTGCAGATCTACACGTACAGTTGCGGATGGACGTCGCAAATGGATGGAGTGTGTGTGGTTTGGGAAGTGGTACGTTTTGTACATTTGTTTAAATTGTGGTTTCTAACCGTGATAAGTTTATCTTACATTTCCACTGCAAACATAAAGTACATTTTTAAAACTTTAAAAGTAAATCACCAATTGCATCATTCAGTTTCAAGCAATTCAAGTCGTGTGGGCCAAAAGAATTCACTGGCGAAGGAGGTCCTACTGCACTATTTCACTGGTTTGATTCCATTGAGGTTACTCTGCGACAAAGTGGTTGCCCTGATGACCTTCGAACTCTGAATGCTACCGGCGTTTTCCAGTCCAGAGTTCTAGACTGGTGGACGGCCGAGAGGAACAAGCGAGGGAATGATGCAGCCTACGGACTGTCGTGGGACGAGCTCAAGGATGTTATGCTAGAGGAATTTTGCCCTCCTCACAAACGTCAAAAGCTGGAAGATGAATTTTGGCACATACAGCAGAAGGATGGTGACAATGCTGGTCTTACTGCTCGTTTCAAGCAGCTCAGCATTATCTGTCCCGACCAAGTCAAGACTCCCGACATGACAATCAAGAAGTACATCCGGGCCCTGCCCGACTGCGTTCCTGATTTCGTGCAAGCGGCTAAGACTACGACGATCGAGGAAACTTATCTACTGGCCGCTGAAATCAACGACAAGCGGGTTAAGGCGGGTGTCTGGGATAAGACTTCGAAGCATCTGCATCAAGCTACCGCTACCGCACCCACTGCTGAAACCACCTCATCAAGCAACAAGAGAAAGAACAGCTCCACCAACAAGAACTGTGCGATTACTGCTGCACCGATTCAAGCTGTACCTGCCCAACAGCGTCAAGTAGCGGCGTCTGTGGCCAATGCACCGCCTGCAAAGCGTGCATACACTGGACCACACCCGCTCTACCCTACTTGCACCTACCACCACCCGACTGCTATTCAATGCCGCTTTTGTGCTCACAGCAATGTATACGGCCACTTTACTGCCAATTGCCGTATTCGTCAAGCTCCTGCCAATCAAGCTCTACTCACTCCCCCACAGGGTCAACAAGCTCCTCCGGCACCCGCAGTCAAAGCCAGAGCCTGCTTCGCATGTGGCGACCCGAACCATTTCGCCAACATGTGCCCGAACAGGGCTGTGAAGCAAGAGCCTCAGCAACAGCAACAGCAGCAACAACAGCAACAGCAACAACAACAGGCCGCACGCGCCAGAACTTTCAACCTCAACGTGCGTCAAGCCCAGGCCGACAACAACGTGGTCAATGGTACGTTCCTTGTGAATGGTATTTATGCTTCATGTTTATTTGATACCGGAGCCGATAATTGCTTTGTGTCACTCGAATTTGAGAAACTTCTTAGTCGTAAACGTTCCCAACTCTCCTCGAAGTTCGATGTAGAAGTCGCTACCGGAAGAACCGTCGCTGTTAATTCTGTTATCCGTGATTGTACTCTTGAGCTCAACAATCACATCTTCCCAATCGACCTCATTCCGATGCAACTTGGAAGCTTCGAGGTCATAATAGGCATGGACTTTCTTCGAGAAAACCATGCTGAAGTTGTATGCTTCGACAAGATGATTCGTTTTTCGCTCGCAAATGGTGACTTATTGTGTGTTTACGGTGATACTACTTCAAAGGGTCTCGAGCTTATGTCATGCGTGCAAGCCAGCAAGTATCTCCGCAAGGAATACAGAGCTTTCTTGGCCAACATTGTGGTAGCGGGGAAGGAAAAGAAAGAGAAGAAGGAAGTGAAAGACGTTCCCGTGGTTCGAGAATTTCCTAATATTTTTCCAGAGGATCTTCCCGGACTACCGTCGAGTCGCGATATCGATTTCCGTATTGACCTCATCCTGGAGCCAATCTGATTGCCAAAGCACCTTATCGACTCGCGCCGTCCGAAATGCGCGAACTCTCAACCCAACTCCAGGAATTACTTGAAAAAGGCTTCATTCGCCCGAGCACCTCTCCTTGGGGCGCGCCAGTCCTTTTCGTCAAAAAGAAGGACGGGCCGTTCAGGATGTGCATCGACTATCGGGAATTGAATAAGTTAACTATCAAGAACCGCTATCCTCTACCTCGTATCGACGATTTGTTTGATCAACTACAAGGCGCTACGTGTTTCTCCAAAATTGACCTACGTTCAGGTTACCATCAGCTGCGTATTCAAGAAGAGGATATACCCAAAACCGCGTTTCGTACTCGATACAGCCATTATGAATTCGTTGTCATGCCTTTTGGTCTAACCAACGCACCAGCGGTTTTTATGGATCTGATGAATCGCGTGTGTAAACCATATCTCGACTGTTTCGTCATCGTGTTCATCGACGATGTCTTGATCTATTCCAAATTGAAAGCCGAACACGCGCAACATCTGCGTTTGGTTCTCGAGTTACTCCAGGGGAACCAACTCTATGCCAAGTTCTCCAAGTGCTAATTCTGGTTAGGGGAAGTTCAATTTCTAGGTCACATTGTTAATAGTCAAGGTATTCACGTCGATCCTGCGAAGATTGAAGCTGTTAAGAGCTGGGTTACGCCTAAGAACCCATTCGAAGTCCGCTCTTTTCTCGGACTAGCAGGCTATTACCGACGATTCATCGAAGGGTTCTCGAAGATTGCTGTACCGCTTACCTCTCTTACGCATAAAGACCAGTCTTTTGTTTGGGGAACTAAACAAGAGACTGCCTTTCGAACCCTTAAACACATGCTTTGCAATGCTCCTGTTCTCACATTGCCCGACGGGAACGATGATTTCATTGTCTACTGTGATGCTTCCAACCTTGGTCTCGATTATGTTCTTATGCAACGAGATAAGGTCATAGCTTACGCATCTCGTCAGCTCAAGATCCACGAGAAGAACTATACAACCCATGATCTCGAGCTAGGCGCAGTTGTTTTTGCGTTAAAGATTTGGCGACACTACCTATATGGTACCAAGTGTACGATCTTCACCGATCATAGGAGCCTACAGCATATCTTTAATCAGAAGGAACTTAATATGCGTCAACGCCGATGGGTAGAACTTCTCAACGATTACGACTGTGAGATTCGTTATCACCCAGGCAAAGCAAATGTTGTTGCCGACGCACTTAGCAGACGGAGCTACTTGCTCAGCACTCGTAATGTTCAAGCCTAGCACAACCTCGAAACTCTCATCCGCGACGCTCAACATGCATGTTTCAACGAACGCACCTTGAAGAAAGAAAGAATCTACCACGATGGAGCCCAGCTTGTGAGCAAATCGAATGGGATATTCCACTTTTTAGATCGAATTTGGATTCCCAAGCGAACCAATTTGCGACAGATTAACATGGACGAAGCCCATAAATCCCGCTACTCTGTTCATCCCGGTGCTGACAAAATGTACCAGGATCTTCGTTATAAGTACTGGTGGCCGGGTATGAAAAGGGATATCGCTCTCTACGTCGGAAAATGCTTAACTTGTGCTAGAATCAAGGCTGAACATCAAAGACCCTCTGGCTTGCTCGAACAACCACCAATTCCCATGTCGAAGTAGGAGAGCATAGCTATGGATTTCGTAACCAAGCTACCACCCACGTCATCAGGCCATGACAGCATTTGGGTAATAGTCGACCGCTTGACTAAATCAGCTCACTTTCTGCCCATACGAGAAGACTATAAGGTGGAACGATTAGCCCGAATCTACACCGACGAGATCATTTGTAATCATGGGACACCTCGGGACATCATCTCTGATCGTGATGCTCGGTTTACTTCGCGATTGTGGGAAACGTTTCAAACGGCACTCGGTACAATGCTTAATCTAAGTACTGCTTTCCACCCACAAACCGACGGTCAGACTGAACGAACGATCCGTACCCTTGAAGACATGCTCCGTTCGTGTGTTCTAGACTTCGGTGGTAATTGGGATAAACACCTGCCGTTAGTCGAATTCTCGTATAATAATAGCTATCATTCTAGCATCGAGATGGCACCTTTCGAGGCATTATACGGAAGAAGATGTCGGTCGCCTATTGTATGGCACGAGATCGGTCATTCGCAACTAACCGGCCCTGAGCTATTACAAGAAACGACAGACAAAATTTTCCAAATCAGAGACAAGATGGTGAAAGCTCGGGATCGACAGAAAGTTTACGCCGATAAAAAGCGCAAGCCCCGTGAATTTGGCGTTGGTGACTACGTACTCCTAAAGGTATCACCTTGGAAGGGTGTAGTCCGATTCGGCAAGAAAGAGAAACTCGCGACTCGATATGTTGGACCTTTTAAGATTCTTGAAAGGATCGGAAAAGTCGCCTACAGACTCGAACTACTGGAGGAACTTAGCAACGTCCACCCGACTTTCCACGTGTCAAACCTCCGAAAGTGCATCGCCGACCACGATTAACATGTCTCTCTAGAAGATCTACAAGTGAACGAAACATTACACTTCGTGGAAAAGCCTGTCGAAATCATGGATCTCCAAACCAAGCAGCTCAGGCGCTCACGCATTCCTATCGTGAAGGTCTGATGGGAAGGCAAACGAGGCGCAGAGTTTACTTGGGAACTCGAAAGTGACATGAAGGCAAAGTACCCGCAGTTGTTCCAGGAGAAAGCTTAGATAGAGAAAGTCCTCACGTGATTCATGGAGGATGTAGCAGCTTCCAGCTTAATTTCGGGACAAAATTCCCTAAACAAGGGGAGGCTGTAACACCCCGTGTTTTCGTAAGTGAAAGTCAAAGTCAAGGTCAAAGTCAACGACCGATTTCGCGCAACTCGACTTGTAGAAATGTCCTTATTTTACTTATATTATGTGGAGTAAGTGTTGTTAATTGCAATAATCGATGAGTATCAATCGTGTTTCAAACGACTTACGACTGTGAACCATAGGAAGTAACAATGCGATAAAGTTAATCTACTAATAGTCAAGCTATGCTAATCAAATCGACATCAACTCGCAACTCTAGCTATCTATTTTTACTTATTGTTCATACGTGTGTGTGTACCTTACGTGTTACCTGTGCATGTTTATTTATGTTGTGTTGTGTAATCAAGCATACTTAATCGAAACTCGAACACTATCGACCTCGAACCCGAATCACAATCGAACCATGATAGATAGTGGGAAAGAGATTAAGCTAAACACGAAGTAGTTGAGACTGAAAGTAATTTGACTAGGAAACCCTATTGTATCGAACCGCTCACAATCGAAATCGAAATATCGGAAATCGTCGCGCAAAACACTCGAAAAGGGGCGACCGATCGATCAGGCTTCCCAGCCGATCGAACAGCCAGCCGAACGGACTGTTGTCCGATCGGACAGGCTGTCCGATCGAGCTACCAGCCGATCGGCCAGCCCTTTCCTCTTTTGTCATCCTATAAATACCACAGTCATTGTCATTCTTTCCACTTTTGGAAACCCTTGTTCGACCAGCACGCTCAACCCGCCTTTTCTCGGATTTCTCTCGATTCCGGTAAGTTTTCATCATAAATCTTGTACTTTCTTGATCTATGCACACTCCTACACCTTTCTATTTTTCAAATCTAAACTTGTAACCGTGAAATCATCAAGAATCAAGTGTTCTAGGATGATGTCATCTTGGGTTCTTGAAGAACTTCATGTTTTGGCCTCAATCCACCAAGAATGACTTGGATCTAGCCGATTTCCACATAAACAAACAAGGATCTTTCCTAGATCTAAACATATACATAGTGACAAGGGCAGAAAGACGGATTTACCAACCTTCCTTCAACTCTTTGTCACTCAGTAACTCCAAACCAGTAGAAATGGAACCTGAGCTGGTTTACAAATCACTCGGTGGTTATACGGCTCAAGATCCGGATTCTATCTACGAGGTTAACCGAATTCGGGTCAAATGTTAAACTCCGTTCCGAACAGACCACCGACCGGATTTGGGTGATTCCTGTCCTACCCGGGAAGCCAAGTAAGGACGAGGCACCTATGATTTTACTCGCTGTCAAAACACCTCGATAAAACGACACACGAACAGAACGACCAAGTGTTAGACGAAAGGGACTGATCAGGTCAGGATGCTGACCGATCGGACTGCTGTCCGAACAGACAGCCAGCCGATCGGATAGTCAGCCGATCGACCGGCCAGCCGATCGGCTAGCACACAGTCCCACACAAACAACTTGCTTTGAAGAATGGTATTGAACGAGCTGTTGTTCGATCGAACTACTGTTCGATTGGATTACTCTTCGGATCATGAGATACTATGCTTCAACACTTAATCAATTTTCAACATGTTCAATGCACTAGAAGTGCCACCCGATCGAACAGCCGTCCGATCAGGTGACACCCTGTTGTCCGATCGAACAGCAGTTATGCTGCTCGATCGATCAACCATCCGATCCACTGAACAATACCTTGCAATTCATTAAAGTCTTTGACTTGTTGACTTGCCCACCGATCGAACACCTGTCCGATTGTAACACCTCGAAAATTTCGGGTTCAATATAATAACGACACGTGTCACGTACGCGTTGTAAACCCGGATTTTATAAAATGTTTTGGTAGGATTTAAAGATGGCGTCATGTAAATGTTACCTCTGAACGATCTCATATAAATCCCAAGACCCAAAAATTTATAAATTAAAGTATCTGGTATATATTTTAAATCCCCTAAATGCTAGAATATCTTATTCATAATTCATTGGGTGGACTCCTACGAAGATAAAGCAATGGAAAACCTTTATTTTCGGGTCTTGTATATGTATTCAAATGAAACAATTTCAATAGGTGGGGTTTGTTACTGTATAAGACACATTTGAAAGGTCCCAAAGTGATAATATAATGCCCCAAAAGTCAGAAATAAAGGCTGCCCTTTCAAATCTTCAACAAACAACACAGTTCAGTCCCTGATACATGCTTACGGACCGTAAGCATGTGTGCTTACGGTGCGCAAGTAGCCCACCAACGACCAGCAACTTACAACAGCCTGTTATGCGCATTTTTGACCTGCTCCACCGGTTTTTATCAACTATAAACGACCCCTAGGCACCTCCTATATACTAGACACATGTGTTGAACAATTGTGGAGAGTTGTAGACTTTGTTGTCATCAATTCATGGTGCCATGAACATTATAAAACCCACATAAGTTGCAACTCTTTGATCATTCCATTCTCAATCCAAGTCTGATCAATTGAGGAGCTTTCAAGCTGATTACAAGGCCCCTCTAGTCATCATTAAACACTTGGTAAGTTACCTAACCTTTCTAAATTAATTATAACTTAGTATTTTAGCTAAAAGTCAAACCGAAGTAAATACGGTTTGACTTCGTAATTAATTAATGATAGCTCAGTCGTATGTCGAATTAAGAGTACCGTTAAGTAGGTAATTATATGGGTATTAAACCCTTATAAGGGCACGTACCGATTCCAGACCTAACTAGGTCGTTTGTCGGGTCAAACGTTGACCGAAAAAGTCAACAGAAAAATAAAATATGATTTAATGCATGATTAACAATACGTAATGCGTGTAAATTGTTTTAAACTTAATATAACCTGGTAATAAGTGTACGGACATGTTTAAACTCGTTCGACTCGACAACTCTCAGTTTTGAACCGGTTCGGAACCGAAAGTCCCGAAACTTTGACTTTCACGTTGACTTCAGTTCTGGCCCGAGTTAGATGGAATTAGAAATGCCTTAATGCTTCATTAGGGTTAGGTTACAAGATAGTATAAGCCTCTGTACTTGTTTCGTTGATTATCCAATTAATATGCAAGTTTCCGTTAATCGCTCATGTGTTGACCGTTATGCCCTTATTACCTTAAAACGTGAATTATGAAAATGTAAAAGTGTAGGAACCTCAAATATTGATATATAAACTTGTATGCAAAATTTGACATCAGTTGGACTTGTAGATTAAGAGTTATGCTCATTAGCGTAATTACGGTGCTTTATGTTAATAAAATGGCGTAATTAGCGTATAGCCTAATTAAACATACTTTTTGGTATCAAACGAATTACCCACTGATATAATATATTATTTTGGGAATTTTAAAGATTTTTAATTAATTTTAGGCTGAGCATAACTCATAGTCGTAGGCTTAATTCGGTAATTGTCGGTTTTGCCCTTTCGGGCCATAAAATGAGTTTTACACATCTAAATGACTCCAAACCTTTTTCTACTGATTAGTTATGATAAATAAATTATTTTAAGCTTTCTGGAAATATAAAAATATCAGATTTAAGTATCAAACCCGGTAATGGCCTTTAATCGCCTTATTTAGCGTTATTAGCGCATAGTATGTTTTAAAATCATATTGGACATACCCGGGTTGATACCTACTGATATAAGAAGCAAATTATGATATTTTAACAGTAAGCAAAAGTTGATAAACTCATACTTCAGTTTTGAGCTTGTCGGCTTATGTGAAATTACCAAAATACCCCTACGGGGCCTAGTTTGGTTAAAAATGATAAGTTTCACATACGTGCTTTAGCCTACTGTTAAAACTCATCAAATTGAGTATGTTTGCTGTTTACATCAGACCTGTAACTCAGTTAAACATATAAACTCTTTTACCAACTTTAAAATGACCAAACTACCCCTACGGGGCATAGTTTGTGTTTAAATTAGTTTCGTGCATAACGAAAGACACCTTACTGATGTCACAACATATTTGAGACATAATTAACTTAGGAAACCTGTATATAGCTCTCATGACTACCCGTCACGCTTATTACGCGTACGGTTCGGTTTATGTAACAAGTTTACATAAATTAGCCGAAACGGGTCAAACCTTAACGGTTTTATCTCAAAATCCAGAATGTGAATAATAAACCCATATTAAACAAGTCTTCAAACTTGTCGGGTCTGAATCACATTCTATCCGGTCTTCGCTTAATCGTGCGTACGAACCGTATCTTGAAACTAGCCGGTCTAAGCTTAAGCTTAATAAAAGACCCGTTAGAATTCTAATAGGTTATATTAAACCTTCGTTCCAGATTAGGAGAAACAGTAAAAGCTACGTGCATTCTGATTGTTGTGATTATTACTTGCATCAGGTAAATACTTTTAACTTATTTTCCCTATACGGGCTTGGGTTACGGTACATAGCGTACCGCTTGATCGGGCATCAAATCTCCACGCTTAGTGGGTAGTTGAATAATTTGATCGGCTCGTTTTAAACAGATGTGTTTACTTTACAGCCTTTGGGGGGTTAATGACCATGTCCCGGATATCCCAGGCATCATCTTACGAGATGGCCACGACCTGAGCACGGGGTGTAGGCGTACTCCCGTGTATAACTCACTTAAAGTGGTGTGTCTATTGATCTTTAACCCGGATACGTTCCGGGCTACTGAACGCATAAGTAACATGTAATTCGTTCACAAGATTATTATATTATTAAAATAATTCTCCCAAGTTAAATAAAATGATTTATGCCACGTGCATCCAAACCAATTTTCAATCATTTTCCAAAATGAGTCAGTTGAATGTATTTACCAGTGTAAACTGACGTATTTTCCCAAAAAGACTGAATGCAGGTACTAAACGTAATTGGTTGGATTGTCTCCTAAGCATCAATAAAAGTCTCGCAAGCTTAGGATGCCAGAAGTCTGTTGAACAATTAAATGTTATTTTGTTTCGATCCGTTCTGTGGATAAACACCGGATATTGTGACTTTGATTACAATAAATAAATTCGGATGTATCTTATTTTAAATTGCTTCCGCTGTGCATTATTATATTGTGTTGTTTGACTATCACGTTGCCAACCATGACGTCACGATACTCCCCCACCGGGCCCACCGGTGACACGTGGAAATCGGGGTGTGACAGGTTGGTATCAGAGCCAACTCTGAGTGAATTAAACACTAGCCTTTTGTGTTTAATCTCAGTACACAATTGCACATTCTAAACTTTCGAGTCTAGACTTATAACATAGGACAAATTCCACCGTATTCGGTTTTTGTTTCGTCCTTTAAATTTTTATATTCTTTTATTGTTATCTCATACTTTATTGACAGGAATAACAAAGATGCCTCCTAGATTCTTCCGAACACGAGGACGTGGAAAGGGGCCAGTTACCGCCCCCAACGATCATGAAGCTGGATCTTCACGAAGGCGAGCTCCATCAAACACCGAGAGTGACGACCCTCGGGAGAACAGAAGAAACCAGTTCGAGCCGGCCAGGCGGTCGGTTTCGCATAGTTCGACACCGCCCGTTCTTAACCCCTACGAACCGAACAATCCGCAGCCCTCATACATACCGCTGCAGAGATCGCTGTCTCATCATTCTTTTGGAGACCCCACACCTATCTTCCGAGGCCAGTTCAATCCGGTAGGCTACGTGCCAGAACCCGTGGGTTTTAACCCACTAGGGCCAGATGACCATTTCTCTGGCGACAACGCTGACGATATGGACGAGGATACTGACCCTGTCGAACCAGCAAGTGGCACTCCAAATCATCCGATCAAAATCTCCAACGGATCATCATTCCACGGATCACCTTATGTTGGTCCGGATAGTATTCAGGCGCCTGGGCATGAGTGGTACTATACACCTCCTCACCACTCTCCGCCTCATGAGCAGCAGCAGCAACAGCCGCATCATCAAGATTCACCTGAGGATCACCGATTTGTGGCAGTTACGCCACCACCTCCACCGCCACCAGTTCAACCGCCACCTCCTCAACCGCCAAGGCGTAGAAGAACCGGTGCCCGTATGTCGGTGCGACCAGGGGACTTTCATTTTAGCTCCCCACGACAGTCAAGTACAAGTCATTACCCGCCTCATCGGGAGGACCCACAAATGGGTGGGCCTTCGCAGCCAGCTTTTCAACAGCCACCGCCCATGGGTTTTGATAACCCAATCCCAGCATACACGGGTCCAAGTACTTACAACCCGTTTGAGCCACCAGCTTACAACAACTACGGATACGCTGAGGCAGATCCTTATATGGTGACGGCAAATTACAACGCCCTCAATGCCCAAGGACCCTACGGAGATCCATGGGGGGTAAGCTACCCGAATCAGGGGTACCCAATACCTCCCAGGCCTATCACTCGAGCGCAGTCGCAGCCGCCACGATTTTCTCCCCCAGAACGGGAGGAAATTCTACATAGGTTGGATCAGGTTGAGCGGGAGTCTCGCCGCGACCGCCAGAAGACGGAGAGTTTCTTCCAGGGATTAGTAGGTTTAATCAAGGGGAAGAACAAGAAGGATTATTAAGTCCTCCCAGCTGTTGTTGAGCCCCTACGTGGGTATGTGTGTTTGTTGTGTGTATTGACCCCTACGAGGGTCTATCTTTCCATAAGCCCCTACGAGGGTATGTTGTATGTTTAGTCCCTGCGTGGACTTATGTTTGTTTAGTCCCTACGAGGACAATTGTTGGTGTGTTAGTCCCTGCGAGGACTTATGTCTTTCTGTAAGACCCCTACGTGGGCATGTCTTCTGTAAGACCCATGCGTGGGCATGTTTGTATGTTTTAGCTCTTGCGTGGGCAAAATTTCTTGTGTGAAAGACCCGTTTAGGGCAATATGTAATATTGTATAACTTAATGGAAATGTTATTTTATAAATTTCATGTTTGCCCTTTTGTGCATAAATAAATTATAAATGAAATAAATAAATTAAAATCATTCCTTTTAAATCTGCCTAAGTAATTATTTAATTAAGAATCTTAAAGTGTGAAACCTAGCCTCGTGTCAAATATAAGACCGGGCCAAAATGGTAAGACCTGTTTAAAAGATTCAAATCCCTGTTAACATCTTAAACATGTTAACACTCCTGGCAGAAGTGATTCGTTAAAAATCACATGTCATTCTTATATGAATAAGGATTCTTTAGAAGATTCCTAATCCAGTTTAATGATCTCTGAATCCTGGGTTTACATCATCAATTAAGATGATCATATTTAACCATACGTGGTAATATAGTGCCTACGGGCCTTGCTCATTTCTACATGAGCCAAAAGACAGTGGTAGCTATGACTCCCTGTCTAATAAAGGTAATGAACTAGGTTCAAACCTTAAAAGTCTTGATTCTTTGAAATCATAACTTATAACTTAAATTGTCCATGTGACCAAGCCTTATGTGCTAATATATCTTGTTATTGTTTATATTTAGGATAAATTTTAATTGAAATCCTAAATTAATACGATTAATAAGTTAACCAAATATGGTCTCTGTTACCATGGTTAACGAGTTACCCTAAAGGGTAATTCCATAATAAACTCCCAAATAAAATATTGTCCTTGTTTTCTGTAACAGTTCAATACAAATGGCTAACTCTAATGAAGTCAATAGCCATCCAGTGGAGCCAAATGAGAACGCCCAGATTACGTTGACGGGTGCCGAACTAAAAGCGATCATAGATGGCGCTGTTACTCAGGCTTTGGATAGGCAATATGAGGAATACAGCGGTACTCGAAGTAGGACCCACTCTGTATCACATTCAAAGCCCAGGACACATTCAGAGGCTCATAACAAGCCTCCTCCCAAAAAGGATGGACCCAAGAAAGACGGTGATGATCGTCAGTCCACCAACCATCAAAGTGTCCCATCTCAGCAATTAATATTGCATCAAGGGCCCAGTAACAAGGGTTGCTCCTACAAGTACTTCGTGTCTTGCAAGCCCCGGGATTTTACAGGGGAAAAAGGGGCCGTCGATTGTATGACATGGCTGGACGAGATGGACACGGTGGTAGATATCAGCGGGTGCGCTGAAAGGGATATAGTAAAGTTTGTGTCACAGTCCTTCAAGGGGGAAGCGTTGGCCTGGTGGAGATCTCTGATGAAGGCCTCCGGAAAGATCCCGTTGTATAGCATGACGTGGGATCAATTCATTGCCCTGATCAAGGATAATTACTGCCCTCAACATGAGGTGGAAAAGATAGAATCTGACTTTCTATCATTGGTGATGAAGAACCTCGACTGTCAAGCTTACCTGACAAGCTTCAATACACTGTCCCGGTTGGTTCCCTACCTGGTAACCCCAGAGCCAAAAAGAATCGCTCGCTTTATTGGTGGTTTAGAACCCGAGATCAAGGCCAGTGTAAAAGCTTCTCGGCCAGTTACCTTCAGGTCTGTAACTGACCTTTCCTTATCCCTCACTCTGGATGCGGTCAGACAGAGATCGCTGAGGAATAAGGCGGCCGAGAAGAGGAAGCGTGAAGATGATGGTTCGCGAAGGTCGAATAAGAAACACCGTGGGAACGGTGATAACAAGAAGGGATCTGAATCGAGGAAGGATGGGCACAAGTCTGATGAGAAGCCCAAGTGTAAAATCTGCAAGAAGCAGCACTACGGAAAGTGCAGACTGGAGTCGAGCTCTCAGACTCAGTCAAAATCTTTTGCTTGTGGAATTTGCAAGTCCACGGATCACAAGACCCTGGATTGCAAGAAAATAAAGGATGCAACGTGCTACCGTTGCAATGAGAAGGGGCACATCAAGACCAACTGCCCGAAATACAATAAGAAGCCTGAGGAGGCTAAGAAGACTAATGCCAGAGTCTTCAGAATGGACGCGAAAGAAGCTGTGCAGGACGATAATGTCATAACAGGCACATTCCTTGTAAATGATGTTTTTGCAAGGGTACTTTTTGATTCAGGCGCAGATAAGTCTTTCGTAGATCATAAGTTTTGTAAATTGTTGAATTTACCTGTCAAAACCCTAGGCGTAAATTATGAGGTAGAGTTAGCAGATGGTACCATAGAAACCGTCTCTACTGTGTTAGATGGATGTGCTATATCCATTAAGAACCATTCTTTTCCTCTGTCTCTACTTCCGTTTAAATTGGCTGGTTTTGACATAGTTCTGGGTATGGACTGGTTATCTCATAACCAGGCCCAAATTGTCTGTAACATGAAACAAGTAGTGATAAAGACTCCGTCTGGTGAATCACTTACCATTCGGGGAGATACCCAGTATAGGCTGCCTGAGCAGGTGACTATGCTCAAGGCTTCCAAGTGTTTGAAGAAGGGATGTGTCATTTACATGGCGCAAGTGATTATAGAGGAACCTAAACCGAAGTTAGAAGACATCCCTGTCATTTCTGAATACCCAGAAGTGTTTCCTGAAGATCTACCTGGCCTACCACCAGATAGACAAGTCGAGTTCAGGATCGATATCATCCCCGGAGCGGCACCAGTTGCCAGAGCACCATACAGATTGGCACCCACAGAAATGAAGGAGTTGCGGACGCAGCTAGATGAATTGCTGGCTAAAGGTTTCATTCGACCTAGTTCATCTCCTTGGGGAGCGCCAATCCTGTTTGTCAAGAAGAAGGATGGGTCGATGCGTCTGTGCATCGACTATCGCGAGCTTAATAAAGTCACGATCAAGAATAGGTATCCTCTGCCCAGAATCGACGATTTGTTCGATCAGCTTCAAGGGGCAAGTTACTTCTCGAAGATTGATTTGAGGTCAGGATACCATCAGTTGAAGGTAAAAGATGAAGACGTTCACAAGACTGCATTTAGGACTCGTTACGGTCACTACGAGTTCCTAGTGATGCCTTTTGGACTCACTAATGCACCAGCCGCATTCATGGATCTCATGAATCGCGTCTGCAAGCCTTACTTAGATAAATTTGTTATTGTCTTCATCGATGACATCCTTATTTATTCTAAGAATCAATCTGACCACGAGAAACACCTTCGATGTATTCTCAAACTTCTACGTCAGGAGAAGCTCTACGCCAAATTCTCTAAGTGTGAATTTTGGCTACGAGAAGTCCAATTCCTTGGACACGTGGTTAGTGAGCGTGGTATCCAGGTGGATCCCGCTAAAGTTGAAGCTGTTATGAATTGGCAGGAGCCAAAGACGCCTACGGAGATTCGTAGCGTCCTGGGATTGGCAGGATATTACAGGCGTTTTATTGAAAATTTTTCAAGGATTGCTGCACCCCTAACTTCCTTGACCAAGAAGAAAGTAAAGTTCGTTTGGGGCCCTAAGCAGCAAGAGTCCTTCGATGTTTTGAAACAAAAGTTGAGCAACGCTCCTGTGCTTACCTTACCTGAAGGCGCTGAAGAATTTGTAGTTTATTGTGATGCATCACACACTGGCATGGGGTGTGTGCTTATGCAGAAAGGCAAGGTTATTGCCTATGCATCACGACAGTTAAAGGTGCACGAAAAGAGTTACACCACCCATGACTTGGAATTGGGTGCCGTTGTGTTCGCACTAAAACTGTGGAGGCATTATCTTTATGGAATCAAGTTTGTGATCTTTTCTGATCACAAGAGCCTCCAGCATCTGTTTAACCAGAAAGAATTAAACATGAGGCAACGCCGTTGGATGGAAACTTTAAATGATTATGATTGTGAAATCAAATACCATCCCGGCAAAGCGAATGTTGTCGCTGACGCCTTGAGCAGAAAGGAAAAGGTTAAACCCATTCGAATCAATGCCAAGCGCATGGAAATAAAGAACAGTTTGATAGAAAGGGTGTTAGCTGCACAGAAGGAAGCTGTGTTGGAAGCTAACTATCCTAATGAAAAGTTAGGAGTAACTGAGGAGCAGTTAACTCTTAGCAAAGACGGAATTCTACGGTTAAATGGACGAATATGGGTCCCAATTTTTGGAGGACTTCGGGATGTCATCCTCCAAGAAGCCCATAGTTCCAAGTACTCCGTTCATCCTGGGGCTGATAAGATGTACCAGGATTTGAAGGCAAATTATTGGTGGATAGGCTTGAAAAAGTCTGTAGCCGCCCATGTAGCAAAATGCTTGACATGTGCGCAAGTCAAAGCCGAGCATCAGAAACCGTCAGGTTTGCTACAACAGCCTGAACTTCCTACGTGGAAGTGGGAAATGGTAACTATGGATTTTATTACCAAGTTACCCAAGACGAGGAAAGGAAATGATACGATATGGGTAGTTGACAGACTGACTAAGTCAGCTCATTTTCTACCCATCAAGGAGACTTATAGCTCCGATATGTTAGCCCAGTTATATGTTGATAAGATTGTAGCCTTACATGGCATACCTGTAGCTATTATCTCTGATAGAGATACTAGATGCACGTCACATTTTTGGAAGAGCTTCCAGCAATCTTTGGGCACACGTTTGAACTTTAGTACGGCTTACCATCCTCAGACAGACGGTCAGAGTGAGCGTACTATTCAAACGTTGGAAGACATGCTACGTGCATGTGCGATCGATTTAGGAGGAAGTTGGGATAAGAACCTACCATTGATCGAATTCTCCTACAACAATAGCTACCATACCAGCATAAAGGCTGCGCCTTTTGAGGCATTATACGGTAGAAAGTGTAGATCGCCAGTTTGTTGGGCGGAAGTTGGAGAAGTCCAATTATCAGGACCTGAGATCGTGTTTGAAACGATGGACAAGATTGTACAGATTCGTAACAATCTCCAAGCTGCCCGGAATAGGCAGAAGAGTTACGTTGATCCAAATCGTAAGGATTTTCACTTCGAAGTAGGTGAAAAAGTCCTACTAAAAGTGTCACCCTGGAAAGGAGTGATGCGGTTTGGTAAGAAAGGCAAACTAAGCCCGAGATACATAGGACCTTTCGAGGTTATCGAACGTGTCGGGTCAGTTGCCTACAAGTTGAACTTACCAGAAGAGCTCAGTGGTATTCACAATGTGTTCCACATCTGCAATCTAAAGAAGTGTTCCGCTGACGAATCACATGTCATGCCACATACAGATGTGCAAATAGATAAGAGCTTAACATTTGTTGAAAAACCTTTGTCGATTGAAGATCGACAGGTAAGGAAGCTTCGAAGAAAGCATATACCTTTTGTAAAGGTCAAATGGGATGCCCGTAGAGGCCCCGAATTCACGTGGGAGGTTGAATCCGCGATGAAAGAAAAGTACCCTTACTTGTTTCAGTAAATCTCGGGTCGAGATTTATTTTAAGGGGGTGAGGATGTAACACCTCGAAAATTTCGGGTTCAATATAATAACGACACGTGTCACGTACGCATTGTAAACCCGGATTTTATAAAATGTTTTGGTAGGATTTAAAGATGGCGTCATGTAAATGTTACCTCTGAACGATCTCATATAAATCCCAAGACCCAAAAATTTATAAATTAAAGTATCTGGTATATATTTTAAATCCCCTAAATGCTAGAATATCTTATTCATAATTCATTGGGTGGACTCCTACGAAGATAAAGCAATGGAAAACCTTTATTTTCGGGTCTTGTATATGTATTCAAATGAAACAATTTCAATAGGTGGGGTTTGTTACTGTATAAGACACATTTGAAAGGTCCCAAAGTGATAATATAATGCCCCAAAAGTCAGAAATAAAGGCTGCCCTTTCAAAACTTCAACAAACAAAACAGTTCAGTCCCTGATACATGCTTACGGACCGTAAGCATGTGTGCTTACGGTGCGCAAGCAGCCCACCAACGACCAGCAACTTACAACAGCCTGTTATGCGCATTTTTGACCTGCTCCACCGGTTTTTATCAACTATAAACGACCCCTAGGCACCTCCTATATACTAGACACATGTGTTGAACAATTGTGGAGAGTTGTAGACTTTGTTGTCATCAATTCATGGTGCCATGAACATTATAAAACCCACATAAGTTGCAACTCTTTGATCATTCCATTCTCAATCCAAGTCTGATCAATTGAGGAGCTTTCAAGCTGATTACAAGGCCCCTCTAGTCATCATTAAACACTTGGTAAGTTGCCTAACCTTTCTAAATTAATTATAACTTAGTATTTTAGCTAAAAGTCAAACCGAAGTAAATACGGTTTGACTTCGTAATTAATTAATGATAGCTCAGTCGTATGTCGAATTAAGAGTACCGTTAACTAGGTAATTATATGGGTATTAAACCCTTATAAGGGCACGTACCGATTCCAGACCTAACTAGGTTGTTTGTCGGGTCAAACGTTGACCGAAAAAGTCAACAGAAAAATAAAATATGATTTAATGCATGATTAACAATACGTAATGCGTGTAAATTGTTTTAAACTTAATATAACCTGGTAATAAGTGTACGGACATGTCTAAACTCGTTCGACTCGACAACTCTCAGTTTTGAACCGGTTCGGAACCGAAAGTCCCGAAACTTTGACTTTCACGTTGACTTCAGTTCTGGCCCGAGTTAGATGGAATTAGAAATGCCTTAATGCTTCATTAGGGTTAGGTTACAAGATAGTATAAGCCTCTGTACTTGTTTCGTTGATTATCCAATTAATATGCAAGTTTCCGTTAATCGCTCATATGTTGACCGTTATGCCCTTATTACCTTAAAACGTGAATTATGAAAATGTAAAAGTGTAGGAACCTCAAATATTGATATATAAACTTGTATGCAAAATTTGACATCAGTTGGACTTGTAGATTAAGAGTTATGCTCATTAGCGTAATTACGGTGCTTTATGTTAATAAAATGGCGTAATTAGCGTATAGCCTAATTAAACATACTTTTTGGTATCAAACGAATTACCCACTGATATAATATATTATTTTAGGAATTTTAAAGATTTTTAATTAATTTTAGGCTGAGCATAACTCATAGTCGTAGGCTTAATTCGGTAATTGTCGGTTTTGCCCTTACGGGCCATAAAATGAGTTTTACACATCTAAATGACTCCAAACCTTTTTCTACTGATTAGTTATGATAAATAAATTATTTTAAGCCTTCTGGAAATATAAAAATATCAGATTTAAGTATCAAACCCGGTAATGGCCTTTAATCGCCTTATTTAACGTTATTAGCGCATAGTATGTTTTAAAATCATATTGGACATACCCGGGTTGATACCTACTGATATAAGAAGCAAATTATGATATTTTAACAGTAAGCAAAAGTTGATAAACTCAGACTTCAGTTTTGAGCTTGTCGGCTTATGTGAAATTACCAAAATACCCCTACGGGGCCTAGTTTGGTTAAAAATGATAAGTTTCACATACGTGCTTTAGCCTACTGTTAAAACTCATCAAATTGAGTATGTTTTCTGTTTACATCAGACCTGTAACTCAGTTAAACATATAAACTCTTTTACCAACTTTAAAATGACCAAACTACCCCTACGGGGCATAGTTTGTGTTTAAATTAGTTTCGTGCATAACGAAAGACACCTTACTGATGTCACAACATATTTAAGACATAATTAACTTAGGAAACCTGTATATAGCTCTCATGACTACCCGTCACGCTTATTACGCGTACGGTTCGGTTTATGTAACAAGTTTACATAAATTAGCCGAAACGGGTCAAACCTTAACGGTTTTATCTCAAAATCCAGAATGTGAATAATAAACCCATATTAAACAAGTCTTCAAACTTGTCGGGTCTGAATCACATTCTATCCGGTCTTCGCTTAATCGTGCGTACGAACCGTATCTTGAAACTAGCCGGTCTAAGCTTAAGCTTAATAAAAGACCCGTTAGAATTCTAATAGGTTATATTAAACCTTCGTTCCAGATTAGGAGAAACAGTAAAAGCTACGTGCATTCTGATTGTTGTGATTATTACTTGCATCAGGTAAATACTTTTAACTTATTTTCCCTATACGGGCTTGGGTTACGGTACATAGCGTACCGCTTGATCGGGCATCAAATCTCCACGCTTAGTGGGTAGTTGAATAATTTGATCGGCTCGTTTTAAACAGATGTGTTTACTTTACAGCCTTTGGGGGGTTAATGACCATGTCCCGGATATCCCAGGCATCATCTTACGAGATGGCCACGACCTGAGCACGGGGTGTAGGCGTACTCCCGTGTATAACTCACTTAAAGTGGTGTGTCTATTGATCTTTAACCCGGATACGTTCCGGGCTACTGAACGCATAAGTAACATGTAATTCGTTCACAAGATTATTATATTATTAAAATAATTCTCCCAAGTTAAATAAAATGATTTATGCCACGTGCATCCAAACCAATTTTCAATCATTTTCCAAAATGAGTCAGTTGAATGTATTTACCAGTGTAAACTGACGTATTTTCCCAAAAAGACTGAATGCAGGTACTAAACGTAATTGGCTGGATTGTCTCCTAAGCATCAATAAAAGTCTCGCAAGCTTAGGATGCCAGAAGTCTGTTGAACAATTAAATGTTATTTTGTTTCGATCCGTTCTGTGGATAAACACCGGATATTGTGACTTTGATTACAATAAATAAATTCGGATGTATCTTATTTTAAATTGCTTCCGCTGTGCATTATTATATTGTGTTGTTTGACTATCACGTTGCCAACCATGACGTCACGATACTCCCCCACCGGGCCCACCGGTGACACGTGGAAATCGGGGTGTGACACCGATCCAAAGGCTAAACCTTGAAATTCTGTTGAATGCCTAACCGATCGGGCTGCCGGCCGATCGGACAGCCGTCCGATCGACCGACCTGAAAGGCAAAGGTACTTCAATGTTTTCAAAATGCTACAACGAAAACTTCAAAGGTTAAGCCATCATACACAAACACATCCTTCTCAAAGGAAGGAGCAATCCACTCGAACAGCCGTCCGAACGGCCCACCGACCGATCGAACAACAGACCGTACGGGCTGTCAGCCGAACGGTCAGCCGTCCGATCGAACTGCCGTCTGATCGACCAGCTGTCCGACTCCCCCACACTTGTTTCCTGTTTTACGTTTCCCTTATCGTTATACTATCGAATCTATTCAGGCTAACCGTATTCGCTAAGCGCTCCCTTCAATCCATAAATCACTGTGAGTATACTCGATCCCTTTTTGCTTTAAGCACTTTTGGGTGTTACATACGTTACGAATATTCAAACTACAACTATCACACTACTCAAACTATTTGAACGCTAACCGTTAATGCATGTTATACGTGGCTTATGAATGCTTGTTTGTTATGTTTACACATAGAATGCTGTCTACCTGCCTTAGCAACGATAGTACTATAGTTTGGACTCAGCACCCGTTCACACGGGGGTTGTTAAGGATCTTTTACTTGCATGGATTACGGTGGTAATCATGTATTGCGAACTGCCTCAGGCAGTCAACCCGCAGTCATTGGTATCGATGGATCTATGTCGATAACTAACGTGCGTCATTTCTCTATGTGTACGTGCTGGTTATGCGTAAACGAATTCGAACTCTATATGCTATTATCAAACTTGTATGCTCACCTTTACATTTTATGTATTGACCTTATTTTTACGTTGTGACAGGTGCTTAGGAAGTTTACATGCTTAGCAAGCTGTGAACTTGAGGGTAGGAAAGGTCTAGGATGCTCTCTGCGCTGTGATGAAATTGAAGCTAGGAAATGGAGTCCTAGAAACCAATAAATAAACTATTTTTATTTGAATCTGAGTTGTCAAAACAGGATATTTGTCTTGATGTTTATCTGTAATAATTTGTTTACTATTTGAGACATGGTATGGGACGTGTTGACTTAAATTAAATGGTAATGATAGTTGTTATGGAAACTTCTGGACAATCTGTTTCGCTCAGTGCCATGCCCCGATGAATCCGCCATCGGTTGGGGTGTGACACCCCCAGACTCAGGCTTGCTGGGTGGCGGTCTGCAAGGTGGGATCACCTCGGCGGTTGGGAGGACCGTGGAATATCCCCCCCCCCCCCCCCCAATGCTTTATATAGTAATAAGGGATATTGGCCTCTAATAATCTCTACTAAACGCCATTGGCCATTGGCAGTCCCATTTTTTTTATTCCCCTGACAGTCCCACCTTTCAACTATTTTCCCCCACTGGTCCTCGATTAAAAAAACTTAACTCTGAATTACAAACTGACGTTTTAGGGTTTTGGATCAGAACGAGGATACAAGTCTATTGATGTAAAACTTACCTCGAAACGTTGCTCCAAACGACTTGATTTTTGTTAATTGGAAGTTTAAACACCCGAGTTGAAGCACTATTTTCGTCGTTTGGAGCATAATTTCAAGGTAAGTTTTACATCATTCGACTCGTATCCTCGTTTTGATCAAAAGCCATAAAACGTCAGTTTGTAATTCGGAAATAAAACTTAATTCCGTTAAATTTTTTTAACTGAGGACCGGTAGAGGAAAAATAGTTGAAAGGTGGGACTATCAGGTACAATAAAAAAAAGGTGGGACTGTCAATGACCAATGACGTCTAGTATGGATTATTAGATACAAATATTCCTAGTAATAACAATAGAGATATGGACTAGCTTCACAAAATCAATATACGATATTGCCACAATACTATTAAAATTAGTTTATATAACATAAATATAATCTGGAATGTAGCTATATTTTGACCTAAACTGAAAAAAAAATTAAAGACCGACTCCCTTAATAAAATAAAGAGTAAACTGCCATTTTGGTCCCAGTGGTTTGGGCACTTTTGCCATTTTAGTCCAAATCTTAAACTTTTTACATCTGGGTCCCTGTGGTTTGCATTTTGTTGCCATTTTAGTCCAAAATCAAAAAACTCCATTTTTTAACTGTTGAAAGCTGCCTATTTTGTCCTGTAGTGCAGGGGCATTTTGGTCAAATAAAAAAAAACCTAAAAAATACATAAATCTCTATAAAGTCTTGCACACACACTCTTTCTCTCTCTAAACAAAATTTGACTCTCTCTCTTCTCTCTCTCTCAATAACACCGCTCGATCCAGGATGAGCTTGTCATGTCTTCAAGCATTATACTTTCAGCTGTAGATTCTCAATATGGGATCAATACCCCTGCAAAGACCAAAATATTAAATGATTGCACAGATCTTTCAAGAAATTGCATTTAAAGGGCTAATTGATGGATCAGGTATAAAAAAATCCTTTAACATCATTTATAATTTAAACCAGAAAGCATTTGCACCACCAGAACCCAACCACCACCGTAACCTTGAAACTTAAACCACAACCACCACCATAACCATCAAAATCTAAACTACTACCACAGCCATAACCTTCGCCCCTTACCCCTTTTCAGATCTGAGAAAGATCGTACCTATTCTAGGTCCAATTTGGAGGCGAAACCCTAGCTAACAGTTCAGATGATTCCTCATCACGTAACAACAGAAGCTGCAAAATTGTCACATGATTGTTAATCGAATTTTTAATCGAGTTGTTAATCGATCTGGCAGATGATGTCACGCCCAAATTGAATCGAGTTGTTAGCGGAGTTACCTGTTTCGGTGATGTCGGAGATTGAGATTTGCCGGGTTTGGTTTGTGGATTGTCCTTGAGGGTGGCGAAGTCTCCGATTCCGTCAACGGCGCAGCCTAAGAAGTCGAAGTCGGGACCAAGGTTGGCGACAATTGCTGGGACAAAGGATTTGACGGAGGTGGGGTGGGGGTGGGTGATGGTGGTGGGTAGGGAATGTGGGGTGGTATTGGTGGCAGATTGCCATTGTTGAGTTGCAGAGATAGTGTGTTGTAGCTGGAGTAGCAGATGAGAATATGAGATGGGTCAACATGTTTTTAGGTAACATTTAGATGTTAAATTAAAGAGTAAACAGTCAAAAAATGAAATTTTAATCTGGGTTTTATTGCTAAAAAAATGAAATTTAAAAAATGATCAAAATGCCCCTGCACTACAGGACAAAATAGGCAGCTTTCAACAGTTAAAAAAGAGGGTTTTTGGATTTTGGACTAAAATGGCAACAAAATGCAAACCACAGGGACCCAGATGTAAAAAGTTTGAGATTTGGACTAAAATGGCAAAAGTGCCCAAACCACAGGGACTAAAATGGCAGTTTACTCTAAAATAAATCAAGTTGCTATAGTGCTATGTAAAAAATAACACTACTTTCACTCGGATGTATATAACCCCATTTTTTACAAGAAACATGACTGCTCATTATTGTTTTATTAAATATTTTAATAGCTTGTTATTAAATATTTCGAAACATATGTGCCTAGTTAGGTTTTTTTCAAATAAAAGTCTTTTTTTTTACTTAAATTAAAATGACCTATTTGTTTCTTTGCTCTTTTAATACTGTACTGTGGCACTTTGGGGGGGGGAGGGGGGTACCTATGATGGATCGCTTCTACCGAGGCATGGTTCGATCCGGAGGGCAACCTGGTTTTCACCCAGTTGTTACCCCAGCGGCTTTACCCGTATGGGGGCAGTATGGTTTCCGGGCGAAGGTCAGTTCCCGTACGCGGCCGGGGCCCGATAGAACATCGCGTCCGCAACACGGACTGACCCGGGGGGGGGGGGGGCGTACCTATGATGGATCGCTCCTACCGAGGCATGGTTCGATCCGGAGGGCAACCCGGTTTTCACCCAGCTGTTACTTTACCCGTGTGGGGGCAGTATGGTTTCCGGGCGAAGGTCAGTTCCGTACGCGGCCGGGGCCCGATAGAACATCGCATCCGCAACACGGACTGACGGGGGATTGTCTTTGACAAGAACCCGGTGACCTATAGGTCCTGTACATAGAAAGTCACCCTTCAAAAAACAAAAATAGTGTAATGTAAGAAATTGAATGTTACATAGATTTTTTTTACAAGTTAGAAGAATTTGAATCCATTTCAGGACTCAGTGAACAGGGGCGTAGCTTTCAATGGGCCGGGGGCGCCCGACCTTCCGAACTTTTCGCTCAGTAGTGTTATATATGTACGTTTTTTTTTTAAATAAAAGTCTTTTTTTTTTACTTAAATTAAAATGACTGTGACAACTGGCACCAAACCGGTAATTTCCGTACACCTTAATTATTGTTTAATGACTGCAATTATGTGCTTAATTGTCAGCAATGTCTGAACACATACTAAACAAGTGAATTCATGCACGTTTTATACTACAAAATATTGTTTTATGCATAAACGAGAGCGTTGCGTCAGAAGTACTAGTGAAACTCACCGGTAAGACACACTGTGTCAACAAAACTGCAGAAAACAGTCAGACAGTAGAATTGAGGCCTAGGTGTAGGTCCAACAACAAGAATACATTAAAACCCAAGAATATGTACAAGGGTTACATATATATCATCTGGAAGCTAAAATACGCACTAAAAAGCACCCGAAACACACTTTAAGTACAAAATTTATCTAAATTCAGCAACAAATCAGCTTTGAACACATAAATATTATGCAGAAAGTATGATTTATCAGTTAGATAATTCCCCAAGTATTGGGAATTGAAAGGGGTACAAAAAGATACTTGAAAGACACTAAACGGTGCAATTTAGCACTTTAACGAACCGGTATCTAACCGAACAACCGGACATAACCCGGGATGTCAAAAAATTAGTTGAAGCATTGTTTTTATTTTTCTGAACTAGTTATGATGCCCGAACATCATAACACACTATATAATGACATAACACACAAAACACCTAACTTAGTCACTTAACTTCTAACTAAGTTAGTTAACTACCATTACATTGTAACTAAACCAAACCCCCCCCCCCCCCCCCAAAAAAAAAAACGGTTAGGATGTGTCCCCCATCCACTTGATTTCCTTTAATATTTTACTTGATATGTTGTGTTGATATGGAACACAATATCCATAGGTTAAAATGTTTAAATGGGTTATAAGAGAACATGTAAGGCCATAACTTCATCATTCCCATTCAACACCCAACACACTTTCTCTCTTCCTTCCTCTCTTGCAATCGGCTGAACTCAAACTCCCCCACCATCATCACCATTCAATCATCTTCCACTAATCTAAGAACATACAAAGGTGTTATAGTGCATACAACGAAGCTTGGTGTTCTTGGAAGTTGAAGGACCGCTCTCATTTTCTTTTATCCACCACTTTTCAACACTTGAACTCCCCTAGCCTTGAGCTAGTGGTAAGCACTTAGATCCTTGTGTTTTACTTGTTATTTAAGTGGTTAATGATGTTTAAAGATAAAAACATAAGAACTCTTAAGAACCTAAACTAGTCTTGAACATAAAGGATGAAGAATGGGTAAAGTGATGAAGTAGTGTTAAAATGATGATGAAATATGATAGATCTGAGATATATAAACTATAACCTGCTGTAAATAACCTATGACCTGCTGTTAATCGTTATTAGAAAGTATGGTGATCGTATGTATGCGTTTTAGTAACATCTAAACTAAAAACTGCATGCTGAGTTGTATTTTCAGCCAACTTCAACAGGCTGTAACCACATCGTAACTTAACAAAAACCTGATTTTCTTGAGTCTATAACGTGATATTATGAAATACGGTTCTAATGGCACTGGAATCATAGCTTTTGGATTTCGTTTACTATTTTTAAAGTGTCATTTTGTAACAGCAGCTAAAGCTGCATTTTTGCTGCTGAAAATATGTGTTCTGTTTTCCGCCATAACTTGAAATTCGTGTAGAGTTAGATCATGAAATTTGTACTGTAGATGACCACCGATGTATTTGTAATTCTCTCACTGGAATTTCGTAAATCGGACTCTCGATGAATTTTAAATAAATTATTCCGTGAACTGCAGTCAGAAAGAGATAAATCTGATTGCAGTTCGGAAAATGAATTTTTATAAAATATTGGTAAGGAATTGGATCCCGATATGTTTACACAATAATATATGGATCGTTTAAGACATTCTGTAAAAGTTTAGGAATTTTTGGAATAAGTTAACTATTTTATTAAAATCCCCGGAAACAGCCCAGTTTTGAAGATTAAAACTGAAACGACATAAGTGGTAATTTGCGTGTCTAAATATTGGGTAGGTTATTTGAGAATGACCTAACGTGTTATATGTTAAAGAAAATGATATGCTACTTAGCATGGACACCTCCATTTACAAAGGAGACTATGGCGAAATTTTCTGAAAATCCTAACACTTAGTGAATATTTTCCAGACAAATAATTGCTAGTGTGTTCTAAACTATGCTTTTCGAATATAAATCTCGCCATAATTGTTGTAACAAAATACACATACAACATACAAGATACATAATTCGTGTGCAAAATACAAGAAACTTATATTTATTTTTGAGAAAATAATATAAGTAAGACACATAGTTAAAAATATAAATTATTTTTAACACAAGAAAACATATACAAAAGATAGTGACGTGTACTTGTGCGATACAAGTCTAGTGACTAACGTTAAGAAAACACGTATAGGTCACGACGTCAATTAAGCAAATCCGGTGAAGTTTACGACGCAAGGAACGCAAAGTTGTGAGTTCATGCTCCCCATTTTCTTTAACTGTTTTTGGTTTTATAACTTTGGGGGTGAAATACATGTTATAACTGCTATAATGTTTACATATGGTATGACGGAGTACAAAAACATTCAAGTGAAACATTCTAGATCATGTCCCGAATAGGGTACCATAAGCACCATTAATCAACGTATACATTCAGACCGCGGAACAAAAGGTTAGATCTAATAGGTTTCAGGCAACCCCACTCTTGGCCTACTTCTACCAATGAGTGCTTCTGTGTCATGCCTAGGTTTGGTGGCTTCCTATGTCGTGACATATGTTAGTGGCCTTGCAAACCACTAGCGATCTCACACACTCAAACATTCATAATAAGGAGATTACAGACATGTGTTACCAATACATTCAAACATTCATGGCACTCAGTTACAGATATGTTTTACATGTACATTCATACATTCTACAAGTTACATACTATGTTTTCATTCAAGTATTTAAACATTCAAAACAATCACTGCATGAATTCACACCAACTTTATGTTGACGTTTTTCCAAAACTCACATGTATTTCAGGTAACTAAAAGTGGATGTGCGCACGGTCCTACTCATGCTCGTGGATGTCGTTTATGTTTGTCTTAATTAAGTTATAAACTTTCAGACAATATGTCGTTTCGTGATGTAAACTCTTAACTATGTTTTCCGTTATGTATTGGTAATGATGTTTGAAGTTATTTTTATGAGCATGTAGTATGTTTACCTTTCGTATGCAATGAGAACCTTTCATGATCACACCTCGTGCTTCCGCCGCAGAAAGGTATCAGAGTTGCGATTGTAGTGAACCAGGATTCCTTCTCGAGTCTAGTCTACAATCTCTAGGATCCTTTCACGAAAACAATTTTTCAAAAAGTTTTCATTGCATAAAACGTCCCGCGACATCCACTACCTGAAACTGTTTACATGAGTCTGGAAAAGACACTACGAGACTTAGGGTGCACATGAGTAGCACTTGTCGTTGACTAGAAACTACTTGCAATTATGTGTGATAATTAGCATATACTAGAAGTAGAATGTCACTAGTATACGTGACTTTACCTGTAAGCGATGGCCCATCTGAAGGAAGAAATGCGAGGATGAGACGAACTGTGCGGACTGTGCAAGGAGTTGCGTAATTATGGATGCATACATAATTATGGAATTCAGTGCACAGAAACCACAGCAAGTCTTGTCACGTATAGATTCCCTCAGTGCAAGCCTACTAAGTACTCTGCTAGAGTAATAATTGTTTGATGTCACTTATGTGGTATATACCTGTGAATATATATGCTACTACTGTCTAGTATGACGATATCAAACAAGTGTTTAACCCTGTTGTGTTATGTTCTGTCAGAACATGGCACCCAGGAAAGCTGTAAATGCTCGCAATGATGATCAACCTCCTCCTCCCCCACTGCCAAGAACTGCTGAAGAGCTGAACGCTCTACTGGAGGAAAGGATCTCCGCTGCTATCGCCCAGTACGAGGCGAACCGTACTCAAGACAGTGGAGGACCAAGCAATGCTAAACGTAACGGGCATGGAGATTCGTCTGGAGGAAACTCAGCTCAAGGTAACCTTAAGACAATGTACTAAGCATGGAGAAATTTATGAACGGTCCTTGTTTCATTATTTCTTCGATTGCTCACGTGTGAATTGGTTGAATTAATTCCAAGCTGCACTTTCAAGCAGTTTCTCGACTGCAAGCCGATGAACTATGACGGCACAGGAGGTGCAGTAGCATTTGTACGTTGGACGGAGAAGACTGAAGCTACTATCCGCATGATCAAGTGTACCGCGGATCAACAAGTCACCTTTGCTACTGGGTTATTCGTCGATGAAGCTCTGACTTGGTGGAACTTGCAAGCCCAAACTTTGGGCGATGATGCCGCTTATGGCCTAACCTGGGAGGAACTGAAGGAAAGAATGAGAGAGAAGTACTGCTCTCGTGCCGAACTCCAAAGGATGGAAACGGAGTTCTGGCACTTGACTATGGAAGGTGCTGACATTAATGGTTATACTCGAAGGTTCCACGATCTGTCTAGAGTGCTTCCCTACATGGTGACTCCCGAATTCAAGCGCGTTGAACGCTACATTTGGGGACTGGCCCCAGAGTTTCATGGCATGGTAACGTCGGCCAAACCACAAACAATCACCGAGGCTGTAACTCTGGCTGTCAGCCTTACTGAAGATTGTGTTCGTATGAAGAAACTATCACTGAACCCAACTGAGAAGACCGAGACGCATGCTGAGTCGTCTGGTGACAAGAAGAGAAAGCATTCAAATCTAAGCCAAGTAACCCGCAGCAACAACAAGGGTTCGAACAACAAGAAGCGTGATACTAACCCACCTATGGAAGCAAAAACCTTCGCGGCTGCAAGCAATACAGGAACTAAGAAGTATCAGGGAACTCTGCCCAAATGCAACCGCTGTGACTTTCACCATGTGGGAAATTGTCGCGTTAGGAAATGCGAGAACTGCGGAAAGCCGGGCCACCGTACCGAAGATTGTTGGGGAAAAGGTATTGGAGGCCGCAATGGTAATGGTAATGGAAACAATGGTGGGAACGACAACGGTAACCGGAAGGGTAATAGAGCTGGGCGGAATCAAGGATGCTTCAGTTGTGGAAGCCATGATCATTTCATGAAAGACTGCCCAAAAGGAAACAATGCTCAGGCTCGAGCATTTGTAATTGGAGCTAAGGACGCACGCGAGGACCCTAATGTGGTCACCGGTACGTTTCTCATTAACAATCACTTTGCATCCATATTATTTTACACTGGCGCCGATTATAGCTTCATGTCTGTGGAATTTAAACGCATGCTTGGAATAGAATCTAGTAGGTTATAAATTCCTTATTCCATAGAACTAGCCAATGGTAAACTTATTGAATCGGGCGAAGTGGTTAGAGGCTGCACACTAGAACTTGGTGAACGAAGATTTAGCATCGACCTCTTACCTATTCAATTGGGTAGCTTCGATGTAGTAGTCGGAATGGACTGGTTGTCCAAGAACAAAGCTGAGGTTATTTGTCATGAGAAAATCATTCGCATCCCTTTAGTGAATGGTGAAACTCTCGTCGTGCATGGAGAAAAGCGAGACGCGCCTCTTCGAATCATCAGTTGCATGAAGGCACAGAAGTGCTTAAGGAAAGGATGTGTTGCCTTCCTAGCACACGTTGTAGATAAGAAGGCTGTGGAGCCAAAACTCGAAGACATTCATGTAGTAAAGGAATTCCCTGATGTTTTTCCCGAAGATCTGCCAGGATTACCTCCGCAACGACAGGTCGAATTCCACATAGACTTGGTTCCAGGAGCCGCTCCTGTAGCCAAGGCTCCTTATCGACTTGCGCCATCCGAAATGCAAGAATTATCTACACAACTCCAGGAGTTGTTGGATAAAGGATTCATAAGGCCAAGCTTCTCACCCTGGGGAGCTCCAGTATTATTCGTGAAGAAGAAGAATGGAACATTGCGGATGTGTATCGACTACAGAGAACTGAACAAGCTCACTATCAAGAATCGGTACCCATTACCGAGGATTGATGACTTATTTGATCAATTGCAAGGATCAAGCTACTATTCCAAGATCGACCTTCGATCTGGATACCATCAGCTAAGAATCCAAGAAGAAAGCGTGCCAAAGACCGCCTTCCGAACGCGTTATGGGCACTACGAGTTTCTTGTGATGCCGTTCGGACTGACGAACGCGCCAGCGGTATTTATGGATCTGATGAACCGCGTATGCAAACCATATCTTGATAAATTCGTGATTGTATTTATCGATGATATCCTGATTTACTCGCGAACCAAAGAAGAACACGAGCAACATCTCAGAACCATCTTGGAACTACTGAAGAAAGAGAAGCTTTATGCAAAGTTCTCGAAATGCGAATTCTGGATTCGCGAAGTACAATTTCTTGGTCACGTTGTGAATGAGAAGGGCATTCATGTAGACCCATCCAAGATAGAAGCAATAAAGAATTGGGAAGCTCCCAAGACCCCAACTGAATTTCGACAATTTTTGGGCTTAGCGGGCTATTATCGGCGATTCATCGAGAATTTCTCAAAGATAGCTCAACCGCTAACGACCCTTACTCAAAAAGACAAGAAATACGACTGGGGTTACAAACAGGAAGAAGCCTTTCAGCTACTTAAAAACAAGCTATGCGATGCACCAATATTATCATTACCCGAAGGCACAGAAGACTTCGTGGTATACTGCGACGCTTCACGACAAGGTTTGGGTTGCGTGCTCATGCAACGCCAGAAGGTCATCGCATACGCTTCGAGACAATTGAAGGTGCATGAAAGAAATTACACCACGCACGACTTGGAACTAGGTGCGGTGGTATTCGCCTTGAAGATCTGGCGACATTATTTATATGGTACTCGATGTATAATTTTCACAGATCACAAAAGCTTACAACACATATTTGATCAAAAGGAATTGAATATGCGCCAGCGGCGATGGGTCGAGCTGCTAAATGATTACGATTGTGAGATCAAGTACCATCCTGGAAAGGCAAACGTTGTAGCGGACGCGTTGAGCCGAAAAGAAAGGGTTAACACCCTAAGGGTTCGAGCATTGGAAATGACTATTCGAACGAACCTCACTGCACGCATTCGTGATGCACAACAAGAAGCTCTTAAAGGAGAGAACCGTAAGACTGAATACCTCCGGGGTATGTTGAAATACATGGTGCCAAACGAAGAGGGAGCCTTATACTTCAAGAAGCGTATTTGGGTTCCACTCTATGGTGGCCTACGAGAAGTCATTCTTGATGAAGCCCACAAATCGAGATATTCGATCCATCCAGGATCGGACAAAATGTATCAAGACTTAAAGGAATATTACTGGTGGCCGAGACTTAAAAGCGATGTTGCTGTTTATGTTGGAAAATGCCTAACCTGTGCCAAGGTTAAGGCAGAATATCAGAAACCGTCCGGCCTATTACAACAACCAGAGATACCCATGTGGAAGTGGGAGCAAATCTCGATGGACTTCATAACGAAATTACCCAGGACCCCGAGAGGGCACGATATGATATAGGTAATAGTTGATCGATTAACGAAATCTGCGCATTTCCTACCGATCCGAGAGAAGGATAGCACTGGAAAGCTTGCAGAGATATACTTAAGGGAAATTGTGGCACGTCATGGAGTGCCTATCTCAATCATTTCAGACAGAGATGGACGCTTTGTCTCAAGAATCTGGCAATCATTTCAGGAAGCCTTTGGATCTCAGTTAGATCTAAGCACGGCATTCCATCCACAAACAGACGACCAGAGCGAACGGACTATACAAACGTTAGAAGATATGCTTCGCGCATGTGTCATTGATCTTGGCGGCAGCTGGGATACTCACCTACCTTTAGTCGAGTTTTCCTACAATAATAGCTATCATACGAGCATAAAAGCCACGCCGTTCGAAGCTCTGTATGGCTGCAAGTGCCGATTGCCCTTATGTTGGGCAGACGCTGGAGATAAACGCATGGTTGGTCCTGAACTTGTACAAGAGACAACCGACAAGATTGCGCAGATCCAAGAGCGCATTAAGGCGGCTCGTGATCGACAAAAGAGCTACGCTGATCCGAAAAGAAAATCAGTAGAATTCGAGGTGGGAGACAAAATGTTGTTAAAAGTCTCACCTTGGAAGGGCGTAGTCAGATTTGGAAAGCGTGGAAAGCTGAATCCACGATACATCGGCCCATTCAGAATTTTGGAAAGAATTGGTACTGTGGCATACAAGTTGGAATTACCGGAAGAGCTTAATGGAGTACATGATACGTTCCATGTATCCAACCTCAAGAAGAGTCCAACACAAGAAAACGTGATCATCCCGGTGGATGAAGTGCATATTGATGACGCCCTCCGATTTACGGAACAACCCGTTGAGGTTACCGAATGGAAAGTCAACAAGACCAGGAGGATCACTGTTAAACTTATCAAAGTACGTTGGAGCTCTAAGCATGGACCCGAGTACACATGGGAACGTGAAGACCAGTTCAAAGAAAAGTATCCCCACCTATTCAAGAAGACTCCAGCGAGAGTTAGCTCAGCCTGAATTTCGGGACGAAATTCTTTTAATGGGGGGAGACTGTGACAACTGGCACCAAACCGGTAATTTCCGTACACCTTAATTATTGTTTAATGACTACAATTATGTGCTTAATTGTCAGCAATGTCTGAACACATACTAAACAAGTGAATTCATGCACGTTTTATACTACAAAATATTGCTTTATGCATAAACGAGAGCGTTGCGTCAGAAGTACTAGTGAAACTCACCGGTAAGACACACTGTGTCAACAAAACGGCAGAAAACAGTCAGACAGTAGAATTGAGGCCTAGGTGTAGGTCCAACAACAAGAATACATTAAAACCCAAGAATATGTACAAGGGTTACATATATATCATCTGGAAGCTAAAATACGCACTAAAAAGCACCCGAAACACACTTTAAGTACAGAATTTATCTAAATTCAGCAACAAATCAGCTTTGAACACATAAATATTATGCAGAAAGTATGATTTATCAGTCAGAATACTTCCCCCAAGTATTGGGAATTGAAAGGGGTACAAAAAGATACTTGAAAGACACTAAACGGTGCAATTTAGCACTTTAACGAACCGGTATCTAACCGAACAACAGGACATAACCCGGGATGTCAAAAAATTAGTTGAAGCATTGTTTTTATTTTTCTGAACTAGTTATGATGCCCGAACATCATAACACACTATATAATGACATAACACACAAAACACCTAACTTAGTCACTTAACTTCTAACTAAGTTAGTTAACTACCATTACATTGTAACTAAACCAACCCCCCCCCCCCCCCCCCCCCAAAAAAAAAAAAAAAAACCGGTTAGGATATGTCCCCCATCCACTTGATTTCCTTTAATATTTTACTTGATATGTTGTGTTGATATGGAACACAATATCCATAGGTTAAAATGTTTAAATGGGTTATAAGAGAACATGTAAGGCCATAACTTCATCATTCCCATTCAACACACAACACACTTTCTCTCTTCCTTCCTCTCTTGCAATCGGCTGAACTCAAACTCCCCCACCATCATCACCATTCAATCATCTTCCACTAATCTAAGAACATACAAAGGTGTTATAGTGCATACAACGAAGCTTGGTGTTCTTGGAAGTTGAAGGACCGCTCTCGTTTTCTTTTATCCACCACTTTTCAACACTTGAACTCCCCTAGCCTTGAGCTAGTGGTAAGCACTTAGATCCTTGTGTTTTACTTGTTATTTAAGTGGTTAATGATGTTTAAAGATCAAAAACATAAGAACTCTTAAGAACATAAACTAGTCTTGAACATAAAGGATGAAGAATGGGTAAAGTGATGAAGTAGTGTTAAAATGATGATGAAATATGATAGATCTGAGTTGTACTTTCAGCCAACTTCAACAGGCTGTAACCACATCGTAACTTAACAAAAACCTGATTTCTTGAGTCTATAACGTGATATTATGAAATACGGTTCTAATGGCACTGGAATCATAATTTTTAGATTTCGTTTACTATTTTTAAAGTGTGATTTTGTAACAGGAGCTAAAGCTGCATTTTTGCTGCTGAAAATATGCGTTCTATTTTCCGCCATAACTTGAAATCCGTGTAGAGTTAGATCATGAAATTTGTATTGTAGATGACCACCGATGTATTTGTAATTCTCTCCATGGAATTTCGTAAATCGGACTCTCGATGAATTTTAAATAAATTATTCCGTGAACTGCAGTCAGAAAGAGATAAATCTGATTGCAGTTCGGAAAATGAATTTTTATAACATATTGGTAACGAATTGGATCCCGAGATTTTTACACAATAATATATGGATCGTTTAAGACATTCTGTAAAAGTTTGGGAATTTTTGGAATAAGTTAACTATTTTATTAAAATCCCCGGAAACAGCCCAGTTTTGAAGATTAAAACTGAAACGACATAAGTGGTAATTTGCGTGTCTAAATGTTGGGTAGGTTATTTGAGAATGACCTAACGTGTTATATGTTAAAGAAAATGATATGCTACTTTGCAAGGACACCTCCATTTACAAAGGAGACTATGGCGAAATTTTCTGAAAATCCTAACACTTAGTGAATATTTTCCAGACAAATGTTTGCTAGTGTGTTCTAAACTATGCTTTTCGAATATAAATCTCGCCATAATTGTTGTAACAAAATACACATACAACATACAAGATACATAATTCGGGTGCAAAATACAAGAAACTTATATTTATTTTTGAGAAAATAATATAAGTAAGACACATAGTTAAAAATATAAATTATTTTTAACACAAGAAAACATATACAAAAGATAGTGACGTGTACTTGTGCGATACAAGTCTAGTGACTAACGTTAAGAAAACACGTATAGGTCACGACGTCAATTAAGCAAATCCGGTGAAGGTTACGACGCAAGGAACGCAAAGTTGTGAGTTCATGCTCCCCCTTTTCTTTAACTGTTTTTGGTTTTATAACTTCGGGGGTGAAATACATGTTATAACTGCTATAATGTTTATATATGGTATGACGGAGTACAAAAACATTCAAGTGAAACATTCTAGATCATGTCCCGAATAGGGTACCATAAGCACCATTAATCAACGTTTACATTCAGACCGCGGAACAAAAGGTTAGATCTAATGGGTTTCAGGCAACCCCACTCTTGGCCTACTTCTACCAATGAGTGCTTCTATTTCTCAGTCAAAGTCGACAAAAATGCCTAGGTTTGGTGGCTTCCTATGTCGTGACATATGTTAGTGGCCTTGCAAACCACTAGCGATCTCACACAGTCAAACATTCATAATAAGGAGATTATAGACATGTGTTACCAATACATTCAAACATTCATGGCACTCAGTTACAGATATGTTTTACATGTACATTCATACATTCTACAAGTTACATACTATGTTTTCATTCAAGTATTTAAACATTCAAAACAATCACTGCATGAATTCACACCAACTTTATGTTGACGTTTTTCCAAAACTCACATGTATTTCAGGTAACTAAAAGTGGATGTGCGCGTGGTCCTACTCATGCTCGTGGATATCGTTTATGTTTGTCTTAATTAAGTTATAAAGTTTCAGACAATATGTCGTTTCGTGATGTAAACTCTTAACTATGTTTTCCGTTATGTATTGGTAATGATGTTTGAAGTTATTTTTATGAGCATGTAGTATGTTTACCTTTCGTATGCAATGAGAACCTTTCATGATCACACCTCGTGCTTCTGCCGCAGAAAGGGGTGTGACAATGACCTATTTGTTTCTTTGCTCTTTTAATACTGTAATAATAGTGTAATGTAAGAAATTGAATGTTACATGGATTTTTTTTACCAGTTAGAGGAATTTGATTCCATTTCAGGACTCAGCAAAGTAAGTGAGGAACAGGGGCGTAGCTTTCAATGGGCCGGGGGCGCCCGACCTCCCGAACTTTTCGCTCAGTAGTGTTATGTATGTACGTTTCGTATAGAATTTTTTAGGTATATACGTTTTCGACCCCCCGGTTTTATAAAAAAAATTACTTATATAGAATTTTTAGCTCCGGTGACTTCCGAACCCCCGATGTAAATGTTCCAGCTTCGCCACTGGCGAGGAACGTGTATCTCATGATGATTTTTTATGGTTGTGTGCTAAAATTGTAATATCCAGTATTAAAGAATCTCATTCTCCTCCGAATTTAGCTTCTTCTTCATGAATACTTAACGCTCCAATTTGGTAATATCAAAATAGCTAGAGAGAGATGTAATTAAAAAGGTTGCTACAAAAAAGTGAAGTAGAGCATGAACACATTACACGTTAAACTATAGTAGTTTGTCATTTGGCAGAACTCGAGCGACGTTTTTTAGTTACTAAAGACTACCCCTTCGATATTAACAAGTACGGGCATTGTAATCAGTGTAAAGTAGAGTAACATTTTCCGTTCAAGAAAAAATAAATATGAGCATTGGAACTTTCAGTGGATTCTAAAAAGTAGATGAGGCTCAAGTCCCAATCGAAAATCATCCAGAATAGAAAAGTAGAAGAAAAAAATTTAAAAATCAAATAACTCTCAATCTTATTAATCAGAAAATAACTCAAAACTGATTACTCTTCTCTTAACCTTAAAGAACAATCAACTCAAATTGGAATGAGAATACCGATAAATATATTTATTGGTCTCATTATTCAGTGAATCTGTTAATAATTATGTATATAAATATAAAAAATTATGTAGGGCAGAGTAAAGTGTTGACCGGTCTAGGGTAGAACCCGACCAACCCCAAAACGAATTATAGATGGGATTCATAGCCGAGAACCAAACATATGCAGCTCGGTTATAGTTTCAGTCTCCTTTGGCCTCGACGGTTTGGTTAGGGTATAAGACCAAGACCAACACAAGTTCATAATATAAGAACCTAAATCAAACCACCATACAACATATCGGTCAAGTTTCAGGTATTTGCTGGTCCAGGTTTCGATTTCTACTCAGCCACAGATGCATGCAAAGTCACGTCTAGTCACAAGTTGCATGCAATTAAATAAAAGATTTAAGATAACCATACCACTTCAACAAGCGAACCAACACTTGGATTGAATTCTCACCGACACATTTCAAGCAGCAATAGTAAGGTTTGTAAAACTTAATTAACATAACTGCTTCCTAGTTCCTACACCAGTTGAAGAAGATACAATCAGGGTTGTAGGATTTGTGCATGTTTCGGGTTTGAGATTTATGCATAATGTAAACAAATTGCTGCCGAGAAACTTGAAAGTAAAACATGAATAAAGAAGATGCAATAATCTTGAACATAATGTGCTCAGTTTAACTTTATATTATGGAAGACATAAAGAACAACTTTTCAAGCAGTAGAAAACTCAAATCACAACATCTGGAATTATCTTGAAAGCATCAATGGATCATACCTTCACAGTAACACGAAAAGAGAACAGTGACGTCCGTATGACTGTATATCACATGGATCTTAAAAAGCCACAGCAGTCTTTATTATCATCGACGATGAACAATTGAACATAGAAACTTCTAGAGCCTTAATGCATGTAGATCTTACAGGGCATGATCAAAACACATTGCAGAATCGCCTTCAGTTTATTCTAATAACAACATTATGAAGGCAAACACCGTTTAACCGTTAACGATATAAGCTCTCTGATCTTAGATTCTCAGCTATCTCGGTCTCCCACCTGTCCCCATTTTCAAGCAATTTCTCCTTGTCATATAAAAGCTCCTGTAAAAATAATATACACATCAGATATTCATAATTGGTCAAAATATATATAGAACATTGACAATCACCTCATGAGTCTCAGTAGCAAACTCAAAGTTGGGCCCTTCAACAATTGCATCAACTGGACATGCCTCTTGGCAAAATCCACAATAGATACACTTTGTCATGTCAATATCATACCTGTCAAATTCAACCAGTGAGTGGGAGTGTGTGTGTGAATGAGAGAGAGAGTAATCAACACTATTTTCACCTCGTTGTTCTACGGCTCCCATCTTCTCGTTCCTCAGCTTCAATAGTGATAGCTTGAGCTGGGCATATCTAATACACAACAAATTTTTGATACGATTATAAAAGCTAATTAGCTATATTGTTAATATAAAGAGTAAAGTACACGGATAGTCCCTGTGGTTTTTCAGAATTTGGATTTGGTCCCTAAGCTTTCCAAAAGTACACGGATGGTCCCAATGGTTTGCACTTTGTAACGCATTTAGTCCTCAACTTTTGCCAGAAGTACATAGATGGTCTCTGTGGTTTGCACTTTGTGACGCATTTAATCCCAATTCCCAAACTTCAACCTCCTGAAACCATTAGATTTGTTTGCTGAGGACTAAATGTGTTCCAAAGTGCAAACCACAGGGACCATCCGTGTGCTTTTGGAAAGTTAGGGACCAAATCTAAAACTTTGGAAAACCACACGGACTATCCGTGTACTTTAACCGTAAATAAAGATGTTCTAGTTTCTTTTTCGAGTAAAGTACACGGATGGTTCCAAAATTTTGGATTTGATCACTACCTTTTCAAAAGTACAAGGATGGTCCCGATGGTTTGCACTTTGTAACGCATTTAGTCCCCAACCAACAAATCTAGAGGTTTTGGCATGTCCAAGTTAGGGACTAAATGCGTTACAAAGTGCAAACCCCAGGGACCATACATGTGACTTTTGGCAAAGTTGGGGACTAAATGCGTTACAAAGCGCAAACCAAAGGAACCATCCGAGTACTTTTTGAAAAGCTAGGAACCAAATCCAAAATTTTGGTAAACCACAGGGAGCGTCTGTGTACTTTACTCTTTTTTTTCTAAAGGCGAAAAAATGGAAGTAATACTTACAGCTTCACAAAGTTTGCAGGCAATACAACGCTCCTCTCCGGTTGGATAACGCCTGAGCGCATGCTCTCCTCGAAAACGGGGGCTCAAAGGACCCTTTTCAAATGGATAGTTAATCTGCATACATTAGTTGTACATTATATTGTAGTACTTGGTATTTGGAAATTTGGATAACAACAAAGACATGGCAGTAAAGTAATTAATGTCAAATACTTACAGTAACTTTGGGCTCAAAGAAGTATTTGAGCGTTAGAGACAGACCTCGAACCAGTTCAGTCAGAAATAGTGTATTAATGCTCCGCTCAAAAACTGTACATGATCAACAAAATTAAAATGTGATAATTCAAAAATATATAACATGGTAACAAGCTACAATGGTGACAAAAGTAAATTATTTTTGGATTACCAGAACTCCAGTCTTTTGAGATCTCCCTTGCAAGCTTCTCTCTTTCTTCGTCGTCTGTGATTAGGCGGGGAAGAAAAGTTAAGCCAAATGGTATCAATGTAAAAAAGTAGAGAGCATATGCCATCCGGGAGATGTAACTACAAGGTTGTGTGGTGATAAATTTCTCGACACACAAGGCAAGACTTAAAACAAATAATAACTCGATTGTATATTGATAAAAACTTGAAATTGAAAGATGAAATTGATAGAATAATTCAATTAGAGAAGGATTAGATCTCCGATTACAAAGGTATAAAAACACTAATTTTTTTAAATATAAATCGACGTCTCTAGCCTAAATCTCTATGGACTTACAGAAACAAAAGGTAAAATTGTCCCATGATTTATTCTCTCTATTTCTGGTAACTGATTAATTGAGGCGACCATATTTTTGGTAACTGAATAATTGGACCCATGATTCAAAATATGAATCTGCTCCATAACTGTATCGGGTTTGACCCGTTTAGTTCTGCGGGTTAACCAGGATTGTATCATACATTTCGTCACAAATGACGGGGTGTTCACCGTTTTGACGGTTTTAGGTCAGACTATGAGCCAGACCGTTAGTAACAGTTTTGTACCATTGTAAACCAAAACCATACCGTTGAAAATTTAAACCAAAGCAACCCTAACTGTTACTAACTTTTGGCTCCGATTTGGTTTCACAGTTCGGAGCTTCGGGCTTATATAATGAAAAATAATAAAAAAATACGATCAAAGAGAGAAGTGATAAGTTCCAACAGTTAAAACCTCTTTGCAAGTTGTATTCTTATGCATGGCCCAATCATGTGTATAGAACAACTTAGAATAATTAAAGTCTTAAGTGAAATATAGAAGGTTACATAGCCCAAAACCCTACAGTCCAATTTAGTGTGTCCTGACTGGTTTAGAGTGTAAACCATAAACCAAACAATTTGGTATAATTTAAAAATTCCTAAACTAACTGACCGGAAGAAACTTAGAAAAACCCAAGCGCGAAACCAAACCAGTGACCAACTGGGCAGTTTCACAGTTTCAAACCGAACCATGAACACCCCTAAATGACCAATGAAAAGATTCTCTCAAAAAGCATGTATATTTTGCATGGATAGCGTTAGCGTGTGAAGGTGAAGAGGAAGTATTTGGGGTTTGAAAGTATGAGTGGTCAGCAGTCAAATGTCAAAATAATATATTTATTTGTTTACAACGTTCTATCACTCTCATTTGCACCATGCTATAACTATAAGCAGAAAGTTAACACTTTTGCTGATGGAGCCATCTTTTTCCTGGTAGTTTTAAAGAGAAAACTACTTTCTTTTCGAATTTCAAGTGCCTTGAAACTTGTACATTTAACTTCCACATGAACCCAAGGTTGTGTTTAAGTTCAATGTTGAACCTATTTCTGACATTTACTTGCCTTTAACAATGTTAATGACTTTTGAAAAATGTTAATAGTATGCTAATGAGTGCTGAGGTAACAAGATACTTTATTTGTAGTTCTGATACTATACCTATTTTAGTTTAGAGGTTAGTACAGAGAATCACAATCATGTGAAGCTTGTTGACAATGTTTATAGCTTGTCTTTCTAAATACCACGTTTGTTTTAAGGTTTTCATATCTTCTAAAAAGGGCAACCAGACTTTTGGTTGTATATATTAATACAACCAACATCAACTCAGAAACTACACTACTTAACCATAGTGTGCTGAGTTCTTGACTTCTCATTACATAATCAAGTAGGTTCGCACATGTAGAATAAACAACAAAAGATACCCAATAGATAGTCTCTTCATTCCAGTATAAACAAGACCCTCGTTCCTTAAACAACGTCACTAGATAAGTATAAGGTTGACAACTTCTAGAAATGGGTGAGTGCATATTATTGTATGAAACTGACAGATAAAGCTCTGTATAGTCAGATGAAAATGATCACATACAAATACAACTCTACATCACCAAGGATATCCTCAGTGCAAGTAAATACATAGAGAGGCATGCGTATTAAGTGTCTTAATTCAATAAATTCTTTATTCTTCACAAATTTTAGTCCTAAAAGCAACTTAGAGCAAGCATTGCTTTCTTTTTGTTCGTAAAATACCAATTTATGCAACATTTCCTATAAGATAAAAAAGAAACTTAACAGCCTGACTCATACCTTTATCAGTAGAAAAGGAGTGTTTGGTTGCAAACGAGCGTGCACCAGATACCATCTCACGAATATTAGAGCCCTGCAACGCTTGTCCTGACACAGCCTGTTAATAAAGACAGGATAACCTAAATCATCATGACACTAACTGAGCAAAAACTATCCACTTCATGCTTTAGATCTTTCACGCTTTCTCTATCCTTCAAAACCTTGTAACTGATTTTTCGCTCCGACATTAAAACGAACAAACAAAATACAATCAAGGAACCTAAACCTAATAGATTTCAAAGCTCAAAACACAAGATCAATATAGCTCAAGTCACAAACTCAACATCCCTAATTCCATTACCACATAAGGGTGTAAGGAGTGGTTAAACACTTGAGAGTGGCAAACTAAAAAATCAACCAATCAGAGTGCGCCACGTCAATCAATGAAAAGTGTTTAAACTTCGCTGAAAAGTGTTGGCAATGGTTTAGACACTTGCTGAAGTGGTAAACTTTAAAAAAAAAGGAAAAGGGTGTGATTGGTTGAGAGATTGCATGGACCCCACCACACACACCTATCTCTGTCTCCTTCCTCCCTTCACCGCAGCCCTCTCTCTCCTGAACACATCTCCCCGCGTCAGCAACAGCTCCCCGATTCAGCATTGATACCGCATCGGCAAAGGGTCGGCGGCGGTGTTTGCCGCGCGGCAACAGCCTTTGCCGCACCCACACCGGATACCCTAACATTCTACTTATAACTGGTTAACTTTAACCGACATCAGAATACAAATTGAGCATCTATAAATATTAAAATCAAACTATACTTTAACTACGCTAAAATTACAAATATAAATTATCAAATGTATCAGTCCTAAAATAAATCATTTCAAACCCTAACTAATCTGAAAATCTATCTACAACCGTTGGATCTATCCAAGCCCTAACAAATGAATACAAACTTCGAACAGGCATATGTAACGAGTTCAAATCAAAAGCCTAAGTAATTCAATTCGTATGATCTTAAGCGTGACCTAACAGATATTTAGAGCGTGTGTGAGTGAAAAAAAGACGGTGGATCTTACAAGCTGACGGTAGCGAAGAGCAGAGAGGGACTTGCGAGCTAATATGGCGGCCATTTGTGGAGGTGAACGTTAATGGAGGTCGTGGCCTCAGTTCGTTATGAACAAGCCCTTTTTATTTAGTTGATACGAACCGGCTGTGTTGTTACACGTATACAACTTATGAACCGGCTATGTTCTTCCACGTATAGAGGAGGTATGGTATAGGACGACAATGCGAACCGGGCGTATTTTCTTCAAGTGCAGGGCCGGAGGCTTATCAATCTAGGCTAAGGCCTAGGGCTACCAATAACAAGATCTCTAATTTTAGAGTAAATTACAAAAATCGTCCTTTATGTTTACACTATATTACAAAGTGTGTCCTTTATCTTCAAAAAATACAAAAAACATACTCGATGTTTGCAAACTCCTACACATTATGTCCTTTATCCCTAACTTAGTTATTTTTCATTGTTAAGTGGGTGTGAAATGACTTAAATACCCTTACTGTTAATAAATAACTAAAAAGTTAATGAAATATAATTAATATTTAAAAATTTATATAGACCCACCACCCACCCCACCCTCTTCATCTTCCCCACCTCCTCCTTTCACCACCACCACCACCTCACCTTGCCGGAAAAACGTCACCACCACCTCCGCTCGATCCGCTTTCGCTGTAACATAATCAACCAATTATATAAACATCAACATCCATAAACAATAACAATAATGCTTATAATTTCTTCAACAAAACACAGATCTATTACCGCAAACATTCGGCCACAATCGTCTCCGCTTTCGAGTATACGTAACCTCAACATTCTCCCACACCCCTCTTCCTCACACACTCTCGCATCATCTCCGAACACAGCAAAACCTTCAAACCTCCACTCGAATTCACCAAAAACCGCTGCAAATCTCTACAAACAGCAAAACTAACCGTAACAAATCCACCGGCATTCAACTCAAACGGCGAAATAGGCAACGAACACACAAATTCAACAAATTCCGTAGACATTCCAACAGATCTGCAACGAGAAGCGAGTTCGATTGGAGAAACTGGACGCCCGATCGATAATAAAACAGCGAATAAGCTCCATGATCTGGTGGATAACTCACGGTCCGCAATTTTGAAGGTTTTTTATTCCAATTTAGTTGCCTCTGTACATATTTCTTGATTTAGTTTAATTTCGTTTGATTTCGTGTTGTTTATGGTGATCAATCGAACTTAACTTGATTAAAAGACTATTATTTATAAGCTGCTTGTTGGATTTCTGATTTAGATGTCTCGGTGGTGTGCATAATTCGGATAAGATCTGGGGGATTTATTTGATTTGTTAAGTGGGATTTTAACTGAGGAACACTAGTGATTCAGGAAATTGTGTTTCATGATGATATTATAGAAGCTGAGTTGTGTGAATTCTAAAGATGAGTGAGGTAGTGGCGTTTTTTTTCGACGGGTGAGGTGGGGGTGGGGGTGATGTGGTGGTGAAAGGCGGAGGTGGTGAAGATTGGGGAAGATGAAGATGAAGATGAAGATGGTGGGGTGGGTGGTGAGTTAGAGATAAAGGACATAATGTGTAGGGGTTTACAAACATCGAGTACGTTTTTTGTATTTTTTGAAGATAAAGGATACACTTTGTAATATAGTGTAAACATAAAGGACGATTTTTGTAATTTACTCCTAATTTTATGTCCTTTCATATATTAGGGTGAAGGGAGTGGTTAAACATTTGGAACAGGTAAACTCCCAAATCACCCAATCATATAGCGCCATGTCAATTGTTTACCTAATCCTCAAAAACGTTGGCGGTGGTTTACATAATGGAGTTTAGGTAAACTATTTAAAAAAATGTGTGATTAGATGAGAAGGCATGGACCCCACCACACACCCCTCTCTCTCTCTCCTTCCCTCCCTCTCCCCGATTCGGTGAACCTTCACCAAAAACACCTCCAATTTCGGTAACTTTGATCGGTAAAATTGTTGGGCAATGGTCACCGATTCGGTAAATATAAGTTTACCGCTCCACTCTGTTAGACTTGTTTTTTTATTAGACTTGTTTTTTGCCATTTAAACAACGTTTCTAGGCATTTCCTTTCATATATTAGACTTGTTTTTTGGCCATTTAAACAACGTTTCTAGGTTCAAGATTTAGGATTTACACTAGGAGTCTGCATTGTCCACGCACACAATACATCAACCCTCGTTACTTGCGGCGTCTTTTGAGTAACCAATGTGAAACTGATTGCGGATTGAGCGAAATTAGAGCCAAGATTAGGAGAAATCATCCCTATAGTTATTCAATGTCTCATATCTCAATCTTAATTCATTTATACCAATTCAATAGGGCCCTGACTTTGTAGTTCGCTAAGAGCCTCCAAAAACATTTGAACGGTCCTGTTCAAGGGGTATCAATCTATTCTCCTTTTTATATTATTATTATTATTATTATTATTATTATCATATGATAATTCACATAACTTGAATTTGTCACAAAAAACGGCCCATCTTAATTAGTAACACTGAAAATACCACAATAGTCGTTTATTATAAAGGTTGAATATTGAAAAACATGTAATACACAAATTTATATATATTATTAATATTAATGAAATTACAGATTACATTACATATAACAGTGTATAACAATAATAATAATCTTTTATCATTGTGTATCTTTTAAATATAACTTTTATTTAAAATAAATCTCTAATTCATTATTAAAGTTGTTCTTTTTCTCTTTATTGATAAAAAGCCAATTTTATTGGTATGACATAAATTAGATTTGTTATTCTTACTAATACTTGTTATGAGGATTTAATTAATAAATAGTTATTGTAAAGTTATGATATAGGTTAAAGGTTTGTATATGATAAATAAAATAATTTCATTATTAAAGGTTAATTGATATGTCACAAATGGGTATACATTGAAATTTATATATTTCTTAGCTCTATTAAATTGAAAACACATTTATTAATCATAAATCGGTGTAGCTACAAACCTTAATATTATCTCCTCTTTAAAACTTCAAAACGTTAAGTTATCTCCGTCTATAATTTTAAAACATGGTTCAATAAAAATTTTAGTCTTTTTGCGAGATAGTCATCTGGTTAGTTGCTCTTTTTTAGCTTATATTTGTATGTTAGAAAAACTCAAATATCCATTTTATATATAATCTCGGATATGGATGACAACTTTTTTGTAATTTAAACTATTTTATTTTAAGAAGTATTAAAATTATAGTTTTTAAAATTATAGATCATTTATGTAGATTTTTTTAATCATAAATTAGAATTAGATATTAATTATTATATCTAATACTAATAAAAAATACATATAATGCCATGTAGCATTCTCTAATTTAATTTTTTTTATATAATGCCATGTGTCATTCTCTCATTTAATTAATTTATTTATATATGAAATTAATACTATATTAATATAGTAGATTAATCTCTAATATTATTAATTATTGATATATCTAATAATATATAAACATAAATAATTGCTATATATTATCCAATTTATCTTGTGTTAATTTCTTAAACTTTATTTTTTAAAGATTACATGGATTTTGTCTTTGTTTTCTTTTTTTTCATTAAAATATTTAAATTATGAATTGAAAAATAATTAAGTGAGTATTTAAATTAAATTGATAAATAATTAAATGAGTATTTAAATTAAATTTATTTATGTAATCCTTAACTTATATTTTAATTGATGATGAATAATAATTAAGTTATTTTTAATTATTGTAGAGGATATTTATATAGCATCTTCAGTTTACATTTGATAAATTAACCGGACATATTTGATATGCTTTAGTTATTAACAATAACAAATATATAATTTGAAGAATAATTACCGAAATCCCCTGTGCGTTTCGGTGGGAATTCAATTTCGATCGATATGAGTTTGTTCATTACAGTAATGACATCCTGTATAACTACGAAAAGAAAAAAACCAAAGAAATAAAGTCGTTAAACTTCAGAGTATAAAAATTTTGTGGTTATTTAAAAAATGTTTAAACTTTAATATTCTTATCACAGAAACACAAAAGAAAAGTAAATATTATATTAAAGTGAAAACCGTTCATGAAATCTATAATCAAGCTGATGTTTAACATTTAGAATACTAGCATATTATTCATGTTAGCGTTCCATTTCAAATTATTTATAATTCAAGATGTTTAAATTGTAAGACCCACATTGGAAATTTACAAGATTACAACTTTAAAATACGCATTTTAATACTAAAAATGCGACTTTACAAAAACTTGTCATGCCAACATTCCCATATATTTTAAAAACATTTCAAGACATAGCTGTAAGTGTTTACATAATTTAATTATAACAAAACAAAACAAGGTTTAACGCGGAAGCTTCATTTAACGTGTGTTCGGTTCTTGTTCGTCGCTTGATTTTCATCCGGGACTCTCGACATTCACCTATGATCAAAACCAACTTAAAAGTTAGTTTTGATGGTTAAATAACAAGTACAACAAGGTAAATGGGTCAAAGCCACGCCTCCATTTCTACAGAATGTTCTTATTTTTGAGCTGCAGATGCCCAGCTATAGTTTTAATTCGGAAAACGAACTTCAAAGTGTCATAACTTTTTATCTACTTATCCGTTTTACGCGATTCTTTTTCCTACGCGCTCGTATTTTAATTCTCCATCTTGTGGAGTTAAAATTCAACATTCAAACTAATAAAAATTCTAAATTTTTAAGCCTTCGACTTATTATTCAATTTCAACATTTTGACCCGTTTATATTTAAAACCACAAACTTGTTTCAAAATAGTCATGGGGCATACGCCCATGTACTTAACTCAAATTGTTTTTCACGGATTCATAACATTTGTGAATTACATGGCCAATGCCTAGGTTATGTGCGTAATCAGTTTTGACCCGTTTAGATGGACTTATGCATTTATGCATTAACCTTACCCTTCTCTTTTCGCACTTTACATTTCCACATTCAAAGTATCTACCTATATCACGTAATCATAATGCAAGTTCTTAAACCACCCATATGGGTCGTTTGCCTAATTTACCCACCAAGGGCTTTTTGGTCAATTTCAGCCCCTCATTTTACGACGAAGGACTTTCACTAATTATTGACCAAAATATCACTTCTAACCATAAATCTAATTATGCATACCTGGCTCAGATCATAGCATTGACCCGTTTACATACCTTTTGCTATTAATTTCTAGTTAATAGCAACGCGAACCATGTGTTAATTCCTGTGATCACAAAACTCAACAAGCGATCATCAGACATTATTGTCAAATGGTGTTAACAACACCATTTGACCCGTTTAGTCGAAATGACAAATTGTCGTTATGAGATGGTATTTAATTACCAATTCAACCCTTTAACCTATCCCGGTTTACCCTTTGAATTCATCTTAATTAAAAAGTCGTTTCTTGTCTTGTTTGACCCATTATGACTTATGCCAAATAGTGTCCTTTCAAATCCCTTTATCAATTCGTTAATCCATGTCCGGATTACCATTTTACCGTTTTTACTCTTTTTACCATAATTCATGGTTTCTACCATTCTCACTTGTTCCGACTCGCATTATATCGCGCCGGAACATCATGTTTCTTTTACTTAATATAAATCATATTCAATACTCGCAAATAAGCATTTTGTAGTAAAATTAAAAAGGGCGTAAGCTTAACTTACCTTACATTACCTTTCATTCGATTTCGCTCATTCTCCGCGTATTCAAGCTGTTTGACCCGCTCTTTTTCCAAGCCGTCACCTAGCTCGTTAAGCGTCAAACTATCGTCATCATTTACAAGGTGGTTAGATTAGTTATTAACAAATACAACTACTCCACCTTACGTATTTTCTATGTCGAAATCACTATTCGGCTTCGTCATTGGTTAGTTTAACTTTCTACTAGTTAACTACCTCTAACCATATGATGTGTGGAACTAATTTTAAATCAACATCTTATTTAGAATCCTTATCGCTTCTTATTTCGCCTAGTTTGCCATATTATCCAAATATGCATTTCACTTGAAACTTCAACATTTTAACTTTCTCTTAGGCATTATATCAAACACCTAATGAGCATGATTTTCATAGATTTTGAAAATCAAGTTTCATGACTAGTTATTTCACCAATTTACAATCCTTTTTTCCAATTTAGTGTCTAATTAACACTTCAATATCAAAACTAACTTCATAGAGTTCTGTTAACACTAGTTTGACAATCATGATTCTAATGTTCATCATGTTTCTACAAAACCCATTAACCACACATAATGGATGATCATGAATTTCATAATTTACACACTAATCCAACAAGTTATTGACTAGGCTTTACTCCTAGGCATGTTTTCATTACTAATTTCATCTAAATATCAATCAATCAGGTTCAAAGTTTGATTTCTCATGTTCATCAAAATTCTAAGATGTAACCAAAAGATGAAATTTAACATACCTTATGATCCCTTTACTTAGGTGATCACTAATATGAACTCGGATTTCGATTTGGAATTGATTTGCCCTTTCAATTTCTTGAATTTCAGCTTGCTAGGGTTTTGTAGATGAGAGCTCCGGCTCCTCTGGAACTTTCGACCAGAACACACACTTTAAGTGTGTGTTTTGGTGTTTAGTATATTTTATTTAATAATATTGTTTCAAGTTTGCTACATTTGGCCCCTACACTTTACCCTTCTTGCATATAACATGTTTTGACCAAAGTTCCACATAACTACAAAACTTGTAATTAACTAGGTTATTTATTTCCTAGTTATTTTATCTTGTTCACAATCTGTTTTATTTTAAGTCCCGTTAACTCGGGTCTTTTATATACTTTGTTTTCTCAAATTATTTATCATCCTTTTAATGAATATTAGATTTATTTATTTAAATCCTAATATTCACCGGGTTTACTTTGGTTAATCTAATATAATTAACAAACCCGTTTTTGGGGTGTTACATAAATTGTATGGTTTAACTTATGTTTTTAATGATAATTAGCAATAATTATCCGTTATATATTGGCTTTTTAATATGTGTAAATTTATTACAAAATTATTATATTTTCTTTTAATTTCAAAGAGAAAACTAACATTTTTTTGATTATGGGTGATTTATTTAAGTAATTTTTGTATGATCTTTAACTTATGTAAGATATTTTATTTATTCAACCCATGTAGTACATGGGTTTATAACCTAGTATTATTAATGAATTAAAGATGAAAATGCCATATGGCATTAATTAGAAGTAGGTTAGAGAAGAGAATTTCATGCGGCATTAGATGTAATCTTTTATTATTATTATTATTATTATTATTATTATTATTATTATTATTATTGTAGGTTGGTGGATTTCGGGTTTCATATTAAGTTATTCAATCTGTACAGGACCCATAATTAAATCTGTGTAAAAAAACATCGATCATGACTCGTACGCACATAAAATCATGTAACCCCAACATGACCAATTTAAAAATGTATACCGACTTATTTGTAAATACAAGGAGAATATGAATAGGGCGAGAGAGAAGGCGAGGAGACGGTGGGGGGGGGGGGCGCCGGAGAATACAGAAGATCTACGACGACGTATCACGGAGGAGAGAAACAAACTTGTAATGCCCAAAAACTTTAAGTCAATCATTACGGTAAAACAAACAAACAAAAGTATGACTGAATTTAAACTTTTACAACTTCTTACGGAAAACCTTGGTCAACATAAAAAGTTACCCATTTCTAATAGTTATTCAAGATCGGACATTTACAAAAGTTGTACAGTCATAAGTTTTAACTATTAAACTTGACAAACATACTTAAAAGTTATAACCACAAAATCAACCCATTTACTACATAAAGATTCGTAAGCGTGTCGCGGGCATGAAGTACTAGTGTGTTCGTTCCGAGCGTCGCAAGCACCTAAAGCTGAGACTACCTATAATCATAACAACAAGAAGTAGCATTAATAAGATTAAACATAATCAACTAACTTCCAACAAACATGATGAATTATCATTTAACATAATTACTTGCACCTTACTTGGCTATTCTTTCTTAGTTATAAATTTCTATTTCAATTTATATAACCATTCGGTTATATCATTCTCATGCAATTGACCCGTTTCAAATTGAGTCATTTACTTAACCATTCTTTTGTATCTAATTTCTTTCTTTTCTAATCCGTTCACAACGGGTTTTTAAATATAACCGTTCTTATCTCATATCATTCTAATTATTTGACCCATTCATAATGGCCAATAGCAACATCATTCTTAAAGTTTATATTCTAGTTGTTTGACCAGTTTACAACAAGTCAACAACGCAAACTCTTCTCTAACATGTTCTTCTAACAAATTGACCCGTTCATATCGAGTCAACAACATAATCATTTCCATCTTGACAATCTAATCATTTGACTTGTTCTTATTGAATCAGTAAACAAACCATTTCTACAATTTAGAAAATAAGTACCTTTACTAACAATTTAAAGTGTGCAAGTAACGTACCTCGGTCTTGATTTCCTTCTTGCTTTGTGTGACTCGAACCTTCTTCCTTTATCCCTATACATAAAACGTTTACATTAAAACTTCACATTCCATACTTACTTCTCATATGTATTTCTTGGATAAAGCATCATAACTCAATACAAGTGTTGTCAACATACTTAAAACATGATCATCACATAGGGTTCGAAGTCAAAATGCAGAATTTATAGTTGAGGCATTTTATCGAACACTTGGTGTGTGTACCACTAACAAAGCATTATGTACAAGTGGTCAAAGCATAATCCTACTAGTTCATATCATAGTTCATCAAAATCAACCAATTTACATAATTTTTCATTCTCCAATAATCTATCTATCAAAACTACATCTCATACATGTTCACATCACAACATTACAACCATTGTTACACCTACATATTAATCATTCATCATCATACATTCTTACAAATGGGTTTTCTACCATTAATCATCAAGATAAGTAATTTCCAACATATTTCTTGTTCTATAGTGTTAATCTAACTTATAATCATTCAATTTTTCATATAACTTCAAGATTGGTAAAAAACCCACTTTCTTCATAATCATCAAATCACAAAATTCGACTTACCGTTTGTTAAGAAAACTTAGATGATCGAGAATTGGGGTTCATGCACTAGTTTGGTCTTGAATTTCCTTTCCAATTGTTTAATTTTAGATCAAAAGGGGTTTGTCCCCTTTTTCTCCTACTTGTTCGATCCCAAACACACACCAGTGTGTGTGTTTTTGAGTTTCATTTGATATAATACATTTACTTCCACATTGTCCATGTTTAGCCCTTCTAGTATATGTTTGTTTTTATTTAGGTATTTTCCCATTCTTAGGCTAGCATCTTAACATATTTCCTAACTAAGTTAAGTTTCTAATTAATTTAACTTATAAGCATAATTAACCTTTTTGGGATGTTACAAATTTACCCCCCTTAAAAGAGGTTTCGTCCCCGAAACCTAAATACGTACCAAATAATGTCGGGTAGTGCTTCCGCATGTCTTCTTTCGCATGTCATCTAAGTTCCTGCATGGTGTCATGGCAATATCATCATAGAAAGGGGAATCTTTTTGCAATCCCATATTAAATGCTTCTACAACAATGTCAATATCTAGGTTTGGGATTTCTAAGGATTCTGTAAGACCCTTATTCTAGTTATACGATTATCATATAAATTTCGACTATAATAGTGTATTTACGGTTAAACATACACTTAAAAATACGGGTTTGTTAAAACATTTTAAGAAATAAAACATTTCAACATTTTGTAAATGCATTCGCCATTTAAAACATGACGACGAAACATGTAGCGGAAGCTTGAATTCTTGATCGTGTTCGGTTCTTTGTTGAGCTTGATCGTCCTCCGGTACGTTACATTATACCTACATTTCATAAAACATGAAATGTTTTAGTTATACGGAATTTATAAGTTTTTAAACAAAACTGTAACTCAAACTGAATAACTTATAATCATTGCCAGATGTTTAACCCGTCGCGTACAGCGCCGGTTGCTTGGTCTCTATAACCAAAACGGCCATAAACATCAGTTATTGAAGTTTATAACGTATTAAAACGGATCCGTAGCATAAAAACAACACAGCAACAGCTTTTGCTGGATTTAATACTCGTCGCGTGCCGCGACGGGATGTGCTTTTAGCTGTCGCGTGCCGCGACCATGTTTGGGGTTCTCCGTTGCACGACGCGAGGACCCTATTTCGACAGCAAGTTTGGTTCAGGTCTGCATATTTCCCAGCCAAACTCAGTTTTACGAAAACGGCCATAACTTGGTCTTTATTGATCCGTTTTACGATCCATTTCTTCCTACGTGATCGTAAATTGATTCTCCATAATATGGAGTTAAAATCCAACATCCGGATTAACAAAATTTAAGACTTTTAAGCCTTTGGCTTAATATAGAATTTCCACTTTTGACCCGTTTGTGTATTTGTCAAACAAACATGTTTGTTTGATTCCAATTTCTCATGAACCTCACAAGTTCAACAGTGTCTATCATATTAGGTTCAAATCACGGGTTTATATACCTTATTAAACCCGTTTTGACTTAAATGCTTATTTTGACCCGTTAAGGGTATTTAAGCACTTTTCCGTATAATTCACGCTCGTTTATTTCTAGCATCTTATTTCCACATTATTTATCAAATGATCTTCCACCACAACTATATTTGTGGTGGATTTAATGCGGTGATCTAAATATTCCGATTTTTATCTCTCAGATTATCATTTTATGGAAAAACTCATATAGAGTCCTTTGACCCAAAGATTCACATCTTTCGCTTTTTCTACTTTTTCCAAGTATTTATTTGATCACAAAACTCATTTCCAAACAACCTTTAAGGGCCGTTTGCTCAATTTAGCTTATAAGGGCGTTTTGGTCCATTTTAGCCTTTCATTTACAATGAAGGACTCTTAAAAGCATATTCGACCCAAATTCCCTCTTTTAACTATGATTTGGTTTGAAAAGTCATTGTGTTTTCAAAACACAATGACCATCATTTAAATCCTTCGATTTACCTATTAAAGTAACCAAATGTCTGTCTTCGACTTCATTTAACTCTCACTGAACCTTACGTTCTAAATGAGTAGTTAACTTATTACACATACCTGGCTCGGATCAATATATTGACCCATCTTAATGCTTTGCTTAATAACCGCTAAGTAATAGCGATGCAAATATCCATTCGATATTTATCCCTGTAATCATACACTCGACAAAGTCATTAGTCGATAACGTCAAAGGGTGATATTTTCACCTTTTGACCCATTTGGTCTAAATGACCGTGTATCTTTGCGAGATGGTATTTATTTTTATCTCATCTACATGACATGCTCCGGTTTACACTGTACGGTCATTTTACTTTTAAACCATTTCTTAACTCTTTTGACTCATTATGGCTTACGCCATAAAGTGTCTTTAATAAACTAACGGTTATCATCAACGTGTGATCGAATTACCGTTTTACCCTTATTATTTATGTTAGTTTACCCTATAAGGTAACCACTCGAAACTCATTATCTATCAGTCATTGCATAACCAATAAATCGTATTAGTCCTTTTTAACCATTACACATGGCTTATTTTCATTGTCTTTTGTTCCGAACCGCACATGTCGTGTCGGAACATCATAATTCAAACAAGACTTTATATTATTCATAACCTATAGGTATTAAATAAAAGGTGTAAGCTTTACTTACCTAGCATCCAGATTATACTTTTCCTTTCTTCCTGATTCGCTTGACCCGCTTCCTTCCCAAGCTTTCACCTAGCTTGTCAAGCGTCAAACTATCATTGTAATTTGTAAGATGGTCAGACTAGTCATAATCATTCATGACTATTCCATCCTAAAATATTTATGTTGAAATTATCATTCGATCATATAAAAGGTCATTTTGACTTTAAAAAGTCAAACAGACTATTGACAAAAGTAATTACACGATGTAGCTTAACTACTCGTTTTGTTACTTTGCCACTATACGGTAAGAATCCTTATTATGCTACCGTTTTAACTACTTATGAAATTAAGTTATTGTAATTGAATTTCATTCAATTAACACATGATGATATCAAACATCATTTTGATCATAATATATCATCATTTTCATTTTATCATATTAATCCATTTCCTAGCAAGTATGATCATAACTCAAACACACAATTTGTTCAAGTATTTTCTGATTACTATCAGATATGATGATTCTAATCATAATTATATCATCAAATTCATCATATGATTGATGCCTACTTATCCTAGTGTGGTAATTCATCAAATCATTCAATTCTTAGCATCATATGTATAATTTTCACTTAGGTTTTTGTTCCTAAGAAAGTATACATCACTAATTCAATCATAGCTTCAATAATTCATTCATAATTCGTGATTATGATGATTATTCAAATTTCACAACTTCACAAATCATCAAAATTTGACATACCTTATGATCCCCTAGCTTGGGTTGTTACACCCCAACCGATGGCGGAATCATCGGGGCGTGGCACTAGGCGAATCAGATTGCTCAAGAGAATCCATAACAACTAATTTAGCGACAATATTTAACAAGTTCATTATCCCATACGAATAAACAAATATTTCACATAAAGTTGTACAGATTTCATGTCTCTTGAACAATAGAAATCCAACAGCCTAGATTTTTAGGTGAGTTTCTAAAGTAGCCTATCTTGATTGAGATAACCTGCGTTTAACCTGCAACATACGTTAAAATAATGTCAATAAAAAAATGTACTGGCGAGTATACTATAACAACCCTCCAAAATTTTTCCGACACCCTAAAAATATTTAAAATATCCCAATACGTCCTAAAATACACCCCGTATACGAAAACCATGCCCAAAATACCTATATACAATTAAAAATAAAATGAAAATACGAAAATGAGTCTGTCGTAGGGCGCAACAGACTACTCTCGAGTCTACGCGGGCCGCGACCGAGTGACGGGTGGCGAAACCCTAGCCCGCCACGTGGCAGGACACCCGGAGAACCTATGCTTGTGATTCGACGAGGCTAGGGTCGACACCCCTAGCTCGCGGGGCGCGTAAGACCCCTCCTGGGCTTTCGCGGGGTGCGATAAATGGCCGAACAGGCCTTATAAATAGATGGCATCGGCCATCAGTTGAAATCGTTCAAAATTCTCTTTCTCTCTCAAATTTCTTTATAGCAGGCACTATACCCGGGTATTATACCCCCTAATTAACGAAGTTCTGCCTCATTGTAAGTATCATAACCCCGGTTACGTATTAGATACGCTGCCCGATTGATCCAGGGTTCCGTAACGGCTGTCGAGGTTCTGCCCGACGTAGTCATTGGAATGCCGTCTCGGGGAGGGTATTACTAATGTAAATATTGGGTTATTATACTAACGCGTTTGCATTTGTGTAATTAATAGATAATCACCAGGAAATCTTAAAGGAAAACCCTAAGATAGCAATGTGAGTAATCTCTTTTTTGTAATCCTTTTTGCAAACTGTTTTTACAAAACCTCAAATGATTTACATTATATTAAACAGTGATTGAGTATTTGTATTCTACAATTATCGTCAGTATGTTGGGGTTTTGTATACAAAATTTGTTACTACATTGTGAGTAGTAACATGACCACAAGTCGGGTTGACAGTACCGTGGGTGGTAATTAAAGTAGATGGAAACAAATGTAGTTGCGCGACCGCCGTCAATGTTTTAGATTGATAAAACCTGTTTTGATTAAACTGGGATTCACTCACCAGTATTTCCCACTGAAAAAATGTTTTAAACGCGTTTCAGGTAACAAAATGTGAAAGCCAAATAGAAGCCAGCTGGACAGCACTGAAGGCTTGGAAAAGTGGCAATAAAAGTTACCTAAATAAAGAGATGTTTTATTTAAATAAAATAGGGTTCATCCCTATAAAAATGTGTGTATTGAAACTTGGGAATTTCCCATGTGTTTAATATTATAAAAGCGTGGTATTTTACTCTGATAAAATATTTCCTAACTACGGTCTTGATGTAATTTCCACTGCCAAAAAGATAAACACCGATACCACCAAACTGGCCGCGGCCGCCCGTTCCCGGGTTGTAAGGGGGCGGGGGTTGCGACAGAAGGTGGTATCAGAGCTAAGCCACTGATTCAGTCACAGAAGTGTTCTGCTGACACCAAGATATTATTCAAAATGTTAGGAAATTAATTACAGAAATAAGTGCATATCTGTATATTATTGTTATGTGTTATTTGACTATTTGTTAGTTTACATTATGAGCGACCAAGGACCTTCCGACGCCTACCGTCAGTTGTGCAGCTCACCTAGAAACGAAGGTACCTCTTCACAGCCTACCCTCTCAGGGTATTCGGCTGACAATGAAGACGGAATATTCGTGTTCAAGGCTCAATCTGAAGAGCCATTCCCTCCTAAAAAAAGAGGATGGTTCAGCAGAGGTGCGCATGAACGTTGGAAGAGGATGAAAAAGTTACAACGACAGTGAGTTTTAGCAGCCGCTAAGAGAGAAACAGATGCTCACACCCAGGACATGCTCAATAGGAGTCTAGCAAATTTTCATATTCTAGCAACTATAACTGCAGACCCTAATTTAGAGCAACTCATAGCACCCCAACCATTACCCTTGTTTCCCACACAACCAATGGAGATTGAAGTCAACTCGGAAAACCAAATCCCAGCACCAGCTTTTGACCCGACTGAGATACCTATAGTACCAGCACCCAATCCCTTAGACCCAGACTACGACCCGTGGTTTGACGACCATAGGGATTACCAGCAACGCTACCCAATACCAGAGGAACCCATGCCAAACTTAGTAGCCTACCCAAACCTGGACCCTCTAGATCCCTATTATGATAATGACCAATACATCAGGGAAATTCTAGAGAACCCTTACCCACATGAAGAACCCATACCCCAGTTCCCGAACCCAGTACCAGCCCCTGCACCACCCATGAGCACATAGAATGTGCAAGAACTCCGAACCTTTGGTGTGGAGATTTTAGAAGAGAGCGAAAGGATGAGACAAATAGGGAACGACTCGTCTGGAAGTATGACGAGCGTAATATGGACTTTTGGATGAACCCCTATCATTAATAATAATAATAATAATAATAATATAATAATATATATATACATATATATATATATTGTAGTATAGACCACCTCGTGGTTAGTGATGCATACTAGTATTGTATTTTATTCCAGTTGTATTGTAATAATTATAGATGCATACTATAAAATAGAGTAAGTCGCAATGCTTGACGATTTTGGATCAACATGCTTGTTGTATGATTATTGCATTGGATATTTTTATGCAATATTAATACCTGGTAATTGTTTAAAATCCAAATGGCCGACGCAGCAAATCCGGAATACCAGAATAATGAAAATCAAATGAATAATAGTGAAATTCGACACCTTGTAACCCAAGGAATTAGAGATGCCATGCCAGCAATTATCCAAAATATAAAGGACGCAGAAAATAATGATAAAGTGGTAATGGAAGTAAACGAACCCATCTAGAACCTAGTCACAATGTGCACAATGGGCCCATACTTCAAGTGCCCATTCCTAAAAGAAGAAGAACCATGTTTTATGGTTGTTCTTACAAAAAATTCTGGTCTTGTAAACCAATAGAATTCTCTGGCAATGAAGGGGCCATTGCAGCTCTACGCTGGATAGAAAAGACAGAGGCTGTCTTAAAAATAAGCAAGTGCGCAGAAGAGGATAAGATCATGTTTGCCTCCAATCTGTTTAAAAACTCAGCCTTAGAATGGTGGAACACTATCCTCCAGTCTAGGGGAAGTGACAGGGTTTACAATATGGAATGGGAGGAATTTAAAAACATGGTAGAAAGGAAATTCTGCCCTCCCAATGAAAAGGAACTGATAGCAAACAAGTTCTTAAACCTTAGAATGACTGGAGTGGATAGTAAGGGTTATACTACTTTATTCTTTGAATATGCTAGAATAGTGCCAACCCTTGCATCACCTGAACCAGTATTAATCTCCCGCTACATATGGGGATTAATCAGTGAGATAAGGCATGTAGTCAAGGCAGCTATATCTCAAACTATAGAAGAAGCCGTAGAACTAGCAAACACCTTGACTGATGAATTAGTGCGTACACGAGAAGAGGACCAGAGGAGAAACCTAGCTCAAAGGCTCACCCAAGAATTTCGTAATGGGAATTCCAACCATGGGAAAAATGTAGGTTCTACCTCTGCACCTTACTGCAAAGCCTGCAAGAAGAAGCATTCAGGAAGATGCCCCACTTACTGCAATTTCTGCAAGAAACCAGGACACAAGGAAGAAGATTGCAGGAAGAAACCTAATAATGGAATGTGCTTCAGCTGTGGAGAAAAAGGTCACATCAATCCGAATTGTTTGAAATTAGCTCCAGCCCCAAACAACAAGACTATTAAAAATGCTAGAGCATTTGTTCTGACTGCAGAAGAAGCAAAGATGATCCCGGATGTGATCGTCGAACGTTTTTAGTTAATGATGTTTTTGCTAAAGTATTATTTGACTCTGGTGCAAACCAAGGTTTTATTAATACTTCATTTTACAAACTCCTCAATCAACCATTAACTAACTCCCACAAGAATGTCTAATAGAGACAGCAAATGGAGAAACCATTAAGATTTCTGAAATCTTGGAGGGAGCAAGAATAGAATTTTTAAATCAAAAGTTTATTGCAAACCTTTACCCAATGAATCTGGTAAGATTTGATGTTGTATTAGGAATGGATTGGTTAATAACCAATAAAGCCAGTATTTTATGTGATCAAAAGTCAATCCAAGTAAATTCACCAAGGGGTGAAAAGATCACAATTAAAGGAGATAAGCCCTCTAGATCTACAAAATTCATCTCTGTGATGAAAACAGTAAGTTATGCTTGAAAAGGGTCATTAGTGTATTTGATTTCCATAATCATTAACACTAAAGGGAAAGAACTGAAGGATATTCCAGTAGTATCCTAGTTTCCAGATGTGTTTCCAGAAGAACTACCAGGATTACCACCAGACAGAGAAGTTGAATTCAGAATCCACCTGCTACCAGGAACAACACCAATTGCCAAAGCACCTTACCGTTTGGCACCCGCAGAAATGCAGGAACTGAAGAAACAATTAGACGAATTGTTGGGGAAAGGATTCATTCAGCCAAGCTCAACGCCATGGGGAGCACCGATTTTGTTCGTCAAAAAGAAAGACAGGTCAATGCGAATGTGCATTGATTACCGTGAATTAAACAAAGTCACGATTAAAAATCGGTATCCATTACCGAGAATCGATGATTTGTTTGATTAGTTGCAAGGAGCTCGATTTTTCTCTAAAATCGATTTACGCTCAGGATATCATCAATTAAAGGTACAGGAAGAAGACATTCCTAAGATCGCTTTTAGAACAAGGTATGACCATTATGAATTTACTATCATGCCATTTGGTTTAACCTATGCTCCAGCCACATTTATAGACATGATGAACTGAATATGTAACCCATATTTGGATAAATTCATAATTGTCTTTATAGATGATATTCTCATCTACTCTAAGAATAAAGAGGAACATGCAAAGCACTTGCACGCACTTCTAGGTTTATTGAGAAAAGAAAAGCTTTATGCAAAGTTTTCAAAGTGTGAGTTTTGGTTAGAACAGGTATAATTTCTTGGGAATATCGTTAATCATGAAAGAATTCTTGTGGATCCCACAAAGGTCGAGGTGATTACCAAATGGAAAACCCCTGAGTCACCAACCGAGGTTAGAAGTTTCTTAGGATTGGCAGGTTACTATAGAAGATTTATTCGAGAATTTTCCAGAATAGCCATTCCCTTAACTAAGGTAACCTGTAAATCTGTTAAGTTTGAATGGGGACCAAAACAAGAAGAAGCCTTTAGAATTCTTAAGCAAAGATTAACCAACGCACCCATACTAGCGTTACCTGAAGGAACTGAAGACTTTATAGTCTATTGTGACGCTTCTAAATTAGGTTAGGGATGTGTGTTGATGCAACATCAAAAGGTTATAGCTTACGCCTCTAGACAACTTAAGAATCATGAAGACAATTATTCAACCCATGATTTAGAATTAGGAGCTATAATTTTTGCCCTTAAAATTTGGAGACATTACCTTTATGGTAGTAAGTTTACCATTTTCACAGATCATAATAGTTTAAGGTATGTTTTCGGGCAAAAGGAATTGAATATAAGACAAAGATGCTGGATGGAAATTCTTAGTGATTATGATTGTAATATCCAGTACCATGTAGGAAAGGCTAATGTAGTAACCGATGCTTTAAGTCGAAAGTATCATGAAAAGCCAAAAAGAGTGTGTTCTCTTAAGTTAAACCTGTAGGTAGATTTAAATGAACAGATTAAAGAAGCACAAGAATCAGTAATCAAGGACGATACTGAGAAATTGAAAGGAATGACTAAGGAACTAGAACAAGGAATAGATGTAATTTGGAGATTCCATAAGAAAATATTGTGGATACCTAAATTTGGAAACCTACGCCACCGTATATTAGAAGAAGCCCATAACTCTAAGTATACGATACATCCTGGAAGTGATAAGATGTATCAAGACTTAAGAAAGAATTTTTGGTGGATAGGAATGAAGAAGGATGTAACGGCTTATGTTTCTAAGTGTTTAACCTGTTCACAAGTTAAAGCTGAACATCAGAAACCCTCAGGTTTGTTACAACAATTAGAAATGCCAGTTTGGAAATGGGAATTGATAACAATGGATTTTGTTACTAAATTACCCAAAACAAGAAAAGGTAATGGTACAATCTGGGTGATTGTAGACAGGCTAACTAAGTCAGCTCATTTCATACCAATGAAGGAAACTTTCAGTATAGAACAATTAGCTAAATTGTATGTGAATGAAGTAGTTTCATTACATGGAATTCCTTTATCAATTGTTTCTGATAGAGATAGCTGTTTTACCTCTCATTTTTGGACAAGTTTCCAAAAAGCAATGGGAACCAAGTTAAATCTAAGCACCGCTTATCATCCTCAAACGGACGGATAAAGCGAAAGGACAATTCAGACAATGAAAGATATGCTTAGAGCTTGTGTAATTGATTTCGGTGGTAATTGGGACGATCACTTACCATTAATAGAATTTTCTTATAATAACAACTATCACACAAGCATAAATGTTGAACCATTCGAAGAACTTTATGGACGAAAGTGCCGAACCCCAGTCTGTTGGGCATAAATTGGAGAAAAACAACTATCCGGACCTGAGATAGTGCAAGAAACAACTGACAAGGTCATTCAAGTCAAGGAACGATTGAAAGCAGCACGCGATCGACAGAAAAGTTATGCAGATAACAGACGAAAGCCATTGGAATTTCAGGTAGGAGACAAGGTATTATTAAAAATCTCTCCTTGGAAAGTAATGGTAAGATTCATCAAAAGAAGAAAGCTAAGCCCCAGGTATGTTGGACCTTTTAAGATTATTAAAAGAATAGGACATGTAGCATATCGGCTACAACTGCTAGAGGAAATGGCAGGAATACATGATGTATTTCATGTATCTAACCTCAAGATTGAGGACAGAAAGGTCAAGAATCTAAAACACAAAAGATTAGTCTGGTCAAAGTGAAATGGGATTCCAAGAGAGGACCAGAATACACATGGGAGTTTGAATCAGAGATGCAAAGGAAATATCCACACTTATTCCAGTAGACCTCGAGGACGAGTTCTAAAACAAGGTGGGAAGGATATAACAACCCTCCAAAATTTTTCCGACACCCTAAAAATATTTAAAATATCCCAATACGTCCTAAAATACACCCCGTATACGAAAACCAGGCCCAAAATACCTATATACAATTAAAAATAAAATAAAAATACGAAAATGAGTCTGTCGCGGGGGAGACAGACTACTCTCGAGTCTACGCGGGCCGTGACCGAGTGACGGGTGGCGAAACCCTAGCCCGCCACGTGGCAGGACACCCGGAGAACCTATGCTTGTGATTCGACGAGACTAGGGTCTACACCCCTAGCTCGTGGGGCGCGTAAGACCCCTCCTGGGCTTTCACGGGGAATGACAAATGGCCGAACATGCCTTATAAATAGATGGCATCGGCCATCAGTTGAAATCGTTCAAAATTCTCTTTCTCTCTCAAATTTCTTTATAGCAGGCACTATACCCGGGTATTATACCCCCTAATTAACAAAGTTATGCCTCGTTGTAAGTATCATAACCCCCGTTTACGTATTAGATACGCTGCCCGATTGATCCAGGGTTCCGTAACGGCTGTCGAGGTTCTGCCCGACGTAGTCGTTGGAATGCCGTCTCGGGGAGGGTATTACTAATGTAAATATTGGGTTATTATACTAACGCGTGTGCATTTCTGTAATTAATAGATAATCACCAGGAAATCTTAAAGAAAAACCCTAAGATAGCAATGTGAGTAATCTCCTTTTTGTAATCCTTTTTGCAAACTGTTTTTACAAAACCTCAAATGATTTACATTATATTAAACAGTGATTGAGTATTTGTATTCTACAATTATCGTCGGTATGTTGGGGTTTTGTATACAAAATTTGTTACTACATTGTGAGTAGTAACATGACCACAAGTCGGGTTGACAGTACCGTGGGTGGTAATTAAAGTAGATGGAAACAAATGTAATTGCGCGACTGCCCCTCAATGCTGCAGACTGATAAAACTTGTTTTGATTAAACTGGGATTCACTCACCAGTATTTCCCACTGACAAAATGTTTTTAAACGCGTTTCAGGTAACAAAATGTGAAAGCCAAATAGAAGCCAGCTGGACAGCACTGAAGGCTTGGAAAAGTGGCAATAAAAGTTACCTAAATAAGTAGATGTTTTATTTAAATAAAATAGGGTTCATCCCTATAAAACTGTGTGTATTGAAACTTGGGAATTTCCCATGTGTTTAATATTATAAAAGCATGGTATTTTACTCTGATAAAATATTTCCTAACTACGGTCTTGATGTAATTTCCGTTGCCAAAATGATAAACACCGATACCACCAAAACTGGCTGCGGCCGCCCGTTCCCGGGTTGTAAGGGGGCGGGGGTTGCGACATATACAGGTTTAATATTGCATAAAGTAGATAAAAGCGCTGCGAATTTCCACATACATAAACATGATACACAACTTATACGCTACAAGACAAAAGCTACCAGCTAAGTCCCGAGATGACTGCGATGTGCGTTTCCGAGTGCGAGTTTGTCTTAACTAGACCCCGTCGGGCGTGAGTCGAACTATAGTACTATTCTAGTTAAGTTGGAACGTCACGAGTAAAAGTCCTAGCACATATGTATCAAGCATCACGTGTAAATATGTACACCAGTCATTCGCATGTGATAATACTTTAGATTGTGTACTGCGTTTTGATAAGTGTGTTTTCGATATAAACGTATGTTACACCCCAAAAGTGTATTTAAAGCGTTAAAAGGGGTCAAGTATACTCACAGTGCGTGTCCAACAAATAAACACGATCTGGTTGGATGGTTGAGTGTGCCGGATCAGCCTGCGTACGGGAACAGATGCATAAGTATTCCTCAGGGCTGAACGGTCAGAATCAACGTGTCGAATGGGGTAAACGTGGGTTAAGTGTTGTAATAGTGCATCCGGACGGAAGGTCGTCCGACCGGATGGTCGTCCGGACGGATGGTCGTCCGAACGGATGGTCGTCCTGTCGGATGGTCGTCATTTCGGATGGTTGTCCTGTTGGATGGTCGTCCTATCCTGTCGGATGGCCATTCGATCGGATGGCTATTCGAGTGAGTTGCAGACTGTAGTTTGAAGTTTTTGTAAAATTTTACAAGTAAACATTTTCGAGTTAATAGAGACGGCGTGACGACATGTCAAACAATGGAAATCCACACCGAGTCTAGCCAAGTCGATCGGATGCGAACCACCCTATTCGATCAGACTTGCTGAGCTTGATGGGACTATATGTTCAACCCGTTTGCCGATCGCCTCTCCTATGGAAATCCGTTTTCGAGCCAGCCCTAGACTATAGAGTGAGTCTTAGGTCAGGTTGAGTCCATATTCCATCGGTTTTGAGTAGAAGAGTGTAAAAGAGTTGGAAGAAAGTTTGAATCAGTTGAAATGCTGAATTTTTGTTTAAGATTCGTGTTAAAATGTGTAGAAATCCTTTAGATCTGAGCTAAAATTGATGAGATGACGTTACCAAGTGAATTAAATTTAAAACGTGTAAGAACCCTAGGATTGCAATTACCGAATCGGGTGTGAGCCTTGTTTTCTCTATCTTGTTTAAACCTTTAATTATATTCTTGCAATTGTTAATCATTAGTAGTTATCAACCCAATTACTTTAGTAATTTCAATTCACATCTTTTCAATTAAACAAAAATACACAAAAACAAGATAGCAAGCTTCATAATTGTGACACATATTTTAATTCATTCAAATCCACTCGCAAACCACATACTCTTCGTGGTTCGACCCCTTGCTACCACTAGCTATTTGTTAAGGGTAAATAGGGCTTATAAATAATATCTTTGACTGGAGCACGACACTCCGATCAAATTTCGGCGTCGTTGCCGGGGAGTGCGTACGCTTTGTGTTTGGATATTGTTTGAATTTACGTTATTAACTGTTTAAATTGCATAGTTTTCTTCTTGTATTTTGTCTTTTTCCTTGTTACGCTGGGTGTGTTACTTGTGCAGGTTACAGGTAGTGTATGCATACGCGGAACTCCGGGAGGACTTCACCGTTGGTTTACGAACCGGAAATCGAAAGAGTAGCAAGAAGAAACTTAGCAAGCTGGTTAGAAGCAACTCTTGCTTCTAATCAAACCACTCAAACACAAAAATTCACAACGACCATTGAAACCGATTCAATGGCAAACCAAAACCTCAACCAAAACCAAAATCCGAACCAATTCCAATACCGAAGCAACTTCAATCCCGCCCAAAATGTTCAACCTATACCTCAAGAGTAACCGGGTGGTAATAACAACTCTAGACCACCCACACCACCTTTCCGAAACCAAAATCCCAACAACACTCAAAGAACACCCCAACAACAAAACCTTCACCGACAAAATTCCTTACCCATTCACCTAGATGACCGAAATGTCAATTCTGACCTTAGAGGCAATCGAGATCGTGGCAATCCCACGAATGAAGACCTGTTCTTTAATATAGATGATTTGAGAAATGATATCCCCGATGATGAGCCATTTAGTGTTCCCGCTTACCAATCGCCGGAACATGTGAGTGTTCATACGGAATATTCGGATGATGGGGGTAATTACGATGATCGGGTTGATGATGAAGATTGGGGGTATGTGAATAGTGGTAATGTCTACAATGCTAGAGGTTTTGAAGATGATAAGTTTGGCTACCAAAACGCCAACTTTGTGGGGAACGCTAACTACGGGTATGGGAATGCGAGAAATGACGGTTATGAAAACAACCATCAACCATGAAACAACAATCAAAGGAACCAGAATGATGGGTTTTATAACAACAATAACAACAACAATGCTAACCCTAACCGGATTCCTCGGTTCGTGGGAGGAGGAAATCAAAGAGATAATCAAGGTGGAAACCGAAGAGGTGATAGGGGAGGTGATAGAAGGGATAATCGAAGGCCGGTGGATCAAGAAGTTAACGGTCCACAGCGTTGTCAACAACCTCCACGGGGAGTGAATGACCATTTTCGACCGGTGGTTACCGATAATGACTCTCCAATAGTTTGTGAAAGGAGAATGTTCGACTGCAAACCCCACTACATCAACATACTTCCTCATTTCAATGGGAGATCTAACGACGAACCGTACACTCATTTGGCGGAGTTTTCGTCCATTTGTAGCACTATCGGGGGGCATAATTTTTCATTGGACGAGGTCAAGCTTCGATTAATTCAGTTTTCGCTAAAAGATAAGGCGAAGCAATGGTTTCTTACACTTTCGGCGAATAGTATTCGGACATGGGGTGAGATGCAACAAGTTTTTCTTGATGAATACTATTCGATGGTGAAGACCGATGACGCTAGAGACCAAATTAGATCTTTCCGCCACCTATCGAGCGAACCGTTGCATGAAGCATTCACAAGGTACAAGGAATTGATTCAAAAGTGCCCACACCATCAAATCGAAAAGTGGGATTTGGTTAAATGTTTTGTGAGAGGATTAGACGATGAGACATGCAATCACCTCGAGTCAACGAGCAACGGAACTCTATTGAGCAATCATGAAGATGATGATTGGGAATTTCTCGAGAGGATGAGCAAGCGGTCCAAGGCAAAGGAGTCTGCCGATAGAGCTAAAAAACATCCCATTTCCCGGTCACTTCCCGATCTTGATTCTAAGGATCGAATTTCTACTTTAGAACGGGAGATAGCTCGTATGAAAAAGAAGGAGGTGAATGCGGTACAATTCGTGGTGTATGAAGATTGTGGGGAGATTGGTCATAGGACCGGTCAATGTCAAATGGGATCGAGAGAATACACCGAAGAGGTAAATCAAGTGTATGGGGATCGAAAGCAATATGATATGAACTCCAACACTTACCATTCGGGTTTGAGAAATCATCCTAATTTCCGGTATGGTAATGCTTCGAATCAAATGAACCCGAATTTTCAATCGGGCAATCAAGGTGGTTCTTCCTATAATAATCGACAAGGTGGTAACCAAGGGGGTTACCAAAGGAATTACTGTTGGTGCACAAATGTCTATTAACTTCGTCTTTATCAAGTCTTATGTCTAGATAGGATAAACTAGCACACAGCAGGATAGAAATTAGAGTTAGTTTGTGTTAAAGAGGGTAATTTCGTTTGAATGTGAATTTCGTTTGAATGTGACCATGACCATTTCAAACGAAATTAACAAGTTTAATTCCGCTTGAAATGGCCAATGCCACTTTCAAGCGAAATCACCAAGTCTATATATAGGGGTCTTGCTGTGTCATTTAAAACGGAATTAGAACATTGTTTTCAGAGCCGAGGTGCTGCCGGATTGTTATCTGAATTGTAAAAGCTCAGGAAATCAATAAGAGAAGATAATTAGAAAGTATCAAGCTGTGTTACGTCAATTTCATTGATTCCGCCCTTGATTTTGATGTTGAACTCTTCAGATTGACTCGTTAGGGTCACAAGACGATCCAACAAGTGGTATCAGAGCTCAGGACGAGGAGTTCATTCCAATTCAGCTTGATTTCATCGGATTCTCTCACTTCTACTCCTTTTCTGATTTGAACAAAATTTAACGGTCAAAATGGCCTGATTTTCACATATCATAAGCGAAATACTATTTTAACTAATCCTTGAAAGAATTGGACTTTAATTCAGCCTAAAATTGATAAAATACATAATTCCGCTTGAAAATCAGATCTATTTTGCTGACATCATCCTAATTCCGCTTGAATTTGCACGTGTGATTTCACACAGAATTAGCTTTTGTGACTAATTCCATTTGAAACTGTTGTTGATTTCACACGGAATCACTAATTCCGTTTGAAAGTTCAAACGAAATTAGTTATTTCGCTTCAAAGTTACTAATTCCGTTTGAAAGTAAACTGATTCCGTTTGGTAATTCCGTTTGGGAACCTTATTTCGTTTGAAAATTCCTGATTTCGTTTGAAAGGGGTAATTTCGCTTGAAAAGGCTGTTATTTCGTTTGAGTTCATAATTCCGCTTGAACTGATTCCGTTTGAAACTATTTTTCAAAATTTCAAAAATTTTTCTAAGTGTTTGTTGATTGTTTCAGGGACTTGAAAGATGGATGATTTCATGAATCCTTTTTGTGATGTGTTTGCATTTACTAGTGGTTCGAGAGATGGCACATCAAATAACACGAATGAAACTACACCAACACCGAGTGCAAAGAAAATTCTTTCTGATGCTATGAGTGTAGACAATGCATATGGAACATACAATAAGCCGCCCAAGTTAATGGCAATTGAAGATTACAACAGGTGGGCTACAAGATTTGAAGAATGGCTTCAAGCGTTTGCATATCCCAGTTGGAAAAGCTTGAAAAATGGTTTTGATATGGGGAGAACAGATTATGAAAATTTGGAAGACAACCAAGTAGAAAGATATGTTGCTGAACAAAAGTGCATTGCTCTGCTTCACCAATCTGTCAGAGATGACATTATCTCACTGATCGAGTATAAAGATTCGAGAGACCTTTGGGAAAAATTAAAAATAAAATGTATTGGTAGTGCTGAGATAGTTAAAAACAAAAAGAAACTGTTAAGAAAAGAATTTGATTTGTTTGGTTGTTTAAAGAACGAGTCTGTTTCCAAGATGATTGAAAGATTCGGGCATTTGAAGATGGAGCTTGCAAGACATGACATCATTTACTCTCAAGAAGAGCTGGTTGACAAACTGTTTGACTCACTACCGAATGAGCAAGACTGGCAGTATTTTGCATTGATGCTGAAGAATACGATAAAGCCGACTGATTTGAAGGTTGATTTACTAATCGAAAGACTGGAAAGCCATGAATTGGAGATCAAAAAATCCAATAAAGTCAATAACACATATTATCAGCAGAATGTGGAGTTGTATTATAGAGGTAGTATGATCCCAAAGACTACATCTCCTAAGACAGCTTTTTCAGCAGAAAGTTCAAACACAATGAATCAAGAAATTCCTAGCAGTGGCTATCATGGTGGTTCATCGTCAAATACTTCAAATCAATCTGCACCAAAGAATCTATTTCAATGCAGCATTGCTATGGATCTGAAGAATGGTCAGAATTTTAGTGAAGAATCTGCCAAACAACAGATGGTGTTTTTAGCGTCTATGTTAGAATCGTACGAAAGTCTCGTTGCTGGAAAGATAGGTAACACCAACCTAACAAAGGAAGACTACGATCAGATCGACCCTGAGGAGATGGAGTTGATTGATATAAGGTGGTGTATGGCGAGTGCAGTGAGAAGAGCGCAGTGATTCATGGAGATTACCGGAAGACAGTCTATTGGTGGACCTTCTACCAAGTTAGGCTTTGACAAGTCAAAAGTCACGTGCTTTAAATGTAAACAGAAAGGTCATTTTAAACGTGAGTACCGAAATGCTTACACTGATGATACTGCAAATCCTTTTCGAGAGGATTATAACAAAAGAGCAATTTATCATCAAAATAAAGCAGAACCTCCCAGGATGAAGCAGATAGAGGAGGCACCCAAAGAAAAATCCAAAGCACTTGCTGTTTTTCATGATGATGAAGGTTATGATTGGAGTGATGTTTTGCCTGAGGAAGATGCAGTTGGATATGCGTTTACAGCAGCAAAGATTGTTCCTTTTAAAGATACCAGATCTGAAGAAGTGAAGTACGTCAACACGAAGGCAACAGCTCAATTCATGAAAAGAAAAATTTATCGCACATACAAAGAAGCTAAACAGGCGAAAAGATGGGATCCTGATAGAGAATGTTATCTCGATCCTAATGGAAACATAGCTGTTGATCCAGATACTGTTGATGTTGAAACTCTCACTAAACAACTTGCTGATGAAGAAGAAGCCAGGCAAAGAATGTGGTGGGGAGGAGGAGAAGCTGAAGAGAAAGAGCAAGAGAAAGAGAAAGAGAAAGAAAAAGAAAAAGAGCAGCAGTCAAAGAAAGTTGATGACGGGATTATTGATACATCACAAGAGTTTACCGCAGAAAACTTGAAGAAGATGGCTGACAAGGTTCTTGCTGCAAAAGAACTAGAGGTAGTTTCTGGTTCTGGAACTGAGTCCAAAAACAAGGTCAGTTCAAATGATACACATGAGTCAGGTAAGAAAGTTAAATCTGAGAACGACTGCAAAATTGCATGAAAGAGTGCAAAGTTTGTAGTACAATTACTTACCTTAGTGGTAAGAAGATTGAAGAACTGACTAGTAAAGTCAGAAGTGTTGAAGATCAGATCTTAAACCGTGATAAATTGTTAAAAGCTTCGAACGACAAATTAAAAGAATTAACTGAGAAAATCGAAAACGATAAAAATGACGTAGAAAGAATTAGGAAAGAAAATGAAAAATTGATTCTTGAAAATCGTCAAATTTCAGAAAATTTTGAAAAACTAAAACGAACGGTAAAAGATTCTGATGAAAGAAATGGTAAGACAGACAAAGAAAATCTTCAACTGACAGGTGTTCTTAGGGTAAAAGAAGAGTTAATCAATCAACAACTGGATGAGATTGCTAAGTTGAAGCTTCAGTTTGAAGAAGCTAAGATTGAGAATGAGTGCATCAATCTGAAATTAACCAGTTACAACTCCGCAAGCTTTGTTTTACAACATATTGTTCCCAAACCCATCGGGAAAAACAAAGCAGGCGAAGATGTTTACTCGGATGGAACTGGGGTTGGGTTTCATCAGGTTCCACCGCCAGTGTTAAACAATTTTTCAAAGAAAAAGTCCGGGTTGGTTAATGATGAAGATGAAACAAATGAAATAAAACTTCTAGAGTCAATTGATGTCACATTCACTTCATCTTCCGATGAAGATAGTGTCCAATCTGAAATTGTTAAAAGCATGGCTGAAAATGTTTTAAAGACTGAAAGTGACACTACTGAGGATGATGAATGTTTTCTGGATAAATACATTCCGAAATCAAAATCCCAAAACAACTTAAGTGAAGAACCTAGTCTTGTGATGTACAAGATGGCAGGATCTGATAAGTTGTATTCGGATCGTGATTTTCCTATAGAGAATGTGAATGTTGGAAAATTGAGAAATGTATTCAAGTTAATAGAGATTGATGTGTCTAAAATTGAAGGTTTGAAACATTCGAAAAGGTAATTAAATTTTGAAAAAGATAAAGCTTACTACAAGAAACCAGTTGTTCCACCACGTTTCTATAACAAAAACCAAAACAAATGGTCGGGTGTATATCAGAGTGGTAAGAATTATCAAACAAGGAATGTTCAAAACAAGAAGTGTGTTGAGAAAAAGGTGTTTGTTTCAAGTTCAAGTTCACTTTCTGATGAAGAATCTAAGATTTTTTCAAAAACAAATGAAGAATTCTTTGAGAAGAAGGCCTCATAGCCTCAGTCCGAAGGCACAAGTCAGGTTGTTGACACCCGAACATGCTTCAAATGCAATCAAGTTGGACATATTGCACGAAAGTGTACCAACTTGAAGCCTAAGACTGAAGTTGTTGAGAATCGGAAAAAGAAAATTGATACAAAAGGCAAAGCACCAATGGTTGTTGAGAAGAAAATTTTGAAAAATGAAAACAAAAAAATCAAAACTGAACCTGTAAAGAATGTGGTAACTAAAACTGACAAATTTTATAAACGGGTTGCGTCATCTCAACAAACATGGAAGCAAAAAACAGTGGTAAAGGAATCAAATTCTCCAAAACCAAAGGTGTCTGAGACAGCAAAATCATCGTCTTCAACCAAGAAGATGTATGTACCTTTGGATTATTATGAGAATCTTGAACCACAAGAGGCTACTACTTCTGAAAAGAAGAATGTACCAAAGAAAGACCAATCATCTAGTCAGCCTCAAAACGACAAATTTTTCTTATACAAAAAGGTTGAGATTGGGTCTGAGGAAAGCTTAAAGATGAATGATAAGAATTTTCCGCCACTTTACACTACAAAAACTCACCTAAATGTCAAGTTACCCGAGTCGAAAGAGGCTTGGGTGGCATCAGTTTCTCACTAAATATTTGTGGTATGTGCAGGAGCTTCCAAGATCCGTTTCACGTTGGATTATGGATAGTGGAGCTTCTCGGCACATGACGGGGAAGAAGATCCTATTGTATGATGTTAGAGGGTTTAATGGAGGTTATGTGGGATTTGCAGGAAATCAAGGTGGTCGAATAATTGGTGAAGGAACTCTATCTAATGGTACCATCACGTTTGAGAGAGTTAACTACATTGCCGAGCTTGAAAACAATCTTCTGAGTATTTCTCAGATTTGTGATCGTATGTATACAACGCACTTTACAGACAAAGAATGTTTGATCTTGAAACCTGGATTTGCTGTTCCCGAAGAGTGGGTTATCATGAGAGCACCCAGAGTCAATGATCTGTACGTGTTGGCCATGAGTGTAGCAACTACTACCACGGGTCAGGCTCATTGTTTTATGTCAAGAGCAACGGAAAAAGAATCACAGTTATGGCATCAAAAAATGGGTCATATTCATTTGCGAAAAATGAATCACCTGGTGCATAATGACTTAGTAATTGGTGTTCATGTGAAAGGTTTTCATCTTGAGGGGGAGTGCATTAGTTGTGTCAAAGACAAGCAAAAGAAGAAATCTCACCCTGGGAAGAAAGAAAACTCAATTTTGAAACCTTTAGAGAGACTTCATATGGATCTGTTTGGTCCAATGAACGTCAAAAGCATAACTGGGGATCTCTATTGTCTAGTAGTTACAGACGATTACTCAAGATTTTCATGGGTATTATTTTGAAGTCAAAAGATGAGACGTTTGATCGTTTGATGACGCTTTTCAAGAAGATAGAAAACTTGTACCAAACTCGCATCAGAAGATTACGTAGTGACAATGGTACTGAGTTCAGGAATTTCAAAATGGAAGAATATTGTGATGAAAGAGGTATATTGCATGAATTTAGCGCGCCTTACACTCCGCAGCAGAATGGAGTAGCTGAAAGAAAGAACATGACGCTAATTGAAACGGCCAGGACGATGCTTGCTGATTCCAAACTACCTGTTAATTTCTGGGCAGAAGCAGTGTCAGCCGCATGCTATACACTCAACCGGGTTCTCACAGTGAAGAAATTCAACAAGACATGTTTTGAGCTAATCAACAACCGCAAACCGAACCTCAAGTATTTAGAACCGTTTGGGTCTCCCTGCACAGTTCTAGAGCCTTTTGGTAAATTTGGTGCAAAGAGCATTGAAGGAATTTTTGTAGGTTATTCAAGTCCTTTGAAACGAGTTTTTGTTCCGAGCTTAAAGCGGATTATTGAGGCACATAATGTTGAGTGTCAAGGTTACACAATGCCGCCTCAGAATCCAGGTGATTCATGGCGTTTTCATTATGACACTTTATGGAATTCGTTTGACATGGAAGAGGAAGAAGAAGAAGAAGAAGATTTCTTTGATGAGTTGGATATTCTGAGAGAGTATGAGTCATCGTAGGAAAGGTTCCCAGCTGAGTATTCTAGACGTCAAAATCGAGCTTCTAATGACAATGAAGCTGGTCCAAGCAATGCTGGAGAACATGATGATATTCAACAAGATGAAGTTGCTCATGATAATCAGACGGTAGTCAATGATAATCAAGAATCTGATAATATGCCTGTATTTTATCATGGTGATTCAGATTCTGAGGGGGAGCATATCCAGAGTTTAAGTCAAACTATTCCAGTTAGTGAACAAGGTGCAAATCAAAATGTTACAAATTTGGAAGGCGAGGTAGAAGTTCCAGGCGAGGTGATGCCGAGAACTCTTTCATACCATCCAGAGGAGCTGATCATTGGAGAATTACAATCAGGTGTTCGCACTAGACGTCAAATTGACCAAGGCCTTACTTGTTTTTATTCTACAGTAGCTCCGTTACAAACTGAGTTTTCACTTAGTTGTTTTATTTCGTAGATTGAACCGCGAACATACAAAGAGGCGCTAACTGAGGATTCTTGGGTCAATGCGATGCAAGAGGAGCTGAGTCAGTTTGAGAAGTTAGGAGTGTGGAAATTGGTAGATTTACCTGATGGTCAAAGGAAGATAAACACCAAGTGGGTGTTCAAGTGTAAAAGAGATAATCGAGGAGTTATTATTCGTAACAAAGTTCGACTCGTAGTCCAGGGTTTCAGTCAGCAGGAGGGGATAGATTTCACTGAAGTATATGCTCCGGTTGCTAGACTTGAAGCGATCAGAATCTTCCTAGCATTTGCATCTTGGAAAAATTTTAAAGTTTATCAGTTAGATGTTAAATCGGCGTTTCTTTATGGCAAGGTAAAAGAGGAGGTATATGTCGGACAGCCACCGGGCTTCACCGATCCAATCCACAAAGACAAGGTGTACTTACTGGATAAAGCGCTGTATGGTTTACACCAGGCCCCGAGAGCTTGGTATGAGACATTGTCTCAACACCTGCTAGCCAACAGCTTCATTCGTTGAAAAGTGGATGCCACTCTCTTCACCAAAGAGGTCGACGGTCATCTTCTGATAGTTCAGATATACGTGGACAACATCATATTTGGGTCTACAAATGAAAATCTGTGCAAAGAATTTGAAAGAGTTATGAAGCAGAAATTTGAAATGTCATCGATGGGTGAGATGAAATTCTTTTTGGGATTACAGGTTGATCAACTACCCAAAGGAATATTCATACATCAGACGAAGTATGTTCATGATATCTTGGAGTAATTTGGGATGTCAGGTTCTACTCCAGCTTCCACCCCGTTAGCGACGAACCATGGGATAAACCCTGATCTCACCGGAGAGAAGGTAGATGAAACGTTATATCGTTCCATGATCGGATCCCTGATGTACTTGACAGCTTCAAGACCCGATATTATGTATCCAACCTGCCTCGCAGCAAGATTTCAATCTAACCCGAGAGCTTCGCATATGGTGATTGTGAAAAGGATATTACGCTACCTGAAAGGAACTCCATCATTGGGGTTGTGGTATCCAAGAGAAGGCGATTTCACGCTCGAAGGGTATTCCGATTCCGATTTCGGATGCTGCAAAGTCAACGCTAAATCAACAACAGCGGGGTGCCAGTTTTTCGGACCAAGATTGGTTACCTGGCAATGCAAAAAGCAAACCTCTGTGGCTTTATCCACATGTGAAGCGGAGTATGTATCTGCTAGCAGTTGCTGCTCTCAAATCTTGTGGATCCAGCAACAGATGCGCGACTACGGTTTGCAATTTCTTAACACCCCTATCTTTGTTGATAATGAGGCAGCGATAAACATTACTAAAAATCCTGTTCATCACGCTAAAACGAAACACATAGAAATTCGTCATCACTTCATTCGCGACTGTTTCGAGAAGAAGTTGATACGAATTGAGAAAATCCACACTGAGGAACAAAAAACTGATTTACATACCAAAGCGTTTGATAAAACTCATTTTCAATACTTGTTAAAATTGAACGGTATGAAACTTTTATCGGTGTTGGAGGAGATTCTTGGCGTTGATGAAGGAGACATTGTAGATGATGTTGAGAAGCAATCTGCAATGGTTTGTTGTTTTTTTACTTGTTTTGGTATTTAGGGGGAGTATAGGGTAATATTTTTCAGAAAATACAAAAACAATAAAAAATTTCAAAAATCCAAAAACATGAGATATTTTCAAAATACAAAAACAATAGAAAACCAGAAAGAGCTTGTGTAAAAAGGGAAAATGATAGTACATTGGCTTGACAGTTACAGTATGCTAAAGATATGTAATGTTTAAAAGTTTTAAACAGTCTCGCTGATGATGTGCCAATAGGTTTTTGCACATTTAGTAGGTTTGTTCGGGATATAAACCTAAATTCTAACTTGCTTATTTCGTGGGGAACACTACTTGGATATATAGGTAACCCCTGAAATCTCGTTTGATGGATCCCTCTTTCTGAGATACTAGGTCTTTATACTCAGTGATATCTGGAGTATTATCCCGGGACTTCTGATTTTGCGGAAGCAATGGCCTAGTCCCCGTATAATACTTTACCGCTTGCTTGAAATATAGCATCGCCCTCAGCACAAAAAATGATGAAACATTGAAAAAAGTCAATCATTGCTGTTGTAAAAAAGATCCTCCAAAGGGGACACACCAAAAGTCGAAGCCGTCATCTCTCTGCTGAACGAAAGTTCTGACCTGAGCTCTCACGGTCCTCGCAATTTAACCCCTTACAGATATCATCTGTGGTATACTCACCTGTAAGACTGAATATTGGGTTCTGGATACGGGAGTATATTCAAGAGGTGGGACACATGAATGAGTTTAAGTCTCTTAATACACCTAATTCGTATCCTGGACAGATTGAAATTTGTGTGAGAATTTAAGTGGATCAGTATATCGACAATCTAAGTGAATTGTTTAATTCTGAGTATGAAATTAAAGCTTAACGGTACTTGTGACTTGTCGAAGAGCTGATATGATTCCCTAACACGCTCACCAAAAATATGTTTGTAAATAGTTTACTTTTATTGCATTTTATTTCTGTATTTCATTTCTAGTTTAGAAACTTTATTCAAAATTCAAAAAGATTTTACGTTTCTGCTTTATTTTCCGACAAACCAAAGTGGAAAGTTGATCTTCAGATTCTAATTGACGCAGATGCAGGAAGTTTCTGAACTGGAAGATGAGTTTGGAGCTTAAAATGTTAAACTTGAGAAAATTGAAAAGTTAAAACAAGTTCATTAATTTGAAACTTGTAAATTTCAGAAAATTGTTTGAACAAAGTTGAACAAATTGTCAGTGTGATTTGTCTCAAGTCAATCAAGGTCATTAAGTTGGACTTGGTAGACAAATTGAGTAATCAGGGTCATTAATTTGGACCTGAATACTTAAGTGGATTTATAAAACTGATGATTAATAAAAGATGTTTAAATGAGAACAGATTATAATGTTATATGTTTGAGAAACAGGAAATAGGTTTGGAAGATCCCCATGGTAAAGAAAATATCAAAGTTTGAACCAGAATTCGAGTCCCAGCATATCGAGAGGGGGAGTCTACATTCTGGATCAACATTCAAAGGGGAGATTGAAGGTTAAAGTTTGAAGGATGCTTTACAATGTCAAAACAATTTGGAATAGAGAACGATAGATCAAGACAAAGACTAAAGACTGAAGATTTGATGCTAAAGACTTCGTCAACATCCAAGGGGGAGTCTGTTGGTGCACAAATGTCTGTTAACTTCGTCTTTATCAAGTCTTATGTCTAGATAGGATAAACTAGCACACAGCAGGATAGAAATTAGAGTTAGTTTGTGTTAAAGAGGGTAATTTCGTTTGAATGTGACCATGACCATTTCAAACGAAATTAACAAGTTTAATTCCGCTTGAAATGGCCAATGCCACTTTCAGGCAAAATACCAAGTCTATATATAGGGGTCTTGCTGTGTCATTTAAAACGGAATTAGAACATTGTTTTCAGAGCCGAGGTGCTGCCGGATTGTTATCTGAATTGTAAAAGCTCAGGAAATCAATAAGAGAAGATAATTAGAAAGTATCAAGTTGTGTTACGTCAATTTCATTGATTCCGCCCTTGATTTTGATGTTGAACTCTTCAGATTGATTCGTTAGGGTCACAAGACGATCCAACAATTACAATCAAGGGGGTAACCAAGGGTATCAAAACCGTGAAAGCAATTATCAACGTGGTTACAACCAAAGTGGAAATGGGGGTGGTGCTTCAAACTCTCAAGGTGATAATTCATTAAGATCCAAACTTGATGCTGTTATGAATGCTATCAACCATTCAAATCAAGAGACGAAGAAAGAGTTTGAGGTACGAGATAAATCCCATAAGGTGTTGGAGAAGCAAGTGGGCCAACTCACGGAGGAGATGGCTCAAATGAGGGGAAGCATGGGAAAGCTTCCAAGTGACACTACGGTGAACCCTAAGCATCAAGGGTCAAGCTCGAAGAACATACGTGAGGTACCAATTAATAAAATAACTTTACGTAGTGGTCGAGTCATAGATAACGGTGTCAAAACACCATCACCCCAGTTTGTTGAAGGGGTGGTGGAAGATGCTAATGAGGATGAACGTGAGGATGGTCAAACAGGTCAAAACAAAAATGATTTAAAAAATAATAACACACCCGTTGTACCCATCCCCGTCCCTAAGGCTAAGGAAACGGGTGTGGAGGTTAATACCGCTCTGTATCCCGAAGCATTGAAGGGACCCGTGAAAAAGGTTGTAAACAAAAGAGGTCCACAACAAGAAGAGTTGTTGGAAATTTTCAAACAAGTAAAAATTAATGTACCTCTTTTGGATGAAATCAAGCAAGTACAGTCGTATGCTAAGTACTTTAAGGAGTTGTGTACCCAGAAATGAACTCATAAATTTCCTAAAAAATTAGATTTAACCGAAAATCTGAGTTCGATTCTCTTGGGTGCGCTTCCACCTAAGCTCCAAGATCCGGGTGCGCCTATCATTTCAATTCAAGTAGGCGATTTTAAAATCAACCGGGTGCTTCTAGATCTTGGTGCTAGCGTGAGCATTCTACCGGGTAGTTTGTATGACCAATACGAGTTTGGTCCACTTCAATCATCAAACACCACCGTGGTGTTAGCCGATTTGACACCCAAACTACCCCGTGGAATTGTCTCGGATGTGATAGTAAAAATCGAGGATTTTTACTATCCGGCGGACTTTTTAGTACTTGATTATGTGGCCAAGGACCCAACCAAGCAACCTACGGTGATTTTGGGTAGACCGTTCTTAGCAACCACAAATTCTCAAATTGATTGTAAAACAGGAACGGTTGACATGACATTTGGAAACCGAAGGTTGAGGTTGCATGTTTTTTCCGGACTGATGAACCCTCCAGTTGACGATGAATGCTATATGGCGGACATTGTTGACACGTGTATACCTCTTTGCGACACAGTCGTGGATGGGGAAAACACAATGGAGGATTGTTATATGTTTGACAGGTCATAGGTGGAGATGAAAAGGGAGCATAGACGAGGAGGTGAAGAGTTTGGAGGTGCTTGCGGTTAAAGAGGGAAAACCGACATGGATGCACCAAGTTGAGAGTTTACCATAGAGCATTGACACCAAATTGAAGCCGTCATTGGTAGAGCCTCTAGAGGTCGAATTGAAGGCGTTGCTGTCACGACCCCCGACCCACCCTGGACGAAATCAGGAGCCGCGAACAGCCACGTGGTACCGGTGATTAAAAAAAAATATTGCAGCGGAAATTTCATCAGGACCGTGAGTTAGGAAAAATACCAGAGTTTAGAAAACACCGGATTTTATTTATTAAATAGATGGGATAAACCCATGTTTTACAATGGTAGCTTTGATAAAGATAAATTTAATTACATAAAACAATATTTCTTAATTTGATTTAATTAATAAATAAGCCACTTCTTGATGCCTTTCAGTGCCGTATCCATCTCTTATTCCAATCTACTGTAATTACCTGAAACGTGTTTTAAAAAGGTTTTGTCAGCAGGAAATACTGAGTGAATCATTCTATTTACTAAAACGACTCATTTGTTATAAATTACAGTATTAAGAGAGATTACAATGTTTCTGATATCAACCAACTACCCACAGTATTTGTCACTCAACCCATTGGCCCATTCGTCCAATGGTGTCTGTGACTATGGTCATATCACCCCTTGGCTAACTCGTTGTCCAATGGTGAAGATTATCAAGTAATGTATACAAAACCCCACATACCGGCTGTAACTTGGTGATTACATATACTTAATCACTGTAATTATAACTTTGAAATAAACATGCTTTTGTAAATAGATTTGATAAAAAGAGAATGACTCACATTATAATCATGCAGATTCATACGACCAAAGTTTAGTCTACAGATAAGCCTTGATATATTGCAGATTTATACAGGCAGAGTTTAGCCTATTGATTTAGCCTTGTAACTTAGTGCACACGAACTTGGTAAGTAACTAATACAGCATTTACGATAACTCACGAGATTAAAACCCTCACAACGAATGACAAAGTGCAATCACTTAAACATCCATCGGATTCACAACGAATGACAGAGTATTCCCCGAGTTCGGGTGGTACTCAAACATCCTGTCGGAATCACGACTAATGACAAAGGATAGCGCTTAAACATCCGGTCGGATAGTTTAAATCGATCGGACATTGAATCGTAGCAGCGATCAAGTTAATACCATGAATCGTAGCAGCGTTTCGTGCTAAGTGTGTGTTTTTAGAGTATTTGGACGCTATCTCAGTGCACAGAACGAATTTGGACGTCGAACCAACGCAGAAAGCTAAGTGCCAACCTCCCCTATTTATACTGAAAAATTGTCCCCCTCGCGTGTCGCGAGGGGTCCATGTGGTTCCGTCGCGTGGCGCGACGGGTCGGATTTTAACATAAGGTTGCCACGTGTCTTGGTAATCTAGCTGAGTCGACGGTTCGTGAAAATTCGAATTACACGTAAAACTGTGATGATAATATCGAATGGGAAATGCCCCCTTGAGTTTTAGGGGCCCTGATCCTGATTCTGATTGTTATGAAAATTTTAAGGTTTATGCTGAATTACTTGGGTGTCTCAATTAGAGTTTCTTAGTGAATAAAATATAATAATAATAATAATAATAATAAAAATATAATAGTTTTGATGAGAGTTGTTATGGTTTGAGACATTTTTTAATATAATTATATTATAAAGAAAAAAGGAATAAAATAGTGAGAAAAGAGAATGGACCCACTTTGTAACTTTAGGGTTTAACTAGAAAGCCTTTTGATATAAATTTTGGGTATAACTTCTGAGTTATTTAAAAATATATAATGCACTCGTGTTAAGTATAATACCCCTAATTCAACATTGTCCCTATGTCACGAGACAGAACCCCAACAACTTAGTCGGGCAGAGCCCTGACATATGTTATGAGGCTCAGATCAATCGGACCGGGTAGCGGTGATCGGGAGTTAAAACCCTTAAAACAAGACAGGGCTTTATTATTAAAAAAAATACAATAATTAAACACTAGAAAAGAAAAAGATGGAAAGGTTGGCGAAAGAAAAAGAATTTGAACAGGTAACATAGAACTATGCTAGACTATTTATACTTAAAATTTTACTTGGAGGCTAAGTTTCACTTACTGCCACGTACATATAGTTCAATATGCTGATATGTTTTGTATGTGCCAAACATGGCCACGTACACAGTATATATATTGAATTAAATTTAATGTTAATTATTTTATTTATTATATTTTATCTTTTCGAATACATGCATATATCTAAAATCAATTGTAAGTTAACTTTATTTATTATTTTATTACTTATTTATTTCTACGTATAACTAAAAGTAATTTTAGTTTTTATTATTTTTATTCTTATATTTCATATGAAATGTTTTAATTATTATTATTATTATTATTATACTTAATTTAACTGCTTTATTTATTTGGCGTGTATAACTTTTAAAATATAACATTCTAGAAAATAATAAATATATCACCAGTACGAGAATATTTTTGTCTACATTTGGGTCTAAGTTTCATTAAAAACAGAGTAGGTTCAAAATACAATGTATTTTTATATTTTAATTATTATATGGTTCCTAGGCCCGTCCAGATACTTCATATTTCTAGTAGTCAACTTACCCGTAATCTACCCGTCTAATAATATAAATTTTTATATACTTTTATTTTATTAGAAAGGTCAACCATATACAGGCCAATTGTTTATATTATTTTAACCAACTATATAAAATAGTGTTTTAAAACTATTTGGGTTGAATATTTATAGTAAAAATAAACTAGTTACTAGTTACTAGTGGTTAATAAATTTAACTAAACTTATAATTCTTATGATAAAATTAGGGATGTTACATTCTCCCCACCTTGTTTTAAATCTCGTCCTCGAGATTTTGGTTACGATATTTCTTTTAGATTTATGTCATATTTTAGTCAATAAAAACAATATTAAGGTAGATGACACAGAATTAAAATATCAAATTTTGTGAATATGAGTTGTACAATAAGTAGGATTTAATGGTTTAGTTCAAGAAATCGATGACAAACGAATGAGATGAAATGATATAATTTCCAAAGTGACTAGGTTCAAGCCAAAAGATATATGATCAATAGATATTTTAAAATGAATATGAAGGACTTTTAGAATTAATAAAATTCTTTATTAAAAGAAAGCTTACTTTGATTGGCAACTGAAGAAGATTTAAAATGGACAGGTTCAAAAAGCATGAAAAATGATTTGTCAAATATTTATGATATGAGAAAATCAAAGTGTTGAGAGGAGTGAATTGCAAAGATACAGCAAAAGTCAATAAAGTTAGTGTATCATTGTTTAGAGTTCCAATTTGTTTTAATTGTGAAACAATGTGATAGTACACTATTAGTGACCATATTTTTCATACTATGTTCTAGAGATCGAAATATAATAAGAACAAGTTGTTTTGGCATGACCAGCCATTATATTATATTTGTAAAGCAATTGTACTATATGTTATTTGTGTTCCTGTCTGAACTGTATCTTATAAATATTATGTAATATATATTATTTGTTATATATATATATATATATATATATATATATATATATATTTACTATATGTAAATGATCACTACTTTTAAATAAATATTATTTTAGTATTTTACTATACTATGTAAAATAACTTATATTTACTTATGTAATATATATTACATAATACCGTAATGAAATTATTACAAAATATTTTAGTATTATTATTTTGTAAAAGAAATCACTATTATTTATAACGTTTAATGAAAATTGTAAAATAAAGGTGTAAAAATATTTATTGTACAAAAATATTTGTAAAATATTTTGTAAATATATAACACTTAATAGGTTGATTCTATGTGATTACTTATTTTCATTTTGAAACCATATAACGTTGTGAATGTATTTACAAATGTTGTAAATAAGTGAAAACGAAGACTATTCTTATATATTACAATGTTCACCTAACCCAATATAATTGATGACTACCATATTATTCTTATATGGTTATTTTCTTGCCAAAGCGTTACGGTACATAGTTACCACAAAACATGTGATAGACAATTATTTATATAATTTTATTTATCTCTCTAACTCTTGTATTATTTTATGAAAATATATCTTCTCTTTACAGTATAAACTAAATATATTTTTATATATAATTAAGATTTACTAAATAAGTATGATGACTTTATATATATTAACTAGTCATTATCATGGTTGGATATTGGTTAGTGCTGCCTTGTTTAAGCATAGGTGGCCAGTCCATGCCTAACTAAGGCTATGCTACCCAATACCTGCCCTTGAAAATAACCCTAGTACTTAAAAATAATAATTACTAATATTAATTACCAATAATAAATAAATATACATTTTAAATGAGAGTATACCCCAAACATAGTTTTATACATATATATAAAAATATAAATTCTTTTACCTTAATGGTTTCACAAAATTTATTGACTTGATATCAAAGAGTTATCGTTTTGTAATAATGTGGTTTATAGTGCAAAGAAAAACAAAATGATATTTGAGTTTGGATAAAATAATAAATCGGAATGAAGTCCTCCAGTGGTCTTCATAAATTAAACGAACCACATGCATAACAAACAATGCATGTGTAACGTGTGGATTTACCAAGAAATGAAATAGATCAATATTTGCTATTATGAAAGAAATCCTCATGGTATGATGACTGATGTGTGTAAAATGCAACATATAAATTACATCAATTAAGGCATAAAACTAACCCTTTTTAAGTACTAATATTGGAAAAAGAGTGTTTTTGTCTTCCTTTTGTATTTTCAGGATTAAATGAGCTCAAAAACACAAAAGAAGCAAAAAGACAGCTAATTCCAACATAAATACAAGGAAAGGAACACTAGTGGACTGCCCGACCCCTCAACGGCATCTTCCCAAGCAAAATAGAGAAGACAGAAGGCTGAACACGCCCCGTGCTCAGCCAGCACGGGGCCGTGCCCAAGAAGCAGCAGAAAAGACAAACCTATAGAAGCTTCTATTGCCCACTACGGGCCGTGTCCAGCGGACACGGGGGCGTGTCGAAAGTACAGCAGGCGCATTAATTGTAATTGCGAATTACAATTAATGAGGAGAGAGAGTGTCAGACAGGCACGGGGCCGTGCCCAGCGGACACGGGGCCGTGCCCAGCTCTCTGTTCAGCCTATAAATAGGAGTGCTTGGATTCATTTCAACTCATCCCTTGGCACACCACCTCTCTCACACTTCATCCACCACCCAGCACCACCATAACACCATCATCCACCACCATCATCCATTGTCCATCGTAGAGTGTGTGAGTCGTCTCGGGATCCAAGATTGATCGTAAGAGTTCTTGACAATCAAGGCCATGTTTGCCTAAGTCTCTTACATCACTTGGTGAAGACAAAGTGTCTAGTATAATACTTTTTATTTATAATCTTTTGAACTTTTTATTTGGTTTTGTATTAATGACTTTAATAACTAGTTACTTATGTTGAAGGTGATCTTTCCTTATCGTTTGTCCATGGTGTCTTGGCATTATTTTACTGTCTATATAAAATAAAGGATTTTCACCATTCATATCTCCACGGTCTATATGGAGGTATGTTGGCTACCTGGTCGGGGGTTAAGGGAACGGTTTGGTAAAGGTCTTGCCATTGTTCAGCGTTTAGAGGTCCTGCAATGGACCTGGGTCAAATTTAGTAGGACCTCCTTCAATGCTTCACGGTATTGGATGGCGGGGGTCCAAACTCTTTGACCCCTTCATAAGTTAACTACTATTAATACTATAACCCGGCTATTTAGGACTGTATCCCTGCTGACTCAGACTACTTAGCCGAGGGTAACGTCACCGCCAAAAGCGGGGCCTACCACAATACTGCATTAATAACTTAATTCATTATCTTCCAATAATCCACCCTTTTAGGATTGTATCCTTGCTGACTCAAACTACTGGGGTGAGGGTAACGTCACCTTCAAAAGAGGGGCCTACTACAATAACTAAGATAATCTCTTAATTATGTGCAAAAGTGCGGAAATAATCAAAGGTTATACTAGATACGAGTCGGAACCAAGTGATTCATCTTGTCTATCTGTTTTTTATTTTATTTTTATTTTCAGCATTTTAGTTAGTTTTTACTTTTCTTAGTTTAAAACATTTTTCTAAAACTTTTTATTTTGATTAGACGTTGAGGATAAACCGGTACTAAAAGCTCTTGTGTCCTTGGACGACCTCGGTATCTTACCAACGCTATACTACGCTCACGATGGGTGCACTTGCCCATATGTGTGTTTAGTGTTAGTAAAATATCGTGTTTTATAAATTTAAAACTTGGCTAAAATAAGTGTTAAAAGGGCTTAAAATATACACCTAATATATACGACACTTCACACGCATCAAGTTTTTGGCGCCGCTGCCGGGGACACAAGGATTTTAGGAAAGCTTAAAATCGACGGCCTAATCAGTTTTTCAAAACCTTTTCAAAACGGGCCCATATTTTTCTGCATTTTAGTTTAGTTTTGCATTTACAGTAGGTTGAACACGGGCCGTGCTCACTGAAAACGGGGCCGTGCTGCACATTTTCATAAAAACACCCAGTAACAGTAGCTTGAACACGGGCCGTGCTCACTGAACACGCCCCGTGCTCAACGAAATCAGTAAATTTAATTAAAACGCCCAGATACAGATCCTGAACACGGGGCCGTGTCCAGCCTCTGTTTCCGTTTTTATTTTTGTTTTCTGATCTCGAGACTCAGTTGTGGTCTGCTGAGTGATTCTTATGGATCAATACTCAGGAGGTTACAACAACACCTATGAGGAGGATGATTATAGGGGTAATTATTGCACTAATTGTCGTAACGCACGATCGGTTCAAAATAATCGCTCATATCAACCATCCAATTCATACACCTACTATGAGGAGCCCAGGTACGAGCCATCGACTTCATACACATCATATGAAGACCAAAGGTATGAACCTCCTCCCTCATACTCATATTTTGATGAACCAAGGTATGAGCCTTCATACTCATGCTTTGAGGAACCAAGATATGAGCCACCACCTTCATATGCTTATTATGAGGAACCATGGCGTGAACAACCCACCTCATATGAGTATTATGAAGAACAAAATTATGACCCTTATCCATCATATGCTTACAATGAAGAACAATGGTGTGAACCATCTACTTCATATGGGTATTATGAGGAACAAAGGGTCGAACAACCGGTTTCAAGCTTAGAAAATTCCGATTCTTTTTCTATAACCGAAGTGACCGATAGGATATTAGAACACATTAGAGTTATCGATCGTTGTATAAAAGAATCTCGCGCAAGGGAAGAGGAGTCCCGCGCAAGAGAAGAATTAAAAAAGGAAGAGATAACCGAAAGTGTAAAAATGGAAGAACAAATAAGTGAAAAACCAACACATGAGTTAAACAACGAAAAAGGTGAGTCCGACAACGTTAAAATTCAAGAAGAGTCTAATTTTGAAGAAATTAATCTCTTGTCACCTTCTTTTGAAAATCATTGTTTAGTACCCACTCATGCTAAGTTTTTAAAAGAGTTAAACACTAACACTAAAATTGACGAAACGGTAAGTGTTAAGTTAACTAATGATCAACCCTCGCTAATAAAAGAAGACCCATTTGAAATTAACATTACACCGGTTCCATGTTTCTTTCAAAATTCGTTTATTAGTAATGTCACAATTGATAAAGATCTTTGTGTTAACATAATGCCTAACTACATTTTCGAAAAATTAAGTATTAGTGATTTTTCTCCACTTCAAATACCCATTTTTCTATCCAATCGGAAAGTAATAAAATCAATCGGTATAGTTGAGGATGTATTGGTTCAAACAAATCAATTGGTAATCCCCACCGACTTTGTCATCCTCGATGACGCTCCTCTAGTGTTGGGACGACCATTTGTAAAAACTCACGAAGCTTTGAAAAACCGGAAATTCAACAATCTACCTCTTCAATTAGGGGCATTTAAAAGAAGTGTCGATCTTGAGCGATCAATGAAATATCCATTCGGCAATGACGACCCCCTAATTGAAGATGAGCCAGAACCACCCGATAAGGTGGGTCTAGCCAAGGACCCTTATAAACGTGGCGCACCACGGAGGCATTCCGCGGAACTATCCTTAGTTTAATTTAGATTAATTTTTATGTTTTCTAGTTAGTTTTAATTTTCAGGAATAAAACACACTCATGGTGGTAAGGGATGAAAAGGGGAACGAGAAAAATGACTTCATGCACAAGAACAAGGCAACCCGACAATCCTCTCCAATTCAGAAGGTTCAACACGGGCCGTGCCCAACCAACACGGCCCCGTGCTGAACCACCTGCAGAAAAACGCCCAGTTCAGGTAACTGGACACGGGCCGTGTTCACCCGGCACGCCCCCGTGTCCAGACTTCTGTTTCTCTTATTTTAATTTTGTTACTGGCACTTGAACACGGGGCCGTGCCCGGATAACACGGGGCCGTGTTCAGCGCCCAGTAACATAATTTTTTTGCTTTTTAACACTATTTTACACATCTAATCAACCTAAAAATTTATTTTTGGGACACATTGAGGACAATGTGTAATTTAAGTGTGGGGGGGATGCTAAAACCTTGAATTTTTTGCAAGTCCTAAACACAAGCCTTACACAAAACTCTATTGGAACCGCTAATCACCCCAAATTTTTTCAAAAATTTCATTTTTCTTACTTGTCTAGGTTCAATTCGGGAAATTCAAGTTCTCAAAAAGGTTATATTTTTACAAATTTACAACCAATAGCGTAGTGATAAAAAGAACCAACATAAGAAAATTATGAAAAGGCATGACAAACTTAGTTAAAATTTGATTATATATACTTGATCACATAAAAACCCATTCCCACAAAAGTGAGTTTTGAGCCTTTATTGAGCATACAATTACATATCATTAGACTAAATGCTCATTTTTCGTTTCTTGTGTGAATAGCCGCTTGGTTCTTACGACTCTAGAACTTGCCATGACGATACATTCTCGGTCCTTATCAACTTAAACCCGAGTAAGTAAGTGATGGAGGCATTAGGACTAACCCTTTTTATTCTACACCATTATTTTTCTTTTTCTTTTACCACCTACCCAAAAATTCCCCTAGTTAACCCCTTTGAGCCTAAACCTTTTCATTTCTTAACCCAACAACCTTTTACCCACCAAAACCCTTTTTCATTTTAACCCTTTGTTTTAGTAACAAGTTCGGTTTTTCGTAAGGTGATCCAAAAAAAAAAAAAAACTGTTGAGGATGAAGCAAAAATAAACAAACAAGTTCATCAAAAAAATAACTTTGTTTGAATAAAAGCTTCATCAAAATAAAGAATTACAAAAAATAGAAAATCTTACGAAAACCAACACTTGTTACGCTTTTCGTTTTTTTTACTAACCACTACCCCAACCACCTACCTTTAACCCAAGCCTAACCCTTAACCCACAAAGTCCTCTTGATATTTACAAAAGTATAAAAGTTAAAAAGGAGGAGGATTGATTGCTTGGCAAGCTTATGGTAGGAATAAGTTCCATGCCGCTCTCGAGTGATTCACTAAAAATACACCTTCGGCCGAGTGTGAGTGATTTCTCCCGTGAGGTATGTGAACTTGTATATAAATGAAATTTTAAAAAAGGCATATTATGCCCAAATAAGTAATTTCTCCTATGAAACGTTCCAAATAAATCATTGCGAATAGGATTGTAAATAAATAAAAGTAAACCCCAAAAAGATCTTGGATATCCCGACACTCTACGACAAGCCCAAAAAAAAAACCTTCTCTTCTACCTATTCCATTTGGGAGTGTAAGCCACATATTAAAGAGTTTTGCTTGAGGACAAGCAAACGTTCAAGTGTGGGGGTATTTGATGTGTGTAAAATGCAATATATAAATTACATCAATTAAGGCATAAAACTAACCCTTTTTAAGTACTAATATTGGAAAAAGAGTGTTTTTGTCTTCCTTTTGTATTTTCAGGATTAAATGAGCTCAAAAACACAAAAGAAGCAAAAAGACAGCTAATTCCAACATAAATACAAGGAAAGGAGCACTAGTGGACTGCCCGACCCCTCAACGGCATCTTCCCAAGCAAAATAGAGAAGACAGAAGGCTGAACACGCCCCGTGCTCAGCCAGCACGGGGCCGTGCCCAAGAAGCAGCAGAAAAGACAAACCTATAGAAGCTTCTATTGCCCACCACGGGCCGTGTCCAGCGGACACGGGGGCGTGTCGAAAGTACAGCAGGCGCATTAATTGTAATTGCGAATTACAATTAATGAGGAGAGAGAGTGTCAGACAGGCACGGGGCCGTGCCCAGCGGACACGGGGCCGTGCCCAGCTCTCTGTTCAGCCTATAAATAGGAGTGCTTGGATTCATTTCAACTCATCCCTTGGCACACCACCTCTCTCACACTTCATCCACCACCCAGCACCACCATAACACCATCATCCACCACCATCATCCATTGTCCATCGTAGAGTGTGTGAGTCGTCTCGGGATCCAAGATTGATCGTAAGAGTTCTTGACAATCAAGGCCATGTTTGCCTAAGTCTCTTACATCACTTGGTGAAGACAAAGTGTCTAGTATAATACTTTTTATTTATAATCTTTTGCACTTTTTATTTGGTTTTGTATTAATGACTTTAATAACTAGTTACTTATGTTGAAGGTGATCTTTCCTTATCGTTTGTCCATGGTGTCTTGGCATTATTTTACTGTCTATATAAAATAAAGGATTTTCACCATTCATATCTCCACGGTCTATATGGAGGTATGTTGGCTACCTGGTCGGGGGTTAAGGGAACGGTTTGGTAAAGGTCTTGCCATTGTTCAGCGTTTAGAGGTCCTGCAATGGACCTGGGTCAAATTTAGTAGGACCTCCTTCAATGCTTCACGGTATTGGATGGCGGGGGTCCAAACTCTTTGACCCCCTCATAAGTTAACTACTATTAATACTATAACCCGGCTATTTAGGACTGTATCCCTGCTGACTCAGACTACTTAGCCGAGGGTAACGTCACCGCCAAAAGCGGGGCCTACCACAATACTGCATTAATAACTTAATTCATTATCTTCCAATAATCCACCCTTTTAGGATTGTATCCTTGCTGACTCAAACTACTGGGGTGAGGGTAACGTCACCTTCAAAAGAGGGGCCTACTACAATAACTAAGATAATCTCTTAATTATGTGCAAAAGTGCGGAAATAATCAAAGGTTATACTAGATACGAGTCGGAACCAAGTGATTCATCTTGTCTATCTGTTTTTTATTTTCAGCATTTTAGTTAGTTTTTACTTTTCTTAGTTTAAAACATTTTTCTAAAACTTTTTATTTTGATTAGACGTTGAGGATAAACCGGTACTAAAAGCTCTTGTGTCCTTGGATGACCTCGGTATCTTACCAACGCTATACTACGCTCACGATGGGTGCACTTGCCCATATGTGTGTTTAGTGTTAGTAAAATATCGTGTTTTATAAATTTAAAACTTGGCTAAAATAAGTGTTAAAAGGGCTTAAAATATACACCTAATATATACGACACTTCACACGCATCAAGTTTTTGGCGCCGCTGCCGGGGACACAAGGATTTTAGGAAAGCTTAAAATCGACGGCCTAATCAGTTTTTCAAAACCTTTTCAAAACGGGCCCATATTTTTCTGCATTTTAGTTTAGTTTTGCATTTACAGTAGGTTGAATACGGGCCGTGCTCACTGAAAACGGGGCCGTGCTGCACATTTTCATAAAAACACCCAGTAACAGTAGCTTGAACACGGGCCGTGCTCACTGAACACGCCCCGTGCTCAACGAAATCAGTAAATTTAATTAAAACGCCCAGATACAGATCCTGAACACGGGGCCGTGTCCACTGAACACGGGGCCGTGTCCAGCCTCTGTTTCCGTTTTTATTTTTGTTTTCTGATCTCGAGACTCAGTTGTGGTCTGCTGAGTGATTCTTATGGATCAATACTCAGGAGGTTACAACAACACCTATGAGGAGGATGATTATAGGGGTAATTATTGCACTAATTGTCGTAACGCACGATCGGTTCAAAATAATCGCTCATATCAACCATCCAATTCATACACCTACTATGAGGAGCCCAGGTACGAGCCATCGACTTCATACACATCATATGAAGACCAAAGGTATGAACCTCCTCCCTCATACTCATATTTTGATGAACCAAGGTATGAGCCTTCATACTCATGCTTTGAGGAACCAAGATATGAGCCACCACCTTCATATGCTTATTATGAGGAACCATGGCGTGAACAACCCACCTCATATGAGTATTATGAAGAACAAAATTATGACCCTTATCCATCATATGCTTACAATGAAGAACAATGGTGTGAACCATCTACTTCATATGGGTATTATGAGGAACAAAGGGTCGAACAACCGGTTTCAAGCTTAGAAAATTCCGATTCTTTTTCTATAACCGAAGTGACCGATAGGATATTAGAACACATTAGAGTTATCGATCGTTGTATAAAAGAATCTCGCGCAAGGGAAGAGGAGTCCCGCGCAAGAGAAGAATTAAAAAAGGAAGAGATAACCGAAAGTGTAAAAATGGAAGAACAAATAAGTGAAAAACCAACACATGAGTTAAACAACGAAAAAGGTGAGTCCGACAACGTTAAAATTCAAGAAGAGTCTAATTTTGAAGAAATTAATCTCTTGTCACCTTCTTTTGAAAATCATTGTTTAGTACCCACTCATGCTAAGTTTTTAAAAGAGTTAAACACTAACACTAAAATTGACGAAACGGTAAGTGTTAAGTTAACTAATGATCAACCCTCGCTAATAAAAGAAGACCCATTTGAAATTAACATTACACCGGTTCCATGTTTCTTTCAAAATTCGTTTATTAGTAATGTCACAATTGATAAAGATCTTTGTGTTAACATAATGCCTAACTACATTTTCGAAAAATTAAGTATTAGTGATTTTTCTCCACTTCAAATACCCATTTTTCTATCCAATCGGAAAGTAATAAAATCAATCGGTATAGTTGAGGATGTATTGGTTCAAACAAATCAATTGGTAATCCCCACCGACTTTGTCATCCTCGATGACGCTCCTCTAGTGTTGGGACGACCATTTGTAAAAACTCACGAAGCTTTGAAAAACCGGAAATTCAACAATCTACCTCTTCAATTAGGGGCATTTAAAAGAAGTGTCGATCTTGAGCGATCAATGAAATATCCATTCGGCAATGACGACCCCCTAATTGAAGATGAGCCAGAACCACCCGATAAGGTGGGTCTAGCCAAGGACCCTTATAAACGTGGCGCACCACGGAGGCATTCCGCGGAACTATCCTTAGTTTAATTTAGATTAATTTTTATGTTTTCTAGTTAGTTTTAATTTTCAGGAATAAAACACACTCATGGTGGTAAGGGATGAAAAGGGGAACGAGAAAAATGACTTCATGCACAAGAACAAGGCAACCCGACAATCCTCTCCAATTCAGAAGGTTCAACACGGGCCGTGCCCAACCAACACGGCCCCGTGCTGAACCACCTGCAGAAAAACGCCCAGTTCAGGTAACTGGACACGGGCCGTGTTCACCCGGCACGCCCCCGTGTCCAGACTTCTGTTTCTCTTATTTTAATTTTGTTACTGGCACTTGAACACGGGGCCGTGCCCGGATAACACGGGGCCGTGTTCAGCGCCCAGTAACATAATTTTTTTGCTTTTTAACACTATTTTACACATCTAATCAACCTAAAAATTTATTTTTGGGACACATTGAGGACAATGTGTAATTTAAGTGTGGGGGGGATGCTAAAACCTTGAATTTTTTGCAAGTCCTAAACACAAGCCTTACACAAAACTCTATTGGAACCGCTAATCACCCCAAATTTTTTCAAAAATTTCATTTTTCTTACTTGTCTAGGTTCAATTCGGGAAATTCAAGTTCTCAAAAAGGTTATATTTTTACAAATTTACAACCAATAGCGTAGTGATAAAAAGAACCAACATAAGAAAATTATGAAAAGGCATGACAAACTCAGTTAAAATTTGATTATATATACTTGATCACATAAAAACCCATTCCCACAAAAGTGAGTTTTGAGCCTTTATTGAGCATACAATTACATATCATTAGACTAAATGCTCATTTTTCGTTTCTTGTGTGAATAGCCGCTTGGTTCTTACGACTCTAGAACTTGCCATGACGATACATTCTCGGTCCTTATCAACTTAAACCCGAGTAAGTAAGTGATGGAGGCATTAGGACTAACCCTTTTTATTCTACACCATTATTTTTCTTTTTCTTTTACCACCTACCCAAAAATTCCCCTAGTTAACCCCTTTGAGCCTAAACCTTTTCATTTCTTAACCCAACAACCTTTTACCCACCAAAACCCTTTTTCATTTTAACCCTTTGTTTTAGTAACAAGTTCGGTTTTTCGTAAGGTGATCCAAAAAAAAAAAAAAACTGTTGAGGATGAAGCAAAAATAAACAAACAAGTTCATCAAAAAAATAACTTTGTTTGAATAAAAGCTTCATCAAAATAAAGAATTACAAAAAATAGAAAATCTTACGAAAACCAACACTTGTTACGCTTTTCGTTTTTTTTTACTAACCACTACCCCAACCACCTACCTTTAACCCAAGCCTAACCCTTAACCCACAAAGTCCTCTTGATATTTACAAATGTATAAAAGTTAAAAAGGAGGAGGATTGATTGCTTGGCAAGCTTATGGTAGGAATAAGTTCCATGCCGCTCTCGAGTGATTCACTAAAAATACACCTTCGGCCGAGTGTGAGTGATTTCTCCCGTGAGGTATGTGAACTTGTATATAAATGAAATTTTAAAAAAGGCATATTATGCCCAAATAAGTAATTTCTCCTATGAAACGTTCCAAATAAATCATTGCGAATAGGATTGTAAATAAATAAAAGTAAACCCCAAAAAGATCTTGGATATCCCGACACTCTACGACAAGCCCAAAAAAAAACCTTCTCTTCTACCTATTCCATTTGGGAGTGTAAGCCACATATTAAAGAGTTTTGCTTGAGGACAAGCAAAAGTTCAAGTGTGGGGGTATTTGATGTGTGTAAAATGCAACATATAAATTACATCAATTAAGGCATAAAACTAACCCTTTTTAAGTACTAATATTGGAAAAAGAGTGTTTTTGTCTTCCTTTTGTATTTTCAGGATTAAATGAGCTCAAAAACACAAAAGAAGCAAAAAGACAGCTAATTCCAACATAAATACAAGGAAAGGAGCACTAGTGGACTGCCCGACCCCTCAACGGCATCTTCCCAAGCAAAATAGAGAAGACAGAAGGCTGAACACGCCCCGTGCTCAGCCAGCACGGGGCCGTGCCCAAGAAGCAGCAGAAAAGACAAACCTATAGAAGCTTCTATTGCCCACCACGGGCCGTGTCCAGCGGACACGGGGGCGTGTCGAAAGTACAGCAGGCGCATTAATTGTAATTGCGAATTACAATTAATGAGGAGAGAGAGTGTCAGACAGGCACGGGGCCGTGCCCAGCTCTCTGTTCAGCCTATAAATAGGAGTGCTTGGATTCATTTCAACTCATCCCTTGGCACACCACCTCTCTCACACTTCATCCACCACCCAGCACCACCATAACACCATCATCCACCACCATCATCCATTGTCCATCGTAGAGTGTGTGAGTCGTCTCGGGATCCAAGATTGATCGTAAGAGTTCTTGACAATCAAGGCCATGTTTGCCTAAGTCTCTTACATCACTTGGTGAAGACAAAGTGTCTAGTATAATACTTTTTATTTATAATCTTTTGCACTTTTTATTTGGTTTTGTATTAATGACTTTAATAACTAGTTACTTATGTTGAAGGTGATCTTTCCTTATCGTTTGTCCATGGTGTCTTGGCATTATTTTACTGTCTATATAAAATAAAGGATTTTCACCATTCATATCTCCACGGTCTATATGGAGGTATGTTGGCTACCTGGTCGGGGGTTAAGGGAACGGTTTGGTAAAGGTCTTGCCATTGTTCAGCGTTTAGAGGTCCTGCAATGGACCTGGGTCAAATTTAGTAGGACCTCCTTCAATGCTTCACGGTATTGGATGGCGGGGGTCCAAACTCTTTGACCCCCTCATAAGTTAACTACTATTAATACTATAACCCGGCTATTTAGGACTGTATCCCTGCTGACTCAGACTACTTAGCCGAGGGTAACGTCACCGCCAAAAGCGGGGCCTACCACAATACTGCATTAATAACTTAATTCATTATCTTCCAATAATCCACCCTTTTAGGATTGTATCCTTGCTGACTCAAACTACTGGGGTGAGGGTAACGTCACCTTCAAAAGAGGGGCCTACTACAATAACTAAGATAATCTCTTAATTATGTGCAAAAGTGCGGAAATAATCAAAGGTTATACTAGATACGAGTCGGAACCAAGTGATTCATCTTGTCTATCTGTTTTTTATTTTATTTTTATTTTCAGCATTTTAGTTAGTTTTTACTTTTCTTAGTTTAAAACATTTTTCTAAAACTTTTTATTTTGATTAGACGTTGAGGATAAACCGGTACTAAAAGCTCTTGTGTCCTTGGACGACCTCGGTATCTTACCAACGCTATACTACGCTCACGATGGGTGCACTTGCCCATATGTGTGTTTAGTGTTAGTAAAATATCGTGTTTTATAAATTTAAAACTTGGCTAAAATAAGTGTTAAAAGGGCTTAAAATATACACCTAATATATACGACACTTCACACGCATCAATGACATTTAGGGAAAGTAAAAACACGAAAGTCAACTTATTATATGCAGAAGTCAGAATTTCTATGAAAGAAATATAAGAACTTTATCTGGAATTTCGTATGATAACCGTGGTTAAGTGACATTACTAGGAAATGTTGAATAAAATAAAATAAGGATTTAGCAAAGGTATATGATTCCTTTTTATAGTGATAATAATTATGTCTCTGATTATACTGTACACCGATGGTTGTGAAATCTTGTTACAACGTACCTTAGCGAAATTCATGTCGCTTGTAGGATCGCGTGGTAAAGTGCTTCTTTTTTATTAATAGTTCTTCTACTGACGGAATTAGCATTGGTGTCATCGTGCTCAATTTATATTTTCAAAAGGTCTTGCCTTGGAAGTCGTGTGTGATATACTTCAACGTCTGTGGATGTAAAATTTTAAGTTTCATGTGTTTTCTTGTGCACTAGCACAACTTTACATGCTTCTTACTTGCATTAATAGTCTATGATAATGCATTTAGAAATTCTTTATATTTTTGATGGTGTTTCAACTTAAAGGGGTTTCCATTGTTTATTTTGTCACACTAGCTACGAGACAGATGATCAAACGAAGTAATGTTTGATATCAGAAAAGAGATTCCTAATAAAGAAATCTAGACACAGATGCTTGTGCTTTATTCCAAATTGTCAATCCTTATGGTTTTTGGATTTCCTTATAGATATACCTATCTATATAATCACATATTTCACATTCTGAAATAAACATACCATTTATCAGGTCAATGTATTTAACAGATTCATATTTCCAAAAACAAGTCAGATATCAAATCATGATACTATTTAGGGAAATCTTGTCACTTGTTTGACATATTATATACCCCGTCTTATCTGATTCGCGCCGGAGAGGTAATTTCAGTATATCCGGACAAACTGGAGAGTCTTGTTACACCATACCCAGTCTTGCCGGAGAAAATTTCCTATTTCCCATAAATAGTATCTTTTCAAAAGTGCCTCTTTTATTAGGGCTTTTATCCAGAACCAAGGAAACTTGTATTTCCCGTAACATATCTTATTCTAGCCCATGTAATATCAATAAGCAATATTTAAATGTTATTGCTTATTTATCATATCTTGCAATATTCTAATTACCATTCTTATGGCATACCAAAACTCATCATACTTTATTCACATAAGTACTTATCTTATCTTGAAGTTTTATACTAAGGCATCTTTTCTTAAGTTCAAGGCTAAATACTATCCTGTGTGCTACCAGTTAACAGCAATCTCCTAACTCTTTTATTTAGGTATTATTATTACAACATTTATTGGCTTTAAGCAGTGGCTCTGATACCACCTTCTGTCACGACCCCCGACCCACCCTGGACGAAATCGGGAGCCGTGAACAGCCACGTGGTACCGGTGATTAAAAAAAAAAAAATTGCAGCGGAAATTTCATCAGGACCGTGAGTTAGGAAAAATATCAGAGTTTAGAAAACACCGGATTTTATTTATTAAATAGATGGGATAAACCCATGTTTTACAATGGTAGCTTTGATAAAGATAAATTTAATTACATAAAACAATATTTCTTAATTTGATTTAATTAATAAATAAGCCACTTCTTGATGCCTTTCAGTGCCGTATCCATCTATTATTCCAATCTACTGTAATTACCTGAAACGTGTTTTAAAAATGTTTTGTCAGCAGGAAATACTGAGTGAATCATTCTATTTACTAAAACGACTCATTTGTTATAAATTACAGTATTAAGAGAGATTACAATGTTTCTGATATCAACCAACTACCCACAGTATTTGTCACTCAACCCATTGGCCCATTCGTCCAATGGTGTCTGTGACTATGGTCATATCACCCCTTGGCTAACTCGTTGTCCAATGGTGAAGATTATCAAGTAATGTATACAAAACCCCACATACCGGCTGTAACTTGGTGATTACATATACTTAATCACTGTAATTATAACTTTGAAATAAACATGCTTTTGTAAATAGATTTGATAAAAAGAGAATGACTCACATTATAATCATGCAGATTCATACGACCAAAGTTTAGTCTACAGATAAGCCTTGATATATTGCAGATTTATACAGGCAGAGTTTAGCCTATTGATTTAGCCTTGTAACTTAGTGCACACGAACTTGGTAAGTAACTAATACAGCATTTACGATAACTCACGAGATTAAAACCCTCACAACGAATGACAAAGTGCAATCACTTAAACATCCATCGGATTCACAACGAAAGACGGAGTATTCCCCGAGTTCGGGTGGTACTCAAACATCCTGTCGGAATCACGACTAATGACAAAGGATAGCGCTTAAACATCCGGTCGGATAGTTTAAATCGATCGGACATTGAATCGTAGCAGCGATCAAGTTAATACCATGAATCGTAGCAGCGTTTCGTGCTAAGTGTGTGTTTTTAGAGTATTTGGACGCTATCTTAGTGCACAGAACGAATTTGGACGTCGAACCAACGCAGAAAGCTAAGTGCCAACCTCCCCTATTTATACTGAAAAATTGTCCCCCTCGCGTGTCGCGAGGGGTCCATGTGGTTCCGTCGCGTGGCGCGACGGGTCGGATTTTAACATAAGGTTGCCACGTGTCTTGGTAATCTAGCTGAGTCGACGGTTCGTGAAAATTCGAATTACACGTAAAACTGTGATGATAATATCGAATGGGAAATGCCCCCCTTGAGTTTTAGGGGCCCTGATCCTGATTCTGATTGTTATGAAAATTTTAAGGTTTATGCAGAATTACTTGGGTGTCTCAATTAGAGTTTCTTAGTGAATAAAATATAATAATAATAATAATAATAATAATAATAATAATAATAAAAATATAATAGTTTTGATGAGAGTTGTTATGGTTTGGGACATTTTTTAATATAATTATATTATAAAGAAAAAGGGAATAAAATAGTGAGAAAAGAGAATGGACCCACTTTGTAACTTTAGGGTTTAACTAGAAAGCCTTTTGATATAAATTTTGGGTATAACTTCTGAGCTATTTAAAAATATATAATGCACTCGTGTTAAGTATAATACCCCTAATTCAACCTTGTCCCTATGTCACGAGACAGAACCCCAACAACTTAGTCGGGCAGAGCCCTGACATATGTTATGAGGCTCAGATCAATCGGACCGGGTAGCGGTGATCGGGAGTTAAAACACTTAAAACAAGACAGGGCTTTATTATTAAAAAAAATACAATAATTAAACACTAGAAAAGAAAAAGATGGAAAGGTTGGCGAAAGAAAAAGAATTTGAACAGGTAACATAGAACTATGCTAGACTATTTATACTTAAAATTTTACTTGGAGGCTAAGTATATATATTGAATTAAATTTAATGTTAATTATTTTATTTATTATATTTTATCTTTTCGAATACATGCATATATCTAAAATCAATTGTAAGTTAACTTTATTTATTATTTTATTACTTATTTCTTTCTACGTATAACTAAAAGTAATTTTAGTTTTTATTATTTTTATTCTTATATTTCATATGAAATGTTTTAATTATTATTATTATTATACTTAATTTAACTGCTTTATTTATTTGGCGTGTATAACTTTTAAAATATAACATTCTAGAAAATAATAAATATATCACCAGAACGAGAATATTTTTGTCTACATTTGAGTCTAAGTTTCATTAAAAACAGAGTGGGTTCAAAATACAATGTATTTTTATATTTTAATTATTATATGGTTCCTAGGCCCGTCCAGGTACTTCATATTTCTAGTAGTCAACTTACCCGTAATCTACCCGTCTAATAATATAAATTTTTATATACTTTTATTTTATTAGAAAAGTCAACCATATACAGGCCAATTGTTTATATTATTTTAACCAACTATATAAAATAGTGTTTTAAAACTATTTGGGTTGAATATTTATAGTAAAAATAAACTAGTTACTAGTGGTTAATAAATTTAACTAAACTTATAATTCTTATGATAAAATTAGGGATGTTACAGTTGCCAAAGCATCTCAAGTATGCTTATGTTGGTGAAGGCAACACACTCCCGGTTATCATTGCATCAAACTTAACCGAGGAGCAAGAGGAGAAGTTGATGGGTGTTTTGGTCACCAATCGGGCGGTGATTGGATGGACCATTGTGGATTTGAAGGGAATTAGTCCCTCGGTAGTGATGCACAAGATCATCACGGAAGATGGCATGAGTCCTTCTCGCGACACACAACGGAAATTAAATCCGAACATGCGAGAAGTCGTTAAGAAGGAGGTATTGAAGTGGCTAGATGCGGGTATCATATACCCTATTTCGGATAACCAATGGGTAAGCCTGACACAAACAGTTCCTAAGAAAGCGGGCATTCAAGTCGTCACAAATGACGCAGGTGAAGAGGTCGTCACTCGGCCGGTAACCGGGTGGCGTATTTGTATTGACTATAGGAAGTTAAATGCAGCAACTTCCAAGGATCATTTCCCTTTGCCATTTATTGACCAAATTGTTGAGAAATTGGCCGGATAAAAATTTTATTGTTTTCTGGATGGTTATTCAGGATACAATCAAATTGCTATACATCCGGAAGACCAAGCAAAGACCACCTTTATTTGTCCATACGGTACCTTCGCATTTAGGCGAATGCCCTTTGGACTTTGTAATGCCCCCGCCACCTTCCAAAGGTGTATGATGAGTATCTTTTCAGATATGGTGGGGGAGTCTTTGGAAATCTTCATGGATGATTTCTAGATATTTGGGTTATCATTTGATACATGCCTTGACCAACTCGAAAAAGTTTTAAAAAGATGTGTTGAGAAAAATCTAGTTTTGAGTTGGGAAAAGAGCCATTTTATGGTTCAGGAAGGAATTGTGTTGGGGCATGTCCTCTCGAGTCGCGAGATCGAAGTGGATAGAGCAAAAGTGCAAGTCATATCCACTATGCCTTATCCCACAAGGGTTAAGGGCATTAGGTCATTCTTGGGACACGCGGGGTTTTATAGGCGGTTTATAAAAAGCTTTAGTGATATAACAAAACCACTATGTAATTTATTGTTAAAAGATAAACCGTTTGATTTTGATAAAAATTGCCAAAACGCTTTTAACATTTTAAAGCAAAAGTTGGTTGAGGCCCCAATCTTGCAATCATCGAATTGGTCTTTACCATTCGAAATCATGTGTGATGCAAGTGATTATGCGGTGGGGGCCGTATTGGGTCAACAGGTGGACAAGAAACCGGTTGCCATTTACTACGCAAGTAAGAATCTCTCGGATGCACAATTAAATTATACAACTACCGAGAAAGAGCTACTTGCGGTGGTATATGCGTTGAATAAATTTCGTGCTTATATATGGGGTACTAAGGTCATTGTATATTTTGACCATTCTGCAGTTAGGTATCTCATGGACAAGAAGGATGCAAATCCGAGATTAATCCGATGGGTTCTCTTGCAACAGGAATTTGATTTGGAAATTCGGGACAAGAAAGGGGGTGAGAATGTGGTTGCGGACCACTTGTCTCGATTGGTTGTGGAGGAGGATTCTTCCCGTGAAGAGATTAACGAGAACTTTCCAGATGAGCAAATTCTAAAAGTTTCAATATTACCTTGGTATGCTAATATTGTTAATTATTTGGTCACATGTGACTTGCCGGCTCATTGGGATAGAAGGAAGAGGATGCACTTCCTTTCTCAAATCAAGTACTACACGTTGGAAGAACCGGACTTATTCAAGATATGTCCGGATCAAGTCATTCTAAGATGCATAGCCGACGAGGAGATTCCTAGCGTCTTGATGCACTTGCATTCATTTGCTTGTGGGGGCCATTTCAGTGGTCACAAAACTGGGCATAAAGTGCTCAATAGCGGTCTTTATTGGCCGACTATTTTCAAGGATGCTTTTAATTTCGGTAAAAAATGTGTTGAGTGTCAAAAGTTAGGGGGTATTTCTAAAAGGGATGAAATGCCCATGCAACCGATCCTCATTGTAGATATTTTTGATGTGTGGGGGATCGATTTCATGGGCCCATTCCCTAATTCGCATGGCAACTTATACATCTTGGTGGCAGTCGATTATGTATCCAAGTGGGTCGAAGTGATTGCCACCAAGACAAATGACCATACTGTCGTTTGCAATTTTGTACAAACAAACATAATTTCGAGATTTGGGATTCCCCGAGTGATCATTAGTGATGGGGGATCTCACTTTAAGAATTTTAACTTTGGCAAACTCTTGAAACGGTATGGTGTTGACATCGAATCGCTACTCCTTACCACCCAGAAACAAGTGGTCAAGTGAAAGTTTCAAATAGGCAAATAAAAGAAATTTTGCAAAAGACCGTTCGACCGGACCGAAAGGATTGGTCGACGAAGTTGAATGATGCTTTATGGGCTTATAGAACGGCTCATAAAACACCTATTGGAACTACACCTTATCGCTTAGTTTATGGGCGAAACTGTCATTTACCGGTTGAACTTGTGCATCGTGCTTGGTGGGCTCTAAAAGAGGTTAACATGAAATATGACGATGCAGGAAACGAGCGAAAATTAAAGCTTTGGGAGTTGGAGGAGCTTTGGGAAGAAGCGTATTAGTGTGCTTCGAAATATAAGGATGATATGAAGAAGGCACATGACGCGAAATTGAAGCCGAAAGAGTTCAAGGTGGGTCAAAAGGTTTGGCTTTACAATTCACGGCTTAAATACTTTCCCGGTAAGCTCAAGAGCAAATGGATGGGCCCGTACGTGATTACACGGGTCGGGAAACTTGGAGATGTTACAATCAAGGACCCGAAGGATGGCGAAGCAAACGGTTAATGGCCATCGCCTTAAACCGTTCCTTGACGGTAACAATGATAAAAAGGATGAGAATGTAGAGTTGGTGAACTTCGTGGTAAGTGTACCAACTTATGAGGTCAACTGAAAGGACCGGTAATGAATTTTGTAAAGTTATGTACAATTTATTTAATTATGTGAGTGTTTTTGTGTTAATCGTTCTCGTCTTGTACTAACCCTTGTGATTGTGTGAGGTCTGGACATTCCGAACAGGTCTTGAAGACAAAAGGTATGTTTTTAGACTTATTTGTGTGTATTAGGGACAATACACGACTTTTTGGGGGGTGGTAGGACCTTGAACGGATTGTTTGTTTTTAAATTTTTAACTTATAAAAATTTACAAAAAGATTTTTAATAATTTTTAGGATTTTTAAATGAATATAGTCCTTTTATAAAACATTCATAATTTTCTCTATATTTTCCATAAAAAAAATTTGAAAAATAAAAAATGGAATTTCTGTGTACCGTCGCCGACGGTGGCTTTGGCCGTCGCCTACGGTCCCTCAAAAATGTTCGTCGCCCACCAAGTGCGTAGACAGCGGATTAACCCGTCGCCCAACTCGAGCATTTTCATGAACCGTCGCCGACGGTGATTAAGCCTGTCGCCGACGGGGCCCCCAAATCTGTCCGACGCAGTTCGTTGTTAAACACTTAGATTCGAACCCAAGGTCAATGAGACCCATCCAAAAGCAACCGAAACATGTTTTAAACCAAACAATTCACCCACAATCGATACCTACTCACCAACAACCCTTTCTCTACCACTAATTCTCTGCATCCATTACACCCACAATCCACCTTTCACTTCATCTTCCTCATAAAACTTCAAGAACCCTAATCCTTTCCATTCTATAACTTTTTCAAATCTACACCAAATCCAGTGATTCTTGAACCTATTTTGGGTATTTTTTCGAGTAGAACAAAACCCCCATAACGGTTTTCATTAATTCTTGCTGGTTTGCAAGATTTTTGAAGTCAAAAATTTGGGTTTTTGAAGGGTGTTCATCAAGTTTCTTGCTTTGCACTTTTTCTTAGTTTTTCTTGTTCATCTACATCAAAGGTACATAATTTCATTCAATTCATGCCTAATTATTATATGGATTGTTGATTTCTTCCGAAATTTTAAGCTTATTGTTTAAGAGTAGGTTGTTTATCATAATGTATGATGCTTTGGCATAAATTTAAGAATGATTACTTGATTTGGGTGGGATTTGAACATGCTCCAGTCTTAGTGATGTGATTACACTAATTAGTTGCATGATTGAGCATAGTTGTGATGTTGAATATTGTTGAAACCATGAAACTTTGAGAAATTTTGTGAATAAACATGTTAAATTGATATGTAGATGATAAAATGTGCGACTTTGGAAGTTTAAAAGGGCGATTTTACATCTAGTTATTGATTGAAATTCAACATCGCATATTATGTTCAAAGTTTGAGATTGTTTGAAGATTTGGGTATGCTAATTGTTCTTTTGTCTTTTGATTGTAGCTATGTTCGAAGGAAGAAAGAGATCAAAAACTTCTGGACAAGGTTCATCTTCTGGAGCCGGTTCAGGTTCGGGACATTATCAAAGACGCTGGGAACAGTTAAGCAATGTGGAAGAAGATGATGGGCAACTATATCGACGAGATTGGGATTGGGAAGAGTGCAAGAATAGTCGGTCGGCCTCAACATGGAAAGACGAAAAGCAGAAGGCTCTTTCCCGGTACAAAAACAAAAGGTTAGAGGCAAAGATGTGGAAGATGAAAATGGTCACGGGTGTTTCAAAGGTTGTACCCGATAGAGTAGTATGTGAACATGCAGTGAATGTCTAGGAATTCAGCACAATTGGCATAACTCAAAGGTTTGAGAAGCTCGGGTGGGAACGAGTACTAGATTGGTGTGAGGATATCACCACACGAGTCTATTTGGCTGCGGTTTATGAATGGTTGTCAACTTTAAGGTTTGAAAATTCTGATGGGTCGGCTCCTACATGGCGGTTAATTGGCAATATTGGTAAGAATCAAATGATTATGTCGTTTGAGCATATGAATGCCATCGCGAGATTTGATTCATTGGGGGTTGAAGCATATGATTATTATGACTATGATCATTTTTTGGATAACAAAACAAACACTGCTGATCCGGATCAAATGCTAGCATCGGTATTGCCGGGTTCTAGGGGTGCGGGGGAATCTAGGAACGATTTGTCCTTGGAGGGTAAAATATTACAAGGCATTTCATTGGAAAATGCAATGGTGCGGTTCGGAGACCGCGGGACAGTGAAGGCACCCGACTGCCGGGTCTTACATTCGTTGTTGTATGGGACACCAAGGCTATCATAGCGTCAAATCGTGATGATAAACACGTGGGATACAAGGGAGTCGTTCAAACGGAAGATGATCCCCTACGTGCGGTTAATCAGCGCGATGATTTTGCAGCAAAACGCGTTGCCCCAGGAATCGCTGTGGATTTCTAAACCCATTGATCAGTTTAACCTTGCTTCGATGAAGCGGCATTGGAAGATCACAGTTAAAGTCTTTGGTCATCTTCATACCGTGGAGGATGATCAAGGAAACAGTTATAGGTACACTGATCCGAGCAAGGCTAAAGAGGGTGATGATGAGGAGGAGATGGTTGACATGGAGGATGAGACTAAGCCTGCTGGTCCACGGGGACCAAGGCAGAGGTACAGGCGGCAACATCGGGAAATTTCTGCCGATGTAGCAAATTTTGTGAATCAAAGACATGGGCCGTCATACAGGCATTTTAACCGTGGGCAACAGGCGGTTTATGATAATGTGTCGGCATGTATAGGAGAAGGAAGGGAATATGAGGTGAGAAGGAAGGTATGAGAAGAGATTCATGGGGCCCAGATGCAAGAACAGTGGGCCCTCCAAGCAGTCCATCGTGAGAGGATGGAAAAACATATGGAAGAGCAATAATTGCAACAAGCACTTCAAAGATCCCAAATGGAACGCTTGTTACAATTGCAGGAGGAAGACATGGCCCGAAGATTGGCATGGGAAGAAAGGGAAGAAAAAGAGCGGCACGAGCGAAACACATTGCAAGACCACCGCTGGAGTGCCTTATATGTCTCAAATGAAATGGCGATAAACAACGTTAAGATCCTTCACGATCAGGACAAACATCAGAGAGACTATGAGGCAGGCCTTCCCTATGTAGAACACGCGGGGTGGACCGATTACTCCAACCTTCGTGTTCCGCGAGGCCCATCCGATCCATCCCCTCACTGGCCCGAAGCAGTTGGGTCTAGTTTCATTCCGATACCTTACCAGCCGCCGCCCCAAGGAGAACCAGGTCCCCTCAATAATTACAGGGAGATGTTCGAGGCCCTCACTGGTTACTCATACCAGCCAAACCCGCCAGTTGACCCGAACGAGAGATATTAGCGGTGAGGGCAAGGTATGTTTTGTGTTGTTGTTGTTGTATATTTTGGTTTTCTTTTTTTTTCTATTTTGTTATTATTTATTTTTTGCCTAGTTAAATGAACGTTGTGGGTGTGTTCCCTATATAACCCTCACGTGACCTCTCGTCCTCCCAAGCTATTGGGGGGTTTAAAAGGGCTTGTTGCATAAGCTAAATGCAACCGTGATTCCTACGAAAATGAGTTAGGATTGTTATTGTTGTAAATTATTTTCCACAAAAATCAAGGTAAATTAACGCATGATTTGGTAAAACTTTCATAAAAATGGTAGAACTAAGAACCTAACAAATTTCAATGGTTGTGAGAAGCATGCTTCTACACAAGGGTTTAGATTTGTTGGTAGACCATGTTCGCGGGACAACCATTTTTGTGAAGAGAAGAAGAAGACAGGAACATCTAGTGACAAATATCAGGTGCATGCGTTTCCTTTTTACCTTGATTCTTAGATTAGTAATAAGTGGATTGTAATTGTATATTATTTTCGGGGTGGAATTTTTGGGAAGTTAGCCGTGTCACATCCCTTGTGCATTTTCAAACTCTTGTTCTTACACATTGAGGACAATGTTTACCTCAAGTGTGGGGATAGGGGAATAGTAAAAGTTTTCGATTTTGACCCGTTCATTTAAACACTACACATTGAGGACAGTGTTTACCTCAAGTGTGGGGATGGGGGAAAATTTCAAAAAAAATTTCAAAAATGTCTTGTTTCGAAAGCGATCTTAAAGCACAAGTAACTAAGTCAACGAGGGATGTCACAACCTATTTGGTCTTTTATCATGGTCAAGTTCAAATTAATAACATGACGGGTATTTAGCGGGTGGTTATTTGGGAATAATCCACCTAAGAAACTAGTATTTTATGCATGTCACATACCATACCCTTTAGATATGTGAGGTTTTGAGCCACTTTTATATCATAGATTACATACTATGTTTCTTTGTTCGAGTGGACCATTAGTCATGTATTGTAGAACTTGCAACTTTTGATACGTTTGAGACCATATACCAAATACAAGCACGAGAATGATTAAGGCATTAGGTAAACCTTTTCCATTTTACACCATTTTTATATCCTTACCCAAAAATGTGCCCTAGTAGCCAATTTTGAGCCTAATCCTTTCGTTTGACCACCCTATAGCCCATAACCTTAAACCTCTTTCTTTTAAACCCGTGAGATGGAAATTCGATTATAGAAGTCAAGTTTGTATAGTTGCGATTGTTTGCTTTGAAAAAAAAAAATCAGAAAATGTTGTGAAAAAGAATAGAAAATTGTTGAGAAAAGAACAAAAATATATGTTCTTAGTTGAGAAATAAAAGGCTAAAGTTGTTGCCTTGTAGTTGATGTTTATAGTTTAGTTTTGTTTAGAGTAGTCCTTTGTAATAAAAATCGAATTTTCATCACCTTAGCCACTTTAAAAATTTCCTATTTCCTACCCTTAGCCTAGCCCCATTACAACCCTTACAAAGACCTTATGACTTGTGCTTGGTATTCGTAATCGGTGGTGGAGAATGATTGAGTTGCAAGCCTATGCGGGTACGTGTTCAAATCGGTTTTGAGCGATTATTCTTTGAAGTGCTAATACATTATAAATATTAGCCAATTTATAAACTAAGTGGAGAGAACATTGTGAGGGATGTGCATGAATTGTTGATTTCACGGGCGGGTTAATCTTGGATAACCATTTTATATGTGAATACACTTTACCGTTAAATATGTTGAAAATTGTAAAGAGTTTGAACTTTAGTATGACAATTGACCTTAACCTTCATCTCGGGAATGGGGAGTGTATTCTTTGTTCGACCCACGTGAAAGTGAAAAACATATTTGCTCGAGGGTAAGCAAAAGACAAGTGTGGTGATGTGATGCGTGGTTGAACAACGGTGCTCGTTAATGTTTAAGTTAATGTTTTTATGTAACTTTTAATCTCGAATAGCCTACTTTTAATTAAATTTGTGTTTTGCAGGTTTAATAGAGTTTAAGGAGCTTTTTGGGAGCTTTACGGGTCATCGAGACGCTTTATGGACCACCGGGACGCGAAACAGGTTAACCAGGACCAAGATACATGAAAAATGCAGATCTGGGATTAGAGACACCGTCGCCGACGCCGTGGAGGGCCGTTGGCGACGCCCCGTGGGTAAACCGTCGGCCAGAAACACCGTAAACAATGGAATAGACCGTCGCGTGGCTTCGGAAGATCCAGGCACCATCGGCGATGGGCTCATGAGCCGTCGGCGACGGCTTCTTGTTTTTCAGTGGCGAATTTTCTTGTTTTCTTGGTTGGTGCACGAATTAAAAACATCTTAGTCAGGAATATTTGGGAGTTACACATTGACCGGAGGTTTGAACTTGATCTTGGAGCCTATTCTCACCTACCATTCATCACCAATCCATATCCAACACCCGAATCAACCGCATTAGAACCCTAATTCATAACTATTCTATTCATCTTTCACTTCACCATCACCAACCAACCACAAACCCTAACCATTCATCCATTCATCCATATTCAAGCTTCAAGATGACCCAATTTAAGTCTCCATCATCCGTTGATCGTGCCTCTTCGACCATGAGCGGCTAATTCTTTGGAGGTTTCACCCCGGTGTAGGTTATTGTAAGTTTAGGGTTTGAACAATGTTTAATTTGATTTTGTGACAAGTTGAATTGTATTTGAATTGATTGACAATTGTCTTGCATTTGAACTATATTTGTGAATTGTCGAGTGAGTTATGAAATTTGACTTTGCAAAACAAGTTTGTGCAATTATGCCTTGTCATTCAAAAGGTTTTACTTGTCCGAAGTAACGAAGTGCATTGTGGTCCGTGATATGTGTTGATAGCAATTGGCACCTAAGCTTTGATGATAGAAATCCGTTAATAACATATTCAAGTGAATTAAATTTAAAACGTGTAAGAACCCTAGGATTGCAATTACCGAACCGGGTGTGAGCCTTGTTTTCTCTATCTTGTTTAAACCTTAATTACATTCTTGCAATTGTTAATCATTAGTAGTTATCAACCCAATTACTTTAGTAATTTCAATTTACATCTTTTCAATTAAACAAAAATACACAAAAACAAGATAGCAAGCTTCATAATTGTGACACATATTTTAATTCATTCAAATCCACTCGCAAACCACATACTCTTCGTGGTTCGACCCCTTGCTACCACTAGCTATTTGTTAAGGGTAAATAGGGCTTATAAATAATATCTTTGACTGGAGCACGACACTCCGATAAAATTTTGGCGTCGTTGCTGGGGAGTGCGTACACTTTGTGTTTGGATATTGTTTGCATTTACGTGATTAACTGTTTCAATTGCATAGTTTTCTTCTTGTATTTTGTCTTTTTCCTTGTTACGCGGGGTGTGTTACTTGTACAGGTTACAGGTAGTGTATGCATACACGGAACTCCGGGAGGACTTCACCGTTGGTTTACGAACCGGAAATCGAAAGAGTAGCAAGAAGAAACTTAGCAAGCCGGTTAGAAGCAACTCTTGCTTCTAATCAAACCACTCAAACACCACAATTCACACCGACCATTGAAACCGATTCAATGGCAAACCAAAATTCGAACCAAAACCTCAACCAAAACCAAAATCCGAACCAATTCCAATACCGAAGCAACTTCAATCCCGCCCAAAATGTTCAATGTATACCTCAAGAGCAACCGGGTGGTAATAACAACTCTAGACCACCAACACCACCTTTCCGAAACCAAAATCCCAACAACACTCAAAGAACACCCCAACAACAAAACCTTCACCGACAAAATTCCTTACCCATTCACCTAGATGACCGGAATGTCAATTCCGACCGTAGAAGCAATCGAGATCGTGGCAATCCCGCGAATGAAGACCTGTTCTTTAATATAGATGATTTGAGAAACGCTATCCCCGATAGATTTTCGTATCCTCGGTCCAAGCGGTAAGGGGTCGGACTGAGTTTGGCGAAAAAGCGGATTGTAAACTTAGTTAGCGATTGAGATTGTGCGCGAATAGTTCGATGATGCGAAAGTATCGAAGTAACGGGGATGCTAAGTGTGATAAGCGATAAGCGGTAAGCGATAAGCGCCGAGCGGAAAAAGCGACACGAGTATCGAAGCGTTGAGATTGATAAATGCGATAAGTGTCAAAAGCGATGAGAGTATCGAAGCGATGAGTGTGATAGATGCGGTGAGCATTAAAGCATTGAAGCGTTGAGAGGGAAAGCAAGAGCGAAGTGTAATAGATTTCTAGCGAATGTGCGATTGCGTTGCGTTGTGGACTTATGAAAAGTCTAGCGATGATGCAATTGCAATGCGTTGTAGGCTTACTAAAAGTCTAGCGATGATGCGATTGCATGCGTTGTAGACTCACGAAAAGTCTAGCGATGATGCGATTGAGATGTTACGCCTTGCGAAGGAGTTTAGCGTGTTGAAAATAATCACAATACTATAAGAGGTCTAATAACGTTCAACTCCACATGGCATTTTCTTCACGAAACTTCGTTAGCATGGCAAAGCACTTATATATAGGAAGTATCAGCGGCGTATCCACCATGCTTAAACCACACCACTTACGTCCCGTGAATAGATGTCACACTTGTCGACATGGTGAAGACGCTTATATATAGGAAGTACCAGCAACGTATCCACCATGCTTTTAACGTTATGGCACCATTAGAACTCACTACGATCTCCGTGCACTGACCAAAATAAGCCCGTGTGCACCCGTGATTAGTTTGTTCCTTGCACGTTTATCGTACCTTATTCTAAGAGCGCATAGTGGGGTAATAAAACATATTATATCATGATATATTGTATATATATACATAGTGCTAGTAATAGACTCTGTGTGTGCGCTTAAACTAAGTTTGAGTACGAGTGAGAGAGAGAGCGAGCAAGAGCGAGTGTGCCGACGTCGCATATCGAGGCGACATCGAATGATAGAATAATTATAGAATGCAAGTAACAGTGTCGGAGATTGTACCGTTAACTACGTCGTTCTGCGCCTGGTTGGTGTTGACGTTGAAGACTCTTGCTTGAGCTGCGGTTGCTGTTGGAGCTTCTGCGGCTGGTATGGTGGCGTTTGGTGCTATCGGTGCTGCGGCTGTGGGGTCTGCTGATTGCATCGGTGGTGCTGGGAGTGCTAGTGTGCCTTGGTGTTGTGGTCCTGTGCGGCAGTGGCGGGTGAAGTGGCCGTAACAATTGCAATTGATGCAATAGCGACAACTTCTTCCTGCCTGATGATGATAAGTACACTTGTAACACAGGGGGGAGAGTTCCAGTCTAGGCGCGTCTTGGATGAAGTGGAACTGCTCGGAGGGGTTCGGGTCGAGGTATTGTATTTGCTGAGTAATTTGGGCTCGATCTTTGTCTTTTGTGGCTAGACTGAGCGTCTTGTGGGGGTGCGTCATCGTCAATGGATTCGTCGGAGGATTCGTCGGAGGGTTCGTCGGAGGATTTGACGATGATTGCTTGGTTACCCTTCCTGGTGGGATCCTTGGAGAAGAACCCGACCAAGACTCGCTTGTCATTGATTTCTGCGGCCAAGCGATAGGCTTCTTCGATGGTAGTAGGTCTCGCAGCTTCGACAAAATCGCCCACACACTCAGGCAAAGTGCGTATGTACTTCTTGATATCCTTATCGGGAGTGTCAACTTGGCTTGGGCAGATAATGCTAAGCTGTTTCAACCTTGCTGTGAGGCCGTTGTTGTCACCTTCCACTTGCTTGATGTTTCAAAATTCGTCTTCTAGCTTCCGAACTTTGTGGGGAGGGCAGTACTCTTCCTTCATGAGCTCCTTCAGCTCATCCCAGGAGAGTGAGTAGGCTGCATCATTCCCACGTTTGTTACGCTCGGCTGTCCACCAGTTAAGGGCTCTTGATTGAAATACTACGGTAGCGCATGTGGTACGGAAATGCTCGGGGCACCCACTCTGACGAAGGGTAACCTCGATGGCATCGAACCATAGAAAGAGCTGAGATACACCTTCTTCGCCTGTGAAGTCCATTGGACCACAAGCTTTGAAGTGCTTGAAGGAGAAAGTAGACCTTGGTGCGATGGTCTTAGGGTCTCCTGAAGTTTGAGAGTTGTTGATAGATTGAACTTGCACAACGATTTGAGGAATAACCTTGGCCACCTCCTTGGCCACGAGTGAGGCGATCCTCTTATCGGCATTTCGTCTAGCTCTTCTTCTGGCTGTACATCGTGAGGTAGAAGCGTTGAAGACTCTTGCTTGACCTGCGGTTGCTGTTGGAGCTTCTGCGACTGGTATGGTGGCGTTTGGTGCTATCGGTGTTGCGGCTGTGGGGTCTGCTGATTGCATCGGTGGTGCTGGGAGTGCTAGTGTGCCTTGGTGTCGTGGTCCTGTGCGGCAGTGGTGGGTGAAGTGGCCGTAACAATTTCAATTGATGCAATAGCGACAACTTCTTCCTGCCTGATGATGATAAGTACACTTGTACACAGGGGGAGAGTTCCAGTCTAGGCGCGTCTTGGATGAAGTGGAACTGCTCAGAGGGGTTCAGGTCGAGGTATTGTATTTGCTAAGTAATTTGGGCTCGATCTTTGTCTCTTGTGGCTAGACTGAGCGTCTTGTGGGGGTGCGTCGTCGTTAATGGATTCGTCGGAGGATTCGTCGGAGGATTCGTCGGAGGGTTCGTCGGAGGATTCGACGATGATTGCTTGGTTACCCTTCCTGGTGGGATCCTTGGAGAAGAACCCGACCAAGACTCGCTTGTCATTGATTTCTGCGGCCAAGCGATAGGCTTCTTCGATGGAAGTAGGTCTCGCAGCTTCGACAAAATCACCCACACACTCAGGCAAAGTGCGTATGTACTTCTTGATATCCTTATCGGGAGTGTCAACTTGGCTTGGGCAGATAATGCTAAGCTGTTTCAACCTTGCTGTGAGGCCGTTGTTGTCACCTTCCACTTGCTTGATGTTTCAAAATTCGTCTTCTAGCTTTCGAACTTTGTGGGGAGGGCAGTACTCTTCCTTCATGAGCTCCTTCAGCTCATACCAGGAGAGTGAGTAGGCTGCATCGTTCCCACGTTTGTTACGCTCGGCTGTCCACCAGTCAAGGGCTCTTGATTGAAATACTACAGTAGCGCATGTGGTATGGAAATGCTCGGGGCACCCACTCTGACGAAGGGTAACCTCGATGGCATCGAACCATTGAAAGAGCTGAGATACACCTTCTTCGCCTGTGAAGTCCATTGGACCACAAGCTTTGAAGGAGAAAGTAGACCTTAGTGCGATGGTCTTAGGGTCTCCTGAAGTTTGAGAGTTGTTGATAGATTGAAGTTGCACAACGATTTGAGGAATAACCTTGGCCACCTCCTTGGCCACGAGTGAGGCGATCCTCTTATCGGCGTTTCTTCTAGCTTTTCTTCTGGCTGTACGTCGCGAGGTAGAAGCGTTCGAAGGCATCTAGACAAAGAGATTTGGAATGAGATTCGATCATAATGTTTTTGTGTTGCGTTAGCGATTTAGCGCGTAAAACTTGTTGCAGTTGATATAGTAATACGTATTAACATAGGTGCCACATAGGAGACACGAAATTCCTAGATTTCCACGTATTCACATAAGCGTATGCGATTGAACATCGTATATTAGACACGTATATACTTATATGCCTGTATAGATAGCGCGAGGACGCGTTTAAGAGGGAGAGTTGTTAGAATTTAGTTTTGTTGCGAGTATTAGCTCTTGTTTTAGATTGCGATGGTTGTGCGAATTGTGCATTCGTAAAGCGCGGAGGCGAAAATCGGTAAGTCGAGAAATCGATAAAGCTTAAAATTTTCATTTGAAAACGTATAAACGTAATAAAATTCGATGACGCGTAAAATCGGCGATTGCAGGCTAGAAAATAGATAGAGTGCCCGTGGTTTTGAGGCGTCGACTATCCAAAGTGATTCAACTATCCACAGTGAGTTCGAGCGCACGCTTTAGCCTAATAGACTATGCCCTCACCGGGATGCGGCTACAGCATTCGTTTTTCCAGTTACTACGCGGCTCGAGTCGTTGGTACAGTCGAGACTATGGTGAGATCTTTTGAAAATCATTTTAGGGAGTGGAACGGGTTATTAAGATGCGGGTTTCACCCCTGACTTAACAACTTCGCTCCTAACAGCGATGGTTCTCACTGAATAAATTCAGGAGTTCCATGAGATAGAAATGGAGAATTCCGTCGAGATATGGATATCACTCCTGACTCGACGAAAGATTCTCGTGCTAAGAGTAATGCGTTGAGTGAGGGATTGCGTCGAGAGTTCTTGGTTTTCACACCTAATCTTAACGTAGTCGCTCAATTGTGTTATGCGAGTGTCCATAATCATGTATATTGTGTTAGCCTTAGGAAAGGCAAAAGTAAGTTTTCAGACTTAGGAAAGGCTCCTTCGTACTAAACTGTAGTATGCGGGTTCGTACGAAGGTGTAGTATAACATTGTAAATTCGAGCAAGAGTATAGCAGCATGTAGGTTCATACGATACCCCAAGTGCGTTCGTACGAGGGGTCCGTTTGGTGCTTAGACTATAGACTAGGTCAGATCATGCAATCCTACCTAATTCCCTATAGTTATGGCTCTGATACCAATCTATCACACCCCAATCGATGGCGGAATCATCGGGGCGCGTCACTAGGCGAATCAGATTGCTCAAGAGAATCCATAACAACTAATTTAGAAACAATATTTAACAAGTTCATTATCCCATACTAATAAAAAAATATTTCACATAAAGTTGTACAAATTTCATGTCTCTCAAACAATACAAATCCGACAACCTAGATTTTTAGGTGAGTTTCTAAAGTAGCCTATCTTGATAGAGATAACCTGCGTTTAACCTGCAACATACATTAAAATAATGTCAATACAAATATGTACTAGCGAGTATACAGGTTTAATATAGCATAAAGTAGATAAAAGCTCTGCGAATTTCCACATACATAAACATGATACACAACATATACGCTACAAGACAAAAACTACCAGCTAAGTCCCGAGATGACTGCGATGTGCGTTTGCGAGTGCGAGTTTGTCTTAACTAGACCCCGTCGGGCGTGAGTCGAGCTATAGTACTATTCTAGTTAAGTTGGAACGTCACGAGTAAAAGTCCTAGCACATATGTATCAAGCGTCACGTGTAAATATGTACATCAGTCATTCGCATGTGATAATAGTTTAGATTGTGTACCGCATTTTGATAAGTGTGTTTTCGATATAAACGTATGTTACACCCCAAAAGTGTGTTTAAAGCGTTAAAAGGGGGTCAAATATACTCACAGTGCGTGTCCAACAAATAAACACGATCTGGTTGGATGGTTGAGAGCGCCGAATCAGCCTGTGTACGGGAACAGATGCATAAGTATTCCTCAGGGCCGAACGGTCTGAATTAGCGTGTCGAATGGGGTAAAAGTGGGTTAAGTGTTGTAACAGTGCATCCGGACGGATGGTCGTCCTGTCGGATGGCCATTCGATCGGATGGCTATTCGAGTGAGTTGCAGACTGTAGTTTGAAGTTTTTGTAAAATTTTCCAAGTAAACATTTTCGAGTTAACAGAGACGGCGTGACGGCGTGTCAGATAACAGAAATCCACACCGAGTCTAGCCCAGTCGATCGGATGGGAACCACCCTATTCGATCAGACTTGCTGAGCTTGATAGGACTTCATGTTCAACCCGTTTGTCGATCACCTCTCCGGTGGAAATCCATTTTCGAGCTGGCCCTAGACTCCATCAGTTTTAGGTCAGGTTGCTGGAAATCCGTCTTAGGTCAGGTTGAGTCTAGACTTGCTGAGCTTGATGGAAATCCGTCTTAGGTCAGGTTGAGTCTAGATTCCATCGGTTTTGAGTAGAAGAGTGTAAAAGAGTTGGAAGAAAGTTTGAATCAGTTGAAATGTTGAAGTTTTGTTTAAGATTCGTGTTAAAATGTGTAGAAATCCTTTAGATCTGAGCTAAACTTGATGAGATAACTTCACCAAGTGAACACCATCTTCAAGCAACCCAAATCAGGTGATTTCGTGATGAAAATCAGTGTTTTTGATGGAGAAGATGATGGAGATGTGTGTAGTGAAGATGCAAGTACAAGATATAGGGAGAATTACTTACGAAATAGCCTTGAATCGAGTGAAATAGTGCTTGAGAACGAGCTGGGAGTAAGTTGGTCGGATAGGGCTATCACATCAGTGAACAGTGACATGTGGGAGGTATTTATAGTGTGAGAGAGAAGTAAGGCGGTGCTGGTGAGGTGTCAGATGGCCAGTCGATCGGATGGCCATCCTGTCGGATGGTCATCCTGATGGATGGTTATCCTGTCGGATGGTCATCCTGACGGATGAGCTCCATCTTGACGGATGGGCCCCATCTTGACGGATGGGTTCCATCCTGACGGATGGGCCCCATCTTGACGGATGCGTTAGTTTCCCAACTTTCTATTCGTTTGATGGGTTTTGTTGCGTTAATTGTTGTAAGTACACTAAGCATTTTAGCGAGATAACTAGTATCGTGTTACGTTGTGTTTCAGTGCGATAGTCGAATTGCGCGTGCCCGTGAGTGCGCGTTTCAACAAGTTTTAAATACCCAGATGTTTTTATATACATACTAGTAATATAATATACTTTAATAGGTCATAGCATAAGTAACTGCATTTCGAGTTTGCGTTGCGTTGAGCGATAGCGAATAGCGTAATATTGTATGCGTTAGCGTTACAAGCGTATGCGTTGTGATATAGCGTGTGCGAAAATATGCAAAATAGCGTTGTAAGCATTATAGTTTACATTATGATCTGAATATCTGGTGCTAGGCGTAACGAGAGTTACGAGAGCAATAAGCGGGTTGTTACATGGGTGATCATTAATTCACGTTCAATTGTGAATTTAGACATCATTTGAGCCTTCAAGTTGATGATTCTTATGAAACTAGGGTTTTTGGCTCCTGGGGAGCTCTTCTGGTCGAACAGATTTGGCCCCTCATGTTTGGTTAGTTATTTAGTAGGCTACAACCTACTTATTTCTAACAATATTTCCACTCATTAACTAGGTTAAACATTCCTAGTTAATTTAGGGAATTCGGGGAATTCATGACTTAGTTTATTTTAAGTCTCGTTAACTCGGGCATTTTATAAACTTTATTTCCTCAAAAGCTTTCATTAAACTTTTTATTAAATACTAGGTTTAGTTATATAAATCCTAATATTTTCCGGGTTAATTTTACCACTAACGGTACTTTACCCGTCCTTTATTATTAACGTGGTTTAATTCCCAAACCTGTTTTTCGGGGTATTACAGATTCTCTACCAAATTTAGTAACCTAATCTCTAAGTGATTCATCACGGCTTTGGGTGATCCTATATAAGTCGCTAGTTAACCTTTCAAATGTTCTACTACAAGAAAATTAGTTATTAAATAAGTTAAATAAGTGTGAGAATGGAGTTATAGAATAGGGAGGAAGACTTAGCAGCCATTTAAGTGTTGATCCAGTAAGTGTAGATCCAAAGCCCTTGCATAAAAAGGCTTCTTTCAATCTTTCAGGAATGGGGTTGATTTCCATTCTCTCTCTATATTAAACTACATGTTCTTCTGGATTAGTGGTACCATCATATAACTTCATGTTGGGAGTTTGAAAACACTTTGGTATCTCAGCGTTGCATATGGGGGGTGCAAAGCGAGATATTCTGTGACTTCCATTTGGGATCTCATGAATAGGTTTAACCACTCCTAGGACACTAGATATCATATCCTTGAGTTTTTGCAATTCTCTGGCCATAGCTTGGTTGATTCCTGCATCCTGCATATAACCAAAGTTAGTATCTAAAGAAGTACTAAAATTGTTACCTCTTGACTGATTCGAAGTTGGTATGCCAGAAGTATATCGAGGATAAGACATGTCTGATATAATGGTCGGTCCAGAAGAAGCAATAGTTTGCATAGGGATGAAGTCCCTTTCATGAATTTCAGAGCTTCTCCATGACTGTCTGTGTAACGGCTCGTATTTCTGTATTTCTATGCTTTTAGAAAATTCATGTTCGTTTTCTATTTTTAGAGTCACAGTTGAAAACGGATAAAAAAACGACAAACCGAAGCGTCTTAACGCAACTAACAAGCGTACGCGTCCAAAACCGACTTCCAACTTACATTTTACATATTTTCGACTTTAAATAATATAATACGTCATTTCACGACGTTCGGGTTCGAAAACGGACCATAGGAATGTGATCGGGCCGCAAAAAGGACTGGATACACAAAAATGGGCCTTTTAGTCCAACCCACTCAAACTCTAGACCTGTATAATTATCTCATCCTCACAAACCCTAGCCCCTTTTTACAAAAAAAAAAAAAACCCTCTGCACTATCTTCTCCCTCTAGTCCGGTCACCAGATTCTGTTGACGATGCCGGCCGGTTCTGGTTGTTCTCCGGTCACGCATGCACAAACCGACACCCCCTCGTACCAGAACATAACGCACCCCCTATCCCCTTGAACCGTCATAACACACACACCCACCTCCTCCCTACAACTCAATGAACGGCGACAACCACCACCGTCTGGTGGCGGCGGCACACGACGGCAACAGAGACGAAGATGGAGAGAGACGGTAGACCGAGTTTTTATGCTAGTAGTAATCCATGTATAACAGCAGGAGTTTTTATCTCTAACCTCGAAGGTATACCAGTTGCTGGACCGGTTCAATTTGTAAAAAGCCCGGAACACATCCAAGTCCGGGTCGGATCCTAAACCACGACAAGCCAACTCGAAATGACACACCTTGGCAAGGCCGAAGGGGTTCATTTGAGAAATATGAACCTCGTGAAATGTAAGAACTCCGATCAAGAACTTCGTCAGAGGAAGACGGTGGTTACAATAATCGAACAGATGAGTGTAAACCCCTATCTTCCCCGGAGGAAACGGGTAAATAGGCGTGTCCTTTTTGGGGAGAACGGGGTGCAAAGATGCAGGAATGGCATATTTATCGACGTACCAAGCTAAGCCATTTTTGGTTAGAACATTAAAGCAACCGGACAAGTTATTTTTCGCCATTATGTAGGGAAGAAGCTAACCTGTTTCGCAAATCGCCTGTCTCAGAGAAAAGGGGTGAAGAAGATGAAGTAAAAAGTGAAAGCGGAAAGTTACTTTTCCTCCTCCTTTATAGGGATGTGTAACCGCCTCAAAACTGCCAATCAGGTAGTGACACGTCATGACAGCTGACGCACACCAAACATCACATCAAGAGGGAAACATAAAGTGACCGTCGGTTACCCAGCAATAGGTCACCGCCATAAAATTTAAAATTCAAAAAATTCAACTAAACGACAAATCAGGGACCCAGACCGCCAAAGTTACGCCGTTATAGTTCGAAGCTTTTATCCAAGAAACGCCACGAACTAGGGGGACTTGATGAGGATACGTCCCTGACCGGACCGAATCACCGCCATGAGCAGAACCGAACCATGGCACACCAAGGTCGGACCGCGCCTCGCACCATAGACAGAACGGACAGATACGCTGGTGCGGCATAACTAACTGGGCCCCACTTTCATAACCACCATGATAGTGACTGGTCCGGCCCAAACTAACTTGCCACATCAGCACACCCAAAAGCTATAAATACCCCGCCAAAACTTCCAGGAAGAGGTAATCGCTACTTTCTCTCTCTAAACTCTCCTCTCTCTCTCCCTGACCTATTTCCTCCTCACAAATACTTATTCTCACGCCCGAGCTTGGTCACAGAGAGCCCCCCCTCCCTGTGACGAGGCTAACAGTGTGGTTGTTTTCTTGTGATCTTGCAGGTTCCTTGCTAGGTCATCTGAAGCTCTGCTCTAACCAGGTCGTACCAACTGGTTTTGAGTCTTCAGTGGCGCCATCCCCTCGAATTCACATAATTCGTTTCCTTATTTTTGTTCATTTGAAATCATGGCAGAATCAACGACAGCAGTCTCCACCAGCACTTTCCCATCTTACAATGATATATGGGAAGGAAGTGCTGCCTCCACAACTGCTAAAACAGCAGTTGCTGCCTCAGCAGCTTCAATAGGATCCGCGTCGGCTCCTCCAGCTACAAACTCTGTAGGCGGAAGTTCTATCACCACGCTGTCTGTTACTGCCCCGGTCGCCACGCCATTACCTAACTTCGATACCGCTTTCCTTTTGCGTAATGCCGATCTATTGCGTCAGTTACAGCAACAACAACAGCGAGACGAGATGCTGCAAAGTCTCCGAGCAAACTTATTTAACAACGTCTATCCAGGGGGAAACCCCGTCTCTGTTGGACCCTTCGCTTCCGGATCTCTAGTAAGTTCTATGATCTCCACTCCTATAACACACTTTACACAATTTTCTTCGGTTACAAGTGCTCCGATGAATAACGGTCTAAACGACCTGTTTCTCCAGGGATCTATGGGTTTAAACCCCCAAGATCAAGAGCTGCTCATGCCATACCACCCCACGTCTATGACTTCCCAATCAAATTTTACATTACGGATCGTCAATTCCCCACTCCCAGCTAAGCTGAAGATGCCTCCCACACTGAAGTTTTACGATGGTACGTCCGATCCGGACGACCATATGTTCGCGTTTGCCGGAGCGGCTAAGGTTGAGCAGTGGCCTATGCCGGCTTGGTGTCTTATGTTCGCCCAAACTCTCACCGGATCGACAAGGGTTTAGTTTGATGGGTTGCCAGAGGGGTCGATCGACCACTTTGAGGATTTCCGGCGTATTTTCTTACAAAATTTCTGTCAGCAGCGACGCTACAAGAAAGACATCACCGAGGTTCACCATATAAAGCGCCGCGACGGGGAGTCTGTAGAAGATTTTATCGATCATTTCAATCGAGAAAGCATGCAGATAAGTGGAGCGGTTGACCAGCTCCGAGTCTCTGGGTTCTGTCACGGAACAATCAGCTTGTGGAGAAACTCCATGAAGATCTCCCAAAAACTATGGAGACGCTTATGGAGAGAGCTCGAGCCTTCGTTCGGGGAAAGAGTGCCTGCGGTCAGCCGAACGAAACTACAACAAGAAATGCCAAGGCCCGAACCACGTCGTGGAGACGCAACGCGTCACCACCAAAAGATAGAAGCAGCAGTTGGAACAGAAATCGTGGCCCGTATCAGAAGTCAGATCGAAGCAGTTTCTGAACGGGGAACGTACGTTTCAACACCTTTTCCGAGCTCACCAAATCGCCAAGCGAAATTCTCAGTACAGAGACTACTCGGTTCCCTACACCGTCGAAGCAACGACCTACCTCGGATAGGCACTCCAAGAAATATTGTGAATATCACCGAGACAAGGGTCATACAACTGATGAATGTTGGGCTCTGAAGCAAGAGATCGAAAAGGCCGTACGATCCGGTAAACTCTCGCACCTTGTGAAAGAAGTGAAAGATGGGAAGAAGTCAGCAGCAGCAATTGATAATCCGAACACCGAGCCCGGAATCAATATGATCCGGTCAACCGAATCAAGAGGGGTAAAGCGGTCGAACCAACATATGGCAGCATGGATGCATCAACCAACGTACTTCCCTCCGATCGATCCCGATGATGCTTGGGACGGACCAATTACAATCCCGGCTGTCATCGCCGGACACCTGGTCCGACGAATTTACGTGGACGGAGGAAGCGCCTTTGAGATCATGTATCTACAGTGTTTCCAGCAGCTGAACCCCCAAGTAAAGAAGAGGTTGGTTGAAGTCTCCACCCCTCTGATCAGTTTTTCCGGAGAGGTGGTTCGTCCGATTGGACAGATTACTCTTCCGACCACATTCAAAGATGGTGATAAAAGCAGGACTGTCCAATTAACTTTCCTAGTTGTTGGCACTCATTCATCGCATAACATAATACTTGGACGACCCGGGTTACGAGCTCTCGGAGCGATCAGCTCGACAATACATGGAGCTATAAAATTCCCCACTGAGGCCGGAGTTGCCACTATTCTCTCAGAATCAAACTCGTTTGTTGCCGAAGTAAGACATGCAGCGGAAACGAGCTCCAAAAAGTCCGAAGTACCTACCGAACTTTGGGCTATCAATCCGGATTTTCCCGAACAGCAAGTAGCTATTGGTGCTCAGCTCCCAAAACGAACAAAGAAGCTCCTGTGGGAATTGTTAAGCAACTCGATAGACGTTTTCGCATGGAAGCACTCCGATATGCAAGGAGTCCCCAGATCTATGGCACAACATCACCTGAACGTAAAAGAATCAATCAAACCAATAGCACAAAGGAAAAGGCACATGGCGCCAGATCGAGCCAAAGCAATTGCAAAAGATGTTAAGAGCCTCCTAGATGCTGGAATCATTCGAGAAGTCCGGTATCAAACATGGGTGTCAAATCCCGTTTTGGTACGGAAAAAAGATAATTCATGGAGAATGTGCATTGATTTTACCGATTTAAGTGATGCGTGCCCGAAAGATTGTTTTCCTGTACCGGAGATTGATGAGAAGATTGATTCCGTCGCCACGTTCAGGTTGAAGTGTTTTTTGGATGCCTACAAGGGATACCATCAGATACAAATGGCGGTCGAAGATAAGGATAAGACAACCTTCGTCACTAATGAAGGAGTGTATTGTTTTACTAAGATGCCGTTTGGTTTGAAAAACATTGGTGCTACGTACCAGCGTTTGATGAGCAAAGCCTTCAAAGATCAGATTGAGCGAAACGTAGAAGTATATGTTGACGATATCGTGATCAAAAGTCACGATGAGGCCACCATGCTAAAAGACATACTTGAAACGTTTACCCGACTCCGAAGCATCAACATGAAGCTAAACCCCAAAAAGTGCACGTTCGGGGTAGAAGAAGGTAAGTTTCTGGGAGTCATGGTTGGGTCAAAAGGCTTGCGGGCCAACCCAGACAAGATTGATGCTGTTCTTACAATGAAGCCTCCGACGTCGGTTAAAGAGATTCAGTCCTTAAATGGACGGTTGGCTGCTCTCCATCGGTTCTTGTCAAAAGCAGCAGACAGGTCGCTCCCGTTCATGGATGTTCTCAGAAAAAGCTTTAGATCGGAGTTTAAATGGACGGAAGAAGCCGCACGAGCTTTCGAAGAGCTTAAAACCTGTCTGGGCACTTTGCCAACTCTCACCGTACCGGAAGAAGATGAGGTACTAACGGTATACTTAGCCGCGTCGTTTGGAGCTATCAGTGCAGTACTAGTTGCTCACCGTACCGGGAAGCAAATCCCCATTTATTACGTAAGCCGAACGTTAAAAGATTACGAAACAAGATACTCAAACTTGGAGAAATTGGCCCTGGCACTAGTCCATGCTTCGAGAAGACTTCGCCGATACTTTCAAGCCCACCCAATCGAAGTACGAACGGATCAGAGAATCCAACACGTTCTCCGTCGACCTGAAGTTTCAGGTCGAATGGCAAAATGGGCGATTGAGTTAGGCGCATTCAATATCACTTTCCGAACCAAAGGTCCGTTGAAAGGGCTGGTAATAGCCGATTTCCTAGTTGAAATTCCGGAAGATAAAGGAATGGAAGAAGTTGAAAAAGCTCCAGAGAAGCCTTGGTCCCTGTATACCGACGGAGCTTCTAGTGCCGAAGGAGCAGGGATGGGCTTAATTCTCACCGATCCAGACAGAACAGATATGACGTACGCGCTTTGGCTAGAATTCAAGAGTTCAAACAACGAAGCTGAATACGAGGCCCTCTTAGCTGGCCTACATCTAGCGCTGAAAGTCGGAGCAAAAAACGTCGTAGCCCATGTAGATTCATTGCTCGTAGCGAATCAAGTAAACGGAGAGTATGAGGCGAGGTAAGCAAACATGATCGAGTATCTCGAACAGGTGAAGCAAGCTATGGCATCATTCGAAGCATGTAAATTCGAGCATGTTCCCTGTAGCAAGAACAAGAAAGCTGATGCGTTGAGCAAGTTGGCATCAGTATCATTCAGTCACCTAGCCAAAGAAGTAAGAGTGGAAGTTTTAACTGCACCTTCAATTGCAGCTCCATAGGTCATGCAGGTCGAAGCACCGTCGCAAACGTGGATGACGCCAATAATTAATTACTTGGTACATGACGTTTTGCCGGTTGATAAAGCGGAAGCAAGAAAGATCCAAATCAACTCTCTTCAATACCAGATGCAAGAAGGAGGCTTGTACCGAAAGACTTTCCTCGGGCCTCTATTAAAGTGTTTAGACCCAGAGCAAGCCAGTTATATCATCAGGGAAATACACTATGGCATCTGCGGCATCCATGTCGGACCTAAGATGATCGTCACAAAGGTAAAAAATGCAGGGTATTACTGGCCCGGGATGCACGAGAGCGCAGTTAAAGAACTCCAACAGTGTGATGAGTGCCAAAAGCACGCACCAATCAGCCTCCGAGCCAAGAATGAGATGATACCGGTAACCGCTGCATGGCCCTTCCAAAAGTGGGGCATTGATATCGTAGGGCCTTTTCCAAGATCAAGCGGAAGCGCTCAGTACCTGCTAGTCGCGGTGGATTATTTCACCAAATAGGTGGAAGATCGACCATTTACAATCATCTCCGGCTACAACGTGACGCGGTTCTTCTGGGAACAAATCGTATGCCGATTCGGTCTTCCACTCTACATTATAAGCGACAATGCAAAGCAGTTTGCAGAAAACCCGTTTAAGCGCTGGTGTGAAAATCTAAAAATTAACCAAGTCTTTTCCTCGGTTGCCCACCCCCAGGGTAACGGGCAGGTCGAACAGATAAATCGACGAATCGTCGATGGGATAAAGAGGAGGCTCGGTTACGAGGGAAAAGGCTGGGCAGACGAGTTGCCGAACGTTTTATGGGCGCACCGAACATTGCACAAGACTAGCAACGGAGAAACACCGTTTAGTCTTACTTACGGCACCGAGGCAGTGATTCCCGCTGAGATCGGACTCCCAAACCAGAGGTGCAAGAATTGGGAGGAAAATGAGCATGAACTCCGATCTAACCTTGACCTGCTAGAAGAATGCCGGAACATCACGGCAATCAAAGAAGCCCGATACAAAAAGAAGATTGAGAAGTACTATAACGCCCGGGCCAAGCTCTACAAGTTCAAGGTCAGAGATTATGTGCTCCGAAATAATGATGCGAGCCGTGTTGAAGCTCCCGGCAAGCTAACCCCTAAGTGGGAGGGACCGTACCGAGTCAAAGAAGCTAGCGACAAGGGCTCGTACGTATTGGAAAAGATTGACGGAACTCCCGTACCCCGAACGTGGAACGGGGTACATTTAAAGAAATGTTTCATGTGAATAGCCTCGGCTAGAAAAGATCGCTAGTTCTTGTTTTTTATTTCCAATTTCCATGTATAAATCGGGAGGGTAATGCCCCGACAATTTTCCATTTTCCTTGTAACCGGGAGGGTTTTCCCCGGACCTATGATCAGTGAATCAATGAATAAAGCGATTTGTATTTTTATAAGTACAAAGAATAGCATGCGTGTAAGTTCGAACAATTTCATAAATGTGCACAAACGGGCCTCGACCCATGCCTCGCACCGATCGAGAAGGCTTAAACAGTTCAAAAAATAACAAAATCTGTTAAGCAAAACAGCCCATACTTAAAACGGCTCGATTATAAGCAATTCACTTAAGCAAAAGAAATCAAGAATCTCTTACCATGTTTCGGTCACCTAAGATAACCGAATAGAAAACCTGGTCGAACAGTGAAGTTTGGACGCAAACTAAGAACTAAGTAGCCAGGAACGAATGACTATTACTAAAGTCGTGATTTCATACCAAGCATGTCAATCGAATATTTCAAGCAAAAAATAAATTGTATGGTTTACATGCCAAAAGAAACAGATATTTAAAATTGTACGGTCATAATGACGAATAAAAGTCAAAAGTTATATGGCAAGAAAGATCGAATCTCAAGCTTCAAAGTCTTCCTTCACTATGGGGAGTTCACTTTGTTGCTTAATGACAGACAAAGGTTTGTCCACCAAATCTGCAACCTTCCCAAGTACGGAGATGTGAAAATCTTCAAAAGCCTTAATCGCAGCATTTAGTTTATCTTGAGCACCATCATCATACCCTGGGACCTCTTCAAAGGACCGAACAGAGCCCTTAGCGGCTTCAAAGCCGTGCTTGATACCTTCATTCACCCCAACCGCATTCACATTGTTCACCAAGTCTGCAATAACTTTTTCCAGCTCCGGGCTTTGATGCACCAATCTGACTACCCATGCAACCCCATCTGACAAGAACCATTACTTGGTGAGCATGAGCTCCGGCAGTTGGGCATACGATTCAACCATATCACGTTCACAACGAATCAACGTCTCCTTTGCTTCATCGATCGTTGTTTTATGTGACTCAATCTCCCTGTCACGAGCTCTCTCTAATTCGTCTTTAATTGAGGAAAGACAAGGTTTAATGAACAGGAAGGGAAGCAATAAAAAAATGGATTATGAACATACCATCAACCAAGCGGTGATAATCGGCCAGAAGCTGATCATGAGATGTCTGCATTTCCTTCAGCTCAGCCGCATGCTTCTTCTCCACACCAGATAATTTTTTCTCCAGGTCAGTGAATTTCGACTTGAAAATTTCCAATTCTTGAAGAGCTTTGTCTCGAGCCTCATAAGCGGCTGCAGCCGAAGCCTGGGTAGATTTGTTAACTTCTTTTGCCTCTAGGTTTTGCTCCTTTAAACGATCAATTTGAGATCGGAGAGAGCTCAGCTCTTGTTTCGTCTTCGATCGGACATTGTCTTCATTTTTTAAATTAGCAATTTCGCGTCGGAGCTTGTTACGGGTTGACTCCGACTCGATCCAACGCTTATACGATTCCACCACCAATGAATTAGATTGAGCTTGATTTATCATAAGGGCATTCCCAAGCTCCGGGCCGCTCATCTTTCGATAATGAGAGTGCTCAGCCGGAGTCCCCAAATGAAACAATGCCATTTTCGCCGACAGAGCATCCACTATCCGATCCTTGTTCGTCAGCGACCACTCCGGAACGTACTTCTCCAATGCTCGAGTTGAATCCATATCCTCAATGCCGCCCGAACCTAACTCCCGTGATAAGAAAACAGCTTCAGTGTTATACCATAAAGGTGAAGAAGAGGCACTATCCCCACCATCAATTGGTTTGGGACTCGGCCTTGACACATTTGAAGCAACCCCCGTGGTAGGCTTACCCGAAGGAGAAGGTTCGGTCTTTTAAGATCGGACATATGAACATCAGCAATAACCTTAGTAGCCCCTCCTCCGAAGGATAATGGGCTTGATGGAATGTTTGCCGGGTGGTCCCTTGGGATACGACCCCCATGAAGATGAGCATCTAAATTCGCTAATATGCCTCTGGCAGCAGAAAATTCAGTAACTTGATCATCATCATCATCATCTAATGTGATAGTCTTGAAGTCCGTCTTCTTCTTCTTTTGCTTAGGTTTCGGACCGGACTTAGATGGAGCAGCCATCTTCCTTTTCAAGCTAACATGAGGATGCTCCTCTTCGTCCGTCCCTTCCTCGTCTTCATCGTCGCCACCCTCTTTTGCACCCTCATCACGCGCTCCTTCGTCGTCAACAGATAGGTGGACTCCTTCATCTTCGATCACAAACTTGGAACCGGACCCTTTCGACCCGATCGAACCGGTCTTTTTACCCTTACCACTTCCCGTCACCATCACAGTCTGAGCCGGAGCAACATCTGCTATTTGTGTTATAGGAGCCGAACCCGAACCTCCTTGACCGGCTGAACCTCCCTGACCGTCCAGAGCCTCAGGTTCCCGAATCGGGTAAAGATTCTCTTGCACCACATTGAGGTACGGAGGATCACCTTTCGGCATTTTAGTGGCTCGGATCTCAAGCTCCTTGGAATCGAAGGACTTCAATCTCAAAGCTTCTCTCAAACCCATAACTGTAAAAAAAAAAGAGCAAGCAAGTAACATCCGAAGTCCGGTATAATGAAAGGAAAAATAAAAAATGAAAATAATATAGTTATACGAGCGACGCGACGAGCACCGTATCAAAAATTAAAGGCATGACTAACCCTTTCCATTCCACCTAAGGGTAGGATACCACTCCGGTTCGGACCAAATCGTGCTGATCCGTCCCATAACAAGAATGTGTTCCGGATAACTTTGTATGCGACCCGCTTCTTTAATCAAGTTTGCGTACAAATCTCTATCAAATTCGAAGTCTTCAGGAAGAGGAGGTGGGAGCTTCGTCTTTTTTATCCTCCATACCATAAACTCCGGAACGCACCGATCATCGACATAGAAAAAGCGTTCTTTCCAATCCTTTATGCTAGTAGTAATCCATGTATAACAGCAGGAGTTTTTATCTCTAACCTCGAAGGTATACCAGTTGCCGGACCGGTTCAATTTGTAAAAAGCCCGGAACACATCCAAGTCCGGGTCGGATCCTAAACCACGACAAGCCAACTCGAAATGACACACCTTGGCAAGGCCGAAGGGGTTCATTTGAGAAATATGAACCTCGTGAAATGTAAGAACTCCGATCAAGAACTTCGTCAGAGGAAGACGGTAGTTACAATAATCGAACAGACGAGTGTAAACCCCTATCTTCCCCGGAGGAAACGGGTAAATAGGCGTGTCCTTTTTGGGGAAAACGGGGTGCAAAGATGCAGGAATGGCATATTTATCGACGTACCAAGCTAAGCCATTTTTGGTCAGAACATTAAAGCAACCGGACAAGTTATTTTTCGCCATTATGTAGGGAAGAAGCTAACCTGTTTCGCAAATCGCCTGTCTCAGAGAAAAGGGGTGAAGAAGATGAAGTAAAAAGTGAAAGCGGAAAGTTACTTTTACTCCTCCTTTATAGGGATGTGAAACCGCCTCAAAACTGCCAATCAGGTAGTGACACGTCATGACAGCTGACGCACACCAAACGTCACATCAAGAGGGAAACATAAAGTGACTGTCGGTTACCCAGCAATAGGTCACCGCCATAAAATTTAAAATTCAAAAAATTCAACTAAACGACAAATCAGGGACCCAGACCGCCAAAGTTACGCCGTTATAGTTCGAAGCTTTTATCCAAGAAACGCCACGAACTAGGGGGACTTGATGAGGATACGTCCCTGACCGGACCGAATCACCGCCATGAGCAGAACCGAACCATGGCACATCAAGGTCGGACCGCGCCTCGCACCATAGACAGAACGGACAGATACGCTGGTGCGGCATAACTAACTGGGCCCCACTTTCATAACCACCATGATAGTGACTGGTCCGGCCCAAACTAACTTGCCACATCAGCACACCCAAAAGCTATAAATACCCCGCCAAAACTTCTAGCAAGGGGTAATCGCTACTTTCTCTCTCTAAACTCTCATCTCTCTCTCCCTGGCCTATTTCCTCCTCACAAATACTTATTCTCACGCCCGAGCTTGGTCACAGAGAGGCCCCCCTCCCTGTGACGAGGCTAACGGTGTGGTTGTTTTCTTGTGATCTTGCAGGTTCCTTGCTAGGTCATCTGAAGCTCTGCTCTAACCAGGTCGTACCAACTGGTTTTGAGTCTTCACATCATGAAGTGACGATTGTCTGTTTTTTTGTTTTTTGTTTTTTTGTTGAAGAAGACAACAGTTAAAAGTTTAAACAAATTATTATTCCAAAACTTTCTTTTAAATCAAAGACAACAATTAATGATAAGTTGTAGAAAAGTTTAAACAAAGCTATTATTTCTAAACACTATTTGTCACATTATTATTATTATTATTATTTTTTTTTTTTTTTTGTAGTTTCAGCTTGAATAATTCATGGGGGTGCATACAGTCGAATGATTGGGTAAACATAATGAGGGAGATAACAACAATGGATAGGTTTTGTTTTGTTATTTTCATCTGTTTTTTTTTTTTTATATAAACAACCAACAATGCCAAACAAAAATATTGTTTAAGTTTAATAAAATTTCACTTTTAAAACAAACACAAAGCATAGTCTGATGGTTGGGGATGTTAAACAAGCCAGGTCGCGGGTTCTAAACCCGGCCCATACATGTGCGCGACATTATTTTTTTTACTAGTATAGGTCAGACTCCGTGCACACGTAGCGAAGGTCATGAGTTTGATTCCCGTTAAGGGCCGGTTTTGCCATATTTTTGGCCGATTTTTGATGATTAAAATTTAATCCTTTTTTTCCTTTTCTAAAACCGTTAACATAAGTTGCTATCTTTTCTTTTATTTTATTTTTCTATTTCTAACTTTACACAATATTATACTACATATACATTTAGAAGATAGGGGGAATAGTGCCAAGCAGCTGTCTGACACTTCCCTATTGGACCAAACTAATTTTAATTTAATTTTATTCCCAGTTTAATATTATGCTTTCGTCCTTCATTTAAAATTACGTTTTTGGCCCAGCTCAAAATAAAATTATATATTGCCCCTAGCTTAAAATTATGTTTTTGCCCTCGGTTCAAAAACTCACTTTTAATTTTGTTCACAGTTTAAAATTACGGTTTCGCCCTCCGTTTAAAATTACGTTTTTGCCCCCAGTTCAAAATAAAATGTTGTTTTTTCCTCTAGCTCAAAATTACGATTCTGCCATCAGCTCAAAATTACGTTTTTGCCCACAGTTCAAAATAAAATTATGTTTTTCCCCCTAGCTCAAAATTATGATTTTGCTCTCAGTTTAAAATTATGATTTCGCCTCCAGTTCAAAATATAGTTACGATTTTGCCCTCTGAACACACATACATGTTATGAGAGAGAAATATTCGGCTTATTGCCCCGCAACGCGGACGGGGCAAAAACTAGTCTTTAACATTAGGAATGGAAATCAAAAGATGAAATATTTATACGAATCTTATTATAAAACAAAAATATTAGTAAAAATTCTAATTAAAACGTAGTTGTGTTGAAAACAATAAATATTAGGGCTTTGTTTAACCTATAAATAATAATGAGTTCGTTATGTGTTATTTTAAATATCTAGGATAACCGCTCTCGTTCGTCCTCTTGGTTTTTCCCAATCTTTACTCATGCGCTTACTCAAGAAATTCTCATACGCAAACACTGTGAGCATACTCGACCCTTTTACGCTTTAACACATTTTTGGGTGCAACATGTATCAACTACAAAATCCACTTTACACAATCAAATATATTCAAACACTCAATCCATCGAACACGTAATTGTTATGCTTAGGTTGTTTATGCATGTTAGTTTCTACTTGTATATCCATACTATTTGTTATCCTTAGGTTTTCTAATATGTTAGATTCAACTCGAATATAAATTGCCACGTCGGATTGAGAAAACTTTTATACTTATATTCAAACTTGTATGCTCGCCAGTACTTTTGTATTGATCTATGCTTTTAATACATGCTGCAGGATTTTGATAATGCAAGGAATCTAGTAGGATTGTCTAGAAACGCATTTAAACTTTAATACTTGTTGTACCATATTTTATTTTTGAACATGTTGTATTTTGTTTCCAAATCTTGTATTAAACCGTTATTAATGAAATGAAATTTTAATACTTTTATACTTGTCGTTATTCAAATTTGTTATATTCTAGTTCAATCAATGTAAAAATTAATTATTAAAAACTTGACACAAATAGCGTTATGAAGTCTCTTGCAATCTAGTTTTCGTCTCATCCCGATATTTACGCCATCGGTTGGGGTGTGACAGATTGGTATCAGAGCCATAACTATTGGGAATTAGGCAGAATTGTCATGTTCGACCTAGTCTATAGTCTAAGTACCAAAACTCGACCATTCCTGATTCTTGCTTAATATATAATTCTTCCTATTTGTTTCTACCTCTCCTTTGTCTAAATATACAATGTGTCTTTTCTAAGACATTTTACACAATACATACTTAAAGACACTCATATTCCGCAATCGAAATGACTCATCAAAATAGGTAGGGCTGTGCAACGGTTCAGAACCGGACCGAACCGAACCAAACCGGAACCGAACCAGAACCGTTAATTGCTAAATTTAAGAACCGGAACCGAACCGTATTATAACGGTTCCGGTTTGGTTCCGAACCGGTTAAACGGTTCTCGTGTAAACGGTTCTCGCGGGAACCGTTTGACAATTAAATCCTAAAATTAACAATTCAATAAAAACGAATCAAACCATTTAAAACATTAACTAAGAGTTGCAACATTCAAAGTTCAAACCAACCAAAATAAAAGTAGCAAAGCAACAATAAAAAAATTCAAGCCATAAAACAAACTCTAAATAAAACTATTACAACCATCGTGTTAACAATTAAAACAAACATCTTCAAACTTCATTCGATCTTCATCCTCTCAATCTTCTCATAAACATCTAAGTGAAACCAAGTGTTAGCAATTAAAAAAAATAAACGAATAAAATTAACAAAAAAATAATATTTACCCTTTGTGAACTCGTCGATTTTTTTCGCATTCCTCCTCCTCTTCGTATATATGTTTTCTCTCGGTTCGAATCCAATCTTGCGTGCAAATTAACGCCTCAACAATGATGGGGGATAATGAACTTCTATATGACTCCACTACCCGTCCCCCCGTACGGAAAGCAGACTCGGAAACTACAGTTGAAATTGGAATAGCCAAGATATCTGAAAAAAGTAATAAGTTAAATTTATATTTTTAAAAATATATTAACTTTTGAAATAACAACTATTACCTTTCGCCATACGTGCTAGGGTTGGATATCTACTTGAATTAGCCTTCCACCATAGCAAGATATCAAACTTCTCTCTCATTTCTTCAACATCCTCTAGCAAATACCTTTCAAGTTCTGTCTTCTTATTTTCACATACAGAAAACTATATGTATGAGAAAGCAAACATCTAGAAAGAAAATATATGCAATCATAAAAAAAAGGTCATGTAGAATAGCGTAGCTATAGTTGCAGGGTGTTGATGGAGATGAACTTGTATGATAGCAATAAAGGTTAGGGTTGAGAGATAGAGAAGAATTAGAAGATGAAAGATGAGATCGTGGAATGAATATAAGAGGAGGGAATAAAAATTAGGATGGTCATATGATGTTGAAAAACCCATTAATAAAATAGTGTTTTAAATATTTATAATCCCAACTGGTTTTAGCGGTTCTTTAACCGGAACCGAACCGGGAACCATTTTTACCCAAATTTAAGAACCGGAACCAGACCCTATATACAAAAATATGGTTGGATCTAGTGGTTCCGGTTTGGTTCCTCAGTTCTGGCGATTCTGAACCGTATACTGATCAGCCCTAAAAATAGGGGTGATTCCCGCCTTTGGTGACGAATTTCAATCCATCCGTCACCTTATTTTGCACGAAATTTACCATCAAGTCAGGAGTGACATCCATATCTTGATGGGAATTTCCACTTCATATTCTAGTGGATCCGTGTTGACGACTCGAGATTATATCTTGTTTCGTTTAATAAACCACATTTTGGGGACGAAATTGTCAAGCTAGGATTGATATCCACACCTTGATGACTGGTTCCATTCTTTGATTTTCAATCTCGCCAAAGTTTCGTATTTTCGATCAAATTAGGGACTTGTATTAACCGGATGGGTAAAATACAGTTAATCGCCTGTCGACGAGAGTATTTTACATATTAGGCCAAAGCATGTCTCCCTAATTTGAAAGGACTTACGAGTCACTTGGGAATAGTCAAAGTTTATAAACCCGAAACGTTCCAATATTTTATCAAACCTTTCTTTATGCTATCTCAATTTCTATGTGATTTAATACTTGTTATCTTGTTCATTTCAAAACCTATGTTATACTTGATTCGGGATTACTGGGACATTCTTATGTGATAAACTTGTCATTAACTTTGATCAAAGCCACAACTTAACATGTATGGTGCTTGTGTAGCGCTATAGGAGTAGCGCCCACCCGTATTCTTGAGGTCATGTTAAGACATTTTGCGGTACATGATGGATTGACAATTAGTCATTAACTTTGATCAGACCACAACTTAACATGTATAGTGCTTGTGTAGTGCTATAGGAGTAGCGCCCACCCATATTCTTGAGGTCATGTTAAGACATTTTGCAGTACACGATGGATTGACCTGTTTATTCACATGCCAGTAATGCGTTAATCTTGTTAAACTAAGTATGTCTTGTGGATTGTTCATATATTTTACTCATACTCATACTCTAACTTATACATTCGCACTACTTGGTGGTCATACTTGGAATTCATTCACATACTTTGACACAATCATGCTTACATAGTTAAATCTTTATACGTTATCACACGCACACACTCATACTCGTAATACGATAATATACCCTGACCCGTACACTACTAGTACTGTCACACCCTGACTTTTGCGGAAGCGTATGCGTGTGACTTGATCGGTTCACATTGCATTCGATTATAATAAACAACTATATGATCAAAATGATGTTCATCTATTCACAAAGTTTAAAATATTACAAACACCAGTTATTTAAGTTTCAAACAACACAACCTCTGATTAAGTTACAAACCAACAAAGTGGATGACATCTAAACTTGAATTTTACATTCCGAAACAACACCAACACCAGAGATCCTACTTGTTTCCTGAAATACATGTAATTTTGAAAACATCAACAAAAGTTGAGCGAGTTCATGCGTTTTGTATGGGTACTGATAAACTTGTAAACATTTGAGAGACTCCCTTGAAAACATGTATGAAAAGTGTCTATGAACAGATCAATTAATGTTTTGCAAGGACATTAATGTATGTGAAGACATAGGGAGTACTCAATCCGAGTAGAACACTGTTAGTGTCGAATCCCCTCGCCTGTGTCGAATCCCCTTAACTGTGTCAAATCACCTTGACTGTGTCAAATCCCCTTAACCGTATCAAATCACCTTCACCGTGTCAAATCCCCTTGACCGTTGCCAAATCACCTCGACTGGGACACAACAACACTCGAAGTGGTCACATAGGGACCATGAGTGGGGCTCGGCCGTACCCGTTAGATCTAACCTTTGTCCATGATTCTTATGAGAGTTAATGGCATTTCAGTTTCAGCCTATGCTCACATGATCTAATAGTTCATTTCATAGCCAAATCATACCATTGTAACATGTATTTCACCCCCGAGAGTTATAAATCCGAAAACAGTTAAGAGAAAAGGGGGACATGAACTCACAATTTTGCGTCCTGCTGTCTCTTATACTCAAAGGTCCTTCTATGAGTCGTACAACTACCTACACACGTGCCATGTTTTATTAGACGTTTTGGTCGTGTAACGACTCTTAGTCTTAGTCATTATGTCTCATTCTGGAATTGGTATTCTTTGAGTTACATTGTATAATTCCAGAGTATATAATTATTAGTTAAAATAATAATATTTTAACTTAAATTATATTTATCAATTATTTGGAATATTTGTTAAAATAATATATTTTAACTTGGTATATTATGTATTTCTACATATGTATTCTCCCAAGTATGGGTGTACTTGTACTTTGTGTATTCTTATACTTGTGTATTTTGCCAAGTATGGGTGGTGTATTCCGGGTGTATTTATACGTATGAGAATACGTATTTTTTTTGTATTTATTAAGTATTTTATACTTAACTTTTAATATTCCGGAATATTATTTTTAGACAACAAAAATCACCAACTTTGTATTCTTTAAATATTCGTATTTTAAGAGAATTTTTATAGAAAAATATCTATAACTTAACTTGGCAAAAATAAATATTCTTTTCATATATATCTCAAAATGATATATATTTTTAAGGTTAACTTTAGAAAATATATATTTCTAACTTTCACCCAAAATAATATATTTTTAACTTGTTTAAGAAAATATATATTTTCTCCACTCAAAATAATATATTTTCTATTTGTCAAAATATGATGTATTTTGCAATACTTGTAAAAATCCATATTTTCTGTTTCCTCGGTTTTCACAATACCGTTTAACACACTTGTCGAAATATGAATTTATTTCCGGAATATATATACTTATAATCCAAAGTCCTTGTCCGGTTTGTCCATTATTTGGGTATAGATTATATATTCATTTTCTTGGAATTTTGGTAATACTTTCATATTACAATTTTTGGTAATTTGGTGTGTTACATTATTTTCAAGTTCCTAAAATAATATAACTAAGGGTATGTTTGCCATGGAGCTTTTAGGAGCTTCTAGCTTTAAGCTTTTAAGAAAAAGCTCATACTTAATAAAAAGCCTTGTTTGGTTGAAGAAGCTTTAAGCTTTTAGGTTAGGAGCTGGAAGCTTTTGGTTGAACGCTACTACTAGTAGCGTTTAGAAGGAGCTACAAGCTTTTAGGGAAAAATGACTATTTTAACCATTAAAAATAAGAAAATTTTTAATGCACCAACTTTCTAAATTTTTAGTTATGTCCATTTTGGTCATTTTATAAATTTTATTAAAAGCTCCAGCTACTCTACCAAACACCAAATATATCTAAAAAGATACAGCTACTAGCTACCAGCTACAGCTACCAGCTTCCAGCCACCAGCTACCAGCTTCCAGCTTTCAGCTACCAGCCACCAGCTACTTTTGCCAAACATACCCTAATACACATAATATACAAGTAGCACACAATTGTGACATCTAAATATATTTTCCTAAATATATACTTAGTCACTTTTATTCATCAAAATCAACCTCCAATATTTGTAATTTTTGTAATAAAAAGTATGGCAAGTTTTTATATGAAAACCATGATCAAAACTTATTTGTAAACACTTATTTAAAAATATTTTTCTAAGTGTTTAATTTCTACAAAAATTTTGTCATAGTTTCCCCTTCAAAATGGAGGTTTCCATGCTTTAAAAGCATATCATCTTCTTTTTAAAATCATCATCAATCATCAACAACATAAACAAGACTTACCATAAGCCAAAAATATGAAATTTACACTATGTCATGAACTTGAAAGTTTGTAAAAATTTGTAGTAACTTCATATGTTATTTAGTAGGTTTAGTTACCCTTAAAAACATGGTTTATATTTTATAAAACTCATTCTTGAAATTTTTAGTTCATTACAACTTAGGTGGTGATTTTCTAAAAATGATTCTTGTTGTATTCTTCTTGTTAACAACACTTTTCTAGTCTTGTTTTAACACTAAAAAAACATGTTTAACTTCTTTAAAAACCATGATCATGTAAATCTTGTAAATAACTTTGGTTTCTTGAAAAGATTGACTTTGAAATCATTCACTTTCAAGACTTATAACATATATCATTAATCATCATACTCTAAAACAACTTCATTTTCAAGTTCATGATTCACATAGAGGATAACCATTACTAATCTCACAAGATTCATCCTCATATTTGCTAGATCATGTGTTTAATCACAATCTAGCAAGCTTCTTATGATCATAATCACAAGAAATCAACAAACAAGTATCTTACATACACTTAAAACAACTTGTTCTTCATGTTATGAAGCTTTATGTTTATGTTCATGCTTATGTTTCTTTGAGATTCATTAGATTAACACATTACATAACCTTTTAACCACCAAAATTAGAAGCAAAATCAAGTGGTAAGGAGCTTACTACTAGCACAATGGCTAGGGAAGAATTCAAGATGAAGATGATGATAACAAGGTGGATAAAAGCTCTTGGTGGTGGTCCTTCAATCTCCAATGCTTCTAGGCTTCTTAACTAAGTACCTTGCACCCTTAGATCACCTTAGATTGTGTGAAGATGGTTTGAAAATGGATGGTGTGAGAGAGGGTGTTTGGGTCGTCGCTTTGAGAGAAGAAGGAGAAGGTTATGGGTGTTGAAGATGTTGAATGATAATGGTTATTAAGTCTTGTGGTTTTAAACAAATTTCTTCCAACATCTCATAAACTAATGGTCCATGTGTTTCAAAAGTGATAAACAAATCACTTAAACAATTCATGAAAATCATGGGGTGGGACCCCAAGTTTATAACCGTAAGTGGGGGGGGGGGGGTGTAGTTGGGTTGTAATTTTTAGTTAGGGAATCTAGTTAGGTTTTAAGGGAATTAGTTAGTGTTTTAGGTGTTTAGTGTTTATAGGATATGTTATGATGTTCGGTGACCATAACTAGCTTCGTAACACTAAGACAATGCTTCTAGTGAAAATTTGGTGTTTCAGGTAGTGTCCGGTTGGTTACCGGTTCGTTAAGGTGCCAAATTACGCAGTTTAGCGTGCTTTATGTTCCCTTTTATGACAGTTTTGATTCCCGATACTTAGGAAAGTATTCTGGACCATTAAACCAAAATTATGCATTATATTTTGTTATTAGAAAGCTGATTTTTGCTGAATTTGGTTGTTTTCTGCATAATTCTGCAGTTTTAGTGTGTTTCTAGCACTTTCCGGCACCTAAATCATCACTAGGAAGGCAGTTTTGTAATCTCTACTTTCCTACACACTATTCTAGTGTAACACTTGGTTCCGGGGCTTATTCTGTGTCTTAACATCATGTCTGTCTGAATACTGAACTCCGTCAGTACTTCTATTTTGTCTGATAACTGTGCTAACTTTGTTTTGTGCACTAATTGAACCATATTTTGTTGCATGTAATAATGATGAACAATCTTGCAACATGAAATGCCTTTGTATGTATATGACAGTAATCAGAAATGTATTCGTCTTGTTAATTCAATCATGCACAGTCATTAAAGCACAAATTACTGTTTATTATTGTACGGAATACATGGAAAAGGGCCAGTTGTCACATTCTCCCCCCGTTAAAAGAATTTCGTCCCCAAATTCAAGCTACGTAATCGGTTGCGGGGGAGTTGTGAAATAGATGTGGATACTTAGACTTGATTTTGTCATCATGTTCCCAAGTAAATTCTAGGCCATGATGTGAATTCCAACGAACTTTGATAAATTAATACGACTTCTCCGTGTTTTGTGGACTTTTAGTCCGTAACCTTAACAGGTTCTTTAGTAAATTGGAGTTTGTCATTCGACGTGAATCCCGTCTGCGGGAATAACTATTGTTTCTAGAGTAAGACTCTTCCTAAGGTTAGACACATGAAACGTGTCGGGGACACTGCTAAGTTCTTCTAGAAGTTTCAGCTTGTAAGCAATGATTCCGATCCTTTCCAGGATCTCGAATGGTCTAATCGTACCACACCCTTTCCAAATCGTACCACACCCTTCCAAGGTGAGACTTTCAATAAAACCATATCTCCAACCTCAAATTCCAACCGTTTCCACCGCTTGACGGCGTAGCTTTTCTGTATATCACGTGCTGACTTGACATGATCACGTATCTGAACGATCTTGTCTGTAGTTTCCTAAACCAACTCGGGGCCAATAAACCGTTTATCTCTGGTCTCCGCCCCACACAATGGGGACTGACACTTACATCCATATAAAGCTTCAAACGGGGCGGACTGAACACTGGTGTGATAGCTATTATTGTAGGAAAACTCCACTAAAGGTAAGTGTGTATCCCATCTTCCACCAAAGTCCATCACACAAGCACGTAATCATGTCAACCACAAGCTGTATCGTTTGTTCACTCGGGCCGTCCGTCTGAGGGTGAAATGAAGTACTAAGGTTCAATCGTGACCCAAACGCCTTCTGAAACGTCTGCCATAACCTCAGCACAAAATGACCATCTCGGTCGGATAAGATAGAAACAGGCACTCCATGACATGCCACAATCTCTCTAAGATAAATTTCTGCTAATTTCCTTATGCTTTCTTCCTCACTGATCGGTAGGAAATGTGCAGACTTGGTGAGTTGATCAATAATCACCCAAATCATATCGTGACCTCTTTGGGTTATTGGTAGCTTTGTGATGAAGTCCATTGAGAATTGTTCCTACTTCTACACGGGAATCTCAAGTTGTTGCAGCAGCCCTGACGGTTTCTGGTACTCTGCCTTAACTTTGGCACAAGTAAGACAGTTACCCACATATGTATCAATATCGGCTTTGATCCTGGGCTGCCAATAGAAGCCTTGGTACATCCTGTCGAATCCAGGATGGATCGAGAACCTTGACTTCTAAGTTTTGCCCAAAATAAGCATACGTAAATTGTCGTGAGTCGGAACCCCAAAGTCGTCCCATGGAGTATAAGGTTCCGTCTTCCTTAGGTAATAATTGCACTTCCATTCCACGTAATGCTTCAGCTCGTAGGTTTTCTGGTCTCAGCACTTCCTGCTGAGCTTCACGAATCCGAGTAGCGAGATTCGTCTATGTGGTCATCTCTAAGGCTCGCACCCTTAGAGGCTTTGCGCTTTCCTTGCGGCTCAAGGAGTCTGCTACGACGCTCGCCTTGTCCAGGTGATACTTAACCTCATAGTCGTAATCATTCAACAGTTCATCCCATCTTTTTTGTCTCATATTCAAATCCTTCTGAGCAAAGATATGCTGTTGTGATCAGTAAAGGTCGTGATGTCAAATCTTCAACGCGCAATTCACTACACCTAGTTCAAGGTCGTGCATGGTGTATTTCTTCTCATGATCCTTCGATCGACGTGGCGCGTACGTGATGGCTTTGTCTCGTTGCATCAACACGCAACCGAGACCTTGTCGAGAAGCGTCACAATAAACAGCAAATCCATCGGTACTGTCAGGTAAAGACAAGATGGGCACCGTCTAGGTTAGGGTTGTTAGCGGTTGAGCAATCTTTGAAAAGTCCCTTATGAATCGTCTGTAATAGCCTGCTAACCCCAGAAATTGTCGTATCATAGTTGGCGTCTTTGGGGCTTCCCAGTTCTTGATTGCTTCAATCTTAGCAGGGTCGTCGTGAATTCTATTCTTGTTCACCATGTGACTTAGGAATTGCATCTTGCGACATCAAAATTCGCACTTCGACAGCTTCGCATACAACTATTCCTTCTTCAAGAGTTCTAGGGTAGCTCGCAGGTGTTGCTCATGTTCCTCCTGGGTTCGCGATTAAAAACGGATGTCATCATTGTATATAATCACCAACTTATCCAGATACGGCTTACACACCCGATTCATGAGATCCATGAATACTGTCGGTGCGTTTGTTAAGCCTAATGGCATGACAAGAAACTCGTAATGTCCATAACGAGTCCTAAAGGCCGTTTTAGGGATACTTTCTTCTTGTGTTCACAGTTGTTGATTTCTCAGCCTCAAGTCGATCTTGGGGTAGTAGCTAGAGGCTTATAATTGGTCGAACAAGTCATCAATCCTTGGCAAGGGATACCAATTCTTGATGGTTAACTTATTCAACTCTCTGTAGTTGTTACACATATGAAAACTGCCATCCTTTCTCTTGACAAATCACACTAGAGCTCCCCAAGGCGAGAAGCTCGGCCTTATGAATCCCTTATCCAACAACTCCTGGAGTTGCATGGATAACTCTTTGTATTTCGGATGGCGCAAGTCGATTATGGTGCCTTGGCTACAGGAGCGGCGCCTGGAGCCAAGTCAATATGGAATTCGACTTGTCTCTGTGGGGGTAATCCTAGCAAGTCTTCGGGAAAGACTTATGGAAATTCCTACCTAACGGGGATGTCTTCTAGCTTTGGTTCCTTGGTCTCCTTATCGACAACATGAGCAAGGAAGGCTATGCAGCCTTTTCGAAGGCACTTCTGTGCTCTCATAACCAACGTGGGATGTCACAATCCACCGCCTTATGGGGCCCAGCGTCCTGGCATCAATTGCAAGAAGGCTGTGTACTATAAGTGTTTCATCATTCGCAAAAGGGATGCGAATGATGTTCTCATGACCAACAACCTCAGCTCTAATCTTGGATAACCAATCCATGCCAACTACAACATCATAGCCTCCCAAAATCAACAGGTAGGAGTTCAATAGAAAATTTCCGCTCTCCAAGTTCCAAAGTACAATCTTAATCACTTCATCTTTTTGACTAATTTTCCCATTTACTAACTCTATAGAATATGGGACGTCTAGCTTACTCGAAACTAGGCCAAGTAGGTTCTTAAGTTTTATGGATACAAGGCTAAAGTTGGCGCCAGTGTCAATCAAAATGAATGCATAGAGTTGGTTAGTAGGGAATGTACCCATAACCGCATTTGGATCCTAGCGTGCTTCACGAGCTCCGATCGTGAAGACTCTTCCTCGCTTGGTTCTTCCTAGGGCAATCTTTCCTAAAGTTCCCGACGTCACCACATCTGAAGCAACCTGGAACTCTACCATTATCGTTCCCGTCTTGGTTGCAGTTATCATTTCCTCCTTGTTTGGGATATTTCGCCCAACAGGCATCCTTGCTGTGTCCTTCTTTTCCACATCTGTCGCACTTAGGCCTCAGGCATCGACCTTCATGGTGAAACTTACATTCATCACACCTTGGCTTAGTCCCCAAATATACCTTTACACCGGCCATATTAGTGGCTCCATTAGCTTTCATGCCACGAGGCGGGTTCGCTTCCCTTCTTTTGTTTGCATTAGAGTTGTCATAACTGACTTGGGTGCCTTTCTTCAGGTTCAAAAACTTCCTTTTGTTGTTTCCCGAAGACTCCACGTGGGTCTCCTTCTTTTTTACCTCGGATTCCGAAAACTTTCCCATTCGAAGAGCTTCTTCAGTAAGCGTAACACTCAAATCGATAGCCTCCGCGATGGTTGGAGGCTTTGCAGCAGTAACCATGCTTAGGATTTGAGGCGCAAGTCCCAAAATGAACCGCTCGATTCTCTTGAATTCCGGCTCGACAAGATAGGGAACGACCCTTGATAAATCATGGAAGCACTGGATATACTCGGCTATTTTCAGACCATCCATCTTTAAGTTCCAGAATTCTGTCTCAAGTTTCTGAATCTCTGCCCGTGAGCAGTACTTCTTGCGCATTAACTCTTTTAGCTCATCCCATGTTAGTGCGTATGCAGCAGTTTCGCCCAGTGTTTGGACTTGGAGGTTCCACCATGAAAGCGCTCCGTCCAGAAACAACACAGAAATATATGTAGCCCTTTGTTCTGGAGCACACTTGCTCATCCTCAATACAAAGTCAGTTTTCTCTACCCAGTGTATGAAAGCGACAACACCCCCAGTGCCATCGAAGTTAAGCGGCTGGCAATCCAAGAATTGCTTTTAGGTACAACCGGTAACACAAGCAACACAATTCACAGTAAGCATTGGCAAAGCATAATTAGAAATATCCAAACGAGTTATAATGTGTCTTAGGTGACTTAACATTACCGATTGGGGGGTTATTTCCAGAGGTACCACCGCTATGCTCGGAGCGGTTGGCCTCGTGCTGGGCAATAGTTTGTGAGATGCGTTCTTGCAGTTCGGCTTCTGTCCTTGGTAACGTATTAGTGTCTGTGTCACGTCTTGGTGGCATTTTCTTCTGACAAAAGGGTATTGGGTAGGTTAGACAACATTCACCAATAATTGTCTATGAGGTATATATCACCACAAGTAAACATGTAATCACCTAACGTCACATGCATATATAATCAACAATGTATAAGTGAGAAAACAACCACTGAGCTTTCATGTATGTTCGACAACTTGACACATTGTTTTTAACAAAGGAAAACAAAATGGACTCGAGGTTACATCACCTCGGTCTTACAAGTTCCATAATATAAAAGTAGTAGTTATTTTCCTTCTACATTGGTCTTCTTAAGTCTTTAGTTTTACAAGGACGGGTATACCTCCCAAAAGATGGGGGTGGGGGGTTGTGCGTTACTACCACGTATAGGTGGTGAGAGTGAAAACGAGGAGATAAGGTCATGAGGGTACGTGACTTCTTCCTCGAAACCGAATTGTGCCTTGTAGCAATCGTAGAGCGGTTTTCCAAGGCGCGAATGTACTACCCAAACGATGGGGTGCTTTATGGGATAGAGAGTGTAGAGTTACTGAATCTTTCCTGAGTGTTAGCCATCTTCACTTGCTTAGATATCGGTTCCCAAATGACTCATATTACGGGTTGAAGTGTTAGGCACGAAGTAAGCAAAGACAGACTTCCTACCTTGTAGAGTGTTATAGCAACTATCTCGGTATTGTTCCATTAGATGGAGGTTTGAATACTTAGAAATTTTGGGATGGGTGGTGATCATTAGCTTGACCCGCAGAGTCCACCAGGATTCCCCATGCACTACAAGTTGTTATTACGTGGGCCCCCTTAATAATAAATTATCTTGCATGGTCACCCTAATTTTCCCTCGTTCAAAGAAGATGATCAACCAAAGAGGGGACACTACTGTCCTTATACCTTCGACATGGAAAGGACCATTGTGGTGGTCCACGCGCTATCATTCGTTATCGTTACGAGCGAATAGGCACAATGCTTAGACGTAATAGGAATAAGGAAAATCCCTAGTAGTTGGAGGGGCACCTTCAAGATGAGTACCTCATCTTCCTTGTCTGGTCAAGAGTGTCGTCAATCTTGTTTCACAAAAGCCACAGGGACCTCGTCCCACTGATGAGGGTGTTGACCAAGGTTGCCTCCTCCGCCTCGCTGTCACTACCGTAGCCAGGCACCTTCGCATTCGAGAGGGAAGAACAACCATCTTCTACGGAAACAAGCTCAGGATCTCGTTTGGTAATCACTTCAGCCATGAGCTTTAAAATAAACGCGAGGTCGATAGTCTCATCGTGCGAGTCAAGAACAATAATGGAATTCGAAATCGAAGGTATCTCGTTCACGTCAATAATTATTCCGTACACTTATACGTATATATATTAATGAATAAATATGTTACTTAGCATAAACAGGTAAGTAAATGCACCATGTCACTTATAACTCTCGTTTGTTCTTTCGGGGGGGGGGGGGTCATTTTGTCTTTGGCAAGTCTATCTCACGTAGATTATGCCTTAATTAGCACTGTAATTGGGGTATTCTCCTCCCTACAAATGTCCTTGCTTTGTCTTTCTTTTGAAAAAAATGTTTGGTTCACGGATCTTGGCGCTTTCGTAAATGCAATGAAAAACCTTTTTGTAAAAATGATTTCGTGGGAGAGTCCTAGTGATTGTAATCTAGACTCGAGAAGGAATCCTAGTTCACTACAATCGAAGCTCTGATACCAAACTGTCACACCCTGACTTTTGCGGAAGCGTATGCGTGTGACTTGATCGGTTCTCATTGCATTCGATTATAATAAACAACTATATGATCAAAATGATGTTCATCCATTCATAAAGTTTAAAATATTACAAACACCAGTTATTTAAGTTTCAAACAACACAACCTCTAATTAAGTTACAAACCAACAAAGTGGATGACATCTAAACTTGAATTTTACATCCCGAAACAACACCAGCGCCCAAGATCCAACTTGTTTCCTGAAATACATGTAATTTTGAAAACATTAACAAAAGTTGAGCGAGTTCATGCGTTTTGTATGGGTACTGATAAACTTGTAACATTTGAGAGACTCCTTTGAAAACAGGTATGAAAAGCGTCTATGAACAGATCAATTAACGTTTTGCAAGGACATTAATGTATGTGAAGACATAGGGAGTACTCAATCCGAGTAGATAATTGTTAGTGTCAAATCCCATCGAATGTGTCAAACTACCTTGACTGTGTCAAATCCCCTTCACCGTATCAAATCACCTTGACTGTGTCAAATCCCCTTGACCATTGCCGAATCACCTCGAATGGGACATAACAGCACTCGAAGTGGTCACATAGGGACCATGAGTGGGGCTCGGTCGTACCCATTAGGTCTAACCTTTGTCCATGATTCTTATGAGAGTTAATGGCATTTCAGTTTCAGCCTATGCTCACATGATCTAATAGTTCATTTCATAGCCAAATCATACCATTGTAACATATGTAACATGTATTTCACCCCTGAGAGTTATAAATCCGAAAATAGTTAAGAGAAAAGGGGGACATGAACTCACAATTTTGCGTCCTGCTGTCTCGTATACTCAAAGGTCCTTCTATGAGTCGTACAACTACCTACTGTTAGTACATATGTCTGTAGCTTCCGTCTGCATCGAGTCTTATGTATTTTGTGTTGTGTGGGTATTTTTGTATATGTAAGTATATGTATGTTTGTGTCTAGACAAATCAGGGAACGATGCTTAAATGTTAAAGTGAAATCCATCGGGTGACTTGTGTCAACCGAACGGATGGCCATCTGATCAGATGACCATCCGACCGGGTGACACTTCTTCCTTCCCTGATTGCCAATAAATAGCTGGTTAGTGCTAGTTGTTTAGAACCTTTTGCTAATCATTGTAGCGAAGCTCTGTCTGTCTGACTTTCTACCGGAACTTCTGTATTTTCACCATCATTGAATGAAATCAGACACGTTAAACGTTGAACTTGTCGTTGTTGATTCTCAGACATTATCGAGGGATTCCGCACCTTGATTCTGATCGATTCCGCCACGTTCTACTCGAACAGATCTTGCGAAACGGCCTAACAAGTGGTATCAGAGCCACATGAGGTTGGATCAGAGACGACAACAACAAATTCACCAAGTTTTCAGCAATATTATGCCGATTTCTATCAAATCTCACCGGAGATTTTGACTATTTCTTCATCTTCTCCTTCATTTCTTGCAGTTTTTACATTTTCACACCTTAAAACCATAAAAACTCAAAATTAATCAAGATTTCACAGACGAAATTGAGTAAATTTGATATCAATCGAATCGGAATTGAACATAGAACAATCCTACAAAGTTTCATTGAAAAATTCAGACTAAAACTTAATCAAATCGATCAAAAACTATGTCGAGTTCTTCGCACAAGATGACGTCATTCACCCGATCGGATAGCTATCCGATCGGATTAGACTAGATACTGTTCTTATCTCTTTGCTGACGTCAGTGCTCGTTCGATCGGATCACCATCCGATCGGATTGGCTTTGTGGTTTAAGTGCTTTTAGAGATTCAAGTGTCACTCGATCGAACGACCATCCGATCGGATCACCATCCTATCGGATAGCCATTCGACACTTGCTATCTGATACTTGCTATCCGACACTTGCTATCCGACACTTGTACCATCCGACACTTCTACTATCCGACACTTGGACTTGGTTTACCTTTCACCTGTGTCTTCCGATCGAATCACCACTCGATCGGATCACCATTCGACCCATGTGCAATAGTTTCAAGTTTTTGAAAGTTGTGAAAATTTTTCTAAGTGTTTGAACTTTTCAGGTGTTTTCAAGATGGGAGAGGAATTCTTAAACCCGTTCAGTGATGTCTTTGCATACAACACCGGAGATGTGTTGACAAATACAAACACCAATACCAATCCATACCCGAAAAAGGCGACCGCAGATTCTCTTAGTGTTGATAATGCCTATGGTACCTACAATAAGCCACCGAAGCTTATGGCGATTGAAGACTACAACCGTTGGGCAAGCAGATTTGATGGTTGGTTGAAAGCGTTTGCTTACCCGAGTTGGAAGTGTATGAAGAACGGTTATGATATTGGAAGACGAGATTATGAAAACCTGGCTGAAAATGAACAAGAATTGTTTATTGCTGAACAAAAGTGTATAGCCCTGTTACATCAATCCGTCAGAGATGATATTATTTCTTTGATTAGCTACGATAATTCAAAGGATTTGTGGGCTAAGTTAGAAAAGAAGTGTATTGGAGGAGAAGAGATTGTGAAAAACAAGAAACGACTGCTAAAAAAAGAGTTTGACTTATTTGCATGCATGAAAAATGAAAATGTGTTAAAGATGGTTGAACGGTTCTGCCATTTGAAGATAGAACTTACTAGACATGGCATCACAGTTACTGAAGAAGAGATGGTTGAAAAGCTATTTGAATCTCTACCAGAAGAGAAAGATTGGCAGTATTATGGTCTGGTTCTGAAAAACACCAAGGCAGTGTCTGAAATGACTGTTGACTGGTTGATCGAAAGATTTGAGAGTCATGAGAGAGATGGTTGAAAAGCTATTTAAATCTCTACTACAGGGGAAGCATGATTCCAAAAACCACATCACCAAGAACCGCATTCACTGCTGAGAGTTCACACACAGTGACTCAAGAAATGAAAAACAACACTTCATCACCAAGTAGTGGTTATCATGGAGGTTCTTTTTCGTCTGTTCCAAGCAGTCAGCATCAACAAAATGTTCCCAAAAATGTGTTTCAATGTAATATCGCTGTGAACCTGAACAACGTTCAAAACTTCAATGAAGAGACAACGAAACAACAAATGGTGTTTCTTGCTTCGATCTTAGAATCATATGAAAGTCTGGTCGCCGGAAAAATTGGAAATACAAATCTGACAAAAGAAGATTATGACCAGATTGATCCCGAAGAGATGGAACTAATCGATATACGCTGGTGCATGGCTAGCGTAATACGAAGAGCACAACGATTCATGGAGATCACGGGAAGAAACTCAATCGGTGGGCCTTCGACAAAACTAGGATTTGATAAATCCAAAGTTACCTGCTTCAAATGTAAACAAAAGGGGCACTTCAAGCGGGAATGCAAAAACTCAGCAGTGGATGAAACAGCTAATCATTTTCATGACGACTACTATAAGAAAGCTGTTTATCACCGAAATCGCGAAGAGCCACCCAGAATGAAGCCAATCGAGGAGACTCCAAAGGAGAAGTCGAGAGCTTTAGCTGTGATTCAAGATGATGAAGGTTTCGATTGGAGTGAGTTTTTGCCAGAAGATGATGCAGTTGGCTTTGCATTCATGGCACAAATTCATCCAAATAAAGATACACGAACTGAAGAGCAAAAATACAACTATCAAAAGATGTTAGCATCACATATGAAGGATAAAATCTACACAGCTTGGAAAGAAGCCAAAAGAGCAAACAGATGGGATCCGGATCGTGAATGCTATTTGGATCCGAAAGGCAATATCATTGTAGAACCATCATCAGTCAAACTCGAAACTCTCATAGAATCTTTAAAGCAAGAAGATGAACAGAGAGAGAGAGAGATGCTGCAAAGAAAGCTGAAGAAGAAGAGCTAAAGTCAAAAAAGTTAGATGAGGGAATCATTGACACCACGAAGGAAATGACGGTAGAAAACCTGACAAAAATGGCTGACAAAGTGCTTATGGCAAAGGAACTAGAGGTAGATTCCAAATCTACGTCTCAGTCAACAAGCAAGGTCAGTAGTAGTGGTTCAGCCAATGAACCAGGTAACACTGATGGCGCTAAAACAGAGAGTGATTGCAAAAATTGCATGAAAGAATGCAAAGTTTGCAGCATACATGCGTATCTCACACTAAAAAAGACCCAAGATCTGGTTGAAAAAGTCGAAATGGTTGAAAAACAAATTTTAAATCGAGATAAACTGCTTAAGGCTTCAAATGAGAGAATAAAAGAATTAACAGAAAGGATTGAGAAAGATAAAACTGATGTTGAACGCTTTAAGAAAGAAAATGAGAAATTAATTCTTGAAAACATAACCATTTCAGAAAATTATGAAAAATTGAAAAGAACAGTGAAAGATTCTGACAAACGAAATGGTAAAACTTATAAAGAAAATGTTCATTTGTCTGGAGTTCTTCAGGCAAAAGAAAGACAAATCAACCAGCAATTGGACGAGATTGCAAATCTTAAGCTTCAGTTCCAGGAAGCTAAGATTGAAAATGAAAGAATTAATCTGAAATTGAATAGTTACAACTCCGCGAGCTTTATTCTTCAACACATCATTCCCAAACCAATTGGGAAGAACAAAGCTGGTGAAGATGTCTACTCGGATGGAATGGGGGTGGGTTATCATCAAGTTCCACCGCCTGTGTTTAACATTTTTTCTAAGAAACAGTCCGGGTTGGTTAATGAAGATGAAACAAGTGAGAAAACAAATGATGTAAAGCTTCTAGAAACAATTGATGTCACGTTCACTTCATCGTCTGATGAAGATAGTGTTCAATCTGAAGTCGTAAATAATGTTGTTGAAAAGGTTTTAAAATCAGACAGTGATTCGACTGAAGATGAAGAATGTTTTCTGAATAATTACATTCCGAAATCAAAATCCCAGAACAACTCAAGTAACGAACCTACTCTTGTCATGTACAAGATGTCTGGTTCTGATAAGTTGTACTCAGATATTGAATTACCAATTGAGAATGTGAATGTCGATAAGTTGAAGCAAGTTTTCAAACTTGTTGAAATTGAGGTTTCTGAAATTGAAAGTTTAAAAAGTTCCAAAAGGTTTCTGAACTTTGAGAAGGATAAATCTTACTATAAAAAACCTGCTGTACCACCACTTTTTAACAATAATAATCAACACAGATGGTCGAGTGGTTATCAGGGAGGTAAGAACAATCAAAAGAGGAACTTTCAAAGCAAAAAGTTTGTCGAAAAGAAAGCGGTTGTTAAAAGTTCAAGTTCACTTTCTGAGAAGGAGTCGGAAATCTTTTCGAAAACAAATGAAGAATTTTTTGCAAAAAAGGCCTCACAGCCTCAGACTGAAGGAAAAAGTCGGGAAGTTGACACTCGAACTTGCTTCAAATGCAACAAAGTTGGACACATTGCGTGAAAGTGCACCAACTCAAAACCCAAGTCTGTGGTTGTTGAGAATCCAAGTAAGAAAAATGATGTTAAAGGCAAAGCGCCAATGTTTGTTGAGAAGAAGATTTTGAAAAATGAAAACATCAAAGTCAAAACTGAACCCGTAAACCAGCCGGTAAAGAAAAATGATAAATTTTACAAACTGGTCGCTTCTCCACAACAAACTTGGAAGACAAAATCTGAGGCTAAGACATCAAGTATTCCAAAATCAAAGGTTTCTGATTCTGCAAAACAATCATCTATGACTAAACTGGTCAAGATGAATGTACCTTTGGATTTTTATGAGAAGTTGGAAAAACAAACTTCGACCCCTCCAAGGAAGAGGTATGTTCCAAAGAAAGACCAACCATCTGGTCAACCTCTGAAAGATGAATTCTTTTTATATAAAGAGGTTGAGGTTGGGTCTGAAGAAAGTTTGAAAATGAATGATAAGAATTTCCCACCACTGTACACAAAGAAAACTCACCTTAACGTCAAGCTACCCGAGTCAAAAGAGGCTTGGGTTGCTTCAAAATCTAACTAAATGTTTGTGAAATGTGCAGGAGCTCTCAAGATCTATCTCAAAGTGGATTATGGATAGTGGAGCATCCCGGCACATAACGGGGAGAAAAGCCCTGTTATACGATGTTCGAGGTTTCAACGGTGGATACGTCGGATTCGCAGGAAATCAGGGAGGACGTATTGTTGGGGAAGGGACATTATCAAATGGTGTAATCACGTTTGAAAGAGTCAATTTTATAGCAGAGCTGGAGAACAATCTACTTAGCATTTCTCAAATTTGTGATAGAATGTATTCAACTCATTTTACTGACAAGGAATGTCTGATCCTAAAGCCGGGGTTCGTCATCCCCGAGGAGTGGATCATCATGCGAGCACCACGGGTTAATGATCTGTACGTGTTGGATATGAGCGTTGCTACGACTACCACGGGTCAACCACAGTGCTTCATATCAAGAGCTACTGAAAAGGAGTCAGAGTTGTGGCACCGAAAGATGGGCCACATTCACCTACGCAAGATGAACCACCTGGTGCATAACAATCTCGTAAAAGGTGTTCATTTGAAGAGTTTTCATCTGGAAGGGGAGTGTATCAGTTGCATAAAGGGAAAACAACGAAAGAAATCACATCCTGGTAAAAAGATGAACTCGGTCTCGAAGCCACTAGAGATACTTCACTTGGATCTCTTCGGTCATGTGAATGTCAAGAGCATTACTGGTGATCTATATTGCTTAGTAGTCACTGATGACTATTCGAGATTCTCGTGGGTGATGTTCCTGAAGTTAAAAGACGAGACATTTGAGAGTTTGCTGAGGTTATTCAGGAAGATAGAGAATTTGTACCGAACCCGCATTCGAAGACTAAGAAGTGACAATGGTACAAAATTCAAAAATAACAGAATGGAGGAATTCTGTTATCGACGAGGTATATTACAAGAGTCCAGCGCACCTTATACTCCACAACAGAATGGAGTCGCAGAAAGAAAGAACAGAATGCTGATCGAAACGGCGCGAACGGTGCTAGCTGATTCCAAGTTACCGATTAATTTCTGGGCAGAAGCAGTTTCAGCCGCTTGCTATACTCTCAACCGGGTGCTTACTGTGAAAAAGCATAACAAGACATGTTTCGAGTTAATCAACAATCGTAAGCCTAATCTCGAGTATTTAGAGCCGTTCGGGTTACCCTGCACAGTTCTAGATCCCGATGGCAATTTTGGTTCAAAGAGCATAGAAGGTATCTTTGTGGGGTATTCAAGTCCTCTCAGACGAGTCTTTGTTCCATGTCTCAAAAGGATCATCGAAGCACAGCATGTTGAATGTCAAGGCTATACTATGCCTCCACAGAAGCCCGTAGACTCATGGCGATTCAATTACGATGCCTTATGGGATTCATTCGAGTTAAAGAAGAGCCAGAGTTCTTTGATGATTTGGATATTTTACGAGAATATGAAGCATCTCAGGGAAGATTTCCGGCAAGGTCTTCTACACGTCAACAACGAACTTCCAACGATGATGAAGCTGGTTCCAGTTATGCTAGAGAGAATGATGAAGTTCAGCAAACTCTGACTACTTCGGAACGCGAGCCTGCTCCTGAAAATCAGATGGTAGTCAATGATGATAATTCAGAATCTGATGATAGACAAACTTTTGATCATGGTGATTCAGAATATGAGGGGGAGCAAATCCAATCTTCAGATCAGACAGTTCTTGACAACGAACAAGTTGCGAACCAGAATGTTTCTAATTTGGAAGGCGAGGTGGATGTTCCTGGTGAAGTTATGCCGAGGACTCTTTCATACCGTCCCGAGGAGTTGATAATAGGAGAACTACAATCAGGAGTTCGCACAAGAATCCAGATTGATCATGGGCTTACTCTCTTTTATATTAAATTTGCTCCATTATAAACTGAATTCTCACTCAGTTGCTTTATCTCGCAGATCGAACCGCGAACCTACAAGGAAGCACTGACATAAGATTCATGGGTTAATGCAATGCAAGAGGAGCTGAGTCAATTCGAGAAACTTGGTGTATGGAAGCTTGTGGACCTACCTGATGGACACCAGAAGATAAATACAAAATGGGTGTTCAAATGCAAGAGAGACGACCGAGGAGTGATTGTCAGAAGCAAAGCTCGACTCGTAGTCCAGGGTTTTAGTCAGTAAGAGGGAATAGACTTCACCGAGGTTTATGCTCCAGTTGCTCGACTTGAAGCAATCAGAATTTTCCTTGCTTTCGCTTCATGGAAGGGATTTAAAGTGTACTAGTTAGATGTCAAATTGGCGTTTCTATACGGAAAAGTGAAAAGGAGGTATACGTCGGTCAGCCACCGGGCTTTACTGACCCAATCCACAAAGACAAGGTCTACTTGCTAGACAAAGCGCTGTATGGTTTGCATCAGGCCCCGAGAGCCTGGTACGAGACGCTCTCTCAACACTTGCTTGCCAACAGCTTTATCCGAGGAAAAGTGGACGCTACCCTCTTCACAAAGGAAGTCGATGGGCACTTACTGATTGTACAAATTTACGTTGATGATATAATATTCGGGTCAACAAACGATGAACTCTGCAAAGACTTTGAGAAGGTGATGAAGCAAAAGTTCGAAATGTCGTCAATGGGTGAGATGAAGTTCTTTCTAGGGCTGCAAGTCGACCAAATGCCTGAGGGAACTTTCATTCATCAAACGAAGTACGTTTATGATGTTCTGGAGAAATTCGGGATGTCTGAGACTGTTCCAATATCCACCCCATTAGCAACCAATCATGGTATCAACACTGATCTCTCCGTAGAGAAGGTGGACGAGACACTATACCGCTCAATGATCGGTTCGCTGATGTACTTGACAGCATCCATACCCGATATCAGTCAAGTCCAAGAGCTTCGCACATGTCAATCGTCAAGAGGATCCTACGCTACCTAAAAGGAACTCCAACACTGGGGTTGTGGTATCCCAAAGATGGTGACTTCATGCTCGAAGGATACTCAGATTTTGACTTCGGTTGCTGCAAGCTTAACGCAAAATCAACAACTGCAGGATGCCAATTCTTTGGACCCCGATTGGTCACTTGGCAATGTAAGAAGCAAACCTCTGTTGCTCTTTCAACATGTGAAGCAGAGTATGTGTCTACCAGCAGCTGCTGCTCGCAGATCCTGTGGATTCAGCAATAGATGCGCGATAACGGTTTGCAATTTCTTTCTTCACCTATTTTTGTTGATAACGAGGCAGCAATAAACATAACGAAAAATCCGGTACATAACACTAAAACCAAACATATAGAAATTCGTCATCACTTCATTCGAGATTGCTTCGAGAAGAAGTTGATACGAATAGACAAAATCCACACCGACGAACAAAAGGCAGATTTACATACCAAAGCTTTCGATAAAGCTCGTTTTCAATATCTTTTAAAAATAAATGGTATGAAATTGTTGTCGGATGCGGTGAAGATACTTGGCGTTGATGAGAATACCGAGGCAGAGGATGTTGAAAAGCAGACTGCTTTGGTTTGTCGTATTTTTAGTTGTTTTGGTATTTTGGGGGAGATAGATATTTTTCAGAAAATACAAAAACAATAAAAAATGCAAAATCCAAAAACATGAGATATTTTCAAAATCCAAAAACAATAGAAAACTAAAAAGAGTTTGTGTAAAAAGAGGAAATGATAGTACATCAGCTAGATAGTTGCAGTATGCTAAAGAATTGTAATGTTTTAAAAGAGTTAAGCAGTCTCGCTGATGATATGCCGATAGGTTTTTACACACTTAGTAGACTTTTCGGGATATAAACATAAAAAACACAACTTGCTTATTTCGTGGGGAACATCTCTCGGATATATAGGTAACCCCTGAAATCTTGTTTGAAAGGCTTTCTATTTCTGACATACTAGGTCTATGTGCTTGATGATATTTGGGGTATTATACCAGGACTTTTGATTTTGCGGAAGCAATAGCTTAGTCCTCGTATAATACTCTGCACTACTTTAATCTTTAAAGCCTCCCCTCAGCATAAAAAATGATAAACATTGCAAAAAGTGATTCATGTGCTGTTGAAGAAAAGATCCCCAAACGGGACACACCGAAAGTCGAGCCATCATCTCTTTATCTGAACGGAAGTTCTAACCTGAGCTCTCATGGCCTCGCATTACCCGTTACAGATATCATTATTGTACGTTCACCTGTAAGACTGAATATAGAAGTTTGGATACGAGAGTATATTCTGAGGTGGGACACGCGTTTAAGATCTTAAATCACCTAATCGTATCCTGATTAGTTGAAATTTGTGTGAAAATTTAAAAGGATCAGTATATCGGCAATCTAAGTGAATTGTTTAATACTTAGTGTGTAATCAAGCTCAACGGTACTTGTAACTTGTCGGTAGCTGATATGATCCTCTAACACACTCACCAAAAATATGTCTGTAAATAGTTTCATTTACTGTTTACTTTTACTGTATTTCATTTCATTGTTAGTCAAAAACCCAAAAAGATTCATTGTGTTCTAGTTTAAACTTTCTTAAAATCCCAAAAAGATTTTACATTTCTACTTTAGTTTTTCGACAAACCAAGGTGGAAAGCAGATCTTCAGATTCTGTAAAGTAAAGCAAAGCAGGAAGTTTTTGAATTGGACAACAGGGTTGGGGGCTAATCTTGAAAATGTTGAGAAATTCAAAGTCAAATCAAGTTCATTAAATTGACACTTGAACAAATTTCAGAACAATGTGTTTGATAAGTTTGAACAATATTGTCAGTTGTTTCGTATCGGGTCAACCAAGGTCATTAACTTGGACTTGGTAGACAAATTAAGTGCCTAGGGTCATTAACTTGGACCTAGATACTTAAGTGCATTTCTAAAACTGAACAAATCTGATAAAACGCCAAAAAGTCAAAAGGCCAAAACATTTAAAAGTCAAAAGAGAGGTGTTTGGATCGGATGACAATCCGATCGGATGGCAATCCGATCGGATGGCCATCCGACACTTGGTCATGACTATATATAGTGGTCAATGGTCATCTAGTCAAACTTCTTCGAACGATTGACAATCCGACACTCTCCCAAACACTCTCACTTTTCTTGATCTTGTTCCACAATCTTGCTTTCCAATCTTCATAGGATTATTAGCTTGCACAATCTTCACCATGGGAAAGGTATGATCTCTAACTTTGATTGTTAAAATTAAAGTTTTTGATGATGTTTTGATTTCGGCGACTGTTCGGACATAGATTCTTAGATCTAGGCATTTTGATAATCTTTGATAGAATCCAAACATAGGGTTTTGTTCACGGGCCTTAGATCTATAGATTCACTGAAGGAATTGGATTATAACACCATAGATTTGTAGATCTGATCATGTATAGGTGTCGGCAGTTGGTCCTTATAAAGTCAAATTAATCACAATCTAGGCCGAGTTAGAGAAATTTGAACATAGGGTTTTGTTATTCGGCGAAATCTCTACATGAATATGTGTTCAATTTTGTGAAAATGTTAGAAAATTTTTTATGTTCATAGATCATTCAAATTGTTCTTCAATGTCAGATGATCGAGTGGCAGTTCGATCGGATGGCAATCCGATCGGATAGCCATCCGATCCAATGCACTTTACATGTTTGGAATTTTTTCTAAGTGTTTGTCTTGAAACATGTGCCTTGTATGTTAATCAATTGTTTTGAATACGATGGCATCTCGATCGGATGGCAATCCGATTGGATGGCCATCCGATCCAAAACACACATTCAATGTTTGACTAATTCCTGAGCTTATCTGATTGTCATTGATCGAGTGGCAATCTGATCGGATGGCCATCCGATCCAAATCATTCTATAATATGCATGTTCATCATTGTGCTATCTTGTCATTGATCGAGTGGCAATCCGATCGGATGACAATCCGATCGGATGGCCATCCGATCCATACCATCCACTCACTGAGTTGACTTGTCAAATGTACTGAATTGCTTGTCACATGGATCGAGTGACAATCCGATCGGATGGCAATCCGATCGGATGGCCATCTGATCCAAATGCACAAGTCTTGTCAGTTATGATCTTTATATGTGTTGGTTCATCTGATCGGATGGCAATCCGATCGGATAGCCATCCGATCCTCAGCACTGCATAGAGTGAACATTTCCAGAGTTAGAAAAATTTTGTGTTTTCAAAATTTTGACACATGTCACACTATGTCTTGAACTTTGTGTAAACACTAACGTTGTTTATTATTGTAGACAAGAGCTTCAGATTGCCATCATTCTCACAACATTTACTGTATTCTGGATGCACACTATACAGACACAACACCGTATAAAGACATGTCAAAGTGCTTAAGAGATAGTAGAATTGCCAAGGCCTTAACTGATAGAACGATAGTGTGTAAATCTCATGTTAGAAGGTTTTGGAGGTCGGTGAGGTATAATCAGGATGAAAAGATGATTTATTCAGCTGTTAGAAAGAAAGACGAGAATGATAAAGATGTAGATATTGAAATTAAGTTTAACGTAGGAGATTTGAGACGAGTTTTGGACTTAGGAGATACTGATAATGACCCTACCATTGTTCCTGAACGTTTATGCAAGGGTTTATGGTTCAGAATGGGGTTTACAGGACATGTAAACGGAAAATACCTCAAGTCTTTGTTTAGCAAACCATATAAGTTCTTAGTTCACTGTGTCGTGCATGCTTTGTCACATCGGAAGGGAGCTTATGATGAGACATCAGACTATATCATGAATATCATTACATGTTTAGTGCTTAATAGGCCATATAATGTTTCTCAAGTGGTGTTTGATCATCTGGTTGATAATATCAGGGGTGAAAAGTACATAATGTACCCCAAGTTCATACAAATGATGATAGATGATCAAGTGAATGACCTTCCAAAGGATCCTGCTGATGTATTAGGTCTACGTAACATGAAAAGCGATACTTTGAGCAGATTAGGTCAATATCAGCTGAAGAAAGATGAAACAGAGCCAAGGGCTAAGAGAATGATCTGTAAGATTGACAACATAAATTACATAGCTCCAGAGAACGATGCATGGAGACATGAAAATAGTAACTCAGAGGATGAAACTGATAATCTAAGGGATATGCATGAAAAGAAGCTTAGATACTGGTTTGTGAAGGACGGAAAAAGGAAGAGAACACCAAAGGCCTCTCCAACTGTAACTGCTCCCAAAGTTTCTACACCAAAGATAGTTGTTAGGGGTATAATTGAAAGGGGGAGTCATAAGAAAAGTTAGATCTTTAAATGTTATATTATTCTAATGAATATTCAATGCTTGTTTTGCAGGGCCTTCAAAGGAATCACCTCCAAGATTGGTAGATGAGCCAGTGCTGAACCCAGCAGATGTTATACAACAAGGTGTTGGTTTGATGAAAGAATCACTGGAATGATTTCTAAAGAAGAATGAAGAGGCTGCTACTGCTGCAAAGAGTGTTCAAGAAAAAAGTGTTAAAAGAGAAAGAGCCAGAAGGTGTTGCTCATACATATTCTAGTGATGCTGATGATGAATCTACAGAAACAAAATCAGAGATTGAAAAGATTGGTGTTGGAAAGTTTTCTCTGAAGAAGAAACCTCTAAAGAAGAAAAGAAAGGATTCTGATGATGAAGACGAATCTTATATTCCTACACCACAAGCTGAGAAGAAGACGCTTAGAAAGAAATGAAAAGCTGTTCAATCAGGAGTTATTCCAAGGAGCGTCAGGGCAAAGAAAGGAGGTGCTACTATGTCTAAAGATCAAGGTGGCAAAAGTGAAAAACATGTGATAACTTCAAAGGGTCCTGAAGCTGTTAAAGATCAAAATGTTGAAGTTCCTGAGGTTGAACAAGTACAGAATGTTGAGAAGAAAACTGGTGATGATGATGATGTTGTTATTACTGATGAAAGAACTTCTACACCACCACCACCACCACCAGAAAGTCAACCTATTCCACATGATGCTGAAACATCTAACCTAAAGAAAATTGTTCTTCCTGATCCATTTGAAGGTTTTCCTAACATTCATGGTGAACTCAAAGATGACATTCTTCTTTGTGAAGACTACGATCTGTTTCATGATGCTACAGTCAAAGATCTGAAGAAGAAGTCTTCTAGAGAAAGAGAAAGCAAAAGCTGAGGCTGGTCGTGATGACTTAAAGAAGCAACTTGAGAAGTTGACGAAAGTGAATGAAGAAATAAAGTCTGTTGTGATTAAACATGCAAAGAAGATAAAGACTTTGGGTGAAGATGTAGATGATAATGCTAAGATTTTTGAGCAATTATCGTCAGAGATTACTGATTTGCATGTGAAGAACAAGAACTTGAATGATACTAATCAGACACTGCATCAGATGTTACAAGAACTTCATGAAGCTTCTGCTAGTGAAATCAAAGTGCTAAAGTTGGAGATTGAAGCACTTAGAGCTGACAAAACAGTGAAAGATGAGCAGCTTAACAGGTTATACACAGTGATGGAACATCATCTGGGCATTAATGTTCAATCTATCTATAACAACATAGAAATTCAAAGAGTTGAAGAGCGAAGAGTTGCCAGGGAGAAAGAGTTGGCTCAGGAAGCAACTCAAAAAAGGAAAGGATTGGTTGTTGATACAAAAGAAACACTTGGTTCTTGAAGTCAAACTAAAGTTGATGTTGAGATGGTAGATGCTGCAGTGAATGAGCAACAAAGTTTCGTACTTGTTGGTGAAGCTACTCCTCTATCTTATAGTTTTGATGACATTATTCGTCTTGTGCGAGTTGAACAACGTAAAAGGAAGGCGAAAGAACCTGAAGTGATGTTATTAAGATGGAAAGAAGAGGAGAAAGAAGAAGAAAAGATAGAAGATGAAGAGTTGGAACGTATTCTTGAAGATGTAGACAACTATGATCCTTCATGGGATGATTACAAAGATGATGATGATGAAGATCAAGGATCGACAGGGTTGATTGTGATGCCCTCAATCCAACAATCGTTGGATGACTTTCTAAACGATGAGATCAATGAGCAAGAGGAGGATCAGCACCAGGAGTCTTCGTCTTCTGGGAAACAACATGCAGACCAGGTATTCCTCACACAACCAACTGTTATATACTTAAATGCTCCATTTGAGGGGGAGTTGGAGGTACCAAGGACTAGGGCTGAGATGTTGGAGGAGTTGGGATTAGATGATGGAAAGTTTAAGTTTGATATTGAGGATGAGATTCCTTCATCACCAGAAAAGGAGTATGAGTTCAAATATGCTCATGAAGCTGATAATTTTCATCATGTCGAAGTTGAAGACTGTTCAGATAGTTCTGAGGAAGATACTCCGTTCCACTATTCTGGTCTTGATGATTCATTTCTGACACTTGCTGAAATGTTCAAGGTACAGAATGAAGATGAGATTAGAAGAAAAGTTGTGGAGAAAATAAGCACAGAAGGTATTCCTAGAACAATTCCATGAGAAACATTGGCAGAAGAAAGAAAGAAATGGTTCAAAATCAGGCCCAAGGAGAGGAAGTTCAGGAGACCTCTACAGTATTTCACACATAATGCTAATCTATCTCTGGGAGATATCTTATCATGGGGTTCAGTACTTTGAGTTTTTGTCAGACATTAAAACCCTTCCGTGGTGGGATGTTGAGGAGTTAGTGCAAACAAAGAACATAAAGCAATTCTATCATGGTCTTGATGTGAAGCAACATGATCAACACTTGTGGAACTATATTAAGTTGCAAGCAAAGAAGAAATTTCCAGATTGGAAACCACAAAATCCAAAGCAAGATATAAAGATTGATCAGTCATAGGAGAGAAAGACATCACGTTGATAATCAAGCCTCCGAGGTGTTTGAAAAACATGTCGCTACGTGCTATGGAGCAAGACTTCTATGAAGACTTTCAGGGTTGGATGTACAACCAGAGCACAGCGGAAGCGGTGATTTCTTTATTTAACAAGAAGACTGGAGAGTCGAGGAGAATCAGTGTGTTGGATCCAATGTGGTTGGTAAACTACTCCAAGAAGGATATTGATTGCTTATTCTACAACAAGATTGTGTATGAAAAGCCAGACAAAGTTCAAGCTCAACAGTATCAAAAGTTAGTGAACTTGTGTTACGTAAAAGACATCAATTCAAGCAGATATTGGAAGTCATAGTGGAGAGATTTGGAGATTGATGAGTTCTTAAAGAAGTATAGGCGCAGTCAAAGATTTAAAGAGATTGTTGATAAAGCTGCGAAGTTAGGGAGATATAAGCTGATGAGACCTCCACCAACAGACCAGACACCAATCGAGAAAGAAGAAAACAAGATCCCAAGGTGGGATAGGAAGCGCGATGGTGATCCTGAATATAGAAAATACTGGAATGAAGTTGGTAGGCCTCTTAGGCTAAAGATGATTGCAGAAAGAGATGAGAAACAAAGACAAAAAGCTAAGGAGAGAAGACGCAGCAGGAAGGCGGATTAAAGGCTATGCAGGAAGGAACTACAGCTACATCCAAGGGGGAGTCTGTTAGTACAAATGTCTGTAGCTTCCGTCTGCATCGAGTCTTATTTATTTTATGTTGTGTATGTATTTTTGTATATGTATGTATATGTATGTTTGTGTCTAGACAAATCAGGGAACGGTGCTTAAATTTTAAAGTGAAATCCGTCGGGTGACTTATGTCAACCGAACGGATGGCCATCCGATCGGATGACCATCTGATCGGATGACCATCCGACCGGGTGACACTTCTTCCTTCCCTGATTTCCTATAAATAGCTGGTTAGTGCTAGTTGTTTAGAACCTTTTGCTGGTCATTGTAGCGAAGCTCTGTCTGTCTGACTTTCTACCGGAACTTCTGTATTTTCACCATCATTCAATGAAATCAGACACGTTAAACGTTGAACTTGTCGTTGTTGATTCTCAGACATTATCGAGGGATTCCGCACCTCAATTCTGATCGATTCCGCCACGTTCTACTCGAACAGATCCTGCGAAACAGCCTAACACCTACACACGTGCCATGTTTTATTAGACGTTTAGGTCGTGTAATGACTCTTAGTCTTAGTCATTATGTATCATTCTGGAATTGGTATTCTTTGAGTTACATTGTATAATTCCAGAGTATATAATTTTTAGTTAAAATAAGAATATTTTAACTTAAATTATATTTATCAATTATTTGAAATACTTGTTAAAATAATATATTTTAACTTGGTATATTATGTATTTCTACATATGTATTATCCCAAGTATGGGTGTACTTGTACTTTGTGTATTCTTATACTTGTGTATTTTTATACTTGTGTATTTTGCCAAGTATGGGTGGTGTATTTCGGGGTGTATTTATACATATGAGAATACGTATTTTTTTTGTATTTATTAAGTATTTTATACTTAACTTGTATTTTTAATATTCCGGAATATTATTTTTAGACAACTAAAATCACCAACTTTGTATTCTTAAAATATTCGTATTTTAAGATAATTTTTATAGAAAAATATCTATAACTTAACTTGGCAAAAATATATATTATTTTCATATATATCTCAAAATGATATATATTTTTAAGGATAACTTTAGAAAATATATATTTCTATCTTTCACCCAAAATAATATATTTTTAACTTGTTTAAGAAAATATATATTTTCTCCACTCAAAATAATATATTTTCTATTTGTCAAAATATGATGTATTTTGCAATACTTGTAAAAATCCATATTTTCCGTTTCCTCGGTATTCAAAATACCGTTTAACACACTTGTCGAAATATGAATTTATTTCCAGAATATATATACTTATAGTCCAAAGTCCTTGTCCGGTTTGTCCATTATTTGGGTATAGATTATATATTCGTTTTCTTGGAATTTTGGTAATACTTTCATATTACAATTTTTGGTAATTTGGTGTGTTACATTATTTTCAAGTTCCTAAAATAATATAACCAATACACATAATATACAAGTAGCACACAATTGTGACATCTAAATATATTTTTCTAAATATATACTTAGTCACTTTTATTAATCAAAATCAACCTCCAATATTTGTAATTTATGTAATAAAAATTATGGCAAGTTTTTATATGAAAACCATGATCAAAACTTATTTGTAAACACTTGTTTAAAAATATTTTTCTAAGTGTTTAATTTCTATAAAAATTTTGTCATAGTTTCCCCTTAAAAATGAAGGTTTCCATGCTTTAAAAGCATATCATCTTCTTTTTAAAATCATCATCAATCATCAACAACATAAAGAAGACTTACCATAAGCTAAAAATATGAAATTTACACTATGTCATGAACTTGAAAGTTTGTAAAAATTTGTAGTAACTTCATATATTATTTAGTAGGTTTAGTTACCCTTAAAAACATGGTTTATATTTTATAAAACTCATTCTTGAAATATTTAGTTCTTTACAACTTAGGTGGTGATTTTCTAAAAATGATTCTTCTTGTATTTTTCTTGTTAACAACACTTTTCTAGTCTTGTTTTAACACTAAAAACATGTTTAACTTCTTTAAAAACCATGATCATGTAAATCTTGTAAATAACTTTGGTTTCTTGAAAAGATTGACTTTGAAATCATTCATTTTCAAGACTTATAACATGTATCATTAATCATCATACTCTAAAACAACTTCATTTTCAAGTTCATGATTCACATAGAGGATGATCATTACTAATCTCACAAGATTCATCCTCATACTTGTTAGATCATGTGTTTAATCACACTCCAGCAAGCTTCTTATGATCATAATCACAAGAAATCAACAAACAAGTATCTTACATACACTTAAACAACTTATTCTTCATGTTATGAAGCTTTATGTTTATGTTCATGCTTATGTTTCTTTGAGATTCATTAGATTAACACATTACATAACCTTTAACCACCAAAATTAGAAGCAAAATCAAGTGGTAAGGAGCTTACTACTAGCACAATGGCTAGGGAAGAATTCAAGATGAAAATGATGATGAACAAGGTGGATAAAAGCTCTTGGTGGTGGTCCTTCAATCTCCAATGCTTCTAGGCTTCTTAACTAAGTTCCTTGCACCCTTAGATCACCTTAGATTGTGTGAAAATGGTTTGAAAATGGATGGTGTGAGAGAGGGTGTTTGGGCCGTAGCTTTGGGAGAAGAAGGAGAAGGTTATGGGTGTTGAAGATTTTGAATGATAATGGTTATTAAGTCTTGTGGTTTTAAACAAATTTCTTCCAACATCTCATAAACTAATGGTCCATGTGTTTCAAAAGTGATAAACAAATCACTTAAACAATTCCAGAAAATCATGGGGTGGGACCCCATGTTTATAACCGTAAGTGGGGGGGGGGGGGCGGGTTTATAGTTGGGTTGTAATTTTTAGTTAGGGAATCTAGTTAGGTTTTAAGGGAATTAGTTAGTGTTTTAGGTGTTTAGTGTTTATAGGATATGTTATGATGTTCGGTGACCATAACTAGCTTCATAACACTAAAACAATGCTTCTAGTGAAAATTTGGTGTTTCGGGTAGTGTCCGGTTGTTCGGTTGGTTACCGGTTCGTTAAGGTGCTAAATTACGCAGTTTAGCGTGCTTTATGTTCACTTTTATGACAGTTTTGATTCCCGACACTTAGGAAAGTATTCTGGACCATTAAACCAAAATTCTGCATTATATTTTGTTATTAGAAAGCTGATTTTTGCTAAATTTGATTGTTTTATGCAGAATTCTGCAGTTTTAGTGTGTTTCTGGCACTTTCCGGCACCTAAATCATCACTAGGAAGGCAGTTTTGTAATCCCTACTTTCCTACACACTATTCTAGTGTAACACTTAGTTCCGGGGCTTATTCTGTGTCTTAATATCATGTCTGTCTGAGTACTAAACTCCGTCAGTACTTCTAGTTTGTCTGATAATTGTGCTAACTTTGTTTTGTGCACTAATTGAACCATATTGTGTTGCATGTAATAATGATGAACAATCTTGCAACATGAAATGCCTTTGTATGTATATGACAGTAATCAGAAATTTATTCGTCTTGTTAATTCAATCATGCACAGTTATTAAAGCACAAATTTCTGTTTATTATTGTACGAAATACATGGAAAAGGGCCAGTTGTCACAAGTACAAACTATGCGGATCATGCACGTACCAAAATAATCGCGGATGCATACAGGATTATACTGGTAGATGCATGATAACCATAGTAGGTTCTACTGTGTATCATAACACGGAACGTAACATGAAACCGATTCGCGAAATGGACGTAACATGATATGAACATGGTGGATACGCCGCTGGTACTTCCTATATATAAGTGTTCCTACCATATTACCAAACTTTCGTAACAACGTGCCATGAGAAATTCGGTGTTTCCACTATTATATTGAATACAAACTTTGATCACTCACAACCTATTTCTCGGTTATACCCAAAACACTCCGAGAATGTCATCCTTCCCAGGGTCTTCCTCTTGAATAAATTTCGAGACGAAATTTCCTAAAGTAGGGGAGACTGTAACGTCTCGTATTTCCGTATTTCTATGCTTTTAGAAAATTCATGTTCGTTTTCTATTTTTAGAGTCACAATTGAAAAACGGATTAAAAAACGACAAACTGAAGCGTCTTAACGCAACTGACAAGCGTACGCGTCCAAAACCGACTTCCAACTTACATTTTACGTATTTTCGACTTTAAATAATATAATACGTCATTTCACGACGTTCGGGTTCGAAAACGGACCATAGGAATGTGATCGGGCCGCAAAATGGACTAGATACGCAAAACTGGGCCTTTTAGCCCAACCCACTCAAAACTCTAGACCTGTATAATCATCTCATCCTCACACACCCTAGCCCCTTTTTACAAAAAAAAAAAAAAACCCTCTGCACTCTCTTCTCCCTCTAGTCCGGTCACCGGATTCTGTTGACGATGTCGGCCGGTTCCGGCTGTTCTCCGGTCACGCACGCACACACCGACACCCCCTCGTACCAGAACATCACGCACCTCCTCTCCCCTTGAACCGTAACACACACACCCACCTCCTCCCTGCAACTCGATGAACGGCGAAAACCACCACCGTTTGGTGGCGGCGGCACACGGCGGCAACAGAGACGAAGAGAGAGAGAGACGGTAGACCGAGAAGACGACCAGAGATACCCTTGTCTGAGACCGCAAGTCACCGGAGAACTCGTATCGACGTCGGGATTCACGTTCTTTTCATTTCAGTATACTTTATTTCTTAAGTTCGTTTTCTTATTACTTGTTATATGTTAAATGGCTGAAATGAGGCTGTTTGGCTAAGCTTATTTTTTTTACTTATTTGCTTATTTGAAAAGCAAATAAGTCATAATGGAATGACTTATTTACTTATTCCTCTCACATAATAAGCTAACCCAAACACCTTTTAACTTTTCAAAAAGTAAATAAGTAAACAAGTCACTAAAATAAGCTTAGCCAAACAGCCCCTAATTAACCTCAAGTAATAAAAAAAAACTACGACTTTTGTTCACATCATGAAATGCCGATTGTCTGTTTTTTTTTTTTTTTTTTTTTTTTTTTTTGAAGAAGAAGAAGAAGACAACAGTTAAAAGTTTAAACAAATTATTATTCCAAAACTTTCTTTTAAATCAAAGACAACAGTTAATGATAAGTTGTAGAAAAGTTTAAACAAAGCTATTATTTCTAAACACTATTTGCCACATTATTATTATTATTATTTATTTATTTATTTTTGTAGTTTCAGCTTGAATAATTCATGGGGGTGCATACAATCAAATGATTGGGTAAACATAAAGAGGGAGATAACAACAATGGATAGGTTTTGTTTTATTATTTTCATTTGGTGCTGCAACTGTTTTTTTATATAAACAACCAACAATCCCAAACAAAAATATTGTTTAAGTTTAATAAAATTTCACTTTTAGAAACAAACACAAAGCATAGTCTGGTGGTTGGGATGTTGTTAAACAAGCCAGGTCGCGGGTTCGAAACCCGGCCCATACATGTGCGCGACATTATTTATTTTACTAGTATAGGTCAGATTGCGTGCACACGTAACGAAGGTCACGAGTTTGATTCCCGTTAAGGGCCGGTTTTGCCATATTTTTGGCCCATTTTTGATGATTAAAATTTAATCCTTTTTTTTTCCTTTTCTAAAACCGTTAACATAAGTTACTATCTTTTATTTTATTTTATTTTTCTATTTCTAACTTAACACAATATCTTTAACATTAGGAATGGAAATCAAAAGATGAAATATTTATACCAATCTTATTATAAAACAAAAATATAAGTAAAAAATTCTAATTAAAATGTAGTTGTGTTGAAAACAATAAATATTAGGGCTTTGTTTAACCTATAAATAATAACGAGTTCGTTAACCGCTCTTGTTCGTCCTCTTGGTTTTTCCCAATCTTTACTCGTGCGCTTATTCAAGAAATTCTCATACACAACCACTGTGAGCATACTCGACCATTTTACGCTTTAACACATTTTTGGGTTCAACATGTATCAACTACAAAATCCACTTTACACAATCGAATATATTCAAACACTCAATCCATCAAACACGTAATTGTTATGCTTAGGTTGTTTATGCATGTTAGTTTCTACTTGTATATCCATAGTATTTGTTATGCTTAGTTGTTCTAATATGCTAGATTCAACTCGAATATAAATTGCCACGTCGGATTGAGAAAACTTTTATACTTATATTCAAACTTGTATGCTCGCCAGTACTTTTGTATTGATCTATGCTTTTAATACATGTTGCAGGATTTTGATGATGCAAGGAATCTAGTAGGATTGTCTAGAAACGCATTTAAACTTTAATACTTGTTGTACCGTATTTTATTTTCGAACATGTTGTATTTTGTTTCCAAACCTTGTATTAAACCGTTATTAGTGAAATGAAATTTTAATACTTTTACACTTGTCGTTATTCAAATTTGTTATATTCTAGTTCAATCAATGTAAAAAGTAATTATTAAATACTTGACACACATAGCGTCATGAAATCTCTTGCAATCTAGTTTTCGTCTCATCCCGATGTTTTCGCCATGGGTTGGGGTGTGACAGTCTGCCTGAGGATCCTTGACCCTGAAAGACATTAGGCCCCGAGTAGGTCTGCACTGGAGGTCTGGATGTGTGATCCATAAATCCTTGAAACCTAGATGAGGATCCTTGATTATTGAAGTAGGATCCTTGAGCCGGAAACCTCTCCATGTATCCTTCAGAACGAATGAAGGATCCTTGATGCTGATTGGTTGTCATCGTTCCATGTTGATGGATAGAGGATCATTGAGGAAGGGTCATTGCCAGTGATCCTTTCTGTGGAATGGAGGGTCCTTGAGGCTGCGTGCTGGACATCCTGGACTGTTGTGCTGCATCTGCTGGGGTGACAAAGTCCAACATCCTGGGCACCAGTGGAGAGTGATCCTCTGCTGGCCTCTTCTGTTTCTTTATATCATCAATCTCCGGGAGGATCCTCTGGTTAGTCTTGTTTTGTTGTTCCATATAGCTCTTTATCTGCGAAAACAAAACAGAAATATCACTGTTAGTATTAGTAGAAGAAGAACTAGTAGAAAGTTTTGATCCTTGGAAGACTGGTGATGTCTTCTTTTGGGTATTATCCGGATTCTTCTGGTATGGTGGTGGAATAGGAGGTAATGATGCACTGATTTGGGATGAGGTAATCGCCGGCATGGAACTTGAAGTGGATTTTCCCTGAGAAGCCATGGAAGTGATGATGTTGAACAGAAATGAAAAAAATAAACAGATTTTTTCAAAAAATGGAAGCACCGCTTGCCCACGGTGGGCACCAAACTGTTTTGGTCAAAAATCAAACAAAGGATAATGTAACCAAATGTGATTTTGTGAGGTAGTGTGCTTGTATGTTGAATAAGTGAATGATCAAATGTGAAATGTTAAGAACAATGAACACAAGGATTTGTACGAGGAAAAAACCCTTGATCCTTATGAGATCTCTGGCACAGAAAACCTCGGATAGTGAAAACTATCACTATCAAGTATATTGAACACAAATGTTTACAACTTCGGATGTTGATCAAGTGTTATACAATGAATGTTTGCTAATGTGAGAGTGTACTCGAGAGCTGGTATTCGAGAGAGTGTGTGTGTTTCTGCTAATAACAATCTGCATATCTAAACACTTGATCAACCCCTTTAAATGGAAATAACAACTAAGTCCGAAAATGTAGGGTGACCACGTCCAAGCTAGTTTACGTTGAGCTAATTCAACACGTGCAACATCTTCAACGAATATGGACCGAGATTCTCGCCATGACTTGGTCCACGTCATCCATGACCCGCATACTATCATGAGAAAATACAGAGAACAATTGTTAGCAAAGTTGTAAAATAATAAGGATCCGTGATCCTCGGACTTCCTGCATCATTTATTAAGGATCAGTGATCCAGGCCGGTCTAAGGATATGTGATCCATAGTTAATAAAAATTATCCCCTAACAGTCTGCAAGTCCCATCGATAGCTTATAACGGCTAGTTTGAAATTAAAAGCAATATGACAGTTGTGATCAACTATCACATCCGCCATATTGGGGGCAATTGTTAGGACCTAAGTTTTATTTATTATGGATCCCATATTATGAGGCATATTCTTGATAAATTATCCTTAATGTGTAATACAGGACCTTAGAGGATCAAGGATCCTTAATGTTTACTACGGTTACTAATAATTGTTCTTGATGTTTTCTTATGTTTATATGCAGGGAAACTACGTGGTATACCAAGTCAAAGCTGGAATATCGCTAAGAATTCGTTGGAAGTTTGCACATGCTTATTCCTCAAAAGGTTATGGGAGTGGGCGTGGGTCTAGCAAGAATATCACACTTAATTGTTATTTTTATATTCAAAGGGGTTGATCAAGTAACACAGACACATAATACACATGGAGTATACATCACTAAACACTCTCGGCAAATACACATTCATCATTGTACCAAACTTGATCAACTTCCAAAGTTGTATTTTATTTTACTAAGCTGATATACTTGGTGGTTGATAGTTTTCACCACCCGAGGTTTTTATGCCGGTGATCTACTAGTGATCAAGGGCTTTTCCTCATACAAATCCTTGTGTTCCATCTACATTTCAAGTTTTGTAATCATTGTATTCATACAAGCACTCTATCTCACAAATAGATTTGGTTAATTATCCTTAGCGTGATTTTTGACCAAAACAATTTTCTTTTGAAATTTGTTAAAAGATCGGCACACCTCCGTCAAGGAGCACGAATGTAAACTACTAGTTTAAAATAAGAATAAAAAATAAATACGAAGATGCATGATACCACGTGTAGGGCTGCAAACGAACCGAACGAACACGAACAAGTCCTTGTTCGTGTTTGTTTGTTAGGAGATATATGTGTTCACGAACTGTTCATGAACGCTTACCGAACGAGATTTTATGTTTGTGTTTGTTTGTTAAGTAAATGAACTTGTTTGTGTTCGTTTGTGGTTGTTTGGTAATTTTAGACAACGAATGAAAACGAACGATAATGAACACAAACTAATGTTTATAAACACAAATGGTAACAAAGGAACACAAACAAACGTTCATGAACAAAATATATAATACATTGACACTTATTAAATATTTTATTTTTCGGATTTTTGAAGTATTTAAATAAAATATAAAAGCTAAAAACACTAATGAACTATCGAACACAAACGAACACGTTACCGAACGTTCACGAACATAAATGAACGAACGCGCCCTCTGTTCATGTTTGTTCATTTAACTAAACGAACGAAATTTCTTGTTTGTGTTCATTTGTTTAATGAACGAACGAACACAAACGAACTTCCTGCCGAACAGTTCACGAACTGTTCACCAAACGTTTGGTTCGCTTGCAACCCTAACCACGTGTCCATGCTATCGATATGGCCTTTCTGGCTCTCTATGTATTAAAAAGTTAGATTTTCCATCAACAAATTTATATTTATATATATTACAAACATGATGAAGGGGAATAGTGTCAGGCAATTGCCTGACACTTCCTATTGGTTCAGCCAAATTACGATTTTGTCTTGTTTAAATTTACAGTTTTTTCATTGGTTTTGTTTTTTCCCACTCCCAGCTAAATTATGATTTTGCCCCCAGTTTAAATTTACAGTTTTACCATCACTTTTCTTTTTTTCCCTGTCAAATTACGATTTTGCTTTCAGTGTAAAACTATAGTCATGCCATCGTTTTATTGTTTTTTACAAAATTATGATAGTGTTTTGTTTTGTTTTGTTTTTTTGCAAAACTATGGTAGTGTTTTGTTTTAATTAGTTAACTCGGTGTAGTTTTTATTCGTGTCAGACGGCTGCATGACACACGTTCATTTATCCTAAAAAATTACAATTTTGCCTCTGTTTAAAATTATAGTTTTTTCCGTCGTTTTAGTTTTTTTAGCATAAGTATGGTAGTGTTTTGTTTTAATTGGTTGAGTCGATGTAATTTTTTTTTTTTTTTTTTTTTTGAGATTGTGTTATGAGTATGTAGCATGTCCAGCTAACTGAAACATAGATGTACATACTATGAGTATGAGAAAGAAATATTCGGCTTAGTGTCCCGCAATGTGAGCAGGGCAAAATCTAGTATACACTTAATAAACTTCTTTTAATATATTTTATATTTGTGTAATAATAATAAAAACTACATTGCCGAGTAATCTACTCTAAAGAATACAAGGGGACTACGTGTAACGTAGATAGAAATTATGCATTAAATATTTGAATATGCTATTGTCCTTTTCTTGGATAGGATGGCTGCAGGGATACTAGATTCCAGAGGGACCACCCTTCACCCCCACCAACATATTCCCAACACTTTTTTTTTTTTTTTTTTGAAAGGAGAACTTCATTAACGCACACCGAACCCGAAAACCGGGACGGCAAAAAAACTACAACCAAAACTACATATTTACAAATTTACACCAATCTCCCCAATCTAACGAACCCTTCCTGGCCCTATGTTTAAACCACATAAAACTAGCCGCTCTAACGTCACTAAAGACCTCTTCGACACTACGTCTTTTACCACTAAATCTCAACTCGTTCCTGGCCTTCCACAAAAACCAACAAGCGACGATTATAACTCCTTTCAGGGCCTCTCTCTCCGAAGCCCCCCTTAAACCAAGCTCATGAATCTGTAGAATGTCGCGAACCGAGAAAACGAAAAAGTTCCGAACCCGACACCAATAAGAGATCTTCTCCCATAGCCCCAAAGCCAACGGACACCCCGTAAAAATGTGACTAGCCGAGTCCGTACCAGCCCCGCAATAGCTACAGTCAACTTCCGAAAGCAAAACTCCCCTTCTATTCAAGGCCTCAACCGTCGGGATCCTGTCCATCTCCGCTCTCCACGCCAAGATGTTGCATTTGAGCAGAACCCACTTACACCTATCCATCACAAAGCGATCACTAAAATCCACCTTTAACTCAATGGCTTTCTTAACCGCCGCTACCGAGAAAGAATCCGAGCCATTACCAGCCCAAACCCACTTATCGGACACCGAACACATTGGTGATGCATTGATTGTTTCTATTGGATTCAAGTCCCGTAAAAAAATGGAATAAAAGAAATTTCTCATTCGAAAAAACCATCTTTCTTAGGCTAGAGGGTATAGTGACATCCCATCATTGGGGGATGATCCGTCACGTAGGCGCCACGTCAGAGTCCTCCCAAGGATGGTCCATCCCCCAAAAGTGGAGGGTATGGGAGGATGGTCCTAGTCATAGTCCTCCCCACCATTTTTATATATATTTTTTTAATCTTCGACTTATTTTTTAACATTTAAAAAAATAAACTAACAATATATTTTCATTAATATTAATACCACATTACATAAATTTAAAACAAAACATAAACTTAAAAAAAACATAGACTTAAATAATATTATGCTTCTTCATGATGTCGGTTTGTAGTTTTTTCAACATCGAACGTTTCGGCTCGGGATAAAGTTAGACAAAATAAACAAACATATAAATTATGTAAACTTTTAAAAAAATAAAAAGACTTCAAACAAACTAAACAAACTGTTAACAAAAGATTTAAATAAAAAAATAAACAAACTTTAAAAACTTAGAAACTGTTAACAAAAGATTTAGAAAAACAAACTTTAAAAAATTGTATAAACTTAAAAAAAATATTTAAACTTAAAAAAAAATATAAACCTTAAAAAAAAATACGAACCTTTTGTCTTGTTGGTAGACGTGGCTATGTAAGCCTTGGCTAAGGCTTCTTCTTCGATTGACGTCCACTTAGTCGACTTCGGTTTGGACGATTGGTCACCCACCACTTGCTTGCCTTTGTTTCGTTTTCCTTTTCCTTTAGGCGGTTGGGTTTCGGGAACAACCTCCACATCGTCGTCAGGTTCGGATTGTTCAAAGGGTTTCGTCGGGATCGGTTGGGGTTGAGCGGGTGGTGTCGGGTTCGGTGGGAAATTATAAGCACCCCGCAACATCATTTGTTGAAGGGCTTGATTTTGAGAGAATTGAGCGAATTGGTTTGGCGATTGTTGGAATGATGCAAATGCATTTGATGAATATTGCGAGAATTGGTTCGGTTCTAGCGTCGGATAATATCCCGGAACCGAGAAAACATTAGGTTGGGTCGGCTTGTTGGGATTGTTCGGGTTCTTCGGATTGTTCGGGTTGTTCGGGTTGTTGAAGGGTTCCATGATAGAGTATAAGGTTTATAAAAGTGGGAAGAAGATTTATAAAAAATAAGTGAGAGAGATGAAATTTTGGGGTTAAATTTGTGAATGGAGGTGAAAATGGAAAGAAAATATATATATTTGAAATATTTGACCGTTTGTTTTTTAATGGGAAAAAATAATTTTTTTTTTAAACGGTAACTTTTTGAGATTGGGGCCCACTTTTGGTTCCGTCGTCAACGTCCAAGAACCGACGGAGAGGACGGGGACGGGGGGCGGGATGGTGTAGCTGGCGTCGCCGGGTCAGGACGGGAGGGGGGACGGGTCCATACCGTGTAGCCTTATATTCGACAAGAGGAGGAAACAAATCCTATAAGCGGTAAGCCGTATATTAATTAATGATTAATAGGAGTAGATTAGTTTACAGTTACTTTTTAAGAAAAAAGTTTTCTTCAATTTCAACAAATAATGATTGGATTGAGAGTTTTGTTGGGACTAAAATCAACCCCATGCTCTTGTATGATCATTCTCACACCAACATACTGAATTATCACCAGAGGGTTTTTGTTTATTTGTGTTACTTTGTCTTTTACTTTGACATCACCCTCCACGTTTGTGCGCCTGCATGACTTTTGGCTTCTTTCTTTCCCTTTAAATATCTTAGTTACAAAAAACTTCATTCATAACTTAGGGCAATTGCCAACATTTAGTGTAGAAATTTAAATATAAAAAATAATAACAAAAAATCTCTACAACCTTTTGGCCTTTTGGGTGTGGGTATATACTACATAGAATCTGATATTTTGTTTGATTGTGAATAGAGAAGGTTGAGCTTCATATTGATCTGGCTTCTGGGTTGTTTCTTGGTATGATTCTTGGCTATAAAGTTGTATTTAATTGAATTTTAATGTCTACTTTTAGCTGTATGGTTGTGTATTATTGCTGGAGCTTCATGGGTGTGAATCTTTCTTGTTAAAAACCTGTTCTTTTTTGTGGGTTTTGAGCAGAAATTGTTCACTTATTGTAGATACTTGTCATTTATGGTTTTTATGTGCAAGAAAGCCTCATATTTTGAGTAAAAACTGAATTTTTTATGTATCTGGTTTGCAGCTTAGATTTGTGTGTCAGTTGTTGCTGCTGCTTAGTGGGATTGAATCTTTACCATAAAAGGTATGCTTCTTTTTGTTTTATATTTGAAACTTTTTTATTGATTTTCCAGAAACTATGATAATCAAACTTGAAGTTAGTTATATCAAGCTTAAATTTAAATCTTTGATCAATTGGTTGGTGATGTGATCCAAGAACCTTTTAGTAAGTACCCTTTTCGCGGTGTAGATCTTTGTTTGAACATGATTCAAGAATGGCCAAAACGAGCCACCCCTTGACTCAGCTTGTGTCAATTGTATCGTTGCTCGACTCGTGTAGACGTGTAGTGTACTCTCTGTTTTGTTGTTTTAGGGGGTGATTTTAACACGATAAAAACGTTTCATAGACATAAGGTGTACACAATAATTTTATTTGTGTGAGAATCACCTTCCATGTAACATTAAGACTAAACATTTATAGTAAAACTTGAAGCAAACCAACTTAGGAAAGTGGTACTTAACAACCAACTTTAAATTATATGTAACCAAAAACTTACAATTTATTGTCAATCTTAGCCCTCCACCTTATTTTAACCGATAGTGTGGCAGTATGCCATTGATCGACTGTCTCCAACAGCTAAGGGCGTCTTTAGCATTGGAGATAGTCTTATGCAAACTTGTAAGTGATCTTTTTTGAAAAACTGGTAAAAATGTAGCATCTTGTCGTTTGAACAAGTCAACCAGATAAGCTATTTTGCATGACCTGTGTCAGTTTAGAAATAGTGGGGGTGAAGTCTGATACGACACAAATCTAACATGAAATTCGTGGGTTTGGGTTTTGTCCAAGTAGGTCTGGGTCAGTTTCGGGTCTCAAACACGTTTAGTCAAATGGATCATTTTATATTTTTTGAAAAATGTTTCTTATGCAATAACATCAACTAGAGTATTTTTGTGCCAAAATTTATAAGTATAAAAATAAGTTGGCATATACATTATTGCTACAAAAAAAGGTAAAACTAAAATTTGTAATAATACTTTGTAATTAAATTTCTTTTTATGGGTTGAACAACTCTTGTTCGTCTCAGCCCACAAACACACGTGTGATGTTTGGGTTCATACGTCTTTGAGTTCGGCCCACCAACCCACTAGCAAAACATGTGTAACATGTCAGCTTTTACTCTTTTATAACATTATATATTCTAAAGGCCTCCCATCCCTATTCCTATCTCTTTAACTTTTGTTTTCTTTGTCTTGCTTCTTGTTAATGCCTTCTTCCTTCTTTCTAATGTGCTATAAATAGATCTTCCCCCTTTCTTAGACAACATCATAAAATTCGCTTCAAGATTCATTTCGTTAGACGTTTTACTTCACGCGTTTCAAATTTTTCGACCTCAAGATTATCTTCCAATGATCTCCAATTCGCCTTTTCGTCCACTTTTTAGATTAAATTTTCTGTTTTGATTAGCATTAAGCAGGTTCTCTAGCTGATATTGACATGGGCTTTCCAAAGTACTCATATCAAGTAATGGTGAATTCAGGCTCTGAAGAATGGGGCTTCATCTTTTAGAAAAGATCATGGACACTCCAACCCGTTTAGAAAACGGCTACAACGGGCCAACCCACAACTCCTATTACCAACACGGCCCAAAGTCATCTCTAGCATGGCTAGATTTAAGAGTTTTCTACATTAGAATTAGCAAATGTGACATCAACAATGAATCAACACCCGAGTATCTCACACTTAACCATGTCCCACTTAACCGCGATACTTTACTAGAAGTTAATGGTGCTAGAACTAGTATATACTCGGACGGTGTAACAACCCTTTTAAGAAGAGACCGAATAGACAAAAAATCCGAGGAAGTTACATTTGTTAGTACAGACAGTCTTAGGACGACAGGAAGTGTGAAGTTTGAGGTGTTTGATAAGGATGTTCTTCTAGTTTCGGGTGTTTTTGATTTGAGTCATGGTACTGGAGTGCATGGTGAGTCGAGTGGTTATGTTTCGAAATGGAGAATGGAATGTGAGACGGATATGGTTGCTGGACACGGGTTTTTGAAAGGGAAGCATAATATGGGGCTTCAGTTGGATCTGCCATCGATTGAGGTTTGTTCGGCGGGTAGTTTTGTGGGTGACCCGATAATATTGACGAAAACTTTACAACTTAGTTGTAGAAAGAAGCAAGCAAAGAAAGGAGTTCTTGAAGCTATACCCGAAAATGAAACAATGGCAAATGAAGATGAAGGTTCCTCATCTGGCTCTAGCCTTGTTTTGAAGGTACGTTCTTGTTATGTTTTATTATTTTTTTTATGAATAAAGTCATTATGTCAAGTTCGTAATGTTATTATATTTTTGGTAGCTATTGTTAAATCTTAGGAGTTCAAAATTAATCGTTTAGAATTAAGGTTAAATAGCTAATTCAATAGGGTGTTGTTATTGGTACATTACTCTTAGAAGTGACGGGCTTGTATAGGTGGACGAAAAGAGGTCATACATGTTCAGCTTGTGAGTAGTTTAAGCTCGAACTCAGCTCGGGTCTGCTCGTTTACTATTTATTAATTATTAATTATTTATATATATTAATATTCATAAATTTAATATATAAGAAGATATATGGTGTTTTAGTTTTTGTCTTGTCTTTTTTTTATATAATAATTATTATAATGAGTTTTGTGAAGGCAAAAGTTGTACCACTAAATCACTAATAAGGTCGTTTAGACTCATAACCTCAATATGTAAAGCATGGGCTCGAGGTCTTATGTTTTTTTAACGGCAAATCACTTTATATCTATATGTAGAGAGTCAGCAAGTCGCTGGAAAGCGTACACTCGAGCTCCTCTTATGTTAAATGAACTTTGATATAACCTTAAATTTTTTTTTTTTTTTTGACAACTATGATTACACTTTTTTTTTTTTTACATAAGAATAGCAGGTAGACGAGCAACAAACTGCGCCGCCATCCTTTTCTGAATAGAAAACCCTAATCTACTAAAAACAAAGCCTCGCCCCTGAGGGGTCGAAAAGTTGCTGTGGACTACACGCTGAACTCTGGACAAGAAACGAACTGCCTTTGGCGCCAAAGAGCCAAACGTGTCAAACGCTAGGGGGACAAAGGCATGCTGATTATCCTCACAAGCTTTCGCGTGCTTTTCCACCTTCTTCGACTCTGCTTTCAGTACCGCTTGCCCCGCCACAAACCCATTTTCCCGAAACCCGGCTAGGGGGGATACACCTGTGAGATCGACACAAGCATGTTTCCCGCCCTCCCAACAAAAAACTAGCACGTCAGCCGGGCGTAGAGTGGATCTCCCCTTCGACGGGTCTGTAAGAAAATTCACCGGTGCCTCTTTCTTTGCCGAGATCCCTGCTCGTCTGAGAATATCCATTAACGCGTCTCGAACAAAGTCATGTCGATACTTAAACCCCGGCAACTCTCTACAGTGTAACGCATGCTCCCCGTATTTATCCAGGCATGCTTTACAGCAGACTGGGCAAGTTTCATCATTCGGGAACATGGGGATCATCAAACGGTACTTAAGGATTGACCGGTACTCCACCGCTGACATACGTTGACCCAAACCTTCAATAGGAATAACAGTTAAGAAATCTTGAGCGTGAGGCCTCTGTAGGGAATCAATGACGGCTTTCTGGCGGGGGACAAATGAAAATCTTCTCCCAAACTTTGTGCGATTTGACAACAAAGGGCATTCGCCAAAGTTTTCTGTGGCTTTTTGGGGGCGGTGTCCTTGTTAGAGAAACCGCCGAGATCAAAGTCAGGTAGAGATTCATGCAAGCGTTCCAAGGCGTTGGCATAATCCGGATCAATGTTAGCAACCCCGTTGTTACGTAATATGTGGTCCTGCAACTCCCAAGATTGAGACCTGGAAGCCACAAAGGCATAGGCAGCCACATCCCGGGCCGAGAGAAGGCCCAACCCACCAAGCCGCATTGGCAAGGTCGCGATCCGCCACTGTAGTTCACCTTAAATTTGATTCAAACTTTTTAACGAGTGAGTTTCAAATACCTCACACGAGTTTTTTGACTTTTAAACCGTAATGGGACCGACAAGAACAATACTTTTAACCCCATAGAAAATTGTTTGCCTTTTGGGAGTGAAGACAAGTGCTTCACATGTAACGAGGTTCTGTAACCTTATCTTGATGAGGGTCCGGACCAGCATGGCTTCTGGCACTTGTTTCCATGTTCAATAATGCATGCCTTAACCAAAATGTGTTACTCAGATTTAACGTAAATTCTGAGTGGGTTTGAGTTAAACTCTTCGAATCATACCAAAATGTGTTACTCAGATTTAGGGTAAATTCTGAACCGAACCACTAACTACAGTTTTGAGAAACGACAAAACCGTTTGGCTATTACTAGCTTCTTAAACTATAAATATTGTAGGTATGCACAATTGCATATTGAGTTAAGGAATATAGACAACAGGGCCGGCTCAACCATTTTGGTGGCCTAAAGCGAATTAAAAATTGGAGACCTTTTTATCCAAAAAAAATAAAAAAATACCATTTGAGAAAAACTATCCTTTACCCGGGCTTGAGACCGGCAAAATAAACTAAAAGGTTTATTGCTGGCGAAGTTAATTTAATATTTTTATTTGTATTTTTATATATTTTTTGTATGTGTAAAGATAAGTTCGGCCGAGCCTAAATATCATATATATTTTCTTATAAAGTTGGAGGTCCTATTGATTTGGAGGCCTAAAACCCAAGCCTCAAAATACTTGGGTTTGGGCCTGCCCTGATAGACAAACCCGTGGGGTTCCCTTAAATCAGGTTTTCTTTTCAAACGAAATCTGAACCACATAAATTTCGAATCGGCTAATATGCTTGGATTTAGGAGATTCAATCGGTTTCAAAGTGTGCATGAAAAACTTTGACAATTTAAAATTTTCCTCTTTTGAATTAAAATTTTCTGCTCAAAATAAAATAGTTAAATGATTGTTATATGTTTACATAGTGATATAATATTTCTACCAAATTTGCTGGATTAGTAATAGACTAATAGGTTAGCTTGCTTCTCCTGCTTGTTAACTCATTTCTTGTTTGTTTATGTCATTTTGCTTGATGATCATGAAGGACCAAGATTACCCGAGCTACAAGCGGGAACACGAGCATCATAGTCTTTACCCGAGAATGGAGTACTATGAAAATGAAGATGGGGAATTATCATGGTTCAACGCTGGCGTGAGAGTGGGTGTCGGGATTGGTTTAAGTGTTTGTCTAGGGGTCGGGATTGGTGTTGGGTTACTAGCCCGAACCTACCATCGTACAACTAGAAACTTCGCAAGGCGGCTTATTTGACATGGGTTTTTACAATTCTACCCCTAGACGACAAAAGTGCAAGTGCACGCGCTTTGTAAGTTTTTGGTTGAAATCCGAGGTGTTTTAAAGCAGTTGGTCTCGTAGTTGTAGGTTAGTTACTAACAGGGTTGGTGTTGTCGTCACGTAAATAGCTATGATCTGTCGTGGTTCTTAGTTGTTTCGGTGTACGTCTTTGGTCACCCTCTTTGTTTTTTACTTTTGTCACCAAATGGTCAATAGGAATAAGGTTTTGTCGATGGAAGTCTGTTTTCTATACGAATTATCAAAATAATATAGACCGTCCAATTGATTGCTTTGTTCCAAAATATAATACTGTAGTTTATTTTTGTTCTTAATGCTAGAAATAATCTTTTTAAACTAAAAAGTTATTATTTACAGAAAATGTACTTAGATTTAATTTTATGTCATTGCTCATGTGCTTATGCAAAATCAAAGGAAAAAAAGGTTCCATTGCCGGGAATCGAACCCGGGTCTCCTGGGTGAAAGCCAGATATCCTAACCGCTGGACGACAATGGATTGATGTGTTTGTTACCTGTTTTTTATTATAACAATATTAGTTAGGTTGCATTAGAATGCATTTAATAAGAAGTATACAATTAATAAGACTACACATGTCTTACGTAATGTAATAGGAAATTTATTGTTTCATCTATACTAGATTATTGCCATAGGCCGCGCGTTGCGGCAGCAACGTCTTAGTTGTTTATAGTTAAGGACACGTTATGTGATGCGTTAATCATATGAAAACGTGTGTTTCGACGTATCCGATCTAACTCAGTGTAACCTATATAAGCACTACATCATCCTTATATTTGAATCAAGACCTAGCAACAACAACATTCAGCGACTCGAATTTATACTGTCGAATGACCAGAGTCAGACTTGTTTCCAAACATAATTTACGCCAAACATAGACCAACCAAAATCGTATGCAAAAATAAGCATGAAAACATAGTATACTTAACCATAGTTGTTTCCGAAAAAAATTATGTCGAAACGTGAATTTATATCGTTTACACTGAAACATGAATTTTATAGCCACCCATAAAAATAAACATGAAACACTTTATATTGACCCGACTTGTGTCCGAAAAAATATGTGAGAAAAGTTACGTCGAAACGTGAACTTATAACGACACGTACTTAAAAATAACCATGTGAAAATATAGTTTTTTTTTTATTTTAAGCTAAATAATGAAAATACAGATTAAAAAGTGGATAGTCATACACGAAAAACAAACATCTAGATACATACCTACATATATTCATCTATATTCATTCATAGGTAGATATATTTATTATTTGCATGTATACAGGAAAAGAAAAGTTAAATAAACAAATGTGTACAGGAAAAGGAAAAATAAAGAAACAAAACGAAAATAAAAGAAAATAGAAAAGGAAAAAAAGTTGAGAACACCTGCTGCTGAATAAAAAAAAACAATAGAATAGAAAAGGGAAATGGTATTGAGATTACTAAATGAAAAAAAAAAATAGATCACAAAAAATGTAGTGGAAGAGAATTGCACTTGAGTCTATTGGTTACAACAACAAAGCCTTAACCAATACATCAAACTCTCATTTTGTTACCAGCTTTCAGGTTACTATAATATATATAAAAGAATGGGTCGGTGGCTTTGATGTGACAGCCACCGACCATTCTCTTTAAGATTATAGAAATTAGCCTAACATCTTTTATTTCTTGAAGTTTAGTGCGAGGTTTGGTTTAGAGTGGTAATCACCTTTATAATCTTGATCAATGAAACGTACATAACTTCTTACATTACTTGCTTAACAAAATAACTAGTACAGTAAGGTTGGTATAAAATATACACTTTTTTATTTGTACTATTTAAATTTCTGAATGGATACACAGTTTTTTCTTTAATCAAATTATGTAGTATCATATCATACCTAGAATATATAGGTTTTTTTAGTCGTTCTTTTTCTTTTTCACCTATCTTCATAATCCGCTTGACCATAGTACAACTTCTTCTTTTGCACCCATATTCATAATTCGCTCAACAATAGGACATATGACTGAGTGACTTCCACTTCAAAAGTTCTATGTTTGGCCTACCCATGTATTGGTGGTTTAGTTTTGACATCTCACAAACACAATCGAAAGAAAATTTTGGATGGCATTTTTAATAGTAGGCACGTCATATTCTGCTTGGTTATTTTCTCCATCGTTTGCTATTTAGATTTTAAACTGATCATTATGGCTCACAAAACCTTTACACTATACCATGTAAAATCCCGTGTAGTGGTTGAGGCCCCAGCCCTCACGCCACCTCACCGCCTTTGCCTCCACCAAACGAAAACGCAACGGGGCACCAAGCCACATCACCATCCTCAGCCCCTTTGGCCACCACCCGCATTAACGCCTCATTGCCCCTAACCTACCATCCACTTAATTTCCATATTCAATAAAAAATTACGCCTCATGACTTAATTTATCCTTTTGTTTATTTTATTATAGCATTGTTTTAATAAAGTTGTTTGCTAAACTACTACACACTTTATGAGGTTTAGTTACTTAAAGCCTTATTACATATATCTACTATAACGTGACATGATCTTTTTCACCTTCTAGCTTAAAAGAACATCCATAATGACCTTGGAGGAGACACCTGTTATTTTTTGTTAAGGATAAATTACATTTTTCGTCCTTTATGTTTGTAGCAGGTTGCAATGGATGACCTTTAACTTTAATAATTACAGTCACAGTCCTTTATTTGCAAAACCTGTTACACCTTAGGTCCTTTGACCATAACCTGGTTAAACTTTCCAGTTAAGTGAGATAATATGCAACCCATATGAGGGCATAACAGTCATTTAATAAAAAAGAATTTCAAAATTATAAAACATCATCATCATCTACTCTCCTCCCTGTTCTCTCTCTCTCCTGTATTCTCTCTCTCTCTCTCTCTCTACATAAACACTGGTCCACAAATCTATCAACCTCCAGATTCATTGTAATCTCCCTTCCTATACCATCTTCTAATATCCCAATTTTCTTCGATCTATTCCCCTAATTTTATTAATTTTCAACTACCAAACCCTAGACCACCCATCTGTACATACCATGGCAGCTCTTGAAACCTTAAACCAATAATTCATGCTCAAATTCATTTCAACTGTTCCAATCACTCATACATACACATTCATAGCAACAGATATCGTACTTTACAGGAAAATCACAACAATTTCTTACCAAATCATATTATGTTTGTTAGTGTGCCATCACCACAGAGTAGCTAGTCACGGCCACCGAAATCTTGCCCGTCGGACCGCCGGACGTGGCAATTACCACTCGAAACACCACCTTTTTCGGCCAAATCAAGCTAGTCGGAGGTCTAGATGACCTCCGATGTTGCTGTTGTCCGCCGCCATCAAGATCGCACGCCATCTGGGATTCGCCGGAGAGGGTTTGGGGGTTTTAGTTGGGCAGATAATCGGTGAACGACCAACGTCTAGTAGATGGTGGGGTTTGTCTAAACTCTGGTAGATTTTTTTTTTGAATGTCCGGTAGATCGTGGATGAGGAGATGACATTAAAGTGGTGGTGGTGGTGTCTCAGAGAAGGTTGGTTTTGGGGAAAAGGATAAAGCTTGGTGGAGGTTATGTATTTATTTAGATAAATAATCATTTAAACTATCTTTTATTATTAAATGTCATAAATTAAGTAAAAAGACTAAACAACCCTTGTAAGAATAGATTTAACCAAAAAATTTAACTAGGTTAGGGGCAAAGGACGTAAGGTGTAATGGGTTTTACAAATAAAGGATTGTGACTGTAATTATTGAAGTTAAAGGTCATCCATTGCAATCTCATACAAACATAAAGGACGAAAAACGTAATTTACCCTTTTGTTAAATATTGAAGGTTGGCTTACGTTGTTACTAAGAGCATCCATATCCCATTCTTTTTCTATCGACATAATTTAGCCAAAAACCTGTATATTTTTAAAAACCTCACACAACTCATTCTCCATCTCTATCTCTATCTTTATCATACTCACAAACACTTATTTTATTATTATTTTTTCTCTTTCTTATATACTCACAAGTCACAATACATTATAGAGGCTTGATTTAGGCCTCTTAATATTTAGGTTTGTTTTCGTTTTCTCTAAATTGTTCTCTATTATAGAGAATTAGATGAAAATGGTGTTTTGGAATGTTTATCTAAATCATTCTTTAAGGCTAGAGACAAAGGGTATATAAAGGGCACGATGTGATGTGAATTCTCTAAGGTTGTTAATGGATATCGAATTGGTGAAAGCTGAAGTATCTTTATTCGATAATTTTCAACTTGGTTAAAGTGTCAAACATTGAAGTCATTTGTTTTAACTGTAAGAACCGATCCAACACTATTTGAACAACAACACCATCGGTATCGTATTCGTTTATAAGGTTGCCTTGACATGGTGGTATATGAGCGAATCGAACCGTACTGCAAAACAAGATTGGTGTTGGAACCGATATTTATTTTCGTTTTCTATCAATGTAAAACATATATCGATATCTTGTCAAACATATTTATTTTAGTTGCTATACTAAGTGCCTGTATTATACGGGTTACGTAACAAATTGAACCGTTAAAATAATGAACCAAACCAATTGAAAACCCACTACAATCACGAAAAATCCCATTGATGTTATGACTAGAATAATCATAAAACTTTGATTTGTAACTAATGATTTTTTATGTTCACGAATTGTTTCATTAGACGAGATTCCTCTGAAAAACTAGATGATCTTATCCACTTACATTAATAATCGTTCGCTAACCTCGCCTCCACCATACTTATCATATGGACCTAACCACCACCAACAATCAACCACCACGTGTACATCACCAGAACCTTCTCCAATATCCAACGGCCAAAAAACCCCCTCAAACCCGTTACACAATTCACAACTCCACACACTAACTAAACCGCTCAAACAAATTACATTCACGATTAACATTCATCCACACCGTCCTCCGTTTCACTGTTCATTTCACAACCAATCCGAACACGATGATCGGCAACACCACTGGAACCAAAAAACGACACCGTATCGCCACCAACAGCCGCCTCTCCTCCACCGCTGCAATCATCGACTCCTCCCGCCCCGACGGAACCCTAACGGAAGTCTCACACAAACCGTTACCGTCATCCTCCTCCATCCGCCGTTCAACCACACGTCATCATCCACCTCTCCCTCTTGCTCCAACCGTTTCCAACGGTTTCAACGATCCTACCACCGCTGACGTCATCCTCCGTCTCTACCTCGATCAATCCTCACCGTTCGATTCCGACGATTCCGAGACGCAACTCGCCGTTGATTCCTCGTCGGAGTTTCAGATCTATCTCCATTCCTCCGTTCTCCGGCGATCGAAGTACTTTGCCGCGCTGTTATCCGACCGGTGGAAGAAAGATTCCGGCGAAATTGATTACTATCGGTTTAATCTGGCTGTGACGTCATCGTCGGTTAACAATTCGGTTAGCAATTCGATTAATAATCACGTGACGGTTTTGCAGTTATTGTATAATAATGATTTATCTAGTGCGATTGATACGGCGTCAACGGCATTAGAACTGCTTCCGATTGCTTTAGAATTGTTGTTTGAGGACTGTGTAACGGCGTGTGTACGGTATCTAGAGGCTGTGCCGTGGACGGAGGAGGAGGAACGGACGGTGTTGAGTTTGATTCCGTTGTTACGTGAAGAAGAGAGTGCAGAACTGTTGGCTAGGGTTTCGCCTCCGAAATCGGATCTATCAGAGGAGATGTTGCACGGATTGATACTGACAGCGATTCATAATCATCCGAATATGGCGTTTGCGAAGGCGTTTGTGGCGAAACTGTTGCGAGACTTTTCGTCGAGGGAGTCGGCGAGGAGAGTGTTGGATAAGTCGTTTCAGACGAGTTTGAATGTGGTGAAGGAGTCGTTGGAGGAGTATTCGAGTCCAGAAGTGTTTCGTGGAGAGATTAATGAGATGGAGGCTATTCAGAGGTTGAATTTGCATACGGCGATGACGAATGGGAGGCATTTGTTGTGGTTGATTGAGAGGATGATTGAGTTGAGAGCGGCAGATACGGCGGTGAAGGAGTGGAGTGAGCAGGCGTCTTTTACCGCGAATTTGCAGCGCGCGTTTAGGGATGATGCGTGGAGGAATATGGTTCCGGGTCTTCCTTCTGTTGTTATGCGGTGTACTTGCAAGCTTGCAAATGCGGTCGCTGCAGGGGTTATTTTGGCGTCTAGACAGGTTTGGTCATCTCTTTTGCCTTGTATTTTAAATGCTTGTTGTTCTGTGCATATTGGTTGTTTATAATCTTATAGGATTTTGTGGTAGCTTATTCATCCGGGTACCAATTATCTTGCAATTAGCACTCCTAGGTTCTGAGTATGATCAAGCCGAGCTTTGTTCATGCTTTCCTTGCGAACATGAAATAACTGCTATATTGTATATTATTTGGTTTCGCCTGCAGATTAGAATGAAGCTGGTGAAAGACTGGCTGCCAGTGCTGATTGTATGTAAAGACAACATGACACCAATGCTGACGAATCATAAATTACTGTACCTCGAGCTGGAAGAAACATTCTTGAAAATCATATCAACACTACCCATGTCTGAAGCCCAAGAATTGTTGCAGCAATGCTTGAGTTTTTCGACCAGAAACGTGGAGGACTGCCCTCATTTGGTCTCCGCATTCACCACCTGGTTCCGCCGTGCAAACAGACAATTACAAGGTGATCACTACCAACTTTCTTGAGGCCTGATTTAGTGTGATCAAAATCCATGAAGTTTGCTCAACTTAACTCTGGTTTTGGAAGTTTGTATCGTGTATGTACAACTGCTTTGTTGGGTATGTAACGTATCTTGAAGAATCTATTGGTGTCTTTGTAAATCTTGGAGTTATTGGCATGGATAGTTCTCAAGTTAATCATATATAAATGGCCGGGTGGCGAAATTGGATGATGTGATTAGATAGTTAGCTGGTACCAAATAACCCGCCTAATCTATTTGTTATTATGATAATTTGGTTAGTGGTTTTGGACTAGTTTTTGTGTAATATGATAATTTGGTTTCAGGTTTGTGTATATTAAATGTCTCTTTTCAAAATCTAGAAGTTATACTTACTACTGTTCTCACCGTTGATTTATGTTAAGTTCTTATCACTAGCAGCATCAGAAAGTCTATATAAAATGATTATTTTACCACTATTTAGAAGAAGAAAAAAAAAAGCAGTCACCCTCTAAGAGTCTTTACTCATCCTTGTAAAAATAGGATTAAGATCCATTAAAGACTGTACCAACATAGTGAAACTAGTCTGATAGCTACCCGAGTTTTCTCATAGCTGAAGTACCCATCATCTTCAATGCCGCTTGTGTAACCCGAACAACGGCTCTTGTAACACTAAAAATAGTGAGAGGACATGCCTGAAATCAACAATAGAACCCTAGACACGCTTTGTAGAGTGGGTTGGAGACGATATAGGCTGTTATGAGGGTCGAATTAATGAATTGTGATAGACTAGCATAAAAACTGAACAAAATCGAATTGTAGAACTGAAAAAACGGAACCGTGTGTCATATTTAACTGAAGAAAGCGAACACGACTACTGTTTTTCAGAAGGTTTGGTAACCCAAGGGTGTACAATATGGGAAAATCTCATAGTTTATTAGGCAACCCGTGTACACTATCCATTTAACACCTCGTTATGAACTGACGTAATATGTCAAAAGTGCAAACTAAAAAACTTGCTAAAGTCGAGGCAAACTTTATATGGCTGAGCCTATAAGGCAGGCTTTTTTTTCAGTTTTTTGGCTGTTTAAAACCCCCATTTTGCTCTCAACTCTGTCTACCCAGTTTTGAATTCACAAGAAAACAATGTACAATATGAATCAAATTTTTAAGCATATATATACACGTGCATTCAAAATTTCTAAAAATCCAATAAATGACTTTGCAATCTGACTGGTCTAAGGCTCAAAGCAATCTATTCTACTAATCTAACAGCTAGGCGACCCCTACCACTTGCCGCAAAGAAATTCAAGCCAACTCTCACAACAAGATTCTTGCACAACGCGTCTAGTGTATAAGATAAGTTGCTATAACAATGCTCAATGTGGCACTCTTGCTATAAATTTTTTGCGTATTCTTCTGGCCTATTAAGAGTATTTCTTAGTCAAATCGGCTGAGCTTCCTATGCTTGACATGCCACTCGTGCCTCCCACGTTTAGATCATCCAATGTAGCTTCACCTTCCAGTGCACGCACAACCTGTTGGTGATTGATTCATGTGTTACACAACACTTGTTTCATTTTTTATTGACGGGCCACTTTTGGTCGTCTTTTATTTCAAATGGATCAAATGAAAAAACCGGATAAAAGAAAATGTGATAAATGGGTCTCAATTAAAGCCGCCTAATGTCTAGTTTTCTTGCATTCAAATCAACTTAATCCACTTACTCTATGTGATCCGGACTAGAAATGACCCGTTAAACATGTAACATACCTGACTCATTTTGGGCCGTCTTCTTGCAGAGTATTGAAGGCAAGCCGATGCACATACCACCATTCGATTCATGTCCTCATGTGTATAGTTATTCTCTATACGTTTATCCACCAACTCTACATAGCTTCCACCCTCTACTGCTTGTTCTAGTATAGGCCTAGCCTGAATGACATCACCATAAACAAGAACAACAACGTATGAAACGAATACATATATATAAAAGAAGATGAGTCATCTAACACGGTATAGGTCACTCTTACCCAATCGATTAAGCTATCATCGTCACTATTTGAATCTGCAGGTCGTCTGCCTGTAATCAATTCTAAGAGCACAACTCCAAAGGAAAAGACATCTGACTTGTCTGTAAGCTTACCCGTGGATGCATATTCGGGAGCCAGGTACCTTCATTTACATACCCGTTATTCTTTTTCTTTGTTAGTCTTTAAGTAGTAACGCAATAATAATTAAACTTACCCAAATGTTCCCATAACACGTGTTGAGACATGCGTGTTGGTGTCTGTTGAAAGCTTCGCTAGTCCAAAATCTGCTACCTAGTTCATAAATCAATATCCTTAATTATATGCATGCGTTCTTTTGTGTATATAGATTTTGTTTTTTTTTTTTACTTTTAAAGTAATTTTTCCATGGTACTATGTAATTATCATTGGTACCTTAGCTTCATAGTGTTCATCAATCAATATATTTGCTGCCTTAACGTCTCTGTGGATGATACGAGGCTCACCTACATGCCATAACAGCTCATTAGTCCTCCCTAATCCCTATATATGCATACGCACACACATACGCATATGTATACACATATACAAAACTGAGGAGTGGGGCTTACAATCTTCATGAAGATATGCAAAACCTTTGGCTGCTCCCAATGCAATGTTTAACCTTGTTGAGCCATTCATAAGTGGGGAACCTTTTCCTGTAAAATAAACAACTTATGACTAACATGTATGTGTAGAGTTAGTGGCTATATATATGATATATAAGAGAAATAAATATATATTGAAGAAATTAATGTTGTTCCAAAATCATACCATAAAGGTGATAATCAAGGCTTTTGTTGGAAATGTATTCATAAACCAACAATCTTTGTCGTCCTGCGATACAATATCCAACAAGAGATACAAGGTGTCTATGATGCACACGACTAATAATCTCCACCTCAGACTGAAACTCACGCTCCCCTTGACCACTCGTAGATTTAAGGCTCTTAATAGCTACCTCTTTTCCATTGGGTAGAATTCCTTTGTACACATACCCAAAACCACCTTGTCCTATAAGTAGAGAATTATCAAACCCTCGGGTGGCTGCGGCTAACTCATCATAGGTAAAAGTGTTCTTATTGAACCCAAGAGCCACAGTTGGGTGTGGAGGTGGCAAGGGGGCTTGGTATGGCCCAGAGAATGTACTGGAGTTGAACTCGCTACCGAGCATCCCAGGTGGCGGCGGCGGTGGTGCCGCCACCCATGAAAACTCGGAACTTACTGGTCCACTAGCCGGTGGTGGCACTGGCGGCATCTTTAGATGAATGTCGTTTGGAGGTTGAGGTTGGGTCGAATGATTTTCTTGCATGTGGTTATCTGCAACAAAACATTGCACCACAAATTCTGATTCATCACTACATTTAGCCACAAGCCCACAATTACTAAAAAGGTTATGCTAAACATACCCCTTAGTAAATTCAGTTGGGTGCAGTTAACATATACAGGGGTACGTTTAGCCTCAACCTCTCGGAAATTAACATCCAATACGCATCATCATAAACTAATGGAATAAAATTCATACCGTTTGTGTGAACATTGTCTTTAAAGTAATACATCTCTTCCGGTCGCTTTCTTCTCCTCCTCTTGAGGACTGCCATCACACATAATATCATGATAAAGAACATCAATCCAGCCGCAGCTACTGCTCCTACTGTAATAAAAATGTCATTATTGGCTTCTTCAGACGAATGATGACGTGGAGGGGATAACTTAGGATGTCCAGGTGGTAATGGGGGTGGTGGTGGTGGAGGCGGCGGTGGAGGTGGTGGTGGCGGCGGTGGTGGCGGTGGAGCCTTTTGATTTCTGTTGTTGTTGTTATTGTTGTTGGCGTTGTTGTTATTATTATTGTTGTTGTTGTTGGAGTTGTTATTGTTGTCGTTGTTGTTATTTCCGTTGTTGTTGTTGTTATTTCCGTTGTTGTTACCGTTGTTATTGTTGCCGTTGTTGTTATCGCCGTTGTTGTTGGTGTTGCCGTTATTGTTGTTGCCGTTGTTGTTATTGTCGTTGTTGCCGCTATTGTTATTGTCGTTATTGTTGCCGTTGTTGTCTCCGTTGTTGTTGTTGTCACCGTTGTTGTTGTCGTTGCTGTTATAATCCTCATCCGAGGGCATTTTGAAATCAAAGTTGTTTAGATTCTAGTTTACCCTTAAAGGCTCCCCTAAAACTCGATGGCCGCGGTCAAGATAACGACATATCATGATAAGGAAAAAAATCAAACGATAGAAAGATCGATCAATCTTGGAAAACCCTTGCATAAAATGACATGAATTTCTTGTACAATGGACAAAACTTGCAAATATGCATGCAAATCTTTGATTGAAATGAATAGGTGGTCTTGATTTGCAGTGGTGCAGGAGAGAAATAGGAAACAAATGTAGGAGAAAGATAGCCGTCGGAGAAGGTTAGGGTAGTGCTGATTCTCAAGGGAAGCAGGGAGAAAAACATGTTGCATGGTTTCCTGCTCAACAAAGAAAATGTGTGACTTGTTTCTATCCCCATAAAACCTCCTATTAATAAGCTTCCTAAATTTTTGTTTTTCTTTTCCATTTATAGTTTTTGTTTCTTTACATGATGGTTAGTTACCATCTAAATCCATATATATGACTCATGAACCCTCACCTGATTTCGGATTTTGAATGTTATGATCAGTGATCACTTCCTATAATATAAGCCTAGCAAACTGAGTGGGTCAGACGGGTTTGGATGACGGGTTAATACGGGTCGAGCTAGAATGTGTTTGGGTTAATATGGGCATGAGGATAATGAGTTTGGGTTAAAATGAGTCATTATAGAAAGAAAATAAATATACCAAAATAGGTTAAAATGGCTTTATTTTTTATGGCGGCTAGTGATGACGCTGTGGTGGCGTTGGTGACGGTAGGTGGTGGAGGTGGCAGACACGATGGGTGTGTTGGTGGTGGAGTGGCGACAACGGTGGTAGGCGCATTGCATTGCTGATAGAGTGGCGATAGTGGTGGGCACATTCACATGGCCGTGGAAGTGGCAGAGGATTGCCGGTAGTGGTGGGGCCGATGGGTGTGTCGATGGTGGAGTGGTGAAAGCGGTGGTGTCGGTGCAACGAGCTATGTGGTGAAGGCAAACAATAGTGGGGGGGGGGGGGAACCCATTTGGACTCTATTCAAGTTAGCAAGATTTATAATTTTTGTCCATTTTGACCCGACCAGATGAAGATCGTGGTACGTTTGAAAACTATGATTTTTGTTAACAAACGGCGGAATTACCAAAGTAATTAAAAATATATGACAAATGTATTAGAAAAAAAAGCTTTAAATGCTTACTTAAAATTTACAGACTTTCCTTTTACAGACTCAGAGAGAATTGGACTACAAGATTATGTCTGGTGTGTCCGAAACTCTAAACTAGACTATGCTTATATAGGACTGGAAAGTATTATCACGGGTGCTCGTGGGCCCCATAGGCTGATAATTTTAACTTTCACTACCTACAGCATCTTAATAATACACACACTATATTACAAAAGACTTTTTCTAAAGTCCACACACTGGCCATCCTTCTAGAAAAGAGGCATTTTATTTCCTTATATGACAAAGGTAGTAGGGTCTTCCAGTACTGATTAAAGTTGTGATTGTGCAGCATGTCCTTCCCATCGAATAATATGTTCTCCATTGATGAAAATTACATCATTGCATTCATCACACCTGCAATTGTTGATATATATTTTATTATTGTAGTTTCCACTGCTTCTTTTGGTACACACGGGTCTTCTAGAGTACGGTCCCATTTGCTGCGTCACTGATGATGCGGACTGCATTTCTGAGTATTCTAAGTTGGGCTTCGTTATTGGGCCTATTGTCACTGTAGATATTGTCTTTTGTTGAGTAGGCTCTGTATCGGGCCAAGTTGAGTTTTGCCATGGATACAAGGAAGGATAATTCCCCAAGGGTCTTATTGGTTTGTTGATTGAATAGTTGCTGTCGCCTGTTGCTTCTTGGGTCATTATACATCCAAAGCCTGTTTGTGATGGGTGCCATTTCTTCACTGGTGATTTCTTCGTATTCTTCGATCCTTGCAAGGTCAGGCCCTGTAATAGCAGATTGAGTTGCTGGTCCTCCATAGAGGTATCGTACCCCATTTATCTTCCATTCTTGACTTCCTCGTACGCATTGTTCCACTGAATCAAACCTTGAGTATTTTTGGAGCACTCTGTCCATTTCTGCGAATGTAAGAGATTAGCGATCCTAGACAGATTATCAGCAAAAATATTTTGTTTTCCATCGATGTGTTCAAAGTTTATTTGAACACCTGATCTTGTGACAAAATCAGTAAAGTTTAACCATCTCACTCGTGATGGTTTATTGTTGGCTGACTTGTTATAAAAACTGATTATAGCTTGGCAATCAGTTCTTAAGGTGATTTCCTTTTTATCTAAGTAGTATATTTTAAAAGCTTTTAGGCCTTCCATTGCTGCAAAAATTTCAGCATCAATGGTAGATTTTACTACTGGGAATTTGCCGCTTGCATATGCACAGACTTGTTCTTCACTCCTTTTATCATTCTTTTTTTCTTTTCCATTTGCACACTGCTCCCCATCCCTCCATACATCCATCTGTTTCGATGATTATGTATGAATCATTTTGGGGTATTCTCATGTCTGGGAGTTTTTGAACTTTCATTTTTATTTCTCTGATCAGCTTCCAATCCGAATCCTTCATTCTTTTGTCACCATGGGGCGATGTCTTCTCGTACAGGGGGGCTAGTAACTTTCCCAGATTTGGGATGTAGTTTCTAGCATAATTTAGGATCCCGAGCCAAGATCTTAATCCCTTCTTTTCCTTTAGCTCCTCGTCTTTAAATTCTGCAATTTTCTTTATGATGTGTGGCTGGAGCTTGATTGTTGAATTCCTAATAACTGCCCCAAGGAATTCGATTTCCTTTACTGCTATCTTCATTTTAGTTGCACTTAGTACCAACCCATTTTCTTCACAGATTTCCAGCATTCTTTCAAGATGCTTGGCATGCTCAGCTTCATTCTTTGAGAATACAAGAATGCCATCTATGAACACAGCTATGAAGTCTTATGTTCCTTCAAAGCAATGATCCATTTTTCTTTGAAAAATAGCTGGTGCATTCTTTAGGCCAAACGGCATTACTAGCCATTCATATAACCCTTCGGGAGTTATGAAGGCCGTCCATGGAATTGATTCTTCAGCCATTGCCACCTGATGGAAACCACTTTTAAGATCAAACTTAGAGTAGATTTTTGCATTTCCTACCCTTTGAATGATTGTGTTGATGCCTAGCAATGAATATTGATCCTTGTAGGTGTTATCATTTAGCGTTCGGTAGTTGAACACCATTATTTCTTTGCCCTTGATCTCTTTTCCTGTTTTTGGATCAACAGATGTTCCTGAATTTACCATTATTGCCATTGTCCTATGGCGACTTTTGCTTTTTCTGATTACGCCGAGTTTTAATAGGGCATCAGTATGCCTTTTGAATTGATCTTTCATTGCTGGCGTAACATGTTTAAGCGTTTTGTCCTGAATTGTTATATCAGGATTGATTATATCAATTTTACACTTCACCTTATTCTTTTGCCAATGCTTCAGGGGTTCCTCACCAATGTATCCTTGATCTTCTAGCCTTTGCAGGAGCTTTTCAAACTTTGCTTGGAACGTGGGGCTAGTATGCCCTATGTTGAAGTATTAAGTTTCTTGGATCACCTGGTATTCCTCATAATTCTTCGATGGCATATTTGGCTGCTTCTGTGACTTGTTCTGTTTTAATCATAGTTACATTTTTGTAAAATGTAACCGTGTTTCCTTCAATTCTCACTCCCTCGTATACACTTCTTATGAAATTACACCCCAGGAGCATATCTATGCCATCATCAGTCCTCATTGTCATGCAGTAGGTGAACGGGATCCTGAAAGCGTGACCAGCGATGGTCATTTTCCCCTGCTTTAGTTTGTCTTCTGCAATTTGTTGTGAGTTTATACCCTTAAAGTTGATTTTGTATGGGTTGCTTTCAATGGCTCCTTTTGGAATTACTTCACTGTTCGCACAGCACGAGGTGGCTCTTGTGTCTAAGAGTGCTCTTAGATTGAATTCCTTTTCTTCTGGTATATTGAAGGTAATAACCATATTATACAATCTGTTGTATATTTTGGTTTTCTTCTCCGGTTTACCGCTTGCTTTTAGATCCTTTTCCTCAAATACAATCTCTACTATGTCTTCATCAAAGACTTTGCTGCTTTGTGACTCCCCCTTTCTTAGTTTGAGCTGCTCAAATTCTTCTTTAAGGATCTCGTTCAGCTCTTCTTCTTTCATTTCTTCTTTTATTTGTCTTCCTTTAAGGCTTTCATTTTCTTTGATGAGATAAGCATTATAAAGAAGGAGTTCTTTAATGAGGCTATCCCTGTTGTCATACCCAATTATCTCTTTTGGCTTGGGGGTTACTTTAAAACTTAGATAGTAGTCAGAGCATAATGGGCAGGCCGTTATTTGACACTTTGTACAATTACTTCTGGCCCTTGATGTCGTCTTTTCTTTGTAGTATGAACATTCTATGCGGGTGACGACTTCTTGGTTCATCAGCAGTTTATGTTCACAGTTTTCCTACTGTTCCTGGAGTTTAACTTTACACCTCCATTCTCTTCTTAGTTCCTCTTCCCCAATTAGTACACCTGCTAATTCTTCTAGGAAATTTCCAGACAAAACATTTGATATGTAATCCTTTGATTTTCCTTCTCCTTCAGAAAATGAACAAATTGCATCACTTTCTGGTTCATCTTGATTAACTGATAACACATCCCAATCTTCAGGTAGGTCTAGGTTTTCCATGACAGCTGCTCTCACTATGTTTCCCTTATTACTTTTGCATTCTCGAGCAAAATGACCTTCTTCCCCGCATATGAAGCATTTACATTTTCTCTCCCTGTCTTTATGCTTTGTTTTGAATATTCTGACATGAGAGGCATGCGGTTTTCCTTTGTAAGTTGTTGATCTTCTCAGGCCATACTTCTTTGTTTTCTCGTAATATCCTGGTATTGGGATTTTACTGCAAAACTGAATATTTTTAATTTCCCGTTGGACTGCTGCCTTTCTACAGATTTCTGCAAGGTACTGGTATGAAAAGTGTATTCTTGGGATAACACTGACATTGCTCCCCGGATATTTAGCATTCCAAGCTTCTTCCAGCTCTTTTCCAATGATCGGGGGAATTTTTCTGAAGACCTTATCTGATAATTCTGGAGACAGATACAGTTGATGTGTGTAAAATGCAACATATAAATTACATCAAATGAGGCATAAAACTAACCCTTTTTAAGTACTAATATTGGAAAAGAGTGTTTTTGTCTTCCTTTTGTATTTTCAGGATTAAATGAGCTCAAAAACACAAAAGAAGCAAAAAGACAGCTAAATCCAACATAAATACAAGGAAAGGAACATTAGTGGACTGCCCGACCCCTCAACGGCACCTTCCAAAGCAAAATAGAGAAGTCAGAAGACTGAACACGCCCCGTGCTCAGCCAGCACGGGGCCGTGCCCAAGAAGCAGCAGAAAAGACAAACCTATAGAAGCTTCTATTGCCCACCACGGGGCCGTGCCCAGCGGACACGGGGGGCGTGTCGAAAGTACAGCAGGCGCATTTATTGTAATTGCGAATTACAATTAATGAGGAGAGAGAGTGTCAGACAGGCACGGGGCCGTGCCCAGCTCTTTGTTCAGCCTATAAATAGGAGTGCTTGGATTCATTTCATCTCATCCCTTGGCACACCACCTCTCTCACACTTCATCCACCACCCACCACCATCACAACACCATCATCCACCACCATCATCCATTGTCCATCGTAGAGTGTGTGAGTCGTCTCGGGATCCAAGATTGATCGTAAGAGTTCTTGACAATCAAGGCCATGTTTGCCTAAGTCTCTTACATCACTTGGTGAAGACAAAGTGTTTAGTATAATACTTTTTATTTCTAATCTTTTGCACTTTTTATTTGGTTTTGTATTAATGACTTTAATAACTAGTTACTTATGTTGAAGGTGATCTTTCCTTATCGTTTGTCCGTGGTGTCTTGGCATTATTTTACTGTCTATATAAAATAAAGGATTTTCACCATTCATATCTCCACGGTCTATATGGAGGTATGTTGGCTACCTGGTCGGGGGTTAAGGGAACAGTTTGGTAAAGGTCTTGCCATTGTTCAGCGTTTAGAGGTCCTGCAATGGACCTGGGTCAAATTTAGTAGGACCTCCTTCAATACTTCACGGTATTGGATGGCGGGGGTCCAAACTCTTTGATCCCCTCATAAGTTAACTACTATTAATACTATAACCCGGCTATTTAGGACTGTATCCCTGCTGACTCAGACTACTTAGCCGAGGGTAACGTCACCGCCAAAAGCGGGGCCTACCACAATACTGCATTAATAACTTAATTCATTATCTTCCAATAATCCACCCTTTTAGGATTGTATCCTTGCTGACTCAAACTACTGGGGTGAGGGTAACGTCACCTTCAAAAGAGGGGCCTACTACAATAACTAAGATAATCTCTTAATTATGTGCAAAAGTGCGGAAATAATCAAAGGTTATACTAGATACGAGTCGGAACCAAGTGATTCATCTTGTCTATCTGTTTTTTATTTTATTTTTATTTTTCAGCATTTTAGTTAGTTTTTATCTTTTCTTAGTTTAAAACATTTTTCTAAACTTTTATTTTGATTAGACGTTGAGGATAAACCGGTACTAAAAGCTCTTGTGTCCTTGGACGACCTCGGTATCTTACCAACGCTATACTACGCTCACGATGGGTGCACTTGCCCATATGTGTGTTTAGTGTTAGTAAAATATCGTGTTTTATAAATTTAAAACTTGGCTAAAATAAGTGTTAAAAACGGGCTTAAAATATACACCTAATATATATAACACTTCGCACGCATCAAGTTTTTGGCGCCGTTTCCGGGGACACAAGGATTTTAAGAAAGTTAGGAATCAACGGCCTAATCATCTTTTATTTTTCTTTTTTATTTTTTTTAGGATTTTCTTAGTTTTTCAGCTTCTGCAGCGCTCAGCACGGGCCGTGCCCGGTCAGACACGGGCCGTGCCCAGCATCATCACTGGCAGTTTTTATTTTCTGAGTTACAGAGAGCTGAACACGGGGCCGTGTCGGTGCAACACGGGGTCGTGTCCAACTCCCAGTAACAGGGATCCAGAAATCAATCACTGTGCCTCTGACCACGGGGCCGTGGTGAATATTCTGACCAACGTTCTTTTCTGTCTTTATTGCAGGACTTGGAACCTAGGCGCCATATTTGAACCTCCTACGTAGTGCATGAGCTCCAGTTCTAGTAGAGACATAAAAGAACCTCTAGAAGAACCCGAACGCTTTCTCAGAAAAAGACTTAAAGCCAAAAATCAAGAGAAAGTCTCGGGGGACCCACTTCCAATGGCGGACCAACGTACCCTCATGGATTACCTACGGCCCACCGTAGGCAATCTCGGCGCCGCTATCAACGCACCGAATGTCGAAGCCAACAACTTCGAACTTCGGCCGCATTTGATACAAATGCTCCAAAACTCCGCAACCTTCCACGGGCTTGCGGACGAGGATCCCCATCTACATATTACTAACTTCTTAGAAATATGTGATACCTTTCGGATCAATGGAGCATCAAATGACGCCATCCGCCTTCGAATGTTTCCATTTTCACTAAAAGACCGAGCTAAGGCTTGGCTTAACACCCTCCCAGTTGGATCGGTAAACACTTGGGATGAACTTGCCCAAAAGTTTTTATATAAGTATTTCCCTCCTGCTAAAACGGCTAAATTAATGACTGAAATTAATACATATTCACAAGAGGATGGGGAATCCTTATATGAAACTTGGGAAAGGTTCAAGGAGCTTCTAAGAAAGTGTCCTCATCACGGTCTAGCAGTGTGGCAACAAGTATCCACTTTCTACAATGGGTTGTTGCCACACACAAGACAAACACTTGATTCAAGCTCCGGGGGACTTTTAGGTAATCGTCGCCCAAATGAAATATATAACCAAATTGAGGAAATTGCTCAAACCAATTTTCAATGGCACACCCCCCGAGGTAATAAATCTATTGCCCCGGGCGCCCATAAAGTTGATGAAAGCACCTCGTTACAAGCCCAAATCGAGGCCCTCTCTTCAAAAATCAAAAAGCTAGAAATGACAAAAACGGCCTCGGTTATGGCTTGTGAAGGGTGTGGTGGGTCACATGAAAATTGGAGTTGTATGAAAGAATTAGATGAACAAACAGAAACGGTAAACTACTTGGATAATAGACCTAGGCCGTCGGGTCCTCCAACGGGTACCTACAACCAGGGATGGCGTAACCACCCAAATCTTGGTTGGAGAGATCCCGGCAATAGTAGTAACCAACAAAACCAACGAACTAATTTTCAACAACCACAAAATTTCTCTCAACAACAAGGTGGAAGAGAAAGGCTTGAAGATACTATATCTCGCCTCATCTCTGACACTGAAAAGAAAAACTCGGATCGATTTCAACAATTGGAATCGAATTTTAGAAATCAACAAGCTAGCATTCAAAACGTTGAAAAACAATTAAATCAACTAGCTCAAAATTTCTCCGAGAGACCACAAGGCGCGTTACCTAGTAATACCGAAACCAACCCGAAGGCACAAGTACATCTCATCACATTAAGAAATCGAACCGTGGGTCCCGAGGATGCTCCATTGCCGCCAAGTGAAAGAAGCCATTCTAGCCAGCCTGTGACCCCTCCTGTGCCAGAAAAGGCTTCTCTACCAACTCAAGAGGCCACCAAGACTCCTCCTATTCCGTACCCCGGTAGGTTAAATCGTCAAAAGACCGATGAGCAATTCGCTAAATTTGAAAATTTGCTAAAACAATTGCATGTTAATATTCCTTTTATCGAGGTCCTAACCCAAATGCCTAAATACTCAAAATTTATGAGGGATTTCCTCACAAACAAAATGAAAATTGAATCATTGCAATTAGTTAACTTAGGCGAAGAATGCTCCGCCTTAGTGCTCAACAAACTTCCACAAAAGAAAATCGATCCCGGGAGTTTCACAATCCCTTGCTCGATTGGGGGATCTCCCGTTCGTAATGCATTAGCCGATCTTGGGGCTAGCATTAACCTCATGCCCACATCAATGTTCAAACGACTCGGCCTAGGAACAACAAGCCCCACAAAGATGAGCATACAACTCGCCGACAGATCCGTCAAATTTCCGCAAGGTGTCGCTGAGAATTTATTGGTAAAAGTTGACAACTTCGTTTTTCCAACCGACTTTGTCATCTTAGACATGGAAGAAGACACCGATGTCCCTCTCATCCTTGGGAGGCCATTTCTAGCCACCGCCCAAGCGGTGGTGGACATGAATGACGAAACGTTAACATTGAAGTTTGGGGATAAGGAGGTGAAGTTTGAATGTGGAAAAAGAATTGAGGACGAAGACCCGGTCAACTACATGCAGGTCATAGACTCAAGCTTGGATGATGCTCTCCGACGGTGTAACATGGGATGCAATACATCCCACTTGGGTGACATATGACCGGCTTTGGGTCTAGCCAAGGACCCTTATAAACGTGGCGCACCACGGAGGCATTCCGCGGAACTATCCTTAGTTTAATTTAGATTAATTTTTATGTTTTCTAGTTAGTTTTAATTTTCAGGAATAAAACGCACTCATAGTGGTAAGGGATGAAAAGGGGAACGAGAAAAATGACCTCATGCACAAGAACGAGGCAACCCGACAATTCTCTCCAGTTCAGAAGGTTCAACACGGGCCGTGCCCAACCAACACGGCCCCGTGCTGAACCACCTGCAGAAAAACCCCAGTTCAGGTACCTGGACACGGGCCGTGTTCACCCAACACGCCCCCGTGTCCAGACTTCTGCTTTTCTTATTTCAATTTTGTTACTGGCACTTGAACACGGGGCCGTGCCCGGATAACACGGGGCCGTGTTCAGTGCCCAGTAACACAAATTTTTGCTTTTTAAACACTATTTTACACATCTAATCAACCTAAAAATTTATTTTTGGGACACATTGAGGACAATGTGTAATTTAAGTGTGGGGGGGATGCTAAAACCTTGAATTTTGCAAGTCCTAAATACAAGCCTTACACAAAACTCTATTGGAACCGCTAATCACCCCAAATTTTTTCAAAAATTTCATTTTTTTACTTGTCTAGGTTTAACTCGAGAAATTCAAGTTCTCAAAAAGGTTATATTTTTACAAATTTACAACCGATAGCGTAGTGATAAAAAGAACCAACATAAGAAAATTATGAAAAGGCATGGCAAACTTAGTTAAAATTTGATTATATATACTTGATCACATAAAAACCCATTCCCACAAAAGTGAGTTTTGAGCCTTTATTGAGCATACAATTACATATCATTAGACTAAATGCTCATTTTTCGTTTCTTGTGTGAATAGCCGCTTGGTTCTTACAACTCTAGAACTTGCCTTGACAATACATTCCCGGTCCTTATCAACTTAAACCCGAGTAAGTAAATGATGGAGGCATTAGGACTAACCCCTTTTTATTTCTACACCATTATTTTTCTTTTTTCTTTTACCACCTACCCAAAAATCCCCCTAGTTAACCCATTTGAGCCTAAACCTTTTCATTTTATCACCCAAACCAAAAACCCTTTTACCCACCAAAACCTTTTTATTTTTAACCCTTTGTTTTAGTAACAAGTTCGGTTTTTCGTAAAAAAAAAAAAAATGTGTGTTATTGATGAAGCAAAAAAAAAATAAACAAACAAGTTCATCAAAAATAACTTTGTTTGAATAAAAGCTTCATCAAAATAAAAAGTTACAAAAATAGAAAATCTTACGAAAACCGACACTTGTTACGCTTTTTCGCCCCTTTTCTACTAACCACTAACCACTATCCCAACCACCTACCTTTAACCCAAGCCTAACCCTTAACCCACAAAGTCCTCTTGATATTTACAAAGGTATAAAAGTTAAAAAGGAGGAGGATTGATTGCTTGGCAAGCTTATGGTAGGAATAAGTTCAATGCCGCTCTCGAGTGATTCACTAAAAAATACACCTTCGGCCGAGTGTGAGTGATTTCTCCCGTGAGGTATGTGAACTTGTATATAAATGGAATTTTAAAAAGGCATGTTATGCCCAAATAAGTAATTTCTCCTATGAAAAGTTCTAAATAAATCATTACGAATAGGATTGTAAATAAATAAAGATAAAACCCAAAAAAAAAAGATCTTGGATTCCCAACACTCTACGACAAACCAAAAACCTTTTCTTCTACCCATTCCATTTGGGAGTGTAAGCCACATGTTAAAGAGTTTTGCTTGAGGACAAGCAAAAGTTCAAGTGTGGGGGTATTTGATGTGTGTAAAATGCAACATATAAATTACATCAAATGAGGCATAAAACTAACCCTTTTTAAGTACTAATATTGGAAAAAGAGTGTTTTTGTCTTCCTTTTGTATTTTCAGGATTAAATGAGCTCAAAAACACAAAAGAAGCAAAAAGACAGCTAAATCCAACATAAATACAAGGAAAGGAACATTAGTGGACTGCCCGACCCCTCAACGGCACCTTCCAAAGCAAAATAGAGAAGTCAGAAGACTGAACACGCCCCGTGCTCAGCCAGCACGGGGTCGTGCCCAAGAAGCAGCAGAAAAGACAAACCTATAGAAGCTTCTATTGCCCACCACAGGGCCGTGCCCAGCGGACACGGGGGCGTGTCGAAAGTACAGCAGGCACATTTATTGTAATTGCGAATTACAATTAATGAGGAGAGAGAGTGTCAGACAGGCACGGGGCCGTGCCCAGCTCTCTGTTCAGCCTATAAATAGGAGTGCTTGGATTCATTTCATCTCATCCCTTGGCACACCACCTCTCTCACACTTCATCCACCACCCACCACCATCACAACACCATCATCCACCACCATCATCCATTGTCCATCGTAGAGTGTGTGAGTCGTCTCGGGATCCAAGATTGATCGTAAGAGTTCTTGACAATCAAGGCCATGTTTTCCTAAGTCTCTTACATCACTTGGTGAAGACAAAGTGTTTAGTGTAATACTTTTTATTTCTAATCTTTTGCACTTTTTATTTGGTTTTGTATTAATGACTTTAATAACTAGTTACTTATGTTGAAGGTGATCTTTCCTTATCGTTTGTCCGTGGTGTCTTGGCATTATTTTACTGTCTATATAAAATAAAGGATTTTCACCATTCATATCTCCACGGTCTATATGGAGGTATGTTGGCTACCTGGTCGGGGGTTAAGGGAACGGTTTGGTAAAGGTCTTGCCATTGTTCAGCGTTTAGAGGTCCTGCAATGGACCTGGGTCAAATTTAGTAGGACCTCCTTCAATACTTCACGGTATTGGATGGCGGGGTCCAAACTCTTTGATCCCCTCATAAGTTAACTACTATTAATACTATAACCCGGCTATTTAGGACTGTATCCCTGCTGACTCAGACTACTTAGCCGAGGGTAACGTCACCGCCAAAAGCGGGGCCTACCACAATACTGCATTAATGACTTAATTCATTATCTTCCAATAATCCACCCTTTTAGGATTGTATCCTTGCTGACTCAAACTACTGGGGTGAGGGTAACGTCACCTTCAAAAGAGGGGCCTACTACAATAACTAAGATAATCTCTTAATTATGTGCAAAAGTGCGGAAATAATCAAAGGTTATACTAGATACGAGTCGGAACCAAGTGATTCATCTTGTCTATCTGTTTTTTATTTTATTTTTATTGTTCAGCATTTTAGTTAGTTTTTATCTTTTCTTAGTTTAAAACATTTTTCTAAACTTTTATTTTGATTAGACGTTGAGGATAAACCGGTACTAAAAGCTCTTGTGTCCTTGGACGACCTCGGTATCTTACCAACGCTATACTACGCTCACGATGGGTGCACTTGCCCATATGTGTGTTTAGTGTTAGTAAAATATCGTGTTTTATAAATTTAAAACTTGGCTAAAATAAGTGTTAAAAAAGGGCTTAAAATATACACCTAATATATATAACACTTCGCACGCATCAACAGTCTTCCTGATCGTGCTGCCAGTTTCTTGAAATCATTTAGATAAAAAAATATATCTTTCAGATTTCTGCATGAGAGCCTTTCTATTTCATTATAGGCTCTATCATGTTCCTCTGTATTACCTTGGTATGGATCTTGTAGAAGAAATATTCTTCTAATGTGGGATAATATGTTTTGAGTATCATCTGCTATTTCCTCCAATGTGTTGTGTTCATCTACATATGATGTTCGCCACTGAATCCATGCCTTTTTCTCATCTTCCCCAAGAAGGTTTTCTATGTAGTTTATTTTGGCTCTATTACTTGGCCAAACCTTTCCTGGGTCATCAACCAAATTCAGAGTAATTGACTCCCATCTTGATATTGTGTCTTCATAGGCACCAATATCTGTTGGTAAAATTAGCATAGCTCCTTGATTTGTCTGGGCTGATGGCAAATTCCACATATTAGATCCTAAGCCATTTGTCATTGCTTCTGATCTTTCCCTGATTTTTGCTCCATTGAACACAAAATCTTGTCTTGTTTGTTGTGTTCTTGTTCTGGCTGGAGGGTAGGTTACTAGTCCCATAACTGGTTCTTGCGGTGGTCTGTAGTTTGACGTTACTGATGAGTATCCACCCTCTCTTCTTGATTCATTAATAATTTTTCTCAGTGTCGGGTATTCAAGTTCATCCATGTCTTCCTGTATCGTATATCCTGAGTGAGTAACTTCTTTAGTCAAACCAGATGGCTCATCTTTCAGCTCGCTCTGTTGACTACAAGAAGAGGCACCTTTCATTTTGGCTTCCGAATAGGATACTACAGATTGCTTTGTACCTTTCATTCGGTTGCTAAAATAGGACGCTGCCTTTTTATCTTCTTGGCTTGACTCTGTTGAGTGTTCTTTACGAATTTCTTCCTCTTGTGGTTTCATATAATTTTCTACAGAATTCTTGTAGTACTAGTTGATTTGTTCCTCCTTTTCGTTTTTATTCAGCCCATTTGGTTCTTCTGCTAAGGAGAAATAAGGATTTTCTTCAAAGAAGTCTGTTAAATCCTTATTTTCCTCATGTTCTCTTGGTGATGTATTCCATTTAACTCGGGTTTCATCTTGTTCCTTCAGGGCCTCTTCATTTGATGAGTAGCCTACTGCTGCTACTTCTTCTTTTGTTTTTCTTGGTGGAGTGTCATCATCCCATCCGGTTGGGATAATGTCTTCTATTCTTCCAGTATCCGCTGATGGCGTGTATTTAACCATGTAATCGTATCTTCCACTTGGTTCCCCGAGCGTATCATACCCCTCTTCTCTTGAGTACTTCTTTCTGGCTCTTTGTCCTTTTGAGTAGTTTCGGACTGCATAGTAACTTCTGTTCTGTTCAATAGCTTGATGGTCATACTGGAACCTTCCTAGGCTTTCCGCAAAATACATTGCAGCTAGTTCTTCTTCATCTTCTCTGAAGTCTTCTTGATCGTCTTTATTCCACATGGTTTCTTCATTTGCTGAAGACGCTCTGTGACCATGGAACTTCATAGATATAGAACCATCTATTCTAATTCTAGTATCTACTTTCTCGGGCTTTTCTACTTTTGACTTCTTAGATGGTTTGAGTATCCATCTTTGTCCTTGCAATCTTTCCGTAGACCATGGTTCCCCTGCAATTGCTTGGATTCCATTTGAGGCTAAATATTCAGAAATGATCTGAACATTATATCTGAAGCCAGTCACACTTGTATTAGTTAGTCTTCCAATCAAGCCCCTTGTTATTAGAAGGTTTGATTCTCCATTATTCCATTTTTCATAGCCTCTTGTCTGGATAGCCAGTTGGATATGATTGTAAAAATCATGGATACTTAGCATCATGTTTGGTGCTATGTATACCAACTGCGTTCCTCTCCCCATATCTACTTCCATGGTTCCAATGATGGCCCTATCATCATTCCATCTTGTATCTCTAAGGACTACTAGTACATTTGTTCCGGCATCTCTTCTATGGAGAGCATGTATCCTTATCATTACCATACCCAAATGGATATGTTGCATTCCTGAGTCCCTTAAAGCCCTATATGAGGTTTCATTGATGAACCCCATATCAAGTTGCTGATTTTCGCCAACTACCAGTATTCTTTCTTCACTGTAGTACTGATAGACTCTGTGTCTTTGTTCTGACCACCTTGAATCATATAGTACTTCAGCGGGTACTATATTGGCTCGTCTTCTTTGTGATAATTGGAGTTCTTGGTCAGGGTCAATTTGGCTCTCCAGACTTCTTCTATACTGTCTACTTTGCATTGTATTTGGTAGTCTTCGTTGAGCTTCATGCCTGAATCTACTCGCCCTTCGGTAGCTTCTTATCTGATCTTCTTGGTTAGGGACTGTACTACTGCTTCCTTCGCATGTTCTGACTGGAAGCTGAAAATTTCTTGTTCTATTCATTTTGATAACTTTGCCTTTTCTTGTTCAAAGATTTTCTTCGGATCTTTAAACACGTAAAAGGGGCCTTTCTTCTTTTGAACCAGGGGGTCCCCTCCTATCTTGATTCCTTCAAGTCTTTTGCTTAGATTTTCAAGAGCTTCCGATGTGTCCTCCCTTTGCTCCTTTTGCTTGAGCAAGTTTGTAAGGCTTCTCTTTATTTCTCCAAGCTCTTCCCGATTTTGCTGGACGTCCTCCGCAACTTTTGTTAGAAGTTGTATTAGGAGATTGTTTTGCTTAATAACAATTGCTTGGTTGGTAGCTGCTCCGGTGGCAACCTTTGCGAATCCAACTGCTGGTGGATCAACTGCTTCTATAGCCTTAATTGCTTCTTTGAACGACTCTGTTTGTTCAGTCGTTCTATAGCTCATGAAGTGAGCACGTGCTTAACCTCCTGGAGAAGCCTTTCAACTTCTTTGATTTTATTATTAAGGTTCTCTGTTAACCTTAATGCCTCTGCTTCAACAAGCTTGGGTTGCTGTGCTATCTGCTCTACCAAGGATAAAACCTCTGTTTTTGTGAGAGCTTTTTGTTCTCCAATCTCTTTCGTAAGCTGATGTAATTTTGTTGTAATTTTGTTTTGGTTTTTGAGGATCTATCTGGACTGACCTTCTTGCTTATTTTGGGTTTCAAGGATTTTATGAAAATTTTTAATGGATACACGACTAAGTAGGCTTAATCGATCAAAGTTAAATTCTAACTGGTTTTGTAGAGTAATTATACTATCAGAAATATAATTTAGATGCGGATTTTTTGAAAAAAGTACAATGTTTTTTATTTTTCTGATGAAAACATATAAAGCTTATACTATCAATAGATGTTTTACAAGTAGCTTTTGGAAATTCTAAGTTAAGATATTCAAGATCTGCAACTCTTGAGCTTAGATACCATTCATTAATTGATGCCTCAAACCTTCCAGACATGTAGTCTTAATTAATCTTGTTCTCACTTCAAGGTTAACACGCTATTCTTCACCTCCCATAGGTTACTTTTCTGCGCTTAGGCTTGAAACTTTTGAACATAATTAATTAAAACATATGGCTTAGTAAGTTATTAGCATGAATTGACAAATAGTACCTTTAGCTGTTAGTTTTGCAGATCTTGGTAGTACGCTCAGCCAGCCATTAGTACCTTAGCCTTGCTCTGATACCAAATGAAGATCATGGTACGTTTGAAAACTAGGATTTTTATTAACAAACGGCGGAATTACCAAAGTAACTAATTTTAGTAGACTTTAATTTATTGAGTAAATTGAGATGACTAGTGAACTCATGTACAATTTAAATTAACAAGTACGAGTATGCGACATTCAATTGTGAAAACATGTACTAAAATAATTGAAGACTTGCAATTTATAATTAGGGAATCATCACATGTTAAAACGACGGATCACTTTAGGGTGAGTAGAAAACAAATAAGCAAACTGAAAAAAAAATCAAGTGACATAACCGGACCGGAAAAACCAAATCATACAAAAGGAATTTTATAGTTCGGTTTCGGTCTTGTATTTTATGAAAACCTAAAATTCAATCCAAGCCGGACAACCAAACAAAACATGAATTTTACGGTTCGGTGCTGATTATGGGCAATTATCATTAGAGACTACAATTAGCAATCTAGAATACTTGTTTATAATTTAGAGAAAAAAAATGGTAGTAATGTTTTCATTATTTTTACTATATGATGTATTTTTACTTAATTGTTAATGCTTGGGCCAATTTTTTCCGGCCCAAAAATTCAAGCTTAAATGACAAAACTTAAAAACAAACCAAACTCAATCGGGAAAACAAAACGTAGAGTAAAGTACAGTTTCAGTCCCTGAGGTTTACACCCAATCGTAGGTTCAGCCCTCATTTGAAAAAATTCAACAGCCTGGTCCCTGTGGTTGTCAATTTCTAGCAATCAAGTCTCTGGAACAAACGTCTGTTAGTTTAACGTTGGCATTTATGTTAACAAGTCTAATGACACAAAATATAAATAATCTTCAAACATTAGTCTTTCTCCAACTCGCGTGAACCTGCATACATAACCCTTTCCCCCAATCACGCATAACCCCCTTCATTTCTACAAGAAACAAGAAAACCAATAGATGTTTAGCTGTTAAAAACTTGTAAATATAATATAAATAATGTTTGTTAAAAGAATAATGAGAAACGGGTCAAAAAAACAATAATCTTCTTCCAGCTTAATCAAGCTCTTCAATGTTCTCTTTCACGTTAACATCACCATCTGGACGAATCCAATCTTGACAACAAATTAAAGCTTCAACAATTGGAGGACTTAAAGAACTTCTAAATGTATCAAGCACCCTACCTCCTATGACATCTGTGCCTCCACGGCCATCAAACAAATACCAAACCAATGAAATATTGTGTTTCATACTTGGGATTTATTTAAATATGTGTATCATTTGCACATATCAATTCTTGTTCAATTTCGAGCTCTAAATCGCTTTCTGGAAAGTTATACGCGAACTGGTGCGTAAACGTAATCAGTTTAACGCGAAAAACACTCCGGGATAGTGACATAGGCTTAACATACCTTAAATAACCTTTACATAACTTAGAAATAAGTTTTGGAAGGTTTGGTGTGTCGAAATCAAGTTTATTCGCTTACAGGGACTAATTTCGACAAACTGCGAAAGTATGCCGATTCGTACTGTAACGAACCTTCCAGAATATGATCATAAGTTAAACATGCCCTAAATATCCTTTACAAAGCTTAGAAATAGGCTTTGAGGTGTTTGGTGCGCAAAAAAAACTTATTTGATCAACTGGGACTAAAAGTGTCAAAAAGTGCATAAGTTTGCGTTTTCGCGCATATCTGACGTTCTGAATATATCCGGGCATCCAAAAATTTATATAATCATTAAAATATATTATTTTAGTGATTGGCATGATAAAATTCCATTCGTCGCTTAATTTGGATCGTTTTTGCGTTCGTTACGACTTCCGTCGTAATTAACCAAACAACGCAACCGTACGGCTAAACGAACCGACATCCGAGATGTTTTTGAGCATGTTTCATGTTTCCTATACTTTAACTTCATTTTATAGCCTTGAAATGAGGTTAACGGGGCTTAAACGTGTCAAAAATGCATCGAAAAGCAAGTTTTGGACATGTAGGGACCTAAACTGACATTTTCTGAAACTCAGCTTAGGCGGGGCGCGTAGCCCAGTGTCTTATCTTACGCGGCCCGTGTAAAATCCCCAGATCAGCAAAATCAGTTTCTGCATTCAGCAGCTGGTTTCTGGGATTTTGAACATGGTTTCTCAACTCTAGGGGCTTGTTTTGGACACCCATAGGTTTGTAAAACAATGGGCACACATGGAGGGTCAAGATTGAAGCTCGTTTATCGAGAAACGATCCTAACGGTTCTCTGAAATCTATATAAACCCACTTGTTTCACTTCATTCTGCACACCTTGATCTGAATTCACTCTAAGTTGGGGTTCAAAACCTCATACCTGAGTATTTTTAGATCAAGTCTTCCTAGCTTGGACCTCCTTTGTAAGTAGTCTTTCATTCTTTTATGCGTTTTTAAGCTTAAAAGTCAAACTGCGTTTGACTTTCTGCTTTGACCAGTCTTTGGTCAACATGAAGTTCGTTTGAACTTCGCAACGTGAGCGTAATCACGATGGTTATAGTCCCTTGTGACTATACTGTAACACCCCGTGTTTCTGAAGTCAAAGTCAAGATTGAAGTCAAAGGAAGACAAGATTGCTAATTGCGATCTGTCTCTCCTTGCTCAATTCATGTTTTGACTTCTTTGACTTGTAATTAGTCTATTTTATTTTTCGCTTTAGTTGTATTATGTGGAGTATCTATTAATAATCGCATGGTAATCGCTATTTATCGCATGTTTAATCGCCTTACCGCTATCGCAACCGCACTCGCAACTCGAGTTACGCATTTTGGTTACTGATATATGTGTGTGTGTGCCTTATGTGTTACTTGTGCATGGATATTTATGTTATGTTGTGGTGATCAAACGAAACGCAATCGAAACTCAATCGCAATCGAAACTCAATCGAAATCGAAATGGCATGATAATTGGTGGAGAAGAGATAGTGCATGATATGAGTAGTTGGGATTAAAAGTAATTTGACTAGGAAAATCTATCGCATCGCAACGCTCACAATCACAATCGAAACATCAAAACTCGTCGCGCCGAACACTCGAATAAGGAGACTGATCGACCAGGCTACCAGCCGTTTGACCAGCCGACCGTTCGACCAGCCGACCGTTCGGACTGCCGTCCGATCGGACAAGCTGTCCGCACGGGCTACCTAGCCGATCGACCAGCCCCTCTCCACCCCTTTCCACTTTGGGTAACCCTATAAATACCCCTTGTCACTCTCAAACCTTCAACTTTTGGCAAGTGACGTCCGACCAGCTCGTTTTCCTCACTTTTCTTCAGATTTCTCGCGAATTCGATAAGATCTCGTCCTAAATCTTGTACTTCCTTAATCTACACGCACTCCTACACCTTTCTATCTTTTGAATCTTAACTTTTAACCGTGAAATCATCAAGATTCAAGGTGTTCTAGGATGACGTCATCATGTGTTCTTGAAGAACTTCATGTTTTGGCCTCGATCCACCAAGAACAACTTAGATCTAACCGATTTCCACATAAACAAACAAAGATCTTTCATAGATCTAAACATATTCACAATAAAAAGGAGTGAAAGATGGGTTTCAACTTTCTTTCAACTCTTTTACACTCAAGGCACTCAAAACCGATAGAATCGGAACTTGTGCCGGCTTACTACTCATTATTGTGGTTGTGTTGATTCAAGATCCGTATTCTATCCATGAGATTATCGATTCCGGGTTAAACGTGGAACGTCGTCTCGAACCGTCCACTGATCGGGTTTGGGTGATTCCTGTCCGATCAAGAGCACCAAGTATTGACGAGGTTTCTGTTGCTTAACACGTTATCAAAATATCTCGATAAAACGACAAACTATCAAAAAAAACAACCAAGTGTAAGACGAACAGGTCAACCAGGACGGAGAGCCATCCGAACGGACTGTTGTCCGAACGGATAGCCAAACCGTACGACTGGCCACCCGTACGACTTGCACCTTGGTCCCACACTTAACCATTTTGCCAATACTTGAAGTCTGAATGTGGAACGAGTTGCTATCCGATCGGACTACCATCCGATCGAACTGCCAATCGAATCATGAGACATTTAAACTTCAACACTTAAATAATTTTCAACATGTTCAATGCACAAAGGATGCCACCCGATCGAACAACCGTCCGATCGAGTGACACCCTGCTGTGAACTTGTTCTCACAAAAGTGCCCAACCGAACGAGTTGCCGTCCGATCGACCGACCTGAAAGGTAGAGACACTTCAATGTTTTCAAAATTGTAACACCCTTAGTATTATTTAATGGTTTTCGTATGAATTACGAAAATAAACATGTAGTTAATATTTCGTATCCGTGGAAAATACGAGTAATTTAAAACTTTTACAATTTAAAAGTAATAATACACGCAATGAAATAGAGTTCGTTGATTAAAATATCGACGAAACGATATGCGGAAGCTTGTATCTTTGATCGTGTTCGGTTCTTCCTTGAGCTTGATCTTCATCCGGGAACACTTGGTATTTACCTGTGATCAAAACCAACCTAAAAGTTAGTTTTGATGCTTAAATAATAGGTTAAACAAGTTTTAGATATCAAACCACAAAATAATAATCAGTTTGCCAGTTCTGTAGTCTGCCGCCTTTGTTTTCTTTTTTGTAACATATTATAATATAATTATTTCCTATTGTACAAGGTTCAAATCATGAGTTTATACACATTCTTAACCCGTTTTTGTTTATACTCTTATTTTGACCCGTTAAGGGTACTTATGCACTTTTAAGCTTAAAGTACACCCATCCTTTGCTTGCATCTTATTTCCACACTATGGTTTCTACTTGTTTTCCACCACAAAAATATTTGTGGTGGATATAATGTGATAAACTACTTGTTCCGTGTTCTAATCTCTGGTTTAGAAATTTTGCAAAAGACAAGTTTCAAGTCTTTTGACGACGATGGACTTTTAATAACATGTTTGACCAAAAATCGTACTTAAAACTATAATCTTATTTGCACATACCTGGCTCGGGTCAAAGTTTTGACCCGTTTAAAATACCTTTCACTATTAACTTACTAATTAATAGCGTCGCGAACCTCATATTACTTTCCTGTAATCACCAAAACTTAACAAGCGATCGTAAAAAATTATCGTCAAATGGTGTTAACGCACCATTTGACCCGTTTAGTCAAAATGATCATTTATCATCATATGATGGTATTTTGATACCATTTCGCCCCTTGAACCCATTCCGGTTAGCACCATGAGTCCTTACTACTTAAAAGACATTTCTTGAATTGCTTGACCCATTATGACTTATACCAAATGGAGTCTTTTCACATCTTTTATTCTATCCGTCAACTCGTGTCCGGAGTATTACTAAACCACTTTTACACGTTACAATTCACCCCATAACGTATTGTTCAAAATTCGTTATTTATTAGTCTTCACCCGACTAATTTACCATTTTACCCCTTTTTACCATAAATTATGGTTTCTTACCTTTTTACATATTCCGACTTGCATTGTATCTTGCCGGAACATCATATTCCAATTACTTATCATTATTCACAATCAATATTCACAAGTGTATTGTAATTAAAAATGGAGTGTAAGCATAACTTACCTCGCGTCCGCGCAAACATTCTTTGCATCCATGATCCGTTTGACCCGTTCCTTTCCAAGCTCCCACCTAGCTTGTTTAGAGTCAACTATATCATAACATCCATAAGATGGTTAGATTGGTCATTCTATATAATGGCCATCACCCTATGGAACCCTTTTTTTTTACACACTTATCAATCAAAGCATGCCATATATTCAACAACTAGTTTCATACCATAATTCTTTTCATTCACTAACCGTTTGACCCGTTAGTGAATTTACTTATACAACTAGTTAGTAAGTGATTTTAAACACTTTAAGCATGTCACATAAAGTGCTATTTGTTCCCAACAATCAATAATTCATGCCTGAAGCAAGTATATACAATCCTATGCCTTTTTCTTGGTTAATAAGAACATTATTTATGTGCAGCGATTTTCTATTCAGCTGCTGTAATTGACCATTTTGACCCGTTTAAAATCTGAATTAGATCAATATGTTCAAAGATGGATCGTTGAACGCTCCAATACCTTCGCAAGCATATAAGGTACACCTTCTAACGAATTTTCTATGATTTTATATGATTTTTATAAAATCAGCTCAGCAACTATAGTTTCATTTTTCAACATCTTTCAAGTTCTGAACAGCAGTTTTAATTCGCCTATTTGGCCTATTTAACAACCACATTTGTTTCTTATGATTGAAAACAGAAAAAATTTACTTCATAAGCTTTCCGAAAAGGTATAGAACACCCAAATCGGATAAACGGTTGATTTTATATGATTTTTTTAAGATTAGTCAAAATACATATAAAAAGCTACGAAAATCATGTTTAGGGTCCTTTCAAATTCGACCCAAACCATCAATTGCAACCCATTTCCATGGCTAATAAACTAGTTTAAACGATTATCTTGACTAGTTTATTCATTTATTTTTGTAAGAACTAAGGGTTCCTCATACACGAGTGAAACCCGTTTCATCATATCACTAGCATTTATCCCAACACTTAATATCATCAAGTTCTACTTATCAATTGATAGACAATATGATTTCATACACCTAGTTCCATGAACAAATTTACCAAATTTCATCTTAACATTCAAAACCCATTTCAAGTCATTTTGATCATGTACCCAAATTCATGATTTAATCAAACACCTTCTTAACATCATCATGCATGATGATTCTAAACCTAGTTAGACCATCAATTTCATCATAACATTAAAACCCACTTATGTAAGTGTGGTAATTCATCTAAGTATTCAAATCATAGCAATATATGCAGAATTTTCACTTAGGGTTTTGCTCCTAAGCAAGTATACATCTCTAATCTAGCCATAACTTCTACAATTCATACCTAAATTGCATCTTGTAAAGTTAATCGACTTTTCACAACTTCATGAATGTCAAAAATTCGACATACTTTTCGATCCCCTTGACTTGGTGATCGTTTATGTATATTCCAATCCGAATTTGGCCTTCGTTTGATCCTCCAATTTGATGGTTTTGTTGAGTTAGGGTTTCACCCCTTTCTCCCTGCTCCTCCTGTCGATCGAACACACCTGTGTGTGTGTGTGTGTGTTTTTTTTTTTTTTTTATATAAGTGTTTTAATTAAAACACTTTTCTAATTACCCACCTTTAGCCCCTCATGATTTGGTTTGTTCTAAGTAGGCCTTAACCTCTTTATTTCTAGAAATAATTTCCTTTAATTAACTAGGTTAATTACTCCTAGTTAACTTAGTGGGTTCCGGGAGATTACCACCCGTTTTGTTTTTAAGTCCCGTTAGCTCGGGTCTCTTATAAACATTATTTCATTAAACCCTTTTATTCTCTTTTTATTCGATATTAGGTTTATTTATTTACTTCCTAATATTCACCGGATTTATTTTCACCACTAACGGTATTTACCCGTTCATTATTATTTACATGGTTTAATTACCAAATCCTGATTTCGGGGTGTTACAAGTCTACCCCCCTTAAAGAGGTTTCGTCCCCGAAACCTTCTTTATGTAGTTCGTTGATTAAAACAAGCGAACCTAGCTTCGTTTTCAAGGGTTTCTTTCTTTTCGGTCTACAGTGATCATTTGTGTTGACGTGAGCGTCTTTCATGTAAATGGCTTTATGGGCCATAACTTTTATCATATATTCCTATTCTTGTCGTCTATTTGACCGAGTTGTCATTTGATCACCCGGTCACTAATTCTTTCAATATGTTTACTTCATGCTAATCTTATTCTGACGAGCGCTTTACATAGTTTCCTAACCATATTTTGACTTCGAATGGTTTTACCGGCTAGACTAATTAGTCGCCTTCACTTCATACCCCGTTTCCCGGGTATACTATTTTGCCATCCCCGGCCTTATGTGTGTTTAAGATTTTCTAATTCCCCTCATACTACTTATGTTTGTTAAAACGTGCTTTTGACTAAAAACTAAATTTTAGTTTACGTTTTCTCTGTCTTATGTCTTTTCCTCATGTCTAGGAATTTCCGTCTAAGTTTTATTCCTGACCATGAATATTTTACATGGAGAATTGTAATCAGTTTTCCACGCTTTACCCGAGTGACCCGCCGGTTCTTTTACTTAGCATCGTAGGCTTTTTCTTTAATTTTTTTTACTCATGTCATTCTAGAAATACACTTTCGGTGTCAACGCACCCCCCCCTTTTTTTAAGTTTAGAATTCGTTCTTTTTTTTTTTGAATTCTATGGACCTTAACCGTAGTCTAAGGCTACACCCGTTACCATTTTAAACTAATCTTCCGACTCCATGACTTCTTACGTCATTTACGCGTCGGTTTGTTTTCCACTTGTTGTTATCTGGTTTATTCCTATATTTATTTACAACCCATTACCCGGGTTCTTTTGTCTTAATATTTCGTGCTTTTATGTCGATTTGCGCTTACTTACATTAGCAAGCGTCATCATTATTAAATTTGTTTGACTTGTTTGTGTGAGAGTTCATCACTTATGAATGTCAAACTTCGTTCTTTATTCGACCCGTTCAGCTTTGAAATAGTTGAACGTAATTTATCAAAATTTCTATTTGCTGTATCTTATCGTCCTTTAGTCATGACCCAAAACCCGAGTCTTTTTTACTTTCCATACACGTTCCTGTTTCTCAGTCTACGCACGCGTTTAATTCCTTACCCATCAACCGGGTGTTTTACCGAAATCGTTATCATTGCACCCCTTCCGGTATGCATTAAGACTTCATTTCGATTTACTTGGTCATCTTAGCGAAATACGTCGCTTTTATTCGACCATGTCTTTTATTCTTTACGTGACTTCCATTGGCGGCCTTATTAATTATGAGTGACGATTATCATCGTTATCCTTGCTTTACTACGACTAAAGTTAACAACCTTGATTATCTTTTTCGTGTAGGCAACACCTTTGTTTTTATGACCCGGCGGATCATCTATACTTTGGTTTTACTTGCCCATTTTGTTCACCATGGCCCTTTCGTCCAAGATGACTTATTTTCGTGAATTTTCTTTTGATCATTCATTTATATCATCATTTACATTAATCCTTGTCCCTTCTCTCGGGCTCATTATCCTAATGTAATACGCTTCCGTCACCCGGCTGTGCGTTTACATTATTATCAACTATTTTATTCATTTGTTTCATTTGGGTACTTTTTAATTTGTCCCATTCACCCCGTCCTTACTACATCGGATGTAAATGTGTCCGCTATAAGAAGTTCATGGTATCATATGCCACTACTTACTTGGCCAGAGTAAGCGATTAACACATGACACGCATGACCTTTTTATAGTTTTCACATCACGTCCTATGTAAGTAATGCCTCTATTTGTTTCTCTTGGAAACAATATCCCGAATACATTTTCTATTCGGGTTTTTCCAAGTTTTTAATCTACATATGCAACTTTCAATTTCTACATAGTTGTTGCATATTACTATTTGTGCAATTAAATTTAAAATGTGCACCTGGTAATGCTTGCCCTAACGGGCTTCTCTTGCCATTAGCCTTGTTCGCGACCGTTACGCGATTTAAGTCCTTGATGAGCATACTCTTTGGACCGTTCCCCTATCAAGTCCGCGATTTGTTAAACCCTCGCTATCTTCATATGCGAGTGTCCTTGAACTAAAACATTTACAACAGTTAGTAATTTCGACATTAATAAATGCACGTATTGTAATACAAGGCTTTTTACTGCACGTGATTTCGTTAACTATACTAATCATTTTCGTTGGTGTAACGTGTATTACACGATACCCTTTATGTTGTTCACAACACTTTAATCCTACTAAACTATTAACATACATGTACTTACCGGATTTGCGATCAAGCTTCGAACCGAACACACTTTACTCTTTAACCTTGAGCTCTGATTACCAACTTGTAACACCCTTAGTATTATTTAATGGTTTTCGTATGAATTACGAAAATAAACATGTAGTTTATATTTCGTATCCGTGGAAAATACGAGTAATTTAAAACTTTTACAATTTAAAAGTAATAATACACGCAATGAAATAGAGTTCGTTGATTAAAATATCGACGAAACGATATGCGGAAGCTTGTATCTTTGATCGTGTTCGGTTCTTCCTTGAGCTTGATCTTCATCCGGGAACACTTGGTATTTACCTGTGATCAAAACCAACCTAAAAGTTAGTTTTGATGCTTAAATAATAGGTTAAACAAGTTTTAGACATCAAACCACAAAATAATAATCAGTTTGCCAGTTCTGTAGTCTGTCGCCTTTGTTTTCTTTTTTGTAACATATTATAATATAATTATTTCCTATTGTACAAGGTTCAAATCATGAGTTTATACACATTCTTAACCCGTTTTTGTTTATACTCTTATTTTGACCCGTTAAGGGTACTTATGCACTTTTAAGCTTAAATTACACCCATCCTTTGCTTGCATCTTATTTCCACACTAGGGTTTCTACTTGTTTTCCACCACAACAATATTTGTGGTGGATATAATGTGATAAACTACTTGTTCCGTGTTCTAATCTCTGGTTTAGAAATTTTGCAAAAGACAAGTTTCAAGTCTTTTGACGACGATGGACTTTTAATAACATGTTTGACCAAAAATCGTACTTAAAACTATAATCTTATTTGCACATATCTGGCTCGGGTCAAAGTTTTGACCCGTTTAAAATACCTTTCACTATTAACTTACTAATTAATAGCGTCGCGAACCTCATATTACTTTCCTGTAATCACCAAAACTTAACAAGCGATCGTCAAATGATGTTAACGCACCATTTGACCCGTTTAGTCAAAATGATCATTTATCATCATATGTTGGTATTTTGATACCATTTCGCCCCTTGAACCCATTCCGGTTAGCACCATGAGTCCTTACTACTTAAAAGACATTTCTTGAATTGCTTGACCCGTTATGACTTATACCAAATGGAGTCTTTTCACATATTTTATTCTATCCGTCAACTCATGTCCGGAGTATTACTAAACCACTTTTACACGTTACAATTCACCCAATAACGTATTGTTCAAAATTTGTTATTTATTAGTCTTCACCCGACTAATTTACCATTTTACCCATTTTACCATAAATTATGGTTTCTTACCTTTTTAGATATTCCGACTTGCATTGTATCTTGCCGGAACATCATATTCCAATTACTTATCATTATTCACAATCAATATTCACAAGTGTATTGTAATTAAAAAGGGAGTGTAAGCATAACTTACCTCGCGTCCGCGCAAACATTCTTTGCATCCATGATCCGTTTGACCCGTTCCTTTCCAAGCTCCCAACTAGCTTGTTTAGAGTCAACTATATCATAACATCCATAAGATGGTTAGATTGGTCATTCTATATAATGGCCAACACCCTATGGAACCCTTTTTTTACACGCTTATCAATCAAAGCATGCCATATATTCAACAACTAGTTTCATACCCTAATTCTTTTCATTCACTAACCGTTTGACCCGTTAGTGAAGTTACTTATACAACTAGTTAGTAAGTGATTTTAAACACTTTAAGCATGTCACATAAAGTGCTATTTGTTCCCAACAATCAATAATTCATGCCTGAAGCAAGTATATACAATCCTATGCCTTTTTCTTGGTTAATAAGAACATTATTTATGTGCAGCGATTTTCTATTCAGCTGCTGTAATTGACCATTTTGACCCGTTTAAAATCTGAATTAGATCTATATAATGGCCAACACCCTATGGAACCCTTTTTTTACACGCTCCAATACCTTCGCAAGCATATAAGGTACACCTTCTAACGAATTTTCTATGATTTTATATGATTTTTATAAAATCAGCTCAGCAACTATATTTTCATTTTTCAACATCTTTCAAGTTCTGAACAGCAGTTTTAATTCGCCTATTTGGCCTATTTAACAACCACATTTGTTTCTTATGATTGAAAACCGTAAAAATTTACTTCATAAACTTTCCGAAAAGGTATATAACACCCAAATCGGGTAAACGGTTGATTTTATATGATTTTTTTAAGATTAGTCAAAATACATATAAAAAGCTACGAAAATCATGTTTAGGGTCCTTTCAAATTCGACCCAAACCATCAATTGCAACCCATTTCCATGGCTAATAAACTAGTTTAAACGATTATCTTGACTAGTTTATTCATTTATTTTTGTAAGAACTAAGGGTTCCTCATACACGAGTGAAACCCATTTCATCATATCACTAGCATTTATCCCAACACTTAATATCATCAAGTTCTACTTATCAATTGATAGACAATATGATTTCATACACCTAGTTCCATGAACAAATTTACCAAATTTCATCTTAACATTCAAAACCCATTTCAAGTCATTTATGATCATGTACCCAAATTCATGATTTAATCAAACACCTTCTTAACATCATCATGCATGATGATTCTAAACCTAGTTAGACCATCAATTTCATCATAACATTAAAACCCACTTATGTAAGTGTGGTAATTCATCTAAGTATTCAAATCATAGCAATATATGCATAATTTTCACTTAGGGTTTTGCTCCTAAGCAAGTATACATCTCTAATCTAGTCATAACTTCTACAATTCATACCTAAATTGCATCTTGTAAAGTTAATCGACTTTTCACAACTTCATGAATGTCAAAAATTCGACATACTTTTCGATCCCCTTGACTTGGTGATCGTTTATGTATATTCCAATCCGAATTTGGCCTTCGTTTGTTCCTCCAATTTGAATGTTTTGTTGAGTTAGGGTTTCACCCCTTTCTCCCTGCTCCTCCTGTCGATCGAACACACCTGTGTGTGTGTGTTTTTTTTTATATAAGTGTTTTAATTAAAACACTTTTCTAATTACCCACCTTTAGCCCCTCATGATTTGGTTTGTTTCAAGTAGGCCTTAACCTCTTTATTTCTAGAAATATTTTCCTTTAATTAACTAGGTTAATTACTCCTAGTTAACTTAGTGGGTTCCGGGAGATTACCACCCGTTTTATTTTTAAGTCCCGTTAGCTCGGGTCTCTTATAAACATTATTTCATTAAACCCTTTTATTCTCTTTTTATTCGATATTAGGTTTATTTATTTACTTCCTAATATTCACCGGATTTATTTTCACCACTAACGGTATTTACCCGTTCATTATTATTTACACGGTTTAATTACCAAATCCCGATTTCGGGGTGTTACAAAAAATGCTACAACGAAAACTTTAAAAGTCAAGCCATCATACACAAACACATCCTTCCCAAAGGAAGAAACAATCTACTCGAACAGTCATCCGACCGGACGACCGTCCGAACGGACTACCACCCGCATGACTGGCTGTCCGATCGGACTACCATTCGAACGGACTGCTATCCGAACCACTTGTACTTTGCATCGTTTTGCGCGTCACTTATCATTATACTATCAATCTGTTCAGGCTAACCCTACTCTCTAGCGCTCTCTTCAATCCATCAATTGCTGTGAGTATACTCGATCCCTTTTTGCCTTACGTACTTTTGGGTGTTACATACGTTACTTATAAAAAATCACACCAAACACATTACGCAATACTTTAAACGCTAACCGTTATTGCATGTGTACGTGACTAAATGAATGCTTGTTTGTTATGTTTACACATGGAATGCTGTCTACCTGCCTTAGCAACGGTAGTACTATTAGTTTGGACTCATCACCCGTTCACTCGGGGGTTGTTAAGGACAATTACCTACATGGGTCACAGTGGTGAACATGTATCGCGAACTGCCTTGGGCAGTCAACCCGCAGTCATTGGTATCGATAGGTTCATGTCGATAACTAACATGCCTCCTTTCACTCTGTGTACGTGCTGGTTATGCGTAAACTATTTCGAACTCTATATGCTATTATCAAACTTGTATGCTTGCCTTTACACTATGTGTATTGACTTTATTTTAACGTATGTGACAGGTGCTTAGGATGCTTATCTGCTAGGAAATCGAGGCTAATATAAGGTCTTAGAGACCAACAAATAGTTGTCTGTACAAATGAAATCTGAGTTGTCGGAACAGAACTATTTGACTAGATTTTGTCTGTAATAATTTGTTTGCCTTTTAAGACATGGTATGGGACATGTTACTTTAAATTAATTGGTAATGATAATTGTTATGGAAACTTCTGGACAATCTATTTCGCTCAGTGCCATGCCCCGATGTTTCCGCCATCGGTTGGGGTGTGACAGCTTGGTATTAGAGCCATAACTATAGGGAATTAGGCAAGACTCGACCTAGTCCGGGTCGAAGTCTTAGAGACCTAGTCTATAGTTAGGAACCAACAGACCGACTCGTACATGTCCAGTAGGGATTATGTATGAGCCTATTTCTATTTCTCGCTATTCTCGCCTACGCTACACTATCACTGCACTCGAATTTTCAATTAAGAATAAGCGATTAAGTCGAGATTAGGTGTGAAAACCGCAAACTCTCAACTAAGTTGCTTGTTCAACCCACATTTTCATCTATAAACACGAGAACTTGCGTTGAACCAAGAGTGAAATCCATACTTTGACGCATGATTCTCTTTTATTTCATCAAAAACAGGAACAAAGTTGTTAAGCCAGGGGTGAAACCCTAACCTTGACGACTTGTTCAAACTTTTACAAAACTCTCACCAAAGTCTCGACGGACTCCAACGACCTGAAGTCACGGTATGACTAACCGGATGTGTGCCAAACGCCAAAGAATCGAGGCAAAGGCACAGTCCTGATGGTCAAAATGTGTATAACAGGTCCTTATGAATAGTTGAACCACTTTGGGTAGTCGAAGTCTAATAGCCGCAGACGATCTATTTCTCGATTTTTATATGTTTCAATTCTGAGCCCGCAACTGCTGACTCTGATGATTCGTTGATTTTATGTGTTTGTTGTGTATTTACCTGTTTATGTGTTTAAATTGTGGAGATTTATTCTATTTTGCTTTCACTTCAATCGACACACACGACTCGCACTGCACTTCTATCTCAAAACGCTGACAAATCGCTAAATTGTGGACGACTTTATGCTATGATATACGCTTATACTATACTAACTCGACAAGCTATTCGCAACCGCTATTCTCGAACGCGCACGGATTTTGAATGATAGGTTTCTGTATTCTGACTGCCTCTTGTGATTACATGTATGTGTGCTTCTGTGAAATTCTGTGAATTATGTGCTTCTGTACTCTACGTGCTACGTGATTACGTGTTTCTGTGTTTACGTGAATCTGTGATTATATGCTTACATGATTGTACGTGTTCCTGAGCTTTAGTAGTATTAGGCGTGTGAGGTGAGTTTCGAATATGTCATGTTGAGTCCTGTGGCGATGTCTGTTGCAGACAATGTCGTCATCTGGATCTCGCGCTACCCGAGATGCTCGCCAAAAGCAAGCAGACACACGCCTTGCTGCCATGATTACTAAGAAAATGGCAAAGGTTGTACCCCAAGTCGTCAGCGAACTGTACGAAAACATGAGCAAGTCTTCTGAGGAATCCGGGACCGAGACTCCAAAAGCTGCTTTCAGCTTCAAACAGTTCAAGGCATGTGGGCCGAAAGAGTTCACTGGAGAAGAAGGCCCTACGGCTTTGTTTCAATGGCTTGACTCGATCGAAGCCACTCTGCGACAGAGCGGATGTCCTGATAATCTCCGCACGCTGAACGCGACCGGCGTCTTCCAGTCCCGCGCTCTAGACTGGTGGACGGCCGAAAGGAACAAGCGCGGAAATGATGCAGCCTATGGCCTGTCATGGGACGAGTTGAAGAACGTTATGCTCGAGGAGTTCTGCCCTCCCCATGCACCAGAAGCTGGAGGACGAGTTCTGGCACATCAAGCAGAAGGAAGGTGACAACGCTGCCCTGACTGCTCGCTTTAAGCAGCTCAGCATCATCTGTCCCGATCAAGTGAAGACGCCCGACATGACGATCAAGAAGTCCATTCGAGCTCTACCCGACTGTGTTGCGGATTTTGTGCATGCCGCAAAGCCAGCAACTACCGAAGAAACTTACTTGCTTGCCACCGAGATCAATGACAAGCGAGTAAAAGCTGGTTTTTGGGATAAAGCTTCAAAGAGCCTGCACCAAATCACCACCGCACCTACTGCCGAAACCACCGTCGCTCAACCGTCAAAGTCCTCACGCCGCAAGAAGAAGAACAACAACAGCAGCTCCAACAAAAAGAACTGTGCTGTCACTACCACAACTGCTCCACTTCAAGCCATACCGGCTCAGCAACAGCCCCATCACCGACCAGCACCAGTTTCTTATGCACCGCCTGCAAAGCGTGCATACACAGGCCCCCACCCGGCTTGCCCGACTTGTTCATATCATCACCCGGTGGGCCTCGCCTATCGTTTCTGCGCTCACTGCAACATGTACGGCCACTTCACTGCTAACTGCCATACTTGACCCCGTCAAGCACCAGCTCAAGCCACTGCTCATCAATCTCTGCTCCCAACCCCGCAAGGCCAACAAGCGGCTCAGGCACCCACGATCAACGCCCAAGTTTGCTTCGCATGTGGTGATCCCAACCACTTTGCGAACATGTGCCCGAACAGGGTTGTGAAACAAGAGCCCCAGCAGCAGCTGCAACACCAGCAGCAACAGCATCAGCAGCAGCAACAAGCCGCACGCGCCAGAACTTTCAACATCAACGTGCGCCAAGCCCAGGCTGACAACAACGTGGTCAATGGTACGTTCTTGTGAATGGTATTTATGCTTCATGTTTGTTTGATACTGGAGCCGATAATAGTTTTGTGTCGTTCGAATTTGAGAAACTCCTTAGTCGTAAGCGCTTCTATCTCCCTTCGACGTTCGATGTTGAAGTCGCTACCGGAAGAACTGTCGCCGTAAATTATGTTCTTCGTGATTGTACTCTTGAGCTCAACAATCACATCTTCCCACTCGACCTTATTCCGATGCAACTCGGAAGTTTTGACGTCAAAGTAGGCATGGACTTTCTTTGCGAAAACCATGCTGAAGTTGTGTGCTTCGAAAAGATGATTCGATTCTCACTTGCGAATGGTGATTTATTATGTGTTTATTGCGAAACTGCTTCAAAGGGTCTCAAGCTCATGTCGTGTGTCCAAGCTAGCAAGTATCTCCACAAGGAATACAGAGCTTTCTTGGCTAACATTGTAGTAGAGGAGAAGGAAAAGAAAGGTAGGCCAGGAGTAAACGACGTTCCAGTGGTTCGAGAATTTCCTAACGTTTTTCCTGAGGATCTTCCCGGACTACCGCCAAGTCGTGATATCGACTTTCGTATTGACCTCATTCCTGGAGCCAACCCTATTGCCAAAGCTCCTTACCGACTCGCACCGTCCGAAATGCGTGAACTCTCGAACCAACTCCAGGAATTACTTGAGAAAGGCTTCATTCACCCGAGCACCTCTCCTTGGGGCGCGCCAGTCCTTTTCGTCAAAAAGAAGGATGGGTCGTTCAGGATGTGCATCGACTATCGGGAATTGAATAAGTTGACTATCAAGAACCGCTATCCCCTGCCTCGCATTGACGATTTGTTTGATCAGCTACAAGGTGCCACGTGTTTCTCGAAGATCGATCTACACTCAGGCTATCACCAACTACGCATTCAAGAGGAGGATATACCCAAAATCGCGTTTCACACTCGATACGGCCACTACGAATTCGTTGTTATGCCTTTTGGTTTAACCAACGCACCCGCGATTTTCATGGATCTGATGAATCGCGTGTGTAAACCATATCTCGACCATTTCGTCATCGTGTTCATCAACGATGTCTTGACCTATTCCAAATCGAAAGCCTAACACGCACAACATCTACATTTGGTTCTCAAGCTACTCCAGGGGAATCGACTCTATGCCAAGTTCTCCAAGTGTGAATTTTGGCTGGAGGAGGTTCAGTTTCTGGGTCACATTGTCAATTGTCAAGGTATTCACGTCGATCCTGCGAAGATTGAAGCCGTTAAGAGTTGGATTACCCCTACGAATCTGTCTGAAGTCCGTTCTTTTCTCGGACTAGCAGGCTATTATCGACGATTTATCGAAGGATTCTCAAAGATCGTTGTGCCGCTTACCGCTCTCACGCATAAGGACAAGCCTTTTGTTTGGGGAACCGAACAAGAGTCTGCTTTCCAAACTCTTAAGCACATGCTTTGCAATGCTCCTGTTCTCACTCTACCCGACGGAAACAACGACTTCATTGTCTATTGTGATGCTTCCAACCTTGGTCTTGGTTGTGTTCTTATGCAGTGGGACAAGGTTGTAGCTTACGCATCTCGTCAGCTCAAAATCCATGAGAAGAACTATACAACACACGATCTCGAGCTAGGCGCGGTTGTTTTTGCGTTAAAGATTTTGCGACACTACCTGTATGGTACAAAATGTACGATCTTCACCGATCATAGGAGCCTACAACATATCTTTAATCAGAAAGAACTTAATATGCGTCAACGCCAATGGGTAGAACTTCTCAACGATTATGACTGTGAGATTCGTTATCACCCAGGCAAGGCGAATGTCGTTGCCGACGCTCTAAGCAGACGGAGCTATCTGCTCAGCATTCGTGATGTTCAAGCCCAATACGATCTCGAAACTCTCATCCGCGAAGCCCAGCAAGCCTGTTTTAATGAGCGCACACTGAAGAAGGAACGAATCTATCACGATGGAGCTCAATTTGTGAATAAGCCGAATGGGATATTCCATTATCTGGACCGAATTTGGATCCCTAAACGGACCGATCTGCAAAAGATATTGATGGACGAAGTCCATAAATCCCGATATTCTATTCATCCCGGTGCCGACAAAATGTACCAGGACCTTCACTACAAGTACTGGTGGCCGGGCATGAAAAGGGATATTGCTCTCTACGTTGGAAAGTGCCTGACTTGTGCAAAAGTCAAGGCTGAACACCAAAGACCCTCTGGCTTACTTGAACAACCGCCGATCCCTATATGGAAGTGGGAGAGTATAACTATGGACTTCATAACAAAGCTTCCGCACACGTCATCAGGTCACGACAACATTTGGGTTGTTGTTGATCGTTTAACCAAATCTGCTCACTTTTTGCCAATACGGGAAGACTACAAGGTAGAACGATTAGCCCGAATCTACACCAACGAGATCATTTGTCGACATGGGACGCCTCGCGACATCATCTCCGACCGTGATGCTCGGTTTACCTCGCGACTGTGGGAAACGTTTCAAATGGCTCTCGGTACATCGCTTAATCTAAGTACCGATTTCCAACCTCAAACCGATGGTCATACTGAAAGAACGATTCGTACTCTTGAAGACATGCTCCGTTCGTGTGTCATAGATTTCGGTGGTAATTGGGACGCATACCTGCCATTAGTCGAATTCTCGTATAACAACAGTTATCATTCCAGCATTCAAATGGCACCATTCGAGGCTTTATACGGAAGAAAATGTCGATCGCCTATAGTATGGCACGAGATCGGTCACTCGCAATTAACCGGTCCTGAGCTATTGCAAGAAACGACTGACAAAGTCCTCCAAATTCGAGACAACTTGTTGAAAGCTCGAAGTCGACAGAAAAGTTACGCCGATAGACGACGCAAGCCCCTTGAATTTGACGTTGGCGACTACGTACTCCTAAAGGTATCACCTTGGAAAGGTGTGGTCAGATTCGGCAAGAAAGGGAAACTAGCGCCTCGATATGTTGGACCTTTTAAGATTCTGGAAAGGATCGGAAAAGTCGCCTACAGACTCGAACTATCGGAGGAACTTAGTAACGTCCACCCGACTTTCCATGTGTCAAACCTCCGAAAGTGCCTGGCTGAGCATGATTTAATTGTACCTCTCGATGATCTCCAAGTAAACGAAACACTACACTTCGTGGAGAAGCCTGTCGAAATCATGGATCGCCAAACCAAGCAGCTCAGACGCTCGCGCATTCCTATTGTGAAAGTCCGATGGGAAGGCAAACGAGGCGCATAGTTCACTTGGGAACTCGAAAGCGACATGAAGGCGAACTACCCGCAGTTGTTTGTTACGGCTTCGGACTAATTTCGGGACGAAATTCCCTCAACTAGGGGAGGCTGTAACACCCAGTGTTTCTGAAGTCAAAGTCAAGGTTGAAGTCAAAGGAAGACAAGATTGCTAATTGCGATCTGTCTCTCCTTGCTCAATTCCTGTTTTGACTTCTTTGACTTGTAATTAGTCTATTTTATTTTTCGCTTTAGTTGTATTATGTGAAGTGTCTATTAATAATCGCATGGTAATCGCTATTTATCGCATGTTTAATCGCCTTACCGCTATCGCAACAGCACTCGCAACTCGAGTTACGCATTTTGGTTACTGATATACGTGTGTGTGTGCCTCATGTGTTACTTGCGCATGGTTATTTACGTTATGTTGTGGTGATCAAACGAAACGCAATCGCAATCGAAACTCAATTGAAATCGAAATGGCATGATAATTGGTGGAGAAGAGATAGTGCAAGATATGAGTAGTTGGGATTAAAAGTAATTTGACTAGGAAAATCTATCGCATCACAACGCTTGCAATCGCAATCGAAACATCAAAACTCGTCGCGAACACTCGAACGAGGAGACTGATCGACCAGGCTACCAGCCGTTCGACCAGCCGACCGTTCGGACTGCCGTCCGATCGGACAGGCTGTCCGCACGGGCCGCCTAGCCGATCGACCAGCCCCTCTCCACCCCTTTCCACTTTGGGTAACCCTATAAATACCCCTTGTCACTCTCAAACCTTCTACTTTTGGCAAGTGACGTCCGACCAGCTCGTTTTCCTCACTTTTCTTCAGATTTCTCGCGAATTCGGTAAGATCTCGTCCTAAATCTTGTACTTCCTTAATCTACACGCACTCCTACACCTTTCTGCCTTTTGAATCTTAACTTTTAACCGTGAAATCATCAAGATTCAAGGTGTTCTAGGATGACGTCATCATGTGTTCTTGAAGAACTTCATCTTTTGGCCTCGATCCACCAAAAACAACTTAGATCTAACCGATTTCCACATAAACAAACAAAGATCTTTCATAGATCTAAACATATTCACAATGAAAAGGAGTGAAAGATGGTTTTCAACTTTCTTTCGACTCTTTTACACTCAATGCACTCAAAACCGATAGAATCGGAACTTGTGCCGGCTTACTACTCATTATTGTGGTTGTGTTGATTCAAGATCCGTATTCTATCCATGAGATTATCGATTCTGGGTTAAACGTGGAACGTCGTCTCGAACCGTCCACTAATCGGGTTTGGGTGATTCATGTCCGATCAAGAGCACCAAGTATTGACGAGGTTTCTGTTGCTTAACACGTTATCAAAATATTTCGATAAAACGACAAAATATAAGAAAAACAACCAAGTGTAAGACGAACAGGTCAACCAGGACGGAGAGCCGTCCGAACGGACTGTTGTCCGAACGAACAGCCAAACCGTACGACTGGCCACCCGTACGACTTGCACCTTGGTCCCACACTTAACCATTTTGCCAATACTTGAAGTCTGAATGTGGAACGAGTTGCTATCCGATCGGACTACCATCCGATCGAACTGCCAATCGAATCATGAGACATTTAAACTTCAACACTTAAATAATTTTCAACATGTTCAATGCACAAAGGATGCCACCCGATCGAAAAACCGTCCGATCGAGTGACACCCTGCTTTGAATTTGTTCTCACAAAAGTGCCCAACCAAACGAGTTGCCGTCCGATCGAACGACCGTCCGATCGACCGACCTGAAAGGTAGAGACACTTCAATGTTTTCAAAATGCTACAACGAAAACTTCAAAAGTCAAGCCATCATACACAAACACATCCTTCCCAAAGGAAGAAACAATCTACTCGAACAGTCATCCGACCGGAAGACCGTCCGAACGGACTACCACCCGCACGACTGGCTGGCCGATCGGACTACCATCCGAACGGACTGCTGTCCGAACCACTTGTACTTTGCATCGTTTTGCGTGTCACTTATCATTATACTATCAGTCTGTTCAGGCTAACCCTACTCTCTAGCGCTCTCTTCAATCCATCAATCGCTGTGAGTATATTCGATCCCTTTTTTCTTTACGCACTTTTGGGTGTTACATACGTTACTTATACAAAATCACATCGAACACACTACGCAATACTTTAAACGCTAACCATTATTGTATATGTACGTGACTAAATGAATGCTTGTTTGTTATGTTTACACATGGAATGCTATCTACCTGCCTTAGCAACGGTAGTACTATTAGTTTGGACTCAGCACCCGTTCACTCGGGGGTTGTTAAGGACAATTACCTACATGGGTCACAGTGGTGAACATGTATCGTGAACTGCCTTGGGCAGTCAACCCGCAGTCATTGGTATCGATAGGTTCATGTCGATAACTAACATGCCTCATTTCACTCTGTGTACGTGCTGGTTATACGTAAATTATTTCGAACTCTATATGCTATTATCAAACTTGTATGCTCGCCTTTACACTATGTGTATTGACTTTATTTTAACGTATGTGACAGGTGCTTAGGATGCTTATCTGCTTGGAAATTGAGGCTAGAATAAGGTCTTAGAGACCAACAAATAGTTGTCTGTACAAATGAAATCTGAGTTGTCGGAACAGAACTATTTGACTAGATTTTGTCTGTAATAATTTGTTTGCCTTTTAAGACATGGTATGGGACATGTTACTTTAAATTAATTGGTAATGATAATTGTTATGGAAACTTCTGGACAATCTGTTTCGCTCAGTGCCACACCATCGGTTGGGGTGTGGCATAGACCTACTGATTTCCACGTTGATTAGGTGTAGTGACGAATCATAGTTTCGGTCAAAATGCGTATTCAAACGTATTTTGCAACCAAACTATTCTTAGGTATCAAAACCGTTTGTTTTGATATCAAACTTGTTTTCTAACTTCGTTAAACATGTTTTAACATGTTTAGCTCATCACTTTTAGTTTAGTGCTTATATAGGGTCGTAAGATAAGCGGTCTAAACACCCGTTTAGACTTTCAAACCCGACCCGTTTGGTCGATCATTAGGATCCGACTAAACATATTTAGTGACCATAGTTGTATAGGGAATAACCTTCCGAGGTTATACCTTATGGTCACTTCGTTTAGTTAGTTGTATGATTGGTAATTTATATGCCTTAGGAAAATGACCAAAATGCCCTTTTTACGCATAAATTCATTTTAAGCATATGTAACCTAAATTTTTATATCTAAACTGATTAGGTAACATTATTAGACATGTTAAGGCATGTAATACTTGTCATAGGACTAGTTAGGCGGTCCGAACGCGTTTCACGCGAACGACGCGTTAAAGTAGCGTAAGCTACCTAAACGAGTCGTAATGGGTCGTAAGCACTTAGGTTAGGTTTCGATTTAGTATGTAGGCTTTGTTAAACCATGTCATATGAGTTCCAATACTCATTTGGTTTACGAAACCTCATCGTATCCGACCTTCCGATTTAGGTCCGGTTTATTTACATAGTTACTAATATTAGGTGCCGATTGATTTCCGTGATCCCTCTAGCTTTGCTTGGTTGTTATTCAAGACTTCTAAGCATTCTCAAGTGAGTACATAGTTCCCCTATTTTACTGTTTTTGATTTTTTTGGGGTGATTCATATGTGTTAAATGATTTCGATGTTTTTAACGATGGTTTCGAAAATGATTAAAATGGTTTATATTAAATTAATAACGATTTTGATAATGTGAACAAACTTGTTGGTTGTAATTACATAACGAATAACATTCATTAATTTTGGCCGAACCGACCAGTGTTAGGTTATGGTACCATAGGATCTGACAAATCCCGTTATCAGACTGCACCCATGGTTATGTATGGGGGTTGTGGGTAACGACTGAATCTGTGATTGTTAATTTACCCTTTGGTTGTTTATTAATGCGAGTTTCGAGATAGTCGAGTTGCGAAGGTTTGGATGTTATTAGCGAGGCGACCAAAAGTAGATTTCACAATTAAAACGAGAATGATTTAAACGATTGAAGCGATTTTAACGAGTTAAACGATTTGGGTAAACGATTGGTTTTTGGTTAGTGTTTAGATAACAGGATGGGTGTAATGTGATGAAAACATGGTAGATACGCCACTGGTACTTCTTATATATAAGTGTTTTCATCAAATTACATACCGTGGCGTTATTTAGTTCACTTGGGTAAACGATTTTGAAACGATGTCACACAACGATGTTTTCTAAATAATATAAACCATACGAGTTTTATTAACAAGTTTTTACGAGATGTTTTACAATTTGATTTAATTAAACAAATGTTTTGGGGTTAAGAATCATGGCTACGAGATTTTATAAACTATAACCCACTTGATTTGAGTTGGTTAACTATGTTGCAATACTATACACTTTTTCAAAACAAGGTTTTTAATTAGGTACATGTAAACTAGCCATGAATCCGACACTCTCATAAAACCTATGTGCTCGCCAGCATTTCTTTGCTGACTTTGTTTTTACATATGTTTCAGGTGTTGTTGAATGATGTTGATTGCTAGGATGCATGCTCACATAGGACTGGACGAGGCCTTAGTGACTTAATAACAATGATAGTCTATGTTTAACTTGTTTGTTTAAATTTCTAGACAATGTAAATGGTTAATCTTTAAATAAAACAAAACTTCAAATTTCCGTGTGTTATGAAACAATGATTCTGTTACAACACTCCCCGACGTTTCCGCCGCGATTTGTTGTTTTACGCGGTCGGGGTGTGACACCTCCTGTGCTAAATGTATCAAGAAAATGTAGAAATCCTAAAACCTAGTTTCTATACTGAAGGTCTGAAGTTTTATCATTTTAGAAATGAGTGGATTTGAGTTGGGCTTTTAGATTAACATTTGGTATTTTGGGTCACATAAAAAAATAAATATTTTGGGCTAATAAATTGTATATGATTTATAAAATATTATTATTTTTATTTAATAATTAATTAAGTTAAATGGTTTATTCGGTTATCCAAATAAACCAAATAAAATAAAACGTGGATCCATAAACCGAATTCGTTATTCAGATCGGTTTATTTGGTTACAGTTACGGTTCAGTTTACCACTTTTATTTGGTTACAGTTTTTTCTGAACACCCCTGCCAGAAATAGCTCTCTCACTATAATGACCTTTAGCAACAATCCTATCAAAAAGCTCTCCACCTTCACACACCTCCGTAACCAAATGCACAAATTGCTTATTCTCATAAGCCCCTTTAAACTCAACAATATTATTTTGACCACTCAAAAGGTGTATAATCTGAATCTCTCTCATATCCTCCTTATCACTCTTTGTGATCAACTTCTTTTTAGATATAGACTTACAACCATATTTAACACCAGTTGATTTCTGTGTACATCAATATGTTACACCAAACTGAACCCTACCCAATTCTTTACCCATAGTGTAGTGATCCTTAACATCTTCAAATGGTTTATGAAGAATTGTGTCTGATTTGAATACCCTTTTGGGGCTGGGTGGTGGTGGTGATTTCTTGGGTGGAATTTGGTCTGCTGGAGCTGGTGATTTGGTGTACATAATGTTTGGCTCATCAACTATGTGATTGTAAGTAATACCCACTTCAGTTCTTGATGAATTCTTGCTTTTGCTAATGTATACACCCATTTTTGGGATGAATTTGAGATACCCAGATGGGTTTTATGAGAATTTAGTCTAAGAAACTGAAAACCCAGGTTTAAACTTTAAAGGTAGAAAAATTGGATCTTTTTGAGAATTGAGTTCAAGAAACTGAAAACCCAAGTTGAAAAGTATGTGGGAAATTGGATAAAGATTGGATTTTTTTGACAATTGAGTTCAAGAAATTGAAAATATAGGTTAAAAATGGTGTTATTTTGGGTGAAAAAATAGATTTTTTTTTTTTAGAATTGAGTTCAAGAAATTGAAGACTCAAGTTTAAAGGTGTGAGATTTTAGTGAAAAATTGGATAAGATTTGATAACTTTGAGAATTGAGTTCAAGAAATTGAAAATACGGGTTTAAAGGTGGATGGTGGTGGAGGTGGTGGAGGTGGTGAAAGGTGGAGGTGGTGGAGGGTAGAGGTGGGGTTATGGAGAAGAGGATGCTTGCTGTTTAAGGTTATACACGACGAAAAGACAATTTTACCCTCTATTTTCTAAGTAAAAAGACACAAATACCCAAGTCAATTAACAAAAATTAGTGGGAGGGACTTGATTGCCAGCAATCACAGGGACCGGACTGTTGATTTTTTTCAAATGAGCGCTAAACAAGCGATTAGGTGTAAACATCAGGGAATGAAACTGTAACCAAAACCAAATGGTTTCATAAAAAATCCAATACCCGAACTTTCAGTTCCTAGTTTGATTTGAGTGCAAAACTGACCCATGCGCCATTGTGCACCCTAGACCCCTTCATTTTGGGGTGAGTAACAAAATAATAGCCACACCGGAACCCAAATAACCGAACCAAAATAGCCTACGCAAATTAAAAGAAAAACCGACGGTTCGGTTATACTAATTTTTGAAAATCGACCTTTTCAGTTCGATTTCAGCTCTATACATATTATCTGAACCGAACCAAACTGATGTCACCAAACTTGCAACCAAACCGACTCGTACTTGGTAGCAAACTAATGTGAATATCAAGAGAACTGACAGACTAGGCAACACTCAAACGACGTTACTCTAGAACTTTTGTTTCACTTCATTATAAGCAACACAATTTTCTAGTTATAAACTTAGACACTAACTTTTGTAATCTTCCTTCAAGATTTGAGATTATTCCATCCTAGTTCATTTTTGCTTTTAGGTTTAAACTATTATGGTGAGTATGCATTCTATTGTAAAGCATTAACTTAATTTTCCGTTTAAAGATTACGTATAACTTTATTTGTTAAATCTCTTAGATACTTATTTTGAAAGCTTGTTATATTGATGGAATTGGAAATTTTTGATCCTTTAGTTTGAGGACTCGCTTTTCTAGGTGACACCCTTAATCTACACATTATGAAGGTTTGTTGTCACTAGTAAGGTGTGGGTGTGGGCAAGTAGTTTGACATAATAGTGTCATTTACTTGAGTTCTCATTAACTTACCAAGTTGCACTACATACCTATGTGTGTCGTGCAAGTTAAATCAGTAGGAGTTCCACATATATATTTTGTTTGTTTAATGAGTCAAATTGCATCGTTTATAATCCAAGTACACAAAAAATAACTCATTAAGGGTGATTGTGGTAGTTAATGGTTATTTATATAGGTAAGTAAGTGTAATTGAAGGCTTTGACCTTCCTAATTGAGGTCAATGAAAATCTTCTATTGGTTTGAAGGCTTTGTACTTCACATTTGAGTCCGATGAACCTCACAAGTGTGCTTCAACACTTAACATTCACGAATCGAATGAAGAGTAGTAAACCTTGCAAGTATTTCATTTGAGTTGTAAGTTAACATATTTTTGGAGATAAAGAATCTCAAATTTAATCACGAAGACAAGATCTTCAAGAGTTAGTGCGTTTAAGTTTGCATGTGTGCCTTAGATTGAAAAGTATGATCTTTGAGAACGAGGTATTGGCGTTTTGAACCTCACAACATAGTTATAATGTATGAAATAATGGTTGTGTGAGTATTGACAAAAACACACCAAGTTTATTAGGTGTATAAGTTGGGATTTTTGAATATTAAAATCGCGATTGGAGTGAGCGTGAGGTGAGGATGTTGCACAAACCCATTTATATTCATTATAGATGTTTACTCAAACATATTGTGTAAAACGATTAAGAAAGTTGTGACATTGGGTTCAAATAGGTATTTACATGTAAGTATCTAGCTAAGGCTGTCATCCAAATTTGTTACGAGTTCACCATAGGTTCACGGTGAACCAACGTCGGTTTACATTTGAAGCCAAAAGTTTGTGTCTATTATCTATAGCTTAGTTTAAGGTAAGTTTAAGCTGTAAAGATCACCTAAATATAACGTGATAAAAGGGTCATCAAAATGTAACGTGATAATTGAGGGTTCTAGTCCCGTAGTAGATAAAGATGTCGCTTTATGAGTAATATTAGTTAGTGTATAATTACAGCATTCTAAAAAAGTTAGAATAGATGGTTTAAGCTTGCAATCCTTTTTAACCGTTGGCTTCATTTTACATCCACCACTTTAGATATGTATATTATTGTTTTAAACCAAGAGTTAGTTGAATTGTATAAATATAACTTACTTTAAAAGTCTTTACTAAACGTGGCACACCTAATATTTTTTCAATGGGGTCCATTTCTTTTGGTGTTCAAGATTTTCACAACAAAATGTTAAAATTTTCGAGTCGGTCTTCGTTCGGATTGGGTCAGGTCATGGTTTGAATTGGATTAAAAAAAACAGAAAAACAGAAAAAAAAAAAGCTATATAAGAATTGAAACCAGGACCTCTTATTGGCGGTGTTGTAAAAATCGGCACTAGTCGGCGATTAATCATTAGTCGGCCAGTAACCGAGTAATTTTTCGTTAATCAGTCATTTAATCGCTAGTCGGCCTAGTCAGACCTAGTCGGGTCTAATCGGGCCTAGTCGGTCGGCCAAAAATTGGCGATTCCAACCAAATTCCGGCAAAAAACCTGTATATTCTGGCCAAAACTTCTAAATTCCGGCCAGTTTCCAACCAATCCATGTGAATTACAACAATTAATTTTGTATACTTAAAAAATGAGTTGACTAAGAGTTAAAACCTAGCTACTTAAAATATTTATCTATAAAAATGTGTATATGTACATAAAAATGAAAATTACATACAAAAAACCTGATCCGATTAATCCCGAGTAGTCGCTTGTCCCCACCTCACCGGCCGACTAGTGACTAGCGAGTTCTCCAACCTTGCTTGTTGGTAAAGAGGGTGGTTTACCACTACACCAGCTTTACTTTTCTGCTTATGTTGCCCACCTAATTATATTTATAGGGTTCTTATAAAATTTAATATACTGGATCTACTAATCTATACTATATTATAATGCATGAGGGAGTGGTATTTTAAGATACCCAAAAAATTAGAACTTCTCCCCCTTTATTTATAGAAAGACCCTTAAAAATGAGGGTAGTTTGGTCTTTTAAACACTATTAATTTTTTAGCCCCTAAACTTATTACACTTAAATCCCTGAGGCTTTAACAAAATTATAGATAATTAGTTACAATTCACCCCTCCACAACAAACTTATAATTTTTTACGTATTTTTGACATATCTTATAAACTATACTATTTAAAAAAAAATTCAAAGATAGCATGACGACCTACACATTTTTGTCGACGTTTCGGTAGTTATCTTGTTCAATATCGACGCACGAATTAAAAGGTACAAGTCGATAATGCTTTAACGTAGAAGTAATTAATACTTGTGATCTAATGCGCCTAATCTACAAATATGGACTCCATTTATGCAAACAAAAACAAAAAGAATTAAAGGTACCGTAACATATTATGAAGATATTATGTGTCACATTTTATTTTATTAAAACTGCCTAATATCTATACTTAGATATATCTTATAAAAACTTAAAACTAACCACAACATACTTTCTAAATAAAGGGGTGACAAATCTAAAATTAAACCATAATGCACTTCTATAGTTACTACTGTAAATACATAGCAAGACACCCCTATATCTGTTGCTAAACAAAGTTAAAAAATGGATCCAGTTCTGAATTCAATTGTTGTGAAAAACCAAGCATGCGAGATTGAAAATTCTAAGGTCAGTTCTGTTATATCGCAACAGTGAATAACTGTATTCTTTTATTTACTTTTATGTGAATGTTAACTTATTTGATTTTTTAGATTCAGTTGCATGATGAACATGCCAATTTAAACAACCTAGTTGTCGAACAAGCTTCTAAGGTATTAATTTTGCTGGTTTTTAAGTATTATTTTTGCATATATCTTTCATATTAACATGTTCATTATGTTATTATATGTGTGTTTTATTGCTGGATAATGGTGATAAAAGTGTTGATATTATTTCTTATGGTGCAATGTGATACGGATTCGGGAACACAACAACAACAATTGGGCTTAGCTAATGTTCTTGATCCAAATAGTGGCTAAATGGGCCGAACACTTTCGTGAGATCCATCCATCCGAAATTGAAGATTGTTTTTAATTTCGTTGTTTTCTTTTATTATTTGTTTATGTTTATTTTTATACTTTTGTTTGGGTATTTAAACTGTGGAATAAGATGGCTGAGATGTTGTGTTTTGAAATTTGAATTTGAGTTTATCTCTAATTGCGTCGACTAGGATTTCTGGTTCGAGATCTTACCTTTGATCGATCAGAGGGAAGGGTAATAGCTAGGGTTTCTAGCTCCACTAATACGAATCCGTTTTAAGTGGTATCAGTAGCTTCAGGTTCGCAAGATGTCGGATTACAGGAGAGATCGTCGACAGGCCCACCGTAGATTCACTGTCGGAGGTAGCAGTCCTGATCAGCGTGATCCTCGAGACATCAAGATAGACCGTTTGAATGACCAGATTCGTGATCTCGAGGTCGAAAACCGGTTTCTACAACATGAGGATGAGCGCATCGTTACCGATTCGGTTGTTTGGGATGATTACGATCAAGATGAAGGGTTCCGTAATGTTTTTGCCAGACTGCCCCGACTCCTTGATTCTCCACCGCCTAGACAGCCGACTGATCCGCTCCGGGCTCTGGGTCTCCGCACGGAAATCCCAGAATTTGAGGGGCGTTTGCAACCAGATGATTTCATTCATTGGCTACAAACCGTGGAATGATTTTTTGACCTCCGTGACATTCCTGAGCAGTTGAAGGTAAAAATCATCGCTATTCGTTTACGTAAATATGCTTCGTTATGGTGGGAAACTGTTCAACGACATCAGGAAGGTAAAACTAAGGTTGAAACTTGGACTAAAATGCGCCGCTTGATGCGCGCGAAATTTTTACCCGTTAATCATAAACAGGATTCCTATCTGGAATACCACAATCTGAAACATGGGTCTCTTTCGGTCGAAGTCTTTGTTGTCTCGTTTGAACAACATCGTTTGCGATGTGGTATTGAAGAAGAGGAGGAACAAGTTATTGCGCGTTTTTTAGGGGCACTTCGAACTGACATTGCTGATGTTGTCAGTCTTCAGCAATACTGGTCTTTTTTGGATGTTTGTATGTTGGCTCAACGCGTTGAAAAACAGCTTGCGGTGAAAGGAAAATCAACTACCCGGTTTACGTCTTCTAGACCCTCTCCTGTCGCACCTACCACACCTAAACCTGAGCCCACTAAACCAATGGCCCAACCTTCACCCTTGATACCTTCGGCCTCTCCACCCCAGGCCCCACGATGTTATAAATGTCATGGGCTGGGCCACCTTAAAAGGGAATGTCCTAACAAGCAAATGGTGGCTTTAATCGATGACCCAAAGCCTACTTATGATACCGACCTGGATGATGAACCCGAGCCCAATTCATACATTATCTATCCGGATAAAGGGGAAGCATTGGTTGTCCAACGAGTCTTGCATTCTACCGTTTCAGATCCAACGGATGACACCTCGTGGCTACGCAACACTATTTTTCGAACCAAATGTACCTCACAGGGCAAGGTATGTAATGTCATTATTGATGGCGGTAGTTGTGAAAACATTGTTTCAAGCACTATGGTCGACAAACTAAACCTACCCTTACATGAGCTCCCCGAGCCTTACCAGTTAACTTGGTTAAAAAGGGTAATCTTCTTAACGTCACCCACCGCTGTCTCGTACAGTTTTCTATCGGGGACAAATATTCCGACGAGGTTTGGTGCGAGGTATTACCTATGGACGCTTGCCACATACTACTCGATCGACCGTGGCAATATGATCGTCGGGCAAAGCATGACGGCTTTCAGAACACGTACACCTTCAAAAAAGACGGCTTCAACATCACGTTGGCCCCCTGTGACCCTCACCAGGATGGTGGGAAATCTATGGTGGTCTCCAAATCAGTTTTCACGACCCTCATTATGGCCGAGCCACCACAGGTCATTTTTGGTTTGCTCTTGGCCGAAACAAATGAGGTTGTTACCTCAATTCCCCCTCAGGTGCAACATTTGATAGATGAATATCAGGGGCTAGCCTACCTTTAATGCGGGGCATACAACACTGTATAGATTTCATTCACGGGGCTAGCATCCCAAATAAACCGGCATACCGCATGAATCCCAAGGAGTTCGCTGAGTTACACCGCCAGGTGCATGAACTGTTGGAGAAGGGTGATACGGGAAACTACGAGTCCTTGTGTCGTCCCCACACTTTTGGTACCGAAACCGAATGGGACTTTTTGCATGTGTATGGATAGCCGCGCGGTAAACAAAATTATGGTGAAGTATCGTTTTCCTATTCCAAGATTTGATGACCTACTCGATCATTTGCATGGGGCACATATTTTTTTCTAAAATTGATTTGAGAAGCGGGTATCACCAAATTCGCATGCGACCGGGCGATGAGTGGAAAACGACTTTTAAAACTCGTGATGGTTTATATGAATGGATGGTGATGCCATTTGAGTTATCCAATGCACCGAGCACGTTCATGAGGCTCATGAATCACATATTTAAACCGTTCATTGGCACTTGTGTTGTGGTTTATTTTGACGATATTCTTGTTTACAGTGCTGACATCGAACAACATCTCGTACATCTCCGTTCAGTATTTGAAGTGCTTCGTGTTCAAAAGCTTTATGCAAACAAAACCTGCAATTTCTTGACAACAAAACTCATATTTTTGGGCTATTTCATTTCCGGTGGCGGCCTTCGGATGAACGAATCAAAGGTAACAGCCATCACAAATTGGCCAACTCCAAAATCGTTGCATGACATTCGGAGTTTTCACAGGTTGGAATCTTTTTATTGAAGGTTTATTTGCAACTTTAGTACTATAGTCTCACCAATTACTGAATGCTTGAAAAGTAGCAAGTTCACGTGGTCTCTGGCAGCCCAAGTTTCTTTCGAGATGCTTAAGTCGGTGGTCACCAAAGCCCCCATTCTTGCTCCACCGGATTTTAACCAAGTGTTCCAAGTCGAATGTGATGCATCCGGACTTGGTATTGGTGGAGTATTGACACAAAACAATCGTCCCATGCCTTTTTTTAGTGAAAAATTCAGTGACACACGCAAGCGTTACAACACGTATGACAAAGAATTTTATGCTATTGTACGAAGCTTGGAGTATTGGCGCCATTACTTGTTGCCAAATGAATTTATACTATTTTCTGATCATCAGGCGCTTAAATTTATTCAGGGACAGGCAAAGTTAAACCCACGACATGCTAAATGGGTGGAGACCTTGCAAAACTTTAACTTTGTCATTCGCCACAAAGCCGGCTCTGCTAATTCGGTCGCGGACGCTTTAAGCTGCCGGCCGACATTGATCACCAATGTCCGTTTTGATATTTGTGGTTTTGACTCATTCTCGGCTCTATACCCTGGTGATCCGGACTTCCATGATTTATGGAAGCTAACTGCTAAGGGCACATACAAAGCATTTGTGCAACAAAACAGTTTGTTATATAAGGGGTCTAGTCTATGCGTTCCGTTTTCCTCCTTTCGGGAAGCTATTATTTTGGAATATCATCAAGGTGCATTAGCCGACCATTTTGGGCGTGACAAAACAGTCGCTTTGGTTATAAGAAGGTTTTACTGGCCCAATCTGTCAAAAGCCGTATCCATGATATTGAAGAGGTGTCGTATATGTCACGTCGCCAAAACGAGACATATTAACCAAGGTCTTTACACCCCTTTACCGATTCCTGCTCGACCATGGGAAGATGTTAGTCTGGACTTTGTTTTGGGGTTACCGCTTACACAACGAAAAAAGGATTCCATTATGGTTGTCGTGGATAGGTTCTCAAAAATGGCACATTTTCTTCCATGTGTTAAGACTTTCGATGCTTCTCAGGTGGCGAGATTGTACTTCAATGAGGTTGTACGTTTGCATGGGGTTCCAAAGTCAATCACCTCGGATCGGGATATTAAATTTGTCAGTCATTTTTGGAGGACGTTATGGAAGCGTTTGGGGGCGAAATTGCAATTTAGTAGTTCTCATCACCCGCAGACTGACTGACAAACCGAGGTGACTAATAGAAGTTTGGGGAATCTATTACGCAGTTTGGTGGGTGATCATCCAAAACAGTGGGATCTGGTTCAACCACAGGCAGAGTTTGCATACAACCGCTCAAATAACAGCACCATTGGCCGAAGCCCTTTCTTTGTTGTATATGGTAGACAGCCGTTTACACCTTTGGATATCGCACCATACCCGGAGTTGGAGCATTTTAACGTGGAGGGACATGAACAAGCGGATGAAATCAAGTTACTACACGAACAGGTTCGCGATCAAATTATTAAACATAATTTGCAATATCAGACGAGGGTTAATGTGCATCGAAAAAAGGTGTTTTTCAAGAAGGTGATCTGGTATGGGTCTATTTAAGAAAAGAAAGGTTTCCCCCTGGACGTTTTGGGAAGTTGCATCCGCGAGCTGATGGTCCCTTTCGGGTTTTAAAGAGAATTAATGACAATGCATACAAGATAGATCTACCGGGTAATTAGAAAGTTTCGGCCACTTTCAATGTTGCAGATTTGTCCCCCTACGAAGGTCCGGATGTTGATGACTCGAGGGCGAGTCGTTTTTTAGAGGTGGAGGATGATACGGATCTGGGAGCACAACAACAACAACAACTGGGCTTAGCTAGTATTCTTGATCCAAATAGTGGCTAAATGGGCCGAACACTTTCGTGAGATCCATCCAGCCGAAATTGAAGATTGTTTTTAATTTCTTTGTTTTCTTTTATTATTTGTTTATGTTTATCTTTAGACTTTTGTTTGGGTATTTAAACTGTGGAATAAGATGGCTGAGATGTTAGGTTTTGAAATTTGAATTTGAGTTTATCTCTAATTGCGTCGACCAGGATTTCTGGTTCGAGATCTTACCTTTGATCGATCAGAGGGAAGGGTAATAGCTAGGGTTTCTAGCTCCACTAATACGAATCTGTATCACAATGTTTAGTCCATACAAGTCTAATCTTCAACGTGAATTTAGTGAAGATGTAATTTTAAGGTTTATTTAATCTTTTTTTAACTTTTGCATTCTATTTTTGTCCCTTTTAAGGATCGGAAGTTTAAGACTCAAAGGAAGAGATCCAAGAGACTATCTGAATGGAAATGGAGCGAGGTTATTAATTTAGACGATTCCGAGGACAATGACAAAGAAGAGGAATTAGAAGATACTGCCGATTCAGGCACAAACCAGAAAACCCGATTAAAAATACCTCGAGTGTCAATTCAGAAACAGAACATATTTCATGCAGTCTAATATGAAATCTATCAGTGTTTTTATGTTTTTTTTCCATTTTCAGTTGTTATGTTTGATCTAGAAGTATGGATAAAGTTTATTTTATATTTGAACTTTATTTTTGGTGTTAATATTGTCGCAACCCCCGATCCCTTATCTGTCCCGGGAACGGGCGGACGCGAACTCAGATTTTCGGTGGTATCGGGTTTCGTTAATTTGGCAGCGGAAATTACATCAGGACCGTAGTTAGGATTATCAGAGTAAAACCACCATATTTGATATTAATAATCACATGGGTAAAACCCAAGTTTCTTATTACAATACATTATTAGGGACAAACCCTAATTTATTGAATTTAAAACATCGTTTATTAGGTAACTTTTATAGCCACATTTTTCCCAAGCCTTCAGTGCTCTCCAGCAGGCTTTTTACTAATTGGCTGTCACATAGTGTTACCTGTAACGCGTTTTAAAAACATTTGTCAGTCGGAAATACTGGTGAGTGAATCCCAGTTTAATCAAGAAACATTTTATCAATTAAAACAGTATTGAGAGCGATCACATTGTTTATTTCTACACAATTACTCATTCCGTATTTGCCACTCGACCGGATCTATGGCTATGGTCAAGTTACACATTGGCTAACTCGTTGTCCAATTGTAACGTACTGTCTTACCTACTTACTACTCGCAAGTAGTAAATTTTGTATACAAAACCCTAATATACTGGCAGTAATTGAAGAACTACAAAGACTCAATCACCGCTTAATCACATTGTAAAACAATTAAGGTTTTGTAAAACATTCCAAAAAGGTTAACAAAAAGAGGATAAACTCACATTGCTATCTTAAACTTCGCGTAAGGGTTTCCTGGATATAATCTATAATTTATACAAATGTACATTGGTTAGTATCATAACCCTTTGAAAATATTAATGATACCCTCCCCGAGACGGCATTCTAACAACTACGTCGGGCAGAACCACGACAGTTGTTACGGAACCCTAAATCAATCGGGCAGCGTAACTATTACGAAACTGGGGTTATAATACTTACAACGGAGCAGAACCTCGCTAATTAGGGGGTATTATACTTGGAATTATGCCTACTATCTTCAAAAATTCGAGATACAGAAAGAAAGTGAACGAATTGAAATGAAATCCGATGCGTTCTATTTATAGTGCTGATATTGGGTCTTCTTGCGGCCCGCGTAAAGGTAAGCAAAGGCTTACGCGGCCCGCGTGGCTTAGGGGTTTAGGCGTAGCTGATCCGGGTCATGACTAGGTTCAACACGTTGCACGACACGAGTCAACACCGGGCTGCGCCACTATCTTGATCCTACGCGGCCCGTGTAAATGTAAGCTAAGGCTTACGCGGCCCGCCTGAACTAAAGAAGTCAAACGGAGTCAGGTTCTAGTCCTTATACCGCCCGCGTGAAAGCTTGGGGTGGGTCTACGCGGCCCGCCTCAGCTTAATATTTATTGTTTTTAATTTATTTTCTATGTTATAACATATTTCGGGCTCGGTTTTTACATACGGGGTGTATTTAAAAGACACATTGGGACATTTTTCAATATACTAGGGTGTCGTAAATATTATGAGGGTGTTGGTTTTACCGATGGTTGTTACAAATATAATGCAGTTATTGACCATATTAATAAAGTTCAAAATAAAGTTAGTATCCTAAATTTACAAGTCAACTGAACTTATATAAGTTAATATTCTAAAGTTGCAATAAATAGATATTGCAGTTAGATATAGTCAAATTGAAATTATAAAATATTGCAGTTATCCTCGGATATTAATTTAATAATATGTATTTCTTAAGTTAAAAATAATAAAGTAAACTTTAAAGCTAAACTAAAAAACTGAACTTACTATGATATAAAATTAATAATGATATAAACTCTTAACATCATAATTTTTTTTATAAAAACTGTTTTTAAAATTTTATAAAAATATAATTTATATATATATATATATATATAAACGAAATTTAACAATTAAAGTTAAAGGTGTAAAACGTACTTACGAGTCAACTACAATTTTTTTATTTTTATAAAAACAAAAATTTTAAATTTAAAGTTTATTGGATGAGTACCATGTGTATATTTAAAAAAAATTATGAACTTTAGAGAATAATTTTTTTTATCATTTAATCAACAAAATAAACTTACTTTACAACTGTAACAACTTATCTTTTATTTTTTGTCATTTGATTATTATTATTATTTTATTAAAAACCGAAACTTTACATGTGTAAAACAGTTTTTTTACTTTATTTACAAATAAAACATTTTGTTTTATAAAAGAATAATTCTTTTATAAACATTTTTTGTAACAAGTAATATAAATAAAATACTCCAGAAATTTACAATCTTTACTAGATAAATACTAAATTATGTTGCAAATTTTTAGGAATTATAAGTTCAACTATATTGTTATAGATAATATTAGTTATTTTCAAAAAAATTCTTTGATTATGTTGCATATTTTTAGAGATTATAAGTTAAAAGTAGACTCATATAGATAAGATTAGTAAGGAACTTGAACTTAGTATGATATAAAGTTAATAAAGATATAAACTCTTAACATCCTATTTTTTATAAAACTAGTTTTTGAAATTTTATAAAAATATAAACTTTTTATATCTGTAAAAATCGAAACTTAACAGTTTAAGTTAATGGTCTAAATTGTACTTACGAGTCAAATACTATTTTTTATTTTTATAAAAACGAAAATTTTAAATTAAAAGTTTTTTAGATGAGTACTATGTGAATATTTAAAAAAAGTTATAAACTTTAAAGAATAAAATTATACTTTATAATTTATATATTAACCAATAAAATAAATATACTTTACAATTATAACAACTTGTCTTTTATTTTTTGTCTTTTGATTATTAATTTTTATAAAAAAACAAAACTTTACATATGTGTAACACTTATGACATATATCCACCACAATAATGTTGTCATAAATATTATACGAATAAGAAAACTACCAGAAATGAGTGCCGCAATGCAAAGTGTCGCTCCCGCCATATCGCGTGGACACTATACTAGTTTTTTTTAAAAAACATTAGGGACCCCGACTCGCTCTATATGAGTCTGCCACTGTGTGTATTACTTTGAAATTTTTAGGATTATTTCTAATGCTAGAATAAACGGAATAGTATTTTTAAAACAATTTATAAAATATGGTGTTACTGTTAACATACACAGGAATGCCTCCTATGTTCTTTGGTACACGGTGTGAGTTCATTCTTTTTTTTAACGGCCAACAGAATTAATTTCGAGCATTCTTGGGATATCCATTGGACCAAACAGAGTACTCCGAGAATAACCCGAGTCCACCATCAAATCCGAGGAAAACTCAGTAACTCACCCGCCAGTAGGCACGACGACAAAATTACTGGTAAAACCCATTTGGCTCAAGGATCTAACCCAAGTTTCCCTAAGTATCCTATCATTGCCTACCAATGCCTCACTTTGCACCAAGTAAGAGTTGAACTTGTATCTCTCAAAAGAAATGCGAGTCTACCACCACTTGCTCTAGAGATCGGTGTGAGTCCGTTCTTACATTGAACACTTTATATGTTTTCTTTGACACGGCACAAGTATGTTTCTTTCCTGTTGGCTTACCGACTTTCAAGAATTCAAGTTAATTCACATAAGCATTTAAGCTACTTAAAAGCTTAATTACGGAGAATGCAATCCAACATATACGTATATTCCAAAACTTAAATTCAACCTCAATCCGCGCACACATATATTCGAATGAACCCAAACACAAGACGTTTAATCCATATTTTAAATGTGACATACATTTTGACGAGTTATAAGCATGTTGTTGGGTTGTAAACGAGTTATCCGTAACGTGTTTCATGTTGAGTATGAATGTGACAAGTAGATAAAATGGTATGACAAAACTAACATTATTATAACTAACAATGTAAATTGAAAAATGAAAAAAAAAATCAAAAATAAATGGTAAAAGTTTCTTTTTTCCTAAAAACCTAAGCAGGTTAACGAGTCATCCAGATTATTAAATGAGTAAACCCGAGTCCGATTTGTTTATAAAACAAGTTTACCCGAACAAAACCTATTTTTTAAAGCGATCATGTTAAACAATTCAACCCGAGCCTGATCTATTTTCAAACAAATTAACCCGAACAAGACATATTTCTAAAGCGATCATGTTAATTGACCTGAAACCTTTTTTTTTTCGTATCAAATATAAAAAATAGAAATAAGAAGAAAATAGAAGCTGACCCATTCTAGAAAGTTATGTCCAGCAATGCATATTTATTTTTCTCCAATTATTTAAACATATAAATTAAAAAAAAAAAGAATTAAGCAATTTGAATTCGATAAATCCTACGCCATACAAAGATCCAATGGTGTTCTTGAATTAGTTTCTAGTGCATTTCAATTCAACTCACACATATCTGTTTCTCTCTCTAGATTCTCTCTCTAGATCCGATCCAATAGCACAACATCCATGGCTTCACGCAGACGAACTCTACTCAAGGTCATCATCCTCGGTGACAGCGGGTCAGTACTTCAATCTAAATCACTTTATATATACATAATTCAACTTACTGGATTTTGATCTGATCCGATTTACTCTTGTTTAGGTCAAATTGATTGATTCGTTTTGACTAGCGTATACGCAACTGTTTTCCGTGATAATTACTATGAACTTTGTGGTTTTGAATTGTTAGATTGATTACTGTTGCGGTTGTTGATTGTTTGTGTTAATTCTTGTTTGCTAGGGTTTGTATGATAGTTGTTAGTTTAGGAGGTACAGTTTGCTGTGAATTTAACTTTTTCAGGAGTTTTTTTGTTCGTTATTAAACAATTAGGCTTATCATTCTAAATATTAGATTATTTAGGGTTTCTGTGCGATGATTGTTGCTTTTGGAGATACAGTATGATGTGAATTTGACCTTTTCTTGAGTTTTTTGTTCGCTTTTTAACAATTAGGATGCTTAATTCTAAATTATACATCATCTAGGGTTTCTGTGGGATAATTGTTGCTTTTAAAGATACAGTTCTATATGAACTTAACTATTTTGATATGTAGTTATCTGTTTCATGAGTTTTTTGTTCAGATTTTTTTTACAATTAGGCTTCTCAGTTCTGCATATTACATCATTTAGAGTTTCTGTGGGATGATTGTTACTTTTGGAGATACTGTTAGATGTGAATTTATCTTTTTCATGAGTTTTTTGTTCGTTTTTGAACAATTAGGATACTCAATTCTGCATATTACATCCTCTAGGGTTTCTGTGGGATGAATGTTGCCTTTGTAGATGCGGTTCGATATGAATTTAACTGTTTCATGAATTTTTTGGTTCATTTTTTAATAATTAGGCTTCTCAATTTTGCATATTACATCCTCTAGGGTTTCTATGGGATGATTGTTGCTATTGGTAATACAGTTCGATATGAACTTAATTTTTCACGATATTTTTGTTTATCTTAGCAAGTTGTACATATTACATCGTCTAGGGTTCCTGTGATACTTTTGATGAACTTATAACATATTCATGATTGACTATTTGACTTGCTGACCAATTTGTCGTCCTTGGTTGGTGCAGGGTGGGGAAGACATCTTTGATGAATCAGTATCCTTATTCCTTTGTGGCTTGAACTAGTAATGTGTAAGATCCTAACTAACAAAAATTCTTCAAGTGACTGAAAAATTGGAATATAGAAATTATTATTTGGTGTTTATTAGCATAAACTCTGTTAACTATTTAAAGAATTTTTGTCAGTTAGGATATGTTTGCCCTTTATTTGGTCTGTATTTCTTATTAGCATAAATTCTTGTTAAATATTTGAACCATAGTAGAGAAAAGGCGTAGATTTAGGAGTAGGATTAGTGCTTTTTGTGAGTAAGCCGTTCTAAAAAAAATTGAAAATTTGATAGCATTCAGGCTATGGCATGATTGAGTATTTGAGTATAACTCTTTGAACATATGTACTTACATCCCTACCAAAACTAATGTGATTTATGAGAAGTAAATATATTTTCGTGGATGGTTCTTGTTTGTCCTTTATATCTGCCGTTAGATATGTCAACAAGAAGTTTAGCCCTCAATACAAGGCAACAATAGGAGCTGATTTCTTGACAAAGGAAGTGCAGTCTGATGATAGGCTCTTCACTCTGCAGGTTAGTAGTTATGACTCGTTGATGAGTGATAAACTTTTTGAAGTTTGTTTTTTTACTTTTTATGTTACTTGGACACTTCTGTAACAGACTAGTAAGATCAGACAATTAAAATTCTATGATTATGGCTCATTTTGTTACGTTAGTTTTGTGCACATGTGTAGAAGGTGAATCATGACAACCATCAACTTCACCCGTACAATATAATATTGTTTTTCATTCTTTGAACAAACAGAATCCGAGTACGCAGAAAGATATTTTAATGATGACTTCCCATATTAGCTTTTAAAACAGAAACAAACCATGGTGATATTGGTGGTGGTTATAGATTGTCCCTTTGTGCTAGTATGGTAGGTTGGAAGAAATTATGTACAAACTAATAATATCACGAGAATCACGTTAATGCTTCATTGTTGTAATAATGTAAATCTTTGTATCTTGCCATAATAAAAAGCCCCAAAAGGGAAAACTTGACTACAAATGGTGAAATTTAATCATGACTATCTAGACAAAAAAAAAAAAAAAAGAAACGCTTGATTTTATCACGAAATCGCAATGGGTCATATGTTATTAAACATGGAAAACTTTATCCTTTTATCAAGCATAGTTTAAATTTAAGAACATGATCTTTGAATCCGTTATCTTTTTATCTTAGATCTGGGATACAGCCGGGCAAGAAAGATTTCAAAGCCTCGGTGTCGCTTTTTACCGAGGTGCAGATTGCTGTGTTCTTGTATATGACGTGAATGTGCAGAAATCCTTCGATAATCTCAACAACTGGAGAGAGGAATTCCTTATTCAGGTATGTACATAATCTTTTATGTCATGTATTTTTGGCATTTTAAACATGAAATATGGTTGCATGGCTCATTATGAACTCATGATCTGATGATATCTTCCAGGCAAGCCCTTCGGATCCCGAAAATTTCCCATTTGTTGTTTTAGGTAACAAGGTTGATGTTGATGGTGGCAATAGTCGAGTGGTACTTTCACCTTTTAAATAATAAATCTTCAGTTTTCACCAAATTTACCTTCAAATTTACTCATTTTGTCATGATAACACTTCCATTTCAGGTTTCTGAGAAAAAGGCACGGGCCTGGTGCGCATCGAAAGGAAATATCCCGTATTTTGAAACCTCTGCAAAGGATGGAGTTAATGTTGAAGAGGCTTTTGAAGTCATTGCCAAGAACGCGTTGAAGAACGAAGAGGAAGAAATGTAAGTTCCAAATTCAACTTCCAAAATTTCAAAAAATGATAAAACCGTAACTATACTAACGCGTTGGTGTCTTTTTTTTCTATGAAGATATCTGCCCGATACCATTGACGTAGGAAACACGAGTCATCCAAGGGCCTCGGGATGCGACTGCTAGAACCAAGTTTCTTTGTTAATGGTTTGTTTTGATGCTTAGTTTGTAAATTTGGTTTCATCAAACTAGTTTTATGAATGGATTGGTTTTAATGAGTTTGTTTACAATAAAGTTGTTCCATTGATTGTATCATATAAGGTTTTATTCAATAATTTTATATAAATATTGATACAAGTTTGATAATGCAATTAAGGGTATTCTAATTCTACCATTTATTAATTATATTACTTTTCAACTCTCAACACTTTTACAAACCACATATTATTGTAATGATTTTATTCCATTCATTGCATTCTTGTAACCATACACAAACACACTCTAATTAATTCAATATATTTCAATTCCTTTTATCAACCGTCAACATGCTTGTGTAGATTTCTTGCACTACTATGTTGTGATCATAAATTCCAATTCTCTACAAGAGACCAAGTTTAATTCAGAATTCATGCACAACATACCAAAAACACATTTTAGCCAAATTTGATCAATTATGGCAAGAATCACCAACATGTAACGATAATTATTTGCGGAGTATAAAATTAAATTAGTCTAGCAAGTATTAAATCTTCCATGAACCATTTCTAGTAGGGCTGCAACCGAACCATATGCTCGGCGAACACTTCATAAACTATTTGGCGGAAAGTTCGTTTGTGTTCGTTCATTTATTAAACAAATGAACACGAACAAAAAATTTTGTTTGTTTAGTTGTGTGAACAAACATGAACGGAGATCGCGTTTGTTCATTTATGTTCGTGAACGTTCGTGAACGTTCGGTAATGTGTTCGTTTGTGTTTGATAATTCATTAGTGTTTTTAGTTTTTATATTTTATTTAAATGCCCCAAAATTTCGACAAATAAAATATTTGATAAGTGTCGGTGTATTATATATTCTGTTCGTGAACACTTGTTTGTGTTCGTTTGTTTCCGTTTATGTTCATGAACATTATTTGTGCTCATTTTGTTCAGCAACGTTCGCATTTGTTCGTTGCCTAAAATTAATAAACAAACACAAACGAACACGAACAAGTTCATTTCCTTAACAAACGAACACGAACATAAAATCTCATTCGGCAAATGTTCATGAACAGTCCGTGAACACATATATTTCTTAACAAACGAACACGAACAATGTCTTTTTGTGTTCGTTCGGTTCGTTTGCAGCCCTAGCTAAGAGTATGAAATTTACATTGATCTTATACTTTCTAAACCTTAAGGCACATCCTACTTCCTAGCGATGTTTATAACACTTCTTTAATGCATGGTTGCAAAAGTCGCTAAGCGCTTCCTTGTCGGAGTTGAGAGTACTCGGAGAGTACTCAACCTAGGCGGAGAGTACTCAGTGAATATTCGGCCTAGGCTGAGAGTACTCGGGCTCGACAGCCAACCTTGTAACGATTACTCGGGGAGTACTCGGCCTCCGAGACCTTGTTTTACAACATTTAAGGTTGAAATCAATGAATTTTAAGCTCCCTTGCGGACTTTGGACCGCATGAGAGAAACACAAGAACACGCTACACTTCTCTTCCCCTTTCCAACTCACTATCCCAAATACCCCAAGTATATGTATTTACTGTGGTTGGTGATGGGTCCAAGATTTTTTTCACAAGGATCACAACTAACACCGTTGTTTGTATGCCTACTAAGAAGGATTTCAATCGGGCCGGGTCACCAAATGTTTTTGCCATTTAGCGTCGGGTCACTAGAAATATCTTGGGTTTTGAGTGTAGGTATGTTCTTTATTTGATATTGAGCAAGTATGGGGTCTTAATTGTGATTTCAACTTTTTTAAAATGGTTTTTGTTTTAAAGGTAGAATTAAGTTTCAATCGTTTTATATTGTTTAATATTAACAAGTATCATGTTTATGCTCTAATATGAACAAGGACCACCAAAAAATAGATATACAAAATTTGAATCACACACGTGATACAACATTTTTACTCGCAAGGTTTAGAGCAAAACGTAAAACAACAACTTTATAAAAGATGAAAACTATAGGGAACCAAAGTCAAAAGTAGAAAAGTGTTAGGATTAAAAATGGAAAAGTAAAAACTAAAGGGGTTGAAAACTAAATGATGAAAATTAAAAAAGTTGATAAATGAAAACTAAAGAGGTTGATGTGTATAAAAATGAAATTTGAGAGGTCAAAATATGAAAATAAATTTAATAGTAAAAAGCTCTCACATATTTTTACTAAATTAAGGATGAATAATATGAACACTTTCATGGTTAATGAATGTATAAAAGCAAGATGTCTAAAACAACAAAAATAAGCCATAAATCACATTGAATTACAAACTATTTGTAACATCTTTATGCATAGAGGAGTTGTGTCAAATGCTTAAGAAGGTTTTCAATTTTTTTTGGGTTAATGGATTTAAACACCCCCAACTATGGCCATTTGGCCGATGGCACTCTCAACTTTCACTTTGGCTCAGAACATTCCCAACTTAACTCATCGATTGTCATGGCACCCCTTCGTTAAATATTAACTAACCAGGTTACTAAAATTAGCCTATGTGGCAATTTAATCTGATGTGGCATTCATACGTGTCATACATTAGCTGATTTGGATAATCCCTCATTCGTGAAGTTTATAATCCCCAAAACACAGTATCACTTCACTCAAACCAAGATAAGAACATATCAGAAGCTCTCAAGTTCATCAATGGCGATCAAACCCTAATCGATCAGAGGTACGTTTTCTCTCAATATATTGGTATTGTTCACTGATTGCACTGATGGAGGTTATCGATGTGATGCTATGGTATGGTGGAACATTGGATTTTAGTTTTGATCAACCTCAATATATTGGAGGTGAATCAAAGTTGATACGTATGGATGTTGATCACATTGCATACTTTGAGTTGTTAGAGTATGCAATGGATTCTGGGTGTTATGAAAGTAGGGATTTTTACATGTATGGATTAAATGCTGATACTGGTGAATTCAAGTTTTTTGGGGATGATAATGATGTTATGGAGATTGCATTAAAGGCTCTAACATGGTCTGAACCATTCATGGAGGTCTTTATTCAAGTCGCTCCAATTACCCATGAACAAGAAGTCCAATTCATGTCCCAGCCCAGTAAACCCAAAGCCCAATCTTATTCACCACCCAGTAAACCACAAGCTCAATCCAGTTCCCAACCCATAAACGAAGAGGCCGGCCCAAAAAACTTGTAACCCAGTCAAAAAAGAAAGTAGTCCATGTCAGTAGAGTGAGTAGGGCATCTGACAAAAGTGGTAACCCTCCTGTACTTGAAGTCCCTAGATCTGAATCCACTGCCTCAGGAAAGGAGGCTGTTGCTGATAAACCAGTTGGTTTGAATAATCAGCCTAGTGTACAAGAGGCTACATGGGCATTTGATTTGGATGAGGAGTCTATTGTTCAAGAGGGTGTATCGAAAGAAACAGATGGTTTGCAAAAGAAGCCTATTGGAGAAGAGGTTTTAGTGGAAGAAATGAGTGGTTTTGATAAGCAGTGTGCAGATGAAGATGACAGTGACTATAAAGCTGACTTAAATGGGACAGAAGAGTCAAGTTCAGATGAAGATGAAGGTTTTCTTGATGATAGTAATGAAGATGAGGTTCATGATGAAATAACTTTCTCAGATTCAGACAGAGAAGATGCTGAATGGAGACAGTCACAAGATGCCATTAAACGAGCTAATAAGGATGAACTTGAAGCTAAAAAGAAGTTAGTTGAACAGTGTACTAAACCTTATGAAAAAGAAGGTAAGTTGAGTGAGTCTAAAGATGCAGGGTGTGCACATGTAGAGGGTTACAGTAGTTACGAGGAATTTGATGGTGATGTTGCTACTCCTGGTGAGAGTGAGGATGATGATATAAGAGGTAAGAAGTACAAAGAAACTGCTCCAAGTGTAAATGAACACACCAACTGGAAAAAGTTTACATGGAAAGTTGGAATAAGGTTTGCATCAAGGGATCGTTTTAAGGAGGCAGTGAGAAGGTATGCTGTGACTAACGGAAGGAATCTGATCATTGCAAAGAGTGATAATAAGGAAGAAGGTCGTTTAGCTGTGAAGTGTGTACCAGGGTGTCCCTTCTATCTATATTGTTCACTAAACAAAGCCAAAGAGTGTTACATGATTAAAAGTGTGAAGAACAAACACAACTGCCAGAGAAACATGATCAAGAATAGACAGCTAACTGCCAAGTTCTTAGGGGATGAGTTCCTTCCTTTGTTTAAGGCCAAGCCAAATTGGTCTGCTAAGGAGATTCAAGCAGCAGTTAAACAGAAGTTTAAGGTAATTATAACTAAGTGGTTAGCTTACAAGGCTAAAGCAAGTGCACACAATAAGCTTCATGGTTCAATGAGAGATCATTACAGTAAAATTGGTTCTTATCTGGAAGTTCTAAAGAAAGCAAATCCATCATCAACCTTTAGGTTAGAAACTGCTCCACCAGGTTTCATTAACCTAGATCCAGAGGCCACATGTGAAACATTCTTTAGACTGTTTGTTTGTTTTGATGGAGTCAAAAAAGGTTTTTTAGCAGGATGCAGGAAGGTATTGTGCTTAGATGGGTGTTTTCTTAAAACATTCCTTGGAGGGATGTTGTTAACAGCTGTGGGAAGGGATGGTAATGACCAAATGTTTCCTTTGGCATGGGCAGTAGTTGAAGGGGAAAATAATGAGAGTTGGGAATGGTTTATGGATGAGCTTAGGCAGTGTTTGGGAGTAACTGATGATGGTGAATCATGGACATTTATATCTTACCAGCAAAAGGTAGATCTCCCTAACCAATAATTAGCTTATTCATCACTTATCTGTGACACTATTGTATTGGTTTTGCAGGGTCTGTTGAATGCTGTTGCAATGGTATGGCCAAAGGCAGAGCATAGAAACTGTGCAAGACACATCTATGCTAACTGGCACAAGACATACAAAGATGAAGAGTTGAAGGAGCTATTTTGGAAATCAACTAGGGCCTATTGTGAAGCTGATTACTTGCAAGCCATTGAAGAGATGAGGAGCATAAACCCTGATGCAGTAGAGGCCTTACTGAAGCAAAATCCCAATTGGTTCAACAGGTGCTATTTGAACACTCACACAAAATGTGATGTTATAGTAAACAACATGGCTGAAACTTTTAATGGCTTTATCATCAATGCAAGGTCAAAACACATTATACACATGTTAGAGGACATAAGGATTCAGGTCATGAGTAGGCTGGTTACTAAAAGAACAGAAATGAGTGCCAGGGATGTTGTTATATGCCCTAAAATCCAAGAAAAGCTAGATTTTTCAAAACAGGCTGCATATAGATGTGAGGTGTATCCCTCATCATACCATGTGTTTCAAGTCAGGGATTTTGATGATGTTTCAGTTGATCTAGATAATAGAACATGCACATGTAGGAAATGGGATTTGAGGGGGTATCCATGTAAACATGTTAAATGCAGAAGAGTATGTTGATGTGTGTTACCACAAAGACACATACATGAAGGCTTATGAATTCTCAATCCCTCCAATACCTAGTGAAAGGTATTGGCCCAAGATTCACCACCCTATGGATCCACCACCAATAAGATCTCAACCTGGGAGGCCTAAGAAGAATAGAAAGAGGGATCCTCATGAGGATCCAAAGAGACCAGGGAAACTTACCAAGCATGGGGTGATAATGACTTGTGGTAATTGTGGGGGTAGAGGTCACAACAAGAGAAAATGTACTGAACAGGGAAATCAGCAATTTACTGCATGTGAATTACTTGTTTTAGTGACAGTTGTCTGTGTATATTGTAGGCTTTAACTACTTTTGTTTTGTATGTTGTAGGGTCTGCTAAAAAGAGACAGAAGGGAACAAAAAAGTCAAGCCAGAAGTCAACTCAGCAATCTACTCCAGTACCTTCACAAGGAACAACTCAGCAATCTACCCAGGAGGGAAGCAAAATTTCCAGCCAGAAGTCAGCTAAAAAGTCAATTGTCAAGTCAAATGTCAAATGGAAAGGGAACATACAAGGCAGCAGTTAAAAAGTCATAGTTTGACTTTTTTGTGATAAATGGACATGTTTGACTTTTTTGTGGTCTTTATGACCTTTTTGTGTTGTTGGCTGTTTGGACAACTTTAAGTTATGTAATAACTCTCTAGGATAACTTGTGGTGATGTTATAACTCTTTAGGGTAACTTTTGGTAATGTTATAACTGTTGGTTATGTAATGGTATAAGTCTTGCTTATGGTCTTTATGCATTTTGGTTGATTGGTCATTATACTATGCAGTTTTGGTCATTATATAGTGCAGATTTGGTCATTACAGCTTGGTCAACATACTCAGATTTAGACACTTGCAGTTTTAACCCATATGCATTGTGCAGTTTTGACCCATATGCATTGTGCAGACCCATTATGTATTGTGCAGTTTGGACACTTGCAGTTTTGACCCATATGCATTGTGCAGTTTGGACACTTGCAGTTTTGACCCATATGTGCAGATCCATTATGCAATGCAGATGTGCAGCTATATGTGCAGACCCATTAGAGGTATGTTTCTTGTTATATCATGACCTTTGACATTTGTTGGTCAAAATACAGTTTGGATATGTTGACTAATCTGGTAATATCAATACATGTGCAGATATATACAATCAAGGAGTAGGATTTTGCATTAAATTTCATCAAAAGTGTACAATTACAACAAGAACACAGTTCATACTACCTAAACATATACAACACTATGCTAATGCCAATAAACAAGGTTAACACGTATTGCTTGTGCTATTTCGACTCTGTTCCAGATATCTTTGCTTTTAACCACCTATTCTCTTCTACTAAGACCATGTTTTCATATTTCAGGTCTTCTGAACTGAACCTGCACTGGGATGCATGTTGGTTGAACATTTTGTCGACATCTTCTTTCCATAAGAAGAACTTGCAGTCTGATCTCTGCAAAAGCCAACAACACCTCAGTTAATCAATCAATTCAATTCAAGAAAAATACTTGGAGTTAAGGTGGAATATACCGGCCAATGAGAGCATCCATAGAATTGTTGACCTTGCCGCACACTTTTCCGTCCAACAACTCGAACAACTGCTACAACATCATGATGGCAGTACACATTACCCTCCAAATCAACCTTAAACAATTTAGGGTTTCTGGATACTGTGGATGAAGACGTAGAAGAGGAGCTCATTTTTATTAAAGATTAGGGCTTGTTCTTCACGGAAATCGACCGGATCGTATGTTGATGATGGATTTGCTCCAAGGTTCGTCTGATTTGCTCTATGAGTTAGGATTAGGGTTTACAGAATGAGTTTGTTAGGGATTGGGGGTTTTAAAGAAGGTGAATGAGTATACTTGACACGTATGAAATGCCACATCAGATTAAATTGCCACATAGGCTAATTTTAGTAACCTGGTTAGTGCATATTTAACGAAGGGGTGCCATGACAATCGATGTGTTAAGTTGGGAGTGGTCTGAGCCAAAGTGAAAGTTGAGAGTGCCATCGGCCAAATGGCCATAGTTGGGGGTGTTTAAATCCATTAACCCTTTTTTTTATATTACACTTTTAACCATACTTATTTGATTTTTTTATTTTTAAACCAAAAGTCTTCGTCTTTTGCAATTTAACCTCACAACGTTTTTATTTTCAACTTTGTTACTCCGTACTTTTCATATTTCGCAATTTTTTTTGTTTTACGATTCGTTCTAAATTTTGCAAGTTAATACGTGCTTGTGTGGTTCAACGTTTTTACGTTTCGTTCTAATTTTTGCGAGTTAACACGGCGCAACATGCGTGTGTGGGTTAAATTTTTTACGTCGCCTATTTTTCCCGTTTGACAGGTCTGTCGCAACGCGCGGGTCCTAAATCGACTTTATTTATTATTTTCTATGTTTTACATTTCGGTCTAATATTTTTGCATTAAGACGCTGCAGATTCAGTGTTGATAGTCGCTGACGGTTGTGTGACATTGGTGCTATTTGACATGGTTTTATGCCCCCCACCACAACACGAGAGGGCTTAATACTAGTTGAAATTAATTTGCAACAAAACCAAACCTAATGGCTTATGAAATTCATTTTTTTAACATTCAATTCAAGTATCTAATATTTAAGTTCAAATCATTCTAAAATTTTTATTCTAACCAAGTAATTGTCATAATCCCTAAAACTAAGTTCAATACAAATATCAAAGTTCTAATGAGTACCAATCAATTTCAAATCGGTTCACATATCTAGAGGTTAACAATTCAAGTTTCAAATTTCTGTGAAGTATGAAGTATTTTCAACGCAACTATTATTTTGTTTCTATGAAATATTAACAAGTAATTTGGATTTTAAAGTGTCTAGAATTAAGGGCATGTTTGGATAAGCTTTTTGAAACAACTTATTTACTAATTGACTTTTTTGAAAAGTTAGTATGGAGTGACTTTTTGGAAAAAGTCATTTTTCCCCTCACATACAAGCTCATTGCCAAACATCATCTAGAGCTTATGACTTTTCAAAAAGCCAATAAGTCAATAAGTTGTTTCAAAAAGCTTAGCCAAACATACCCTAAAGGAAAAAAACAAACAAACGTGGATGGTGGTCGAAGCACTGAGGAACACATAAGGGATGCCGAGCTAGATGGAGCGAGGCCAGGAGAGGCGACCACCCAAACGTACCCTAAAGGAAAAAACAAACAAACGTGGATGGTGGTCGAAGCACTGAGGAACACATAAGGGATGCCGAGCTAGATGGGCGAGGCCAGGAGAGGCGACCACCCAAACGTGGATGGTGTTTGATTTTTTATTTATCAAGTTTAGACCGAATAAAATATATGGCAAGGCTGGGTGGACGACCATCTAGATCCCCTCTCTCTGGGGTCGGATTTTTTTTATAACAAACTAGGGGTGTGCATGGGCCGGTTTGGGTCAGTTTTGACCAAAAACCATAACCATAACCACGATGTCAGTTATTAGATAACCATAACCGATCGGTTATGGCCGTTATGGTTATTTGGTTTTGATGGTTATAGCTGGTCGGTTATAGGTGGTTAACCGTGTATTTAGCTTAGCTAAAAATAGCTTATTTTTTTAACATGGAATAAATTGTTATTGCATATTTGTATATATTAGTATATTACATAGTATTAAAGAATACATATATAATCTATAATATTAATACCAATTATTATCGAGTATTCAAATAAAGTGATATGATAAATTCCATAAATTCAAATGAACATTCAACAAAAACCACAAAGTGATATGAAAAAACCCATAAGTACTAAAAATCTTCGGTCAAAAATATCAAATATTAAAAATATGATGAAAAGTCCTAAATCCTACAAAGATTTATTACATGTCGGTTCGGTTCGGTTATGGTGGGTATGGAAAAAATGATAACCATAACCGACCTGCTACTTTCGGTTTAAAAAAAATCATTAACCGACCCACCGTTTTTTTATTTGGTTCGGTTTTTTCGGTTCGGTTTTATCGGTTAATTCGATTATGGTTTGGTTAATTCGGTTTTTTGCACACCCCTATAACAAACTATATAGATTCCACGCTTTAAAATTTGTGATGTATACACACTAAGGGGTTGTTTGTTTACCTCTTAATGAGGCTCTTAATGGTTAAGACCTCTTACTGGTTCAACAATTAATAGTTCAGACTGTTTGTTTCATGAGCAGATGTCTGAATGGTTCAGACATTTGCCTCTGAATGGTTAAGATTTATACAGAGTCTGAATGGTTAAGACCTCTAATCTGAATTGGTCAGACATTTGCCTCTGAACGGTTAAGCATTATACAGGCTCTTAATGGTTCAGACCTCTTACTAGTTCAGCACTTAATGGTTCAGACCTCTTACTGGTTTAACACTTAACCATTCAGATGTTGCCAAACAGCCCCTAAATCTAAAGAAGGCATTGATAAGCGCTTGGCCTGGTTATTGCTAGGTTACTTTAACAAGACACTTTTACATGATCTCTTGTTACGATTTTCTAAAATTACAACGTAACTCTTTCCTAATTTTTGAATATACATTTTCAACGTGTTTTTTTCTACGTTTTGATGTGCAAACACGAATGTGACATTTATTTTATCTATATTTCCATATAAATTTTAGTTTAAACCGGCTCCCTGCAACACACAAGTGATCCCCACTAGTTTTAATATATATATATATATATATATATATGTATATGTATATATATATGTATATAGGGGAATGTTTAAATGAGAACACTAAATATCGTGAGAACCGTGAGAACGAATATGTAATCCGCGATAACTTGGTCAAAAACAATTCAAATTCAAAATTTCTTTTTACAATAATCAGTATTATTCGGATACAATGTTAGAAACTAGCCTAAGTTCCCGAAAGTTTCGCGGGTGGCTTAACACAAACATATAATATGTACTGGCATTGAAGCCCATGTAGATCATTATTTTTGTTCTAGGCCTTTCCAAAGTTAGGCTTCACGTCTAAGGGTCGCCAGATTGATACCTTCTGGACCAAATATTAAAACACCAAACAAAACTTTAGAATGAAAAGGTAACATAAAGCATTGATGAAGCATGTCGAAACTAAATCACAACATACCACTATATTTTGCGCTTGAATATATGAAAACTCATGGTGTATCAACTTAAAATAAGATTTATTTACGCTAAAATATACATTTAAGTTGCCTAATATGCAGTAAGTTGCCATCCCATTCCAATTTAAGGAGACATTTGTAAACATCATTTAGCTGAATTTGTAATACACTTATAATAGTTTAAGAACCCGTGAATTTTGCGGGTGGACTAACATACAAATATATAACTTAAAATTGTTGAAATAATCCTTTGACAGAAATAAACATTCAAGTACTAATGAAATTAGTAAACTACAATGAAGGGGCTGTTTGGTAGCCTCTTAATGACCATTCAGATGCTACATCTTAATTGTTTAAAACCTCTGAATGAATAAGAGGTAACCTCAAGTCTGAATGGTTAAGAGGTAACCTCTGAATGGTAAATCATCACATGTCACATTCTTCTACCTTCTCATTGGTAAAATTCTTAATGGTTTCATTAAGAGGTAACCTCTTAATGACCATTCAGAGGCTACCAAACAGCCCCGAAATGAAAAAAAGAAAGCAACGCAAAAATCACAAGTAATTAAAGATTTCTTTATACACCACATTTGATGTAAAAACCGTTACCAAAAATCAGGTCGGTTCGGTAAATTTAGTACTGGTTCTGAACCGGTACCCGGTACCATTTACTCATTTCTAGTTGAAGACTTCTAATAAAAGAAGGGACTCCCAAAAGTAGGCGCATGTCACTTGAAGTAGCGAGCATACGATATTCTATAGTAAAAGGCGAAAGAATAGTTCGTTTTGTGCTCACTGCGTGGCTGCTTGCTTTTCAAGACCCCTACCTGTTTGTCTTACATATTGGGTTTCATTCTAAATTTAGTATCCAACCAACCTATGTGGGATAAACAACAAATACTAATTTTCCCGGTTTTAAGCCTCCGGGCCTCTACCTTTCTTCACTCACGGTTCTTCCAAATCAATAACTTTGATAGCAGCCTCTTTGTTGTTCTTTTCAACCCTGTACATCATGGCATAATCAGATGATAACATAAATGATACATGTAGCTAAAAATAACACTGTAAGATGCTCAAAAAAATCATGAGCTTCTATGTTATAATAACGGTGCCTATGTACATTAGTGATTAGTCTGAAGGTTGGTGCTACAGATTGTAATAACTCTCATCAAAAGTCCTATTTATTTTATTATTTTATCCAATAGGAAACCCTAATTGAGACACCCAAGTAATTCTGCACAAACCCTAAAATTTTCAGAACAATCAGAATCAGGATCAGGGCCCCTAAAACTCAGGGGGGGGGTAAAACCCTAGTTACGATTATCTTAAAATCTCGCTGTCAAAAACGAATTTTGATAAACAGTCAAGTCAGCAAGGCTAGTCAAGGACGTGGCTACTCTATAACATTTTCGTGTCCCTTACGGACCATAAGGGATAAGGCTTACGGTCCGTAAGCAAGGTCAATTTCGTGTATAAATAACAGGCATTGGGACTTGATTTCAGGCACTTGTTCGACGTAAAAATTTCAATTGTACGTTGAGTTATAGCATAAACAGTCCAAAAAACACACACGGATCACTAATCACCGCCGCAATACAGGGTAATAACTCGATCGCTGCTACGATTCAATGTCCGATTGATCAAAATATCCAATGGATGTTTAAGTGCTGCCCACATTAGGGTTATGCTTTGTCATTCGTCGTTAATTCGATGGATGTTTAAGTATCGCACTTTGTCATTCGTTGTGAGGGTTTGATCTCGTGAGTTATCGTAAATGCTGTATTGATTACTAACCCAGTTTTGTGTGCATTGTTATTTAAATTAGGTTAACAAGGCTAATCCATAGACTAGACTCTGTTCGTGTTAAATCTGCAATGTGAGTCATTCTCTTTTTATCAAAATGCTTTATAAATTCTTAAATATTTTCAAAGTTATAATTACAGTGATTAAGTATATGTAGTCACTAAGTTACAGCCGGTATGTGGGGTTTTGTATACATTACTTTATAATCGTCACCATTGGGGCAGCCAATGGGGGATATGACCACAGTCACAGAAACGAGTCTAGTGACAAATACTGTGGGTAGTTGGTTGATATCTGAAACATTGTAATCTCTCTTAATACTGTAAATTATAACAAACGTGTCGTTTTAATAAATAGAATGATTCACCAGTATTCCCCGCTGACAAAACCTTTTTCAAACATGTTTCAGGTGATCTGTTGTGATTCAGGAAAAGTGCCGTGACGCACTTCAAGCTTAAGAAAGTGGCTCATTATAAAATAAAGAAATATGTTTTGTAACATAAAGATTTCTCCGTGAAATCATAGTATTGTAAATTACCGGGGTTTTATCTCGAGTTGTGAAATAAAATAATTGGGAAAATTTTAGCTTTAAAAAGATCCTGATGATAAACTTCCGCTGTTAAACTCAATTAAATAAAATACCATGGGATTTCTGTTCCGCGGCTCCTGAAACGGGTCAAACCGGGTCGGGGGCCGTGACAGAAAAATGTGGTATCAGAGCCACTGAGTTAAGCTAATTAAGTATTTAGAAATACTTAATTTTTCCTGATTACTATTATGTGATTATGTGTTTTATTAACTGACTATTTGTTAGTTATAGTATGGGTATGCAAAAGCTTTCAAACATCTATCTTAAATTAGATAGGTCATCAAATGAGAAGGGAAGTTCCTCCCAAACTCCTGAAGAAGGGATATTTGTTCGAAAAGCCCAATACGAGGAACCACTTTCTCCTAATAAAAGAAGTTTGATTATTAGAAAAAGTCAGGAGAAATTAAGGAAATCCAGAGAAAAGAAAGTTAAAAAGAAAACCCAGGAATTAATCAGTAAATCACCATGGGAAGACAAGTTAGATGAAAAATGGGCGGACCTTTATATGCTAGCCACTGTAGCAGTAAATGCTAATTTTTAGAATACCATGACTCCGTATTAGCAACTTACAAGCCAGAACTATTATCCAGTGAATAAATAAAATTACAATAAAACCTAGTATGTTTAATTGTTAATTTTCCTTTATATTAAACTTGTCACAAAATATGCAATAATATTTGAGGTTTATCTGTAAAATTTGTTATAAAATGTTAATTTATTATTTTACATATATGTTAAACAGCATGAATGAGTTATCTGGAGCCTTAGAGAATCTCAACCTTTACCCTGTAAACATAGAAGTTTCTAAAGAATTTACTGGGTACTTTCCTGATGTGGAACAACCTGTAGAATTCAACGCTCCACTTCTGGAAAAGCCAAAACCTAAGAAAAGAAAGAGATTCGTATGGGGGAGGCGTGTACATAAGAGAAAGCCAGCTAAGAGACTTCCTAAAATAAACAATCCCTTAGAAAAAGGAAAAGAAATTGAAACCAGGGAAAGTTCTAGACAGAAGGAATTGGAGACTGAAGTCAAGGAAGATTCTAGGCAAATGGGAATACAGTTTGAGGAATATTCTAAGGAAATAGAAATGGAGGTTGGAAAAGGTTCTAGACAAACTCAGATGGAAATTGGAGAAAGCTCTAAACAAAACCAGGAAATGACATTTCAGGAGGAAATAGATTTTATATTTGCAAGCTGTAATACTATTCAGCCTGTCAATACAAATGTTTTTACTCATCCTATTGAAACTCACATTCCAATGAACTTGGAATCAGCAATCCCAGAACCAATAATCCACTCCCAACCTTTAGGAATGGACGAGTGGTGGACCAATGACTGGCAATTCCAAAACATTATCAACAGTCCTTATTCCTTTCTTCCCCAGTTTGATACAGAACCTCTACCAAATCCACCAATGAGTAACGAGAATATGGCTGAACTTCGCCATTTTGGTGAAGAGCTGATGGATGCTAGGAATAGGATCCGAGAGATAGGAGGACAAATTTCATGGAAATATGATGAGAGGGAACATCGTTATAAAAAAAATGCAAGTTGACGAGGGAGAAATGGGTTATAAGTCTGTGTTTGTATAATAACAGTAGTAAAAATCAGTATGTGTAAAATGAACAATAAAACGGTTGTATATAGAAGCATAATATATAAATGAAAATTTAGAAAATTTTATAAATTTTGTTTGTATATTTGGTTACGTGATTATGTGCAATTAATTGTGACATTGGATTATTTCTTATTTTATACTAATTATTCATTTATAAATTAATTATCAGATGGCAAACATTGGTAATGAACCAGTAAATGAAGTAAATCAATCTGAGCAAATTCAGGAAGAACAATTGTTAAATAGGCAAGATATAGAGGATATCGTTGCACAAGGAATAACTAATGCTATTCCAGCAATCGTTGCTGCTGTCCAGAACCCTGTTAAACCTCAATCAATCATTCCTAGTAAACGTACACAAGGCGAAAACTTTAGTAATAGTATAAACGGATGCGGTAATCATGTTAATAACAATAATGATTTGCAAGCCTCAATTTTCAAGAAAATGAAAGCTGCAACACCTGGTTGCACTTACAAAGAATTCCTTGCCTGTAAACCAGTTGAGTTTGCAGGTAACGAAGGGGCTATTGCAGCACTGCTTTGGTTAGAGAAAACTGAGGCAGTGATTGATGCGTGCGAAGTGTTATATATATTAGGTGTATATTTTAAGCCCCTTTAACACTTTTTTAGCCAAGTTTTAAATTTATAAAACACGATATTTACTAACACTAGACACACATATGGGCAAGTGCACCCATCGTGAGCGTAGTATAGTGTTGGTAAGATACCGAGGTCGTCCAAGGACACAAGAGCTTTTAGTACCGGTTTATCCTCAACGTCTAATCAAAATAAAAAGTTTAGAAAAATGTTTTAAACTAAGAAATAAATAAAAACTAACTAAAATGCTGAAAATAAAAATAAAAAGAAAAAACAGATAGACAAGATGAATCACTTGGTTCCGACTCGTATCTAGTATAACCTTTGATTATTTCCGCACTTTTTCACATATTTAAGAGATTATCTTAGTTATTGTAGTAGGCCCCTCTTTTGAAGGTGACGTTACCCTCACCCCAGTAGTTTGAGTCAGCAAGGATACAATCCTAAAAGGGTGGATTATTGGAAGATAATTAATTAAGTTATTAATGAAAATTATGGTAGGCCCCTCTTTTGGAGGTGACGTTACCCTCGACTAAGTAGTCTGAGTCAGCAGGGATACAGTCCTAAATAGCCAGGTTATAGTATTAATAGTAGTTAACTTATGAGGGGATCAAAGAGTTTGGACCCCCGCCATCCAATACCGTGAAGCATTGAAGGAGGTCCTACTAAATTTGACCCAGGTCCATTGCAGGACCTCTAAACGCTGAACAATGGCAAGACCTTTACCAAACCGTTCCCTTAACCCCCGACCAGGTAGCCAACATACCTCCATATAGACCGTGGAGATATGAATGGTGAAAATCTTTTATTTTATATAGACAGTAAAATAATGCCAAGACACCACGGACAAACGATAAGGAAAGATCACCTTCAACATAAGTAACTAGTTATTAAAGTCATTAATACAAAACCAAATAAAAAGTGCAAAAGATTAGAAATAAAAAGTATTATACTAGACACTTTGTCTTCACCAAGTGATGTAAGAGACTTAGGCAAACATGGCCTTGATTGTCAAGAACTCTTACGATCAATCTTGGATCCCGAGATGACTCACACACTCTACGATGGACAATGGATGATGGTGGTGGATGATGGTGTTGTGATGGTGGTGGATGAAGTGTGAGAGAGGTGGTGTGCCAAGGGATGAGTTGAAATGAAACCAAGCATTCCTATTTATAGGCTGAACAGAAGGCTGGGCACGGCCCCGTGTCCGCTGGACACGCCCCCGTGCCTGTCTGACACTCTCTCTCTTCATTAATTGTAATTCGCAATTACAATTAATGCGCCTGCTGTACTTTCGCCACGCCCCCGTGTTCACTGGACACGGCCCCGTGGTGGGCAATAGAAGCTTCTATAGGTTTGTCTTTTCTGCTGCTTCTTGGGCACGGCCCCGTGCTGGCTGAGCACGGGGCGTGTTCAGTCTTCTGCCTTCTCTATTTTGCTTGGGAAGATGCCGTTGAGGGGTCGGGCAGTCCACTTATGTTCCTTTTCTTGTATTTATGTTGGATTTAGCTGTCTTTTTGCTTCTTTTGTGAATTTGAGCTCATTTAATCCTGAAAATACAAAAGGAAGACAAAAACACTCTTTTTCCAACATTAGTACTTAAAAAGGGTTAGTTTTATGCCTCATTTGATGTAATTTATATGTTGCATTTTACACACATCAAATACCCCCACACTTGAACTTTTGCTTGTCCTCAAGCAAAACTCTTTAATATGTGGCTTACACTCCCAAATGGAATGGGTAGAAGAGAAGGTTTTGGCTTGTCATAGAGTGTTGGGAATCCAAGATCTTTTTGGGTTTTATTTTTATCTATTTACAATCCTATTCGTTATGATTTGTTTAGAACGTTTCATAGGAGAAATTACTTATTTGGGCATAACATGCCTTTTTAAAATTCCATTTATATACAAGTTCACATACCTCACGGGAGAAATCACTCACACTCGGCCGAATGTGTATTTTTAGTGAATCACTCGAGAGCGGCATGGAACTTACTCCTACCATAGGCTTGCCAAGCAATCAATCCTCCTCCTTTTTAACTTTTATACCTTTTGTAAATATCAAGAGGACTTTGTGGGTGAAGGGTTAGGCTTGGGTTAAAGGTAGGCGGTTGGGATAGTGGTTAGTGGTTAGTAGAAAAAAAAAAAAAGAAAAGATGAAAAGCGTAACAAGTGTCGGTTTTCTTAGGACTTTCTATTTTTGTAACTTTTATTTTGATGAAGCTATTATTCAAACAAAGTTATTTTTGATGAACTTGTTTGTTTATCTTTTGCTTCATCATCAACACATTTTTTTTTGAACGATCATACGAAAAACCGAACTTGTTACTAAAACAAAGGGTTACAAATGAAAAAGGTTTTGGTGGGTAAAAGGGTGTTTGGTTTGGGTTATGAAATGAAAAGGTTTAGGCTCAAAGGGGCTAACTAGGGGGATTTTTGGGTAGGTGGTAAAAGAAAAAGAAAAATAATGGTGTAGAAATAAAAAGGGGTTAGTCCTAATGCCTCCATCATTTACTTACTCGGGTTTAAGTTGATAAGGACCGGGAATGTATCGTCATGGCAAGTTCTAGAGTCGTAAGAACCAAACGGCTATTCACACAAGAAACGAAAAATGAGCATTTAGTTTAATGATATGTAATTGTATGCTCAATTAAGGCTCAAAACTCACTTTTGTGGGAATGGGTTTTTATGTGATCAAGTATATATAATCAAATTTTAACTAAGTTTGCCATGCCTTTTCATAATTTTCTTATGTTGGTTCTTTTTATCACTACGCTATCGGTTGTAAATTCGTAAAAATATAACCTTTTTGAGAACTTGAATTTCCCGAGTTAAACCTAGACAAGTAAAAAAAAAAATTTTTTTTTGAAAAAAATTTTGGGGTGATTAGCGGTTCCAATAGAGTTTTGTGTAAGGCTTGTATTTAGGACTTGCAAGATTCAAGGTTTTAGCATCCCCCCCACACTTAAATTACACATTGTCCTCAATGTGTCCCAAAAATAAATTTTTAGGTTGATTAGATGTGTAAAATGGTGTTTAAAAGCAAAGATTTATGTTACTGGTAGTCTGGACACGGCCCCGTGGGGACCGGACACGGCCCCGTGTTCAGGTGCTAGTAACAGAATTTAAAGAAAAGAAACAGAAGCCTGGACATGGGGGCGTGTCTGGTGAACACGGCCCGTGTCCAGTTACCTGAACTGGGCATTTTTCTGCAGGGGGTTCAGCACGGGGCCGTGTTGGTTGGACACGGCCCTTGCCGAGCTTACTGTAATTGAAGAAAATTGTCGGACGGTTCTGTTTTCCTGCATGGGGTGCTGGTTCAAGTTTCCCTTGTATCCTTTGCCATCTCAAGTGTGTTTTATTCCTGAAAATTAAAACTAACTATAAAACATAAAAATTAATCTAAATTAAACTAAGGATAGTTCCGCGGAATGTCTCCGTGGTGCGCCACGTTTATAAGGGTCCTTGGCTAGACCCAAAGACGGTCATATGTCACCCAAGTGGGATGTATTGCATCCCATGTTACACCGTCGGAGAGCGTCATCCAAGCTTGAGTCTATGACCTTCATGTAGTTGACCGGGTCTTCGTCCTCAATTCTTTTTCCACATTCAAACTTTACCTCCTTATCCCCAAACTTCAATGTTAACGTTCCATCATTCATGTCCACCACCGCTTGGGCGGTGGCTAGAAATGGCCTCCCGAGGATGAGAGGGACATCGGTGTCTTCTTCCATGTCTAGGATGACAAAGTCGGTTGGGAAAACGAAGTTGTCAACTTTTACCAATAGATTCTCAGCGACACCTTGTGGAAACTTGACGGATCTGTCGGCGAGTTGTATGCTCATCTTTGTAGGGCTTGTTGTTCCTAGGCCGAGTCGTTTGAACATTGATGTGGGTATGAAGTTAATGCTAGCCCCAAGATCGGCTAATGCATTACGAACGGGAGACTCCCCAATCGAGCAAGGAATTGTGAAGCTTCCGGGATCGATTTTCTTTTGTGGAAGTTTGTTGAGTACTAAGGCGGAGCATTCTTCGCCTAAGTTAACTAATTGCAATGATTCAATTTTCCTTTTGTTTGTGAGGAAATCCCTCATAAATTTTGTGTATTTAGGCATTTGGGTTAGGAACTCGATAAAAGGAATATTAACATGCAATTGTTTTAGTAAATTTTCAAATTTTGCGAATTGCTCATCGGTCTTTTGATGATTTAACCTACCGGGGTACGGAATTGGAGGAGTCTTGGTGGCCTCTTGAGTTGGTAGAGAAGCCTTTTCTGATGCAGGATGAGTCACAGGTTGGCTAGATTGGCTTCTTTCATTTGGCGGCAATGGAGCATCCTCGGGACCCACGGTTCGATTTCTTAATGTGATGAGATGTACTTGTGCTTTCGGGTTGGTTTCGGTATTGCTAGGTAACGCGCCTTGTGGTCTCTCGGAGAAATTTTGAGCTAGTTGATTTAATTGTTTTTCAACGTTTTGAATGCTAGCTTGTTGATTTCTAAAATTCGATTCCAATTGTTGAAATCGATCCGAGTTTTTCTTTTCAGTGTCAGAGATGAGGCGAGATACAGTATCTTCAAGCCTTTCTCTTCCACCTTGTTGTTGAGAGAAATTTTGTGGTTGTTGAAAATTAGTTCGTTGGTTTTGTTGGTTACTACTATTGCTGGGATCTCTCCAACCAAGATTTGGGTGGTTACGCCATCCTTGGTTGTAGGTACCCGTTGGAGGACCTGACGGCCTAGGCCTGTTATCAATGTAGTTTACCGTTTCTGTTTGTTCATCTAATTCTTTCATACAACTCCAATTTTCATGTGACCCACCACACCCTTCACAAGCCATAACCGATGCCGTTTTTATCATTTCTAGCTTTTTGATTTTTGAAGAGAGGGACTCGATTTGGGCTTGTAAAGAAGTGCTTTCATCAACCTTATGGGCGCCCGGGGCAATAGATTTATTACCTCGGGGAGTGTGCCATTGAAAATTGGTTTGAGCAATTTCCTCGATTTGATTATATATTTCATTCGGGCGACGATTACCTAGAAGTCCCCCGGAGCTAGAATCAAGTGTTTGCCTTGTGTGTGGCAACAACCCATTGTAGAAAGTGGATACTTGTTGCCACACCGCAAGACCGTGATGAGGGCACTTTCTTAGTAGCTCCTTGAACCTTTCCCAAGTTTCATATAAGGATTCCCCATCTTCTTGTGAATATGTATTAATTTCAGTCATTAATTTAGCCGTTTTAGCAGGGGGGAAATACTTATATAGAAACTTTTGGGCTAGTTCATCCCAGGTGTTTACCGAGCCAACTGGGAGGGTATTGAGCCAAGCCTTAGCTCGGTCTTTGAGTGAAAATGGAAACATTCGAAGGCGGATGGCGTCATTTGGTGCTCCATTGATCCGAAAGGTATCACATATTTCTAAGAAATTAGTAATATGTAGATGGGGATCCTCGTCCGCAAGCCCATGAAAGGTTGCGGAGTTTTGAAGCATTTGTATCAAATGCGGCCGAAGTTTGAAGTTATTGGCTTCGACATTCGGTGCGTTGATAGCGGCGCCTAGATTACCTACGGTGGGCCGTAGGTAATCCATGAGGGTACGTTGGTCCGCCATCGGAAGTGGGTCCCCCGAAACTTTCTCTTGATTTTTAGCCTTAAGTCTTTTTCTGAGAAAGCGTTCGGGTTTTTCTAAAGGTTCTTTTATGTCTCTACTAGAACTGGAGCTCATGCACTACGTAGGAGGTTCAAATGTGGCGCCTGGGTTCCAAGTCCTGCAATAAAAACAGAAAAGAACGTTGGTCAAAATGTTCACCACGGCCCCGTGCTCAGTGAACACGGCCCGTGGTCAGAGGTACAGTAATTGTTTTCTGGATCCCAGTTACTGGGAGTTGGATACGACCCCGTGTTGCACCGACACGGCCCCGTGCTCAGCTCTCTGTAACTCAGAAAATAAAAACTGCCAGTGATGATACTGGGCACGGCCCGTGTCTGACCAGGCACGGCCCGTGCTGAGCTCTGCAGAAACAGAAAAACTAAGAAAATCCAAAAAAATTAAAAAGAAAAATAAAAATATGATTAGGCCGTTGATTCCTAACTTTCTTAAAATCCTTGTGTCCCCGGCAACGGCGCCAAAAACTTGATGCGTGTGAAGTGTTATATATATTAGGTGTATATTTTAAGCCCCTTTAACACTTTTTTAGCCAAGTTTTAAATTTATAAAACACGATATTTACTAACACTAGACACACATATGGGCAAGTGCACCCATCGTGAGCGTAGTATAGTGTTGGTAAGATACCGAGGTCGTCCAAGGACACAAGAGCTTTTAGTACCGGTTTATCCTCAACGTCTAATCAAAATAAAAAGTTTAGAAAAATGTTTTAAACTAAGAAATAAATAAAAACTAACTAAAATGCTGAAAATAAAAATAAAAAGAAAAAACAGATAGACAAGATGAATCACTTGGTTCCGACTCGTATCTAGTATAACCTTTGATTATTTCCGCACTTTTGCACATATTTAAGAGATTATCTTAGTTATTGTAGTAGGCCCCTCTTTTGAAGGTGACGTTACCCTCACCCCAGTAGTTTGAGTCAGCAAGGATACAATCCTAAAAGGGTGGATTATTGGAAGATAATTAATTAAGTTATTAATGCAAATTATGGTAGGCCCCTCTTTTGGAGGTGACGTTACCCTCGACTAAGTAGTCTGAGTCAGCAGGGATACAGTCCTAAATAGCCGGGTTATAGTATTAATAGTAGTTAACTTATGAGGGGATCAAAGAGTTTGGACCCCCGCCATCCAATACCGTGAAGCATTGAAGGAGGTCCTACTAAATTTGACCCAGGTCCATTGCAGGACTTCTAAACGCTGAACAATGGCAAGACCTTTACCAAACCATTCCCTTAACCCCCGACCAGGTAGCCAACATACCTCCATATAGACCGTGGAGATATGAATGGTGAAAATCTTTTATTTTATATAGACAGTAAAATAATGCCAAGACACCACGGACAAACGATAAGGAAAGATCACCTTCAACATAAGTAACTAGTTATTAAAGTCATTAATACAAAACCAAATAAAAAGTGCAAAAGATTAGAAATAAAAAGTATTATACTAGACACTTTGTCTTCACCAAGTGATGTAAGAGACTTAGGCAAACATGGCCTTGATTGTCAAGAACTCTTACGATCAATCTAGGATCCCGAGACGACTCACACACTCTACGATGGACAATGGATGATGGTGGTGGATGATGGTGTTGTGATGGTGGTGGGTGGTGGATGAAGTGTGAGAGAGGTGGTGTGCCAAGGGATGAGTTGAAATGAAACCAAGCATTCCTATTTATAGGCTGAACAGAAGGTTGGGCACGGCCCCGTGTCCGCTGGACACGCCCCCGTGCCTGTCTGACACACTCTCTCTTCATTAATTGTAATTCGCAATTACAATTAATGCGCCTGCTGTACTTTCGCCACGCCCCCGTGTTCACTGGACACGGCCCCGTGGTGGGCAATAGAAGCTTCTATAGGTTTGTCTTTTCTGCTGCTTCTTGGGCACGGCCCCGTGCTGGCTGAGCACGGGGCGTGTTCAGTCTTCTGCCTTCTCTATTTTGCTTGGGAAGATGCCGTTGAGGGGTCGGGCAGTCCACTTATGTTCCTTTTCTTGTATTTATGTTGGATTTAGCTGTCTTTTTGCTTCTTTTGTGAATTTGAGCTCATTTAATCCTGAAAATACAAAAGGAAGACAAAAGCACTCCTTTTCCAACATTAGTACTTAAAAAGGGTTAGTTTTATGCCTCATTTGATGTAATTTATATGTTGCATTTTACACACATCAGTGATCACTATAAGTAAATGTGCTGAAGAAGATCAAGTTATGTATGCGTCAAATCTTTTTAAAGAAGGGGCGCTAGAATGGTGGAACACTGTGTTACAAGCTAAAAGAAGGATCGAGGCATATGCCATGAAATGGGAAGAATTTAAGAATCTGGTAGAAAGAAAATTCTGTCCCGAGTATGAAAAAGATCAAATGGCAAATAAGTTCCTAAACCACCGGATGGTGAATGTGGACTGTCGAGGATATACTTCGACATTCTTCGAATATGCTAGAGTGGTACCAACACTGGCTTCGCCAGAACCGGTACTCATTTCTCGCTATATTTGGGGATTAATTAGCGAAATCCGCAATATCCTTAAAGCTGCGAGACCTCGCACTATTGACGATACAGTAGAATTAGCTAATACCCTCACTGACGAACTGGTACGCACAAGGGATGAAAACAGGAAAAAGGAACTGGCTCAGAAAATTACCCAAGGATTTCGTGTGGGTAATAGTAGTAACTTCAAGAAAAGAGGAACAGGGCAATCCTCAACTCCTCAGTTCTGCAGGAATTGCAAAAAGAAACATTATGGAAGATGTAATGTAACCTGCAATTTTTGCAAAACTGTAGGACATCATGAAGAAAACTGCAGAAGGAAAACCATAACCTGCTTCAACTGTGGAGAAAAAGGGCATTTTAAAACAGAATGTCCTAAATTGGTCAAACCAGCAAACAACAAAACCAAGGCGACTGACGGAGCTACTAAGAAGAATGTCAGAGCATTTCAGCTGACCACCCAAGAAGCAGAACTTATTCCAGATGTGATAGCTGGTACGTTCCTAGTTCACAACGTTTACGCAAAAGTATTATTTGACTCTGGTGCAAACCAAAGTTTTATAAATACTTTATTCTGTTAAGCTCTTAAGTTACCTTTAACCAACATTAGGCAGATTTTTACAGTCGAAACCGCAGATGGGAATTCAGTTAAAATAAATCAGGTTTTGCAAAAAGTAGAAATAGAACTTTCAGGTCATAAATTCTCTGCAAACCTATTACCTATGAAATTAGCTAAATTCGATGTTGTGTTAGGAATGGATTGGTTAATAGCCAACCATGCTCGAATTCTTTGTGATAAAAATTCTATAGAAATTCAGGCACCTACTGGAAAAGTAATCATGATTACAGGAGATAAACCGCATAAACCCATGAAGTTCATATCAGTAATGAAAGTTGCTAGTTATGAACGAAAACAAGGAATAGTATATATGATTTCAGTAATCATTAATACTAAGGGTAAAGAACTTAAGGAGATTCCTGTAGTCTCAGAATACCCAGAGATATTTCCAGAAGAGTTACCAGGAATACCACCAGATAGGGAGGTAGAATTTAGGATTCATCTAATTCCTGGAACTATACCGATAGCTAAGGCACCTTATCGGTTAGCTCCTACCGAAATGTTAGAACTGAAAAAGCAATTAGATGAATTACTAAATAAAGGATTCATACAACCTAGCTCATCTCCGTGGGGAGCGCCAGTATTGTTCGTAAAGAAGAAGGATGGTTCTATGAGAATGTGTATTGATTATAGAGAATTGAATAAGGTTACCATTAAGAATCGATACCCATTACCTAGGATTGATGATCTTTTCGATCAACTTCAAGGAGCTAGATACTTTTCTAAGATCGACTTACGTTCCGGATATCATCAATTAAAGGTACAAGAAGAAGACATACCTAAAACTGCTTTCAGGACTAGGTATGGTCATTACGAGTTTACAGTCATGCCCTTTGGGTTAACAAATGCACCTGCTGCATTTATGGACATGATGAATAGAATCTGTAAACCGTATTTGGAGAAATTTGTAATTGTTTTTATAGACGATATACTTATTTATTCCAAAAGTCAGACAGAACATTGTGAGCACTTACATGCACTCTTAACTTTGTTAAGAAAAGAAAAGCTTTATGCCAAATTCTCGAAGTGTGAATTTTGGCTACAAGAGGTGCAATTCCTAGGACACATGGTGAATCATGAAGGTATTCATGTAGATCCTGCTAAGATAGAGGCAATTACCAATTGGAGGGTTCCGCAAACCGCAATGGAAATTAGAAGTTTTATAGGTTTAGCTGGATATTATAGGCGATTCATTAAGGATTTTTCTAAGATAGCTGTACCATTAACTAAGCTAACCTGTAAAGCCATTAAGTTTGAATGGGGATCTAAACAAGAAGAAGCCTTTAGAATCTTGAAGCAGAAATTAACAAATGCTCCAATCTTAGCTTTACCAGAAGGGACTGAAGATTTTGAAGTATATTGTGATGCTTCAAAACTAGGATTAGGATGCGTGCTAATGCAACGTAAGAAGGTAATTGCGTATGCTTCAAGACAATTGAAAAAGCACGAAGAAAACTATACGACTCATGATTTAGAATTAGGAGCCGTAATTTTTGCCCTTAAGATTTGGAGGCATTATCTGTACAGAAGTAAATTTACTGTCTATACAGATCATAAAAGTTTAAGGTATATATTTGGGCAAAAAGAGTTAAACATGAGGCAAAGAAGATGGATGGAAATTCTAAGTGACTACGACTGTGATATTCAATATCACGAAGGAAAGGCAAATGTAGTTGCAGATGCCTTAAGTCGTAAATATCATGAGAAACAACGACGGGTTCGTGCTCTTAGATTAAATCTACAGTTAGATTTAATGGAACAACTGAAGCATTTTCAAGAAACAGCAATCAAGGATGATGCTGAAGGAATGAAACGAAGAATAAAAGAATTAGAACAAGGATCTGATGGAATTTGGAGATTCCATAAGAAAAGGATTTGGATACCTAAGCAAGGAGAATTAAGAAATAAGATTTTAGAGAAAGCTCATAAATCTAGGTATACCATACACCCTGGAAACAATAAGATGTACCAAGATTGAAGAAAGAATTTTTGGTGGATAGGCATGAAAAGGGATATAGCCCGATATGTTTCTAAGTGTCTTACTTGTTCACAAGTAAAAGCAGAACATCAAAAACCTTCAGGTCTACTACAACAATTAGAAATGCCAGTATGGAAATGGGAACTCATAACAATGGATTTTGTTACTAAGTTGCCCAAAACCAGAAAAGGTAATGATGCGATATGGGTAATTGTAGATCGATTAACCAAATCAGCTCATTTTCTACCCATGAAGGAAACCTTTAGTATGGAAAGGTTAGCCAAATTATACGTAGACGAAGTAGTATCTTTACATGGAGTTCCACTCTCCATTATATCAGACAGAGATAGTCGGTTTACTTCTCATTTTTGGACAAGTTTCCAGAAAGCAATGGGAACTCGACTAAACTTAAGCACTGCATATCATCCCCAAACTGACGGGCAAAGTGAAAGGACAATCCAAACTCTAGAAGACATGCTCCGAGCATGTGTGATAGATTTTGGTAGACACTGGGATGATCACTTACCATTAATTGAATTCTCCTATAACAATAGTTATCATTCAAGCATTGAAACTGCCCCATTTGAAGCACTGTATGGAAGAAAGTGCAGAACTCCAGTTTGTTGGGCAGAAATAGGAGAAAGTCAATTATCAGGTCCAGAAATTGTGCAAGAGACTACTGATAAAATCACACAAATCAAGGAAAGACTGAAGACTGCTCGAGATCGTCAAAAGAGTTATGCAGACGATAGAAGGAAGCCATTGGAGTTTCAAGTTGGAGATAAAGTACTATTGAAAGTTTCTCCTTGGAAAGGAGTAGTCCGATTCGGTAAGAAAGGAAAGCTAAGTCCAAGATACATAGGACCATTTTCGGTGATCCAACGTATAGGACCAGTTGCTTATCGATTCCAACTACCAGAGGAGTTAGCTGGAGTACATGACGTATTTCATGTATCCAATCTCAAGAAATGTTTATCAGACGAATCTTTGGTAGTACCTCTCCAAGATATAAAAGTAAATGAGAAATTGAAATTTGTTGAAAAACCTCTTCAAATCGAGGATCGAAATATCAAATTTCTCAAGCACAAATGACTAGTGCTAGTTAAAGTCAAGTGGGATTCAAAGAGAGGAGCTGAATACACTTGGGAGCTGGAATCTGAAATAAAGCGAAAGTATCCACATTTATTCCAGTAAATCTCGAGGATGAGATTTTTATTAAGGTGGGGAGGATGTAATAACTCTCATCAAAAGTCCTATTTATTTTATTATTTTATCCAATAGGAAACCCTAATTGAGACACCCAAGTAATTCTGCACAAACCCTAAAATTTTCAGAACAATCAGAATCAGGATCTGGGCCCCTAAAACTCAGGGGGGGTAAAACCCTAGTTACGATTATCTTAAAATCTCACTGTCAAAAACGAATTCTGATAAACAGTCAAGTCAGCAAGGCTAGTCAAGGACGTGGCTACTCTATAACATTTTCGTGTCCCTTACGGACCGTAAGGGATAAGGCTTACGGTCCGTAAGCAAGGTCAATTTCGTGTATAAATAGCAGGCATTGGGACTTGATTTCAGGCACTTGTTCGATGTAAAAATTCCAATTGTACGTTGAGTTATAGCATAAACAGTCCAAAACACACACACGGATCACTAATCACCGCCGCAATACAGGGTAATAACTCGATCGCTGCTACGATTCAATGTCCGATTGATCAAAATATCCAATGGATGTTTAAGTGCTGCCCACATTAGGGTTATGCTTTGTCATTCGTCGTTAATTCGATGGATGTTTAAGTATCGCACTTTGTCATTCGTTGTGAGGGTTTGATCTCGTAAGTTATCGTAAATGCTGTATTGATTACTAACCCAGTTTTGTGTGCATTGTTATTTAAATTAGGTTAACAAGGCTAATCCATAGACTAGACTCTGTTCGTGTTAAATCTGCAATGTGAGTCATTCTCTTTTTATCAAAATGCTTTATAAATTCTTAAATATTTTCAAAGTTATAATTACAGTGATTAAGTATATGTAGTCACCAAGTTACAGCCGGTATGTGGGGTTTTGTATACATCACTTTATAATCGTCACCATTGGGGCAGCCAATGGGGGATATGACCACAGTCACAGAAACGAGTCTAGTGACAAATACTGTGGGTAGTTGGTTGATATCTGAAACATTGTAATCTCTCTTAATACTGTAAATTATAACAAACGTGTCGTTTTAATAAATAGAATGATTCACCAGTATTCCCCGCTGACAAAACCTTTTTCAAACATGTTTCAGGTGATTTGTTGTGATTCAGGAAAAGTGCCGTGACGCACTTCAAGCTTAAGAAAGTGGCTCATTATAAAATAAAGAAATATGTTTTGTAACATAAAGATTTCTCCGTGAAATCATAGTATTGTAAATTACCGGGGTTTTATCTCGAGTTGTGAAATAAAATAATTGGGAAAATTTTAGCTTTAAAAAGATCCTGATGATAAACTTCCGCTGTTAAACTCAATTAAATAAAATACCACGGGATTTCTGTCCCGCGGCTCCTGAAACGGGTCAAACCGGGTCGGGGGCCGTGACACAGATGCCATTCCATTGATCCTTGAGTTGCAGGGAATTTCATTTTCTTAGTGTAGTCATAAGTTAAATAACAATGAACTAAAAATCCAAATACAAAAAAAAAAAAAAAAAATAATTAAAGATTTTTTAAATACACCACGTGTTTCTTATCCACATGTCTTGCATCTTCTCTCTATATCATGATTACTCAGACTCGTTTTATTTATAAACGATCTTTGTGAGCTAAAAATCCAACCAAGCGTAGTCACTCGTCAAGTTGCTGGAAGAAAAAGTAGCATATATTTAAAAACTACAAAAAATAACCATCTCGTATTTCAGCTAAATCAATAAAGTTTGTTTTTATCATTTGAGATTTAACCCAGACGTCTTAGAAACAACACCTTTTGGCTAATGTGGAAAACATTAAGAATGCTTAAACTAAAATGGAAACTAATTAAATATATACCTTTGATGTATCAAAAGAAGCTAATCGGATTGGTTGAACACCCAAGGATGCATGTAATATATATCTCTCTTCGACTCGTGCCTATTCTCTTGCAAAAGTTGTTGAAGTAGTACCTGTATAAAAAGTCCACAAAAAATAAGTTTGTTACCAATGCACGCTCCTTTTAGCACTTTATTATATGGGCTCGGGTTCAACCATGTACACGATTGTTTTTTGCAACTGAGACAGTGACAGTCGAGGACCGTTTCTTCAACTTGCTTTTAAAAGAAACTGCATTTATACCATTAGTATCACCATCACCTTCCACTAAACTTGAGGCCTGAGAATTTTCTTCAATTTTTTTCTAGATGAAAGGAACTTTTAACAAATATTCATCACCCTCTGCATAGTTCAAAGACTAAGAGCTAAACTCATAAAAAAAATTACATCTAAAACCAAATATACTAATTGAATTCAAAGATATCGAACTGGACCTCCTGGAACGGTGTCGTTGCCACACCTGATGCATTTAGGTTTTTTAAGGGTGCGAAGGTTCTTCGAAGTTCTGATGATCAAACTACCCATTGCCATCAAGCTGATGGTGGTATATAAACGAACTACAAAATAAATACTGCTTAAATAGAGCTAAAGCTAACTACAAAGAGTAGAAAATAAGACATTAAAAGTAATCTTTATTAGATAAATATATATCGATGTTGGTTCATAGTAACTCACTATCTGAAGGTGGCCCTTCATGTGAGACATAATGGGAAAAAAAGGTCAAATATTTGGAAGTTTTATGTATTAATATACACTTTGAGTTCACTTTCAATCTGCGTTTCATATTTAGAATATTGTTAATCATATCAATGCAATTTTTAACTTATCAATATACTTAACAAAAATGTTTAAAAAACAAACTAAACACCTATGCAGTTATAGCGGTCCAAAATCGAGTAGCGGTCAAGGTCCGCTATATGATATATAGGTTATAGCGGTGGTATAGCGGTGATATAGCAGTAATTTTTATACCATGCATAATTTATATATTTATATATATATATAAAATATATCTTTGAAAAATATTAATAGTAATATCAAAATTCATAGTAATATCATTCCATTATCAAAAACCTGTTGCAAATCAAATATTAATAGTAACTTTGAAGTATTTAATTTAAGAATTAACACAATCAAACACCGTTACTGCTTTAACCGCTATAGGCCACCGCTATAGCACCGCTATAGTACCGCCATAGCACCGCTATCGCGGTATTTAGCGCCGCTAATAGCGGAACCGCTATATGCCACCGCTATTTGGACCGCTACACACCCTGAGGTCCGCTAACCGCTATAGCACCACTATTGACTGCTTAGCTAAACACTTGAGTGAATATATATACTAAGTGCAAAACGTTACCACCTTATATGGTCAGTTTCAAAAATATAATTTAGAGTCCTGCTAAAAACCCTTGGAACATCTCTGATGCATCCAACTAAAACCTCCATAGTTATCTCACACAGTAGCAATGCTTACAAACTTTCCCACAAACTTTTTCTAAATGATCATTTCATCCCAGAAAAATCCTTACATTTTTTATATAAAGAAAAAAAGTACAGTAAAAAATAATAAAAAAAGACTCAACCAATAGATAAAAAGTAAACATGGATCTTCATGAATTTCTTGTTGGTTGCAAATTGACTTCTTGGAAATACAGTGACCAGTTGATGACAAAGATCAAACACTTGGTCTAAGCTCCAACTTTTATAGCCTTACCAATTTTATTAATCATTAGTTTTTATCTTTATCAAAGTTTAATATTTAGTATATGATAATGACCGACCCATACCGACCCAAAACCTGTGTCGACCCTTACCGAAACAACCCTTTTTTGAGTCGACCCGTTATGACACAAACACATAATGACTTGAACCCGTTCATATGTGTAACCAAATCCAATTAAAACTGGTTTCGACCTGAGCCGCATTGATACTCAAATCTGTACAGACGCGAAACAAATAGTGTACATGCTTTATTGGTTCAGGTCAAAACACAAAGCACTTTGACAAAAGTGATGATTTTGACCCATTCACTAAGAACTCTTTTTGACCCATTTACTAAAAAAGGTTAACTCATAGTTTTGCTGCAGTATTCTAAAAATGAATAACTACTGGCCCGTTAAATAAATACTGTGTTTTTGCCCCAAAAGAGGTAATTATGACTTGTTAGCTAAAATTTATATTTACGGGTTCGAGTCAGGACATTTTGTATTAGAAAATTGTCATTTTGGTAATGGTCATAACAAGGTTGGGCATAATAGGTACAGGTCGAGATGTAGAGTTCAGAATGAAATTGGGAACATACTTCACTGTCAGCACCTTGGTAGAAGTATAGCTTACAATACCTGCTGAAAACTAAGTTGCACTGAGAGTCACATATGATAACATTGAAATTGACTTAACGTATTATATGCATGAGAAGCTAAACATCAAAACTGAATAAGAGATAGGGATCTTACGCTTAAATTCAGACTTGAATTTCGTCTTCTTTTCTGAAGCCAACTACATAAACATTTTCTTAGTCTCCATGCCAAGTCAAATTTTTCAATGCATACGATTGAGATATTTATATGAGTAGCAATAATTAAAATGCATACTAAATGGTTTAACTAAGAAGTCAATTTATTAGAGGAAAAGTTATATTATGTGTGCTTTTGTTGAAGGCTTGACGTTGTTAAAAAAGCTCAATATGTAATGAAATTATTAAAAAATAATACATGTATGCGACTTTTATCAAACATCATCAGCTCATTAAAGCTGACCAAGTTGACTCGTTTAAGAATACTGTCCCATTGGGCCTGTTTAGTAGAATTAACTCATTCGACCCGTTTAGGAGGAAAATGATAACTAAATGGACATCTGATGTAAACCTAAATTTAACTAAAATAATAATTGAAAACAGAGGAGATACGACTAAAATAGAAGCTTCAAGAATCCGAGAATCCAAAGATCGTTGACGAAAACTTACCTTGTTTGCCTCAATCCTCTTCTGCTCCATGTCCGACCACTTGTACCGCAATAACCCTATCAGACGGCCGGAAGTTATGGCCAATCGACACCAGGCAAAGATTACAATATCCACATATATGAATTGATATAAATATTATAAGTTAATGACGCATACTATCACACAAATAGATCGTTTGTCAGTTATGTTAAGGCAATAGAGTCAATGACAGTAATTGTTTCCTTTGCTCAGGTCTGCTTACTTGACGGGTGAAAGATGTCCACTCGTTTAACATGGTTATATGAAAATATATGTTTTACACGCTTTCACATCTTGAATAGAAATTGAAAATCCATATATGCCAAAAGACACATTATCTCTTCATAAGCAACATGTATTCAACGATGATGTTCTGACTAAAATGTGTAATAATACTTCAAGAAAAAAAAATACAAAAAGAAAGTAAACTACTGCTACAGAAAACTGTTAGCACTCTTCGCTTATCCAATCCTTTAGTTCATCATGCCCATAAAGTTTCCAGGATTCAAGACTTGTAACAATAAGATCCTTTTGGAAAACTCAAGGTAACTATAAAAGACAATAAAAATTAAAAGTGAAACATGAAACTCTTCTAAACCTTTTTCTTGGATAATTTCCTCTCAATGTCTCATAAGCGCCAAAATTTGCTAATCAAAATCATATCATTCACAAACTGATATCCATATCAACCTTAGCTCATTAATTTACCAACAATCAGACATCCTCTAAGGTACTAGTGCAGCAAATACAAATACAAATTGAAAAAAAAAAAACATAAAAGCAAAACTCTAATCACCTCTTTAATTGTAGATGAATAACTTCTCATAGCTATTATTTAAAACAAAGTGGCCCAAAATCTCTTGTGATAAATATAATATGAACGAAGTGGGGGACAAACCTCTGCAACAATTAAATCATCACCATAAGTCCATAACTCACGTCTGCAAGTTTGCAGCTGCTGTAGCAACAATTAAACCATCCAATTTCTTAGCTGCTAATATAATCGCCCTTCAATAATTTCACAAATGTTCATATTCACACTGCGAAAATACTCCCCGAGGCCCCAAGTAATCCATCCCTGCATCAAAAAAAAAAAAAAAAAAGAAAAAATAGGTCTTAAAATAATTGAATCAGAAATGAAAAAATAGGTCTTAAAAGAATTGAAGACCTGGGATGAAATTCACAAATAAACACAGAATATGTTCATTGAACTTATTAAGACCCTAAAATCATTAAATCCTCAATTGAAAAACCCAATTGTAAAATTGAAATTGTAATGCATATGATCCAAACGCACCTGAATAGAAATCCTCTTTAAAAAATGCCTCAAAACCCTAAACTCGAAATAGGCGTGACGGAGTGTGAACGAAAGGGATCAGAAATCTGGAGCCAATTTTTAGAAGTAGAAGAAATCATTGAGGGCTTCATCATGTAAGTTAGTGAAACGTATAAAATTTGATCAATGGAGTACCAATTGATGAATAAAAGCAACATTTGGAAAGCTAAGAAATCATCAAAATGGATAACAGAATTGCATAGAAGTTGAAAAATATATTGTCAAAGTGTTCTATAGCATTTGAATCTAAACCTTCGAATGGCCACCTAAAAAGATGAAACAATGAAACCTGCTGGACTTGTAATTGTAAATGAAGCCAATCCCAAGCCCGTGCTTGGCTTGTTTAACTTAAGAGTGCTCGAGCTTGGCTCGTTAATTATTTATTGTTCTCATCAGCCTGAAATTTTTTTTTTGATTCCATTAATATTCAATTTTATTACAATAATAAAAAGGTCATGATTTGTAAAAGTGACTTACAATGAAGAACATTTCAAAGTGCTCTCTCTGACCCACATCAGCCACATATATTATCAACTCAGCTTTTTCCTCGATAACACGATGCCTACATACAATATGAAATATTGACTGAATATTATATAGAAAGTTATATATATATATATATATATATATATATATCACTAACTAAAAATGATAAGCTTTATCTAAGAGAACTAACCATGGAGTTGCAAGATCTGTGAAGCATAGTTGCAACCTCTATCTTTCTTGACAACTATAAGAGGCTCTCTTTTCATTCAGTGTTGATTACATGAGCTCCTTCACTTTCTTTAATCAATCCCTTTTGCCTAAGAAGATCTAGGGCTCAAGAAATGTAGGGATTATAAAAGATTTCACCAGGAAAGCAATAATAATAAACATTACTAACTTATAAATTGATAAATATGCATCTATGCCTTTTTTATAATGAGAAGAGAAAAATGATACCTTTTCTTCCAAGTGGACCCCTAAAGGCTGAAAAACTTTTTGCAAAACTGTTTGACTTGTCCAACAAATTTGTGTCCAACTGTCCATGCCTTCTTGTATTGATTATACTAATTATGGGCCACAAACTTGGTTAATTCACATGGAGATTGAGTACCATCTGTTGGTCTCTCTTTTTAATTCAGCAACACCGTCAAACCGTTGTATTGAGGCCTTATAGAACATTATCAAAGTACCAACTGATTCAACATAACATCAATTGCTAAGTTTTTAAATGAGATTCTCTGGTATATAGAATATAACTCATTTGAAAACCTATAAGTAACTTAAAAAACTGAAGCCTCATAATGTTTCTTGTACATGTTATGTAATGATCAATTAAAAGAGTGTAGTGGAAACAATAATTTAACAAAGTAAGAAGCCATTACATAGGAACCATATAAGAATGAAATTTCAAAAGTGGTGCTAGAGCTTCAAAAATAAAGCTTTCAACTTTAATTTTCCAGATTTATTTATTTTCAACTCTAAGTCAGCATCACAAACTGATATGCATATGCTGGGATCCAAAGTGTGTGTAACAACCTATAGAGTTTAAAGAAAGAAGCAAATACATGCCATGAGTAACATCAAATCAAATCAAACATGATTCAAGATTCAGATTTTCGACGGAATAACAGTTGTTTAAAACCCTAAAATACGAATATATATGAATGATAACTACATTAAAGATCGAGAAGAGAACATACCTTTTGCTCAGTTGTTTTAGATTGAAATCTAGGGTTTGTGAATGGATCAGAGATAGATGAGAATCATGCGGAAACAACAACAACAATCGTGAATCAACCGGATTGAAACACAATCGGTGAATTTTATACCTGATATCTTCAGGATCTTTGCATTCACCATGATTCAGACTCTGTTGCTTGTAGAACAACGGCATTTGAAAGATCCATCATTCCATTTGAATGAATCAGTAATAATCCTTAAAGAACTGGTGTGAATTCCTTTAGGGTTTACATAGGATGATGAAGGAGGAAGAAAAGAAACTCTGATGATAATGATATTAAGGTGATGAAGAGGGAAGAAAAGGAAACCCCGATTTGATAGAAAGGAAAGAGGAAAAGTAACGCTTGAATGAATGAGAAGCGTGTGAAGAAAGGGACACAAGCATAACATATCTCTCGTTTTAGCGCTCATTCTTTTCCATTAGGGAGTATTACAATGCCACGTGGCAAGTAATGGTTTAAGCAAATGCCATGTGGCATAAGTTGGTTTTGCTTTATTAGGAGTAGTAGATTTAATTTCCACGTTTAAATTAACATGATTTCGTAAATAAAGAAAATTTAAACATATGTAAGTTTATCACTTACACATGTGTAAATTTGTTATATTTACACATGTGTAAAAATCTAATAAGAGTGATTTTGAGAGAAGAAATGAATTATTTGATGTTGTAAATTCTTTTTTTTATATTGTATTTTAATTACAACGAGTTTTGTATTTAAAAAAAAAATTGGTTTGATTGTTTTTTCTTTCGTTTTCATGGTTCTTGCAATATTTAGCATTCTCAAGATAACCCTATATATAGGATAAGGATCATGTGAGAAGTAGTAGTCTAATTTTGAAACTTGAGAAGCATTCTGTATCACACATTTCCCTAAGCAAAAAAATGCAAAAAAAATAAAAAAATGAAATTTTTTTTGAGAAACCGGAGCTTTTTCTATTAGGGTTTTTTTAGGTATTTATACATATGTGTATATTGTCAATTTTTTAACTATACATATATGTATACATGTTTAAAATTGAAAAATAAGTGTTGTAAATCTTTGATTGAGGTGAATGATTTACTTTTAACTTTAGAATTTAGCATTAGTATATACGGTTTAGCATTATGGTTTGGCTTTAGGGTTTAGCATTAGTATTTAGAGTTTAGCTTTAGGGTTTAACATTAGGGTTTAGCATTAGTATTTAGGGTTTAGCTTTAGGATTTAACATTAGGATTTTGCATTATGGTTTAGCTTTTGCGTTTAGCATTGGGGTTTATCTTTAGGGTTTAGCATTAGGGTTCAGCTTTAGCTTTAGGGTTTAGCTTTAGGGTTTAGCTTTAAGGTTTAGCATTATGGTTTAGCTCTAGGGTTTAGCATTAGGGTTTAGGGTTTAGAGAGTTTTTGTTATTGTTCAATATACACATATGTATAGTTATAAGATTGACAATATACACATATATATAGTTTAAAGATTAACAGTATACACATGTGTATAAATCCCTAAAATAACTTATAGAAAAAGCTCTGGCTTTTCTAAAAAAAATTGCATTTTTTATATTTTTTTTTCATTTTTTTGCATATGAAAAATGTGTGGTCCAGAATGCTTCTCAAGTTTCTCAAATATAGTGTATGTGTGTGTGTGTATATATATATATATAGAGAGAGAGAGAGATTGGGTACAATGAGAACCACGAACCACCTTGAGTTGTGAGAACCGTAGAAACCAATATAAGCCATTGATCAAAAGTGTTTTAATTGATGAGATTAAAAGACAATAAAGTAGTGTAATCATTGTGCTTTGATTAATGAGTTTTGTTTGTTTTTTAGTGGGATAAGGGCAAATTGGTCCTTTTACTATGGCCATCAATGATTGCTACCATTATTGATCGTTGATTTAATTAATGAGATTGTTTTTTAATAAAAAAAATTATAAACACGCAGTAAAGTCTTGGATAATTTTTTTACGTCACGGTTTTAAACTTTTTCTACACCCTGGTTTAAAACTTTTTTTACTCGCCGGTTTAAACTTTTTTACACGCGGTTTTAAACTTTTTTTACGCTTCGGTTTTAAACTTTTTTACGCGCGGTTTTAAACTTTTTTTACTCCCCGGTTTAAAACTTTTTTTACGCGTGGGTTTAAAACTTTTTTTACGCCCCGGCTTTTAAAACTTTTTTTACGACCCGGTTTTAAAACTTTTTTATGCCCCGGTTTTAAACTCTTTTTACGTGCGGTTTTAAATTTTTTTAAGCTCCGGTTTAAAACTTTTTTTACACGCGGGTTTAAACTTTTTTTACGCGCGAGTTTAAAACCTTTTTTACGCCCTGGTTTTAAACTTTTTTTACGACCCGGGTTTAAACTTTTTTATGCCTGGTTTTAAACTTTTTTACGCGCGGTTTTAAACTTTTTTACGCGCCGGTTTAAAACTTTTTTTACGCGCCGGTTTAAAACTTTTTTTACGCGCCAGTTTTAAACTTTTTTTACGCGCGGTTTTAAACTTTTTTTACGCGCCGATTTAAAACTTTTTTTGCGCGCCGGTTTAAAACTTTTTTTACGCGTCGGTTTTAAACTTTTTTTAAGCCCGTAGAGGTCCCTAATATACGTGGGAGGTTGAGTCCACTATGCGACAAAAGTACCCCCACTTGTTTTAGTAAATCTCGAGGTCGAGATTTCTTTTAAGGGAGTGAGGATGTAACACCTCATAAAATCGTGTCCAATGATGTGAAGACACGTGTCCTAAACCCTAATTATGACAAAGGTTGACTATGAAGGACTAAAGTTGTCAAACAGTGAAAAGATGTACGTGGAGGGACTAAAAGTGTCAACATGCAAAACCTATGCCTCTGAATGACCTTTTATGGTATTCGTATTCGTTATTGAGCCACACGTTGGATGTACGAAACCGTTTATGAAATAAATAAAAAGTTTTTGAAATAAAGGGGTAAAAGCGCCAACATGTTTAATTATACCTCTGAGTGACCTTTTAACGTAGCCGGAGCTTAATGGTACTTTGTCACACTCCCAAGAACACTTGAAACCTAACTGAGGGGCCAAGAGTGCAAAATATAAAAGTTATTTGAGTTATAAAGGTACAGGGATTGAACTTGTCAACATTTAAAAAAGTTTGATTTTTTGTGTTGCCTCTTGTATCATGCCAGCCCCTTCTCTATCTGGCGCGTGGCGCGACAGACCCCAAAACCCAGAAACAGCTAGACAGATGCCATCATGCAGCCTTGCTCCCCACACAAACCACCTGCACTCTTATGTCGATACCAGGAGCTTTGAAATGGTTTTTAAAACCTCCATGGACACCTGGAACAATCTTGGGAGCTCCCTAAACACTTATCCAAGATCATCCAAAAACACTATAAATAGAGCCCTTTGTTGGCCATTTTTCTTTGCACCTTTCAATTTACTCTCATCTCACTCTCTTGGAGCTTCCTGGTCATAAGGAGACTCCCCTAAGTTCAAGTTTTCGAGCTAGGACCTTTTGTAAGTGTCCATAGCCTCTGCTTTTTGGTTTTTAAGCTTTTAAAAGCCGAAAGTCAAAGTTTTCGATAAAAGGCTTTGACTTTTGGTTTAGACTTTAACGGTCCAGCCATAGTTCGAGGCGAATATGGCTACTTGATCGTAATTAGGTAGGTGATAATCCCTCAAAATAGCACCTCCTAATTACCACATTTACTTGGTCAATTGTCAGGTTAAAGTTATTAATATAAAAAGTCAAACGGGTCAGTTTTTAAAATAATTCATAACTGATAATGTAGATGTAAGAAAATGTGTTTTATCACTTTAATAACTTGGTAAATATTATTAGAACATGTGTAAACATATTCAACCCGACAATTCTAGGTTTAAGGTCGGTTCGCAACCGAAAGTCGTGAAGTTTGACTTCTGCATTAACGTTCAGTTCTGACCCGAATTAGCATATTTTCATTATGTTATAAGGTTCCTTTGTGACCATATTATGTTGTAGTATAACCCTCTGATGTGATAATACATGGTCACATAGTAATCTGAGTTATTTACAATATTACGTTAGGGGGAGTTTCATTTGAGAAGAATCTTCTTGAAAGAAGAAAAATAAATTAATCTAGACCATATATTTTTTTGATCAATGGTTGTGAAACAAGATATCATTTTGTCAACTTTTAATTAATGCTTTAATTAGTAAGGGTAGTATAGACAATTTGATGTAGAATACTAATAAATATTTTGAAAGAGTTACTCAAATCTCATTAATGCCACCATAAATTCCTCCTTCATTACTGTTAATGTGTTGGGCCTTACACCAATTTTATTAGGAGTGACAAAATTATTTAAAAGTGTTGTGTCCTACACATATTTTATTATGAGTCGCAAAATTAGTTAAAAGTGTTTGAGTCCTACACACCAAAACATCGTTTTAATGGTGTAGGAAACGTTGAATATTTATGATCATGTGCATGATTGTTTTCATTGTATAAGGTGCATAACTATTTTATAAGATAGACTCATTAAATGATTAGAGTTCATTAATTTGAATAGCAAAATTAAATGATAGACTCATTAAATGATTTGTTCAAATTACCCTTGTATCCTTTATTCTTTTTATTCTTAATTTGTAATTTGTTCTCATTTGAACTCTCCACTATTCCGTTATTATGCTTAAATGTTGACTAATAAGCCCTTTTGCTTAAAAATATGGTTTTGATTATAAATAAACATGCAAATGAAGTATTGAAGGGGTATGGTCCCAAAAACCTCACACAGGCTCATTGGACCATACCAAAACTTCACCACAGTTAACCCTCTTTAAGAGAACCTTGCGCGGCTGCGCACTGGTTCTGAAAGAGAATATGAAAAGAAAACAGTTTTTCAACATCCGCGCGCCAAAAGGAACTAATAGATTCTTGCGCGAGCCTGTATGAAGCTAGGAGTAAAACTCTGAATAACATCTCCGCGCAAATATCACCCAGACTTAAACAGAAAGTAACCACGTGGATTACAGCTGTAAGCCTTCTAGAAGGCCCTATCGTGCACAACCATTCGGTTATAACCGAATGACCACGTGGCATCATTCTGAGCTCCCCTCAAAGTCATGAAGATGGCAACAAATTGAAGGAAAATCCATACTTGCCCACTTTCCACGTGGCATCCCCCCAGCCGTTGATCTTGCCCACGATCCGTGTGCACATACATCACGTTAGTGGTTAACGGTGGAGAAAATAACCGCTCACGGAAATTACTTTCCGTTACGTCATCCGTCAACAAACTTTCCCGCCCAAACTTCGGTTATAAATAAGGATAATTCAGGTACAATTTCTCAAGTTACATTCACTTCACTTTCAATACTTCTTCTTCTTCTTCATCAAACCCTGTACTTATTCTCACGCCGGAGGGTGGTCACGGAGAGAACCCCCATTCTCCCCGTGACGAGTCTAACGGCTGTTTGTTTTGCAGTTATTGTTAGAAGAAGGAGCTCAGCTTAATCCCGAATCAAACGAGAGGACCACCCCTTTTATGCAGAACTAAACCCCTGGTTCAACTGATTCCGGTCTGTTGAACCAGTGTTTCTTCATTGGCTCCCACCGATTCTCAGTTTTCATTCTCATCTTCTCGTTTCTGTTCATTTCTCTACAACCTCTGTTTTCAATGGCAGAGATTCCGTCAAATCGACCATCAGGATCTCGTCCGATAAACTTCAATCATGATCCTCATGTTGAAGGGATTGTAGAAGAAGCCTCCGACGATAACGAGGTTCAAAACAATGACCCCGTTACTCCAGGAGCAAAACTTGAGGCCCCAATAAGTTCAATTTTACCTCTCGGGGAAACCCCAATCTTGTGGTACGTCAGATCTCAGGGGGCATTGAATGCAGTATACGCACAACTCTGTGCACAGACAGTCCCTCAGGCAACTCAATCTCGGAGGTCTGCATCTCATGTTCGAGCACCATCACAAGTACATATAGATGAAACAGAAGTTTACTCCTGATCCCCTACCAGGTATGAATCTACCCACTCCGAGACTCACCGAAGGGATTATCGTGATGAACCATATTCCCATAAAAGACAGTCAGTCCATTCTCGGTTGGGCCCGCGTTCATACCAAAAGCGGGACACTCAGACCGACGAAAATGACAAAACATATCACGAAGGAGATAACACAAGTGTGTTCAGCCTGCTGCAACGGGACCATAAAAATTATAAACCCCGCGCGGTTTATAACCCGGATGTAGAGCATGATTATAACCTAGTCTACCGCCCGACAAAAGCAGCGGAGAACTCAAAATTTGTCAGTGAAATTGCGTTAGCTCCTCTCGAAAGGGCAAAACTACCATCTAACGTCGGAAAATTCAATGGGATGTCAGATCCAGATGATCATCTCCATGTGTTTACCAGTGAAGGCCTGGTAGGAGGTTGGACGTTGCCTATGTGGTGCCACCTATTCGTCCAGACCTTGACAGGTGCGGCACGATTGTGGTTCGATAATTTACCGGTTGGGAAGCTAACGTCATGGGTAGATCTAAAAGAAAAGTTCCTGGTTCACTTTAGCCAACAACGAAGATCTATCAGAGACACCGCTGATGTGATAAATATTTGGAGGTGTGATGATGAAAGTCTGGAGGACTTCATAACGTGTTACAACAAGGAAGTACTAGAGATTGGTAATGTCCATGAACATCAGATACGAGCATAATTCAAATATGCGGTGCGCTGTAACGACATGATCAAGGTTCTGTCAGGAACAGAAGGTTTACCCAAAAGCTGGGAGAAACTAATGGCTACAGCAAAGGTTTACGCGCAAACCGAGCGTAACTTAAGCTCTAACAGGCCTCCGCCACCACACAATCGTCCACATGATATGAGTGGTAGCAGCGGGAAGAAATTCAAGAAGAATTGGCGTGACTAAACCTCCGGAACACACTCGTCTAAAGAGGCTCGGGCAACCATAAACAAGCTCGCAGCGCAGAGAGAAGCAAAGCAAGAGAATAGAGAATGACAATGGACCCCCTTCACGAAGACTCCGGCGGAGGTGCTCAGTACAGAGGACTATCAATTTAAAACTCCTCCGCCAATGAAAAACAAGAAAGGTCAAGATCCAAATCAATATTGTGACTATCACAAGGACAACGGCCACACTACCAACAACTGTATAAGCCTCCGCACCGAAATCGAGAAGGCATTGAAAAGTGGCGAGCTCACCCACTTACTTCAGAATGTGCAGAAGGATATTAAACAGATTACTCGTGCAGATGAAGGCCCTAGTAAGAAAGCTAAAACTTAAGCGGCGCAAGCGCAACAAGCATACAATAGCTTCTGCTCATGATTGGTTAGGCTCTTCAACTTACCAAATCACGGCATAGAACTATTAGTATGAATAAATTAAGTTCCAATTTAATTATCCTAAGCCAACAACTTTGTAATCACGGCATCTGAGCCTTATCCTTTATCAATGCAAAGTTTGTTCTATTATTCCTATGTTTGTTACAAAGTGCATGCAATTCCTTTTGGTAAGCGCAAAAACATTATGGTAACCTTAACACAAGTCTCATGAACGGTCTGTGATCACACGCATCGCATAAAGGCCCAGCCTTACGTTCACACATGAGCTTTATACCACCTTTATTCGCCTTACCTAATCAAAGAAATTGTACTCATGCAAAATATTGTAATTCAAACACATATACCAGTTACTGGCGCACCATGCACCTTAACAAAAAATCATGTACATACACGGCAGTGTATAAGTGAAATTACTTGCGCCATAGTGCATTAACAAAAAAGGATCCACATCCCAAACCTAAGTTAACTATCCATTGTTTATACAACCACAAAACAAAGAAAACCTAAGTGAGGTCTTCGTCTTCATCCTCCTCTCTGTCTGGGAAAACCTCCCTCAGCTGCGTCACGAAGTCTTCAGACTGTAGCGCAACAGTAACAAGATCCATGACAGGAAGCTGTAAAGTACTAAATTGAGACTTTGCAGCAGCAAGAGCAGCTTCAGTATCAGCATCATGCGTAGCACATCTACTGGTATCCCAGTCAACTTTTAAGGCGCTAACAACATGCTGGGAAAATTCCGAGTACCCTTGGGCATACCCATCATTACGCGAAGCAACCAGTAGGTACGCAACCGTTTTATCTAGTTCTTCGGAATTAAGAACAGAGTCGGCAATCTGCACCATAAAATAAGTAAGAGGGCGTGTTATCATCACCAAACATTGTCAAAAGTAAATACACTTACGCTTATGATCCCGCGATCTTTCAACCATAGCATATCATTCTTCAACGGTTCAATCTGACTCTCCGCCGTCACCCGAGCAGTCTCTGAATTCTCCAACTTTTCCTCATTATCAGCAAGACAGCGAGAAGTCTCGGCTTTTTCAACCCGTTCAAGCTCCAAATCTTTTTTAACAGATTCAACTTCCGCCTTAAATTGTTCCTGCTCAGATAATAAAGAAGTAAGTTCTTCTATCTCCTTATCTCTAAGGGCAAGAGTAGCGCAAGTCTGTACCTCTCTCTGTTCACTCCTTTCCCGGTGAGAACGGGCTTCATCACGAGCTGCTTCAGCATCAGCTTTCTCTTGCTTCAACTTTTCAATTTCCACAACTTGTTTTTTCAATCTCTCAACTTCAGCCTTGAGATTATTAATGATATTGCGGAGACCTATCTTCTGATTATTGTCTTTCTCACAAATCTCTCTCCAATTTTTGCGCTCCTTAGAAAGGAGAGCAACCTCAGCCTCTGCTTTTCTTTTCCAACCAGCCACAGACCATTCTTCAGTTTTTTGGTCATTCTCAAACTTGGCCCGCTCAGCTTCCAACTTAGCCCTCAAAAGGGTAGCTCGGACCTCATCCTCAGCAGCTTTCTTCTTGGACGTCTCAAAAGCAGCCCATTCCTTGTGCATACTACGCCACTCACGCACTATACGATGTGTAGTGGACGTATAAGTAGCAGCTTCTTCAAGGTAAGGATGATAAGTCTGCTCATGAGGACGCCCTTCTTGAAACTTAATCTTCCCAAGGAGGAAAGGTTCCCTGTAACCAATCACGGCACACATGCCAATCAGAAAAAGTATCACCCTTTTTCAACTTCCACACCGGCGCATGAACCTCATCCGCCTGTTTCTCCGAATAACATCTATAATAATAATCCCCCAGAATTTCATCCGGGCGGATAGGAGAATTTTCATCAACTTGAGCAAAAGAACCCTGGTCTCCATCAGGATTTTTCTCAATATTCTCAGACATAGAAGCAAAAGCCACAGTAGGAGAAATTGCTACAGGGTTTCCTTGAGCATAATTTCCTTTCTTCGGGTCAGGCGCCACACCTTCAGGAGACTTAGGATGGGCGGCACCAACATCTGCAGCCAGATCCACAAACTTCTCCGACTCTATCTCAACAAGTTTTTCCATCTCAGGATTTTCCGCCTCAGTAATCTTCTCCACCTCATCTTCAGCAGCTTTAGAACTTTCCAGCTGTTCGCTGCTCGGCGAGCAAGGGGGTGAAGGCGGGAAGTCCTCATTAACTATGGATGATAGCTCCGCATGAACAGGAGAAACTGGTTTTTCTACAAAAACAAAATACATATTGTAAACATACAAGGCGCGTAAAAAACAAACACAGAAGATGCTCACCTGGAGGAGGTTTCGCAATAAAAGCATCAAGTTTGCCCCTTCTGGTAAGGCTTCTCTTCTGAAATTTCTTAGCAGGCTGCCCCTCAGCCTCAACTTCAGCTTGTTTTCTCTTCCCCGTCTTCGTCTTCAACAAGGACTCTGGACTCGACTCTAAGTCAATTGGGTCCTCAGGATTCGAGGCAGGGATGTCAGCAATATCCCGAGGTTCCGCTTTCGGTTTTCTCACAACTACAGGCGTAAGACCTTCCAACGAATCAAACACCACTACATAGTCACACCAGGAGTCAGAGGAACGGCACGTACCTTTCTTCTCTACGTGAGCATTCTTGCCTTTTGATGATTGGGCTTTCACCGTGTCATTATTTCTCGGTGCAACAGTAACAGTCGGCGCACGTTTTTTCTTCTCAGGGCCTATGCCCAGATTAGCCAGCTCACCTACTAAAAAGAAAAATATTGCAATATTACCCCCAGGCACAAAGACAACAAAGAGTAATATTGCAATATCAACCAAAACTCACCAGCACCAGTTGGGGGTTGTGTGGCCAGATCGTCATCTCGCGGTAGAGCAAAATTCTTAACTATCCGCAGGTACCAAAGTTCTTCATCAGCCTTTTTTGGTATGGTAGCCATTCTTCCACCATCTCTCTTATACGCAACAACATATAAAGAGACAACTACAAAAGGAAACCATGAGCAGTCAAAAAAAAAAAAAAAAAAAAGAGGGGAAAAAAGATCCAGAATCTTACTGCTATCACCCTCCATATACACCGGCTTGTCTTCTTGCTCCATCCGCCAGAACAGACTCATACCGGCAGCAACTAGGGCTTTTTTCGGAAGCTCAATCGAGAGAACATCCTTTAAATCCTGGTACCAATTTTCCAAAAAGAGGAGTCTGTATAGTTTCTATTTCAAAATCCTCCTTACCCCTCAAGGTCATCTTCATCGGAATCACACCAGCCTTAATATAAAAGAATTTAGGTTTCCAGTCATGAAAAGATTTCGGAAGATGCAACAAAATCTTCTTTGCCGAAACACGTTGGATAAAGGAGTAAAATCCTTGTGAACAATGCATTTGGTGAAACACTCGGAAGCGGTTAACCGTCGGCTCGATTTGCATCGACCGACAAACGAATTCGAAATGGCGAACCCGAACCATTCCGATGGGATGCATCTGAGAAACATGGAATTTATAATACGAAAGGATTTCAAGAAATTTTTTTTGTTACAGGCAATCGAAAATTACCTGCAGAGAAGAAATCCCAAAAAAGGGTAATATATCCGGCAGGAGCGTCTGCCGCCGTCTGACCTTCGTCAGGATACCGAGCATCCCAACTAGGGAGGAACTTGAAATTCTGAACCATGCCATTGAATGTCTCTCGAGGCCACTTCAAAGGTGGAAGACCGGCAGACATCTCTTTAGAAGAGTCTTCGTGACGTTCTCCGGTTGACATAAAGGGGGAAATTACAGATTCCTTCAAGAAAGTAACGAGGAAGATGAAGAAGAATCAGAAAATAGTGCTATAAGAAAATAAAGCACCAAAGAAGATTTATATACCCACCGCCATCAATTACCTAGAAAACCACAACAACACCCTTTTCGGAAAAACACGGTTATCTAAGCGTCATGAGCGAGTGGGAAAAACCAAAGACGCGAGTTCACGCGCCCGTGTAAGCCACAATTGATGACGTACAACTGACAAGTGATAGCCTGTCACCTAAAACTGTCACACGTCAACAGTTGTCACTGTACCTTTCACCTGCCAAGAAGTTAAGATTTTCAAAATTGAAATCATGAGCAAAAAGAGTCTTCTTCAGGAAGATTCTCCGTATTTCGCGCCAAAAAATCACCCATCTCTTATAAGTTCAGTACTCCACTTATTTACATAAGAGCAACACTAGACTGGGGGGACTTGAAGGGGTATGGTCCCAAAAACCTCACACAGGCTCATTGGACCATACCAAAACTTCACCATAGTTAATCCTCTTTAAGAGAACCTTGCGCGGCTGCGCACTGGTTCTGAAAGAGAATATGAAAAGAAAACAGTTTTTCAACATCCGCCCGCCAAAAGGAACTAATAGATTCTTGCGCGAGCCTGTATGAAGTTAGGAGTAAAACTCTGAATAACATCTCCGCGCAAATATCACCCAGACTTAAACAGAAAGTGACCACGTGGATTACAGCTGTAAGCCTTCTAGAAGGCCCTATCGTGCACAACCATTCGGTTATAACCGAATGACCACGTGGCATCATTCTGAGCTCCCCTCAAAGTCATGAAGATGGCAACAAATTGAAGGAAAATCCATACTTGCCCACTTTCCACGTGGCATCTCCCCAGCCGTTTATCATGCCCATGATCCGTGTGCACATACATCACGTTAGTGCTTAACGGTGGAGAAAATAACCGCTCACGGAAATTACTTTCCGTTACGTCATCCGTCAACAAACTTTCCCACCCAATCTTCGGTTATAAATAAGGATAATTCAGGTACAATTTCAATAGTTACATTCACTTCACTTTCAATACTTCTTCTTCTTCTTCTTCATCAAACCCTATACTTATTCTCACGCCGGAGGGTGGTCACGGAGAGAACCCCCATTCTCCCCGTGACGAGTCTAACGGCTGTTTGTTTTGCATTTATTTTTAGAAGAAGGAGCTTAGCTTAATCCCGAATCAAACGAGAGGACCACCCCTTTTATGCAGAACTAAACCCCTGGTTCAACTGATTCCGGTCTGTTGAACCAGTGTTTCTTCATTGGCTCCCACTGATTCTCAGTTTTCATTCTCATCTTCTCGTTTCGGTTCATTTCTCTACAACCTCTGTTTTTAATGGCAGAGATTCCGTCAAATCGACCATCAGGATCTCGTCTGATAAACTTCAATCATGATCCTCATGTTGAAGGGATTGTAGAAGAAGCCTCCGACGATAACGAGGTTCCAAACAATGACCCCATTACTCCAGGCGCACAACTTGAGGCCCCAATAAGTTCAATTTTACCTCCCAGGGAAACCCCAATCTTGTGGTACGTCAGATCTCAGGGGGCATTGAATGCAGTATACGCACAACTCTGTGCACAGACTGTCCCTCAGGCAACTCAATCTCGGAGGTATGCATCTCATGTTCGAGCACCATCACAAGTACATATAGATGAAATAGAAGTTTACTCCAGATCCCCTACCAGGTATGAATCTACCCACTCCGAGACTCACCGAAGGGATTATCGTGATGAACCATATTCCCATAAAAGACAGCCAGTCCATTCTCGGTTGGGCCCGCGTTCATACCAAAAGCGGGACACTCAGACCGACGAAAATGACAAAACATATCACGAAGGAGATAACAAAAGTGTGTTCAGCCTGCTGCAACGGGACCATAAAAATTATAAACCCCGCGTGGTTTATAACCCGGATGCAGAGCATGATTACAACCTAGTCTACCGCCCGACAAAAGCAGCGGAGAACTCAAAATTTGTCAGTGAAATTGCGTTAGCTCCTCTCGAAAGGGCAAAACTACCATCTAACTTCGGAAAATTCAATGGGATGTCAGATCCAGATGATCATCTCCGTGTGTTTACCAGTGAAGGCCTGGTAGGAGGTTGGACGTTGCCTATGTGGTGCCACCTATTCGTCCAGACCTTGACAGGTGCGGCATGATTGTGGTTCGATAATTTACCGGTTGGGAAGCTAACGTCATGGGTAGATCTAAAAGAAAAGTTCCTGGTTCACTTTAGCCAACAACGAAGATCTATCAGAGACACCGCTGATGTGATGAATATTTGGAGGTGTGATGATGAAAGTCTGGAGGACTTCATAACGCGTTACAACAAGGAAGTACTAGAGATTGGTGATGTCCATGAACATCTGATACGAGCATAATTCAAATATGCGGTGCGCTGTGACGACATGATCAAGGTTCTGTCATGAACAGAAGGTTTACCCGAAAGCTGGGAGAAACTAATGGCTGCAGCAAAGGTTTACGCGTAAACCGAGCGTAACTTAAGCTCTAACAGGCCTCCGCCACCACACAATCGTCCACATGATATGAGTGGTAGCAGCGGGAAGAAATTCAAGAAGAATTGGCGCGACTAAACCTCCGGAACACACTCGTCTGAAGACGCTCGGGCAACCATAAACAAGCTCGCAGTGCAGAGAGAAGCAAAGCAAGAGAATAGAGAATGACAATGGACCCCCCTCACGAAGTCTCCGGCGGAGGTGCTCAGTACAGAGGACTATCAATTTAAAACTCCTCCGCCAATGAAAAACAAGAAAGGTCAAGATCCAAATCAATATTGTGACTATCACAAGGACAACGGCCACACTACCAACAACTGTATAAGCCTCCGCACCGAAATCGAGAAGGCATTGAAAAGTGGCGAGCTCACCCACTTACTTCAGAATGTGCGGAAGGATATTAAACAGATTACTCGTGGAGATGAAGGCCCGAGTAAGAAAGCTAAAACTTAAGCGGCGCAAGCACAACAAGCATACAATAGCTTCTGCTCATGGTTGGTTAGGCTCTTCAACTTACCAAATCACGGCATAGAACTATTAGTATGAGTAAATTAAATTCCAATTTAATTATCCTAAGCCAACAACTTTGTAATCACGGCCTCTGAGCCTTATCCTTTATCAATGCAAAGTTTGTTCTATTATTCCTATGTTTGTTACAAAGTGCATGCAATTCCTTTTGGTAAGCGCAAAAACATTATGGTAACCTTAACACAAGTCTCATGAACGGTCTGTGATCACACGCATCGCATAAAGGCCCAGCCTTACGTTCACACATGAGCTTTATACCTCCTTTATTCGCCTTACCTAATCAAAGAAATTATACTCATGCAAAATATTGTAATTCAAACACATATACCAGTTACTGGCGCACCATGCACCTTAACAAAAAATCATGTACATACACGGCAGTGTATAAGTGAAATTACTTGCGCCATAGCGCATTAACAAAAAAAGATCCACATCCCAAACCTAAGTTAACTATCCATTGTTTATACAACCATAAAACAAAGAAAACCTAAGTGAGGTCTTCGTCTTCATCCTCCTCTCTGTCTGGGAAAACCTCCCTCAGCTGCGTCACGAAGTCTTCAGACTGTAGCGCAACAGTAACAAGATCCATGACAGGAAGCTGTAAAGTACTAAATTGAGACTTTGCAGCAGCAAGAGCAGCTTCAGTATCAGCATCATTCGTAGCACATCTACTGGTATCCCAGTCAACTTTTAAGGCGCTAACAACATGCTGGGAAAATTCCGAGTACCCTTGGGCATACCCATTATTACGCGCAGCAACCAGCAGGTGCGCAACCGTTTTATCTAGTTCTTCGGAATTAAGAACAGAGTCAGCAATCTGCACCATAAAATAAGTAAGAGGGCGTGTTATCATCACCAAACATTGTCAAAAGTAAATACACTTACGCTTATGATCCCGCGATCTTTCAACCATAGCATATCATTCTTCAGCGGTTCAATCTGACTCTCCACCGTTACCCGAGCAGTCTCTGAACTCTCCAACTTTTCCTCAGTATCAGCAAGACGGCGAGAAGTCTTGGCTTTTTCAACCCGTTCAAGCTCCAAATCTTTTTTAACAGATTCAACTTCCGCCTTAAATTGTTCCTGCTCAGATAATAAAGAAGTAAGTTCTTCTATCTCCTTATCTCTAAGGGCAAGAGTAGCGCAAGTCTATACCTCTCTCTGTTCACTCCTTTCCCGGTGAGAACGGGCTTCATCACGAGCTGCTTCAGCATCAGCTTTCTCTTGCTTCAACTTTTCAATATCCACATCTTGTTTTTTCAATCTCTTAACTTCAGCCTTGAGATTATTAATGATATTGCGGAGACCTATCTTCTGATTATTGTCTTTCTCACAAATCTCTCTCCAATTTTTGCGCTCCTTAGAAAGGAGAGCAACCTCAGCCTCTGCTTTTCTTTTCCAACCAGCCACAGACCATTCTTCACTTTTTTGGTCGTTCTCAAACTTAGCCCGCTCAGCTTCCAACTTAGCCCTCAAAAGGGTAGCTCGGACCTCATCCTCAGCAGCTTTCTTCTTGGACGTCTCAAAAGCAGCCCATTTCTTGTGCATACTACGCCACTCACGCACTATACGATGTGTAGTGGACGTATAAGTAGCAGCTTCTTCAAGGTAAGGATGATAAGTCTGCTCATGAGGACGCCCTTCTTGAAACTTAATCTCCCTAGGAGGAAAGGTTCCCTGCAACCAATCACGACACACATGCCAATCAGAAAAAGTATCACCCTTTTTCAACTTCCACACCGGCGCATGAACCTCATCGGCCTGTTTCTCCGAATAACATCTATAATAATAATCCCCCGGAGTTTCATCCGGGTGGATAGGAGAATTTTCATCAACTTGAGCAAAAGAACCCTGGTCTCCATCCGGATTCTTCTCAATATTCTCAGACATAGAAGCAAAAGCCACAGTAGGAGAAATTGCTACAGGGTTTCCTTGAGCATAATTTCCTTTCTTCGAGTCGCGCGCCACACCTTCAGGAGACTTAGGATGGGCAGCACCAACATCTGCAGCCAGATCCACAAACTTCTCCGACTCTATCTCAACAAGTTTTTCCATCTCAGGATTTTCTGCCTCAGTAATCTTCTCCACCTCATCTTCAGCAGCTTTAGAACTTTCCAGCTGTTCGCTGCTCGGCGAGCGAGGGGTTGAAGGCGGGAAGTCCTCATTAACTATGGATGATAGCTCCGCATGAACAGGAGAAACTGGTTTTTCTACAAAAACAAAATACATACTGTAAACATACAAGGCGCGTAAAAAACAAACACAGAAGATGCTCACCTGGAGGAGGTTTCGCAATAAAAGCATCAAGTTTGCCCCTTCTGGTAAGCCTTCTCTTCTGAACTTTCTTAGCAGGCTGCCCCTCAGCCTCAACTTCAGCTTATTTTCTCTTCCCCGCCTTCGTCTTCAATAAGGGCTCTGGACTCGACTCTAAGTCAATTGGGTCCTCAGGATTCGAGGCAGGGATGTCAGCAATATCCCGAGGTTCCGCTTTCGGTTTTCTCACAACTACAGGCGTAAGACCTTCCAACGAATCAGACACCACTACATAGTCACACCAGGAGTCAGAGGAACGGCACGTACCTTTCTTCTCTACGTGAGCATTCTTGGCTTTTGATGATTGGGCTTTCACCGTGTCATTATTTATCGGTGCAACAGTAACAGCCGGCGCACGTTTTTTCTTCTCAGGGCCTATGCCCAGATTAGCCAGCTCACCTACTAAAAAGAAAAATATTGCAATATTACCCCCAGGCACAAAGACAACAAAGAGTAATATTGCAATATCAACCAAAACTCACCAGCACCAGTTGGGGGTTGTGTGGCCAGATCGTCATCTCGCGGCAGAGCAAAATTCTTAACTATCCGCAAGTACCAAAGTTCTTCATCAGCCTTTTTTGGTATGGTAGCCATTCTTCCACCATCTCTCTTATACGCAACAACATATAAAGAGACAACTACAAAAGGAAACCAGGAGCAGTCAAAAAAAAAAAAAAAAAAGAGGGGAAAAAAGATCCAGAATCTTACTGCTATCACCCTCCATATACACCGGCTTGTCTTCTCGCTCCATCCGCCAGAACAGACTCATACCGGCAGCAACTAGGGCTTTTTCCGGAAGCTCAATCGAGAGAACATCCTTTAAATCCTGGTACCAATTTTCCAAAAAGAGGAGTCTGTATAGTTTCTATTACAAAATCCTCCTTACCCCTGAAGGTCATCTTCATCGGAATCACACCGGCCTTAATATAAAAGAATTTAGGTTTCCAGTCATGAAAAGATTTCGGAAGATGCAACAAAATCTTCTTTGCCGAAACACGTTGGATAAAGGAGTAAAATCCTTGTGAACAATGCATTTGGTGAAACACTCGGAAGCGGTTAACCGTCGGCTCGATTTGCATCGACCGACAAACGAATTCAAAATGGCGAACCCGAACCATTCCGATGGGATGCATCTGAGAAACATGGAATTTATAATACGAAAGGATTTCAAGAAAAAATTTTGTTACAGGCAATCGGAAATTACCTGCAGAGAAGAAATCCCAAAAAAGGGTAATATATCCGGCAGGAGCGTCTGCCGCCGTCTGACCTTCGTCAGGATACCGAGCATCCCAACTAGGGGGGAACTTGAAATTCTGAACCATGCCATTGAATGTCTCTCGAGGCCACTTCAAAGGTGGAAGACCGGCAGACATCTCTTCAGAAGAGTCTTCGTGACGTTCTCCGGTTGACATAAAGGGGGAAATTACAGATTCGTTCAAGAAAGTAACGAGGAAGACGAAGAAGAATCAGAAAATAGTGCTATAAGAAAATAAAGCACCAAAGAAGATTTATATACCCACCGCCATCAATTACCTAGAAAACCGCAACAACACCCTTTTCGGAAAAACACGGTTATCTAAGCGTCAGGAGCGAGTATGAAAAACCAAAGACGCGAGTTCACGCGCCCGTGTAAGCCACGATTGATGACGTACAACTGACAAGTGACAGCCTGTCACCTAAAACTGTCACACGTCAACAGTTGTCACTGTACCTTTCACCTGCCAAGAAGTTAAGATTTTCAAAATTGAAATCATGAGCAAAAAGAGTGTTCTTCAGGAAGATTCTCCGTATTTCGCGCCAAAAAATCACCCATCTCTTATAAGTTCAGTACTCCACTTATTTGCATAAGAGCAACACTAGACTGGGGGGACTTGAAGGTGTATGGTCCCAAAAACCTCACACAGGCTCATTGGACCATACCAAAACTTCACCACAGTTAACCCTCTTTAAGAGAACCTTGCGCGGCTGAGCACTGGTTCTGAAAGAGAATATGAAAAGAAAACAGTTTTTCAACATCCGCGCGCCAAAAGGAACTAATAGATTCTTGCGCGAGCCTGTATGAAGTTAGGAGTAAAACTCTGAATAACATCTCCGCACAAATATCACCCAGACTTAAACAGAAAGTGACCTTTCTGTTACAACAGAATTAGCATGAGGTAAAACCACACAGGATTACAGTTGTAAGCCTTCTAGAAGGCCCTATCGTGCACAACCATTCAGTTATAACCGAATGACCACATGGCATCATCCTGAGCTCCCCTCAAAGTCATGAAGATGGCAACAAATCGAAGGAAAATCCATACTTGCCCACTTTCCACGTGGCATCTCCCCAGCCGTTGATCATGCCCACGATCCGTGTGCACATACATCACGTTAGTGGTTAACGGTGGAGAAAATAACCGCTCACGGAAATTACTTTCCGTTACGTCCTCCGTCAACAAACTTTCCCGCCCAAACTTCGGTTATAAATAAGGATAATTCAGGTACAATTTCTCAAGTTACATTCACATCACTTTCAATACTTCTTCTTCTTCTTCTTCTTCATCAAACCCTGTACTTATTCTCACGCCGGAGGGTGGTCACGGAGAGAACCCACATTCTCCCCGTGACGAGTCTAACGGCTGTTTGTTTTGCAGTTATTGTTAGAAGAAGGAGCTCAGCTTAATCCCGAATCAAACGAGAGTAACCACCCCTTTTATGCAGAACTAAACCCCTGGTTCAACTGATTCCGGTCTGTTGAACCAGTGTTTCTTCAAGTATGTACTGATTAGTAAACATATTTAGCGTATATTAATGCTAACATTCTGGTCATAAACTGAGTTTGCATAACTTATCGTAAATTAAGCTTTTAAAAGGACTAAAATGCCCCTTTTCATATAAAATGAGTTTTAAACAAATTATTCTATATAACAATTCAAGTAGCATCATAGCTACAGTAATTAATTTACCCTTCATTTGTTACTTAACTACAAAACTGCCACTTCTTTACTTATTTGATTTGAAACTTAATTGAATTGAATTGAATATGCTACTTCTTTCTTTACTTTTACACAGATGGGTAGTGAAGTTTCATGGGTATTTATCACTTTTAAATATTAAATAATTTTTTATATTTATAAAAAGTAATATTAGTTAGTTAAATAATTGGTATTTGTCTCTTTTAAAACTATATCTTTGATCCAACAGTATAATCAATCGTGTTGGTATACATTTAGTTTGTTTACATTTTACGATGGGTCGTGGTATAAGTTCACGTTTGTCTTTACCTGTGTTTGACGTCATGTGACAACATAAATTAACATTGTTGCTTTACATTTTTTGTCGATATTAGTCACCGTTTGCTTGCAACCTTGCACGGTTTTACGACTCATGCCCCGCAACGCGGAGGGATAAACGCTAGTTTTTAACATAAAACTCATTGCATACTGATGTGATATCATATTTGGAATTATTTGGGATATTTAGTCAGATTATATTCTGAGTTTAACTTAGAGTTCTTGTTAAATTTGCTTAAATGATGATAATACCCTTTTTGCACTTAAAATAGGTTTTAAATATGACATGCTTGCAAAACCCTTTTTGCTACTGATATGTTATGACAAATAAAATATTTTGACTATTCAAAGCTGGTCATAACCTTAGGATTTCTTAAACATCGAAATTATCGTTATTTAACGACTTTTACGCTATTAAGGTGCATAGTATGGTTTTAAACCATACTTAGCACCCAAGATTTGTTACCTACTGATTTTATAAACCATTTTAAATATTTTTACTGTAGGTAAAAGTCATGAACTCAGAATTCCAAATAGGTCCTTAAAACTGTATGTGAAATGATCAAAATGCCCCTACGGTGCATTGTTTGGCCATAAATCATAAACCACACATATATTTTATATCCTACTGATATTATATCATAAATTAAATATTTTTACAGAATGTTTATGACCAAAACTTCAGTTTACTTGCAAGCTCCTTTTATAAGTCATGAAATGACCAAAATGCCCTTACGGGGCTTAATTCGGTTTTAAAACCTTTATGGGGATACATGTTGATATATTAATGATATCATAACATATTTTAAGCATAATAACATATGGAACTTGTATATGACTCATCCGGTTACCCGTTATTGCAAATACGCGTTCGGTTCGACTTATGTGACTAGTTTGCATAAATTAACCGAAATGGGTTTAACCTTATCATTTAAACTTCAAATTCCAGAATGTATTTTGTTTACCAACATTATACAAGTCTTCATACTTGTTGGGTCAAAATTTCATTCCATTCCGGTCATCGCTTAATTTAGCAATCGTACCGTATTTTGTTCTTTAGGCTAGGCGGTCTAAGTCTACGACTTAAATAAGACCTGTTAGTAATCTAATTAGTTAATAATACCATCATTCCAAACTAGGAGCCCCGGTAAAAGCTATCTACACGAATCTAAGTGATTTATACGGACGAGTTGTTAATTCTTGCTTAGAAACCAAATTTTAACTTAGGTAAATACTTTTAGCTTATTTTCCCTTATACGGGCTTGGGATACGGTAAATTATTACCGCTTGATCGGGTATGGGATCACTTAGCCGGATTGGTTAACAAATCTGCATAACCCGTTTTAACCTGTTTTGTTTGATAACTTAAACATTGGGGGTTAACACGACGGTGTCCTGGATATCTTCGGCTCATTTAATTGCAAGTGGCCATGACTTATGCACGGGGTGTAGGCATACACCTGACAGATGCAAAATGCTAAATATATTTTTTTACCCACAAGGTTGGGGATAACTCCTTTGTGTGTTTATAAAAGTAGTGTTTCTTTTAATCATGTCTCGGTTTCTATACTGGGCCCCATATGTATTGATAAACATGTAAAACTGTGTACAATTTTAAACTTTTAATTGTCCTAAGTTATAAAAGAATTTTTCATGCTTTGTGCACCTAAACCAATTTTTGAAACATTTTCAAATGTGTTAGTTAATTGTATTTACCAGTATGAACTGACGTATTTTCAAAAGACAAAATGACAGGTACTAAACGCAATAGGGCGGGAGCTGCTTGGTGTCAAATAAAGGATCTTGCAAATCCTTAGGATGCCTTTATGTCTGTTAAACATAGTTTTGTACATTTATTAGATCCGCCCGTGGATCCGTTTCTACAACCGTCTGTATAATTATTATTTTGAACTTTGAACATTCGGTCTGTAATAGTAATTTTAGTCCAAGCCTTCCGCTGTGATATATATGTGTTTAATTGTCTATGATGATATCAACTACGTCACGATACTCCTCACCGGATTATGTGGAAATATCGGGGTGTGACACCAAACATCTTTTACGCCTCGACCCCGACCCCAAATCACGACTCATAGATGTCTCAGATAAGTTGATACTTATCGTCATCGACTGAATAATATAAAAACCAACAACAAAAATCAAAACTATGTGTGGATCTTGAAAAAAAAAAACAGGGTTTGGCTCAAAAGTTTCTGGAAAATCATGGCTGCAAAAGTGGGGTTGTGGTTCATCATAGATGTCTCAGATAAGTTGATACTTATCGTCATCGACTGAATAATATAAAAACCAACAACAAAAATCAAAACTATGTGTGGATCTTGAAAAAAAAAAAACAGGGTTTGGCTCAAAAGTTTCCGGAAAATCATGGCTGCAAAAGTGGGGTTGTGGTTCATCAATTGTCGGAAAAAAATTTGTTTTGAACTATCACTGCCAACTCAACCCATATCTTTATTTTCAACACAACAGATCAAAACACAAAAACAAAGATCATAACACAGTTTCAAAAAATAATAACCAAAGAGTTGTAATTGAAGTCTCAGCCATAGAAAAAATGCAGACAAACCAAAAAGTACAGCCAAATTCAACCCCCTATTCCTTCAAAACCTTAAGAACCATCAAAACTTTTGGCATATATTTCACCATAGATCCTTTAGCCTGCTCCAAAACCCACAAAATTCCCACCATTTAAAACCCATTCTGCATCCAAAACCACCCTGCATCCAAAACCACCCTGCATCCCAAACACACAACAAACAGCCCCTAAAAATCAAAACTTTTTTAACCAAAGATTTCCACAAAATTATAACAGAAGGTATAAACTCATGTAAACTCAGCCCGTATCTTTATTTCAACACAACAGATCAATAACAAAAACAAAGAACAAAAACATAGTTTCAATTAATAAAAAACCATAGAATGGCAAATTACCGATGATATAAAAAATCGGCACCACCGGTATCACCGAGATGGAACAAAAGACCACCGGCACCACCGGGATCACCGCCACCAAATCCCGGAACCACCGGGGCCACCGGCACCACCGTCGGGTCTTACAAGTTACTAGAAATGTGCACTTTGACCCCTTAGCTTTTCAAACATTACATTAACAACCTGAGTATCAAACCAGTGAGATCACAAATTAGGGCACCTAACTCATCCTCTTCAATAGGGACGGAGAATACGACGGCGACGATGAAGATCGGCGACCAACCGGAAAGCACACCACCCACGACTCCATCCACAAACAACCGAAAACATCTCAACGGAGAACCTTACAACTTCCGCCACCAACCCCCAGGTCACCACCACCAAAACCGTCGCCCCCACCTCTGCCCCCACCACTACCAGCACCATCGCCCACCTCTACCCCACACAACCACCATCGCCGATCTAATAAACATCTGATTTTCGGTGGCTCACCGTGTCACCACCGTCATCGTCGGACGGCTGAGCTGTCGCCTTCCTTCTTTGCTCGAGCCAAACTACCTGACATCACTCCATCACGACAGCCCCACGTCCCCTTAATAATCGATTTCTCACGCGTTGCAACCTCTGTTGCGCCACTTCAGACCACCACTGCACCAGCCCTACCGCACTTCCCCTACACCACCACAATCTTCAATCGATTGATCTAAGCAAACACACTAAAACCCCACCTTTTCTGATCGTCGACTATGGTGGTTTTGAAACCCCACCTTTTTTTTTGATCTAATCGACGGTGGTTCTAGAAACAAAGAGCATGGGGAGGCGGGTTTCAGGTGAAGGGTGGTGGCAGATTTAATTCAAGAGGGGTGTATGGTGGTGATCATCGGTGGCACTCTTGAAGATGAAGATGGAGATGGGATTTGGGAGTGAGAGGGTGGGAGTAGGTGGATGAGTAGTAAAAGTAAAGAGAGAGAAACAGATCTGACTTGTGATGGAGAGAGAGAATAGATCTATTAAATGCGTATGTCAGTTGGGTTAAGTTACAAAAATACCCCTCAAATACATTCATATGTTTAATGAGGTGGCCACTTTTGATTGGTTAATATTGGTTCTCGCAACTCGGCTTGGTTCTCGAGTGAACCGGATCCTATATATATATATATATTGTTGAGGAAGTAAGATAAATAGTAACTTTATTCTAATAATAATATATAGTTTTTTATTATTTTTTATTTAATATATTATTATATATATATTGTTATATTTACTTTTAATAACATATTTTTTATTCTTTTTCTTTTTAAAACTATATATTTCCTTTACCATTTTTTAATAATTTTTTTCCTTTTTTAGAACATATATTAATTTATCAATTAATTTGATTCTTCTTTAATAAGTTATGTTTATAACTTTTTTCTAAAAACTCAAATAGGTGGTTGTGCTTGATTTTTTCTCTCGAGATTCCGTTATAAGTTTTGTTAAAAACGAAGTTGTACTCAAAATAAAGTATTTATTTGGTATAATAAAATGGTTCAATGATAAACTAAACCTTTCTAATGGTCTGACTTTCTAAACAACATGCTTTATTTTCAAATCACGTCTGTTTTACATTATCATTTCATCGGTTTTGCCGCAACGCGCGACACAAAAAAAAAAAAAAACTAGTAAATACTCTTGACGATGAATAGTAACTTTATTTTTTAACAATATATAGCTTTTTGTTTTTCTTTTATTTAATATATTATAATAGTTTATTATTATATTTACTTTTAATAACATATTTTTTATTTTTTCTATTTTAAAACCATAGATGAATAGTAACTTTTTTTTATAATAATATATAGTTTTTTTGTTTTTCTTTTATTTAATATATTATCATAGTAATTATTATATTTACTTTTAATAACATATTTTTAATTTTTTCCCTTTTTTAAAACCATATATTTCATATAGCATTTTTTAAATAATTCTTTTTCTCTTTTTTTAGAACATACATTAATTTATCGATTAATTTGATACTTCTTTAACAATTTACATTTATAACTTTATTCAAAAAACTTAAGTACGTAGTTGTGCTTGATTTTTTCCTCTACATTTTGTTATAAGTTTTGTTAAAAACGAAGTTGTAATCTAAATAAAGTATTTATTTGGTATTTGTTGACGAAGGACGATAAATAGTAAATTTATTTTTTAACAACATATAGCTTTTTGTTTTTCTTTTATTTAATGTATTATAATAGTTTATTATTTGTTAGACCCTAATACGTATTTGACAAAAGTCGCAGCGGAAATTCGTACCATAAAATTTCTTTCGTTATAAACGTCTTGACACTCTTAAAATTCATTTTTAAATAACTCTTCTACATTAAATGCATCAATCGAACTCATTTACAAAATAACAACATAACTTATCTTCACTAAATTACATACTCAAACATTCCTGTACAATCTATCTTGTGACTCGGTTTTCGATCGCTCCTCCTCGAAATGATAATCTGTGATTCGAACAACTTGCACTCACCAAATACATTCAAGACATTAGTACATATTATAAATATAAAAATATTTAGCCTTGTATACTTTTCGTTCCGTTATCACTTTACATTAAACATTCCATTTGAGTACCTGATATCTGGTGAGTCTTCAATACTATACCTGCAATACTCCTCATTCTCAAGGTACACGATTAACAACGTCAATACTCAAACGTATTGAAATTTTGCGTACATACATACATACCTACTTGCATACATGCATACTTACATACATACCCACTTACATTCGCTACATTAGTCCTGTTTACATATTTACGTAGATATACTTCCAACATTCAATTATTAGGCGTATAAGTTTTGCTTAAAACCGTACTTAAACAATTACGCATTCTCCGTCGAGCTTACTCGTCATCCTATACTTCCAGGTATATGTACATACCACAAAACATGAATCACTTTAGTCAAACGATGTTTATAACATGCCTAAACAAGTCCATGAGTCGGGTTATTCTAGTTTAAAATACGATTAAACAAGTCCGCAAATTCAAAACAACTGAAATGGAACAATTTTGCCAGCATTTGTGGCCCTCGCGGGCCGCGACCCATTACAGGTTCGGCTTCGCGGGCCGCGACGCCCTATGGCGGGCCGCGACCGTCTTTCGATATTCCGTCGCGGGGCGCGAGAGACCCCTTTTCACAGCATGTTCGTTGCTGGGTCTGCATATTCCTCGCCAAACTTAATTTTTACGCAAACGAGCATAACTCGCTCATTATTTATCCGTTTTACCTCCCGTTTCTTTCTACGCGATCATAATTTGGTCCTCTATCATATGGACCTGAAACCCAACATCCGGTTTAAGGAAATTCTTAACTTATGTGCTTTAGGCTTATTATTCCTTTACTAATTATTGACCCGTTCATGTTTTTACCAAACAACTCATTTGTTTATACTCAATACTCATATGAACATTATAACTATAGAAGTTTTGCATTATCCGGAGTTCCGTACATCGGGTTTATGAACCCGATTCCCTGTATACATTAAACTCATTCATTTAAATCAACTATAAGAAGTGAAATTTTATTAGTAAAATTTTCTTACACCTCCGAGGTCTAAAGTACATCGTTACCTATCATGCAATTTCATTCAAATGATTAGAAATTAAAGCATTTGAACAAAATAATTAAACACAAGGAATTATATATATATATATATATATTTTTTTTCTTTCTTTTTCAGCCCCTTCACCCGGCCGTGTCAAGTGTCCACCCGGCCGTGTCAAGTGAACAAATATTTTTCACAGAACCTTCACCCGGCCGTGTCAAGTGTTCACCCGGCCGTGTCAGCTCTGCACGTTTATTTTTTTTTTCACCCATTTTACATCCAAACCTATCCAAACTTATTTTAATTGCTTGGGGTTCATTTCTTAACATATCTAAGCTGTAATCCATTACCCGGATGCATAATTCATTTATTTTTCGCTCCCGTTACCCGGTTTGCGTTTTACTTTATTTTGACCCGTTTGGTATACTTAACGGAAACCTTTACTTCTACATGCCCATACCTTTCTAATTTCCAATAGCATACTTAAATAACTATTACATAACCGTACTTTACTACCTTAAGGAGTGATTCCGGATAATCTCTCACTTGGTACTAAAACTTGATATTATCATCAAATTCACGTTTCGACACAACTACTAACATTATTATGTAAGGAATCTCTTTACTGCTAAAGAGGGAGTCCGGGAAATACTTACCTCGTGCGTTCGAATTTACACATAGCTTCCGTGTTTACCTTCGACCCGTGGCGCTTCCATGTTTGTGCCCCTATTGACATGACTCCTATCCGTACATGTCGTCATAATTATAACACGGTTAGCTTACATACATTCATTCATTCGGCTTTCAAATCATGCAATATTTGTCTTTCGTTAGTTTATTAGCGCATATAAGGGATATGTATCATCATACTTTATTACTACCATACATGACACATCAACTAGCTAGTTCATAACGCAATAGTTTCTTGCATACAACTTTTACCTTTTAACTTCAATCCTATACATAAACCACTCTCATTCTAAATTATGTCATTCACTTACATAACTATTGCATTCACATTTAATTCGCATTCCATAACACTTTTCACAAAAGATCAATTCCATATTTTCCACATACAATGCAAGACTTACTAATTCATTCAAAATTACAAAAATCAACTATTCAAGCATTTAATCGAACACTTGGTGTGCATATAACATTGTAAGCACTATGTACAAGTATTCAATGCACAATTTCACTAGTAATCTTCACAACTCATTTAATCAACTAAATTCACATAACTCATTCATTCTATAACATAATAATCCATCAATATCCTAGTACATATACATTTATCCATCAAAATTGCTCAATTTATGTGGCTATAGAATCATCATACTACTAGTTTAAGTGTGTTTTCTTTCAAACCTTCAATACCATCAAATTCAAGCGATAATCATCTTTTAAATGATGATTCTAATTCATATATAAGTTCAATTTCATACTACTTCATGGATTAATCAAAACCCTTATCATTAACTAGCATCAAATCACATAATTCGACTTACCCCATGTTGGAAACCCTTAGATGAATGAGGAATTGATCACATGCATTCGATTTCCATCCAAAAACGCATCCAATTTGTTAAATTCTTTCTAACTTGGATAAGTAGGGTTCTTCCCTCTCCTGGCCTTCTCTGCGTCGCACCCCACACCCACAAAGCTGGGTTTTTATTTTAATTATGATTAATATCATAATTTACATGTTCAACCCCTCCAAGTTGCTTTTGTTGTCATTTTTTGTATATCTTTAAAAGTTTATAAACTTCCCTTGTATATTTAAAACTTAATTAATCATTTGAAGCATTTAAACATTACAATAAGCTTTTATGCATTTTTGGGGTGTTACAAATCTATCCCCCTTAAAGGAGGTTTCGTCCCCAAAACCTTTCACATTTGTACTCCTACCATTTCACTGTACTCATTCAAAGGGCATACTACAACACGCATACATTCGGGCTCTTGGCTAACGGTCTTATTCTTAAATAAACATAATGGCAGGTATTGTACCTACCTTCTTAAGTTGAGCAATATACTTTCATAATCACACAAACGTCGGAGTCTCATGTCGGAGCACAAACTCGTTGTACAGATTGTGAAAAAAAAAACTCATTCTACATAAACTCATGATATGTCAGAGCTCTTATTAGTGTCGTTTTCACTTTATAATGCTAGTTCCTAGCACACATCATCACTAGCGGTTCGTTCCTTGAAAATTATTCCATATGTACACCATTGGTCGTACAAGTCTAAGTTTACGGCCCATTCCTATCCTTCTAATTAATCATAATACCCTCATGTTTATGCTTATTCTAAATATTTCAATTCATTTCATATATCATCTATGATATTTCATTTCGATCACCCTAAATAAATCCCAACATTCTATTACTAACATGCCTTCTAATCATTTTTTTTGGACTCATATGGGGGGGGGGGGGGTCGTTAGTATCCCACTCGCACCAAAGACATTCAATAACCAGTTCTTTCTTGTAATCGCAATGAAACTACTACTTCATACTCACACATTCGTATTAAATTCCAAGGTTAAGCTTTATTCTACGTTCTCTATAGTTACTTTTACCAGGCATACTTTTACGTTAGGCTCATTCATATCGCTTTACTATAGCTCTCTCACTTCATGCATTACTTATTCTGTATGAGTATACGTGTTGTGCAAGTTTATCATACTAAAGCTTAATCATTACCCGAAACTTTCACTCAAGATTTTGAAACTCTCTTTTTTAGTGACAAAATTTTTCTTCCTATCTCGACTGTTAAAAATCAACATTCCATACCGTATCGTATCTATCCAACATGGGTTAATCATTTTACTAACCTCGGTTTCATTACGTAGACTAGCGATCTGCAAACTGGATCTTCCCGCTTTTGAATGAGTCCGTGTCAAAGCCGGTTCGATCCTTTCCTTTCATGAAATGGGCTTCCGCTCATGAGCTTCTTTCCAACAGTACCTTGTTTAGATGAACATGGCCAACAAGCCTAGCATCAAAGTTAGCATTTTCCATCGGTACTTGTCATTATTACTTTCTCTCCAAATTTATTCTATTCGGTGTTTTAAATACTCACAATTCTTTCATTCTGATAATTATTTCGTTAACCCTTTTGCAGTTTGACTTTTCAGGGTCAAACCGGCGTTTCTTAATTATCATGGATATAAGTTAGTACACATTCGTACTTCTCTCTATTCATGCTTACATACGAAGACTTTAATACATCATTTCAGTACTTTTTTTTTTTTGCAAAAACTTCCCCTTCCCGTCCATACTTAGGTTATTATTCGGGTCATAGCCCGTCATTCATTCCGACCCCCAAGGGTCATTTACCAACACATCAAACATGTAACTTAATCAAAACTTCTTTCCTTAACTCAAATTTAGGTTCGCGTGCCATCTATGGGCATTCCTTCGTTCTTAAATCCGTCTTGCGGATTCATACATATCATTCATACATTTCATTACTTCCATGTTTGAATACGTCTCGCGGGTTCAAACATATCATTCGTACATTCCATTACTTCTATGTTTGAATCCGTCTCGCGAGTTCAAACATATCATTCGTACATTCCATTACTTCTATGTTTGAATCCGTCTCACGGGTTCAAACATATCATTCGTACATTCCATTACTTCTATGTCTGAATCCGTCTCACGGGTTCAAACATATAATTCATACTTTCCATTAATATGAGGTGCTTTAATTTTTCTTGAGAGTCTTATTATTCTCACCCACACGTCCACCTAATACCCAATCCTTTCGAACATACCTGCAACAATTATCACGGTCTCACGAACATCATATATTTCTTGCGTACTGGCCAGGTACGCAATCCACATACTAGTTTCGTGCCTTCATGTAATCATCGCCTTACGTCCGAAGAATTAGGTTTCGGCACGTGTAACATTTCAAAACTTCATTACTATTCCATTATTATCCTTCCTTTAATAGGTTTTACCATTACATGTATCCACATATGAATTTACGTACCTGAGTTCAAATTTGTCTTATTACACGCCTTGGTGTCGGTCCTAGACCGCATTCGCAGATCATCCTCTCCAAATAATCATGGTTACCTTACACACAACATACTGTTAGTTTTCTTTATATGCATATTCGAGTACATACTTACATTCGCTTCTACCTTTAGATCTTGATCGAGTCTTGGATTGTACGGGTTCTTGGTCACAAGAGTACACGGGTTTGAGTTCAAGTATTTATCTCCTCATACTTGATTTCTCTCAAACCAGGGCTCTGATACCAACTTGTTAGACCCTAATACGTATTTGACAAAAGTCGCAGCGGAAATTCGTACCATAAAATTTCTTTCGTTATAAACGTCTTGACATTCTTAAAATTCATTTTAAAATAACTCTTCTACATTAAGTTCATCAATCGAACTCATTTACAAAATAACAACATAACTTATCTTCACTAAATTACATACTCAAACATTCCCGTACAATCTATCTTGTGACTCGGTCTTCGATCGCTCCTCCTCGAAATGGTAATCTGTGATTCGAACAACCTGCACTCACCAAATACATTCAAGACATTAGTACACATTATAAATATAAACAATATTTAGCCTTGTATACTTTTCGTTCCGTTATCCCTTTACATTAAACATTCCATCTGAGTACCTAATCTCTGGTGAGTCTTCAATACTGTACCTGCAATACTCCTCATTCTCAAGGTACACGATTAACAACGTCAATACTCAAACGTATTGAAACTTTGCGTACATACATACCTACTTGCATACATGCATACTTACATACATACCCACTTACATTCGCTACATTAGTACTGTTTACATATTTACGTAGATATACTTCCAACATTCAATTATTAGGCGTATAAGTTTCGCTTAAAACCGTACTTAAATAATTACGCATTCTCCGTCGAGCTTACTCGTCATCCTATACTTCCAGGTATATGTACATACCACCAAACATGAATCACTTTAGTCAAACGATGTTTATAACATGCCTAAACAAGTCCATGAGTCGGGTTATTCTAGTTTAAAATACGATTAAACAAGTCCGCAAATTCAAAACAACTGAAATGGAACAATTTTGCCAGCATTTGTGGCCCTCGCGGGCCGCGATCCATTACAGGTTCGGCTTCGCGGGCCGCGACCGTCTTTCGATATTCCGTCGCGGGGCGCGAGTTTTTCACAGCATGTTCGTTGCTGGGTCTGCATATTCCTCGCCAAACTTAATTTTTACGTAAACGAGTATAACTCGCTCATTATTTATCCGTTTTACCTCCCGTTTCTTTCTACGCGATCGTAATTTGGTCCTCTATCATATGGACCTGAAACCCAACATCCGGTTTAAGGAAATTCTTAACTTATGTGCTTTCGGCTTATTATTCCTTTACTAATTATTGACCCGTTCATGTTTTTACCAAACAACTCATTTGTTTATACTCAATACTCATATGAACATTATAACTATAGAAGTTTTACATTATCCGGAGTTCCGTACATGGGGTTTATGAACCCGATTCCCTGTATACATTAAACTCATTCATTTAAATCAACTATAAGAAGTGAAATTTTATTAGTAAAATTTCCTTACACCTCCGAGGTCTAAAGTACATCGTTACCTATCATGCAATTTTATTCAAACGATTAGAAATCAAAGCATTTGAACAAAAGAATTAAACACATGGAATTATATATATATATATACTTTTCTTTTTCAGCCCCTTCACCCGGCCGTGTCAAGTGTCCACCCGGCCGTGTCAAGTGAACAAATATTTTTCACAGAACCTTCACCCGGCCGTGTCAGCTCTGCACGTTTATTTTTTTTTTCCACCCATTTTACATCCAAACCTATCCAAACTTATTTTAATCGCTTGGGGTTCATTTCTTAACATATCTAAGCTGTAATCCATTACCCGGATCCATAATTCATTTATTTTACGCTCCCGTTACCCGGTTTGCATTTTACTTTGTTCTCTTTAAATCTTTCTCTATTATTGAGATTCTAATGTAGTGGTGTTTGTGTTGTTTTTACCATTTTTTATTCTACGTTATACAAAATATATGAATAAAAAGTCTTCAATGTGAACGCTGAGTTTTCGCTAGCTTTATTTTGGTATCCGTTGTATCTAGTAGCGCAATTTCGTACTATTTTTACAATTCCTTGTTCAAGCGACCTAGATTCATCGAGTTTTAAAGGTTTGATGGTTTGACGAATAATTAATTGACTATTTGAAGTTCAAACAACTTTCATTATTTTTGTTAAGCTTGATACTTTGTTTTAGAACTTTTATAATGACAACGATCGTTGATAAGTATTGTACGTATGTATAGCTACATATTTCAAAGATTATAAAAAAATGTTAAGCATCCTCTTCTATATACATGCCAGTCAGTTCTAAATCGTTAATTAGCCTGGGTCATTAGACCTTCAAATCGTTAAAACTGAACAATAAAACGCACTATATCAATCCCAAACCAGCCGGGCCAGCCTACTTACTCTTGTTTAAATTCATTTTACTCGTGTCAACAGTTTGTTAAAAACGTAAGGTGATTTACATTCAGATTCATAAAACTTTAAAGTGTAAAAAAATAATAAATTTAACAATCAACATTCCGTATGCAATTAAGCATACAATTACTGCATTAAACCCAACCACAATTATTCATTTATTCATTTATTATATATTTGTAATACAAACTACACAATTACGCAACCCATACAAGGTTATCGATGGGAATAACATGGCACGCCGGACCGCTGCCAGGATAGCCTCCGAGCAACCGGAACACCACATGATCAGCATCCCACATGGACGTGTCCTTGTGGCAAACAGAAATAGATTCAATTCTCTCATTATTATCCCCACGTAATGCAAGTTTAAAAATCCTAGTCATATGACCCTTGTGCCCATGACAATAGTAAACCAAATAAGGGTAAGCCACTGAATGACAAGCCACCATTTCAGATGTATTGAATTCTAATGGCTTCTCAACCAAAGTATAGTTTTGGTAAAGAGTATGATTAGAACTCAAAATCTTGGTGGTCAAAACTTTTGGTTTGACTGAACCAAAAAACTCTTGTGTCATATCCAACATGGCTCAGTTGGCCAGGAACTATGATGGTTCGGAAACTCGACCGAGAGGTCGTGGGTTCGAGCCGGAGGACCGCCCGAGTTTTCTATTACAGTGCATTTACTCCGGAGAGTGTCAGCTCTTGCGGAGGGTGCAACTCCTGTCATGTGGCAGGGGGCTGGAAATTTTCTCGGGGATAGCCTAACCCTCTACAAGCACCAGACGCGGGCCCGGTTAAGACAACGTAAGTCTGGGTGCAGAGTGGTGATGGTACTACCTCGAGATAACTCTCGGGTGTGGTAGCGGCAATTACCGTCTGCTGTGAAAGTCGCCTATCAAAAAAAAAATATCCAACATGGCCTCCAATGATGTCACACACCGCTTGAACTCATCTCCTTTAGGTTTGGTCTCACATTGCCTGAGTGTTGTTTCCATGGCTTTGGCTTTTATAGAAGTGTTCGAGAATCGGAAGAATTCAAGAAGGTATGGGAGTTTTGATAAGGAGAAAGGGATCGAATCAGCTTGTGGTCTAGAGAGTAGATGCATAGGGGCAGAATCGTTATTTGATTCAAAATAAAGTGGCATCCTTTTGCCTTGGTACAGATCGGTGACTTTGAAGAAGACATGTACAGAAGGGTCATTATCTGGATCTTCTTTGGGTTTGACAACGTTGTTGTGATTGTTTTCCATGATTTCCAAGGCATTGCTTCCAAGAGAGAACTTCAAATTTAAGAAAAACAGATTCAGATGATCTTCCTTCATATGATATCTTGAATTTGTAATTTTTTGATCATATAGTTTAAAGCTAAAATAAAATTTAGTGATTAATATATATTATAATATAATATAATGGGTTGGTTAAACCTACCCTACCATCATTTAATTTTCATCATACACTACCCATCAAAACATTGAATCATTTTTGTTTGAGTAAATTGCCATTTTAGTCTATGAGAGGTTTGTTCTAAATTGCCATTTTAGTTTAAATAGTTTTTTTTCTTCTCTGGGTCTCTGACTTTTCCATTTTCTTGCTATTTTGATCACATTGCATAACTCAGTCTAAAAATCTGGTTATAACCAGGGGTATTTTTGGCATAACTGTTGTGTAGCAATAACCAGAGGTAGTTTACAACATAATTTATAAACCTCATAATAATTTAATGCCAAGAATATCCCTGATTATAACCTGGTTTTTAGACTAAGTTAGACAATGTGATCAAAATGGCAAGAAAAAGGAAAAGTCAGGGACTCAGAGGAGAAAAAAAAAACTATTTGGATTAAAATGATAATTTGGACAAAAACTCAGGGACTAAAATGGCAATTTACTCTTTTTGTTTTGTCTATTACTGTGAAAATCATTACTAAGTTGAAAGGAGTCGTAGAACAAGTAAAAAGGAAAAATGGGTGAGGTACATTTAGCACTACTATATGTTAATACACACCTAGAGAGGATAGAACGCATGAAAGCTATTGATAGATTAAATTAAAGGAGTTGTAACGTTTCTTTTTTCTGTAAGATTTTGATCAATTGTCCGTTGATACCTACTGAATATTGCTGACTTTTTTTTCAATAACATAGAGATTTACATTACATGCAATAATATTAAAGCAAAAGAGAGTTGAATATTCATGGATGAATACCTGAAGCAACAGTGCAGACAAGATGAAAGAAGCAAATGCCATCTCAATAAGACTTGATGCATTTTCTTTTTAGTTATGGTGTATATATATAGAAGGAGTTATTTAATTACCACATTAAAAAGATAATCCCATTATTCAAAATTTAATTATATGACCCGTATGCAAAAGAATCCATGAGAGGTGTACCCTCATCCTAAGCCATAAAAAATGTATCCATGCTTTCATATCTAAAAATATTAAGTATAACAAATATTCAAAATAATATATTATTATGTTACAATATATTATCATGTTACAATATATTATATTGCATCGCTTTATATTATCCCATACTATATATGATTACATAATATTACATCAAATTGCATCACATTACATTAAATTATATTAAATTACATTACATGATATTAATATTAAACACACCCATTTTACACCCTCTAAATTTAGATACAACTAATCAGATATATCATAAGTAGTTTTGCTATTTGTGTAATTTACTGAGTATGGTTGTTGTTGTTGCCTACACAGATATATCATAAAACCATTTTGTACACCCTCTAAATTTAGATACAACCTACACATATACATCATCAAACCATTTTGTTTTAGTACATTTATTCATTTAGTATTATGCCACTGTTATTAAATACTTTAATAATAATAATAATAATATATTGTTATTATTATTAATGTTCTGAAACTAGTTCAATTTTATTTTTCTTTTAAAAAACAAAAGTTTGAAACCTATATAGTTTTCTTTTCATTATATTTTTTGCTTTTTCTTTACAAAAAAAAATTATATTTTTTGCTTTTGGTTTTATTCAATAAATCAATACTATTAAAAATATTTTTGAAAACTATTTTAGTTTTTAATATTTTTATAACGTTATATTTTCTTTCTTTTGTTATGTATTTTTTGGAATTAACATTTTTTAAATTATATTTATATTTCAGCTTTTAGTAAAAAGGTCTCTTTTTTGAAAAAAAAAAAACCATCATTATTGTTATTTTTAAGCTTTTTTCTTTTATTTTATAACACTATTGATAAAGGTTAAAAAATTAAATAATCATTAATGGCAGTTTCTTTTAATTTACTAAATATTAAAACATGCTTTTATAATAGTTCATCATTTTTTGGTCTCACTTTTAATAAAATAATATTCCATATTATATATGATAAAGTTGTTATATATTGATTTAAATTTGTAGTATATCTGAAAGCTATACTGTAAACTTTAATTAAAATATAACAGCACTAATATAAATAACAGAAAAAGACCATTGAAAAAAATGGTTAGTAAAAAATAAACAAAATTAAATTGAGTTTTTAATATTAGAAGCTAAAGGTATGATTTATTTTGATTTTTTATATGGACAATCATTTGGTAAATTATTTAGTAATATCAAAACACATAATATTTAATTAAAACTTTACATCACAATTTTTACACAAGCCACATGACCTATATTAATAGAATCCGGTCATCTTACACTCTTATTAAAATAACACATAATAATAATGATATTAAGAGCATAATAGGCATATGGAAAAACAATTTAACTAACTGATTAAATTTAAAAATGAGTAAACTGCCATTTTGGTCTCTGTGGTTTGGGCACTTTTGCCATTTTAGTCCAAATCTCAATTTTTTTAAATATGGGTCCTTGTGGTTTAACTTTTATTGCCATTTTAGTCCAAAATTCAAAAACCCTATTTTTTGACTGTTGCAGCCTACCTATTTTGTCTTTTTGTTCAGGGGCATTTTTATCCATCTTAATTTATTATAACATATTAATAAACTAAATTTATTATATCTCTAACCAACTCATAATAAACTCAAATTCATTTATCCCTCATCATTCTCGCAATCCCAAAATTACCCGACCCAATATCTCTAACCAACTCATACAGATCACTATCATTCTCTCAGTACTCTTCCACCACCATCACCATCAGTCTACCACCATTAAAACCAACATGCAACCACCACCTGCCGCCCCTTCGTTAACAACCTCTCAAAATGTCAAAACCCTAACCCTCCACCAGATCTGCAACCACCATTGTGTTGAGATGGAGAACCACCACCAGTTGTTTATGTCGGCGTTGAGTGTTAGATTAGAAGTAGGAGTTGGAATCGGGATGGGGAAGACGGTGAGTAGGTGGACCAATGGCGGTGAGGATTCGTCGGGGATGGAGCGAGAGATGCTGGGCCTCTTCAACACCACCGCCTCCACCACCTTTTGGGCCTCTGCAAATCGCCGGAGCGTTTACAGAAGAGACGACGGTGGTGGTGCTGACAGCGTCTGTGATAGAGAGAATGGAGCGAGAGATGCTGGGCCTCTTCAACACCACCGCCTCCACCACCTTTTGGGCCTCTGCAAATCGCCGGAGCGTTTACAACAGAGACGATGGGCGGTGGTGCCGGCAACGTCCGTGATAGAGAGAAAGGAGGAGGTGCAGAGTTTCAGATTAGTAGATGAAATTTGTTGGATCATGCTTTTGATTTTTGTGATGATTTTAGATATTTGATGATTTTAGATCATGCTTTGATGAATGCTGGACCTTGTACACATTTATGGGTTAGGGTTTTTTTTGGTGAAGATGGGTAAATGGGGGAAGATGATGTTTATATTAGGTATAAAGGAATTAATTTAGTTTATTAATTATTAATATGTTATAATAAATTAAGATGGACAAAAATGCTCCTGAACAAAAAGACAAAATAGGCAGGCTGCAACAATAAAATAAGGGGTTTTTGAATTTTGGACTAAAATGACAATAAAAGTGAAACCACAGAGACCCAGATTTAAAAAGTTTGAGATTTGGACTAAAATGGCAAAAGTGCCCAAACCACAGGGACCAAAATGGCAGTTTACTCTTTAAAAATATAAGAAAATTTTATAAGTGGTACACGAATTCTATTAGGCATTTAATAAAATAACTAGTTTTTTTACATCGCGTGTTGCGACGAAACCGAGCAAATGATAACGTAAAAGAAACGTGATTTGAAAATAAAACATGTTGTTTAGAAAGCCAAACCATTAGAACCATTTCGTTTATCATTGTATCGTTTTATGATACCAAATAAATAATTTAATTTAACTACAACTTCGTTTTTAACAAAACTTATAACGGAATGTCGAGTGAAAAAATCAAACACAACTACTACTTAAGTTTTTAGAAAAAAGTTATAAACGTAAATTATTAAAGAAGTATCAAATTATTTGATAAATTAATACATGTTTAGAAAAAGAAAAAAGAATTATAAAAAATGGTAAAGGAAATATATGATTTAAAAAAGAAAAAAACTAAAAATATTGTATTAAAAGTAAATAATAAACTATTATAATATATTAAATAAAAAATAAAAAGCTATATATTATTTTAAAAATAAAATAACTATTCATCGTCTTTAGTAAACTCTCTATATATAACTAGATTTTTTATATCGCGCGTTGCGACGAAACCGAGCAAATAATAATGTAAAACAAACGTGATTTGAAAATAAAGAATGTTGTTTAGAAAGTCAAACCATTAGAACGATTTAGTTTGTCATCGTACCGTTTTATGATAACAAATAAATACTTTATTTTGAGTATAACCTTGTTTTAACAAAACTTATAACGAAATGTCAGGGAAAGAAATCAAGCACAACTACGTACTTAAGTTTTTAGAAAAAAGTTATAAACGTAACTTATTAAAAAAGTATCAAATTAATCGATAAATTAATATACATTAGAAAAGAAAAAAAACAATTATTAAAAAAGGTAAAGGAAATAAATGTTTAAAAAAAGAAAAATATATTATTAAAAGTAAATATAATAATAAACTATTATAATATATTAAATAATAAAAAACTATATATTATTATAAAAATAAAATTACTATTCATCATCACTCGATATCAATATATATAGTTGATTTCTCCCGTGCTACGCGGCGGGAAGTCATTTGATATCGGTTCGGTTCGTTTCGTTTCCATACCAGGATTCGATATAACAACTAAAAGAGAACTGAAAAAATAAATTCATGATATGCCTAAAAGGATGTCGACACATACGTTAAATCAATTGCAAATAAAAACGAATATCAATTCCGAGACTACCAATCGGTACAGATGTTGTTCAATCGAAATCTGTTTGGTTCGTCACGGTACAGGTATGGTGATGATACCCGTATAGTTTATGATAAAAAATACATTTTTTTAATACAACTTCCTTTTTTAATAAAATTGTTTTCGACACTCGTATAGTACACGATAAAAAATACGTTATTTTTAATATAACTCCGTTTTTAATAAAATTCAAGAAAATTTATACCAAAATTATATACAACTACTCATTAAAAAAGTTAAGGAAGACAATATATTAACGAAAAATCAAATTAAATTATACGTAAATTAATATTTAAAAAAAAACCTAATTCAAAGTCACTACTACCCTTTTTAAACCAAAAATCAAATTAAACTATAAAAATCAAAAAAGAAAAGCTCATTCAAAGTACTTGTTTGATGATATATGTTTGAAAAATTAATCTTAAGTAATTATGAATTTAAAGTAGAGTTAATTACATAGTTAGTCCATGTGGTTTGCACAAAATAACAAACTTAGGTACTAATAGTTTAAAATCACCTTCTAGGGTATTAACTTATCATTTTGTAACGTTTGGAGGTATTAACTTCTAAGGTAATAACATAGGTAGTCCCTGTGGTTTGCACAAAATAACATACTTAGGTACTAACAAAATGTGATTTTAAGCCTAAAAATAAGCTTAATACCCTCAAACGTTACAAAATGAAAAGTTAATACCCTAGAATGTTATCAGAAACTATTAGTACCTAAACTTGTTATTTTGTGCAAACCACAGGGACTAACTATGTAATTAACTCTTTAAAGTAAATAATAAAATATCAAATTAAAGGGCCAAGCTACTGTTCATTACCAATTCGTTTTAATATGTATAACAAGGTATTCAGAATGGATCCGATACCCACTTTTTGGCATTTTTGGTACTGGTGATAGTTAAGTGGGATTATAGTAGTTTGTTATTTTAACTCTCGTTGTTGAAGGTTGATATTAACTAATGATTATCCTATCATTTCCCATGCAAAACAATTGTCTCGCTCATTAAGAAGGGCCTGGTCTATTCACACACGCTGGTTGTCTATTTGCACACTCTGAAGCGCCCCGCTATGGCCACAGAGGGGCGCTTTGGGCTTGGTCAACAGACAAGGACTAACAGATCAGAGTGTTTTTGTTGACCAAGCCAAAAGCGCCCTTCTTTGGCCAAAGCGGGGCGCTTCAGTTCAAATTTTTTAGCTATGCGCCCCTCTTAGATCATAGCGGGGCGTTTAGGTTTTTTTTTTAATTTTTTAAAATTGTTTTTAATTCACAAACGCATCGATACTTGGCTAAATTTTACGTTTTTTCCATTACACATCATTTTTTAATCATTGGAATGACGCATTCAAGCATTACAACATGTATTTGTTTGCACACAAAACTTATAACAAATTGAAATCATTCATGTCCTACAACTCACTCATCAATAATGAAATAAGTTCAATACTCAAAACATACCTTGTCAAACGCGTGTCTAATCCTAGACCATGCCTTTCTTTTCTCAAACTCCCCCATATTACCTTCATTTCCAGACTCAATTTCGACCGAAACATTCCGATTTCCAAGACCACTTTTCACCCTCCCACCACCCCCACCACCAAACCCTAAATCCATCCAAAACACAACAACAAAAAACAAATAAAACACCACAAATCCAACCGCCTGCAGCACAAATATCTCACCGCTCAAATACACATAAAACAAAAACAAAGCAGCAGTCAAATAAAACAACACATCTCTAACAAACGGCGTCGGTGCCACCGCGAACGGCGCGGCGTAGATAGCCACGAAGCCGAAAACCAGAGCCGAAACAAACGTTCCAGCCAATAAAATCGCGCCGAATCCAGTCCGCGCGTTGCCAGCACTGACGGCGGCGACAAATGCGAACTCATCCGGCGCGCCGTTTCCTAGGGCTAGCAGCGTAACGGCGCCCCTTCTCACAGCTTAACTGTTTTAGGTACCTGGTACAATTTTTTTTACATTTATATCCAAATTGACATAATTCGAGTGATGATAAGCCCCCAATATCGCATACATATGAACTCAAATCACTTACATGCAACATTTTCTTCCCATGATGAAGCTTCCATTTGCAATACTCCTGATCTAACTTCCATTTTTCCACCTTCTAGTGTAGTTATAGCTGTAATACAAAATATTTAGCGTGATAACAATATTAATGGTTGTATGTAGAAATATACAGTTTGGCGAAGAACCTTTCAAACACACAGAAAATGCCCAGAACCAATAGTGTACACAAATCCAACATTCATCAAACAATATACCTCACTAAATAAGAAGCCGAGAAGGGGATTAGTGATTGCAGATGGCCTTCTTCTATTATCCACCCCTACGGATTCATCATCGCATCTTTTATCTGTCAATTAAGCACATTGATCAATAAACCCTAAACCAGTTTTCTTCCTTAAAAATTAGATATCAAAGAACGTAGCGATAACCAAGAACAATAACCATATGACAACCTTAATCGCCGCCAGCATCCTTGTGATACCTACCCACCGTCTCTATTTCGACTTCTCGCCACCATGCCGTCACCGTTCATGGCGGAACCCTTACCACCACCTCTGAACCCTCGATTCTTTGATGGGTGGGAGGCGAGCACGTGCCGGTGACAGGAGACACGGCAGCTCCAAATCTCTCTTTTATCTTCTGCATCTCTTTCTTCAGCTTCTCTGCATATATCCCATGAAATCAAATCAATAAAGAACTGTAAATTTACAAAAAATATATATATATATATATATATATATATCAAAAATACGAATTTAGCATTACTAAATGTAAAGATTTGGAATTCTAACTTCATCTAACCAATTGCATATGAACAGATTCTAATAGTATTCATCTCCGTTCCAAAACCACAAACCTAGGGTTTCAAAATTTCAAATTGAACAACAGCAAACAGATTCCGAATCACATACCCTAACATGCCAATAAGGAAGAATCCACAAACAACGATGGTGCTAATTGCAGGACGATTCACAGATCTGCAACAACGAAAGCATCAGAACTAACTAAGCATAGAATAATAGTGTCACATCATCGAGTGAAATTTGAAGAGATAACAACCTGTGGAAGATGAGAGAAAGAGGGAGAAGAAGGAGTGATGAATCCGGTACCACCGCACACCGAGAATCTCTCTAGTCACCACCACAACATCAGTGATAGGCGACGCCGCCGTTCTGGCACACACACGGGGACATGGCCGGCTACCGTGCTCTCTCCTTCTTTCTGATCTTCTTTCTGATCTGTCTGATTCTTGGTTCATCGGCGGTGGGTGGGGGCGTATCAGAGGTAGGGTTTTATATGGGTTTTTTATTACTGTTCATTCGATTGTGTTGAACAGAACGGCCGGAGAGCATGGCCGACCTTTCATCTCCGCCGATCTACTCTCTCTCTCTCTATATCAGTTATCTATCTCACTCGCTCTCTCTGTCTGTCTGGGCTGCTTCTAAAGCCAGAAAGTGAAGAAGTAAAGCATGTGACACCGTTAATAATCAGCCGTTAATAATAACTGTTCATCACTGTTCATCGGTTATGTTGTAAATTAATACATATATATGAATTATTAATATCTATTAATATAACAATGGAAATGAACAGTAGTTTTCCGATGTGGTTTGCTCCTATCGATTGATTTGGGCGGTCATCCATACGTGTCTCTTTTACCCCTACTGGCCTCTATATGCAAACAGAACAGGTGGCCACAGAGAACCCCAGCCGGCGAGTCTCCGACGACTGGTCCGCGATAAAGAGAGAGAAAGATATGGTAGTTGTGGCTCTGCCGGACACGCTTGGATACGGCTACCGCCGGTGGCGGTTTGAAGTCATGGTGAAGTCGGCATAGAGGTGGGCTCATACTCCAGCAGCGGCACACGAATTCCGGTTAACTCCGGTAAGAACCCAGTGTACGGTTGCTGTGGTTCTACCGTCTAACCACTTGAATACGGCAAACGCCGGATGCGGTTTGAAGTTCTGGTAGCAATTCAAGACTCCAATATGTAGCAAGATCATCACTTTTACAATCTCAAGATTCATCAGTTTGGCCCCAAATTTCAAGAAACAGAGATATTCAGGTGCTGTCAATTTTAATTTTTAAAGTTTAATTACAATATTTTATTATAAACTGCCCCCATGCTTTTATCATCTTTTTTATGTAATAATATTATTATTCTAGATCCCTGTTGAATTACCCAGTTGTTGTTTTTACCAATTTGTTAAATAAATTTTCAAGATTTTGTGTTTAAATTCGTATGGGTGTTTGATTTGAATGGGTTTTGTAATCTAATTTGTGAAAGTTATGATTGAAAAAGAATGAAGATCAACATGTTTAGTGAGGCATTTGTGTCTTGCATACCAAGTGTTTCTTGTTATGCGTCAATGACGCCTGTCTTCATCAATTGGGTATTGGTATGTAATGGAGAATTGATAAAAAGTATATATTTATTTTGATATGTGGTTGGGTATTTTAACTTCTTGGATTTATGTTTATGCCCTACCAAGTTGAGGGACTCGGTGGTCACTGACCATTGTTCGATCTAGGTGATTGTAGCTGCGCAACATGAACATACCAGATCAAGGCAGCCTTGAGGGGTTAGGGTTTGGTATGGGTCTACGGCGGCTAGAAGTTTGAGGATTTCCACGAATTCCGGTTAACTCTGACGAGAACCTGATGACCTGAACCAGTTATGTATGTATCCTTTTTAGTTTAATTGGGTCTTGCATGTTTTTTTTATTTCTAGCAGAATACACGTTTGGGTATACTTTGTTGGAATTAAGTTCACCTTTTGTAAAATATAATTACAAAATATATAATAACGAGACTCTCATTATTCGTAGGAAATATCATAGTACAATACCGGTTGCAATAACTAAATAAAAAGAATATAAAATATAATTATATATACCAATCTTGATTCAAGCCGCATCTCTGTTGGGTCATTCACGCGCACTTGATAACATCCTAGACTCGAGTATTCATCATCTTGAGTCTTGAAAAATACTCCTTGACTGCAACAAAGAGCACACTAAAACGTTGACGATTTTGGTTGAGGCATGAAGTGTGTATAATGCAACATATAAATTACATCAAATGAGGCATAAAACTAACCCTTTTTAGTACTAATGTTGGAAAAAGTGTGCTTTTGTCTTCCTTTTGTATTTTCAGGATTAAATAAGTGTAAATGAACAAAAGAAGCAAATATGCAGCAAAATCTAACATAATTACAAGAAAAGGAATAAACGTGGCATGCCCGACCCCTCGACAGCATCTTCCCAAGCAAAAACAAGTAAACAGAAGGCTGACCACGGCCCCGTGCCCAGCGGACACGGGGGCGTGTTCAGGTGTCTGCAGAAAGGACAAAAGCATATAAGCTTCTACTTCCCAACACGGGGGCGTGCCCAGCTCAACACGGCCGTGGTCAACGCTAAGATTCGCAGAATCTAAGCAAATCTTGATAGTACAGATACGCTTCTACACACGGGGCCGTGCCCAGCCGACACGGGGGCGTGTAGAGCTAATGAAGACAAATTGCAATTAATGAAGAAAGAGAAAGTGGATGGACACGGGGCCGTGCCCAATGGACACGGGGCCGTGTCCGGGTTTCTGTGCAGGCTATAAATAGGGGTGCTTGGTTCACTTCAAAGTCATCCCTTGGCAAACCACCTCTCTCCCACTTCACCCACACTCCACCACCATCACAACCCACATCCACCACCATCATCCATCATCCATCTTAGAGTGTGTGTAGTAGTCTCGGGATCCAAGATTGATAGTAAGAGTTCTTGACAATCAAAGGCCATGTTTGCCTAAGTCTCTTACATCACTTGGTGAAGACAAGCATTTAGTGTAATACTTTTGTTTTTTTATCTTTTCGCAATTTCTATTTGGTTTTGTATTAATGACTTTAATAACTAGTTTCTTATGTTGAAGATGCTGTCGAGGGGGCCTACCACATTACGCATTAATAACTTAATTAATTATCTTTCAATATTTCGACCCTTTAGGATTGTATCCTTGCTGACTCAAACTACTGGGTTGAGGGTAACGTCACCTTCAAAAGAGGGGCCTACTACTATACCTAAGATAATCTCTTAAAAAGTGCAAAAGTGCGGAAATCATCAAAGGTTACACTAAAGGCGAGTCGGATCCAAGTGATTCATCTTGTCTATCTGTCTTTATTTTATTTTTATTTTTCAGCATTTTTAGTTTTTATTTTCATGTTTAAAACTTTTTCTAAACTTTTGATTTGATTAGACGTTGAGGATAAACCGGTACTAAAAGCTCTTGTGTCCTTGGACGACCTCGGTATCTTACCAACACTATACTACGCTTACGATGGGTGCACTTGCCCATATGTGTGTTTAGTGTTAGTAGAATATCGTGTTTTATAAATTTAAAACTTGACTAAAGTGTTAAAAAGGGCTTAAAATATACATAAAAATATATAACACGACACGCACATCAAGTTTTTGGCGCCGTAGCCAGGGACACAAGGATTTTAAGAAAGTTAGGAATCAACGGCCTAATCGTTTTTCTTATTTTTCTGTCTTTTTTTAGGATTTTTCTTAAATTTTCAGTTTCTGCAGAGCTCAGCACGGGGCCGTGCCTGGTCGGACACGGGCCGTGCCCAGCATCGTTACTGGCAGTTTTTATTTTTTGAGTTACAGAGAATTGAGCACGGGCCGTGTCAGTGCAGCACGGGGCCGTGTTAAACTCTCCAGTAACAGGGATCCGGAAAACAATCACTGTAACTCCGACCACGGGCCGTGTTCATCTGAGCACGGGGCCGTGGTGAAACTTCTGACCAATATTCTTTTTGTCTTTATTGCAGGACTTGGAACCCAGGCGCCGCACCTGAACTTTCTACGCAGTGTTTGAGCTCCAGTTCCAGTAGAGACATAAAAGAACCTCTAGACGAACCCGAACGCTTTTTAAGAAAAAGACTTAAAGCTAAAAAGCAAGAGAAAGTTTCGGGGAACCCACTTCCAATGGCGGATCAACGTACCCTCATGGATTACTTACGACCCACTGTAGGTAATCTTGGCGCCGCTATCAATGCGCCGAATGTCGATGACAACAACTTCGAACTTCGGCCGCATTTGATCCAAATGCTCCAAACTTCCGCAACTTTCCACGGGCTTGCGGACGAAGATCCCCATTTACATATTACCAACTTTTTGGAAATATGTGATACTTTTCGGATCAACGGAGCATCAAATGACGCCATCCGCCTCCGAATGTTTCCATTTTCACTAAAAGACCGAGCTAAGGCTTGGCTTAACGCCCTCCCAGTTGGTTCGGTAAACACCTGGGATGAACTAGCCCAAAAATTTTTGTATAAGTATTTCCCTCCTGCTAAAACGGCTAAATTAATGACTGAAATTAATACATACTCACAAGAGGACGGGGAATCCTTTTATGAAACTTGGGAAAGGTTCAAGGAGCTACTAAGAAAGTGTCCTCATCATGGTCTTGCGGTATGGCAAGAAGTATCCACTTTCTATAATGGATTGTTGCCACACACAAGACAAACTCTTGACTCTAGCTCCGGGGGACTTCTAGGTAATCGTCGCCCAAATGAAATTTACAATCAAATTGAGGAAATTGCTCAAACCAATTTTCAGTGGCACACTCCCCGAGGCACAAAATCTATTGCCTCGGGCGCCCATAAGGTTGACGAAAGCACCTCTTTGCAAGCCCAAATCGAGGCCCTCTCTTCAAAAATAAAAAAGTTAGAAATGACAAAATCGGCCTCGGTTATGGCTTGTGAAGGGTGTGGTGGACCACATGAAAATTGGAGTTGTATGAAAGAAATGGATGATCAAATGGAAACGTTAAACTACATTGATAATAGACCTAGGCCGTCAGCTCCACCAACGGGTACCTACAACCAAGGATGGCGTAATCACCCTAGCGTTGGTTGGAGAGAACCCGACAATAGTAGTAACCAACAAAATCTAAACCAACGAACAAACTTTCAACAACCAAGAAATGAGTCACAAAATTTCTCTCAACAACAACAAGGGGGACGAGAGAGGCTTGAGGATACCGTCTCTCGCCTCATCTCCGACACCGAAAAGAAAAACTCGGATCGATTTCAACAACTGGAATCGAACTTTAGAAATCAACAAGCTAGTATTCAAAACATTGAAAAACAACTAAATCAACTAGCTCAAAATTTCTCCGAGAGACCACAAGGCGCGTTACCCAGCAATACTGAAACCAACCCAAAGGCGCAAGTACATCTCATCACGTTGAGAAACCGTACTGTAGGTCCCAAGGAGGCTGCACTCCAAAAGAGCCCGTCTAACCAAACCACAACTTCACCAACACCCCAAAAAGAGACGGCTCCTCCACCAAGTCAAGAGCCTACCAAGAATCCCCCGGTACCGTACCCCGGTCGGTTACTTTGCCAAAAGACCGATAAGCAATTCACAAAATTCGTAAATTTACTAAAACAATTGCATGTTAATATTCCATTTGTAGACGTCCTAACCCAAATGCCTAAATATTTAAAATTTATGAGGGACTTTCTCACTCACAAAAGGAAAATTGAATCGTTGCAATTAGTTAATTTAAGCGAAGAATGCTCCGCTTTGCTACTCAACAAACTCCCACAAAAGAAGATCGATCCCGGAAGCTTCACCATCCCTTGTTGAATTAGGGGATCGCCCATACGCAATGCACTAGCCGATCTCGGGGCTAGTATCAACCTCATGCCCGCATCAATGTTCGACCGACTCAGACTAGGGAAAACAAGCCCCATAAAAATGAGTATACAACTCGCCGATAGGTCCATCAAGTATCCACAAGGTGTTGCCGAAAATCTATTGGTAAAAGTCGGAGACTTTGTCTTCCCGGCCGACTTTGTTATACTAGAAATGGAGGAAGATACCGAAGTACCACTCATCTTAGGAAGACCATTCCTAGCTATGGCCCACACCATGGTAGACATGAATGGTGGGACACTTACATTGAGGGTTGGGGACAAGGAGATGGAGTTTGGGGTTGGGAAAAGAGTAGAAGACGATGACCCGATCAACTACATGAAAGTCATAGACTCAAGTTTGGATGATGCTCTCCGACGGTGCAACATGGGATGCAAAACATCCCACTTGGGTAACATATGACTAACTTTGGGTCTAGCCAAGGACCCTTATAAACGTGGCGCACCATGGAGGCATTCCACGGAACTATCCTTAGTTTTAGTTTAGATTAACTTTTATGCTTTCTAGTTTAGTTTTTAATTTCAGGAATAAAACACACTCGGAATGATGGAGATCACTAAGGGAAACTTGAACCTACACCCCATGCACAAAAACAGAGCCTCCCGATAATTTTTCTTCATTACAGCAAGTTCAGCACGGGGCCGTGCTCAGCCAACACGGCCTGTGCTCAACGATCTGCAGAAAATGCCCAGTTCAGGTAACTGGACACGAGGCCGTGTTCACTGAACATGCCCCAGTGCCCAGCCTTCTGTAAACCATGATACTGGCAATCTGAACACGGGGCCGTGCCCGGTCACCACGGGCCCGTGTCCAGATGCCCAGTAACATAAAATTTTGCTTTTTAACACCTTTTTACACATTCAATCAACCTAAAAACTTATTTTTGGGACACATTGAGGACAATGTGTAATTTAAGTGTGGGGGGATGCTAAAACCTTGAATTTTGCAAGTCCTAACACAAAACTCTATTGGAACCGCTAATCACCCCAATTTTTTCAAAAAAAAAAAAAAAAACTTTTCATTTTTTTTACTTTTCTTGGTTTAATTTGGGAACAACAAGTTCTAAAAAGGTTATATTTTTACAAATTTACAACCGATAGCGTCGTGATAAAAAGAACCAACATAAGAAAAATTATGAAACGGAATGACAAATCTAGTTAAAATTTGATTATATATACTTGATCACATAAAAACCGATTCCCACAAAAAGTGAGTTTTGTGCCTTTATTGAGCATACAAATACACATCTTTAGACTAAATGCTCATCTTTCGTTTCTTGTGTGAATAGCCGCTTGGTTTCTTACGACTCTAAAACTTGCCATGACGATACATTCCCGGTCCTTACCAACTTAAACCCAAGTAAGTAAATGATGGAGGCATTAGGACTAACCCTTTTTCTTTTCAATACCATTATTTTTCATTTTTTTTACCACCTACCCAAAATCCCCCTAGTTAACCCCTTTGAGCCTAAACCTTTTCGTTTCTAAACCCACAAAACAAACACCCTTTACCCACCAAAACCTTTTTATTTTTAAACCATATTTTAGTAGAAAGCTCGGTCTTCATGTGACATTCCTTATAAAAAAAGTCACAAAAACAAAAAAGTTCCTCAAAAGAAACTTTGTTTGAAAATGCTTTGTTTGAATAAAAGTCACAAAAACAAAAAAGTTTTTACGACGACCGACGCTTCTTACGCTTTTAGCCATTTCTACTAACCACTAACCCCAACACCACCTACCTTTAACCCAAGCCTAACCCTTCCCCAAGTCCTCTTGATATTTACAAAGGTGTATAGTTAAAAAGGAGGAGGATTGATTGCTTGGCAAGCATATGGTAGAAGTAAGTTCCATGCCGGTCGCGAGTGTTTCACAAAAATACATCTTCGGCCGAGTGTTGAGTGATCTCCCGTGAGGTATGTGAACTTGTAAATATATGGAATTTTAAAAAGGCATGTTATGCCCAAATAAGTAATTTCTCTTATGAAATGTTCTAAATAAATCATAACAAATAGGATTGTAAATAGTATAAAAATAAAACATAATAAAGATCTTGGAATCCCGACACTTAAGACAAGCCCAAAATTTCTCTTCTACCAATTCCATTTGGGAGTGTAAGCCACATTATAAAGTGTTTTGCTTGAGGACAAGCAAAGATTCAAGTGTGGGGGTATTTGATGTGTGTAAAATGCAACATATAAATTACATCAAATGAGGCATAAACTAACCCTTTTTTAGTACTAATGTTGGAAAAAGTGTGCTTTTGTCTTTCTTTTGTATTTTCAGGATTAAATGAGCGTAAATGAACAAAAGAAGCAAATATGCAGCAAAATCTAACATAATTACAAGAAAAGGAATAAACGTTGCATGCCCGACCCCTCGACAGCATCTTCCCAAGCAAAAACAAGTAAACAGAAGGCTGGCCACGGCCCCGTGCCCAACGAACACGGGGGCGTATTCAGGTGTCTGCAGAAAGGACAAAAGCATAGAAGCTTTTATTTCCGAACACGGGGGCGTTCCCAGCTCAACACGGTCGTGGTCAACGCTAAGATTTGCAGAATCCAAGCAAATCTTGATAGTATAGATACGCTTCTGCACACGGGGCCGTGCCCAGCGGACACAGGGGCGTGTGGAGCTAATGAAGACAAATTGCAATTAACAAAGAAAGAGAAAGTGGATGGACACGGGGCCGTGCCCAATGGACACGGGGCCGTGTCCGGGCTTCTATGCAGGCTATAAATAGGGGTGCTTGGTTCACTTCAAAGGCATCCCTTGGCAAACCACCTCTCTCCCACTTCACCCACACTCCACCACCATCACAACCCACATCCACCACCATCATCCATCTTAGAGTGTGTGTAGTAGTCTCGGGATCCAAGATTGATAGTAAGAGTTCTTGACAATCAAAGGCCATGTTTGCCTAAGTCTCTTACATCACTTGGTGAAGACAAGCATTTAGTGTAATACTTTTGTTTTTTTTTTTTTTTTTTTTTTTTATCTTTTTGGACTTTTTATTTGGTTTTATATTAATGACTTTAATAACTAGTTTCTTATGTTGAAGGTGAAACTTCCTTATCCTTTGTCCGTGGTGTCTTGGCATTATTTTACTGTCTATATAAAATAAAAGATTTACACCATTCATATCTCTACGGTCTATATAGAGATATGTTGGCTACCTGCTCGGGCGTTAAGGGAATGGTTTGGTAAGGTTCTTGCCTTGTTCAGTGTGTAGATCCTGGAAGGACCTGGGTCAAGCTTACTAGGAGCTCCTTCAATACCCACTAGTATTGGATGGCGGGGGTGCGAATAGCTTGATCCCCTCATATGTAAACTACTATCAATACGTTAACCCGGCTACTTGGGATTGTATCCCTGCTGACTCAAACCACTTAGACGAGGGTAACGTCACCTTCAAAAGAGGGGCCTACCACATTACGCATTAATAACTTAATTAATTATCTTTCAATATTTCGACCCTTTAGGATTGTATCATTGCTGACTCAAACTACTGGGTTGAGGGTAACGTCACCTTCAAAAGAGGGGCCTACTACTATAACTAAGATAATCTCTTAAAAAGTGCAAAAGTGCGGAAATCATCAAAGGTTACACTAAAGGCGAGTCGGATCCAAGTGATTCATCTTGTCTATCTGTCTTTATTTTATTTTTATTTTTCAGCATTTTTAGTTTTTATTTTCATGTTTAAAACTTTTTCTAAACTTTTGATTTGATTAGACGTTGAGGATAAACCGGTACTAAAAGCTCTTATGTCCTTGGAGGACCTCGGTATCTTACCAACACTATACTACGCTCAAGATGGGTGCACTTGCCCATATGTGTGTTTAGTGTTAGTAGAATATCGTGTTTTATAAATTTAAAACTTGACTAAATTGTTAAAAAGGGCTTAAAATATACAAAAAAATATATAACACGACACGCACATCAAGGCACGTGTTCAACACGTTCACTTAAAACAGATTTCGCGCCTCTACTAAAGACAACGCGTCTGTCTCCCACGGTACAACAGCCGAAGCAGTCTGTACTGCCGGAGATGGCTCATGGCCCAAGGTTACATCCGGTAATTGTAGTGTTTGAACTCATGTGGTGGAAAACAAGTAGAGAGTACTCATATCTCTAGTTGGTCTTCAATTGTTCATCCTCCTTCTAGTATTCTTCATGTATCAAGCAATACCATATTCTTATTTTTGACAAAAGAAACACGTAGGCTACTATTTATACAAGACTTAAGGATTAGTGAAAGGTTTCACTTAATTAGTCACTTAATTAGATACTTAAAAACTCTAATAAAACTAATTAAATGTCTTAAGAAGCACTACTCAAGAGTTTCTCATTTATATACCACATGAAGATTCTAATTAATATTTATAATTTCATTAAATTATAACTATATTAAATATCCATTCACCAAATTTCCAACAATCCCCCACATGAATAGAGATCGTTCAAAACACTTAAAATTTCCAATGTAACCTCGACAGTTGAGTTTTGCATACGATAGGTAGGTGTTACCCTTTGAACCTTCGCTCATGACATGCACTTAGCCCACTAGCTCTGAGTAGATCTCGATGTCTTTAAACTCGTCTGCCGTTTGTGTAGACGACAATACACTTCACACAAGACTCTCACTAGCCGGGTCATCTCCTCATAGTCGTGTCCAATAATGGCCGTGGAACACTTTCCTGGTTCTGCGAGAGCTCTAGGAATTGTGCCCCCAATTCCATTCGAAGTGACCCCACTTCTCTCTAACATAGGTGATTCTCCTTAGATCATTAAAAGCATTGTGGTTATCGTGATTTATCCAAATCATTTACCATATATTATGCTTAGCCTCACTCTTTGTCACTGAATATCATAGGAATAGACTAGGACGTATTTAAACACTCTTTTATACTTTGGGGGTATGTATAACCATATATACTAGCTTATGCATATCATTTATGCCCCCACAGTGACCACCTTTAGTCATATGAGTTAGTTGTCCTATTGAACTTAAATCTTGGGATCTCCAGTCAACTAAGTTAGGTGTCCTTCACACACCCTTTTTCCATGGGCTTCAGTCTCATTCCACAACTTGATCTCTAATAAACCCTCAGGTTGTTGGATCCATAACATTAACAAATAACTTTGCGTATTTGAGATAAGTTGTCATGATGTGTTCTTAACTCGTAAGTTAATTTTGCCTATTGTCAACTTCTAAGACTACAACCTCTGTGGCCATCTGAATCTGGTTATAATATATGTCTTTGTAAGATACGCTTATCATTTAAGGCAAACACATCTCCATTATGCATTGCGACCTTTGTGTCCTCCACATAGTCATCTTTTTGCAATGTTAGATTAGATTACAAAATCCTTATTGCCAAACTTTTATGATACAAATGCAAGACACCCCCACATTTAAGTGTTATAGGATATCATCCAGATGGGGTAATGAAAACCATTTCTACATACCCTTATAGGGTTGTTTCTAAATGGATCCTCCCCCACATTTCTTGCCATTTGATAAACATTTCCGTAACTTCACTTATGATGACATTTATACACATATGATTGAACAAGATCAACCTCATTGTGTGAATTCAACTCATATTGCATTCCGAGTTGACCAAAGCAACACATGCCATTGTCATAAGTTTGTCACCAACTTAGAATAATTGTAATTTAACATCTAGAATAAGCTTAGACAATGAGTTCTCCTCATTAGCTTTTCGAACAAACTCTTAAAAAGTTACATGTCGTTTCCTTATAATGAATGAAAATTTTCCCTCAACTTTGTCTATACACAAATTATTTTTGTGTTCATACACATTTGAATGTTTAGAGTTAATTAGTCTCCGTCAAGACCCATAATTAACCAAGTACTAGTCTAGCATGCTTAAGACTACAATACTTTAGCATGTGAACAGAAGATGCATCATTCTGATTCTTCACAGCCCTAAGGATATCATAATATCACTTTGCAACATTCATCCCTTGTTAAGACAAAATAATGAGACTTATTCATAATCCTAAAACATCAATATTTAGGAAGGTCTCACAAGTTATTGTATATAGCACATAGATAAATTTCATCATTCATTTAAGGAACATAACTTGATTACCTCTGATCTCCAACAATCTACCATTGAATCATAAGTACTTAAACATAAGTCTTAATCCAAGTCACTTGGTGAACACATTCATCACCAACAAGATGAATGTTTCTTGTCTACAATCACTATTATGTGTGAGATAGAGTCAACTAGATCGACACTCAACAACATGGCATTCATAATTTTGCCATAAGTGATTTGCACACATCTATTGTTATTCATTAGGAGATATGTATATTTAGGATGCTCTCTCAAATGAAGGTAAAATCTCCATATAGATCTAACAATAATCAAGTGGTAGACGCATCTACTTATAAATCTCGCAAGATTTATTAAAGGTATACAATAACATATAGTACTTTTACTTTCATATGTTAGAAGTCACCCTTGTAAAATTTTCAATGACTTCTAATGAAGTATGCGACATGAATGTCGTTAGTGTATTTCATCTCAATACACTCACTACGTTCTTTCATTACTCATTCATGATGTGGTTATACATTTGATGTTTCGTCTTTGACTTTTAGTCAATGTAACAACTCTCAAGTTGTTTATGTCCAAGTATTTTCATGTACTATCTGTTTAAAACCATATTCTTTTAAACAATGTATAACCGACGTTATAATTATTTTCCACAAAAATAATTTATACGTCACAACCATTAGTGATTTATTTCTTTGTAAAAAATTACATGTGTTATCCGAAGATATTGAACACAAAACAATAAAATACATTGGAAACTAAATCATAAGTGCCAATCACTTTTGAAATTTAAACGGAAGCATAGACAATATGTAGACATCAAATAGCAAAGTGCTTTTATCTTTAACACTTTAATCTGACCGGAATCTTCTCAACAATATCGTCCCATGGCATGTCTTGAGGTACTCCCTCAATAAGCCTCCATGCACTTGTAAGTACAAGTTCCCCATTTCATCTTGAAACTTTTAAACTTGGACAATTATGCTCAAAACAACACCAAGTTGTTACAAATACTACATTTAAGTAGTAAACTTGAACAATTAAATTTGTTCACAACAACACCAAGTTGTTTTTCACCAAATAACATCCACCAGACTGTTACTTTGTTCACCATATGCTACTTCTAGTAAGAGTAGCGAACCATTTGAATTATCAATTTTATGCAAAACTTTTTTTTAAAAATAATTCAAAACAGTTTCTTAGTTTTGCAATATACAATATTAATAATATCAATTAGGGTTATGAAAACATAGATCAAACCCAAAATATCAAATGGTTTTATATTGTTTAGTCTTACTACACATGTACTAAACATTTTCTAACACGCATGTTAGAAAAAAATGTTATAACAAGCACATTATAGAATCGAACGTTTACATAAAACGTTTTCCAAAGATATAGTTTATAAAATAAACCATTTCTCATCATTTTTTAATGCACTTATAGGCAATTAAATGTTTACATAAAACATTTCTGTTCATTATGAACAATCTCTAACCTCGTATTCGTGATACACATTTTCTAACACACGTGTCAGAAAATTTAAGTCATTTTATATAAAACATGACAAATCACAAATTAAAGTTGGTGATAAAATCACACACAACTACACCATCACTTTATGGTGATTTAACTCTTGTATTCTTACTCTTGTATTATTTTTTTTTTTCAATCTCATCAAGTTAGGCACATAGCCTACTTTTAATACAAGAGACATGGGGTGGAGATAAGTCTCACTTAATTAAAGATTTTATTAGAGACATAAACTCTAATAAAAACTAATAAATTGACGTGAAACTCTCCTTAAGAGATTATCTTCCATATGACGAGTCTAGTAAATGATTTTAATTTCATTAAATTCATATAAATACTACACCATCACTTTATGGTGATTTAATTCCTTGAAGCCAATCAAACATCAACTTCAATATATGACATTTTATTTCTAAATCATACAAAGCATTAAAAACAATACTACAACAAATTGCTTATATAAAATGTCTACATAAAACATTTCAAAGCATTTGTATTTTAACCATTTTTAACAATCATGTTAAAATGAAAGAAATTCTAACGCGCACGTTAGAAATATTAACATTTCCACAAAATGTTAATTTGACTTGCTAAAAACACATATATGGTTCAAATAAATAAGTCATTTCTAATACACACGTTAGAAACTAAACAATTAAAAAATTGCTTCCAAACTAACACTTTTCATGAACGTTTCTAACGCACATGTTAGAAGACAAATGATTACAAAAATCATTATAAGACTTATTTGTTCATATCAATCCATGGGTGGATGAAGAGTCTACTTTAAATAGAGACTTAATTAGAGACATAAAACTCTAATCAAGTAACATAAAACTCTTATTTAAAGACATAAAAATTCTACTTAAGATAATTTAACGTTTACAAAAAACGTATGGTTCACACAAATAATTCCGGTCTAACATACATGTTAGAGAATTAAACGTTTACAAAAAAACATATGGTTTACACTAATAAACCCGATATAACACAAAAGTTAGAAAAATTAACGATTCCCAAAATCGTTTCAAAACCAAACGTTGGAACCAAAACTATTTGTTTTGTACCACGGTATAGGATTTAAGATTGTATCTCAATCTCAAAAAATCCAAACACAACAAGTTGTACTACATACATATTTCCCCAAAAAAATATTTATAAGATCATAACCTCTAAAAATATTTTTTTATTCTATTATAAATCCTTTCGTAAACCCAAAATCCTTATAAATAAGGTTTTTAAGATTGTACCAACAATCTCACGAAATCTGTTTTAAGTTTGTAGGAATTAGGTTCACCTTTTATAAAATATAATTACAAAATATATAATAACGAGACTCTCGTTATTCGTAGGAAATATCATAGTACAATACCGGTTGCAAAAACTAAATAAAAAGAATATAAAATATAATTATATATACCAATCTTGATTCAAGTCGCATCTCTGGTGGGTCCTTCACACGCACTTGATAGCATCCTAGACTCGAGTATTCATCATCTTGAGTCTTGAAAAATACTCCTTGACTGCACCAAAGAGCACACTAAAATGTTGACGATTTTGGTTGAGGCACGTGTTCAACACGCTTCCCTTAAAACAGATTTCGCGCCTCTACTAAAGACAACGCGTCTGTCTCCCATGGTACAACAGCCGAAGCAGTCTGTACTGCCAGAGATGGCTCACGGGCCCAAGGTTACATCCGGTAATTGTAGTGTTTGAACTCATGTGGTGGAAAACAAGTAGAGAGTACTCATCTCACTAGTTGGTCTTCAAGTGTTCATCCTCCTTCAAGTATTCTTCATGTATCAAGCAATACCATATTCTTATTTTTGACAAAAGAAGCACATAGCCTACTATTCAAGACTTAAGGATTAGTGAAAGGTTTCACTTAATTAGTCACTTAATTAGTCACTTAATTAGAGACTTAAAAACTCTAATAAAACTAATTAAATGTCATAAAGAAGCACTACTCAAGAGTTTCTCTTTTATATACCACATGAAGATTCTAATTAATATTTATAATTTCATTAAATTATAAATATATTAAATATCCATTCACCAAATTTCCATCATACTTTGGGTTACGATTTCGACAGAGATTGTAGACCTGATGGAGAGTTGTGTGATTTATTCGTATGAGTTTGATGCCGAAGATGAGTATCTAAACTTATATACCAGTGACTGTAAATGTTCATATGTGAAATAAAGATAAAAAACATTGGTGGGTAACTAGGTGTATGAAATCACTTTTTTTTTTAATTATACCAACTAACAAATACTAAATGGTAAGAAACTAAACAGTTGACTGTGATTGAGTTTGAAATGGGCTATACTTAATTTTTAATAGTCAAATATGAAGAGTAACATTGTTTGAATACTGTAATAAGTGGGCCTTCTGATTTTGGATTTTTTTAGCTATGAGTCAATGATTGGTGTCGCTGAAGGGTGGTAGCTGTTCACTTGCAAACTCCTTTGCAGCCATAGTCGGAGCATCGTTTCATTGACTCTGAAGACTTACGGAAGGAGATTTGGGTCGTCCAAGGTTAGAGTTTCATTATGCAGTTTTTCGATTCATTAACTTTTTATTATTTTGCTCTATTTATCAAAGTGTGAGCTTTCACTGAAGATCACAAATCTCAGCAAGATCACAAGTGTTCCCGATCGTAGTACATGTACCATTCTAAACTCACCTAATAGCATGAAATATTATTTACATTTTTTAATATGTAGCCAATGAAATCACTCATCAAAAACCATTCATCACCAATAGTTATGTTACTGCTACATAAACCTAAAATTTTTAAAATGGACCGTTTCAATCGGTATCTGTTTTGTTAAAACCTGCTCTCCCCGAACCAAACTAACAATTTCTTGAAACGGCCAGTACTGGACAGTTACTCCACTAACCTGACTCGCCTATTAGGCCATTATACCAGGTATGCATACAACTACAGTACTGTCATGATACATTCATGTACATAGATATGCAAAGTAAAGTGACAATATATATGTTGAAAGGATCAACAAGCAGCTTGAAATAGACATAAACATGATCAGTAGATGCTTTTAGTGATGCTAATGAGGATGACATTCTGGATATTGATGAAGAGTTTGATGATGTGGGCATTTCGGATGACCAGAGAAAAGTTATCATGGATAGCCTCATAATGTTTGGTTTTGTCAAAGCGAGTGCCCAAGCTTCCTAGGACCAAGGTGAGTGTGATTTTTCAGAATCCAATACCCTACATATGTTGTTGAAGATGTGCACAATGACACTTCGGGTTTTGGTGAGTTTCCATTGTAGGGAAAAAGGTTGTATACCTTCACTGAATGTTGTAGTTGTTACTAACGCTGGCCGCAACACACATAAGAATATAAAACATCTTATTATATTAGGCAGACACTAAACAACAATGATTATATGGTGGCTTATTGGACGTTAACTTGATTAGAATTTGAGACAATGGCAAATCAAATTAACCGATTTTATCACTTTAACGCAGCTTTTTTATGTTATTTGCTAATAAAATTATGTGATTGCTTTAGCTTATGATTTCAAAGCTCTGAGTAGCTACAACCTATTGGGCTCAACTTTTTTTTTCGTTTGGTAAAGTTGTGATCTTAAAACTATAGGATCGGTGAATATGGACGGTTCCCACGCACGCGTTGATGGACGATGAACTTGCTACACGTGTTGGTCCACGTAAACCCTACACGGTACATGTCTTAGTATCCTGGACTCCTCTTCCTTTTTATTTTCTTTCATCGTTTCACATAAGAAAAACCATGGAAATCCACATTTTTTATCACATTAATTCATTTTGTATCATTAGCGATATCGGTGGTGCTGACTCAATATTATCGATGTTGGTCCAAGCGATTGGCGCAAGAGACGATTTATAGCTCTCCCAGGTAACCTAATTTGTTGTAACTGGTTTATTTGAGAACTTTAATCGGTTCGGGTGGTTGTTCACATGTCTGACTACACTAAAATGATGCAATTTTAAGAACATGCATCCGGTCAGGTTGTTGTGACTTTGATTATAATAAAATGCTGCAATTTAAGGATCGAGTTAGGTTGTTTGTGAGTCTGATTCAAATAGACACTGCAATTTAATTTCCGAATCTATTACAACGTAAGTGGTTTGGTGGTGGGTGTGTATTTGGATTAAAGCTCTGGTTTATGTGTGTATGAATTCATAGGTGTTTTGATTGTGTGTTGATGGATATTTGATGTAATAATATCTAAGGGTTTTGATGCAGGTTTTGGAGTCTGATGGAGAGATTTCACCTGAGTTTGTGTTGATGTATTTACCGATTTTGGTATTGTGATTTAACTTGGGTTTTGTTGTTTCAGTTAGGATCATTGGTTTACGGATTTTGATGATTTAATTGTTGTTTTATAAAAAATTGAAAGAGGGTTTTTAAGTCAAATGGATCTAGCGATTTCAAATAAGTTTAAGATTGTTGTTGATTAAATACTTATGTTATTAACTTTTATGGTCATTTTGAGCATCCTGCATATGACTTAAAATGTGGGCTTGGGATGAAAGTGGTTCTAGCAATGAAAGGATGGATATCTGAATGGGTATAAAGTAAGGGGATTTATCGGAGTTCAGACCATTTTTGCATCGGTTGGTCAACTGCAATGAGGGTGACTTGGATGCCTTACAACATACCACTCTTTTGAATAATATTAAGTGTATTGTGTTATTATTTAGTGAAAAAGTGTATCTCATTCCTATCTCCATCATTGAAAACATCACATGTAGACGGTACTCTAATCACGGTTCAAGGTATCTAACTGTCTCTTAATTCGATTCTTAGATTCACTATTAAACTTTGAAAGTTAAATCCATTTTGTGGGGTTGATTAGGGGAGAGGGTAACCTGTGGTTTTAAACTTGTAGTTGTGAGGTGTTTGTGCTGGTGTGGGTATGACTGTGCGTGCATAACAGAAGTGTGTATGTTTGTTCATGAAGTGTGTGTGTTTGTGATACATACAGAGGGTGGTTTGTGGTGGCTCTGGTAGTGAGTGTGGTGGGTATTGTTGTTACGTAGTGGTTGGCGGGCGGGATTGGGTGTCATGGGTCAGAACGGGTTGTCACCTGCCTAAGAGCATCCAGTCTTTATTTTTGACATACCGAGAGGAACCCAAAAGGCGGAGAAAATTTACCCATTATTGGTAGGTTTCATTGCAGGTTAACCCTTGACAACCTGGCTGCCCAGCCATAAATATCCTGAAATGAACAAAAGAAGTGTACCTTTTGTTGGGTCCTTAACAACAACATGAAGCTTCTACTCCCCACCATTGTTCATCCAAGAAATACGAGACTCATAACCACAAGTCAATATGATGTGTAAACCAAATTAATGACTAAACGAATTCATTTGAAATAATTTTCATAATGATTAGGTGGGTTTGATGTGACAACTCGTACTTCAGAACTTATCTTTGTGTTAATGTAACGTATGTGGATCCTATATGATTATGTGAACTTTATTGATTAATGAAATGTTATGTTTGATGTTGTGTTATGTGCATGTATGTATGTATTAGGATCACACAAAACGAACCGAGCGCACAACATAACCCGATCGCACAAGCCCATTCGGGCTACATGCTTGTACTCGAACCTTAAGGGCAGCCCATGAAGGGTTCGGCCCACTCCATCAACTCGTATAATACATAGGGTGTTAGTATAAATCCCACACTTCACCAAATCACACAAAGTTTAGCAAACCCTAAATCTCTCTCTCCCTCTCAAACCCGACGGCTACAACCTCCCATCTCTCTCGAAGCTTCATCTTTCGGATCAACTCTCATTCTACTCTTTAATCGGTTAGTGTTTCATGATTTATGTTTTGTTGAATGGTGTTATTATTCCATGATTTGATTAAATGGTTAGAGTTTCATGTATGATGAATAACGATGTTTATGTGATGATGTTCTAGTGAATCGGATGTGTACGGTGATGTTAATCGGCTATCATGTCTTGTTTTCGGATTGTTTGCATGATGATTTAGGATCGAATGTATGTAATCGGTGGTATGTTCATGTAATCGGACCAAATAATATGATTTGATAAGTCATTATTTATGCTTTGAATGTAATTAGGGTTTATATGAATTAGATGAAATTTGCTTGGTTTGATCGAGATTATGCATGACTGAAACTGTTAGTATTGTTAATTGATGAAGTTCATAAATGGAAACAATAAAACTGATTGCATGAAATTTGGAAATTATATCTGATCGCACAAGTGCCAGACGCACAAGCCGGGTACAATCACATAAAGCACCAGGTACTGATTTCTTATGCATGATCGCACAAGACTTGTGGATCGCACAAGACAGTGCCGATCGCACAAGGCTTAGGCCACACACAAACTGTTATACGGTTGGGCCTCAAGGCCCAATCCCAACCGCACAAGTACTGGTAAATGGCACAAGCCATCCGGATCGCACAAGTCTATCCGGATCGCACAAGACTCATGTTTGTTGTTTGGGCCGTTTACATGATGGACTACTTATGTTTTATTGGGCCGGGTATCTTTGGGCTTTTATGGGTGAATCGCACAAGGCTGTTAGACTTGTGCGAGCCCAATCTTTTGAATCGTACAAGTATAAGCATGTTATGTACTTGACTGTTAATATGTTTGCCATGATCAATACGTGTTTGCAACCTGTTAGCTTGTGTGTAAACATACGTGTATTACTTGAACCTAGACCTGACTCGTATGGTAACCATGTTAGGACGTGGTTGACCACATATAGCTCAAGTAACCTTTTCGTGTATCTGCCGAGCAAACCAAGGTGAGTTCACACTTTATCCAAGGCATGGGATTCCCAAGGGTCGGGAATGGGTTAAAGAACTGAACGATAACTACAAACTTGCGTATTCCCCATACAACAGGATACGTACGACCATAAGACCATCACCTCTATCATTTGAAGTCCCTCATTTATCGACTTAATCGCCGAGGCTTATGGCGAGCGGGTCATTAGTTAATAGCGCTATTAGGTTTAACAAACCTCACACCGTGCCAGTCGGACGGGCGTGTACTAATGGACTATAGGCAAAGGGTCAATGCTGATAGACATTGACTTAGGGAACCTCTTACATTTTCGTAGCAGTCGATACGCGTGGTCTAGTAACACATGGGAAGCCCCCACTAATCTTCGCAAACATGTCAGGGTGACCGCGATACGAATTAACACGATACTTGGTTTACAAACGAATGCTATAACTAAACAACCAACTGTGAACTCGCTCAACTTTGTTGTTGATTCGTTGCTAAATGCCTTGCAGGTCGTTAGGTACTTATGGAGCTTGCACAGGGAGGCGCGGTCGTTGTGGGACATGGCAGTGTGTGCCATGCTAAGAACATTACTTTATTTCGTACTTAATACTTACATTGGGTTTTACAATTATGCTTCCGCTAAACACTTAACTATGCTTTGGTTTTTGAACACCTTTCATATTGTTTGGTTGAATTATATTTACTACATACATTGTTCAATATGATTGGTGGCTTGATCCTGGTCAGTCATGCCTCTAAAGTGGTGATACTCCGCGTGTGGATTTTTGGGGGTGTGACAGATTGGTATCAGAGCCATTGGTTATAGCGAACTTGGTTTTAATATGGGAAAAAGTTTTTGTTAAAACCAGACTATAACCTGTACAGTGCTCAACGATCCACAACGACGCTTCGCTCCACGTGCAAGACTCAATATTCTAGGTGATACGATTTATGTTTACATTGCCTACTTGTTAGTTACATAGAACATTTCACATGGTATGGTTAGATAACGTAGTAACTACTGTTTGCAACATTGCGTGCTTACTCTCTTCTGTCATCGCACTTTCGCGAACCTTTCTCACTCATGTTCCTTCGATATGAAGATCATGAGTGGACGCGTTAACCTAACTCAAGCCCAGTTGGTGGCTTTGATCACTGAACAAGTTACTGCAACACTCGCAGCTGCCCAGGCAGGAGATCAGCATGCTCAGCCGCCTGCGTGCACGTTCAAAACTTTCATGGACTGCCGTCCTAGTACTTTCAGTGGCACTGAAGGGGCAGTTGGACTCCTCCACTGGTTCGAGAAGCTCAAGTTAGTCTTCGAAATGTGTGAATGCCCTGTGGCTCGTAGGGTGAAGTACGCCACTGGTACTCTCGAAGGCGTTGCATTGACTTGGTGGAACGCACAAGTGCAAATGTTGGGGCTGGTAGCTGCCAATGCCACTCCATGGAACGACTTTAAGGAACTGATCAAGCGGGAATACTGTAGTCGTGATGACATCCACAAGTTGGAAGTGGAGTTCTTTAACCTGAAAATGACAGGATCAGAGATAGAGGCGTATACGAAAAGGTCAAATGAGCTGGCCATCTTGTGTCCAACTATGGTGGATCCTCCCATCAAGCGCATCGAGCTGTTCCTCAAAGGCTTAGTACCAGAAATTCAAAGTCATGTGACTGCTGCTAACCTCGCTACTATCCAGGATGTTACTCGTCTTGCCCATCGTCTCACAGACCAGACAGTGGAACAGAACAGGCTACCTAAGCGCATCGGTGCTACTACTACTACTACTCCTGCTACTTCCAGTGACAACAAACGAAAGTGGGGTGGAACCTCCAGCAAGGGTTCGACTTCAGTTCACTCCCAGGCACAGCAACAAAAGATTGATGACTATCAGAGCCCTGGTCAGCAATCTTCTGGTAGTCAAGGGCAGGGTGGATATCGAGGAAACCTTCCAAAGTGCAACAGATGTGATAGACACCACAGGGGTCAGTGCAACAAGGGTAGTTGTCAGAGGTGTCTCAAGATGGGTCATGAAGCTAAGGATTGTAGGAGCTCACGACCTGCGAATCAAAACCAGTAGCAGCAACAAGGAGGCAACAGGGGATGCTTTCAGTGTGGAGCTGAAGGCCACTTCAAGAAAGATTGTCCCCAGCTGAACCAGGATCAGAACAACAATAATAACAACCAGGGGAATGGAAACAACGGGGGTAACAACGGCAATAGTGCCAGGGGTCGTGTATTCGTGATTGGCCAGGGAGAAGCAAGGAACGATCCCAACGTCGTAACGGGTAAGTTTCTACTAGACGATTTTTATGCTACTGTTTTATTCGATTCGGGTGCCGATACTAGCTACGTGTCCTTAAAAGTTAGCCAAATGCTTAAGCGTACCCCAACATTTTTGAACACCAAGCACACTGTAGAGTTAGCTAATGGTAAGAGTTTAGAGGCCACACACGTAGTCAAGGGTTGTAATCTTGTTCTTGCTAATCAGACCTTCTCCATCGACCTTATTCCTATCGTTTTGGGTAGTTTTGACGTTGTCATTGGGATGGACTGGTTGTCCCAACACCAAGCAGAGATTCTTTGTAACGAGAAGATTGTTCGTATTCCTCGTTCAGGTGATGAACCTCTCATAATTCGTGGCGACAAGAGTGGTGCTGTTGTGAGCATCATCTCTTTCCTTAAGGCCCAGAAGTGTTTGCGAAAGGGTCACACTGTTATTTTGGTTCTCGTTACTGACACCTCAAAGAAAGAGAAGAAGATAGAAGATTTTCCTATCGTACGTGACTTTCCTGAGGTATTCCCTGAGGAATTACCTGGCCTGCCGCCTCATCGCCAGGTCGAATTTCAAATCGAGCTAGCTCCTGGAGCAGCACCTATAGCTCGAGCACCTTATCGCTTAGCTCCAACCGAACTGGAAGAACTGTCTAAGCAATTGCAAGAACTCTTGGATAAGAGTTTTATTCGTCCTAGCTCTTCGCCCTGGGGAGCTCCAGTATTGTTTGTGAAGAAGAAAGACGGTACCTTCCGTATGTGCATAGATTACCGCGAACTAAACAAGGTGACCGTGAAGAATCGCTATCCTCTTCCACGCATTGACGACTTGTTCGACCAGCTGCAAGGGTCGAGCTACTATTCAAAGATTGATCTAAGGTCAGGTTACCATCAACTGAGAGTCCGGGACGAGGACGTCTCCAAAACAGCATTCAGAACACGCTATGGCCATTACGAGTTTCTGGTCATGCCATTCGGGCTAACAAACGCGCCTGCAGTCTTCATGGATCTCATGAATAGAGTATGCAAGCCTTACCTGGACAAGTTTGTTATTATGTTCATCGACGACATCCTGATCTATTCTAAGAGTCAGGAGGAACATGAGCAGCATCCACGACTTATTTTGGAACTCCTTCGTGCTGAACAGCTGTACGCCAAGTTTTCAAAATGCGACTTCTGGCTTCGTGAAGTCCATTTCCTAGGCCATGTGGTAAACAAGGATGGGATTCATGTTGATCCATCCAAGGTAGACTCGATTAAGAACTGGCCTGCACCTAGTACACCAACAGAAATACGCCAATTCTTGGGTTTGGCAGGTTACTACAGAAGGTTTATCAAGGACTTCTCCAAGATTGCGCAACCTCTCACCTCACTAACTCAGAAAGGTGTCACCTATCGCTGGGTTGATGCACAGGAAACGGCATTTCAACACTTAAAGGATAGACTTTGCAGCGCACCTATCCTCTCATTGCCTGAAGGCACAGACGATTTTGTGGTCTATTGCGACGCATCCATCCAAGGACTCGGATGTGTATTGATGCAAAGTGACAAGGTCATCGCATATGCATCACGCCAACTTAAAGTTCATGAAAGGAACTATACTACGCATGACTTGGAATTGGGAGCAGTGGTTTTTGCTCTTAAGATATGGAGACATTACCTGTACGGTACCAGGTGCACCATTTACACCGATCACAGGAGTCTCGAGCATATCTTCAAGCAAAAGGAGTTAAACATGCGTCAACGTCGATGGGTAGAGCTATTGAACGATTACGAATGTGCCATCAAGTACCATCCGGGAAAAGCCAATGTGGTGGCAGACGCCCTCAGTCGAAAGGACACTACGCCTAAACGCGTGCGAGCATTACAACTTACCATCCAATCTAGTCTTCCTTCCCAGATAAGAGATGCTCAGGTAGAAGCATTGAAACCAGAAAACGTCAGGGCAGAAGCCCTACGTGGCTCAAGGCAACGGTTAGAACAAAAGGAAGACGGTGCTTACTACGTAACAGGACGCATCTGGGTCCCACTCTATGGCAACCTACTAGAGCTTGTGATGGATGAAGCACACAAGTCTCGCTACTCAGTACATCCTGGTTCAGATAAGATGTACCATGACTTGAAAACTACGTATTGGTGGCCTAGCATGAAAGCCCACATAGCAACCTACGTCAGTAAATGTTTGACTTGTGCGAGAGTCAAGACCGAATACCAGAAACCATCAGGCCTACTCCAACAACCAGAAATACCACAATGGAAATGGGAGCAAATTTCCATGGATTTCGTTACTGGCCTGCCTAGATCTCAACGTGGAAATGATACTATTTGGGTGATCGTGGATCGACTCACAAAGTCCGCACACTTTTTGGCTATCAAGGAAACGGATAAGTTCTCCACTTTAGCAGACGTTTATTTAAAGGAAGTGGTTTCGAGGCACGGGGTGCCGACCTCTATTATCTCTGATCGTGATGCACGTTTTACTTCAGAACTGTGGCAAGCAATGCACAAATCTTTTGGCTCTCGACTAGACATGAGCATCGCTTATCATCCGCAAACGGATGGGCAGTCTGAACGCACCATCCAAACTCTTGAAGACATGCTTCGTGCATGTGTAATCGACTTTGGAAACGGCTGGGAAAAACATCTTCCTCTAGTGGAGTTTTTGTATAATAACAGTTACCACACTAGTATTCAAGCCGCTTCGTTTGAGGCACTGTACGGGCGTAAGTGCCGATCACCTCTTTGCTGGGCAGAAATTGGCGACAGCCAAATCACTGGCCCAGAACTCGTAGTTGATACTACAGAAAGGATTGGTCAGATACGACAACGAATGGCGGCAACTCGTGACCGTCAGAAAAGCTACGTTGATAAGGGCAGGAAACCACTCGAGTTCCAGGTTGGGGATCGAGTGCTACTTAAAGTCTCACCCTGGAAGGGTGTTGTTCGTTTTGGCAAACGAGGCAAACTTAACCCACGATATGTTGGTCCATTCGACATCATAGAGAAAATAGGCAGGGTGGCCTACAAACTGAACCTACCAGCAGAACTTAGTGGAGTTCACAACGTTTTCCACGTGTCGAATCTAAAGAAGTGTCTGTCAGATGAGACCCTCATAGTTCCTTTGAAGGAGCTCACTATCGACGATCAGCTGCGATTTGTCGAGGAACCAGTAGAGATTACTGACCGAGATGTGAAGATTCTCAAGCGTACTAGAATTCCTCTTGTTCGAGTTTGTTGGAACTCCCGTCGTGGCCCAGAGTTCACTTGGGAACGCGAAGACCAAATGAAACAAAAGTATCCCCAATTGTTCGCAAACAGTACAACCACTACTAAGGCTGAAGCTACTGCGGCAGATCAACGGGGGGAGGATGTGACACCCGAGGAAAACCAGGAAAACCAGGAAAACCATGCAACGTAACTAGCTTCCTCAGTGAGTACGTACCAAATTTCGGGACGAAATTTCTTTCAACTTGGGGATAATGTGACAACTCGTACTTCAGAACTTATCTTTGTGTTAATGTAACGTATGTGGATCCTATGTGATTATGTGAACTTTATTGATTAATGAAATGTTATGTTTGATGTTGTTTTATGTGCATGTATGTATGTATTAGGATCACACAAAACGAACCGATCGCATAACATAACCCGATCGCACAAGCCCATTCGGGCTACATGCTTGTACTCGAACCTTAAGGGCAGCCCATGAAGGGTTCGGCCCACTCCATCAACTCGTATAATACATAGGGTGTTAGTATAAATCCCACACTTCACCAAATCACACAAAGTTTAGCAAACCCTAAATCTCTCTCTCCCTCTCAAACCCGACGGCAACAACCTCCCATCTCTCTCGAAGCTTCATCTTTCGGATCAACTCTCATTCTACTCTTTAATCGGTTAGTGTTTCACGATTTATGTTTTGTTGAATTATGTTATTAGTCCATGATTTGATTAAATGGTTAGAGTTGCATGTATGATGAATAACGATGTTTATGTGATGATGTTCTAGTGAATCGGATGTGTATGGTGATGTTAATCGGCTATCATGTCTTGTTTTCGGATTGTTTGCATGATGATTTAGGATCGAATGTATGTAATCGGTGGTATGTTCATGTAATCGGACCAAATAATATGATTTGATAAGTCATTGTTTATGCTTTGAATGTAATTAGGGTTTATATGAATTAGATGAAAATTGCTTGGTTTGATCGAGATTATGCATGATTAAAACTGTTAGTATTGTTAATTGATAAAGTTCATAAATGGAAACAATAAAACTGATTGCATGAAATTTGGAAATTATATCTGATCGCACAAGTGCCAGACGCACAAGGTGCATCGCACAAGCCGGGTACAATCACCTAAAGCACCAGGTACTGATTTCTTATGCATGATCGCACAAGACTTGTGGATCACACAAGACAGTGCCGATCGCATAAGGCTTGGGCCACACACAAACTGTTATATGGTTGGGCCTCAAGGCCCAATCCCAACCGCACAAGTACTGGTAAATGGCACAAGCCATCCGGATCGCACAAGTCTATCCGGATCGCACAAGACTCATGTTTGTTGTTTGGGCCGTTTACATGATGGACTACTTATGTTTTATTGGGCCGGGTATCTTTGGGCTTTTATGGGTGAATCGCACAAGGCTGTTAGACTTGTGCGAGCCCAATCTTTTGAATCGTACAAGTATAAGCATGTTATGTACTTGATTGTTAATGTGTTTGCCATTATCAATACGTGTTTGCAACCTGTTAGCTTGTGTGTAAACATACGTGTATTACTTGAACCTAGACCTGACTCGTATGGTAACCATGTTAGGACGTGGTTGACCACATATAGCTCAAGTAACCTTTTCGTGTATCTGCCGAGCAAACCAAGGTCAGTTCACACTTTATCCAAGGCATGGGATTCCCAAGGGTTGGGAATGGGTTAAAAAACTGAACGATAACTACAAACTTGCGTATTCCTCATACAACAGGATACGTACGACCATAAGACCATCACCTCTATCATTTGAAGTCCCTCATTTATCGACTTAATCGCCGAGGCCTATGGCGAGCGGGTCATTAGTTAATAGCGCTATTAGGTTTAACAAACCTCACACCGTGCCAGTCGGACGGGCGTGTACTAATGGACTATGGGCAAAGGATCAATGCTGATAGACATTGACTTAGGGCACCTCTTACATTTTCGTAGCAGTCGATACGCGTGGTCTAGTAACACATGGGAAGCCCCCACTAATCTTCGCAAACATGTCAGGGTGACCGCGATACGAATTAACACGATACTTGGTTTACAAACGAATGCTATAACTAAACAACCAACTGTGAACTCGCTCAACTTTGTTGTTGATTCGTTGCTACATGCCTTGCAGGTCGTTAGGTACTTATGGAGCTTGCACAGGGAGGCGCGATTGTTGTGGGACATGGCAGTATGTGCCATGCTAAGAACATTACTTTATTTCGTACTTAATACTTACATTGGGTTTTACAATTATGCTTCCGCTAAACACTTAACTATGCTTTGGTTTTTGAACACCTTTCATATTGTTTGGTTGAATTATATTTACTACATACATTGTTCAATATGATTGGTGGCTTGATCCTGGTCAGTCATGCCTCTAAAGCGGTGATACTCCGCGTGTGGATTTTTGGGGGTGTGACATTTGACTCATGGATAAAGCAGCAAGATCAAGGGGACCTTAACAGAGATACTAATTAAGTTCACGCCACGTAGCATGGGGAATTGGCGCAACGCGCCATTTTGATACCATTAGTTGCTATAATCAAACAACATGCTAAAGCACAAGAATGTTAGATTACTATTTTTTTTGTCTTTGATAAATGGTAGAAAAGTTTGCTAAGATATCAACCAAATTAAAAGCATTCACTATGTAAAAGCAATTAACTTTTTTTATTAGTGTCTTTCATAGAATAGATTTGTGTTAGATTATTTGTATTTGTGTTTATAGTCTTTGCGGTTAGTTGACTAGTATACCGTAGGAAGTTATTTCGTGAATAGAGTAGGTCTAGGTGGGCTACTAATCTCAAAACTTGTAAAGTGAGGGATTGCCGGTTTGTCTAGGTTGTACTTTGTAAAAAGGCAGATTTAGTTAACCTTGCAGTTCGTGCTAACCGAGTCAAATTAGTTTACCATAGTCACCTTAGATAACTACACCGTAAGGGAACTTATCACATTTATGTACTTAGTTAATTCAATTGGAGGACTGTAAGGAAATCCATATAAAACCGGTGTTCTAACAACTTGCTAATTTCCACAGGTGTATTTCTGAGAAGGGTTGGGGGTCGTGTTCGGTTTCTTAGTAAGTTTAGTATTTTAACATCCTGGTTCCATAGTTAAGTCACGTCAATAGAATTCCATTACGAGTTAATTAGGATTCCAGTCTAGGTAGTTATTTTACCATCATCTGAGTATAATTCCATATTCTCGTCTACGTCTTTAGTTTGTTTACTTAGTTAATATTTAATTTAATTGCAATCGTAGGATTTTAGAAACCCCCTAAACATAAAAACAAATAGTTGTGTCAGTCTTTCAGTCTAGTTAACTTAATTTACGTGACCAGCAGTTCACACCTCCTATATATAGGTTTGTTCCTTCTTTATAATAAGGGTTATTGGATTTAATCGCCCCAACTATCGACCATTGGCCGCTGCCACCCCCAACTAACACTTCGACGCCCGGCACCTCCAACTTGACTTTCAGTATGTGCTGGCACCATTCTGTTAACTTTGCACTAACTTGGTTAGTTTTTTTTTTTTTTTTGCTGACGTGGCCATTTTTTGATGACATGACTTATTTTTGATAAGGTGGCCAATTATATATATAACAATATGTGTACGTATATGTACATGCAATAAATCATCCCCAAATTCAATATATAAAATCAAATCATCTTCATCTTCAACCCCTTATCAATATAAAAAATCAAATCATCATCATCATCATCTTCATTGGTTCTTCATCTTCATCACCGGCGATGCCGTATTCGAACGATCTCTCCAACTACCTCTAAAGCCTCAGCTTCAACTCCTCCACCTCCACCACCACCACCACCACTAACATCAACCGCAGCACCAGCTCCTCATCCGAAACCAACTGGACCAGTTGTAACACCCCAAAAACGGATTTGGTAACCAAACCACGTTAATATTAATGACGCGTAAAATACCGTTAGTGGTGAAAATTTACCCGGTAAATATTAGGATTTAAATAAATAAATCTAATATTAATTAAAAGGAGGATAAATACTTTGAGAAAACAAAGTATAAAAAAGGCCTGAGTTAACGGGACTTAAAGTAAAAACGGGATGTGACTTCCCCGAACCCACCAAGTAACTAGGAATATCAAACTAGTTAGTTAAATGTTGTTAAAATGCCAATGAAACTTGATTAATAATACTTGTATAACTCTACAAAAGTTGAGGGACTAAACATGGGCATATGGAATGAAGTTTTAATTAAAATAAATTAATTAAACAAAAACACACACATACGTGTGTGTTCCTGCGATTTCAACTAGAGCCAAGAAGGGCTCTCAAGCTCAAGCCCTAATATTGCTAAATTGGCCAAATTGAAAGGCCAAATCAAACCCAAATCGAAATCCAAGCGCAAATTAGTGATCACCTCAGTAAAGGGATCATAAGGTATGCCAAATTTCATTGTTTGATTCCATCTTGAATTCTTGATAAATAATTGAAGTCGAACATTTGGTCTGCATGATTGATGTTCGAATGAAATTAGGAATGAAATCATGACTAGGAGTAAACCCTAGTCAATATCTTGTTGAATTGAGGTTCAAATTATGAGATTCATAATCATCCACTCATGGGTCAAATGGGTCTTGTAGAAATAGGATGAACACTAGAATTAAATTGTCAAACTAGTGTTATTGAGTTCCATGAAGCAAGTTTAGAATGTTAATGTATAAAATTAGACATAAGAACTTAAGGAAGATGTTAAAAGTGGTTAAATAACTAGTCTTGAAACTTGATAATGATTTTGTAAAACGATACCCATAAGGTGTTTGTTAAAACGTCTAAGAGAAAGCTAAGATGTTAAGTTTCGAATAAAAACGCACATTCGAATTACATTGTGAAATATGCTTTATATGTCACGAATGGAGTTCTAAACAAATCGTTGATTGAACTATATAGACAAAGGAGTCGAGTCTTCAAGCGGACAAATCGGAATGGACATGCGCTTGAAGGGAACGCTTTAAAGGTACGCGACTTGTCGTCCCGTTACATTTATATAGATAAACTTAGTTAAAATATGTTTGAGGTTGATATAGCGAAAATGGTTGAGTTGGTATGTCAATGAGGTGATGGAATTCACTCGACAACCAAATGGGTCAAATTAATAGTTAAAATAATAGTGATCAAAATAAAGACACCATTTGGTAAAAGTTATAACGTGTCGGACAATTTAAGAAAATGTCTTTTAAGTAGTAAAAACTCACGGCGCGAACCAGAATTGGTTCAAGGAGCACGATGGTATTAATATACCATCATACGTTGATAAATGGTCATGTTAACTAAATGGGTCAAATGGTGTGTTAATACCATTTGACAATATTAACAGACGACTACTTGTTGAGTTTTGTGATCACAAGAAATAACATATGCTTGCATTGTTTTAGCTAGAAAAATTTAAAGCAAAAAGTATGTAAACGGGTCAGTGCTATGACCTAAGCCAGGTACGCATATTTAGAATTTTAGTAGAAGTAATATTTTGGTCAAAATTAACCAAAAAGCCCTTGATGGGTAAATTGGGGCAAACGACCCATATGGGTTATTTAGGAACTTGCGTTATGTTTGTGGAATATAGTTAGATACCTTGAAGGTGGAATTATGATGTGTGATAAGAAAAGAGCGGGTTATAGACTAAATTGCTTAAAATCCCCTAAATGGGTCAAAATAGATTTGTGCGCATAGCTTGTGTACTAATCGCATAATTCATAAAAATTACGAACCCGAGCTAACGATTTTATGTTAAATACATTGGAGCATGTATTTTTATTAGTTAAAGATAATTGGAGATTTTAAGCCTAAACGGGTCAAAAGTCTTAGTAAACCAATTTCAAGCCGAGGGCTTGAAATCCTATATTTCATAAATTCAGATGTCGGGTTATAACTCCTTATGATGGAGAATCAAATTACGAACGCGTAGGAAAAAGAATCGTGTAAAACAGACATCTAGATTAAAAGTTATGCTAATTTGAAGTTGAAAATTTGTTCAAAATTGAGCTGGGCAGAAAATGCAGACCCAGAACCACACCTGTTGGAAAATTGACTCCCCCGCGGCACGCGGTGAGGAGCACTGAAACTGGCGCGACACGCGGGGCCGCTCGCGGCCCGCGAAAGATCTTAAGGAGTCTCTCGCGTGGCGCGAGAGACCTATTTCCGGAAATTTATTTTTGTTTTCATTTGTTTGATATTGGAAGTTGAATATACAAGTTGATATGTTATCAAAACTAACATTAAATTTGGTTTTGATGTTAGGTGATGTTGGGGATACCCCGGACGGTGATCAAGCATAATGACAAGAACCGAACACAACACTTTTGAATCTTCCGCGAATGATATATTTTGTTTTAACTAAATGTGATCATGTAACTCTTGATGCCACTTATTGTACATTTTAAACTAGTAGGGATGTTAATCCGAAATACTCTAATCATGTATGAATAGCAAACTTAGCAAAGTTTTTGTTAACCTGTATTTTACGCAAACTAATTGCGTATTTAGTAGTAAAATCATATTAAATTAGGACGGGTGTTAGAAGTTGGTAATCAGAGCTCACTGTTAAAGAGTAAAGTGTGTTCGGTTCGAGACTTGATCGCAAATCCGGTAAGTATATTAGTATTAATGGTTTAGCATGTTAGAGTGTTGTAAAAAACACATAGGGTCATCGTGTAATACACGTTACCCCAATTAAATGATTGGTATAGTTAACGAAATCACGTGCGTTGACACATGTAGTAGGAAGCGACGTATTATAATACGGGCAATTATTGATGTTGACATTACTAACCTTTGTAAATGTTTTAATTGAAGGATACTCGCATCTGAAGATGGTGAGGGAGTAACAAGTGACGGATATGATAGAGGAACAGTTCGAAGTATGACAAGTGGAAAATGCTCACAAAGGACCAAATCGCGTAACAATCGCGAATAAGAGTAATGGCAAGGAACGCCCGTCGGGGCAAGCATTACCAGTGCACGTTTTTAAATTTAAATCGCACAAGTAATAATATGCAACAAACACGTAGAGAATGACGGTTGTATATATAGAATAAAACTTGGAAAACATGAATAGGATATCTATTCAGGATGAAACTTCCAAAAGCAATTAAGTAGAAATAAGTGTTATTCACGATGATGAATAATAAATCAATAACGAAACTAGTTTATGTGGAAACTTGGACGGAAGTAACTATCCAAGTGTATATTCTCAATAGGAATACTATTGAGAAGAGTAACGATCACACTAACAAATGTGATTATATAATTGCTTAATTGAAGAGAAAACAATTTATATGTTCAAGTGTAAAAACTAGTAAAACTAACGCTTGCTGTTTAGCAATTAAATAAAGTTTTACTAAATGAAATCAAAGAAATAGAAATAAATAGAGGCGTTATTTACATAGAGCGTGATGTGAAAACTATAAAAAGGTCATGTGTGTCATGTGTTAATCGCTTACTATGGCCAAGTAAGTAGTGGCATATGATACCATGAACTTCTTGTAGTGGACGCATTTACGTCCGATGTAGTAAAGGCGGGGTGAATGGGACAATTTAAAAAGGATACCCAAAAGAATAAAATAAGCAAAATGTTTGATAATAAACGTAAACGCAAGTCGGATGACGGGAGCATATTATGTTAGAATAATGAGCCCGAGAGAAGGGACAAGGAACAAAGAAAGTGAAAATACAGACCGATTAATAGGAATGCTAAGGCATAGGGATAAAAGTTTGATTGTCACAATTGATGAAATTCACACGGACAAGTCAGACGAATTAAATAAAAATATATAAATAAATAAATAATAATAAAGGACTTGATTGAATAAAAGCGATAGATTTCGCTAAGACGGCCAAATAAATTAAAACGAAGTCTTAATACATACCGGGATGGTTGCTTTAATAATGACTTCGGTAAAATACCCGATAGATGGGTACGGTTTTGAGTGTATGCGTAAACCAAGAGACGGGAACGCGGAATAGAAAGCCAAAAGACTCGGATTATGAGCTATGACTAAAGAATGGGTTGAATATAAATGAAGTTTGACGATCACAAGTGATGAAATTTCACATGAACAAGTCAAACGAGTTAAATAAAGTATGACACTTGATAATGTAAGCAAGCGCGAACCGAATAAATAGAAGCGCGAAATATTAACAAATCCATATGAAGGGTTATGAGAAAATATAAAAAAAAGGAAAAACGCAAACCAAACAAAAGGAACGCTAAAAACATTAAGATAAAAGAACCCGGGTAATGGGTTGTAAAGAAGTATAAGCATGAACCGGGTAACGGTAAGCTTAGAATGAAACGACGAGTAAATGACGTAAAAAGTCATAGAGTCGGAAGAATAGTCTAGAAAGGAAATGAATGTAGCCTTAGACTACGGTCAAGATTCATAGAACTCAAGGATGAAAATAAATGATTTCTAAATTTAAGAGGGGTGCGTTGACACCGAAAGTATATTTTTAGAACGGCACGAGTAAAAGATGATCTACGGGAGCATCATAACCTTCAAGTTTATGAGTAGTGTTAAGGTCTACGGGGCCAAAAAGACCCTTGGGTCACAAATAGAAAGAAATGAACTATTGGGGTCTTACCTTAAAAGGTGAAAATCTAAGGAAAAAGCCTGCGAGGCTAAGTGAAAAAACCTACAGGTTAATAATGTAAAGCGAGGAATCTGGTTTAACTCCCCACGTAAAATAATAACGGAAGGTAAAGTTAGTATAAAAGAGATGGGTTTCGCTAAGTTAACCGAATTAGTTAAAATGAAGAGATCATGAAAAGTCTGGTTGACAAAAATGAAGGATTTCACTAAAACATCTAAACGGGTAGAAATGACAAAAAGAATTCACAATTATCTAAATTGTGTTATTTCACAAAAAGGGCGAAGACATTACCGAAATGACAACGGAAAGGAATAAATCCTTGGGCGTAGATTCCTTGATATAAGAGATTGACATGAGTTAAGGAGAAAACGTTAAACTAAAATTCAGTTTTGGTGAGAAATGACGTTTTAACGAATATAAATATTGTGAGAGGAATTGGAAAACGGAAAACACTAAATGAATGGGTGCAAAACGATACATTCGATAAGAAGATTCTAGATAATGAAAAGTTTATATAAACTTAAACATGACGTGATGCGATCACGGTCAAGAAAAGTAATATGGAATATAACCACGTTATAGCATGAACTATGAAATGGAAATAATAAAAGTTTGTAAACCTCGAGAAGGCAAAATAAATATACCCAAGCCAAGGGGTATAAGGTAACCGGTGACTAAGAAGTCTAGCCGCCAAAGTAAATAATCAATAAAGATAACGAATATAAGCTGAAAGTAACGGCCCATGAGGCCTTACACATGAATGACGTACGCGTCAATTTAAATGAAAAACTTTTGACCGAAAGAAACGGGTGCCTTGAAAATGAAAATTGGTTCGTTTGATTAAACTCTATAGACAAAGGAGTCGAGTCTTCAAGCGGACAAACCAGAGTGGACATGCGCTTGAAGGGAACGCTTTAAAGGTATGCGACTTGTCGTCCCGTTACATTTATATAGATAAACTTAGTTAAAATATGTTTAAGGTTGATATAGCGAAAATGGTTGAGTTGGTATGTCAATGAGGTGATGGAATTCACTCGACAACCAAATGGGTCAAATTAATAGTTAAAATAATAGTGATCAAAATAAAGACACCATTTGGTAAAAGTAATAACGGGTCGGACAATTTAAGAAAATGTCTTTTAAGTAGTAAAAACTCATTGCGCGAACCGGAATTGGTTCAAGGAGCACGATGGTATTAATATACCATCATACGTTGATACATGGTCATGTCGACTAAACGGGTCAAAGGGTGTGTTAATACCATTTGACAATATTAACTGACGACTACTTGTTGAGTTTTGTGATCACAGGAAATAACATATGCTTGCATTGTTTTAGCTAGAAAAATTTAAAGCAAAAAGTATGTAAACGGGTCAGTGCTATGACCCGAGCCAGGTACGCATATTTAGAATTTTAGTAGAAGTAATATTTTGGTCAAAATTGACCAAAAAGCCCTTGATGGGTAAATTTGGGCAAAGGACCCACATGGGTTGTTTAGGAACTTGCGTTATGTTTATGGAATATAGGTAGATACCTTGAAGGTGGAATTATGATGTGTGAAAAGAAAAGAGCGGGTTATAGACTAAATTGCTTAAAATCCCCTAAATGGGTCAAAATAGATTTGTGCGCATAGCTTGTGTACTAGTCGCATAATTCATAAAAATTACGAACCCGAGCTAAGGATTTTATGTTAAATACATTGGGGCATGTATTTCGATTAGTTAAAGATAAGTTAGAGATTTTAAACCTAAACGGGTCAAAAGTCTTAGTAAACCAATTTCAAGCCGAGGGCTTGAAATCCTATATTTTTTAAATTCAGATGTCGGGTTATAACTCCTTATGATGGAGAATCAAATTACGAACGCGTAGGAAAAAGAATCGTGTAAAACGGACATCTAGATTAAAAGTTATGCTAATTTGAAGTTGAAACTTTGTTCAAAATTGAGCTGGGCAGAAAATGCAGACCCAGAACCACACCTGCTGGAAAATTGACTCCCCCGTGGCACGCGACGGGGAGCACTAAAACTGGCGCGACACGAGGGGCCGTTCGCGGCCAGCGAATGATCTTAAGGAGTCTCTCGTGTTGCGCGAGAGACCTATTTCCGGAAATTTATTTTTGTTTTCATTTGTTTGATATTGGAACTTGAATATACATGTTTATATGTTATGAAAACTAACATTTAAGTTAGTTTTGATGTTAGGTGATGTTGGGAATACCTAGACGGTGATCAAGCATAATGACAAGAACTGAACACAACACTTTTGAAGCTTCCGCGAATGATATATTTTGTTTTAACTAAATGTGATCATGTAACTCTTGATGCCACTTATTGTACATTTTAAACTAGTAGGGATGTTAATCCTAAATACTCTAATCAAGTATGAATAGCAAACTTAGCAAATTTTTTGTTAACCTGTATTTTACGCAAACTAATTGCGTATTTAGTAGTAAAATCATATTAAATTAGGACGGGTGTTACACCAGCACCACCAAACCCCATCTCTCCTTCTCCGGCCTCTGTTTCCTCCACCGCCTTGGATCCATTTGATTATCAACAATATTATCACCTGGGTGTTGCTCAAAATGCCCTAATTGATCTGGGTTCTGCTCAAATTTAACCGCCACTGTAGTCGGATTGAACGGTACGGACACTGGAATTAGTGCGAACTTCTGAAATATGCCGGTAAAATTGGTCGATCTTCATCTTCATCTTCTATGCGTATATAACAAGTTCCGTTACGACGATTTGCAATTGTTGATTTAGGATGAATTTGTAGTGTAGTCTGTTTGATTTCTTTAGATTTATTTGATTTGAATGTAGCTGTGGTGAATCGTGTGATTCATCTTCATCTTCTATGCGTATAATAAGTTCCGTTACAACGATTTGTACGTAATTGTAGAATTATGAGGGATTAGTAGTATAATTTGTTCGATTTCTGTAGATTGATTTGATTTGAATGTAACTGTGGTGAATTAGTTGATTTTTTTTCCATTTTTATCAATAACTTTGATCTCTTGACCATCCAAGTTTGTTGGTACCACTTCAACCAAGTCAGATTCAATTTCAGCAGAGTTTTCAGAAATTTGGTCATTTTTTCTAAACCCAATGCCAAATTTCACATTGCTCTTGATCTGCTTTTCCAACATCAACTCATAACCTTTACAAGATTCCACCCATTTTCACAAGTGATTTGGGTGGATTCTAGCTCCTTTTTGCAGCTTTGGTATTTTTCTACCATAGTCTGGAGTTGATCTTTGGTTATGCTTGATTCATGTTTTAAGCTGCTAATTTCATTTTCTTTTTCAAACAATTTGTTTTTCAACTCTTTAAAAGTCTTTTCAAATTGTACTTCATCACTTAAGATCTTGTTTCTAAGGTTTTCATTCACCTCTTTTATGTTAGCAAAAGCAATAATGCATTTATCTGAACACAAGTCTTTTAAGACCTGAGGTGATACCTTAGCAGCAGCCATCATGGCATAATCACATTCACCATCACATACACTGGCATCCCATGGATCAGCCAGAGGTTCCAACAGAGGTTCAGCAACCTTCTCTTCTAACAGCTGTTCACCAACAATATCTGATGTAACCACTGTTTCAGCAACTTCTTCCACCACTTCAGATCTGGTCTCCACTTCCTCAGCTTCAAGCCCTTCAGGTATTGTCTCTAATGCCATAAAACAGAATTCATCAGGTAAAACATCAAAATTAGAAACTAGAGCAAAATTTTCATTAGTTAAGTCCTCAGGTAAGCTACTCCAATCAACAAAGCCTTGTGTAAAGAAACTCTGTTGACTGGCCTCTGCTGGAGCAGATGTTTGTGCAGCTTGTTGTGGTGCAGTTTGCACTTGAACCTGGGGTGCAGGGGCTTGAACATACTGAATTTAAGGAACAGTGGTTTGGATATACTTGACAGGAACGGTGTTTACAGGGTGTACAAAATGAGCAGTGTTTTGCATATGAGGAGCAGGGGTATATTGGGAATAATGGACAGTGCTTTGGGTGTTTTGAGGTCTTGGACTAGGGTGAGTGATAACTGGTCCACTGTTTTGACTCCTACATTCTCTAGCAAAGTGACCAAGCCTATTACACTTATAGCACAATTTTTTTTTTGATTTATCCAACCCAACCTTCAGATTCCCATGCAACCCTGTAAACTTCGTACAAGTTCTTTTATAAAACTTGCTTGTTCTCACACTCAACAAGGCAAGCTGATGCAAAATGTCCACCTCTTCCAGATCTGTGGGGTCAAAATGTTGAAGGTCATTCAGCTCAAAGGATAAGTTGTGAGAGATCTGGTTTTTCCCATTATCTGTGAAAGCATAATTGGGTGAGTAAGGCTTAGAGTTGAAGGCTCCACCTGCAGTTATGTCAATGTGATGATCATAACTCTGGTCCTTACTACCACCAGATGACTCTTCCTGACCAAAAAGTGTTGTGTTACCAAAAGAGTAATCATCAGCCACTTTCCCAGATTCTTGCAACTTCTTTTTCTAGTTCAACTCTCTTTCATATGTGAGAAGCCTACCATGAAGTTGGGTCAGACTCATCTCCTTGAACCCAACAGAATTTCTAGTGACAATGGCTATAGTGTCCCACTTTTCTAGTAATGATCTAAGGAACCTACTGTTTAGAGTAGAGTTAGTATATTCAACATTAACCAGTTTTAGCTCACTAATCAGACAACTAAACCTCTAAACTGCTGGGTTAATGACTCTCCCTTAACATGACAAAACGTTTCATATTGTTGGTTCAACACCTCTCTGTTGTTTTCAATAACCTCTTCTGTCCCACCAAATTGCTCTTTGAGTGCATCCCATAGCTCTTTTGTACTGTTACAGTGTAACAGGCCAGCATATATGTCATTTGGTAGTGTTGTAGCAACTATATTGAATGCTTTAGCATCTAACTCAATCTTTTGAAAATCCTGCTCAGAGTAATTTTCAGGTTTCTTAGGTACTTGGACCTTGTGATCTTCTGCACTTGGTACCATTGGAACATGAGGTCCAAAGATAACCGACTTCCAGCAACCAGTGTTTTGCTGTGCAAGGACATGGCCCATCCTACGTTGCCAGATATTGTATTCAAATCTGACAAGCACAGGTGGCTTGTAAAGTGTGCCTGTGTTATGAGGATCTTGTGATTGTGAAGACATTTTGGTTGTTTTATAAAGTTTTTGATTAATCAACCTTGAACGTAATTAATCTTATACTCTGTTTCAACAAATACAAACAACACAGTATCAATGAAATTGAGCTGATCTTTTATGTTAAATTGATTGTTAAATCGAATTTGACTGACCTGGCTATGATACCAATTGTGAGGATCTGAGTTTAATTGTTTGTGTTTGTTTTAAAGATGATTAATGAAAGAAGATAATAAGATGAAATAAATGCAGCGGAATGAAGAAAACTTTACAACACAAACAATGGTAGAACAGCTTTCATCATAAATAATTTATGTCGAATGATTGTATTACACAATGATTCAATCACGTATGCATGAATTGCTATCTCCCCATCAGCCTAAGATCACAGTGATTGTTCATACAAAACGCAAGTGTGTGTGAAGTGATCTAATAGAACAGTACATGCACTGTCTATTTATAGTACAATCCTAACCACTATGGTATCTTTGCTGACGTCACAGTGACATCTAACAATACTAACAACCTCTAAACATTGCTAATGCTAAACACTGCTACATTAATAAAACACTGACTACAAAACTCTGTTGATACTATACTCTGATGAGCTCAACCTCTGATGAAGCTTTTAGCAGACTTTCAGTAAAGGATGATCAGACCTTTGACTTCCAGCAGACCTTTGACTTCTTCAGTGGTTTAGTCTTTAACAGTCTTTATAATCTAGCAGAGCTTAGCACTGAGCAGACCTTTGAAGCAGCAGTTGTTAGATGTCTTGCCATTGAAGGAAGTAGTAATTCAAAGCACTGTTTATTCTAGATCGGTTGTTGCAGAACTGTTTTGGCTTTGTATCATCTGTTCTCAAGGAAGAATTCACATGAGCCAACATTGCTCTGATACATCGAAGCTCACCTTGACCCTACATCGGTTTTAGTATATTTCCAGCATCCATTGCTCTACCAAGTAGCTCCTCTAACACAAGTTACCATCACATTATCTCAAATCTTAATGAGGAAAAGATGAAAGTAATAAACATGAAACAATAAGAGAGTAAAATTGCTTACCTGCACCAATTACATTGTGAATTTCAACGATGAATAAAACTTTTTTCCCAGTGGAAGGTGTGACCTCCTTCAAACAGCTTTAAGCCATTCCTCAAAATCCCCTTTGTATTTAGCACCAGCAAGCAAAGAACCCATATCCAGAGAGATCAACTGCTCAAATTATTAAAACAGATTTGTGATTTTGACCACAAATGCTAATTTAGTAACCAAAATATATATTAGATTCGGAAAGCTGCGCAACCTTACGATTCTTGAGAGGTTCAAGGACATCTCTACGCACAATTCTTTGAGCTAATCTACATCATACATAAATTTCCATAATTTACAAATTACTTTGTTACCAAAACATCAACAGATGTACATGCAAAAATCAAGATCAGTAACATACCCTTGAGCAATTGCAGTTTTCCCAACATCAGGCTCACCAATAATAACATGATTATTTTTAGTTCTTCTAGATAATATCTAAATACACCATCTGATTTCATCATCTCTGCCTATCACCAGATCAAGTTTCCCCTTTTCTAGCGAGTTCAGTCAAATCATTACCATATTTGTCAAGTGACTCGTATTTCCCTTCAGGGTCTGTTCAATAAAAGAGATATTATGATCACAAGTCTGGTAAAAGAAACAAAAAAGGATTAAACTTTGAAGCACACTAATTGTTGGAACCTTAACGAATTCTTATCTCCTTACCCATACCCAAACTATAATGAATACTCACATTATCAAAGGAAAATAAGAGAACAAATTTGGACAGTTGGCATTGAGTGTGAAGCCTTACAAAGAATTTAGAAACAAATTATAACCAAATCAAAGTAAACACATAACTTCAGATCAGATCGTAAATCCTACTTCACCAGAAAAAGTGCAAAAGCTCAGTCGAATCCATAAAAATGTGTTTTGATTTTTTAGAAAACCAAAAAATTTTGTAACAAAAGACGTATCTGTTTGATAGTAACCAAACTGTGAATTAATGTGATTACCATAAAACTCAATCTCAACACCACCACCACATGCCTATGCTCAGCTACACAAACTCTACACCACATATTACATTGGTACTCATCAGATTAATAAATTATGATATTCATTTTTTTCAAAATATTGTTTTTTAGTATATATTTTAAATTAATTAAATATATTTACTTGGAACAAAATAAAACAACATTAGACAATTTAACTTCACAATATTGTAAATAATCTCAATAAGCACCATAAACTACTTTTTAATATAAAACAATTATAGTCTTTGAAATACTAATGTAAATATTATATTGATTAGACATCAAATTTAGTTCTTACTCCTTGGTTTTGGACCGAAGGTAACTGAATAAATTAAAACCAAACCGAAGATATTTAAAAGAAACCATTTTACTCCACCAATTTTAACTAACCGAGTAAATATTTTCAATTGTGACTTATCCATTCAAGCAATTTATTAGCATAGAAAAGTTCACATCTTGCAACAAAGAATACTAACCAACTGAGTGACTGACCCATTCAAGTTTCTCCTCTAGATAATAATTTCCATGAAAATTCAAGATCAAAAGTATACCTTTGGACCGTCTACTTAAAACCCAACACATATAAAACAACTATTGGTCTATGTCTAAAAGGAAAGTTTCACACGGACATTTCATCAGGCAATTGGTGTGCATTTATCAAAAACATGTAATGGTAAAACCTATCAATGAAAGGAGAATTTTAAATGAAATATAATAATGGAATAGTAATAAAGTTCTGAAAATGTTACACATGCTGAAAACTAATTCTTCGGACATAAGGTGACGGTTACCCGAAGACACGAAACTAGTATGTGGATTGTGTACCTGGCCAGTACACAAGAAACATATGACGTTCGTGAGACCATGATAATTGTTACAGATATGTCCGTTAGAATTAGTGAGTAGGTGGATGTGAGGGTGAAAGGAAAATGTAAGACTCTCAAGAAATTAAAAGTACCAAACACGAATGAGAAAGTATGAATGATATGTTAGAATCCGCAAGACGGATTCGAAACATGGAAGGAGTGACGAATATGAACGAGATGTTTGAATCCGCGAGACGGATTCAAAACACATAAAGGAATGGAAAGTGGTACGAAAGGTCTGAATTCGTAAGTAAATGCGGACCGAAGAAGTAAATGTTTTTAAAGCAGATATTAACCAAGTTATGTTTTAAACTTTTATAATATATATGAATATATTTATGTAAATGCGTTGTATGCAAGATGGTTAGAAGGGAAAATGAGTCACACGGGTCAAATGGTGATTACCATTTGAACCGGGTATTTAATGTTTTGATTGTTCAAGTCTTACATTTGTAGGTGGGCATAATGCATGATCGTCCAATACCACAAATTGGAAAGAAATAACCAACGCAAGGAATGGATAACGAGTCAATGGAATTGACTTACATCAGTATGTATAAAGATTATGTTTTTGATAGGAGCTTATAGCTCGACTCGAGGAGGATGTGTCAGGACTGGATAGTTGGTAAGCATAGGTCAGAATGTAACCACAAATAGACTACCGAAAAGTCAAACAAAGTAAGTGGACAGTTATTTAACTGGTATTAGTAAAATAGTATGAAGTATTTGATTCACCAAGTAGGTAAGACCGATGAAAGCTATTGTAGTAGCAAGAAAGAGTATGTGAGAAATGGAATGTGTGATAGGTTGTAGCATGTACGTAAGGAAATTGTGAAAAAGTCATAGGTGAACAAACATCATGTAGAATGAAATTATGAAAAGCTATATGCTAAACGTTAATTTTACAGATAAGAATGATGAAATTCTTAGTGTGATGATAGAAATAAAGCAGATGGAAGGATGCTCACGGAAGGGAGCATAATACACAAATGTATGGGGTCAATTCTGGTATGGAAGATACCTATAAAATGGCGGATCAATCTGGCTTACGGACCACTGATCTATACAATGAAGACAAGGTCAGTAAATGTTTAGTTTTTGATTGATAAGTATGAATATGTAAATTGATTAGTATGTACGAACGAAATGAATGGTAAGATAATTATGGTATATTATGAAATGCTCGACTTGTAATGGTCAACATAAGAAAGTATGTATGTTATTAAGAGGAAGATATTGAGGCCTTAAATGAAAATTTGAACTAAATGGTTAAATGCTCGTATGATGCTCTTGCACAACATACATGGTTAGAATAGTAAGTAGTGCATGCAACGAGCTAATATTAAAGCGTTTTGAATGATTAAAATTTGAGGCTAGATTTAAAGTTGTAAGTAGTTCAAATAACGATAGAAAAGTGTAGAATGGTGCTTAATCCCGGTGTCGAGTATGGATAAGTGAGTATGAAAATGATGGTTATGTTGGTATATTAATATCTGAATGTTTACGGTAATGCGTACTATTATGCGCACACCTCCTGTGAGGACATGAAAGAAATTAGGAGCAACGTTAGAGATGGAATGTAATGGTTTACTCTAGATAAGAGGGAATAAACTAATAATTATCCAGCGATAACGATTAATTCAAGGATGAATGCTAATAAAATTGGATATGTAAGTGGTCAAATTATTTTGTGTTAGCGAAAGTACCTAGAAGGGATGCTAATAATAAAACACAGAGGTAAAAACCGCAATAAGTAAATTTGAGGCTAATGCCAGAATGTAATATCTCCTTTGACATGTGTGAGATGGAGATAGAATTACCCACAACGAATGGTAAGTGAATATTACCACTTAAACAAGTCACAAGTGTTTTTGGGATATGGTAAATATCTTGAATGAATTAACTCAAGAGTAAGAATATAATTGGCTTAATAGGAAAGAGAAAGGTTTCGGGGACGAAACCTTCATTAAGGAGGGTAGACTTGTAACACCCCAAAACCGAATTATTAAATTTGCTAGTTTGTTATCATGTTTAACAAAATGAGATATAATAACTAGGTTAGTAAAACTAGTTGAATGTCTAGCAAATTAGGTAAAGTAATGAAATTAAAGCCAATTATGATGATGTCATTAACTTAAGGGGGATAAGGTTGTCAAAGTGGGAACTTGAAACTAATTAAAAGAATAAAATAGAAAATTAAAACACACACCTTGTGTGTTTTGGGGCTGGCGATCGAACAGGAGGCAAGGGTGAAGGGGTGCAAACCCTAAATCAAGAAAAACCTTCAAATTGAAAGGGGAAACTGGATCTAATCGAATGCATGGACTTACATTCTTGATCATCTAGACTTTCTACACATGAGGTAAGTTGTAGAAGCTAATTTTATGATTCGGTATGAAGTGAGACTATGATCAAACTACGAAATTATATGAAATCATGCATGTAGAGGTGTTAGCATCACCATTTAGATTATGTGTTATGAATAAATTTAAGTAATTTGATGATTTATGGTGAAACCCACAATTGTGAGTGAAGGTGGCGACATGGGTGTTCTACCCATGTCCAATCATTGTTTGATGTACTTGTTCCTAGCTTGAAATAGGTTGTGTGATGATAGTCTAGGGTTAATTGTATGAAGGAATGTGATTTTGAGCACTCTCTTGGTGATTGGAATTTGGAAGAAGATGATTATGCCTAAACTAGTTGTAAACTATGCAAAGTAGGTTGTAAGCACACCAAGTGTTTGATAAAATGCTTAACTAGTGGTAATAGATGATATGGTGTTCTTGAAATTGTGAATTCCAAGCATAATGAGTTGGTTGTGTTAGTGCTAGTAAATATGCAAAAAGGAAGGTGTCTTGAGCGAATTTCATAGTGCAATCATCATAGTTATGCAAACGGTGAAAGATGGCACCCTTGAGGTCCATGAACCTTGTTGTTGTAAATAATGCATATTATGTGATTTATTGGTTGGGTAAACATGGAAGTAATGTGTTGTAAAGGATGACATGTAGAATCTTAGTCGAAAGCATTGATGCTAGGGCCATGTTTCAACGATTAATTTAAATGTGAAAAAGGCTAGGTGGATAAGATCACAAGTATGTGTGTTTATATTGAAGGCTTGGAAGTCGATATGACATGAAAGCCATTTGTTGATGTGATTAACTACCATTGGCTTGTGGATTAACATTCATGTGTATGTAAATGATAATGAAGGATAGGCCCTCGGGAAGGTGGACTTGTACACTCGGGGCTAGCAAGACAAGGGAACCGATATATCAAGCAAGAAGCATGGGTCTATGAGGTAAGTGAATTTCGATTCACTTCTTGGTATCTATAATAAATGTTGATATGTATGAACACGGTTTTATTTCGTAAGTTTTATGTAACAATCAGAAAATACTAGGTTAAGTGATATTTTAGTAAGACAAAGATTGTTGATTAAATAGAAAGCAAATGGGTGAATTTAAACGGGTCTAGTAATGTGCACAAGTAATGTTTTGTTAAGAAACTCGGGTAGAATAAGGCCCCGGGGCAGGGACTTTTAGTTAGTAATGTAAGGAATAAGTTAACGAATAAGTTAGGATTAAGTTTCAAGTGGTTCGGATTCCAAATGATTGAGTTAAGAGAGTTTATGCCATTAAATGGGATGTGGAACTGGGCACCACCGTAGCTTATGGTGGGTGCTGGTCTTTTCTCTTCTGTCGTAAGGCAGTCTCTAGTCACCGTAAGCCTTTTTGAAGACTCACCGTAGCTTACGGTAGAGCTCTGGCGCCCCGCGTCGGAAGCAGGCAAGGCTGTCGCGGCCCGCGACAGACCTTGCTGCTGGCAAAATTATTTGTTGTTTGTGTGTAGGAATGGTTGTAAATGCTTTTCAATGCCACCGAATTAATGTTTATGCTAGTTTTAAATAAAGTGAAGGTTGCGAGCCTTCGATTCTCCAAAAGGTACTCTAAAATCCCAACGAGGAGGCGTTTAGAAAGCATGATCACGATTAATATGTGTGAGTAAGAATGTAAGGGAGCGAACTAAGTTTGTGTTTATTTATTTACATTTACACATTTATGTATATGGAATAAATTACCATCCAATAGTTGGAACTTATAAGTGTTTATGATTAGAAGTAAGAATGCATGCTAAGTCGTATGTACGTGGTTTATTTGTGTGGAAGCTTGTAATTAGCATACCTTAGTAAACCTAGGGATGATTTAAGTGTTATAAAGGAGTTGTAAGTTTGTATGGAGGTACGTAACCATGCGTGGAGGTTCACGTTTACGTATATATATATATATATATGTGTGTGTGTGTGTGTGTGTGTGTGTGTGTGTGTGTTTGTGCCTATGTTTGAAGTAGGATTCATTGTTTATGAGCGAACTTAACTTATGTATGTGTTTGTACAGTTTAAATATGTTGAAGTGTTAAGTTACTAACCATTGTCTTGAGTATGAAATGAGGATGCAGGTATTCTATTAATGCCGTTATCAGAGTTAAAGAGTTTGAAATGCACAAATGTACACGGAAAGCATATTCGTGAGGATTAGCATGGGAAGAAGGAATGCGGACTGGCTATTGAATACGTATGTCTAGTTTAGGAATGATGTCATTAAATCTAACCGATGCACATGTATGTGGTGAATGCAGGTGGCGTGGACTTAGCATCATTATGAAGAAAAAAGGATTGAAGATCGAGTCAAGAGCGAGGGTTGTACGGGACGGATCAGTCACATAGTTTGACAAATATAGGTCTTGAAGGATTAATATTATGGAACGTGGTAAATCCTTTTTAATGAGTATATGAAATTTTGTATTTGAACCTTCCTATAAGTATTATGTCTAGTAAAGAACGAATTTTTGGGCTCATATTTTCCGTTGTGTCGTATTTTAAGTTATTACAAGTTAGTCTTACAGGGAATTGTTCATAATTCGAATGGGTCATGCCCGAATTTTGTTAAATAAAAGTATGATAATCTCACATTTTGGAATGCGAAATTTTTGGGCGTTACACTGTTATGCATATCAAAATCAAATTAACAAGATCTGATTTTCAACATATAATACCAAAGTAAAGATTGAAATGAGCAGAAGTTGGTTTAGAATTGCTACAACTTGTAATATTCTAAGCACCACTAAGAAGATAACAACATTATAGGCACTGATTATTATATTTATTAAAGACCAATCTTGAAGAAAATGGCATAGACATGTTTAACACAATATAATTAGCAATCTTAACTATCCAATCTCGTAGTGCAACACCATCGGGGCAGGCTTTGCGACCATCAAATAGTAGAATCAGTACACTCACTCGATCCAAATCAATTACATATATAAACAGAAGAACAACAATCGAATAAACATCAAAGAACATTACATATTCGACAACGACAACATGAGGAATTAGATCTGGTTAATACATTGACAAAATTAGGGCAAGAAGGACAAATGAAACATACCTGTGTGAGTGACGGAGTGATCTGATCAATCGATTCAAAATAAAGTTACAATAGATTTAAATAAATGTATACTCGATTCAAAGATCTGGACTTCTAAATTATTATCCATGGGGAAGGCAAGAAGAAAGATAGAGCGTGGTAGAGGCAATGATGAAACTGAAATTAGGGTTTTAAGGATTGATTGAAGAGACGACGTGTTGGAGAAGATTTCAACTGATTGAGAATTGATTGGAGTTTCCATATTGAAGAACATAATAGCGCTTTAACAAAATGGACGAGGAATGGGGAAAATGATTTGGAGCTCAAATTCACAATTCTCTGCATATGTAGCAATACCACATCATTAAGTGAGGTAGCAAAGTTATTTTGCTTTAGTATAGGTAATAGATTTATCATATTTCGATTTATAGTTTAATATTTGTCTATTAAGAAAATAATTTACATATAACTAGAATAATTTATCATGTAATTTTTTCTAGTTAGATAAACACAATAAAAAAAATCCATATGTTATTATAACTATTCAAATTCAAAACGATATAATTGATAATTGCTCTCTCACTACACTAGATGATGTAATGTCTATATTTAAAAAAAAAAAACAGTAAAGAGCAATTGTAGGGATACTATATACATGTTATAGTGTTGTGCACTAGATGTTGTCAACATTGGTATTGGTATTCGTTATAATGATTTCTCGATGTTTCGTTATAAATCATTGAAAATGGACCTAGTTCTATTAGCAATAGAGCATCTATTTGATACCGTAAGTTATAGCGAGTGTTAGTACCGTGCCGAAACGAACCGATGCCATCTGAAGTCCGAACAATATTGGTACCAATAACGGTAACTGATTTATCTTTTCTGTTGTTATATTGAGTGACGATATCGTACCAATCCTATATCAAATCAAACTCTTATCGACCCAAAAAACGCCCCGAAGCGCGTGAATCCCACTAGTTTAAAGTAAAATAATAATATAGTTTCTACGGTTAATAAGAAATAAAAACTAATGTATCTAGAAATTTATTTGTGTTTATTTAAATAAACTAATTATAATATAATATAATATAATATAATATAATATAATATAATATAATATAATATAATATAATATAATATAATATAATATAATATAATATAATATAACATAACATAACATAGTGTTGTCCATTTTTTCTTGAACGGCGAATTAAATCACCGGATACGCATTATAGGATGCCTTCAATCAAGCAAATGCATCCCCTCCTCCATAACGGTCTGAGTTGGATGCATACCCGAGCCACCAAGCTATACTGGCCCTATCGTTAAACATACTTTGACAACTTTAAACTTCCAACACAAATAATATTGGTCATTTATTTAGTTTTCGATTTCTATTACAAACCATGTAACTAAGAAGATGCGACCCAAACAAGATTATCAGCCGGCAGAAAATGGCACACCGGAGAACCAAGCTGTTCTCCGAGCACCTGAAACACCACGTTGTTTGGATCCCACTTGGACGTGTCCATGTGGCAAGTAGCAATAGCTTCTACTCTCTCACCATTCTGATCCCCACTTAATGCAACCTTAAACACCCTAGTGAAATTATCCTTATCCCCATGGCAGTAGTAAACCAAATAAGGGTAGGCCTTGGTATGACAAGCCACCACTTTAGACACATAGATCTCCACTGGCTTCTCAACAAAAGTATACCACTGGAAAATGGTATGATTGGAACTTATGATTTTGGTGGTCAACAGATTAGGTTTAACCGTACCAAAAAAGCCACGTGTCATGTCCAATAAGGACTCCAATGAGGTGACACAAGACTTGTATTCATCCTCTCTAGGCTTGAGTTCACATAGGGTGAGTGTGGTTTTCATGGCCTTAGCTTGCGGGGAATTGTTAGAGACTGAGAAAAAATCAAGAAGATATGGGAGTTTTTGCGACGAGAAAGGGATCGAATCCGCTTCTTCTCGAGATAGTAGATGTGTTCGGTTTGGATCGTCATTTCTAGCAAAATAGATTGGCATTCTTTTGCCGATGTGTAGATCGTTGAATTTGAAAAAGACGCTTAAATATAGATTATCATGATGTTCTTTGTGCTTGACAACATTTTCAGGGTCGTTTCTCATGGTTTTCTCGTAAATTTCGAGAGCATGGCTTCCGATAGAGAACTGTTAAACATTGAACAAACAGATTCAGTGATCATTCTTATGTATTCAAGTAAAAGATTTGATGGTTCAGTTTTAATTTGATCTTATATAATTTTTTGGTTACAGGTTCTTAAGAGTTAAAAAAAATCATGATAAATACCTGAAGAAGCAATACACAGCAGAGGAAAGAAGCAAGGGGCTGCATCTCCATGAGGCTTGATTTTTTTTACTTAACTTCTATCAGTTTTTAACTCTTTATAGCAAAGGGTTAGTTTCCAAATGAATAAGAAATTCTCTTTATTGTAAATTAAATGACTATTGAACAAATTTAATTTAAAAATTATTGGTCACAAGTTATAGCTTAATTGGCATTTGAGAGGAAGTAAAAATTTGGGTTTAAGGTCATAGGTCGTAACTTTAAATCCGGTTCCAATCGGGTTTTATCGTAGTGGGCTTTTGAGCGGTGGGTTTTCCCCAGAATTGAAGATGGTGGGCTTGGGTTTTTCAGCGCTGTTTGCGGTCACGAACATATAGGGTCGTCTTTTGCTGTTAGGACCCGGGTCACTAAGCTTTTATTCGTTGACGTTCAAAAAAAAATTATTGTTCTCTTTAGGTAATGTATTAATGTATTTTATAAACTTTTTTTGCATTATTTTTTTCTGTAACAACATAAATAACGTGTTTGATATTATGGGAGAAAATTGATAAAAGAAATCTTAATAATTATTATGTATTATTTCTATCAATATTATTGTTTCCAAAATAATTTGCACTTTCGTAAATAACTATGATTTGTTGTTTTTTTAAATAAAAACGCTTGCTCCTACTCAGTTATATCAATATTTTAAATTATTTATCCTTATCCATAATTAAACCTGAGACCTCTCCAACTGGACTAGCCCTACGTTAGTTTTTTTTTTATTAACTGGCGTCAACATTAAATTACTGTACCCTCTGGTGCTTTAAATGCAAAGATTAAAAAAATAGAAAAAAAACTGAAGTTGTGGTTTTATTAATTACACAAATTATGGTGCTTTAAATGCAAAGATTTAAAAAAATAATAATTATATAACCTGAATTTAAAGTTTTATTAATTACACAATTATAAGCAAAAAAAAAATGATGTATTTTACATACATCATCTACATATCTGTCACAATATTATCACTATAAGTCGCTTACTTTTTTTATGATTAATATACACTAGCAAAAGTAAAAAAAAAAAAAAATACACGCTAACTAAAATAAACTGGACTTGTAGCACAATTGTACCAATTGATGTTGAAATGATTTTCATCTTCTAAAGTAGTGAGAATTCAAGTCTTATTGTTGACAAATGGTATAAAATAGGATTCGTTGTAGGGTGTATGATAGGTATGAGCTTGGCGTTCAAAAAATATCAATTATATTCACATTAAATCATTCGTTTGTACTCTCTGAAAATAATTTTTGGATCCAAATATATAATAATTAGTAATGACAATGAACAAATGATGTAACTTTTATCTTCATCAATCCAGTTGACCACTTAGAAGTATATTATATGATCATTATTTTGTTTACAAATTAATATATTATGATTTAAATCATACGTACACACAATGTATTTTTTATAATAAACCAGGTAATGATCAAAGTAGTAACCAATCTCTTATACCACATAATTCTTAGGATTTAAATAAAATATACTCTATAATAAATCAGGTAATGACCAAAGTAGTAATCAATTAAAGTAGTAATCAATCTTTTATTCCACATAATTCTTAGGATTTAAATAAAATATACTCTATAATAAACCAGGTAATGACCAAAGTGGTAATCAATCTCTTATTCCACATAATTCTTAGGATTTAAATAAAATATTATCGGATTGTACTTACTATTTACTTGCACATTAAATTCTTATAGTTATATACATAACAAATTGCAGATATTATGCTAATGACCCCCTCAAGCATTCATTGCTCAAACCAAATTTCACCATCTATATCTATAAATATGAATAAATCAATTGCGTAGTCACAAAAACTCAAAACCATCACAAACACCAAACACTAAAACATGAGATCTCTCTTTGCAATCTTGTTTATCTTCTCCCTATCCCTCCTTACAGTAAGCAATCATGTTAATGCATTTGTATTAAAAATTATTAGATCAGTCGGTCTAGCATTCTTTTCTAACTTTTAGTATTTGTTTATACAATTAGCTCGCAAATGTCAATGATGCAAGAATGGGCCCAGAAGAATATTGGAGAAGCGTAATGAAAGACGAGCCTATGCCGGAGACGCTTCAGAATGTTTTAGTTCACGATTCGTCTTCATTAGAAGATAAAGAGAATAAGAAAGATCGATTCATAAGGAACTTTGATACAAAGCCTAATCTTATCATCTACCACTCTCATGTGATGTACAATCAAAAAGGTCACGAGTTAGCATCTTCTAAGTTGAACTAGTGTTGTTCAAGCATCACTTTCATATATCCTTCGGGAATACAAATAAAGTTTGGGCATTGGTTTTTCATGATATTCATACACTGATATGGTTGTAACTTCAAGTATTTAATTGAAAAATCAAAAGACAACATTTTATATTAATATTTTTATTTCTATTCTAAAAATCAGATCTTATTTTAATTCATACATTGTATTTTTTCTGTATCTTGATTTTTTTATATTTATGCTTTCAAAATTCACCAAACAATTTGTACATAATATAGTATATTAAATTTATATTTTTATAGAACAACTAACTTACACATCCGTCTTCTCCACTTAGTGGAGTTGGCACCGGCAATGAAGATAAGAACTAGGCCTCTTGTCACTTCGAATCCAACTCACACGGGGGGTTTTTGTCCATACGTTACGCCAGAGAGTTTCGATTCTTGAGGTGGCGCAACTGGTATCAAGTGGTATCAGGGGTTATGGTTCTTCCGAGGAAGCGGTTTGGCCCCGTTAAAGAGGTGTTGTGCCCTCTATGGAGAAACCATGTTGGTTCTCGAATCGAGGTCAGTCTCGCAAGCCGACATGCGACCACTCAGTTAGTCAATCTGAAAAATAGCCGTTCTAAAAAAAACTAACTTACACATCCGGTAAGAAAACACATTTATTACACATTGATACAATTAGACTACAAACCATTTGGTTATTGAATTTATATATTTTCTATAAACTGACAATTTTTGTTCGACATTTAGAACTTTGAGTCAAATGATTTAGAAAACACTTATTCATAATGTGTATAACTCTTGAAAATTTACCAATTTATAATCCACATCAGTCAGTCAACACACAAAATATATTCTTGTCGCGTACCTTATATAAACCTTTTTTTTACCTATGCATATATTCTACCCGGTCATATGCTTAGCTATTATATGCATAACTATTTAGAACCTCCAGATTTATATTATAATCATTTAAAAATATTTTTATTTAAACTATACTCATTTAAAATTATTTTTATTTTTACTATTGTATTTTAAGGTAAATTATATTTTTCATCTTTTAAGTATATAATAATTTGTACATTTCCTCCTTAATTTTCGTTAATTCCATGAATGATTCCTTATTTTCAAGGTTTGTCATGAATTTCCTCTTTTGACGTTTCATCCTTTTAAGTAAAAGTTACCCATGACTCATTCGTAAATTAGTCATTGCACCAAAGGACCACTGAGTAATCATTGTTCGACATTCGGCTACCGTGAATCCGCCTAACTTGCGCCTGCCTCCTGGCCTTGCTCCATTTATCCCGACATCCCTCATGTTCTTGAGTGCTCTAGTGCTCGGACCACCATCTACATGTGTGTTTTTTTTTTTTTTGGTTAATTTCAGCATAAGTAAAAAAAATACACTATAGTTGCTTTTATAGATATCTGTCACAATATTATCACTATGTCGCCTACTTTTTTTATGATTAATATACACTAGCATAAGAAAAAAAAATACACGTTAACTAAAATAAACTGGACTTGTAGCACAGTTGTACCAATTGATGTTGAAATGATTTTCATCTTATAAAGTAGTGAGAATTCAAGTCTTATTCTAGACAAACGGTATAAAATGGGATGGATCATGAAACAACTATTTTAAATGAGAACATTAAAAACTAACTAAAAAAGCCTAAAAAACATACCAATTTTTTATTAAATTTTGCTACATTTTATGTAAAAAAAAAAAATTCAAAAAAAAATTTGTACTACACATGTGTAATAATACGGAAAAACCTAAACCACCTAACTCACCCCCACCGACAGCCCCCCAAAAACCTAAACCCCCCACCCCCCCTCCCCCCCCCCCCCCCCCCCAAAAAAAAAAAAAAAAAAAAAAAACCTAAACCCCCTCCCCCTACACTCAAAAACTAATCCTAATCCTTCAAAAAAACTAACTAAAGTTAAACTAAACTCAAAAGCAACCTTTAAGCATATAATGCAAATAAGTATACATATAATGCACATGTGCAGTACAAGTTTTTTTTAAAGTTTTTTATAAATAAAAATTAGCGAAATTTTATAAAAAAATTATAAAAAAAATTGGCATGTTTTTATGCTTTTTTAGTTAGTTTTTTAGTTTTCTCTTTTATAGTTAGTTTTCTCATGATCTTCTCCCTATATATATATATATATATAGGGTAAGAATAGTGTGAAAAGTGCCTAAAGTGTAAGTGCTTTAAAAAACATGCCAATATATATATATATATATATATATATATATATATATAGGGTCAGGATTTAGAGAAAACGCCAAAAAGTGTGAGAACAGATAGAACGCTTATGGATCGTCAGATCAAAACAATCTATGGACTAGATGACGCGGTGGCGTTTTCGTAAATAAAATCACTTTTATTAATCTGGCGCGCTTCACTAAGGGTAAAAGGGTCTTTTGACTTAACATAAAACGCCAAACTCACGCTATTAAAATCCCGCCTTAACACACATAGCACACTTCATCATAATATAACGCCATAGATATAAAACGCCAAACTTTGTTTTTAACCGATAAAGCTGAACAAACAGTACTGAAACGACGGAACTTAATTACTAGCGTTTACCGTAATAAAAATCGCGCCTAAAATACGCGCCAAAAACTTCCTATATAAACAAACTCTCAGAACTACTAAAATCCACACCAAAACCCCAAAAAACCTATATTTTCCTCTATACCATTCATCTTATAAACGCCAAAAAAACCAAAATATCAAAGATTCCAATCCATGTTTCTTTGATATACACTATTTTCTCAATAAACTTTCGCTCTATGTAATGAGCAAGATCCTCAATATAAACGCCAAAACATACAAAAACTACAAAACTTCAAAAACGCCATTTCATGGGGATTCAGTTTTTGTTCTCAATAAAGTTAGCTAAACGGGATGGATAACATTGTTACACATCTTTCTTGACTGAGGATTAACAATGTTATCCATCTCGTTCAGCAAAACATTATTGAGTTTAGCACGAACAAAATTAGAAGTTTATGGTAGTTTTATTTAGTGGCGTTATTTTTTTTTTTTTTTTTGGCGTTTGATTTCCTTGTCCGATCTTATATTGTTTGTTATGTAACTTCAAAGTAGCATGTTATGAACAAATAGGTAGGAAAAAAAAGATGCAAAAAAAAATGATGTATAAAAAAGATGTAAAACGCCAAACTGAGATCTGTCTGTGTTATATAGGATTGAAATATATAAAACGCCAAACTACTCTACACTGGCTCTCGAAGACTATCTGTGTGTGTTCTGTAAGAATGAAAAATACAAAACGCCAAACTACTCTTCACTGGCTCTCGAAGACCTTGTCGATCTTCTTTTAATTACGGCCTGTTTGCATGTCAATGCGTATTGTCCATAGCCTTTGCAGTTCTGACACTGTCTTTCTTTGGCCCCGGGTTTCGACTTTGATTTCTTTTTGTCGATTGTTATCTCCTGTTTAGATTCCAGGCGCTTCCGAGAACCAGAACCTTTGGATTTATACCCAACAGGGACTCTTATCGGATTCTTGTCGTTTTTATATTGACCAGTTATCTCGGCAAATCTATCCCTAGAACTAGCGGGAGGAGCAACAATCTGTATATCTTGAACCTTCTTCATATAAGATTGAACATGATCCTTGTATAAGGATAGCTCCTCTTTATTACCAGATAAACGGTTCAAAGTATATTCGGTTGAAAAATAATATCTCGCATCATACTTTGAACATCAGGATCAAGCTCGGTCATATATTCACGACTAATTGAGTATTCAGGAGAGCAGTTTGGGAAAGCCACTTTGCGCCATCTATTCAGAATGTATTGTTTTGGAAATTCCCTAATGTCCATAATTCTCAAAACATAGAATATATGTCTACATAGCAAACCAAACTGTTCAAAACGCCTGCATGAGCAACTGCATGTGCAATCAGACTTACGGAACATTACCTGAAAAACGCCAAAAACAATATCTCTATAACGCCATGCATAGAATACTTGTCTAAAAAGTAAAAAAACACATTGCATATGATAAAACGCCATTAACAGAAAACGCCATAAAAACCAAAACGCCATTCTTTACCTCAAATAAGGATGCACAAGGCTGTTGGAAGTCATTTACGTAAAACTTAACAAACCCATCAGGCTGATCTTCGTAACGTTGATTTATGCAATCCGCAACTCCAATAAGCTCAGCTTGAACGTCACAAAAAATACTTTTTGTGTGTATGTCAACAACTTGCCCTTCCAACAATTTGTAACTACTCTTCAACTAGGGTTTTTTGTACCGAAATTCATGATCATTTTTCCGATGTGTGTGACGTTGTGCTTCTATTGCAGTCTCGTAATGCGTCATGAACTCAACAAGAGTAGCTTTCGAATTGCACACTTGACCAAAAAAATGATTCTCACTCTCCGACATGAATGTCGTTCGCATAAGACCAGACATCTCCTCCATTCTATAGTATGCAGGGATCCAAGATTCCCTAAGTGCAAAAAATATCAGACAGCCAGTCATTATCTTCTAAATTGAACTCTGCGATAACCGCTTCCCATTGTGATTCAAACTCTTCAGGTGTGAGAATATCCGTCCACACAACACCACAAATACGTTCTTTAAAATTGGTGGAATTGCATAGCCTAACACCAACCTATGTATAACACAAAAACGCCATGCATAAAAAAACACAAAGACAAAACTTAATTAAAAAAACACTAACAAGGTAAAGAACTCCATGTATTTTAAAACGCAGTGTATCCTAAAACGCCAAAGGTAAAAAAAGCATAACAACCTTCAGAGAAAGTTTATGCATCACATGCCACATGCATAATCGATGCCTCGTGTCAACAAATACAACAGAAATAGCCTTCTTCATTGCTGGATCTTGGTCAGTGACAACAACTTTTGGTTGAGAACCAACAGCTTTTAGAAAAACTCTCAACAACCAAATATACGTGTCAGCAGTTTCCGACGCCAATAATGCTGCACCAAATGTAACATTTTAATGATGATTGTCTATACCAGTGAACGGTACAAACACCATAGAGTATCTGCATATGAAAACGCCATGAGAACTGAAACAATAATAAAACGCCATTGCATGTAAACTAATAAAACGCCATTGCATGTAAAATAATAAAACGCCATTGCATGTAAACTAATAAAACGCCATTGCATGTAAAATAATAAAACACCATTGCATGTAAACTAATAAAACGCCAAAACAGAAGAAGTTGAATTATAAAATATTACTTGTTGGAACGATACGTGGCGTCAAACGAAATCACATCACCAAACACGTGGTAATTACGTTTGGCTTGATCGTCACACCAAAAAAGCCCCTTCAAACGATTCTCTTCGTCTGTGATGTAATAATCCGAGAAATTAGGCTGGGAATGTTTTTTTCATTCAAATGTCTCACAACCATATCAGCGTCATATTCCCCTATAAACAAGTTAATTTGCCTCTTATAGTTCTTAAATTCAACTTTACTTGCACCCACGTCTTCAAAACCGCCAAAACAAGTCTTCATAACATTAAACGCCTTGACAGGACCCAAATTCAGCTTAGACATGCTGTGTATAACATGATTCTGGAGCTGAGTGAGGTGTCGTTCAGTTGGAAGAAAATGCTTATCGGGACGTTCAACAAGTTCATGATTGTGCTCCTCGACAAACTTATACACCTTCCATGATCCAGGCTCAAAAAGTACACATAACAGTGCACCGCAATCAGTCATCTTTGAAAAGTTGGATCGCACTACTCGCTCCTTTTGATAGGGGTCCAACGTATCAACCTTCTTGTCCTTGTATAACCCAGATCTCGTACACAAGTAATACTTAATATGTAAGACACCTTTAGAGTTTGTCTTTGTAGTCCCTGTCCTGACTAAAAACCCACACTCCTTGGCATACTTAACATACATTGAATAACAATCATCGAGGCTTGAGTATACCATGTCCTTTGTGGACTTTAATTCTTCACTGACGTCAGGAATGATAAATGGTAATCCAGTTTTGGGGCAAAGCCTTTGACTCGAGGAAGAAACTTTGTCTGAGAAAACACAGTGAGGAACAGAAAAATCAGAAAAACGCAGTGATGTCTCGTATTAACATTATATATTAAAACGCCATTAATTGAATAATATACAAGACATAATAAACACATAATTGAAAAAAGACATGATAAAAAGGCCATGAGATGAATAATTAAAATCACTTAACAACATAAATAACTAACAAAATATAACATCATAATGAAAATGCCATAATTAACAAAACTAATGTTTACACAAATTAACAAAATAGTAATAACTGATGTTCACAAATACTACTAAATAAAATTCAAAACTAATCAAATAGATGTAAAACGCCAATGATCGTAAAAACATAAGAAATATACTAGAACATAAACGACAATTAAAATTAATATTGAAAACTCCAATTGCAGTTCTTAATAATTGTTTAAATACCAATTAAAACGTGATTAAATTGCATAATTGAATAACGCTATTGAAAATCATACAACACATTATAAAAATAATAATACAAAAAAAAAAACGCCATAGAACAATGATAAAAGAACAAAACGCCATATCTGTTGCATGATTTGCTGGAATGAAAAATATAAAACGCCAACGGATTTTATTTTGTCGAACAGAATCCACGTTAACCGCCATAGATCTAGGAAAGCTTGCAAAGGAGGTAACAGCTAACAATAAATCTTTGGAGTTTTAATTTGAAAGAGATTTATAACGCGAATAAGGAGGGAACGTATAAAAGGACAATCATACCCCCGCATAATAATTAGGGCCCCCTGCCACGTGTTGGGCTAGGATCCGTTCTCACAGTTCTCACACTTTTCACCGTTCTCTCCTGAACCCGTTTCTATATATATATATATATATATATTAAGAACGAAAATAATACCCCTAAATCACAAAGCTCTGCCCCGTTGGAAGTGTTTTAACCCCTGATCACTGATTCGATACCCTGTCCGATCGATCTTGAACCCAGCAACGGATGTCAAGGCGCTGGCTGATAAAGGCTATGCTTTGTAAACTACGTTAGGGTTCTGATCTCAGGTTGTATTGATAAAGTTGAATTGGGTTATTGTTGTGACAACTGGCACTTTTCCACATATTCCGTACAATGTTAAACAGTAATTTGTGCATTAATGACTGTGCTTGATTTAATTAATGACAAGAATGATTTTCTGAATGCTGTCATATACATACAAGTGCATTACATGTTGCAGGATTAAGTTATCATTATTGCATGCAACACAATATAGTTCAATTAGTGCACGACACAAAGTTAGCACAGTTATCAGACAAATTAGAAGTACTGACAGGAGTTCAGTACTCAGACAGACATGGTGTTAAGACACAGAATGAGCCCCGAAACCAAGAGTTACACTAGAATAGTGTGTAGGAAAGTAGGGATTGCAAAACTGCCTTCCTAGTGTTAATCTAAGTGCCGGAAAGTGCCCGAAACACACAAAAACTGCAGAATTCTGCAGAAAACAACAAAATTCAGCAATTTTCAACTTTTTTAAAAACCAAATACAATGTAGAATTATGGTTTAATGGGCCAGAATACCTTCCCAAGTGTCAGGAATCAAAACTGTCACAAAAAGAAACATAAAGCACACTAAACTGCGTAATTTAACACCTTAACGAACCGGTAACCAACCGAACAACCAGACATTACCCGAAACACCAAATTTTCACTAGAAGCACTGTTCTATCATTTCCAAGCTATTTATGGCCACCGAACATCATAATGTATCTTATAATTACATAACACATATAAACACTAAACTTTACACTAAGAAACTAACTAACATAACTAACTAGCCATTACAACACAACTAGACCCCCCCCCCCCCCACATGTGGACGGTTCCAACATGGGACCCACATGCTTGATTTCTTTTCAATATTTTATAAGATACGTTCATTAGATATGTGACATTATACCCATTGTTTAAACTAGTGTTGGATGAACATTTATAAAATCCCTAAGACTAAAGCCTTATTCATTTCTACACTTCACAAGCTTCAAACACCTCCTTCCTTCCTTCTTTATTCTCGGCCCTAAACTCACACACATACACATCCATTTCCATTCAAATATCAAGCATTCTAAGGTGATTTAAGGGTGCAAGGATCATGGTTAATAAGTGTGGAAGCATTGGAACTTGAAGGACCACTCTCTAGAGCTTTTATCCACCTTGTTCATCTTTGATTTCTTTTCTAGCCTTGTGCTAGTAGTAAGACTCTTATAACTTGATTTTACTTCTCTTTTGATTGGTTAAAAGATTATGTAAGTGGTTAATCATGAAGATCATAAAAGAAACAAGAAGATAATCTTTCACATAAAGCTTGAAATCGTAAGAATCTATGTTATTTTAGTGTATGTATGATACTTGATGATTGATTTCTTGTGATTATGATGTTAATCATCATAAGAAGCTTGCTAGATTGTGATTAAACACATGATCTAGCAAGTGAGAGGATAAACCTTGTGAAAAACAAAATGATCATCCTTTATGTTTCACATAAACTTGAAAAATGAAGATGTTTTTGTGTATGATGATGATGAATACATGTTATAAGTCTTGTAAATGGATGATTTCAAAAATAGCTTTCTCAAGAAACCAAGGTTATTTACAAGATTTACAAGATCATGATTTTTAAGGAAACTAATCGTATTTTTAGTGTTAAATCAAAGCTAGAAACATGTTGTTAACAAGAAGAATACAAGAAAATTCATTTTTAGAAAATCGTCTTGTAAGTTGTAAAAGACTAAATTTTACATGAAAGGGATTTATGAACAAAGAACCATGTTTTAAAGGGTAACTAAACCTACTAAATAACATAGTAAGTTGCTACAAGTTTTTACAAAACTTCAAGTTCATGATGTAGTGTAAATTGCATGATTTTGGCTCATGGTAAGTCTTGAATGATTTGTTGATGATTGATGATGATTTTAAAAGAAAATGATATGCTTGTTAAAGCATGGAAACCTCCTTTTTTAAGGGAAAAATATGGCAAATTTTTTGTAGAATTTAAACACTTAGAAAAATATTTTTAAACAAGTGTTTATGAGTAAATTTTAACCATGGTTTTTTATATGAAATTTGCCATAATTTTTATTACAAAAATTACAAATATAGGAGGTTGGTTTTTGATAAATAAAGGTGAGTAAGTATATATTTAGGAAAATATATTTAGAAGTCACAATTTGTGTGCTAGTTGTATATTATGTGTATTAGTTATATTATTTTAGGGCTTGAAAATAATATAACTTACCAAAATACAAAAACTTGTAATACAAAATGTTACCAAGAATTCCAAGAAAACAAATATATAATTTATACCCGAATATTGGACAAACCAAACACGGACGTATATATATATTCCGGACATATATTATATTTTGACAAATGAGTGAAACGGTATTTTGGAAACCCAGGAAACGAAAAATATGATTTTCATAAGTATTACAAAATATATCATATTTTTGTCAAGTAGAAAATATATTAATTTTTGAGTGAAGAAAAATATATATATTTCTTGAACTATTAAGAAGATATATTATTTTTGAAGAAAATGAATATTTTCTTAAACAAATTAAGAATATATTATTTTAGGTGAAAAATGAAATTATAAATATTTTCTAAGATAATCTTAAAAATATATTATTTTTGAGATTTATATGAAAATATAATTATTTTTGCCAAGAAAGGTTTATAGATAATTTTCTATACAAGTTTTCTTAACATACATATATTTTAAGAATATAAATTGGTGAGTTTTTATTTGATTAAAAATATTATTCCGAAAAAGTAAATACAAGATAAATATAAAATACTTAATAAATACAAGAAAATACGTACTCTCGTACGTATAAATACACCGGAATACGCCACCAATACTTGGCAAAATACACAAGTAAAAAAAAATACAAGTATAAGCATACCCATCCTTAGGAAAATATTGATGGAAGGATTACAAGACAAAAATAAGTTAAAATATATTATTTTAACAAATATTCGAAGAATTGATAAATATAATTTTAGTTAAAATATTATTATTTTAACCAATAATTATATATCTTGGAATAATATAATGTACAACAAGACGTAACTCAAAGAATGTTAAGTCATAACAACTAAGACTATGTTGGGATTGAACCCTACCAGAGGAACAGTTGATTAAAGCCAAAACCGGATCAGAGCAGTGGATCCAAAATAAGCAGATGTTGTGTTTATATTCTCTCCCCTTGAAAGTGGTTTCAACATCTCATGACCTCCATCCACTGATCCTTTACATCAACTGCTGACTTACAACTGTTGATCATGTTAAAGACTGATGAAGACTAAAGCCCTGTTGATCAATCTACTGCTATGGGTCAAGCACTGCTGAAGCTATCAAGTACTACTGGAGTCACAACAGTGGAAGGATAAAGCAGTAATTTAGTTCTTCATATGTAATGTATTGTAATCAGTAGTTAGCATAGCAGTGTTTGTATAGATCAGTTGTTAGAGTTTGTTAGGAGGTTAGATGTCACTTTCATAGTGACGTCAGCAAAGATGCCACAGTGATTTGTCCGTGCCTATAAATAGAACAGTACCCTGTACTGTTCTATTAGCTCTTCACCAATCTTCTTCTGGTACGAACAAACACTGTGAGCTCAGGCTGAGGGGGAGTTTGTTACATGCATGCATTGTAATCGTAGTTGAAATAAATTCAATCATTCGGTTCTATGTGAAAATGTGTGTTCAAAGCAATTCTCCTGTTTGATTGTGTGCAAAGTTTATTTCCATTTATATTCCGCTGCACTACTTGTTCTTCTTTCATCTTAATTCAAATGTAAAACACAATCAATCCAAACTCAGATCCTAACAATTGGTATCAGAGCCCGGACAGTCAAATTTGATTTAACAATCATTTTGACATAAATTGTTCAGCTCACAATCGTTGATACTGATAGTTTTTTGTTTTGTTGAAAATCAGAGTAAGGTTTAATCACGTTCAAAGTTGATTAATCAGTGCCTGAAAAACAACCAGGATGACGTCACAATCACAAGATGATAAGATTAACATCGGTTCACTTTTCAAACCACCCATGCTGAAACGAAATGAGTACAACATCTGGGAGAGAAGGATGGGTCATATCCTTGCTCAACAGAATACTGGATGTTGGAGATCGGTTGTTTTTGGACCCCATGTTCCAATGGTGCCAAGTGTTGAGGATCCAAAGAAGTTCGAACCTAAAAAATATGAAAACTATACTGAAACTTACTTTCAAAAGTTCGAACTGGATGCCAAAGCATTCAACATCATTGCATCAGCATTACCCAACGAATAAATGCTGGGCTGTTACATTGTAACAGTGTCATTGAGCTATGGGATGCACTTAAGGAACAATTCAGGGGAACTGAAGAAGTAATTGAAAATAATAGGGAAATTCTGAATCAGCAGTATGAAACCTTTTGTCACATTAAGGAAGAGTCATTGACTCAATAGTTTGAGAGATTCAGTTGTCTCATTAGTGAGCTAAGACTTGTTAAGGTTGAATTTCCTAAATCCACACAAAACAGCAGGTTTCTTAGATCACTACCTGAAAAATGGGATACAATTGCCTTTGTGACTAGAAATTCTGTTGAGTTCAAAGACCTAACACTGACTCAACTTCATGGTAGACTCCTGACCTATGAAAGGGAGTTAAACCAGAAAAAGAAGTTGCAAGAGTCTTGCAAAGTTACAGATGACTATTCATTTGGCAACACAGCTCTTCTGGGTCAAGAAGAGTCTGGCAGCAGTAAGGATCAGAGTTATGATCATTTTATTGACATAACTGCTGGAGGTAATTTCAACTCTGATCCTCACTCATCCAACTTTGCTTTCACAGCAAATGGAGAAAGCCAGAACTCTGATAATTTGTGTTTTAAACTCAATGATTTGCAGCACTTTGATCCCACTGACTTAGAAGAAATGGACATCTTGCATCAATTGGCTTTGCTTAGTGTGAGAACAAGCAAATTCTATAAAAGAACAGGGAGAAAATTTACAGGGTTACATGGGAATTTAAAAGTGGGGTTGGATAAGTCAAAGATTAAGGGGCTGTTTGGCAACATCTGAACCAATAAGTGCTGAATGAATAAGAGGTTTGAATGGGTAAGAGGGTCTGAACCAGTAAGTGCTGAACCAATAAAACGCTGTTTGGTTGCATATCTGAATAATATGTAAAATGACATTTTTACCCCTAAACTAAACAAAACAAAATAACCAAATGGCTTTAAAAGTCGAACCCAGCTGTGTATGCACTATGCAGTTGAATGATAATCCCACTTCCCCAATTTCTCTGCTTCTCTCTCTAGATGATCATCTACCTTTTTTTTTTGTTTTTTTTGGCAAAGCATCATCATATACCTACATCCATCTATGTTTCTTCCTGATCATCCTCTTCATGTTCGTAAGCTTCTCATGGTACACACCCCCATCTCGAAGAACAGGAGAGAAAGTGAGACAGAGTGACGGAGTGAGAAGGAAAGGGAAGCACGGCAGCGGCACCGCCGCTCATGGCGGCGACAGTGGAGGCGACGGTGGTGGTTTGAGGCTCCTCCGACGAATTTCACCGGTAAAACTCCTCCCCGTCTTCTTTCGTCTCCTCCTTTTTCTTGCGATTGATGACGATTTCTGTGTTATCGGTGATGATAAGGATCGATTAGGGTTTGATTTGGGGGTTTCGGAGGTGGTGTCGTCGGTGACGATGATGATGATGATGATGGAGATGGTGTCGGAGGTGGTGTCGGAGTTGATGATGATGATGATGGAGATGGTGTCGGAGGTGGTGGAGGTGGTGTTGGAGGTGGAGGTGGTGGCTGTGGAGAACTCGTGAAGAAGAAGGAGCAAAGGGCATACAAGTCCAATTTTCATTCAGAGATTAGAACTAGCTGAACCATTCAGTCTGAATGGTTCCATTAAGAGGGTGGCTATTTGATGAACCAAACACCCTTACCTCTGACCGATTCAGAGGTTAACCTCTGAATGGATCCATTCAGCACCAAACAAACAGCCCCTAAGTGTTATAAGTGCAATATGCTAGGTCATTTTGCTAGGGAATGCAGGAGTCAAACCACTGGTCCAATTATAACTCATCCCAGCTCAAACCCTAGACCACAACACCAAAGCATTGTGCACTATGCCCAATATACCCCTGCAACCCATGTTAACACTGCTCACTATGCTGCAACCCCTGTGCCTGTGCATTATGTTCAAACCACTGTTCCACAGATTCAGTATGTTCAAGCCCCTGTCCCTTAGGCACAAGTGCAACCTGTTGCACCTCAACAAGCTACTCCAGCAGTGGTTCAACCAGATCAGCAAAGCTTTTTCACCCAAGGCTTTGTTGACTGGAGCAGTATGCCTGATGAGCTTGGTGATGAAAATTTTGCACTCTATGCTTCTAATGATACTTTTAATGATGAATTTTGTCTGATGGCATTAGAGTCAATACCAGAAGGGGTAGAAGCTGAAGGAGAACAACTAAGTGCTGAAACAGTGGATGAAGTGGCTGAAGCAGTGGTTACTGCAGTTGCTGGTAAACTACTGTTGGGAGAAAATTCAGAAACCCTGATTGAACCACTGTTTGACCCCTGGTCCAAAGAAGACAAAGAAGAAAAAGAAGAGAAGAAAGAAGGTGAGAAAGAAGAGAGAGCTGATGAAGAAAGTGATCATCAATGTAATTGTGCCATGATGGCTGTTGCCAAGGTATCACCTCAGGTTCTTGAAAATCTGTGTTCAGACAAATGCATTATTGCATTTGCTAGCATTAAAGAAGTGAATGAAAACCTTAGGGATAAAGTCTTAACTGATGAAGTCAAATTTGAAAAGTCATTAAAAGAACTTAAAAACAAATTGGCTGAAAAAGATAAAGAACTTTGCAGTCTCAAAGAAGAACAAAGCATAACCAAGAACCAACTCCAAACTATGGTAGAAAAATACCAAGTTTGTAAAAAGGAGTTGGAGTCCACCCAAATCACTTGTGAAAGATGGGTGAAATCTTGCAAAGGTTATGAGGTCATGCTTGAAAAACAGCTTGAAAGCAATGTCAAGTTTGGAATAGGATATAGAAAATATGATGAACTTGAAAACACTGCTGCAAAACAAGCTGGTTCAGCTGAAATAAAACCAACCAACAAGAATGGCCAAGAAGTTAAGATAACTGACAAACTTGGTAACAAAATCACTCTGGAAAGATCTGTGGGATCCTCAACCTTTGAGGAAATTGAGAAATACCAATTTAAACCCACATGGTCTGATGAGTGTGACATTCTTGAAAATTTCAAGCCTATGGATTTCACAACCACTGATGGTGTCACAGCTCCAAAAGCAAAGGTCATTCCTCTCAAAGACATCCCAACAGTGGTTCAAAACTATGTTGCTAAGGAGTCTGAGAAAAGGAAGAAAAGAGAAAAGATCAAAAACCTGTTTTGTGATTTTTGTGAAAAGAAGAATCATCTAACAAAAGTCTGTTTTCATCTAAAAGCATATGATCTGAACAAAACAAGTGTCATTATACCTACTGAAAGTTGCACCATCTGTGGTAAAACAAACCACAAAACTCAATAATGTGTGTATCTAAAAAACTTTGATGTAAAAAAGAATGAGTACACTGCAAAAACATCCTTGAGTTCATCAAATTCATCTGTCAAGTTCATCAAGAACCAACCACTGTTTGTGCCAGTCCAAACAGCTGTTACAAAACAGCTGAACCAAACATCTGTCAAAAGAGATGTTCAGGTGACTGATGCACCCCCTGCCAATCAATACAGAAGAGGTAAGGGACAACCACCATACCAAAGGATCCCACATGTTTATGAGGCTTACAAAAGGCCCTCTAAACCAAGAGTGAACAGGCATCCTTTTGGTTATCAGCAGATTATTAGGCAAGACCCCCAACAGTGGTTAGAGAAAAACAGTCCCAAAACTGTCCAAACCCCTGACCTAACCACTGCCCATCCATCTGAACTTAACCTAGACACAGCTGAGACCCCATCCAAAGCCATATTGGCTTTGGAGACCCTAATGAACTAACTCTTTACTACATGTGTAGGGAGCTTCTGCATGCTTATATAGTCTTTGGTATGTAGATAGTGGAGGCTCTAGGCACATGACAGGATGTAAAGCCATTCTCAAAGATTTCAAAATTCATGGAGGGGGTGACATATCCTTTGGCAATAATAGTAAAGGAAAGGTTTTGGGGTCTGGTACTGTTCAGTTTGGTAAAGTTAATTTTGAAAATGTCAATCTAATAGACAATCTAAAATTCAACCTCTTAAGTGTCTCTCAAATGAGTGATAAGGGCTATGGCTCATTTTTTACAAAAGAGTGTTGTAGGATTGTTGGACCAGAAATGGTTGAAAAGATTGAAGCAATAATTAAAACTGGAAAAACCCAACTTGTTGCTCAAAGAAGTGGCAGTGTTTATGTGGTGGATATGTCAAAAGAGAGCCCCAGGACTGATGCCTGTCTGTTCTCAGCTGCTTTAAACAAAGAGACAGAATTATGGCACAGGAGATTGGGGCACACAAATCTCAAGAAAATCACTGCCATTTCAAAACAGGGGTTAGTAAGAGGTTTACCTCAAAAACTGTTCACATGTCCTGAGCATTGTGTTTCCTGCCTAAAAGGAAAACAACATAAAAGCTCTTACAAATCAATTGAAGAGTCCAAAACAACCAAATGTTTGCAAATGCTTCATATGGATTTGTTTGGCCAAGTTAAAGTCATGAGTCTTAGGAAGAAAAGATATTGTTTGGTTGTTGTTGATGACTTTTCTAGGTTTACATGGACTTACTTTTTACACTCAAAAGATGAGACTGCAGACATTCTGCAAGACTTTGTGAAACAGGTCGAAAAGCAGTTTGAGTTGCCAGTAAAAATATTCAGAAGTGACAATGGCACAGAGTTCAGAAACAAGGAGTTAGATGATTTCTGTGTGACAAAAGGAATTGTTAGGCAATACAGCATTCCAAGAACACCAGAGCAAAATGGGGTTGTTGAAAGAAAGAACAGGACTTTGATTGAGGCTGCTAGAACCATGTTTGCTGATTCAGGTTTGCCATTAACTTTTTGGGCAGAGGCAGTAAACATTGCTTGCTATGTCCAAAACAGAGTTTTAATCAACCCCAGGCATCAAAAGACTGCCTATGAACTGCGGTATAAAATAAAGCCATTGATTTCATATTTCAAAGTTTTTGGCTGCCCATGCTTCATTTTAAACTTAAAAGATTCCATCTCTAAGTTTGCAGCAAAAATTGATTGTGGTTATCATATGGGATACTCAACCACTGCTAAGGCCTACAAAGTGTTTAACATAAGGACCAAAACAGTGGAAGAGACTTTGAATGTAAAGTTCAATGAACTTTCATCCATGAAAATCCCAGCAAATCCTGCAGAATTTTTTGATCTTGATAAATTTACTTTTGAAAATACTGCTGTCAAGACTAATAATGCAGGTCCATCAGAGGATTCTTAATCAGACTATGGGTATGAAGTCATCATTCCTCAACAAAAGTCTGTTTCAATGGGAAGAGCAGCAGGTGTTCAAAACAGCTGTCCAAGCTCAACCACTGCTACCTAAACAGTTGTTGACCAAAGTAGCCCATTAACCCCTGCTTCCACATCATCAAACATTGTTGATAGTCCTCCATCAGTGGATAAAACTCAGCATGTTTTCACACCAGTTCCACCTATTCCTCCACCTCCATTTGAAGCCACTGCTGGATCATCAAAGTCACCAGCAGTGGTTAGCTCAGATGATTCACATCTGCAGCCTTCACCATTAAATGCGATTGTTCCATACCAGGGAGATCTAATCTTCTTGAAATCTCATCCACCAGACCAAATCATTGGTAACATCAATGAAGGGGTGCTCACAAGAAGTCAATCCCAAAACATTTGTCTTTTTGCTGGTTTCCTATCTCTCCATCAGCCAGTCAAGTACCAAGAGGCACTAAAAGAAAACAGTTGGGTAGAAGCCATGCAAGAGGAGCTCCAACAGTTCAAAAGACAATAAGTATGGGAACTTGTACCACTGCTGATACGTGGTCGAAAACTGGTTATCGTTTGTGCTTAAGTTGATGTTTTTACATAGCTTTTAATCTTGAATAGCCTACTTTTAATGGGATTCGTGTTTTACAGGTCTAAAAGAGTTTAAGTAGCTAATCGGGAGCTAAATGGAGCACCGGGACATGAATCGGATCAATCGGGGATGTGAAATGAACAAAACTGGGTTAATCACGAAGATTGGATGTGTTTTGGGAATGTTAATGGATTTAAAATGAATATATTGGAAGATGGCATGATAGAGGGCTGAATTACGAGTACGTGGGTGAAAACGGTGAGTAAAACGGAGCTATAACGAAGAAGTTATGAAGAAAACAGTTTCGGACGAAACAGGAAAAACTAAAGGTTGTCGGGGACAGGCTCTAGGCCATCGCCGACGGGCTCTAGAAACACCCGTCGGCCAAAAAACCCCGTATACAGACAAACAAGCCGTCAGATGGTTTCAGCACATGGGGAGGCCGTCCCCGACGGGCCCCAAGCCGTCGGCGACGGGCAGCGGATCTCTGAAACGCGAATTTCATTCATTTGGGTGATGAGAACGACTTTAATTAGTTTTTTTAGCAATCAATTCGGGAGTTACACATCTTGGGGAGTTTGAAATCAAGTTCTGGGAGCCATAATTGATTCATCTATCACCAACGATTCATCTCGATTCCACCTACCATCTTCAACATATTCATCATCAAGAATCATCACCATCATTGAGAATCACCATCCAAACCCTAGTTCATCCAAGCCATTATTCTTTTCACCATCATCATCCACCAAAACCCTAATCCTCATCCTTCTACCAATTCACAAGATTCAAGATGATTCAATTGGCATTCCACTCATCCGGTGATCAAGTCTCTTCAACCATGAGCGGCTAATTATCTCGGTTTCACCCCGGCGTAGGTAGTTGTTAATTTAGGGTTTCGAATTGTTTATTGCTTCAACTTTGTGACAACTTGTGTTTGATTTTTGAAACCATTTATAATAGTGTTACATTTGTTGCGAATTCGTAAATTGTTTAACGATGTTAAAAGTTATGACTTTACGAAATGGTGATATGTAATTGTGCATTGTCGTGGTTAGGTTTTACTTGTGTTGACTATAAAGTGTATTCTTGTCCGTTCTTCGGGACGTTGATAGTTATTGGCACCTAAGTCACGGTACACTAAATCCGCTAATCATATGCATTTGAGTTGAATCTAAAAACTTGTAGAAACCCTAGGTTAGCAATTACTGAAACCGGGTGTGATTCCTTTTTCTTATTATTGTTCTAGTAATCAATTTTCTTGTAATCGTTAATCATTAGTGGTTAATCAATTTAATCAATTCACTTAGTCTAAACTCACATCTCTCAATTAAACAAAAATACAAAAACATTCTAGTAAGCTTCATAAATCGTGACATTTGTTCTAATTCATTCGAATCCACACACAAACCACATACTCTTCGTGGTTCGACCCCTTGCTACCACTAACTATTTGTTTAGGGTAAATTGGGCTTATAAATTTTATCTTTGACCGAAGCGCGACACTCCGATCAAATTTTGGCGCCGTTGCCGGGGAGTGCGTGCGCTTTGTGTTTGGATTATTGTTTGAATTTCGTGATTATCTGTTTAAGTTGTTTAGTTTCTTTTTGTACTTTGTCTTTTTCCTTGTTACGCGGGTGTGTTACTAGTGCAGGTTACTGTTGGATCTGAGTTTGTTTCTGATTGTATTTTGTGTTTGTAATTAAGATGAAAATGAATGAGTGTGCAGCGGAATTATGATGAAAACAAACTTTGCATACAATCAAACGAGAGTAATACTTTGATCAAGCATCTTTTCACAATGAATCGAAAGATTGAATTTATTTCAATAACGATTACAATGATTGATGAATGAATGCAAACTCCCCCTCAGCCAGAGCTCAGTTGTTTGTTCGTGCAAAGAAGACAATGATGCAAAAGAGCTAATAGAACAGTACAAAGTACTGAACTATTTATAAGCACTTGCAAACCACTGAGCATCTTAGCTGACGTCACCATGAAAGTGACATCTAACCTCCTAACAAACTCTAACCTCTGATCTATACAAACACTGTTGTACTAACTACTGCTATTACATTTCATTACGTAAAAGACACTTAAACAGCTGCTGCATCCTTCCACTGCTGTGAACCCAGTAGTGCTTGTCCGGATCAGCAGTACTTGACTCAAGGCAGTAGATTGAATCAGCAGAGCTTTGGTCTTTCATCAGGTCTTTACTTGAGCAGCAGTTGTAGGTCAGCACTTTGCAAGATCAGCAGATAGGAGGTCAGCAGATATGAAATCACTTTCAAGGGGAGAGATTTGTATGTAAACATCTGCTTATTCTGGATCCACTGCTCTGATCCAGTTTTGGCTTTAATTATCTGTTCCTCTGATAGGGTTCAATCCTAACAATCTCCCCCTGGAACAGATAATGCCAAAACTCTTCATTATTGTGGAAATCTTTATTGCCTCATCAACAGTTCCCTTATCTGACCTTTAAATTGTAGTTCAAAGTCTAGGGCATCTGTATCTTCATCATCCCTGCTAAGTGGAAGATCAAGGAGATCCTGCAAATCTTCAAGACTCAGGCCTAGAGCTTGTTCCCTTGATATTTTCTCCACTTCTCCACCAGACCTGAGCAAAGTCAATACGCAGGTCTGTTTGTCAGTTTCCCACTTTAGTATTTTTGAATCTGGTGGGTTTCTTAGGAGATGTTTATTTGCAGAGGTATTTGGTGAGGCTGGCCTATTCATAACTGGCTGAGCAGTATTTGCAGTTTGATCCAAACCAAGAGTTTCTATGATCATTTTCTTTATGCCTTCTTTTACAAGTTCATCTCCTTTTATCATCTCTTGGATGGTTTCACCTCCCAACTGTTTGTGTGTCCTTCTTTTGTAGATGGCAGCACCAGTTGGAGCAGTGGCTCTCCTGATTTGCAGCTTTGTTGGTCTTTTTGAAACCTCTGCTTCAGGATAGTCAGGCTTTTGAGGAACTTTTGGATCTTTCTTTCTTAGTTCCTCCAACCTTTTGTAGGTGGCCCTGACCACATCTTCTTTCCATCTAGCAATTTGTCTTTTGTTTCCATATTCAGCAGCAACCAGTTCCTCTTTCATTCTTTTCAGTTCTACCTGTTTGTCAGGTACATTCTTTCTAAACTTTGCCCAGTCAGGAGGAGTGTGAGTGACCTTCCTTTTGATCATATCTTGAATTCTTGCAGCTTCATCTTCAAGCTCAGGAACAGTCCACTCTTTGTACATGTATCTCTCTCCTTTGTACTTCTTGTGAGACATGATGCTTTCAATGTAGTCTTTCTTCAAAGTTTCAGCTGCTCTTTCTGAAATTTGTTGACTGACATTTTTTGCAAATTGTTCTAGGGATCTGACCTGTGTGAGCAGATATTGATAGGTTCTTGAAATTTCTTTGTCAGATTTCCCTTATGTGTTTCCTTTTGAGATATCCTCTGCTTGTTTGGCCTTGATTTTCAAATATTCATCAACATTTTTAGGCCAGGGATATCTTTTTATTGATGGCAAACTCCTTTTGGCAGGGTCATCCTCATAGTAGAAGGATTTTATTTCTTCTCTAACAGCTGCTAGTTCAAGAGGAAATTGAACACCTGCAGGAGGTAAGGGCTTGTACATTTGAACTGAAGAGAGAGGAACAGGTTTTGGTATTGTGACAAGAGCTAAAGATTTTGAAGATGTTTGTGGTGGTGAAGTGTCATCATCTTTGAGAATTAGCCTTCTCCTCTTTGTTTGAGGAGAGGCTGATGATGTTTTGGATGGAACAGTGGTGGTGGAAGTAGTGGCAGTGGTTTGTGATTGACTAACAGTTGTTGAAACAACTGGTGTTCCAACCACTGTTGTCATTACAGTAGATGTTGTAACAACTACTGTCTTCTGCCTTTTTGCAGGAGGTGATTTTGTTTTTGGTGGTAATGGTGGTAAAGCAGTGGATTTGGTGTATGTTGAAGTGGTGTGTGTTGAAGTGGGAGCAGATTTTGAAACCACTGAAGTACCAGCTGTAGTTGATACAACAGGAGTTACAACAGCTGTTTGGGTGGAGGTTTGATGCTGATGGCTTTTGGATGGTGGTTTTGGAATATGCTTTGGAATTCTAGATGAGGTGGACTTAGGTTTCCTTTTTGTCTTAGGATTTTTAGTATCCTTTGAACCAGAACAACCCTGCTCATACAGCTCCATGAAAGCTCTTTTCTCCTCATTCCACCTTGAAATATCCTTTGCCATTCTATCTCTTTTTACACTTGCTACTCCTTCATCAAGTGCTTCTTGAGTTGCATCAACCTTTTTACTACCATCTGGCACAGGAATTTTTCTGGTCATAGCATCCCTTTCAGGTTCAATGTAAAGACCATCATCTATTCCTTTCTTCTTCCACTCCTGAATTTTCTCCCCCTTTTTGGCATTATCTTCTGGGAGTTGATCAATGAAAAGTACTGTTGGAGGAGCAATGCCAGTGGTTTCCAATAAATGGGCCTTGATTGCCTTAATATCTGCTTGAGTGTTCTTGTACCTAGACTCCATAATGGTTCTCAGCTTTTGGACATGAAGTTCATGTTGCTGATCAGCCATTTCTTTTTGTTTTTGGAGAAAAGGTTGGAAGAGAGTCCAGAGCTCATTTGTAGCAGATGCTTGTTGTGGAGCAGGTGCTTGAGATGGAACATCAGTTGATTGTACCTTTTGTACCTGTAACAACTGTTGCAGCATATCTTTGAGTTCTGCAACAAAGTTATCAAGCTTTTCAACACGATCCGTCAATTTCTGGTACTTTAAACCATCACCCAATTTAATGGGATCATCTGATTTCCCACTAACAGTGGTTTTATCAATGGTTGAGGTAGGGAGTGTACTCCAAACACTAACCACTGATGCCCCTTTTTCTTGGTACTGGGGTCTTCTTCCTTCAACACTTGACAACCTTTTGATGTTGCCAGTAGGATAAATAAATCCACTGGTGGTTGGCAGAGGTGCTATAAAAGGAATTGCCTCCAAGGAAGTCTTATTGATGTAACTACTGTCCAACTGTAAACCAGTGGGTTCAACAGTTGTAGTGGTTGCTTCACTTGGATTACCACCAAGAGTTACTTGTAACTCAAGGGGTGTAACCTCCTCAGGTTGTGTTGGTGGGTTAGCAAAGAGTGATACATTAGACCCAGTCAGTTGTTGAGGTATATTCTCATTGATAGGTGATTGAGAAGGACTGATTAGTGCCTGGTTCAAATCAATTGCATCCAACAGCAGTTTGGTTGGTGGGGGAATTGTGAATGTGATGTTTGGTGTAGAAAGAGGATTTGCCCCGGGTATTGAGCTGTGGATGATAGAAACAAGTGTTTCCAGAGCATCATGATGTGGAGACCCTATTTGTACAATCTGTTCTTTTTGTGAAGAAGCAGAAGGGGTTTCGGTTATGGGTTGAGATATTTGTACCAACTGCTGTGAGGAAGAAGCAGCAGTGGTTTCTTGTGACTTTTGTGATGTCACAAGCATTTGCTCTGGTATCTCATCCTCCAGAGTTGCCTTTTTGATTGGTTTGGGGGGTTTTTGAGTTTTTCTTTTTGTTGGATTTTTGGTTATTGTAGGTGTGGGTTTCAAAACAGTTGGTCTGCTGCTTTGATCACCTTGAGCAGTGGGCTCAGCAGCAGATACCTGAGGAGCAGTGGTAGCTGCTAAAATCTGCTCAGGCACCTCTGCTTGTGTTTTGCAAGGTGTTAACATTCTTGAAAAAGTTTCAGTTGTTAAACTGTTTATTTGAGTAGAATCACCTTGGTTTATTGCAGCTAAATCATCCTTACTGAATTTCTTTTCAAAATAGTAACTTAAAAACCTTGGAAACAGTAAGAATGATTTTGTTTCAACATTATTAACCAAATCTTTAAAATTTTCCCGAGAATAGTTAAAATTTTCTTCTTGAAGAATTGCATATCCCAGATTTTGAATCTTTAAAGGGATTTCATTGAAAGAAGTGGTTTTATTTGAAACACATAGTAGGAGGGTATGAAATAAAAATCTGGTTGCAGAAGGAAAATAACCTTTTTGTAAGGTAAGTTTCTTCATCATTGTGGCTTCATACCCTCTCTCAATGAAGTCAGTTTTTAACTCGTTTTTAGTGAAAGAAATTTTACCTTCCTGATCACCGAGTTGAAAGACCTCTGAAATGGATTGTGGCGTGAGGTGGACAGCTTTACCCTTTATAGAAGAGTGTATGGTGGTTGCAGTGTCTCCTTGTTTTTCAAGGGTTGCATTCTTCCAGAACTCTCTTTGGGTCGCCAAATAGATTGGTGCGTCGGCGGTGAACAAAGTTTTGTACTTTGATTTGGCCATGGTGTTAATGATGGAATCGAAAACATTGGTGGTTCCTGGTTTTGTGAGAAGACCCAGGAGATTGTGAGATGGTTTATATGGGATTTCAGTGGAGATTGCCTTTTGAGAGGCTGTTTTCGATGATGATTTGGAAGATGGTTTTGAAGATGGCTTCGATTTTGTCATTTTGAAGATGATAATCGAAGGAATTTGTGAAGGATGAGATGAGAAACTGCTTTGAGAAGAGAATTTTTAAGAATTCAATTCGACAGTAAAACCCTGTTTTTGATGTGAAGTGGGGGTTTTTATAGAGGAAAAAGTGAAGGCTGACGTGGCAGCCGTTACAAAAGGTCTGACCACTATGTACTGCCCACGTGACAACCCCTGGTGAAAACGAAGGACAGTACTTGTATGAAAGTGACTGATGAAGGCAGTGGTATTAAAGCAGTGGATGATTTTTACTATCAGTGGATAGCATATCAGTGGATAACACACTGCTTTTGAACAACAGAGTTTATCAGAGAACAGGGGTTGACTTTCAGCAGTGGACAAATTTTTGAAGTAGAGCAGACTTTTGAACAATCAGTGGTTATGGCAGACTTTTAAGGATTTTAATGAAAATTTCATTTTTGGCTATTTTTAAGGATGGATTTTTGATTTTCTGAAAACATTTTGTTGCTTTTATTCATAGAAAAACAAGATGTTGCTTGTTATTCCATGTTCAGCATCCCAATCCTAGAGACCAAGCTTTCAAAAGTGGCTGTATCAAGTGCTTTTGTGAGCACATCTGCCAACTGGTCTTTAGTTGGGACATGATGCAGAGAAATCAAACCTTTTTCATAGCAATCCCTCACAAAGTGATGTCTGATGTCGATGTGTTTGGTGGTTGAATGGGAAACTGGATTTTTGATGATATTTTCTGCTGCCTGGCTGTCCAACATGAGTGGTGTCTTTAAGGCAGTGATACCAAAATCCAGCAACTGATTTTGAAGCCACAGAAGTTGGGTTGTACATCTTGCAGCAGCAATGTATTCAGCTTCAGCAGTGGATGTTGAAACAGCTGCTTGCTTTTTGCTTTGCCATGAGACTAAGCAATCACCTAGAAACTGGCACCCTCCTGAAGTGGACTTCCTTGTGGTGTGACATCCAGCAAAGTCACTGTCTGAGAAACCTGAAAGCTTGATGTTCCCATTAGCTGGATACCAGATACCAAGTGTGGGACCACCTTTTATGTATTTGAAGATCCTTTTTACAGCAATGAGATTTGATTTTCTGGGAGCTGATTGACTTCTTGCACAGACACATGTTGCAAACATGATGTCTGGTCTAGATGCAGTTAGGTACAATAAAGACCCAATCATGCTTCTATAAAGTGTTTGGTAAATCAGCTCATCTTTTTCATCAGACATGACCAGCTTATTAGTTGCCATGGGTGTGCTGCATGGTTTACAATCATTCATATCAAATTTTGTCAAAAGTTCTTTAGCATATTTGCTTTGATGAATGAAAGTTCCATTTTGCATTTGCTGTACTTGGAGACCAAGAAAGCATTGCAACTCACCCATTGCACTCATTTCAAACTCAGCTGTCATGAGTTCTCTAAACTCTTCACACATTGAGTTACATGTGCTTCCAAAAATAATGTCATCCACATAAATCTGGACAATCATTAAATCCTTCCCTCTCCATTTTAAAAACAATGTTTTATCAATGGTACCTCTTTTGAAACCATTTGAGAGTAGGAAGTTGGAAAGAGTTTCATACCAGGCCCTTGGTGCTTGTTTCAAGCCATACAAGGCTTTGTTTAGCCTGTAGACATGATCTGGATAAAATGGATCCTCAAAACCTGGAGGTTGACAAACATACACCTCTTCTTGAATTGTACCATAGAGGAAAGCACTTTTGATATCCATTTGAAACACCTTCATATTGTGGTTGACATCAAAGGCCAGGAACAGTCTAATGGCTTCCAATCTTGCAACAGGGGCAAATGTTTCATCATAATCAATCCCCTCTTCCTGTCTGTAACCTTGAACCACAAGCCTGGCTTTATTCTTGACAACAATACCCCTTTCATCAGTTTTGTTCTTGAAGACCCACTTTGTGCCAATGGGACTAACCTCTTCTGGCAGTGGTACAAGCTCCCATACTTGTTGTCTTTTAAACTATTGGAGCTCCTCTTGCATGGCTTCTACCCAGCTGTTGTCTTTCAGTGCCTCTTGGTACTTGACTGGCTGATGGAGTGATAGAAAACCAGCAAAAAGACAAATGTTTTAGGTTTGGCTTCTTGTGAGCACCCCTTCATTTATGTTGCCAATGATTTGATCAGGTGGATGAGATCTCAAAAAGATTAAATCTCCTTGGTATGGTATGATGGCATTTGTTGGTGAAGGCTGCAAATGTGTATCATCTGAGCTAACCTCTGCTGGGGACTTTGATGATCCAGCAGTGGCTTCAAAAGGTCGTGGAATAGGAGGTAATGAAGTAGACAACTGCTGACTTTTATCCACTGTTTGAGGACTTTTGTCAGTAGTGTTTGAGGATGTGGAAGCAGTGGTTGATGGGCTACTTTGGTCAACAACTGTTGAGGTAGCAGTGGTTGAGCTTTGACAACTGTTTTGAACAGCTGATGCTTTTCCCTTTGTGGCAGACCTTTGAGGGATGATGATTTCATACCCATAGTCTGGTGTTGTATCCTATGATGGACCTGCACTGTTAGTCTTGACAGCAGTATTTTCAAAAGTAAATTTTTCAAGATCAAACAGATCTGCAGGATTTGCTGGGCTTTTCATTGATGAAAGTTCATTGAACTTTACATTCAAAGTCTCCTCTACTGCCTTGGTCCGTGTATTGAACACTTTGTAGGCCTTGGCAGTGGTTGAGTATCCCAAATGATAACCACAATCAATTTTGGCTGCAAATTTTGAAATGGAATCTTTTAAGTTCAAAATAAAGCATGGGCAGCCAAACACCTTGAAATAGGAGATCAGTGGTTTGATTTTATACAGAATTTCATAAGCAGTCTTTTTGTGCCTGGGGTTTATTAAAACTCTGTTCTGGACATAGCAAGCAGTGTTTACTGCCTCTGCCCAGAAAGTTAATGGCAAACCTGAATCAGCAAGCATAGTTCTGGCAGCCTCAATCAAAGTTCTATTCTTCCTTTCCACTACCCCATTCTGCTCTGGTGTTCTAGGGATACTGTACTGCCTTACAATCCCTTTCTTCACACAGAAGGCATCCAACTCCTTATTTTTGAATTCTGTGCCATTGTCACTCCTGAAGCTTTTCACTGGAAGGTCAAATTGCTTTTCAACCTGTGTCACAAAGTCTTGCAAAATGCCTGCAGTTTCATCTTTTGAGTGCAGAAAGAAAGTCCATGTAAACCTAGAAAAGTCATCAACAATAACCAAACAATATCTTTTTTCTTTTTGAGGCTCATGACTTGAACTGGGCCAAACAAGTCCATGTGTAGCATCTGCAAACACTGGGTTGTTTTGGACTCTTCAATGGACTTGTAAGAACTTTTATGCTGTTTTCCTTTTAAACAGGAAATGCAATGTTCAGGACATGAAAACAATTTTTGTGGTAGGCCTCTCACCAAACCATTTTCTGAAATTTCAGTGATTGTCTTAAGATTTGTGTGCCCCAGCCTTCTGTGCCAAAGTTCTGTCTCTTTGTTAGAGGCGGCTGAGAACAGACAGGCATCAGCTCTGGGACACTCTTTGGACATATCAACAACATAAACATTGCCACTTCTTTGAGCAACAAGTTTTGTTTGACCAGTTTTTATTATTGCTTCAATCTTTTTGACCATTTCTGGTCCAACAATCCTACAACAGTCTTTTGTGAAGAATGACCCAAATCCCTTGTCACTCATTTGGGACACACTCAGAAGGTTGAATTTTAGATTGTCTATCAGATTGACATTTTCAAATTTTACTTTTCCAGACTGCACTGTACCAGACCCCAGAACTTTCCCTTTACTATTATTCCCAAAGGATATATCACCCCCTCCATGGATTTTAAAGTCTTTGAGGAGGGCTTTACATCCTGTCATGTGCCTGGAGCCTCCACTATCTACATACCAAAGACTATCAAAGCATGCAGAAGCTCCCTGCACATGAAGTAAAAAGATTTGTTCATTAAGGTCTCCAAAGCCAACAAGGCTTTGGATGGGGTCTCAACAGTGTCTGGGATGGATGCAGAATGATGGACAGTGGTTAGGTCAGGGGTTTGAACTGTTTTAGGACAGTGTTTTTCTAACCACTATTGTGGGTCCTGACCAATCACCTGCTGGTAACCAAAAGGATGCCTGTTCACTCTGGGTTTAGAGGGCCTTTTGTAGGCCTCATAAACGTGTGGAATCCTTTGGTAGGACTGTTTTTCTCTGGCTTTTCTGAACTGGTTGGCAGGGGGTGCATCAGTAACCTGAACATCTCTTTTGACAGATGTTTGGTTCAGCTGTTTTGTAACAGCTATTTGAACTGGCACAAACAGTGGTTGTTTCTTGGTGAATTCGACAGATGTTGATGATGATGATGGACTCAAGGATGTATTAGCAATGTACTCATTCTTTTTCACATCAAAGTTTTTGAGATACACACATGCTTGAGTTTTTTGGTTTGTTTTTCCACAACCAATGCAACTTTCAGCTGAAACAATGACACTTGTTCTGTTTAAATCATAAGCTTTTAAGTGGAAACAATCTTTTGTTAGATGATTCCTTTTCTCACAGAATTCACAAAACAAGTTATCAATTTTTTCTTTCTTCTTTCTCTTTTCAGACTCCTTTGCAGCAGAGGTTTTAACCACTGCTGGGATGTCCTTGAGAGGTATGACTTTAGCTTTTGGAGCTTTAACACCATCAGTTGATGTAAAGTCCATTGGCTTGAAATTTTCAAGAATATCACACTCATCAGACCATTTTGGTTTAAACTGATGATCTTCAAGCTCTTTAAAAGTAGAGGATCCCATTGGTCTGGTAAGTGTGATTTTGTTACCAAGTTTGTCAGTGATTTTCACTTCTTGGCCATTCTTATTTGTGGGGATGAGCTCAGTAGCTACATCAGTGGTTTGGGCAGATTTTTCAAAAGCAATGTGTTCATCATCATATTTTCTATAACCAACCCCAAATTTCACATTGCTTTCAATCTGTTTAGCAAGCATCACCTCATATCCTCTGCAGGATTCCACCCATCTTTCACAAGTAATCTGGGTGGATTCCAACTCCTTTTTACAAACTTGGTATTTTTCTACCATAGTTTGAAGTTGGGTTTTGGTTATGCTTTGCTCTTCTTTTAGACAGCTGATCTCTTTTTCCTTTTCAGTCAATTTGTTTTTAAGTTCTTTTAAAGACTTTTCAAATTTGACTTCATCAGTTAAGATTTTATCCCGAAGGTTTTCATTCACCTCTTTGATGTTAGCAAAAGCAATTATGCAATTGTCAGAACACAGTTTTTCAAGAACTTGAGGAGATACCTTGGCAGCAGCCATCATAGCACAATCACATTGAAGATTTTCTTCATCATCAGCTCTTTCTTCTTTCTCACCTGCTCTTTCTTCTTTCTTTTCTTCCTTGTTTTCTTCTGACCATGGGTCTGTCAGAGGTTCAATCAGGGTACCTGAACTTTCTCCCAACAGTAGTTCACCAGCCACAGCAGTAACCACTGCTTCAGTCACCTCATCCACTGTTTCAATACTCAGCTGTTCCTCTTCAGTTTCAACCCCCTCCTGTATTGACTCTAATGCCATCAAACAAAATTCATTATGAGAAGAATCATTAGAAGCATAGAGTGCAAAATTTTCATCACTAAGGTCTTCAGGCATACTGCTCCAGTCAACAAACCCTTGTGTGAAAAAACTTTGTTGATCTGGTTGTACTGCTGCTGGAGCAGTGGTTTGAGGTGCAGCAGGTTGCACTTGTACCTGTGGAGAAGGGGTTTGAACATATTGGATCTGTGGAACAGTAGTTTGGACATAGTGCACTGGCACAGGGGCAGCAGCATAGTGAGCAGTGTTCACTTGAGCTGCTGGGGCATACTGGGTATAGTGCACAGTGCTTTGGTTTTGAGGTCTAGGATTTGAGCTAGGGTGAGTGATTATGGGACCAGTAGTTTGACTCCTACATTCCCTAGCAAAGTTTCCCAACCTATTACACTTGTAGCACTTGATTTTCGATTTATCCAACCCAACCCTTAGATTCCCATGCAGACCTGGGAATTTTCGCCCTGTTCTTTTGTAAAATTTGCTAGTTCTAACACTTAGCAAGGCCAGTTGGTGCAGGATGTCCATTTCCTCTAAGTCAGTGGGATCAAAATGTTGCAAATCATTGAGTTCAAAGCTTAAATTGTCTGACATCTGGTTTTCGTTTGCAGTGAATGCATAACTAGCAGAGTGAGGATCAGGGTTGTTAAAATTTGCACCAGCAGTTATGTCAATGAAGTGATCATAACCCTGATCCTTACCACTGCTCCCAGATTCTTCTTGACCCAGAAGAGCAGTGTTACCGAATGTATAATCATCAGCAGCTTTTCCTGACTCTTGTAACTTCCTTTTCTGGTTCAACTCCCTTTCGTAGGTCAGGAGTCGACCATGGAGTTGGGTCACGGTCAGATCCTTGAACTCAGGTGAGTTTCTGGTGACAAAAGCTATGGTGTCCCATTTTTCAGGCAGTGATCTGAGGAACCTGCTATTTTGAGTTGAGTTTGTAAAAGTGGTGTTAACAAGCCTCAGTTCACTGATGAGACAACTGAAACGCTCAAATTGTTGCGTCAGTGATTCACCTCTAACATGACAAAATGTTTCGTACTGTTGGTTCAGGATTTCCCTATTGTTTTCTATGACTTCTTCGGTTCCCCCAAACTGTTCCTTAAGTGCGTCCCATAACTCTTTGGCACTGTTACAGTGTAACAGTCCAGCATATATCTCATTGGGCAGCGCTGATGCTATGATGCTAAACGCTTTAGCATCTAGTTCAATCTTTTGAAAGTCGGTTTCGGTATAATTTTCAACAGGTTTTGGAACGAACTTTTTAGCATCTTCAGCGCTTGGCACTGAAGGAACATGGGGACCAAAGGTGACAGACCTCCAACAACCTGTGCTTTGTTGAGCAAGGATGTGACCCATCCTTCTCTGCCAGATGTTGTACTCATTTCTTTTTAGCATAGGTGGTTTAAAAAGCGAGCCGATGTTGTTTTTATCATCCTGAGATTGTGACGTCATTCTTGTTGTTTTACAGACACTGAGAAATCAACTTTAATGGTGATTAATCCTTGCTCTGTTTTTCAACGGACGAACAAACGATCAGTATCAACTGTTATGAGCCGAACAATTTACGTCAAAATGATTGTTAAATCAAATTTGACTGTCCAGGCTCTGATACCAATTGTTGGATCTGAGTTTGTTTCTGATTGTATTTTGTGTTTGTAGTTAAGATGAAAATGAATGAGTGTGCAGCGGAATTATGATGAAAACAAACTTTGCATACAATCAAACGAGAGTAATACTTTGATCAAACATCTTTTCACAATGAATCGAAAGATTGAATTTATTTCAATAACGATTACAATGATTGATGAATGAATGCAAACTCCCCCTCAGCCAGAGCTCAGTTGTTTGTTCGTGCAAAGAAGACAATGATGCAAAAGAGCTAATAGAACAGTACAAAGTACTGAACTATTTATAAGCACTTGCAAACCACTGAGCATCTTAGCTGACGTCACCATGAAAGTGACATCTAACTACTCTAACCTCTGATCTATACAAACACTGTTGTACTAACTACTGCTATTACATTTCATTACATAAAAGACACTTAAACAGCTGCTGCATCCTTCCACTGCTGTGAACCCAGCAGTGCTTGTCCGGATCAGCAGTACTTGACTCAAGGCAGTAGATTGAATCAGCAGAGCTTTGGTCTTTCATCAGGTCTTTACTTGAGCAGCAGTTGTAGGTCAGCACTTTGCAAGATCAGCAGATAGGAGGTCAGCAGATATGAAATCACTTTCAAGGGGAGAGATTTGTATGTAAACATCTGCTTATTCTGGATCCACTGCTCTGATCCAGTTTTGGCTTTAATTATCTGTTCCTCTGATAGGGTTCAATCCCAACAGTTACAGGTAGTGCATGCATACGCGGAACTCCGGGAGGACTTCACCTTTAGTCTTCGAACCGGAAATCGAAAGAGTAGCAAGAAGAAACTTAGCAAGCCGGTTAGAGGCAACACTTGCTTCTAATCAAACCAACCAAACACCACAACTCACACCATCCATTGAAACCGATTCAATGGCAAACCAAAACTCCAATCACCAAAACCTCAACCAAAATCAATTCCAATCCCGAGGAACCTGTCACCCCGCTCAAAATGTTCAACCCATGCCTCAAGAGCGACCGGGTGGTAACAACAACAATGGACCACCCACACCACCGTTTCAAAACCAAAATCCCAATAATACCCAAAGAACACCCCAACAACAAAACCTTCATCGACACAATTCCCTACCCATCAATCTTGATGACTGGAATGTCAATTCCGATCGTCGAGGTAATCGAGATCGTGGCAATCCCGCGAACGAAGACCCCTTCTTCAACATAGACGATTTGAGGAACGCCATCCCCGATGACGAACCGTATAGTGTTCCCGGTTATCAATCACCGGAACATGTGAGCATACACACGGAAAATTCGGATGATGGGGGATATTATGATGATTGGGTTAACGACGAGGAAGATTGGGGATACGTGAATAGGGGAAATGTCTACAATGCGAGAGGCTTTGAAGATGACGAGTTCGGCTATCAAAATGCCAACTTTGTGGGGGATGATGATTATGGGTACGGGAACGTGAGAAATGATGGTTACGGAAACAACCGTCAACCACGAAACAACAACCAAAGAAACCGAGATGATGGGTTTTACAACAACAACAATAACAACAATGGTAACCCTAATCAGATTCCTCGTTTCGTGGGAGGTGGTAACCAAAGAGGCAACCAAGGTAGAAATCAAGGTGGGGATAGAAGAGGTGACCGAAGAGACAATTGAAGACCGGTCGATCAAGAGGTTAACGGTCCACAACGTCGTCAACAACCTCCACGGGGAGTGAATGACCGTTTCCGACCGGTGGTCACCGAGAATGATTCACCGATTGTGTGCGAAAGAAGAATGTTCGATTGTAAACCGCATTACATCAATATACTTCCCCATTTCAATGGGAGGTCTAATGATGAACCGTGTACACACTTGGCGGAATTTTCATCGATATGCAACACGATTGGGGGACACAACTTCGCATTAGAGGAGGTCAAACTTCGCTTGTTCCAATTTTCGTTGAAAGACAAGGCAAAGCAATGGTTTCTCACACTTCCGGCAAATAGCATCCGGACATGGGGTGAGATGCAACAAGTCTTTTTAGACGAATACTATTCGATGGCGAAGACCGACGACGCTAGGGATGAAATAAGGTCGTTTCGGTAATTATCGAGTGAACCGTTACATGAAGCATTCACTCGATTCAAAGAATTGATGCGGAGATGCCCACATCATCAAATAGAAAAGTGGGAATTGGTGAAGTGTTTTGTACGTGGGTTGGATGACACAACATGGAATCGTCTCGAATCGACGAGTAACGGGACTCTTTTGAGCAACCATGAAGATGATGATTGGGAGTTTTTGGAGCGGATGAGCAAACGGTCAAAAGAGAAGGAATCAGCCGATAGAGCTAAGAAACATCCCATTTCCCGGTCACTTCCCGATCTTGATTCTAAGGATCGAATTTCTACCTTAGAGCGGGAAATGGCTCGTATGAAGAAGAAGAAAGTGAATGCGGTACAATTCGCGGTTTGTGAAGAATGTGGAGATATTGGGCATAGAACCGAGCAATGCCCAACGGGGTCGAATGATTACACCAAGGAGGTAAACCAAGTGTATGGGGATCGAAAGCAATATGACATGAACTCCAATACTTACCATCCGGGTTTGAGAAATCACCCTAATTTCCGATATGGTAATGCCTCGAATCAAATGAACCCGAATTTTCAATCGGGGAATCAAGGTGGTCAAGGAGGGTCTTCGTATAACAATCGACAAGGTGGTAACCAAGGGGGTTACCAAAGGAATTACAACCAAGGTGGTAATCAAGGGTATCAAAACCGTGAAGGCAACTATCAAAGGGGTTACAACCAAGGTGGAAATGGGGGTGGTGCATCAAACTCCCAAGGTGATGATTCGATTAATTCGAAACTAGATGCCATCATGAATACTATGAGCACTCTTACCAACTCACATCAAGCTCTCATGAATTCAAATCAAGAAATTAAAACTGAAATGCGGAAAGAGTTCGAAGTGAGGGATAAATCCCAAAAGGCATTAGAGAAGCAAGTGGGTCAACTTGCGGAAGAAATGGCCCAAATTCATGGAAGTGGAGGAAGACTTCCAAGTGACACCGCAATGAACCCGAAGCATCAAAGCTCAAGCACGGGCAATGTGAGGAATGTACACATTAGCGCGATAAGTCTTCTTCCGAATGATGAAATTTGTAGTATTCAAAGCATTCCACCACCACAATATGTTGATGGTGTAGTGGAATATATAAGTGATGAGCCGGAAAGTGAAAATGAACAAGAAACGACTTCACAAAGTAAAATTGAAAATATAACTAAAAAAGCTTTTTGTGAAAATTGTTTGAATCAACTTAACCCGATTAATGCATCAAAAGTTGAGAAACGGTACCCACCGAAGGACGAGAGGTGGGAAAATTTTAAACAAGCAAAAATTAATTTACCGTTACTCGATGACATTAAAAAGGTTCCGGCTCATGTGGAATGCTTAAAGGAGTTAAGCATCGATAAACGGCACAACAAATTACCCAAACCGGTTGATTTGATATCTCATGTGAGTGCCGTTTTATCGAGTGCCCTTCCTCAAAAAGCTCAAGATCCAGGAGATCCTCTTATTCCGATTTAAATTGGAACATTTAAAATCGAGAGGGCGCTCCTCGATCTTGGAGCTTGTGTGAGCATTTTACCCGGGAGTTTGTATGACCAATCCGATTTTGGTCCATTAAAAAATTTTGATACTCCCGTGGTATTGGCCGATCAGACTCCCACGCATCCACGGGGAATGGTGGAAGATGTGATTGTTAAGGTAGATGATTGCTACTACCCAGTTGACTTTTTGGTAGTAGATTATGTTGGATGTGTTGAGGACACCCAACCGATAGTCATACTGGGTAGACCGTTCCTTGCAACAGCTAATGCCATAATAAATTGTGCAACGGGAACGGTAAGCATGAAGTTTGGGGACCGGGAATTAAATTTAAATATTTTTCCAAATTTTACTAACCCACTCGGTGAGGATAAGTATCCTGAAAAGGACATAAATCCAAACAAAAAGGTGTGTGCTATGGTTGGTAGGTTTGGAGAAACAAAGAAGAAAACGGTCAAGAAGAAAAAGGCGAAAAAGTCACCTCTAGAAAAGAAGGAGGAAGAGGAGGTGAGGAAGTTTGGACCGTTTGGCAACAAATGGTATGAATCACCGGTGGGTGATTTCGAGGAGTTCGTAGGTGGCAAGCACGCCATTCGACCACCATGAGGTGGTAAGTCAATTGTTGTTGTATATTTTCTTTCGCAATTAGTTTTAGTTTTTCTTTGTAGTTTTGTTGTTGTTGTTGTATAATGTTGTTATTTCATTTTAGTAGTTAAATGAACGTTGTGGGTGTGTTCCCTATATAACCCTCACGAGACCTCTCGTCCTCCCAAGCTATTGGGGGGTTTAAAAGGGCTTGTTGCATAAGCTAAATGCAACCGTGATTCCTACGAAAGTGAGTTAGGCTTGTTATTGTTGTAACTTATTTTTCCACAAAATTCAAGGTAATTTAACGCATGATTTGGTAACACTTTTATAAAAATGGTAGAACTAACCACCTAACAAATTTCAATGGTTGCGAGAAGCATGCTTCTACACAAGGGTTAAAATTTGTAGGTACATGATGTTTGAGAGACAACCGTTTTTATGAAGAGAAGAAGAAGATATGGGCATCAAGCGACAAAAATCAGGTGCATGTGTTTCCTTTCTACCTTGATTCTTAGTTTAGTAATAAGTGGATTGTATTTTGTATTTTTTTTTCCGGGGTAAAATTTTGGGAAGGGTAGTCATGTCACATCCCTTGTTTGTTTTAAAAACTCTAGTTCTTACACATTGAGGACAATGTTTACCTCAAGTGTGGGGATGGGGGAGTAGTAAAAGTTTTCGATTTTGACCCGTTCGTTTAAATACTACACATTGGGGACAATGTTTACCTCAAGTGTGGGGATGGGGGAAAATTTCAAAAATTTTTCAAAAAAAAAAAAATTTCTTGTTTCAAAAGCGATCTTAAAAGCACAAGTAACTAAGTCAACGAGGGATGGCACAACCCATTTGGTCTTTTGTCATGGTCAAGTTCAAATTAATAACATGGCGGGTATTTAGCCGGTGGTTATTTGGGAGTAATGCGCCTAAGGAACTAGCATTTGATGCATATCACATATCATACCCTTATACGTGAGGTTTTGAGCCACTTTTATATCATAGATTTACATTTACATGTTTCTTTGTTTGAGTGGACCATTAGTCGCGTATTGTAGAACTTGCAACTTTTGATACGTTTGAGACCATAGACCGAATACAAGCACGAGAATGATTAAGGCATTAGGTAAACCTTTTCCTTTTACACCATTTTTATATCCTTACCCAAAAATTATCTCCTAGTAGCCAATTTTGAGCCTAATCCCTTCGTTTGATCACCCTTTAGCCAATAACCTTAAAACCTTTTTCTTTTAAACCCGTGTGATGGAAATTCGATTATAGAAGTAAAGTTTGTATAGTTTTAATTGTTTGTTTGCAAAAAAACGAAAAAAAAAAAGAGAAAAATCAGAAAATGTTATGAAAAAGACGTGAAAATTGTTGAGAAAGGAACAAAAATATGTATTCTTAGTTGAGAAATAAAAGGCGAAAGCTTGTTGCCTTCTAGTTTGATATTGGTAGTCAGTTGTGCGTAGATTAGTTGTTTTGTAATAAAAATCGAATTTACATCACCTTAGCCACTTTAAAATATCATATTTCCTACCCTTAGCCTAGCCCCATTACAACCCGTTCAAAGACCTTACGACTTGTGCTTGATATTCGTGTTCGGTGGTGGAGAATGATTGAGTTGCAAGCCTATGCGGGTACGTGTCCTAATCAGTTTTGAGGTATTAATTGATTGAAGTGCTAATACATTATACACATTAGCCAATTTATAAGCCGAGTGGAGAGAACATTGTGAGGAATGTGCATGACTTGTTAGTTTTACGGGCGTGTTAATCTTGGATAACCATTTTTTTTGTGATTAGTCACTTCACCGTTAAATATGTTGAAAAGTGTAAAGATTTTGAACTTTAGTATGACAATTGACCTTAACCTTCGTCTCGGGAATGGGGAGTGTATTCGTTGTTCGACCCACGTGAAAGTGAAAAACAGATTTGCTTGAGGGCAAGCAAAAGACAAGTGTGGGGATGTGATACGTGGTCGAAAACTGGTTATCGTTTGTGCTTAAGTTGATGTTTTTACATAGCTTTTAATCTTGAATAGCCTACTTTTAATGGGATTCGTGTTTTACAGGTCTAAAAGAGTTTAAGTAGCTAATCGGAAGCTAAACGGAGCACCGGGACGTGAATCGGATCAATCGGGGATGTGAAATGAACAAAACTGGGTTAATCATGAAGATTGGATGTGTTTTGGGAATGTTAATGGATTTAAAATGAATATATTGTAAGATGGCATGATAGAGGGCTGAATTACGAGTACGTGGGCGAAAACGGTGAGTAAAACGGAGCTATAACGAAGAAGTTATGAAGAAAACAGTTTCGGACGAAACAGGAAAAACTAAAGGTCGTCGGGGACGGGCTCTAGGCCGTTGCCGACGGACTCTAGAAACACCCGTCGGCCAAAAAACCCCGTATACAGACAAACAAGCCGTCGGATGGTTTCAGCACATGGGGAGGCCGTCGCCGACAGGCCCCAAGCCGTCGGCGACGGGCAGCGGATCTCTGAAACGCGAATTTCATTCATTTGGGTGATGAGAACGACTTTAATTGGTTTTTTAGCAATCAATTCGGGAGTTACACATCTTGGGGAGTTTGAAATCAAGTTCTGGGAGCCACAATTGATTCATCTATCACCAACGATTCATCTCGATTCCACCTACCATCTTCAACATATTCATCATCAAGAATCATCACCATAATTGAGAATCACCATCCAAACCCTAGTTCATCCAAGCCATTATTCTTTTCACCATCATCATCCACCAAAACCCTAATCCTCATCCTTCTACCAATTCACAAGATTCAAGATGATTCAATTGGCATTCCACTCATCCGGTGATTAAGTCTCTTTAACCATGAGCGGCTAATCATCTCGGTTTCACCCCGGCGTAGGTAGTTGTTAATTTAGGGTTTCGAATTGTTTATTGCTTCAAATTTGTGACAACTTGTGTTTGATTTTTGAAACCATTGATAATAGTGTTACATTTGTTGCGAATTCGTAAATTGTCGAACGATGTTAAAAGTTATGACTTTACGAAATGGTGATATGTAATTGTGCATTGTCGTGGTTAGGTTTTACTTGTGTTGACCATAAAGTGTATTCTTGTCCGTTCTTCGGGACGTTGATAGTTATTGGCACCTAAGTCACGGTACACTAAATCCGCTAATCATATGCATTTGAGTTGAATCTAAAAACTTGTAGAAACCCTAGGTTAGCAATTACCGAAACCGGGTGTGATTCCTTTTTCTTATTATTGTTCTAGTAATCAATTTTCTTGTAATCGTTAATCATTAGTGGTTAATCAATTTAATCAATTCACTTAGTCTAAACTCACATCTCTCAATTAAACAAAAATACAAAAACATTCTAGTAAGCTTCATAAATCGTGACATTTGTTCTAATTCATTCGAATCCACACACAAACCACATACTCTTCGTGGTTCGACCCCTTGCTACCACTAACTATTTGTTTCGGGTAAATTGGGCTTATAAATTTTATCTTTGACCGGAGCGCGACACTCCGATCAACTGCCAGATGGTGTAAGTCCCATTGGCACTAAGTAGGTCTTCAAAAACAAAACTGATGAAAGGGGCATTGTTGTCAAGAATAAAGCCAGGCTTGTGGTTCAAGGGTTCAGACAGGAAGAGGGCATTGACTATGATGAAACATTTGCCCCTGTAGCAAGACTTGAAGCTATCATATTATTTCTGGCCTTTGCTGTTAACCACAACATCAAGGTGTATCAAATGGATATCAAATGTGCATTCCTCTATGGTAAGATTCAAGAAGTGGTTTATGTTATTCAACCTCCAGGGTTTTAGGATTCATTTAATCCAAATCATGTCTACAAGCTAAATAAAGCTTTGTATGGCCTGAAACAAGCACCAAGAGCCTGGTATGAAACTCTTTCCACTTTCCTACTATCCATTGGTTTCACAAGAGGTAAAATAGATAAAACATTGTTTTTAAAATGGAAAGGAAAGGATTTGATGATTGTCCAGATTTATGTGGATGACATCATCTTTGGAAGCACATGTAACGAAATGTGTGAAGAGTTTAGGCAACTCATGATAGCTGAGTTTGAAATGAGTGCAATGGGTGAACTCCAGTGCTTTCTTGGTCTCCAAGTTAGGCAACTGCAAAATGGAAATTTTATCCATCAAGGCAAATATGCCAAAGAACTTTTAAAGAAATTTGAGATGGATGATTGTAAACCATGCAGTACACCCATTGCAACCAATAAAATTGTCATGTCTGATGAAAAGGATGATTTGGTGGATCAAACTCTATATAGAAGCATGATTGGGTCTTTATTGTACCTAACTGCATCTAGGCCAGACATCATGTTTGCAACATGTGTTTGTGCAAGATCCCAATCAGCCCCCAGAAAGTCAAACCTTATTGCTGTAAAAAGGATATTCAGATACCTAAAAGGTGCTCCCACACTTGGTATCTGGTATCCAGCTGATGGTAAAATTGAGCTTTCAGGTTTCTCAGATAGTGACTTTGCTAGATGTGACAAGACAAGGAAGTCCACTTCAGGAGGGTGCCAATTCCTAGGCAATTGCTTAGTGTCTTGGCAAAGCAAAAAACAAGCAGCTGTTTTCACATCCACTGCTGAGGCAGAGTATATAGCTGCTGCAAGCTTTACAGCCCAACTGCTTTGGCTTCAAAATCAATTGCTGGATTTTGGAATCACTGCCCTAAAGACACCTCTCATGTTGGACAGTCAGGCAGCAGAAAATATCATCAAACATCCAGTCTCCCATTCAACCACCAAGCACATAGATATCAGACATCACTTTGTGAGGGATTGCTATGAAAAAGTTTTGATTTCTCTGCACCATGTACCAACTAAGGATCAGCTGGCAGATATGCTAACCAAAGCATTAGACACATCCACTTTTGAAAGCTTGATCTCTAGGATTGGCATGCTAAACATGGAATAACAAGCAAAATATTGTTTTTCTATGAATAAAAGCATTAAACTGTTTTCAGAAAATCAAAAATCCATCCTTAAAATAGCTAAAAATGAGTTTTTCATTAAATCCTTAAAAGTCTGCCAAAACCACTGCTTTGTTCAAACATCTGTTCCACTAAAGTCTGTCCACTGCTGAAAGTCATCCCCTGTTCTCTCATTTTCTTGGTAATCATTGTTGTTCAAAATCAGTGTTTTTATCCACTGATATGCTATCCACTGATAGTTAAAATCACCCGCTGCTTTCATTAGTACCATTCCTTCAACAGTGGTCTCATAAAACAACTGTCCTCCATCATTTGTCAGGGGTTGGCACGTGGACAGTACATAGCGGTCAGATCTTTTGTAACTGCTGCCACGTCAGCATTCACTTTTTCCTTATAAAACCCTGATCAAAACCCCAAACAGGGTTTTACTGTCGAATCGAATTCAAAAATTCCTTTCTCAAAGCAGTTTCCATCTTCTTCTCTCAAATTTATCTTCGTCTTCATCATCTTACAAACCACTCATGTCTTCTTCTCCAAAATCACCGTCCTCGACTTCTCAAAAAGACGCTGAAACGAACCCCAAACCCATTGAAATTCCATACAAAGCTCCTCACAACTATTTGGGTCTACTCACAAAACCTGGTAACATTGATATCTACGATTCCATTATTGATACTATGTCAGCATCAAAGTACAAAACTTTGTTGACTGCTGATGCTCCGATCTTCCTGGCAACCCAGAGAGAATTTTGGAAGAATGTCACCCTTGAACTTCAAGGTAAAACAACAATAGCCATCAATTCCTCCATAAAGGGTAAAGCAGTGAAAATCACCCCACAGTCCATTTCAGAAGTCTTCGAACTCGATGATCAGCAAGGTAAAACTTCTTTTCCCAAAATCGAGTATACAACTGATTTTCTTGAAAGGGGGTATGCAGATGAAATGAAAAATGATACCTTACAAAAAAGGTAGTTTTCCTCCTGCAACAAGATTCTTATTTCATACCCTCTTGATGTGTGTTTCAAATAAAACAACTGCTTTTAATGAAATACCATTAAAGATCCAATACCTTGGTTATGCTATTCTACAAAAAGAAAATTTTAACTACTCCCAGGTGATCTTTAATGATTTGGTTAAAAATGTTGATAAAAAACCATTCTTACTATTTCCAAGATTTCTAAGTTTTTACTTTCAAAAGAAATTTGGAAAGGAGGATGCTCATTTGCTTCAACAAGGTGAATCTTTTCAAATAAACAGCTTAACAGTTGAAACCTTTACAAGATTATCAACACCTTGCAAAACAAAAGCAGAGGTCCCTGAGCAGAATTTAGCAGCTACCACTGCTCCTCAGGTATCTGCTGCTGAGCCCACTGCTCTAGGTGATCACAGCAGCAAAACAACTGCTGTGAAACCCACACCTAAAACCACCAGAAAGCCATGACAAAAGAAAACTCAAAAGCCCCCCAAACCCAAATTAAAGGCAACTCTGGAGGATGAGATACCAGAGCAACTGCCAGTGACAGCACAAAAGTCACAAGAAACCACTGCTGCTACTTCCTCACAGCAGATGGTAGAAATATCTCAATGCATGCCTCAAACTCCTCCTGCTTCTTCACAAAAAGAACAGGTTGTACACATCGGGACACCACAACATGATGCTCTAGAATCACTTGATTCTATCATCCACAGCCCACTTTCCGGGGCAAATTCACTTTCTACACCCAACCTCACCTCCACAATTCCCCCACAAACAAAACTATTGTTGGATGCTCTTGATTTGAACCACACACAAACCAGTCCTTCTCACTCACCTGTCAATGAGAATATACTCCAACAAGTGACTGGGTCTGGTATTTCAATCATTGCTAACCCACCAACAACACCTGAGGAGGTTACGCCCCTTGAGTTACAAGTAACTCTTTGTGGTAGTTCAAGTGAAGCAGCCACTACAAGTGCTGAACCCACTGGTTTGCATTTGGACAGTGGTTTCATCAATCAGACTTCCTTGAAGGCAATTTCTTCTATGGGAACATTTGTGTATCCGATTTTTACTGGTTCACTAAAAAGTGTTTCTCATTTTGAAGGAAGAAGTCCCCAGAACCAAGATAAAGGGGCATCAGTGGATGATTTCTGGGATACATTTCCTGAGTCAACCAATGTTACAACCACTGTTAGTGGGAAATCAGATGATCCCATTAAGTTGGGTGATGGTTTAATGTACCAAGAATTGACGAGTAGAATTGATAAACTTGATACAACTGTTGCAGAAATTAAAGATATGATGCAACAGTTGTTGAAAGCTCAAAAGGTACCAACCACTGCTGCTCCAGCTCAAGCACCTGCACCACAACCTGCACCTGCAGCAAATGAGCTCTGGAATTTGTTTCAACCATTGCTTATCCATCAAAGGCAGTTAGCTGATCAGCAACATGAGATTCAGATTCAAAAGATCAGAAATGCCATGGATGCAAGGTTTATGGATACTCAAGCAGACATTAGAGCTATCAAGGCTCACTTGTTGAAAACCACTGGCACTGCTCCTCCCTCTATTATCTTTGTGGATGAACCACCACCAGCTGATGCCAAAAAGGGGGAGAAAATAAAGCAGTGGAAGAAAAAGGGTTATGATGATGGTCTTTACATTGCACCAGACAATTCCTGCATGCTTGCAGACATACCCTTGCCAGATGGTTCTAAGAAAATTGATGTAACCACTGATGCAATTGCTAAGGCAAAAGCTGATGTGAAAAAGGATAAGGAGGCTAAGGATAAAGCAAGATTTGCTCTGGAGAAGAGAGCTTTCATGGAGCTGAATGAACAGGGTACTTCTGAGCCTAAGGCTGATCAGGAAAATCCAAAATCTGAAAGCCCTGAGCCCAAAAAGAAGCAGCCCACTAGAAAAGTGAGGCAACACAAACACACACCATCCAGACTCACAAAGCACACTCCCAAATCTTCCAAAAGCTCCAAAAATCCATCTTCCAAACCAGCAGTTGTTAAGACTTCTGCTGTATCAACAACTGTTGATACTTCAGTGGTTTCAAAAACTGCTAGCCAAACAACTGCCACCATTTCAACACACACCACTTCAACACAAACCACAACCACTGCCTTACCACCACCACCAAAAATCACCTCACCACCAAAAACATCATCTTCACCACCATCACCTCCTTCTAAAAAGCAGAAGATATCAGATGTTACAACATCTGTTGTAATGACAACAGTGGTTGAAGCACCAGTTGTTTCAACAACTGTTAGTCAGCAAATCTCCACTTCCATCATCTCCACTACAATAACCACCACTGAGCCATCCAAAACATCATCAGCCTCTCCTCAACCAAAAAGGAGAAGGTTAATTCTGAAAGATGATGATTCTCCATCACCACCAACATCTTCACAATCTTTGTCACTTGTTACTATACCAAACCCTGCTCCTCTCTCTTCAGCTCAAGTTCAACAACCAATCACTGCCATCACTCCTGCATGTGTCCAATATCCTCTAGAACTTGTAGCAGTCAGAGAAGATATCAAATCCTTCTACTTTGAGGATGACCCTGCTAAAAGGAGCTTGCCATCAGTTGAAGGATATCCTAGGCCTAACAACATTGAAGAATACTTGAAAGTTAAGGCTCAGCAAGCAGAGGATATCTCTAAAAGAAACTCACAAGAAAAATATGACAAAGAAATTCAAAGGCATTATCAATTTCTGCTCACACAAGTCAGATCTTTGGAACAGTTTGCAAAGAATGTATGTCAACAAATATCTGAAAGAGCAGATGAATCCTTGAGAAAAGACTACATTGAAAATATCATGGCTTATAAGAAATACAAGGGAGAAAAATACATGTATAAAGAATGAACCATTCCTGAGCTTGAAAGTGAAGCAGCCAGGATCCAAGACATGATCAAAAATAAGGTTAAGCATACTCCTCCTGATTGGGAAAAATACAAGAAAAATGTACCTGATAAGGTACTGGAGCTGAAGAGGATGAAAGAGGAACTAATCACTGCTGATTATGGGTCTAGAAACCAAGTGATAAGGTGGAAAGAAGACAAAGTCAGGACTACCTACAAAAGGTTGGAGGAACTAAGGAAGAAAGATCCAAAGGTTCCACAAAAACCTGACTATCCTAAAGCAGAGGTTTCAACAAGACCACCAAAGCTGCCAGTCGGGAAATCTATTGCTCCACCTGGTGCTTTCATTTATCAAAGAAGAAGATAAAAAGAGATGGAAAAAGAAACACCAGAAGATATAGCTGCTAGTGATGATATTATAAAATCAGTCATTGAGCAGATAATGGCTGAAAATGCTGAACTTGCTCAAGCTCAAAGCACTGCTCAGCCAGTCATCACCAGGCCACAATCTCCAAATTCCTCATCTAATAAAAATCTCCCAAGAAACCCAATGGACTCAAAAGTACTAAAGTGGAAAACTGATAAACAGACCCATGTACTGACTGTGATCAAGTCCAGTGGAGAAGTGAAGAAAATTTCAAGGGAACAAGCACTAGGCCTAAGTGTTGAAGATCTGCAGGATCTCCTTGATCTTCCACTGTGTAGGGATGAAGATGATACAGATGCCCTAGACTTTGAGTTACAACTTAAAGGTCAGATAAGGGAACTGCTGATGAGGCAATAAAGATCTACAATAATGAAGGGTTTTGGCATCATCTGTTCCATGGGGAGATTGTTGGGATTGAACCCTACCAGAGGAACAGTTGATTAAAGCCAAAACCGGATCAGAGTAGTGGATCCAAAATAAGCAGATGTTGTGTTTATATTCTCTCCCCTTGAAAGTGGTTTCAACATCTGATGACCTCCATCCACTGATCCTTTACATCAACTGCTGACTTACAACTGCTGATCATGTTAAAGACTGATGAAGACTAAAGCCCTATTGATCAATCTACTGCTATGGGTCAAGCACTGCTGAAGCTATCAAGTACTGCTGGAGTCACAACAGTGGAAGGATAAAACAGTAGTTTAGTTCTTCATATGTAATGTATTGTAATCAGTAGTTAGCATAGCAGTGTTTGTATAGATCAGTTGTTAGAGTTTGTTAGGAGGTTAGATGTCACTTTCATGGTGACGTCAGCAAAGATGCCACAGTGGTTTGTCCGTGCCTATAAATAGAACAGTACCCTGTACTGTTCAATTAGCTCTTCACCAATCTTCTTCCTGTAAGAACAAACACTGTGAGCTCAGGCTGAGGGGGAGTTTGTTACATGCATGCATTGTAATCGTAGTTGAAATAAATTCAATCATTCGGTTCTATGTGAAAATGTGTGTTCAAAGAAATTATCCTGTTTGATTGTGTGCAAAGTTTATTTCCATTTATATTCCGCTGCACTTGTTCATCTTTCATCTTAATTCAAACGTAAAACACAATCAATCTAAACTCAGATCCTAACAGACTAAGAGTCGTTACACGACCTAGCCGTCTAATAAAACATAACATGTGTGTAGGTAGTTGCACGACTTCGGGACAGGATCTTTTAGTTACACCGGATTACAGGACGCAAGATTGTGAGTTCATGTCCCCCTTTTCCTTTAATTGTTTTCAGATTTATAACTCTCGGGGGTGAGATACATGTTTCAAATGTTTCAATGGTATGATATAGCTAAGGAATGAACTGTTAGATCACGTGGATAATGTAGTATCTCTCCTAAGTGCCATTAATCTAGTTTAAGACCGAGGGGCATGAGTGGTAGATCTATCTGGGTGTAGCGAGCCCCACCCATGGGTCCTTGTGTGGCCGCATGTGGTGACTATGTCATTCCCGCCGGATGGACCGGAGGAAATTCGCGAGGTTTAAGCACTTCCTACATACCACACATATTAATGTCTTAGCTACACATTAATGATCTGTTCATAGACGCTTTCATACCGGATTACAAAGACATACTTACAATGATTACAAATGTTTTCAAGATCATTCGAACTCATGCAGCAACACATGAACTCGCTCAACTTTTGTTGATGTTTTCAAAATTACATGTATTTCAGGAAACAAGATAGATCTTGGGCGCTGGTGTTGTTTTCAAGACGTAAACTTCCAGTTTGTATGTCATCCACTTTTGTTTTGTAACATAACTTGAGGGTTTGGTTGAAACTTAATGTCTTATGTTTGTAACATTTCAAATTTATGAATAGATGCACATCATGTTTTAATTATATAGTTGTTTATTATAATTGAATGCAATGATATTGAACAAGTCACACATCATACGCTTCCGCAAAAGTCAGGGTGTGACAGTTTGGTATCAGAGCTTCGATTGCAGTGAACTAGGATTCCTTCTCGAGTCTAGACTACAATCACTAGAATTCTCTCACGAAAACATTTTTACAAAAATGTTTTTCATTGCATTTACAAAAAGCGCCAAGATCCATGAGTCGAACATTTTTTTCAAAGCAAAGACAAAGCAAAGGCAAAGTAAGGACATTAGTAGGGAAGGGAATATCCTGACTAATGTGCCAATTGAGTTACAGTCAGTCGATGTGGGATAGACTTGCCAAAGACAAAATGACCCCCCCCCCCTGAAGAACAAACGAGAGTTATATGTGACATGTTGTAATTATTTGCTCGTATATACTAAGTAACATTATTATCTATTAATATATGTGCATATATACGTATGGGATTATTATTGACGGGAACGGGATGCCTTCGACTTTGGATTCTATTACTGTTCTTGACTCGCACAATGCTACTAACGACCTCGCGTTTAATGCAGAGCTCATGACTGAGGTAATTACAAAACAAGACCCTGAGCTTGATTCCGTAGAAAATGGTAGTTCTTCCCTCTTGAACGCAAAGGTGCCTGACTACGGTAGCGACGGCGAGGCGGAGGAGGCAACCTTGGACAACAACTTTAAAAGTGGGACGAGGTCCCTGAGTGATTTACGAAACCTAAATGACGGCACTCAATTCCATATAAAGAGAATGAAGTACTCATTTGAAAGGTGCCCCTCCAGCTTCTATTACTAGGAACCCTCCTTATTCCTATTATGTCTAAGCATTGTTCCTTTTCACGCGTAACAACAACGGACGTTGGCGCGTGGACCATCATAAAGGTCCAATCCATGTTGAAGGTATGAGGACAGTAGTGTCCCCTCTCTGATTGATCGGCTGCTTTGAACGAGGGCAAATTAGGGTGACCGTGCAAGACAATTTATTATTACGGGGGCCCACGAAATAACAACTTGTACTGCATGGAAATCCTGATGGACTTTGAGGGTCAAGCAAATGATCAATATCTATTTGGAATTCCTATATTGTTCCAAATCCCCACCCAGTTGAACATTAACCGAGATGGTTACTACGATACTCCACAAAGTAGGAAGTCTGCCTTTATCTACCCCGTACCTATATCCATACCTGTAATACAAGACATTGGGGACTGGTATTCAAGATGGTAAACACCTAGGAGAGTTTTTCTTCAACACTTTGGTATTCTTACGTTTAAATTTGTACAGAACCTACAACCCCCACAAACTTGTCCATTGTAGAAGCTATGATAAGATCCCAACCTTTGACATTCGCTTTACCCCAAGGAGGTAGCATGGTGCGAGCTGTGGTGTAACTATTTACCATACTCTATTCAGCATTCAAGAAGACTAGGCCAACCATATTGGGACTCATGGAGCCCAAGCCAAATCAATGTATGCATTCCACAGCCCAGTATGGCAAAGGGATCCTCCCTATATTGGACAACCGAGAACCATGAAGTATAGAACCTATATTATGAGGGCGGAAGTAACCACTCGATATTCTCCACAGAATGTTGTTCCATTTAGGCACATGGAAAACACATGCAAGAAGATTCTTCTCGATCTACACCTCTATCAGTACCTCCGCACACTTTATCCCGTAGTGCACCCCATCGTTAGGGTAGTGCGTTCACACCCTGGAAACCCCTCTACGTTTGCTGCGAAACACAATTCGGACACAAGGATGAAGTCACGTACCCTCACAACCGTACCTCTGCATTTCCGCTATCCCCTCCTACCTGTAGTAGTAATGCACGACCTCATCCCTTGGGAAGTATGCCTATTTTGTAAAAGTCAAGGCTATGGAAGAATTGGAAACTTGAGAAATAAGCAAGGAATAAGGTGAAGGGAAGGCCTCACCGAATTTTGTATAGCACTGGATGACTTACGACAATCGGAGTAAGGTGACTCCGAGGAGGTTTTCTACGCAAGACTAATTGCAACAAGTTGATATGGTGTATGTAAGGGTCGATGTACCCTTAGCAAGATTTTGTTGTGACTCATTACAAGGATGAGATGATTATGGTGAGAAGATTTGCATAGGACTCATTAGGAATTTCCTTACCCTTATGCTTATAGTGCACGACTAAAGAGCTTTGCTTTCACTTATCAACGACAATATTTATTTTGAAATAAATGCCTAATTTCATCGATATGTTTTATGCATGTGAAGCTCATGGAACCACAATAAAGGGACATGGGTCAGACCCAACCGGAACCTTTACCTGCAACATGTAGGACCGGGTTTGGGGACCGAAACCGTGATTCTTGTGATTATGTTCAAAGACGGAAGAGATTAGCAATGATAAACAAACAACTTTGTATTAATCCGGTAGTAAAACGTTACAAGTCGGCCCGATTACATGATAACCGAACTAATACCAAAGGAGTATACATTCCGGGAGAGATCAAGTGGTGATCTCTCCCCGGGTGAGGTCTCAAACCTCCTCTCACTCTCTTAGTCTTGCAAATGACAAAGTGTTGGTATTTATACCCAACACAGGTTGTATGGTCGAAGGATCTAACTGATTGATCGATAGATCATCTGTCGATCATCCAGCTATCGAAAGATACACATATACCTCGAAGGATGACATATCCTTCGAGGTCCATCTTCATCTATCGATGGATATCTTTCGAGCTCATCGAAGGATATACACAATCCTTCGATGCCTTATCCTTCGACACCAAACATTATACAACCATAATCTAACTGATTGTCTAGCAAAACCCACACGGTCAACCGAATAACCCTCTCGTTTGACCACTTCAAACGAGCGGGTCTATACACGTTCGATAGACCGTTTCACTAACTATTACAAATTCAGCGTAAAATAAAACTAATCTATTCGACAAGCATCGGACACAAAATCTGCATCAACAAATTCCCCCTTGTCCGTTGCTGTCGAATGCTGAAAATGCAACTGCAATCGATCTTCAGTCAAGTATTCATCTTTTCTGTGTTAACAAACTCCCCCTTGGACGCTACTCGTGAGGTTCATCTTCCATGTCTTCCATGTCGGAGGATCTTCAAAGTCTTCACGTCTTGAAAGCAGAAAGTGTATCAACAAACTCCCCGTTTCATGTAGGAAGTGTGTTGACAAACTCCCCCTTAACATAAGCTCCCCCTTGAGTTATGCTCGTGAATGACTTGATCTTCAGTACTTGAGATCCTTGTGGTGTTGATGATGGTCAGCGGCAACTCGATCATTTTATCCTTTGAGTGCCTCCACTTCGTGTCTTCATTCCGAAGCTTGTCATCGACCATGTTCTCCTCGCCTTTAGCATCTGCACATGCAAGAAAGCTAAACGCATAATGAGAACAACCGCTGGGAATATAGTTAACATTTAAACAAACGACACATATGAGATCAAATCTCAATCAAACACCGACCGACGATATTTTGAAAGTTTAGAAAAATATTCAATTTTAATCCTTTAACTTTCAAAACTTGTTAACTTCGACAGTTTATGAAGATGCAATTGTTTTCCGGCTTACGATCAGGATTTTGGGTAGGATAGACTCGAGTTCCAACATCAGTCAATCAAAAATAAACTAGAAGCAAAATCTTTTTGGATTTTATAAAGTTTATATTAAAACACACCTAAAATCTTTTTGGAATTTTTTCATAATTTTTTTAAAAGTAAAGACGGAAAGCAATAAATAAATATATACAAAGATACAAAAACTGAAATCAGTAAATAAATATTTACAGACATTCTTTTTGCGAGTTTCGAGGGTAAGAGAATCATATCAGTGTACGGTCAGGTCAAAACGCTCTCTTTGTTCAATTAGTTAACATTAAGATAAGCATCCTATAACAATTATCGGTATTGTTGTCCACATAAACTCAACTTATCATTTGTAATCATGGCGAGGGGGTACGTTAAGGTATGATTTATACTTACCGACCGGTGTTCATCCACATCACGACACATTCCCGTATCAAGGTATGCACGAGGGTTCATCTTACCGGTGAGTATACCGATTATCATCTGTTTGACCGTATATGATGTGAGAAACTCACTTATTTTTATTGAAAACAAGCCCTATGTGATAGAATCACTTATTGATGAGGAACTTGATTTTCATATGCATGAGGGCACAGGAGCAAGTCCGTGAACAGGTCAGTACTTTCGTACAGCAGAGAGACGAACTTGACTCCCGGATAAATGTGATATTTTATCACTTATTTGTTTGGACATGTGATTGTTGATCACTTATTGAGGTCGAATGCAGTATGTACACGTATGTATAGTATCATGGAAGATCTAGACTTGCGTCCCCGTTATTTTTCGGTAAAAGATACAACCATGATACCCAGATGATAAGCAGCATAAAGACCGAATATCTCAGAACCTCGGCAATCTCTCAAACGAAATTTCGGTACTAAGACCATATGCCAATGAATGGTTCCCACCCAGTCTTCAGTCGAATTTAAGTTTATATCACCCTGCACACTTTAAAATGATTGTGAGCCTACCGATACATCTTATATAGAGCTGCTTATCGGTTTTTTTTTTTTTAAGGTTTAAAGAGGTTTGGACAGACCACTGATGTACTATCATTTTCTCTTTTTCTCGCCAGGAAACTCATTTTTGTTTTTCTATTGTTTTTGTGCTTTTGAAATTTTTCGATGTTTTTTTGGATTTTCAAATTGGATTTAGGATTTACTCCCCCTAAAATCAACAAACTAAGATAAAATGTAAAAACACAAAGGTATTTACAAAAATGACTTTCCGATGTTGGTTAACTCATGTTATACCTCAATGCCGTTTACCAAAATTAGTTTTTAATCTGAAAAGATTTCTTGAATTTTGGAAAAATCAGTTGGCATGTCGGTTAACGGTGCGGACCATGATCACATTGACGAGTTTCATAGTGAAACAATCACGTGTGAGGTGATATTCGAGGACAACGTGTCAGGCCAAAGAGTGCTACAAGAGGATAACAAATCACAAAGCAGCTTAAATATCGACAAGTATAGGAGAGATTAGAAATTTAAAACCGTATCCTGCAACTGCTTCGTGCATTGCCAGGAACCTGAGCGCTCTCCCAAACTGGATATCCACCCGGTGTGGATTTCAAAGTCGATTCTTTGTAGCTACTGAGAAGTCTCTTGACAGCAACAAGATCATAAACCTTTGGGTCCGGCTGGTCTTCCACATTTCACCAGCGAAGGTTTTTGTCTTTCTCTTTCAGAAGTAGTGTGCGGTTGTTCAATCCATGCCAAGGCATCCGCACACCCAGTTAGTTTGTTCAACAAACACATTTTCTTCAATCACACCGCGAAGAAATGTACACTGCACGTTCATCTTGTTGATTTTGAACCTCAAACGTGCTGCAGGTGCGTACATTTTGATTTGAATCTACCCTGGGGACCCGATCAAAGCTTGATTGTAAAAGGCTTTGCATTTTTGTCGAAGCTTTTCAAACTCTTTCAACAGACAATTCTGTTTTTCTTTTCCTTTTCTTTTCTTTTCTCCATCAAAGGCAACAATTTCTTCTGTCGCCTATTTTGTGCATGGACACTCCACTATCAACAATCTTACGACTATTGAAAGTTCCTCCTGGAATATCCTACACACTCATTCAAAGATTAGACGGAGAGGGGGACCCAAGCCTTTGTGGACTTGGGTCGTCCTTGATCATCAAGAAAAGTGATTTCAATCACTTGATGATTAGGAAAAAGAACCTGCGGTGCTCCCCCTGACTGAATTACCTGTTTTGGTTTCCAAGCTGTTTGTCCTTTACCAGTATTTGTATTAATTGTTTTTGCATTTACTGGTTTTTCCATTTTAGGTTTTGCTTGAACAGGTTTTTCTTCTTTCACCTCTGCGTTTAAGGCTTTTTCAATTACCTTTTGATTCTTTTGTTTCAACTTCTTTTCCCTTTCTTTCAAGACACGCGGGTCTTGTTTCGGGGGAAAAGATCGTTTTTGGTAATTGGTTTCTTGGGGAGCCTTCAACTTTTGCAGGTATGGGCAGTATCTTACAATATGCCCAATTGTGCCACACTCAAAACACATTCTCCGCTCTACAAACCTCGGAGAAACATGTTGATGACCAGACGGAGAACCAGACAATGAACTTTGTGATCTAGATGTACTTGGACCTAATTCACATCCGTTGGAGTGTTGGGTGTAATTATTCTGATCATTTCGTGTTAAAATTCTAACTTGTTTTATAAAATCAATGTTAGATTTATCCTGAAATGTTTCCAGTTTATCTGTACCCTTGGATCCAACAAAGTTCACTTTCTGTTCTCTTTTCTTAACCGGAGCTCTTTTGTTTTGCACCTTTTGCTGCTGAACTTTAGGTGCTTGAACATTCTTGTTCTGAGCCTTCTTCCCCTGTACCTTTCCCTTTCCGGAGTTCACTTGTTGTTTTCGCTCAATTGGTTGTTTTTGGTTTCCGTATTGTTTTCTAACTTGTTCACACGGAATTGGATCACATTGAGTGACGGTGACTTTGCCACTTTTGTTTCCCAAAAACTTATCAATACATCCTTCAAAAATTTGCTCAATTAAATCTTGATTTACATTTTTAATTGGAAAATCTTTGTTAGAGTAGATTTTGTCATCTCCTTTGAGCGTGTACAACAAGTTATTCCCTTCACAACTAGAGACAAGGGACTCCATTCCTTTTGACATTTCAGTCTTACTCGGTTCCACTGGTGGATCACACAAGATGTGATTCTCAATTGGAATTTCTGTTGTAACCGAGTTAGACTGTTGATTCACAATTTTTATAGATTCATCATCCGATGAGTCAGATTCATCATCCGAAGAGTCAGTATCCTCAACAGTGGGAGGACTCTGTTCCTTAACACACGATGAATCTGTCACATTCTCAGATTCAGATTTGGATTGACCAGAGGATGATGTACCAGTTGTGAACCCGAGGCCTGCTGCAAAATCATCTAGATTGAGTGGCACTGTAGGTTCAAAACGGGGCATATCCTCGTCATCAGGCAATTTGGAGTAATTGTGATTCATTGGGGGAGGACATGATTTGAATCCATTACACTTCCTATCCCCCTTTTTCTTCTGAACGTCAATAATGTGATCCAAAACATAGCGGGAATTGGAACAGCTTTCCAATTTCTGCTTAATTGTCTCACATTCACATCTAGCTGTTGCTAACTCTACCATTTGCTTTTCAATTGTGTCGATTAAATCATTGTTAACATGTTGTTTTCTTAAAACAGCCCTTTGTAATTCAGAAACATCATGTTTTAATGACGCAATTGTTGCTTTAAACTCCTTTTCATTTCTGGTCAAAAACAAGTTAGCTTCAGTTGCTTTAGAAAGATCAACAATCAATTGTTGATTGTGTTTGTTTGTGATTTCAAACTGACTTTCCTTTTCAGCATATTCTAAGCACTTTGCACATTCAACAGGATCAGAATTAGAGTCAGAATTAGTATCACATATCTGAGAAGTTTGACCTTCTACGTGAGCCATAACGGCTGTATGAAAAGAAAAAGATCCATCTTCAGTGAGAATCTTCTCCATTTCTTCTGATGTAGCATCAGCTTTCTTGATCAAGTCAGATTTCTCATTAGCATCATTCGACAAATTATCACCTTCAGAGTCCACTCCCTCCTTCACGTCCGATTCTGAACTGTAATCACTCACACCTGAGCTATCTTCATCAGTGCCACTACATCCTGAACTGTCATCTTTTCCTGAAGATTCACCATCATTGACATTCTTGACAACTTCAGCATAAAACGCAGTTCCTCCTTGATTTCCACCTCCACATTGTACAGACCAGTCACACCCATCATCGGCTTTATTTGAGTTGGACGTGGATGTACTTGTTTGATTTATGAAAGGATTTTGGTTGCCTTGTTGAGGTTGGGCTTGAGGTGGTTTCCAAAAATAGGCAGTTGGATCAAATTTGGGTTGAGGTGTGGCAAGTGCTCGCATCCATGCAGTTTTGTCGAAATCTGGCTCAGATTGCGTAGCTGATGATTGTGGAGTCGAAGTCAATTGAGTCCACCACTCACCGTTTGTTCCCATTTTATAAAAATTAATATATTAAGTGAAAATTGATTTTTATTTTTTTTTTATTTTCACAAACTATATTAAAATGTTGAAGAGAAACAAACAGCCGAAAGATCTCTGATCGAAAGACCTGAAACACACAAACAGTTAAACAACTAGTGCAAACCTTCTGTTTAAAAATACCAACACACTCAACGAAACAGAATGTTGACGAAACTGAATTTTTGCTTTGTGGCGAAACAGATTTGGGTGTATTGGGCTTTACGAAACAGATTTTGAAATCCTTATGTTATTGACGAAACAGGATGATGTATGGGCCCAAGATTTGTTCGGCGAAACAACGGCCCAGTTACTAAGCCCACCTCAAAAATGACGAAACTGACAATCTTGTTTCGTCTAACACACTTCGGCGAAACAAAGTTAAATGAATGATGTTGGGCTGTTGCTAATTAGATCTAGGCCCACGGTTGTTTTTTTTTTTTTTTTTTTAATGTGGGCTTTGACAAATCGACTAAACTAATAATATGTTTCGTCAAATATACTTTTTGTGAAAGTGATTTTTGTTGTTGGGCTTTCAAGTTTACGAAACAAAACAATATTTTGAAGGCCAACTTTTTGATGAAACAAAGGTCCAACACAAGTTGACGAAATGAATCTTAGTGTTTCGCCGAACTTTAAATGAAATCTTGTTTCGTCGAATGTTTGATTCGTCGAAAAGGTGTCAGTGGGTTGGTAAACTTTTAAACTTTATCTTATCCTGACACAACACTCCTTTGTCAACTTTGCACGTCCAAACTCACCAACCAGTATGGTTAATTTACCAACTTGATTGTAATAACAATATTTTAATCAAATCACAATTTTCAAAGTCACAAACAACTTGGTAATTTTTTTTTTTTTTTTTTTTTTTTTTTTTTTTGAAGATCAAAAAGGTGACTTTATCAAGAACACTATGAAGTTGATATGAACACAACCCAGAAATATGACTTTTCCGGTGAACTCACAAATTTCCGAAACCCGGTTTTGCTTGAAACTTCACTAAAAATCAACTTCTAATATGCGAGCATGAAAGAAAAAGTGATTTTTATAAGAACTTCCAACAAAAACAACAAGATTTAAACCAAAATAGCAAAGTTTTTCAGAAAAATATAAACTTTTAAAACCCGAAAAACAGCCCGAAAACACCTCGGTTTTAACAAGGAAAGAGCCAAGGCTCTGATACCACTTGTAGGTCCGGCTAGGGGAGTATCTAGTCGACTAATCCTTGTTGTCAAACACACCCGGTTGTGCGGAATCCAACCGGAGATGCAAACCGAGATAGAACACGAAAAATACACGACACGCAATATTCACCGATTAACACCTCTGTATTAATACGTATGAAAGGTTCAGTTACAAAGCAATGTTTACAAATATATTCTGCAAACTCTCTCAAGCTCTCGTGTGTGTGTGTGTTTGCTCTCTGTGTGTTCTTACTTGAATTCTAACTGAGACTGTCTATTTATACCCACACATCACGAAACAGAACAGAACTCGGCGAATCAGACCATATTCGACGAATCACATGTGAAAGACGACGAAACTGAATTGATGTTGACGAAACAAGTCTGTTTCGTCAACCATATCCTTGTTTCATCGACATGAATTGAGTCCGGCCCAGTTTAAGATTTAAGCCCAAATTCATTTTGTCTTGATGATGATTGGCCCAAGCATAAGGGATCATGCACGTAACTTCTTCAAACATATGCAGATTTGAAGATTTGTAATGTTTAGTCAACTGATGACATCATCATGACATCATCATGATGATGTCATGATGATGTGGCAGGCGGGAAACGTTCTCGGCTCTCCGTGCTTCGCGTGTCGAACTCTGGGGCGCACAACGGAGGAATGTCGTGACGTCGCGCTTGAGCCGAACCTAACCGGGTCGAACCGGACCGAGTTGAACCGAACCGAGTCGCGACCACTTAAAATGTATCAACAAACTCCCCCTTGGACGCTACTCGTGAGGTTCATCTTCCATGTCTTCCATGTCGGAGGATCTTCAAAGTCTTCACGTCTTGAAAGCAGAAAGTGTATCAACAAACTCCCCGTTTCATGTAGGAAGTGTGTTGACAAACTCCCCCTTAACATAAGCTCCCCCTTGAGTTATGCTCGTGAATGACTTGATCTTCAGTACTTGAGATCCTTGTGGTGTTGATGATGGTCAGCGGCAACTCGATCATTTTATCCTTTGAGTGCCTCCACTTCGTGTCTTCATTCCGAAGCTTGTCATCGACCATGTTCTCCTCGCCTTTAGCATCTGCACATGCAAGAAAGCTAAACGCATAATGAGAACAACCGCTGGGAATATAGTTAACATTTAAACAAACGACACATATGAGATCAAATCTCAATCAAACACCGACCGACGATATTTTGAAAGTTTAGAAAAATATTCAATTTTAATCCTTTAACTTTCAAAACTTGTTAACTTCGACAGTTTATGAAGATGCAATTGTTTTCCGGCTTACGATCAGGATTTTGGGTAGGATAGACTCGAGTTCCAACATCAGTCAATCAAAAATAAACTAGAAGCAAAATCTTTTTGGATTTTATAAAGTTTATATTAAAACACACCTAAAATCTTTTTGGAATTTTTTCATAATTTTTTTAAAAGTAAAGACGGAAAGCAATAAATAAATATATACAAAGATACAAAAACTGAAAGCAGTAAATAAATATTTACAGACATTCTTTTTGCGAGTTTCGAGGGTAAGAGAATCATATCAGTGTACGGTCAGGTCAAAACGCTCTCTTTGTTCAATTAGTTAACATTAAGATAAGCATCCTATAACAATTATCGGTATTGTTGTCCACATAAACTCAACTTATCTTAATGTTAACTAATTGAACAAAGAGAGCGTTTTGACCTGACCGTACACTGATATGATTCTCTTACCCTCGAAACTCGCAAAAAGAATGTCTGTAAATATTTATTTACTGCTTTCAGTTTTTGTATCTTTGTATATATTTATTTATTGCTTTCCGTCTTTACTTTTAAAAAAATTATGAAAAAATTCCAAAAAGATTTTAGGTGTGTTTTAATATAAACTTTATAAAATCCAAAAAGATTTTGCTTCTAGTTTATTTTTGATTGACTGATGTTGGAACTCGAGTCTATCCTACCCAAAATCCTGATCGTAAGCCGGAAAACAATTGCATCTTCATAAACTGTCGAAGTTAACAAGTTTTGAAAGTTAAAGGATTAAAATTGAATATTTTTCTAAACTTTCAAAATATCGTCGGTCGGTGTTTGATTGAGATTTGATCTCATATGTGTCGTTTGTTTAAATGTTAACTATATTCCCAGCGGTTGTTCTCATTATGCGTTTAGCTTTCTTGCATGTGCAGATGCTAAAGGCGAGGAGAACATGGTCGATGACAAGCTTCGGAATGAAGACACGAAGTGGAGGCACTCAAAGGATAAAATGATCGAGTTGCCGCTGACCATCATCAACACCACAAGGATCTCAAGTACTGAAGATCAAGTCATTCACGAGCATAACTCAAGGGGGAGCTTATGTTAAGGGGGAGTTTGTCAACACACTTCCTACATGAAACGGGGAGTTTGTTGATACACTTTCTGCTTTCAAGACGTGAAGACTTTGAAGATCCTCCGACATGGAAGATGAACCTCACGAGTAGCGTCCAAGGGGGAGTTTGTTGATACATTTTAAGTGGTCGCGACTCGGTTCGGTTCAACTCGGTCCGGTTCGACCCGGTTAGGTTCGGCTCAAGCGTGACGTCACGACATTCCTCTGTTGTGCGCCCCAGAGTTCGACACGCGAAGCACGGAGAGCCGAGAACGTTTCCCGCCTGCCACATCATCATGACATCATCATGATGATGTCATGATGATGTCATGATGATGTCATCAGTTGACTAAACATTACAAATCTTCAAATCTGCATATGTTTGAAGAAGTTACGTGCATGATCCCTTATGCTTGGGCCAATCATCATCAAGACAAAATGAATTTGGGCTTAAATCTTAAACTGGGCCGGACTCAATTCATGTCGATGAAACAAGGATATGGTTGACGAAACAGACTTGTTTCGTCAACATCAATTCAGTTTCGTCGTCTTTCACATGTGATTCGTCGAATATGGTCTGATTCGCCGAGTTCTGTTCTGTTTCGTGATGTGTGGGTATAAATAGACAGTCTCAAGTCTGAAAATGTGAGAACACAGAGGAGAGCACACAGAACACACACACACTAGAGAGAGTTTGCAGAATATATTTGTAAACATTGCTTTGTAACTGAACCTTTCATACGTATTAATACAGAGGTGTTAATCGGTGAATATTGCGTGTCGTGTATTTTTCGTGTTCTATCTCGGTTTGCATCTCCGGTTGGATTCCGCACAACCGGGTGTGTTTGACAACAAGGATTAGTCGACTAGATACTCCCCTAGCCGGACCTACAAGTGGTATCAGAGCCTTGGCTCTTTCCTTGTTAAAACCGAGGTGTTTCGCCTAGTACCCCATCGGATCCGACTTGTATCCCTCCAAAGACTTTGTGAACTCGTTAGGACCGGTGTTGGCGTTCAAGGTTCATACGTTCGTCTTCAAATGCGAGAATATGACAAATAACAAAGTGCTTTCGAACATTTTCGAATAACCGATAACAATCATAAACAATCGACGTGCGGAAGTGAACATACCGTGTTGTTTTTGGCCCATAATAGTCGCGTCACCATTTTTGACATTTGCATCGGTAACCGTGACTACCCCACATTTTTCAAAATATCAAGTTTTCATCATCTCTTGTTTTCATCATGCCGCAACATCCCGCGCGCTTCCGAACCCCGTGCAAATTTGACGTTGAATTATAGAAGCACGATTCAAATCAATTCGCGAATACTATGCTTCACGAATAGTGATTCATAACATAGACATGTTGTTTGAAATGTAGTCCACTAAAAATTATAAGCCCACAAAAGACTTGTTGTTAAAAGTCAACGAACAAGACTTGAAACTAATATCCACAAAAAAGGGCCAAATAAAAAAATTGCTTTTTTTTTTTTTTTTTTTGGACCAAAATGCACATCATGAAGATTAGTTGGTGTACTGGGATTTCGTGAAGGCCCCCAAAAAAAATCATTCAAACCCAATTATTTTATCTAGTGGGCTCCTTCCAAACAAATCCAACAAATAACCCTACGCAACTTTATCTTCAACCGACAATTTTATTTGTCTAACCCCCTTTTCTTCATCGATACACACCAAACAAACAAACAACCAAAACAAAAATGATATCCAGCCGACAACCATTCTTTCTAAATCAAACTCAAAACAATCGGACATCATCATCTTCTAAATTCCACCTCTTCTTGTTCAATCGAATATCCAGCAACAATCAACTCCCCAAATAGAAATCCCAGCCGTCTCCTTCTTCTTGTTCAATCGAACAATCAGCAGAGAAGAACAATCAACATCAAACCCCCGAATACTTCCTCTTCTCTTCGATATGAACAATCAGCAGCAGCAACATTCATCAGCAGCAGCAACATAATCCTCTTCTCTTCGATTAACAAACATCAGAAATTGCAGCCGACAACCACATCCAAACCAGACAAACCATCCACTGCCCTCTTCTTCTTCGATAACCAGCCCCTGTTTCAGTCGACGATTGATGCTCGAAAGATGAAGGAGTCAACGAAGGATGAATAAGGTCGAATGATATCCGAAAGATATCCTTCGAGTATATCTTTCGAGGATCTTTCGAGTTCACAAACTTTCGAGTTTTCGATCAGATATCTTTCGAAGTGTTGAGGGTAAAGATGATCCTTCGAAATCTGTTTGATCTTTCGAGCACCCTTACATCTTTCGAAATATGAAGCTGCCAAGAACATCAAGAACACATCCTCTGTTTAATTTTGCAGATTTGACGAAAACATTGTATTTTTTATTTTTGATGATGATAACTTGATTATATAGGTGAAAAACATAAAACCGAACACTTGTTTCAGCACAGATCTGAATATTCGGGTCCAGATCTGAGTTTTTCTCATTTTCACCCAACTTTACATCTTGAACAAAAAGCACAAAAATCACAGATCTAGAGCACATGTGACTTAGTAAACGGTTAGATTTACTAAATCGGGCACCATGGCTCTGATACCAATTGTAGGACCGGGTTTGGGGACCGAAACCGTGATTCTTGTGATTATGTTCAAAGACGGAAGAGATTAGCAATGATAAACAAACAACTTTGTATTAATCCGGTAGTAAAACGTTACAAGTCGGCCCGATTACATGATAACCGAACTAATACCAAAGGAGTATACATTCCGGGAGAGATCAAGTGGTGATCTCTCCCCGGGTGAGGTCTCAAACCTCCTCTCACTCTCTTAGTCTTGCAAATGACAAAGTGTTGGTATTTATACCCAACACAGGTTGTATGGTCGAAGGATCTAACTGATTGATCGATAGATCATCTGTCGATCATCCAGCTATCGAAAGATACACATATACCTCGAAGGATGACATATCCTTCGAGGTCCATCTTCATCTATCGATGGATATCTTTCGAGCTCATCGAAGGATATACACAATCCTTCGATGCCTTATCCTTCGACACCAAACATTATACAACCATAATCTAACTGATTGTCTAGCAAAACCCACACGGTCAACCGAATAACCCTCTCGTTTGACCACTTCAAACGAGCGGGTCTATACACGTTCGATAGACCGTTTCACTAACTATTACAAATTCAGCGTAAAATAAAACTAATCTATTCGACAAGCATCGGACACAAAATCTGCATCAACACAACAAGAGCTGAGCTTGAAGCTCTAGTAAACTAGCAAGTCGCTAAAGCAATCGACTAGTACGAAGCAAGCAACATTGCAAACAGGGGCGGACTAAGAGGAATCATAATGGGAATCGCTCAGGTGATAACTCTTGCCCTAGGTCCTACCGAGGGCAGAGTAACGGTGGAGAAATCTAATGAAAAGCCAGTGGGGAAGAAGACACATGTGGAGTCTTCTTCGGGTGGAACTAAGAGAAGGTTTTCAAGCCTGAAGAAAGGAACCCAAGCAAGTCATGACAACTCAAACAGAAACAAAAGAAGGGAAGCAAACCCGCCTCATGGCATGAAAGCTTTTGGGGCCACCAATGAGGCCAGAGGAAAGGTTTATTTTGGGAATAAGCCGAGATGTGACGAATGCGGGTTTCACCATGAAGGTCGATGCTCAAAACCAAAGTGTGATAGATGTGGAAAGAGGGACACAGCAAGGATACCTGTTGGGCTAGGTACCCCAACCAAGGAGAAAACGGTGACTACAACCAAGGTGGAAACGGTAATGATAGAGCTCCTGGTTGTTTCAGATGTGGTGACGCGGGGCACTTTAGGAAAAATTGCCCTAAGAAGGACCAAGCACGAGGATGAGTTTCAAGAAACGGAGCTCGTGAAGCGTGCAAGAACCTGAATATTACGACGGGTACGTTCCCTAATAACTAACACTATGCATCCATTTTGATTGGTAATGGCTTCGGCTTTAACCTTGTATCTATAGAATTTAAGAACCTACTTGGTCTAGTGGCAAGTAAGCTAGACGCCCCCTATCAATAAGAAATTAGTCAAGGAAGATGAAGCTATTAAGGACGGAACACTTGGACTTGGAGAACGAAAGTTTTCTATTGACATGCTACCAATTGGTTTAGAAAGTTTTGATGATATAATCGGCATGGATTGGGTATCCAAGAATGGAGCCTAAGATTGTTTGTCATAAGAAAATCGTTCGCATCCCTCTTGCGAATGATGAATCACATATAGTATGCGACCTTCATACAGTTGATGCTAGGATGCTGGGCCTCATAAGGCAGAAGACTGTGACATTTCACATTGCTCCTAAGAGCACAGAAGTGTCTCCGAAAAGGCTGCATAGCCTTCCTCGCTCATGTTGTCGACAAAGAGACCAAGGAACCAAGATTAGAAGACATACCCGTTATAAAGGAATTTCCAGAAGTCTTTCCCAAAGACTTGACTGGGCTACCTCCACAGCGATAAGTGGAGTTTCAGATAGATCTAGTGCTAAGAGTGGCACCATTAGTAAAGGCGCCTTACTAACTAACTCTGTCCGATATGCAAGAACTTTCGACTCAACTGCAAGAGCTGCTAGATAAGGGAACTAATCAGGCCGAACTTCTTACCCTGAGGAGCTCCAGTATTATTGGATAGGAAGAAGGACAACAGTTTTTGTATGAGCATACAGCCTAACCTAAGAGGAACTCAGAAGGGCTAATGAGGAAAAAGTATGGTGCAAAGGTTACAAGGAGATAAACAACTAACCATCAAGAATCGGTACCCATTACTGAGAATTGATGACTTGTTTGACCAAATACAGGGTTCCAGCTACTATTTCAAGATTGACTTAAGGACAAGATATCATTAATTGAGGACACAAGAAGAAAGTATCCCTAAAACGGCTTTTCGGACTCGCTACAGGCGTTACGAGTTCCCTGTCATGCCGTTTGGCTTAACGAACGCACCATCATTATTCATGGATCTCATGAACCGAGTGTGTAAGCCTTATTAGATGAGTTCATGATTATGTTTATTGACGACATTCTTATTTACTCAAAGACCAAGGAAGGTCATGAGCAACATCTGCGAGCTACCTTGGAGCTTTTATAAAAAGAACAGATATATACAAAGTCGCCAAAGTGCGAATTCTGAATTCACAAGGTGCAATTCCTAGGTCGCATGGTGAAAGAGGATGGAATTCATGTAGACCCTGCCAAGTTTGAGGCAATCAGGAAATGGGAAGCCCCTAAGACGCCAACCGAGATACGACAATTTCTGGGGTTAGCAGGCCATTACAGACGATTCATAGAGGATTCTTCTAAGTATTACTCAACCAATAACGTCCCTAACCCAGAAGGATAAGAAGCTTGACTGGGACAAGAAACAAGTAACATCTTTTCAGACATTGAAAGGTAAACTCTTCGATGCACCTACCTTGTCGTTACCTGACAGTACCGATGGATTTGTAGTTTATTGCGATGCTTCATGACAAGGTCTTGATTGCGTGTTGATGCAACGGGAAAAAGTCATCGTGTACGCGTCACATCAGTTCAAGGTGCATGAGATGAACTATACGACGCACGACCTTGAACTAGGTGCTATGATCTTCATGTTGAAGATCTGGCGTCATTATTTGTATGGTGCTCGTTGCACGATCTTTACAAACCCTAAGGGTTTGCACCACATCTTTGATTAGAAGGACTCGAATATGAGACAACGTAGATGGGTTGAGTTGTTGAATGATTATGATTGTGAGATCAAGTATGACCCGGGCAAGGCGAACGTTGTGGCCAACGCCTTGAGTCGCAAGGAATGCACAAAGCCTCTAAGGGTGCGAGCCTTAGAAATGACGATACAAACTGTTCTCACAGTTCGGATTCGTGAAGCCCAGCTGGGAGCACTTAAACCGGAGAACCTACAAGTTGAATTACTACGTGGTAGGGAAGTGAAGTTGGTTCCAAAGGAAAACGGAACATTATTGTCACACCCCGACCACGTAAAACAACAAAACGTGGTGGAAACATTGGGGAGTGTTGTAACAGAATCATTGTTTCACAACCATGGATTAAACAATTTCGTTTTATTTAATTAAATGTATTACATTACATTGGAATTAGAAACAAAACATGAACAAATAGACTTTTATTGTTATTAAGTTGCTAAGGCCTCGTCCGTTCCTATGTGAGCATGCATCAATATCATCATCAAATATCATCAACTATGGTACCTGAAACACACGTGAAAATACGTCAGCATAAAAATGCCGGCGAGTACATAGGTTTTATATGAGTGTCAGTTTCATGGCTCATTTTACATGTTGCAATACTTATTTAAAAACCTTGTTTTGAAAAGTATAATATTGCGACATAATTAACCAACTCAAATCAAGTTGGTTATAATTTGCAAAATCTCGTAGCCATGATTCTTAACTCCAAAACATTTGTTTTATTAAATCAAATTAAATATCTCATAAAAACTCGTTAATAAAACTCGTATGGTTTATATTATTCAGAAAACATCCTTGTGTGACATTGTTTCGAAATCGTTTACCCAAGTGATCTAGATAACGCAACGATATATAATGTGTTAAAAGCACTTACATATAGGAAGTACCAGCGGCGTATCCACCATGATTTTAACACATTACACCCGCCCCGTTACCTAATCACTTCCCTAACCCAACGGTTCAAACAGTTACAAATGGTTCACATATATCAAATGGTTACAAATGGTTCACATCAATCAAATGGTTACAAATGGTTCACATATATCAAATGATTACCAATGGTTCACATACATCAAATGGTTACAAATGGTTCAAACAGTTCAAAATGTAAAACAATGGGCTAGCATGTTAAGTGAACATACATAGCAAAACATAATGAAATCATGTACTAATAGTGTACTAATGAACATAGCAAGTATATGATATGAAAACATGGAAAGCATGAAAGTAACAAGTAGGCACATGTGTTCCACCCCAAAACATTTGAAAACAGTAAAAGAGGGGACTATGTACTCACTTGAGGGTGCTTAGAAGTCTTGAATAACAACCAAGCAAAGCTAGAGGGATCACGGAAATCAAACGGCACCTAATATAGATAACTATGTAAATAAACGGACCTAAATTGGAGGATCGGATAAAATGAGGTTTCGTAAACCAAATGAGTGTAGGGACTCATGTAATATGGTTTAACAAAGCCTACATTCTAAAACGAAACCTAACCTAAGTGCTTACGACCCATTACGACTCGTTAAGGTAGCTTACGCCACTTTAACGCGTCGTTCGCGTAAAACGCGTTCGGACCGCCTAACTAGTCCTATGATAAGTAAAATATGCCTTAACATGTCTAATATTGTTGCCAAATCAGTTTAGATATCAAAAATTATGTTACATATGCTTAAAATGAATTTTGGCGTAAAAAGGGCATTTTGGTCATTTACCTAAGGCATATAAACTACCTATCATACAACTACTTAAACGACGTGACCATAAGGTATAACCTCGGAAGGATATTCCCTATGCAACTATGGTTACCTAATCTATTTGGTCGGATCCTAAAGATCGACCAAACGGGTCGGGTTCGAAAGTATAAGCGGTTGTTTAGACCGATTACCTGACCCTACATAAGCACTAAACCTAAAGTGACGAGCTAAACATGTTAAAACATGCTTAACGAGGTTTGAAAACAGGTTTGGTATCAAAACAAACGGTTTTGATACCTAAAAGTAGTTTGGTTACAAAATACGCAAGAATACGCATTTTGGCCGAAACTACGACTCGCCACTATGCCTAGATAACGTGGTAATCAGTAGGTATAGTCACAAGAGACTAAAACCATCGTGATTACGCTCACGTTATGAAGTTCAAACGAACTTCATGTTGACCATAAACTGGTCAAAGCAGAAAGTCAAACACAGTTTGACTTTCACGCGAAAAAGAACGAAAGAGGACTTACAAAAGGTCCAAGAACGGAAGTTTGACCCGATTATTCTCAGGTATGAAGTGAAAGCACCTCAACTTAGAGAAATATCAGATCAAATGTGAGTTGCAACAACGAGATGGATGGGATATTTATAGTTTTTGCACAACCGTTAAGATCGTTCATCGTAAAACGAGCTTCGATCTCATCCGTACACATGTGCCCATGGTTTTGTGAAACCATGGGATCCCCTAGTTTCTTTAAAACCATATGCAAATGAGGGGAACAGCTGGAACAAGCTGGAATTTAGATTTTCCATTTTGGTCCCTTCCTAAGATAACTATGGCAGATTGTCAATTTTGGTCCCTGAATGTGCAAAACATGGTTTTTGATGCATTTTTTACACGTTTAAGCCCCGTTAATCCCATTTCAAGGCTCTAAAATGAAGTTAAAGTATAGGGAACATGAAACATGCACAAAAATATCTCGGATGTCGGTTCGTTTGGTCGTACGGTTGCGTTGTTCGGTTAATTACGACGAAACACGAACGAATGCGAAAAACGATCCAAATTACGCGACGAATGGAATTTTATCATGCCAATCACTAAAATAAAATATTTTAATTATTACATAAAGTTTTGGATCTCCGGATGTATTCAGAACGTAAGATATGCGCGAAAATGCAAACTTATGCACTTTTTGACGTATTTAGTCCCTGAATGACCAAAAAGTTTATTTTAGCACACCGAACCCCTCAAAGCCTATTTCTAAGCTATGTAAAGGATATTTAGGGTATGTTTAACTTATGGTCATGTTCCAGAATGTTCGTTACAGTACAAATCAGCATAGTTTCATAGTTTGTCGAAATTAGTCCCTATAAGCGAATAAACTTGATTTCGCCACACCAAACCCTCCAAAACTTATTTCTAAGTTATGTAAAGGTTATTTAAGGTATGTTAAGCCTATTTCACTATTCCGAAGTGTTCGTTTCATTAAACTGGTTATATTTATGCATCAGTGCGCGTATAACCTTCCAGAAAGCGATTTAAAGCTTGAAATCGAACAAGAATTGATATGTGCAAAAGATACACATATTTGTACAAATCCCAAGAATGAAATACAATATTTCATTGGTTTGGTATTTGTTTGATGGTCGTAGAGGAACAGGTGTCACGGTCTCCCCTACTTTCGGAAATTTCGTCCTGAAATATATTCGTAGGAGTCTGTCTGTGACGCTGTGTTAAATAACAGCCTTGCATGGAATCTAGGGTGTTTATCTATTTGCGTAGAATAACCCATCAAAGATTATGCAAGGCATATTCCTGTCATTTCTCTCGACGGACAATCTTTAAAAATGAAAATGAAGGAAAAATCAAGGATATTCATTTCCCTCGATGGATATTCTTCAGAAACGAAAATGAACGGAATGAGTCATTTTCCTCAATGGGTATTCTTCAGAAACGAAAATGAATGAATAATCAAGAATATTCATTTCCCTCGATGGATATTCTTCAGAAACGAAAATGAACGGAATGAGTCATTTTCCTCAATGGGTATTCTTCATAAACGAAAATGAACGAATAATCAAGAATATTCATTTTCCTCGATGGATATTCTTCAGAAACGAAAATGAACAGAATGAGTCATTTTCCTCAATGGGTATTCTTCAGAAACGGAAATGAAGGAAAAATCAAGAATATTCATTTCCCTCGATGAATATTCTTCAGAAACGAAAATGAATGGAATGAGTCATTTTCCTCAATGGGTATTCTTCAGAAACGGAAATGAAGGAAAAATCAAGAATATTCATTTCCCTCGATGGATATTCTTCAGAAACGAAAATAAACGAAATGAGTCATTTTCCTCAATAGGTATTCTTCATAAACGGAAATGAAGGAAAAATCAAGAATATTCATTTCCCTCGATGTATATCTTTCAGAAACGAAAATGAACGGAATGAGTCATTTTCCTCAATGGGTACTCTTCAGAAACGGAAATGAAGGAAAAAGAAAAATCAGGGATATTCATTTCCCTCGATGGATATTCTTCAGAAACGAAAATGAACGGAATGAGTCATTTTCCTCAATGGGTATTCTTCAAAAACGAAAATGAAATAATCAAGAATATTCATTTCCCTCGATGGATATTCTTCAGAAACGAAAATGAACGGAATGAGTCATTTTCCTCAATGGGTATTCTTCAGAAACGAAAATGAACGAATAATCAAGAATATTCTTTTCCCTCGATGGATATTCTTCAGAAACGAAAATGAACGGAATGAGTCATTTTCCTCAATGGATATTCTTCAGAAACAGAAATGAAGGAAAAATCAAGAATATTCATTTCCCTAGATGGATATTCTTCGGAAACGAAAATGAACGGAATGAGTCATTTTCCTCAATGGGTATTCTTCAGAAATGGAAATGAAGGAAAAATCAAGAATATTCATTTCCCTTGATGGATATTCTTCAGAAACGAAAATGAACGGAATGAGTCATTTTCCTCAATGGGTATTCTTCAGAAACAAAAAGAAAAATCAGGGATATTCATTTCCCTCGATGGATATTCTTTAGAAACGAAAATGAACGGAATGAGTCATTTTCCTCAATGGGTATTCTTCAGAAACGGAAATGAACTGAGTCAACTCTAGACACATGACAAAACTTGCTGTGGTTTCTGTGCACTGAATTCCATAATTATGTATGCATCCATAATTACGTAATTCCTTGCACAGTCCGCACAGTTTGTTTTGTAATGTGAAGGGGAAGAAAATCAAACATGTGATGAGTTTGACTAGACTATCATAGGGTCCTTTTAATTAGATCGACAAATGATCTCTTTAATTAGACCACCAAAGAGTCTTTTCAGCTATATCATCACATGATATTCCTAACCAGATTTTTGGATCAATCTGTTTAACTAGACCACTCAAGGGGTCTAATTATGGAATAGTACATTATAATCCAAGGGTCTTTACTATTACGTAGAAGCCCATAAAGGATTTAAGATAGTACCTTTGGATATCCTACTATGAATCCCTTATACGAAGATATGGAAGATTCTACGAGGATTTGGATAGCAAAAACTTGGATTGCACAAAAACATAAAAGGGAACACATAAGCACATAATCACATAATTGTTTAATTCGACCTTTAATTTGTTATCTTTGGACACGGATATTTAAAGCACACCAGGAATCCAATCCGTGGATTTCATTTCGCACTTAAATCATTTTCAAGAATCTATCTATGAAGATAGGATGATCTTCCAAAAATTCGATTTTGTTTTCAAAGAAACGTAATATTCGAATTAAGGTACACAACAATTTTAGGATTTACGGAAATACCCTTAGGTACCCTATTAAGGATTTATAGTGGTACTTTGGGTATTCGTCCAGAGTTGTAACTTGCGCCTTGTACTTTGTTTTCTTGGAGGAAACGGGTACTTAGGATTTTCGTGGAAAACGCAAGAGATCATAAAATGGAAAAATTTTGGGGGTAGTCTGTTCTTCAAGGAATACGATTCCCTGATTGTCGGTATTGTAGGGGATATGTTGTTTATACATGCAATCACATAAATACATTGCAATGTAAATAAAAGATTTATTTATAACGATAACAACTGTTTCATGGACCTTGACAACAAAAGAAAATAATACATAAGACATGATTATTTCTAAATGGTGTTGTCTTTTAGTCGGTCAGATGCTCATCCCTGTGCTGGATTTGCATTAGCAAGCTTTGGGCAATTTCTTCGGAAATGACCCATCTCGCCACAGTTGTAGCAAGAACCTGGTGGAAAACGAGCTTTAGCAGGATTGTTGTCAGCTTGATTTGGTGCAACTGCAGCTCAGAAAACTCTTGCTGTATGACCTATGAGTCCACAAATTTGGCATTTGCGGCACTTCACGCTAGCATGATGATGAAGGTTACATTGGTTGCACAAGGGTGCAGTTCCATTGTATGGCTTCCTAGCAGGGGGTTGAGCTGGTTGGTTAGGGGCAGCTTGATCATTGTGAGCAACCATGGCGAAGTTCTGGGAAGCTTTTCGCTTCCTTGACTTCTTGGAGGATTCAGTCTGTTCATCTTTGGGTTTCGATTCCTCGATTGGTTTCTTATCACCTTTTTGGAAAATTTTACCTTTCCTGATTTGAGATTCAGTCAAGGTAGCAGATAGCTCAATGGCCTGCCTAACCGTAGTGGGGTTACTACCAGTCACAATGTCTTGTACTGGGTCAGGGAGGCCATCAATGTGCTTTTCGATTGCCTTATCCAAAGGCGTAACCATATTCGGGCATAACAGACTTAACTCCTCATAATGATCCGTGTAGGGTCGATGCTCAGCGCTATCTTGCTTAAGATCGTCGAATTCCCTTTCCAAGGCCCTGATCTCGTGATGAGGACAGAATTCCTTCATCATCAGAGCTCGAAGTTCTTCCCACGTTTGAGCTAGTGCCACATTGGCACCCCTATCTCTCATCACACCATTCCACCATGTCAAAGCTTGTTTCTCAAAGACACTAGATGCGAATTCTACCTTTCGCTCATTTGGGCATTGAACATGCCTGAAGGTGCTCTCTAGACTCTCGAACCATTGCAGAAGTGCAGTCGCTCCTTGAGACCCAGAAAACTTTGATGGCTTAGCCGAGTTGAACGTCTTGAAGTTGCAGGGGGCATTATTGTTGTTGAGAGCTTGGTTACATTGAGCAACGATGTTCGGGATTGCAGCAGTCATTTGCTGCATAATGACAGCTGCCAACTCCTCAATAGGTACCTGATTTTCGCGTCGTGGAGGCATTTTGAAAAAAAGGGGAAACAAGAGAGAAAACAAATGAAATGGCATTGGGTAAGATTAGGATGTTACAATTACCGACCAAAAATCATGGGTGACGGTCATTTGTTTGAACCACGAAGCAAACAAGCGACACACAAAGGCTGAATCAAAGTAAATAGGTCCTCATAATATATCACGAAGACATGCTCGCCTATAAGTGGACACTCACCCCAACAGTTCCCAGGTAAGAGTGACTGGTCCGATACTGCGGATTTGTACAAACACTCTAGCCTTAGACAGAAAGCTCAGGGTACAGGCATCCACCCTTCCAGTTTGCACGTGTTCACATTATTTAGCCCCAAACTTTGACGAGAGTTTGAAAACTTTTGAAGGTTCAAAACCTTATAATAAATCTTCCTAGAACAGATGATTAGTTTTCAAAGCAGATTCGAAATTTGTGTTCTTATTGTGGTTGTTGCCTAAAGATAGGCAACGGTATTGTTTTATGACTAAACGCAAGTAAACTCGCGTTAGGGCCCTAGGAAGGTTATAGTCTAGGTCAAAGCATTACTAATAACCTAATTCCCTATAACCATTAGCTCTGATACCAACTTTTATGTCACACCCCGACCACGTAAAACAACAAAACGTAGCGGAAACGTCGGGGAGTGTTGTAACAGAATCATTGTTTCACAACCATGGATTAAACATTTTCGTTTTATTTAATTAAATGTATTACATTACATTGGAATTAGAAACAAAACATGAACAAATAGACTTTTATTGTTATTAAGTCGCTAAGGCCTCGTCCGTTCCTATGTGAGCATGCATCAATATCATCATCAAATATCATCAACTATGGTACCTGAAACACACGTGAAAATACGTCAGCATAAAAATGCCGGCGAGTACATAGGTTTTATATGAGTGTCAGTTTCATGGCTCGTTTTACATGTTGCAATACTTATTTAAAAACCTTGTTTTGAAAAGTATAATATTGCGACATAATTAACCAACTCAAATCAAGTTGGTTATAATTTGCAAAATCTCGTAGCCATGATTCTTAACTCCAAAACATTTGTTTTATTAAATCAAATTGTAAAATATCTCATAAAAACTCGTTAATAAAACTCGTATGGTTTATATTATTCAGAAAACATCCTTGTGTCACATTGTTTCGAAATCGTTTACCCAAGTGAACTAGATAACGCAACGATATATAATGTGTTAAAAGCACTTATATATAGGAAGTACCAGTGGCGTATCCACCATGCTTTTAACACATTACACCCGCCCCGTTACCTAATCACTTCCCTAACCCAACGGTTCAAAGAGTTACAAATGGTTCACATATATCAAATGGTTACAAATGGTTCACATATATCAAATGGTTACAAATGGTTCACATCAATCAAATAGTTACAAATGGTTCACATATATCAAATGATTACCAATGGTTCACATACATCAAATGGTTACAAATGGTTCAAACAGTTCAAAATGTAAAACAATGGGCTAGCATGTTAAGTGAACATACATAGCAAAATATAATGAAATCATGTACTAATAGTGTACTAATGAACATAGCAAGTATATGATATGAAAACATGGAAAACATGAAAGTAACAAGTAGGCACATGTGTTCCACCCCAAAACATTTGAAAACAGTAAAAGAGGGGACTATGTACTCACTTGAGGGTGCTTAGAAGTCTTGAATAACAACCAAGCAAAGCTAGAGGGATCACGGAAATCAAACGGCACCTAATATAGATAACTATGTAAATAAACGGACCTAAATCGGAGGATCGGATAAAATGAGGTTTCATAAACCAAATGAGTGTAGGGACTCATGTAATATGGTTTAACAAAGCCTACATTCTAAAACGAAACCTAACCTAAGTGCTTACGACCCATTACGACTCGTTAAGGTAGCTTACGCCACTTTAACGCGTCGTTCGCGTAAAACGCGTTCGGACTGCCTAACTAGTCCTATGATAAGTAAAATATGCCTTAACATGTCTAATATTGTTGCCAAATCAGTTTAGATATCAAAAATTATGTTACATATCCTTAAAATGAATTTTGGCGTAATATGGGCATTTTGGTCATTTACCTAAGGCATATAAACTACCTATCATACAACTACTTAAACGACGTGACCATAAGGTATATCCTCGGAATATGCAACTATGGTCACCTAATCTGTTTGGTCGGATCCTAAAGATCGACCAAACGGGTCGGGTTCGAAAGTATAAGCGGTTGTTTAGACCGATTACCTTACGACCCTACATAAGCACTAAACCTAAAGTGATGAGCTAAACATGTTAAAACATGCTTAACGAGGTTTGAAAACAGGTTTGGTATCAAAATAAACGGTTTTGATACCTAAAAGTAGTTTGGTTACAAAATACGCAAGAATACGCATTTTGGCCGAAACTACGACTCGCCACTATGCCTAGATAACGTGGTAATCAGTAGGTATAGTCACAAGAGACTAAAACCATCGTGATTAAGCTCACGTTATGAAGTTCAAACGAACTTCATGTTGACCATAAACTGGTCAAAGCAGAAATTCAAACACAGTTTGACTTTCACGCGAAAAAAACGAAAGAGGACTTACAAAAGGTCCAAGAACGGAAGTTTGACCCGATTATTCTCAGGTATGAAGTGAAAGCACCTCAACTTAGAGAAATATCAGATCAAATGTGAGTTGCAACAATGAGATGGATGGGGTATTTATAGTTTTTGCACAACTGTTAAGATCGTTCATCGTAAAACGAGCTTCTATCTCATCCGTACACATGTGCCCATGGTTTTGTGAAACCATGGGAGCCCCTAGTTTCCTTAAAACCATATGCAAATGAGGGGAACAGCTGGAACAAGCTGGAATTTAGATTTTCCATTTTGGTCCCTTCCTAAGATAACTATGGCAGATTGTCAATTTTGGTCCCTGAATGTGCAAAACATGGTTTTTTATGCATTTTTTACACGTTTAAGCCCCGTTATTCCCATTTCAAGGCTCTAAAATGAAGTTAAAATATAGGGAACATGAAACATGCTCAAAAATATCTCGGATGTCGGTTCGTTTGGTCGTACGGTTGCGTTGTTCGGTAAATTACGACGAAACACGAACGAATGCGAAAAACGATCCAAATTACGCGACGAATGGAATTTTATCATGCCAATCACTAAAATAAAATATGTTAATGATTACATAAATTTTTGGATGTCCGGATGTATTCAGAACGTAAGATATGCGCGAAAATGCAAACTTATGCACTTTTTGACGCTTTTAGTCCCTGAATGACCAAAAAGTTTATTTTAGCACACCGAACCCCTCAAAGCATATTTCTAAGCTATGTAAAGGATATTTAGGGTATTTTTAACTTATGGTCATGTTCCGGAATGTTCGTTACAGTACAAATCAGCATACTTTCGCAGTTTGTCGAAATTAGTCCCTGTAAGCGAATAAAATTGATTTCGCCACACCAAACCCTCCAAAACTTATTTCTAAGTTATGTAAAGGTTATTTAAGGTATGTTAAGCCTATTTCACTATTCCGGAGTGTTCGTTGCATTAAACTGGTTATATTTACGCATCAGTGCGCGTATAACCTTCCAGAAAGCGATTTAAAGCTTGAAATCGAACAAGAATTGATATGGTCAAAAGATACACATATTTATACAAATCCCAAGAATGAAATACAATATTTCATTGGTTTGGTATTTGTTTGATGGTCGCAGAGGCACATGTGTCACAATTATACTTCTTGGAGCGAATTTGGGCACCATTCTTCGGCAATCTACGAGCACTTATTCTGGACGAAGCTCATAAGTCGATGTACTCGATCCATCCTGGATCCGAAAAGATGTACCCAGACTTAAAATATTGGTATCGGTGGCCCAAGATGAAGCCGACATCGCTATATATGTGGGTAACTGCCTTACTTGCGCCAAAGTTAAGGCAGAATACCAGAACCCGCCAGGGTTACTGCAACAACCGTAGATTCCCATCTGGAAGTGGGAACAGATCCCCGTGGACTTCATTACAAGGCTACCAAAAACATAAAGAGGACACAACATGATTTAGGTGATTATCGATTAACTCTCGAAGTCTGCGTACTTTGTACCTATCAGTAAGAAAGACAGCACAAAGAGGTTAGCAGAAATATCTCTCAGCAAGACTGTGGCACGTCATGGAGTACCTATATCCATCATATCCGACCGGGATGATCGCGTCGCGTCAAGGATTTGACAGACGTTACAACAAGCGTTTGGTTCACAGTTGAATCGTAGCACAACCCTTCACCCTCAAACGGACGGCTAGAGTGAACTGATGATTCAGACTTTGGAAGACATGCTACGTGCTTGTGTGATGGACTTTGGTGGGAGTTGGGATACTCACATGTCCTTGGTGGAGTTTTCCTACAATAAAAATGATCACACCAACATTCAGGCCGCCCCAATTGAAGCCTCATATGGACGTAAGTGTCAGTTTTCGTTGTGATTGGGCGGAGACCGGAGTTAAACAGTTTATTGATCCCGAGTTGGTTTGTGAAACTACAGACAGGATCGTTCAGATACATGATCGTATCAAGTCAACACGTGATAGACAGAAAAGTTACGCCAAAAAGCGGCAGAAACCGTTGGAATTTGAGGTTGATAATATGGTTTTACTGAAAGTCTCGCCTTGGAAAGGCGTGGTACGATTTGGTAAACGTGGAAAGTGGACCCACGGTACATAGGACCCTTTGAGATCCTGGAAAGGATCGAAACCGTTGCATACAAACTAAAGCTTCCAGAATAACTTAGTAGTGTTCATGACACGTTTCACGTGTCAAATCACAATAAACTCCAAGAGACAATGGTCTTTTCCGCAAACGAAATTCTCGTTAACGACAAACTCCAATTTACCAAATAACCTATCAGGGTTATGGACTGGAAAGTCCACTAGACACGAAGAAGTCGTATTAACCTTATCATAGTTCGATGGAATTCACGTCATGACCCAGAGTTTACTTGGGAATGTGTAGACCAAATCAAATCAAAGTATCCGCATTTGTTTCACAACTCCCCAGCAACCGATAACACAGCTTGAATTTCGGGATGAAATTCTTTTAACGGGAGGAGAATGTGACAACTGGCACTTTTCCACATATTCCGTACAATGTTAAACAGTAACTTGTACATTAATGACTGTGCCTGATTTAATTAATGACAAGAGTGATTTTCTAAATGCTGTCATATACATACAAGTGCATTATATGTTGCAGGATTAAGTTATCGTTATTGCATGCAACACAATATAGTTCAATTAGTGCACGAAACAAAGTTAGCACAGTTATCAGACAAATTAGAAGTACTGACGGGAGTTTAGTACTCAGGCAGACATGGTGTTAAGACACAGAATGAGCCCCAAAACCAAGAGTTACATGAGAATAGTGTGTAGGAAAGTAGGGATTACAAAACTGCCTTCCTAGTGTTAATCTAAGTGCCGGAAAGTGCCCGAAACACACAAAAACTACAGAATTCTGCAGAAAACAACAAAATTCAGCAATTTTCAACTTTTTAACAATCAAATACAATGCAGAATTATGGTTTAATGGGTCAGAATACCTTCCCAAGTGTCGGGAATCAAAACTGTCACAAAAGGAAACATAAAGCACACTAAACTGCGTAATTTAACACCTTAACGAACCAGCAACCAACCGAACAACCGGACACTACCCGAAACACCAATTTTCACTAGAAGCATTGTTCTATCATTTCCGAGCTAGTTATGGTCACCGAATATCATAATGTATCCTATAATTACATAACACATATAAACACTAAACTTTACACTTAGAAACTAACTAACCTAACTAAGGGGTTGTTTAGTAGCCTCTGAATGGTCATTAAGAGGCTACCTCTTAATGGACCATTAAGAATTTTACCAATGAGAAGTTAGAAGAATGTGACATGTGATGATTTACCATTCAGAGGTTACCTCTTAACCATTCAGACTTGAGGTTACCTCTTATTCATTCAGATGTTTTAAACCATTAAGAGGTAGCATAACTAACTAGCCATTACAACACAACTAGACCCTCCCCCCCCCCACACGTGGACGGTTCCAACATGGGACCCACATGATTGATTTCTTTTCAATAGTTTATAAGATATGTTCATTAGATATGTGACATTATACCCATTGTTTAAACTAGTGTTGGATGAACATTTATAAAATCCCTAAGATAAAGCCTTATTCATTTCTACACTTCACAAGCTTCAAACACCTCATTCCTTCCTTCTTTGTTCTTGGCCCTAAACTCACACACATACACATCCATTTCCATTCAAATATCAAGCATTCTAAGGTGATTTAAGGGTGCAAGGATCATGGTTAAGAAGTGTGGAAGCATTGGAACTTGAAGGACCACTCTCTAGAGCTTTTATCCACCTTGTTCATCATCTTGTTCATCTTTGATTTCTTCCCTAGCCTTGTGTTAGTAGTAAGACTCTTATAACTTGATTTTACTTCTCGTTTGATTGGTTAAAAGATTATGTAAGTTGTTAATCATGAAGATTATAAAAGAAACAAGAAGATAATCTTTCACATAAAGCTTAAAATCATAAGAATCTATGTTGTTTTAGTGTATGTATGATACTTGATGATTGATTTCTTATGATTATGATGTTAATCATCATAAGAAGCTTGCTAGATTGTGATTAAACACATGATCTAGCAAGTGAGAGGATGAACCTTGTGAAAAACAAAATGATCATCCTTAACGTTTCACATGAACTTGAAAAATGAAGATGTTTTTGTGTATGATGATGATGAATACATGATATAAGTCTTGTAAATGGATGATTTCAAAAATAGTTTTCTCAAGAAACCAAGGTTATTTACAAGATTTACAAGATCATGATTTTTAAAGAAACTAATCATATTTTTAGTGTTAAATCAAAGCTAGAAACATGTTGTTAACAAGAAGACTACAAGAAAAATCATTTTTAGAAAATCGTTTTGTAAGTTGTAAAAGACTAAATTTTACATGAAAGGGATTTATGAACAAAGAACCATGTTTTAAAGGGTAACTAAACCTACTAAATAACATAGTAAGTTACTACAAGTTTTCACAAAACTTCAAGTTCATGATGTAATGTAAATTGCATGATTTTGGCTCATGGTAAGTCTTGAATGATTTGTTGATGATTGATGATGATTTTAAAAGAAAATGATATGCTTGTTAAAGCATGGAAACCTCCATTTTTAAGGGGAAACTATAGTAAATTTTTTGTAGAATTTAAACACTTAGAAAAATATTTTTAAACAAGTGTTTATAAGTAAATTTTAACTATGGTTTTTCATATAAAATTTGCCATAATTTTTATTACAAAATTTACAAATATTGGAGGTTGGTTTTTGATAAATAAATGTGACTAAGTATATATTTAGGAAAATATATTTAGAAGTCACAATTTGTGTGCTACTTGTATATTATGTGTATTAGTTATATTATTTTAGGGCATAAAAATAATATAACTTACCAAAATACAAAAACTTGTAATACAAAATGTTACCAAGAATTCCAAGAAAACAAATATATAATTTATACCCGTATATTGGATAAACCAAACACGGACGTATATATATATTTCGGAAATAGATTATATTTTGACAAATGAGTGAAACGGTATTTTGGAAACCAAGGAAACGAAAAATATGATTTTCATAAGTATTACAAAATATATCATATTTTTGTCAAGTAGAAAATATATTAATTTTTGAGTGAAGATATATATATTTTCTTGAACTATTAAGAAGATATATTATTTTTGAAGAAAATAAATATTTTCTTAAACAAATTAAGAATATATTATTTTAGGTGAAAAATGGAATTATAAATATTTTCTAAGATAATCTTAAAAATATATTATTTTTGAGATTTATATGAAAATATAATTATTTTTGCCAAGAAAGGTTTATAGATAATTTTCTATACAAGTTTTCTTAAAATACATATATTTTAAGAATATAAATTGGTGAATTTTTATTTGATTAAAAATATTATTCCGGAAAACTAAATACAAGATTAAGTATAAAATACTTAATAAATATAAGAAAATACGTATTCTCGTACGTACAAATACACCGGAATACGCCACCAATACTTGGAAAAATACACAAGTAAAAAAAAAATACAAGTATAAGCATACCCATCCTTGGGAAAATATTGATAGAAGGATTGCAAGAAAAAAATAAGTTAAAATATTTTATTTCAACAAATATTCCAAGAATTGATAAATATAATTTAAGTTAAAATATTATTATTTTAACCAATAATTATATACCTTGGAATAATATAATTTACAACAAGACGTAACTCAAAGAATGTTAAGTCATAACAACTAAGACTAAGAGTCGTTACACGACGTAGCCGTCTAATAAAACATAACACGTGTGTAGGTAGTTGCACGACTTCGGGACAGGATCTTTGAGTTACACCGGATTGCAGGACACAAGATTGTGAGTTCATGTCCCCCTTTTCCTTTAACTGTTTTCAGATTTATAACTCTCGGGGGTGAGATACATGTTTCAAATGTTTCAATGGTATGATATAGCTAAGGAATGAACTGTTAGATCACGTGGATAATGTAGTATCTCTCCTAAGTGCCATTAATCTACTTTAAGACCGAGGGGCATGAGTGATAGATCTATCTGGGTGTAGCGAGCCCCACCCATGTGTAACATTCCCATTTTTATCATATAAGAATTATAGGTTTGTTTAAATTTATTAACCACTAGTAACTAGTTTTATTTTTATAAATTTCGACCCAAATAGTTTTAAAAACTATTTTATATATAGTTGGTTGTAATGGTATATTAATTAATTGGCCTGTATATGGGTGACCTTTCTATTAAAATAAAAGTCTATAAAAACTTATATTATTAAACGGGTAGATTACGGGTAAGTTGATTGTTAGAAATATGAAGTACCTAGACGGGCGTAGTAACCGTCTAATAATTAAATTATAAAAATACATGATATTTGAACTTACTCCGTTTTTAATGAAACTTGGTTCAAAATGTAGATAAAAATATTCTCGTTCTAATGACATATTCATTGTCTTATAAAAAGCCATATTTTAGAAGTTATAAGCACCAAATAAGTGAAGCTGTTGAATTAATTATAATAATAAAATATTAAATCTAAACTTAATTTTAAAATATAAATTTCATGCATACGTGTGTGTATGCATGATCCAAAAAGAAATGGAAAATAATAAAATAATAATAAAATAGAAATCAAGATATTTTGAATTCTATTCACAGTGCACGTGTAATAATAAAATTTAACAAAACATATGAGAGTGCATCATATGCTACGTGTATGAAGTGTAGTAGTGTGTACCTGTCTAATAATCATGATCAGCTCCAAAGTTCAAGTTTCAACTTTCAACTATAAATACCACAGCAGGAATCTTTCCAAAAATTTCACACTCCTTTCCTTTTCCTATTCTCTACATCTCGATTTTTCTCTCTCTAAAATTTGTAGCTTTTTATTATTTCATTAATAATAATAATAATGCCCTACCTCGTTTTAAGTGTTTTAACCCCCGATCACCGCTACCCTTTCCGATTGATCAGAGCCCATAACACATGTCAAGGCTCTGCCTGACTAAGTTCGTTGGGGTTCTGTCTCGTGACATAGGGATAAGGTTGAATTAGGGGTACTATACTTAACACGAGTGCATTATATATTTTTATAGCTCAGAAGTTATACCCAAGATTTATACCAGGAAGCTTTCTAGTTGAACCCTAAAGTTACAAAGTGGATCCATTCTCTTTTCTCACCGTTTTATTCTGTAACAACTCTCATCAAAAGTCCTATCTATTATTTTAATTGCCCAATAGGAAACCATAATAGAGATCTCCAAGTAATTCTGCATAACCCCTAAAATTTTCAGAACAATCGGAATCAAGATCAGGGCCCCTAAAACTCAGGGGGGGTATTTTCTAGTCAGTATTATCTAAACAGTTTGTTGTCAAAATCGAATTTTAACGAACGGTCGACTCAGCTAGGCTACCAAGAAACGGGGCTACCCTATGCTAGGGTGGTGTCCCTCGCGCCACGCGATAGCCCCTCGCGCCACGCGAGGGAGCTGTTTTTCAGATATAAAAAGAGGAGTGTGGGACTTGAATTCCTGCGTTGGTTCAACGTAAAAACTCAATCCGTACGCTAAGTTATAGTCTGTATACTACAAAAACACACAATCTCGAATTCCGCCGCGATAACAGGGTAATAACTCGATCGCTACTACGATTCAATGTCCGATCGATTGAAACTATCCGATGAATGTTTAAGTGCTGCTCAAATTAGGGTTATACTTTGTCATTCATTGTGAATACGATGGATGTTTAAGTATTGCACTTTGTCATTCATAGTGAAGGTTTTAGTCTCGTGAGTTATCGTAAATGCTGAATTAGTTACTGACCTAGTTCGTGTGCATTGTTATTTAAATTAGGTTACAAGGCAAATCAGTAGGCTAAACTCTGCTCGTATAAATCTGCAATGTGAGTCATTCTCTTTTTACCAAATTTGTTTTCAAAAGCATGTTTATTTTCAAAAGTTATAATTACATGGATTAAGTCTTTGTAGTCTTCAATTACAGCCGGTATGTGGGGTTTTGTATACATTACTTAATAACCGTCACCATTGGACAACGGGTTAGCCAAGGGGTGATATGACCATAGTCACAGACACCATTGGACAACGAGATAGCCAATAGGTGGTCGAGTGACAAATACCATTGGGTAGATGGTTGATATATATAAACATTGTAATCGCTCTTAATACTGTAATTTATAACACTGTTTTCTAGTTATACTTTGCAGTGATTAAGTCTTTGCCAATCTTAAAGAAGCAAATGTAAAAACTCTTAATGCTGTGAATTATAACAAATATGTTTTTGTACAAAAAATGAATGAACTCACCAGTATTTCCTGCTGACCAAATGTTTTAAAACGCGTTTCAGGTAATTACAGTAGATCGGAATAAAAGTTGGATACGGCACCAACCAGGCTTACAGAAGTGGCTTATTTTATTAATTAAATTAAATTAAGAAAAGTTATTTTATGTATTCGGATTTATCCTATATTAAAGCTACCTTTCAAAACATGGTTTTATCCCATCTATTTAATAAATAAAATCCGGAGTTTTCTAAACTCTGATATTTTTCCTAACTCACGGTCCTGATGAAATTTTCGCTACACTACTTTTCTAAAATAATCACCGGTACCATTAAACTGGTTCGCGGCTCCCGATTCCGTCCAGGGTGGGGTCGGGGGTCGTGACAGAGGGTGGTATCAGAGCCACTGATTTAAGCCTATAGGTGTTGTGATAATAATACCTAAGTTTATACAAAAGAGTTAGGAGTTTACTATTAACTGGTAGCACACAGGATAACATTTAGACTTGAACTTAAGAAAAGATGCCTTAGTATAAGCTTCGAGATAAGCTAAGTACTTGTATAAATAAAGTGTGATGGGTTTTGGTATACCGTAAGAATAATAAACGTTGCAAGTATAATAAATAAGCAATAACACTTGACCACTGTTATTTCTTATTTATTAGTACTACTTTGTTCTAGAATATGATCTGTCATGTGAAGACTAATTTCCTTAGTCTTTGTTGAAAGTCATAATACACTTTCCAAATCATGATTTAAGAAAGATCTATTTATGGGAAATATAAATTTTTCTCCAGCAAGACTGGGTATGGTGTAGCAGACTCTCCAGCTTGTCCGGATATACTGGGGTTACCTCTCCGGCGAGAACCGGATAAGACGGGGTATATAATATGTCAACCAAGTGACAAGATTTCCCTAAATAGTAACATGACCTGATATCTGACTTGTTTTTGGAAATATGAATCTGTTAAATACATTGACCTTATGAAGGGTATGTATATTACAGCATGTGAAATATAAGATTATATAGATATGTATATCTATAAGGAATTCCAAAAGTCAATTAAGAATAAAGCACAAGCATATGTGTCAATAATAAATCTAGATTTCTTTACCAGGAATCTCTTGCATATGTCTATAATTCTGATATCAAACATTATTTCGTTTGATCATCTGTCTCGTAACTCGTGCAACAGTATAAACAATGGAAACCCTTTAAGTTGGAACGCCATTAAAAGTATAAGAATTTCCACTGCGTTACCATAAACTATTAACGCAAGTACAAAACATGTAAAGTTGTGCTAGTGCACAAGAAAACACATGAAACTTAAATTATATGTCCACAGACGTCGAAGTATATCACTCACGATTTTCAAGGCAAGACCTTTGGAAAATATAATTGGGCATCCCGTCAGTGGAAGAAATACTAACCAAAAAGCACTAGGCCACGTGATCCTACAAACGACATGAAGCTTGCTGAGGTATGATAGAACAAGATTTCACAACAATCGGTGCATAGTCTAATCCAATTCTTGACGCTGCAAAAGAAGTCACGTACCTTTACAATCCCCCTATTTCATTTTATTCGACATTCCCTGGTAATGTCACTTAACAACGGTTATCACTCGAAATTCCAGATAAAGTTCTTATATTTCTTTCGTTGAAATTCTGATTTCTGCATATAATAAGTTGACTTTCGCATGGTCGTCATACCATGAGGATTTCTTTCATAGTAGCAAATATTGATCTATTTTATTTCTTGGTAAATCCACACGTTACACATGCACTGTTTGTTGCACATATGGTTCGTTTGATTTATGAAGACCACTGGAGGACTTCATTCTAATTTGTCGTTTTATCCAAACTCAAATATCATTTCGCTATACTTGTTCTTTGCATTGTAAACCGCGTTTCTTGCAAAACGATGACTCTTTGATATCGAATCGACGAATTTCTTGAAAAACTTGATTTTCTTTTGAATGACATACATGGTTTTTGTTGTGACCATGTCCTAACTTTCTTATTTAAAATCGTTTTGTTTAAACCAAGTTCAATTGTTTAAAACTTGCTCACATTACGCATTCAATTCAAGGTCCCATATGATGAATTGAAACCATCATATTCGAAATAATCCCAACAAGTACTTCAATTCTTTTGAACTATAATATGCTTGTTTGGTCTTCGACTTCATTAAATCGTTTCTTTGATCATGATCACCTTGTGGTGACGTTTTCATAAATCTGAAGCTTGCACTAATCTTGTTTGCACACATCACATACAGATTTAATTATTCATTTATATTGAATCCGCTTTGTTGGTTTATCCTATAAAAGTAATCTTAACACAATCATGTGCTAAGATAATGATACACAAAATTCATGTTATATTTCAGTGTATCTCTTAATGGTTCTTACAGCATCAATCGAGCCTTTTGTAATAATTATTGCTTTATCATCTTCAATCGGAAAAAAAATTTCAATCAAAAATCTTACTAGATTTGTTTGAAACAAACATTCGAACTTACTTCATTGAACTTTCATTTAATTTAAAATACGGTGAACTCGTCCAGTCACCACTATTAATATTTCGATTACTACGACACCTTGTAGCATCACAATAAATTTGTAGCTTAAGCTAATCTCATTTTCACACCTGATGTACGGATTTATTTATTTATTTCTGTTGGTTCATTATCTTAAACAGTCTTAATACAATTATGTGTTAAGATAAGAGTACACAAATTCATATTATATTCCTGTGTACCTCTAAAGATTCTTTCATTTAAAAAATTTATGATATTCATTTGGTCTTATCATCATCAATTGAAAATCCTATTCAAAATGAATATCCAAATTTATTTCATTAAAACTTTCAGTTGATTACACGGTGAATTTGTTCGGTCACCGTAATTATTGAACTATTTCAATCATTACGACACCTTGCGGTATCGCTATAAACTTGTAGCTTGAGCTAATTTATACATATACCTTTCGCTTGACTCATCCTTGAAAATGGTCTTAAAATCACTATATGTTAAGTCAATGATACACTAAACTCTGTTGTAAATCGGTGTATCCTTGCTATTCAATAAAATATCCACACATTGATTTTCTCATATCATAATTCGATAGTTGAAAATCATTTCCGTGCTTCTATTTCATTTGAGCTTATTAATTCTGAGTCTTCCTCAGTTGACAATCAAAGTAAGTTTTATTTCGACAGTAAACTCTATTGTTTCTAAGTCATTTACAACTTGTAAAGATTCAATTTCGACATCTATTGATCATATATCTCTTGTGGTTTGAACCTAGTCACTTTGTAATTATATCATTTTATCTCGTTCTTTTGACATCGATTTCTGAAACTAATTTAGTTGAACCATTGAGTCCTATTTATTGTCCAACTCGTATTCACAAAATTTGAATATGTCTTGATTATGTGTCAATTACCTTAATACTGTTCTTATTGACTAAGACGTGACATAATTTTAAAAGAAATATCCTAGCCCAAATCTCGAGGACGAGATTTAAAACAAGGCGGGGAGGATGTAACATTCCCATTTTTATCATATAAAAATTATAGGTTTGTTTAAATTTATTAACCACTAGTAACTAGTTTTATTTCTATAAATTTCGACCCAAATAGTTTTAAAAACTATTTTATATATAGTTGGTTGTAATGGTATATTAATTAATTGGCCTGTATATGGGTGACATTTCTATTAAAATAAAAGTCTATAAAAAATTATATTATTAAAGGGGTAGATTACAGGTAAGTTGATTGTTAGAAATATGAAGTACCTAGACGGGCTTAGTAACCGTCTAATAATTAAATTATAAAAATACATGATATTTGAACTTACTCCGTTTTTAATGAAACTTGGTTCAAAATGTAGACAAAAATATTCTCGTTCTAATGACATATTCATTGTCTTATAAAACGCCATATTTTAGAAGTTATAAGCGCCAAATAAGTGAAGCTGTTGAATTAATTATAATAATAAAATATTAAATCTAAACTTAATTTTAAAATATAAATTTCATGTATACGTGTGTGTATGCATGATCCAAAAAGAAATGGAAAATAATAAAATAATAATAAAATAGAAATCAAGATATTTTGAATTCTATTCACAGTGCACGTGTAATAATAAAATTTAACAAAACATATGAGAGTGCATCATATGCTACGTGTATGAAGTGTAGTAGTGTGTACCTGTCTAATAATCATGATCAGCTCCAAAGTTCAAGTTTCAACTTTCAACTATAAATACCACAGCAGGAATCTTTCCAAAAATTTCACACTCCTTTCCTTTTCCTATTCTCTACGTCTCGATTTTTCTCTCTCTAAAATTTGTAGCTTTTTATTATTTCATTAATAATAATAATAATAATGCCGTACCTCGTTTTAAGTGTTTTAACCCCCGATCACCGCTACCCTTTCCGATTGATCTGAGCCCATAACACATGTCAAGGCTCTGCCTGACTAAGTTCGCTGGGGTTCTGTCTCGTGACATAGGGATAAGGTTGAATTAGGGGTACTATACTTAACACGAGTGCATTATATATTTTTATAGCTCAGAAGTTATACCCAAGATTTATACCAGGAAGCTTTCTAGTTGAACCCTAAAGTTACAAAGTGCGTCCATTCTCTTTTCTCACCGTTTTATTCTGTAACAACTCTCATCAAAAGTCCTATCTATTATCTTATTTGCCCAATAGGAAACCCTAATTGAGACCCCCAAGTAATTCTGCATAACCCCTAAAATTTTCAGAACAATCGGAATCAAGATCAGGGCCCCTAAAACTCAGGGGGGTATTTTCTAGTCAGTATTATCTAAACAGTTTGTTGTCAAAATCGAATTTTAACGAACGGTCGACTCAGCTAGGCTACCAACACACGGGGCTACCCTATGCTAGGGTGGTGTCCCTCGCGCCACGCGACAGCCCCTTGCGCCACGCGAGGGAGCTGTTTTTCAGATATAAAAAGAGGAGTGTGGGACTTGAATTCCTACGTTGGTTCGACGTAAAAACTCAATTCATACGCTGAGTTATAGTCTGTATACTACAAAAACACACAATCTCGAATTCCGCCGCGATAACAGGGTAATAACTCGATCGCTACTACGATTCAATGTCCGATCGATTGAAACTATCCGATGAATGTTTAAGTGCTGCTCAAATTAGGGTTATACTTTGTCATTCGTTGTGAATACGATGGATGTTTAAGTATTGCACTTTGTCATTCATTGTGAAGGTTTTAGTCTCGTGAGTTATCGTAAATGTTGAATTAGTTATTGACCTAGTTCATGTGCATTGTTATTTAAATTAGGTTACAAGGCAAATCAGTAGGCTAAACTCTGCTCGTATAAATCTGTAATGTGAGTCATTCTCTTTTTACCAAATTTGTTTTCAAAAGCATGTTTATTTTCAAAAGTTATAATTACAGGGATTAAGTCTTTGTAGTCTTCAATTACAGCCGGTATGTGGGGTTTTGTATACATTACTTAATAACCGTCACCATTGGACAACGGGTTAGCCAAGGGGTGATATGACCATAGTCACAGACACAATTGGACAACGAGATAACCAATAGGTGGTCGAGTGACAAATACCATTGGGTAGATGGTTGATATATATAAACATTGTAATCACTCTTAATACTGAAATTTAAACACTGTTTTCTAGTTATACTTTGCAGTGATTAAGTCTTTGCCAATCTTAAAGAAGCAAATGTAAAAACTCTTAATGCTGTGTATTATAACAAATATGTTTTTGTACAAAAAATGAATGAACTCACCAGTATTTCCTGCTGACCAAATGTTTTAAAACCCGTTTCAGGTAATTATAGTAGATCGGAATAAAAGTTGGATACGGCACCAACCAGGCTTACAGAAGTGGCTTATTTTATTAATTAAATTAAATTAAGAAAAGTTATATTATGTATTCGGATTTATCCTATATTAAAGCTACCTTTCAAAACATGGTTTTATCCCATCTATTTAATAAATAAAATCCGGTGTTTTCTAAACTCTGATATTTTTCCTAACTCACGGTCCTGATGAAATTTCCGCTGCACTACTTTTCTAAAATAATCACCGGTACCACTAAACTGGTTCCCGGTTCCGTCCGGGGTGGGGTAGGGGGTCGTGACACCATGGGTCCTTGTGTGGCCGCATGTGGTGACTATGTCGTTCCTGCCGGATGGACCGGAGGAAATTCATGAGGTTTGAGCACTTCCTACATACCACACATATTAATGTCTTAGCTACACATTAATGATCTGTTCATAGACGCTTTCATATCGGATTACAAAGACATACTTACAATGATTACAAATATTTTCAAGATCATTCGAACTAATACAGCAACACATGAACTCGCTCAACTTTTGTTGATGTTTTCAAAATTACATGTATTTCAGGAAACAAGATGGATCTTGGGCGCTGGTGTTGTTTTCAAGACGTAAACTTCCAGTTTAGATGTCATCCACTTTTGTTTTGTAACATAACTTGAGGGTTTGGTTGAAACTTAATGTCTTATGTTTGTAACATTTCAAATTTATGAATGGATGCACATCATGTTTTAATCATATAGTTGTTTATTATAACTGAATGCGATGATATTGAGCAAGTCACACATCATACGCTTCCGCAAAAGTCAGGGTGTGACAATTGTACTAACACGCGTGCATTGTATATTTTTAGAAACTCAAGAAAATCACCAGAAAATATTCTCAGGAAGCATATAGTAAAACCTAAGTTTACAAAGTGAGTCATTCTTCTTTTTCTCACATTATTGTGAGTCATTCTTTCTTTTTACCAAAATGCTTTACAAAACCTCAAATGTTTTTCAGTTATACTTACAGGGATTAAGTCTTTGTAATCTATAATTATTGACAGTAGTTGGGGTTTTGTATACATTACTAGTCCACAATCACCAATGGTGTGACAGGAACCGTTACTATTGGGTGACAGGACCCAAAGTAATATGACCACGAACACGGGGGAGTGTCCCCACTCGCATACTGTGTTGAATAATTAATAAAAATAAACACTGTAATTCCTCTTAATATTGTAAAGTTATAACAATGTGTCTTTTTATATAAAAAAATGGAATGTACTCGCCAGTATTTCTTGCTGATAAAATGTTTTCAAACGCATTTCAGGTAACCCACTGTGAAAGTAATAGAAACTAGCTATGGAGCACTAAAGGCTTAAATAAAGTGGCTATATGTTGGTACAGTATGTCTAAAGCCTGCGTCTTAGTCTTGTTAGATAAATGTTTAGGGTCTGTTTATGTCAAGTATGTGAAGTATAGGGGTCTAAATGTAAAAGTTAAGGTTATGTTTAAGGATTTCGCTTGAAGGGATGTAGTGTAAGTCTCAAGCGAAATCATATGTAAAGGTTTCGCTTCAGGATATGTGATGTAAGCCTCAAGCGAAATCAAGTGATGAGATTTCGCTTGAGGTATGTTGAAGCGAAATCTTGATGCCTATAAATAGGCTTGTGTAGTTCTCAGTTGGTACGCATTCCGAGAAGTTGTAACGAAGTGCTGCCAGTTTTTCAAGTGAATATATAACAGAGAACAAGTGTTAAAAGTGAATCTATTTTGTTTTCTACTCTTTTCTATCTGATTCTAAGCTGTTTAGATGTTTCCGCCATCTAAATAGTGTTAACACACTCAAATTGACTCATTTGATCGGTCAAATCGATCCTACAATTGGTATCAGAGCCAGTTATGAGTGTGTTCACTTGAATCAGTTGATTTTTACTCACAAAAACTGATTTCTGGACGAAAACACGGACAAAATGGACTAAGACTTTCACAGTGTGTGTAAAAGTGTGTTTTAACAAAGCCTTGAGAATTTCAGATTAAAACTCGGACTAAAACTGACAAAAATGACTTGAAAACCTGATTTCGCTTGAGCGAGCAGTTTGATTGTTGGTATTCTGAAGCGAAACTTTGGATTTCGCTTGAAAAATTATGTTTGCTTGAAGCGATATCATCTTTTTCGCTTGAGGAGTCTGTGTTTGGCTAAAATTTGGTTTGAAGCGAAACCATAGATTTCGCTTGAGATTTTGCTGATTGAAGCGAAATCATACTGTGTTTGTGTTGTGAGTTTTCGCTTGAAATCTTCTGTGATTTCGCTTGAAGTTGGAGTGATTTCGCTTGAGATTACTGATAGTCCATAGTGTTCGTGAACTTGTTCGATAGTCTGATTTTGTGAAAAGTGTGTGTGAAAATTTTAAAACTATTCGGTAAATTTCTAAAAATGGAAAACCAAGAGTTTTATAACTTCTTCTCGGGAAGTGGAATGGCAGCAGGACAAACATCGGGTAGTGTTATACAAAATGTCAACATGGAAAACGAATTGGGAACAATGCAAAAGCCTCCCAAATTGATGAACATAGATGAGTATGCTGGATGGTCAAGTAGATTTAAGAACTGGGTTCAGGCTAACCATTTTGAATGCTGGATGAAAATAGAGACAAAGTATGTTCCACCAGTTGATGGTTTAAATAATAAGAAGAATATTCAAAGCCTGTCAGAATCAGAACAGAATGATTTCAAAGCCGAGAAAAAGATGACTAGTATTCTCCAGCAGGCTATCAAAGAAGATATTTTAGTTTTGTTGCAGTATGAAGATAATGCTCAATCTATGTGGTTTGCATTAAAAGCAAAGTTTGAAGGTAGTGCATCCATGATCAAGAACAAGAAGGCTCTACTCAAGAAGGAATTTGATATTTTTACCGGTATAAAGGGTGAAACTACAAGGCAACTAATTGAAAGATATTGCCATTTGGTACTTGAGATGAATAGATTAAAAATTGAAAAGACCGATGAAGAATGGATTGACAAATTGGCTGATGCGTTACCTTATGACGAGTGGGGTACATACCTGATGATGCTAAAGAACAATTCAGACTTTTCAAATTACAATCTTAGTTTGTTCATAGAAAAGATTGAAGCTCACGAGTTGGAATTGCTAAAAATCAAGAAAATGAACGCAGCAAGTGTGCAGCAGGATGTATCGTTGTATTACAAAGGCAACCCTACAGTATCGAACAATCAAAGCCCAAAAATACAAACAGGGTTCATCGCTGATAACACTCCAAGTGTTTCTTCAAACACTCCACAATCCGGAAATTCTTCACCATTTGTGAACTATGATCCAAATTTCAAAGCTCAAGAGCAGTCTTCACCTCAAAGTTCTACAAGTTCAAATAATCAGGCGTATGTTTCTGGAGTGCAGTGCAACATCGCAGTGAATATTAAGAATGGAAATGAAATTACTGAAACTGCTGCGAGACAACATATTGCAGTACTTGCTTCCATTTTAGAGGCTTATGAAGGCTTAGTAGCGGGTAGGATTGGTAATCCTGATATGACCAAAGAGGATTACGATCAGATCGACCCGGAGGAGCTTGAACTGATTGATATAAAATGGGGAATGGCGAGTTTGGTTAGAAGAGCACAACGGTTTATGGAGATCACAGGCAGAAACAGTCTCTCAGGTCCTGATCAGAAGTTAGGGTTCGATAAATCGAAAGTTACATGTTTCAAGTGTAAAGAACGTGGTCATTTCAAGAGAGAATGTCCGAATCGTGAAGTAAACAATCATCAAAACCCGTTCACCAACGACTACTATAAACAAGCAATCTATCACCGACCAAACCAACAGCAAACTGTTCAAAGACAACAAATTGAGAATAAACCAGAAAAGGCAATGATTGTGAATCAAGATGATGAAAAGGTTGCTGCAGGTTTCAGCTGGAATAAGTATATTCCCGGTAGTGATGATCAAGCTATGATGGCAGAAGTTGTTGAGATATCTGAGATGGTTTCTGAGGCAGAGATAATTACTGAAGATGTGTCTGTAGCTGTTGAAGAGATTCCTACTAAGAATGTGATCGATGTTGAAGAAATAGCTGCTGAAGTGTATTATCATCAGTCAGAACAGGAGGTTTTGGGAAATTTAATGAAATCTGTATTGTCTCCTAATATTTCTGAATCTTTTGCAGGTTACTTTGAAGAACCAAAGACCGGATCATGTCCAAGATTTGAAGAGAAGAAAGAAGTCGTTGAAGAGTTGATAGATGTGTCGAAAGAGATGACTGGAGAAATATTGAAAGACATAGCTGACAAAGCTCTAATGGCGAAACTGAAAGAGGTAGACACAGAATCTGTTAAACCAGAGTCTGTCGAAACCGAGTCAGTACAAAAGGAGTCTGTCGAGGAGTCTAAAAGAGAGGAGGTCAAATCTGAGAAAATGTTTGAGTCTGAGTCAAACAATGTCGGTAAAACTAATTGTGTAGAGCAAGTTGTTGAAAAGGTTGTCTCAATCCCTGAAACAACGTGCAAACGGTGTTTAGAACCATGCACGGAGTGTTTTGAAAAATATACTAAGTATCAGGAATTGAAACATCATGCAGACATGATTAAATTTGATCTTGGACAAGTCAAAGAAGCATATGATACTCTATCTAGAACAGTTAAAATGATTAAAGAGGAAAGTGTCGAAAATGATAAAGCCACAAAATTAGCAAAAGCTACACTTTTTGATAAACAAGTGGAAGTCAATTTTTATTTGGACATCATTGCTTCATTAAAAAGGGAATTGGAGTTAACAAAAATTGAAAATGAAAGAATTGATAAGAAGTTGATGAGTTATGTGGCTTCATCATATGTCCTTGAACAGATTGTCCCAAAACAACCTGATGAAACACCAGTCTTTAACAGTGTTCCACCCCCAATGTGGAATCATTACACACAGAAATATCCAGATGGGGTGGAAGCTGCTTTGAATCTCAAATTGAGATCAATTAAGGATGATTTGCTTGAAAGCATTGATGTTACATTCTCTGCATCCGACACCGACAACGAATCACAGGTTATCAAAACTGTTGTCGATCAGGTGTTAGATGAAGAGATTGATAACTCTGAGAAGTCACAATCTGAGAAAGGTGTTACAGATTCTGAAGATGAGAGTAATTTCTTGGAACGGTTTATACCGAAATCGGACAAGAGTGCGAATGATGATTCGATTATGGTAGTATATACTATGATTGGAACAGACAAACTTTATTCCGATTTCGAGTATCCTCTTCAGAATGTGAAAATTGAGAATGTTGAGAAAGTTTTCAAATTGGTTGAAATGAAAATTGATGAGGTTAATAACAAAGAATTTTTTTCGAAACCTAAAAAATCATTTGTTACAACATGTTTTAACAACGTTGGGAAAAAGGAATGGGAAGGTAATGGTAACAAGAAAAATGGTAACAACTTTAAAAACAAAGGGATTGGTTTTGAAAAAAAATTGGCTAAGAAGGTTTTCAAGCCAAAAGATAAAATGAATGATGTTTTTGTTGTTGGACCAAGTGTTGATGAAGAAAATGAATACATTTTTAGTCAAAAAGCGATTGACGATTTCAATACAGCGAAGAAACTGAAAGAAGAGTCGTTCAAATCAACTTTTGTCGAATACGACAAAAGAGTTTGCTATCGCTGCAATGAAATCGGACACATGGCAAAACAATGCAAGAAAGTTTTTGAAAAATTGGTCATTAAACCATTTGTTAAAAAATTTCAACCTAAGTCACCTGTTAACACAAAGGGCAAAAAGCCGATGGTTTCACCAATTCGAATCTTGAAAAGGGGTGAATCATTGAAGTCGGAAGATAAGTTGAAATCAATATTTGAGATTGGCGAATCTTCAAAGTTCCAAATGACTTCAAAGATTTATCCAAAAACGAAAACTTTTGAAAATCAATTTTGGGTTGTAAAATCAAAACCATCGGTTGAGGAGAAAAAGATGGAAAACATTTTGAAAAATGAAACAAAAGTTGTTGAAACCAAATCACAATCAGATGAGGTAAAGAAAATGGAGAATGAGTTAAAGTTTGATTCAAAAGCTTTTAATCCTACTGTTCAAAATATTTTTGGAAAAATGGTTGACAGAAAGGTCAAAGGAACAAAGGAATTTTATGCATCAAAAGTGGGTGCTAATGATAAACAAGTATTTGAATCTGAGTTTGATAAGTTTCTTGCAGAGTTTCCTCCAATCAAAGAAAATATGTTAAAATCAAAAGTAGAATCTGTTGTTCCAAATGTCATGTTTAACTTTCCTAAAACTGATGAGAAATGTGATTTAGTTTTTGGAAGTGTGTCATCAGTTAAGAAGTCATGGAGTTCATTGTTTGAATGAATTTGATATGATATATGCAGGGGCTGCCCAAGTCAATTCTATCAAAATGGATCATGGATAGTGGTGCGTCAAGGCACATGACTGGGACGCTTGCTTTGCTATATGATGTAAAATCCATCAATGGAGGTCATGTAGGATTTGCTGGGAGTCAAGGTGGAAGAATTGTTGGTCAAGGAACTTTGACAAATGGTGTGATATCGTTTGACAAAGTAAACTACATAGTGGAGTTGACAAACAATCTACTTAGTATTTCACAGATTTGTGATAAAGATTTCAGTGTACATTTTACTAAAACTGAATGTGTTGTGTTGAAACCAGGGTTTAAAATCCCTGATGAGATGGTGTTGTTGCGTGCACCTCGGGAAAATGATCTTTATTATCTTGACATGAGCACAGCAACGCCAACATCTCATCAGAAACAGTGTTTTGTGACTAAAAACAAAGCGACAGAAAAAGATTCTATCATGTGGCATCGTAAGATGGGCCACATTCATGTTCGCAAAATGAACTTTTTGGTTCATAATGATTTAGTTGAAGGGGTAAACTTGAAAATTTTTCATTTAAATGATGATTGTATTGCGTGTAAGAAAGGTAAACAGGTTCGGAAATCACATCCTTTGAAGATCATGAACTCGATCAGGTTACCTCTTGAGAGATTGCACATGGATCTCTTCGGGCCTGTCAATGTTAAGAGCATCAGCAGGGATTTGTATTGCTTGGTGGTTACAGATGATTTTTCAAGATTTTCTTGGGTTGTATGCTTAGAACGAAAAGATCAAACGTTTGAGTCTTTGATGATACTTTTCAAGAAGATGGAAACTGTATACAAACTGCCTATCCGGAGAATTAGAAGCGACAATGGAACTGAATTTAAAAACAACAGAATGTACGAGTTTTGTAATGAAAAGGGAATTCTTCATGAATTCAGTGCGCCGTATACTCCTTAGCAAAACGGCGTAGCTGAAAGAAAGAATAGAACCCTAATCGAGACAGCACGTACAATGTTAGCAGATTCCAAGCTACCTATTTTCTTCTGGAGTGAAGCAGTATCTGCAGCATGTTATACACTGAACAGAGTTCTTACTGTCAAGAAGCATGGAAAGACATGTTTTGAATTGCTGCATCGTTACAAGCCGAATCTTGAGTTCTTGGAACCTTTCGGATCACCGTGTACGTTCATTGATGAAGACGGAAAGTTTGGAGCAAAATCAAATGAAGGTTTCTTTGTAGGATACGCCAGCCCACTAAAAAGGGTGTTCGTACCATGTCTGAGCAAGGTGATTCAGGTGCTTCATGTGGATTGTCAGAAGCATACTCCGTCACCACAACTTCCCGGACAAAGATTCCTATTTGATTACGATAAACTCTGGGAATCGTTTCATCTGCCGTCCGAGCCAAGTGAGGAGGAACTTGCTCTCATGTACTTGTATCAACAAAGTCATTTGCCAGAGCCAGAATCTAGTTCACTAGAAGTTCCTCAATCCACCGAGGGTACTCATGATGATGAAGCTGGACCGAGTGGAACAACTCATGAACCACCAGAGGATCAAGTTTCACCATTAGACGAATCTGACGACTCAGAAGCGAAACCCGGTCCGTCTTTTGACGAGGATCCAAATGAAACTGAAGATCAAATCATTGATCTTGACATTACAAGCTTGGAATCGGAAGTTAGTGTGCCTGACAGTGCAATACCACGAACATTATCCTATCACCCCTCAGAACAGATCATTGGCGACTTGCAAAGTGGTGTCAAAACCCGACACCAAATAGATCAAGCTCTTACTTGTTTTTATTCATCTATTGCTGACATGCAGAAAGAGTTTTCTTTCAAATGTTTTATCTCGCAGATAGAGCCCAAGACATACAGAGAAGCATTGACCGAGGAGAGTTGGGTTAATGCAATGCAGGAGGAGCTGCAACAGTTTCAAAAGCTGGGTGTCTGGGAGCTTGTTGATCTTCCACCAAATCAAAAATTAATCAAGACAAAGTGGGTTTTCAAATGTAAACGAGACGATAGAGGAGTCGTGGTGAGAAACAAAGCAAGACTGGTCGTTCAAGGATTCAGTCAACAAGAAGGAATTGATTACGATGAAGTCTACGCACCAGTTGCAAGACTAGAGGCAATTCGGATTTTTCTGGCCTTTGCATCATGGAAGAACTTTAAAGTATATCAACTTGACGTAAAATCTGCTTTTCTCTATGGAACTATCAAAGAGGAAGTGTATGTGGGGCAACCGCCAGGTTTCATAGACCCACAGCACAAAAACAAGGTGTTTCTACTGGACAAGGCGTTATACGGACTTCACCAGGCCCCGAGAGCCTGGTATGAAACGCTTTCGACATACTTGTTGGACAACGGGTTCACAAGAGATTTACGTGGACGATATCATTTTTGGATCTACCAACGAAGATATGTGCAAAGAGTTTGAGCTAGTGATGAAGAAAAAGTTTGAAATGAGCTCAATGGGAGAAATGAAGTTTTTCCTCGGGTTGCAGGTAGAACAAATGCCCGACGGAATCTTCATTCATCAGTCAAAGTATGTCAAGGATGTGCTAGACAAGTTTGATATGACAGATTGCAGTCCAGCATCTACTCCCCTTGCGCAGAATCATGGGATTTGTCCAGATGAGAATGGAGTGAAGATGGATGAAACATTGTACCGATCAATCATTGGTTCCCTAATGTATCTCACAGCTTCTCGTCCGGATATCATGTATCCGACATGCTTATGTGCCAGATATCAGTCGAATCTGAAGCAGTCACACCTGACAATAGTGAAACGTATACTACGGTATTTGAAAGGCTGCCCAAGCCTTGGCTTGTGGTATCCTAGATTGGGTGACTTTACTTTATCCGGTTTCGCTGATTCAGATTTCGGGAGCTGCAAACAGAACGCAAAGTCCACCACTGCCGGGTGTCAGTTCTTAGGAACTCGACTCGTTACCTGGCAGTGTAAGAAACAAACCACTGTAGCGCTTTCTACTTGTGAAGCTGAATACGTTTCAGCTTCCAGCTGTTGTTCGCAGATCCTTTGGATCCAACAGCAAATGCGTGACTTTGGTTTGCAATTCTTAGATACTCCAATCTTCGTGGACAATGAAGCAGCAATTAATATTACTAAAAATCCGGTTCACCATTCAAAAACAAAACACATTGAGATCCGTCACCATTTTATTCGAGATTGTTACGAGAAAAAAATTAATTCGGATTGAATATGTGCACACCGATGAACAGAAAGCGGATTTCTATACCAAACCATTTGATAAAAAGAGGTTTTATTATCTTTTAAAATTGAATGGAATGAAAAATCTGCAATCTGGGAGGGTTATTGAATGTGATGCCGAATTGGACGGCGATCTGACGTGAACTTTTGTCGTGATGTCAATTTTGTTTGTACAGTTTTATTTTCTGCTTTTCGATAAAAACAAAAACACAAAAATATGTTTTTATTTTTAGGGGGAGAAAGTTTGCAGAAAAATACAAAAACATGATAAAATCTATAAAAACCAAAAACATTTGAAAAAGTAAAAATGAGTTTGTGTATAAAAGGGAAATGATAGTACATCAGCTAAACGGGTGCAGTACGCTAAAGAGATGAAATGTATAAAATGCAATTAAGCAGTCTCGCTAAAGATGTGCCGATAGGTTTTCACAAAATTAGTAGATTAGTTTGGGATATAAACATAAAAATTACTTGCATCTACGTGGGGAACACCTCCAGGATATATAGGTAACCCCTGAAATCCTGTTTGAAGGGTCCCATATTCTGAGATACTAGGTCTTTATGCTTAGTGATATCTGGGGTATTATCCCGGGACTTCTGATTTTGCGGAAGCAATGGCCTAGTCCCCGGAGAATACTTTACGCTGCTTTGAAATATAAGCCTCCCCTCAGCATAAAAAATGATAACACATTGCAAAATTGTTAATCATGTGCTGTTGTAAAGAAGATCCCCAAAGGGGACCCACCAAAAGTCGAAGCCGTCATCTCTCTGCGTATCGAAAGATCGACCTGAGCTCTCACGGCCCTCGCAATTAACCCTTTACAGATATCATCTAGGTATATTCACCTGTAAGACTGAATATTGGGGTCTGGATACGGGAGTATATACTGAGGTGGGACACATGTAGTTGTTTAAGTCCTAAAACACTAATTCTGTATCCCAAGCTGATTGAAAGTTTTGTGGGAATTTAAGAGGATCAATATATCGGCAATCTACGTGAATTGTTTAATGCTTAAAATGAAATAACAGCTTAACGGTACTTGTATCTTGTTGGCAGCTGATATGATCCCTTAACACACTCACAAAAAGATTGTGTGTACATAGTTTCAGTTTATTCAGTTTAAAATCTAAAAAGATTTTAATTTTTTCATTTTATTTTCGACAACTGACATTGGGAATCGAAAGTTCAAAGTCTTGTGCAGATCATGTCTGAATTTGATGAGGATTGGGTAAGCTTGTGATGCAGTACAATGTTTGGTACAAGTGTTTGTTGATTAAAATGAGTTTGAAAGATCAAAATGATTCAAAAGTTCATTAATTTGAACTTAATTTTTTTTCAAGAAATCCGGTATCTTCATAGTTTGGTTAGCCAAGGTCATTGAGTTGGACTTGGTAGACTAGTCAGTTGACCAAGGTCATTAACTTGGACTTGGTCAGCTGGGTGTAACTGTGTTTAATCAGAAAAATATTAAAAATCAAATTTTTGAAAGTGTTAGGTTTAGTTGTTGGATTCTTAATATAATCAAATCTTTATAGGATTGTGATAGAACCAGATCATCAATTTTAGACATTTAAAATGTCTATTCTTATAAATGTTTGAGATTTGCAGGTGAAAGTTCCAGATTAAGATCCCTATAGCAGAGTCTTAGGGGGAGTCTGAAGACGAGTTTAGTGCAAAAGGAAGCTTGTTGCTGGTAATCCAGGTGCTGATCCCAAAAGCATAGAATATTGATGAAAGGGGGAGCCTGTGAAAGAGAAAGAAAAGCTTAGGAAGTTGCTGAAGAAGCCTAAGTCTAGAGAAGGAGAGTTCAAGTAACTCTGAAGTCATGAAGACAAAGACTAAAGACTCCGGCTGTATCCAAGGGGGAGTTTGTTAGTGCATGATGTCTAAAGCCTACGTCTTAAGTCTAGGGTCTGTTTATGTCAAGTATGTGAAGTATAGGGGTCTAAATGTAAAAGTTAAGGTTATGTTTAAGGATTTCGCTTGAAGGTATGTAGTGTAAGTCTCAAGCGAAATCACATGTAAAGGTTTCGCTTCAGGGGTCGTGATGTAAGCCTCAAGCGAAATCACATGATAAGATTTCGCTTGAAGCATATTGAAGCGAAATCTAGTTGCCTATAAATAGGCATGTTGTGTTCTCAGTTGGTACGCATTCTGAGAAGTTGTAACGAAGTGCTGCCAGTTTTTCAAGTGAATATATAACAGAGAACAAGTGTTAAAAGTGAATCTATTCTGTTTTCTACTCTTTTCTATCTGATTCTAAGCTGTTTAGATGTTTCCGCCATCTAAATAGTGTTAACACACTCAAATTGACTCATTTGATCGGTCAAATCGATCCTACACTATAAATACCTGAATAAAATAAGAAATTTATGTTTTATTTATTTGGGTTTATCCCTATAAAAACCTATGGAATAAAATACGTGTTTTAGCCCATTTATTTAATATTAAAAATTTGGTGTTTTACAAACTCTGAAATTATTTCCTAACTACGATCCTGATGAAAAAAAAATTCGCTACGTATTTAATAAACACCGGTACCACTTGACTGGCTCATGGCTCCCGCTCCCAGGGTGGGGTCGGGGGCTGTGACAGAAGGTGGTATCAGAGCTACATGTTTAAGCCATTTATGTGTTCTTTTAATACTTAAACTTAAACATTATGTTAGGAAATTATTGTAATAACTTATGTGTTATTTTGTGTAAATAAATCTTAATATTTTTATTATGATTTTTATGTTATTTTAACAAATTTTGAGTTCACAGTATGAGTTACCAATATAATTAAATGTACCCATAGGCTACCTAGGAAGATGTATTGTATTTCTAATAAAATATAACACACAGAGACTTATAGTCATGGTTGTAAAACAAGGTTTCCAAGGTCGAGTACTCCCCGAGTAGTCGCTACAAGGTAGGTTGCCGAGGCGACTTTCTTCGACTCCGCCTAATTACTCGGAGTCGGTCAAACGCGGTCAACCTTGGCCAGAATTGGATCTATTAGGTCAACTCGGGCCTAGTTTGACTTAAATAATAATAAAACATAATTTCTATACCTATCATATTAAGGAATGAATATCATTTTCACATATTTTGTTATAAATATTAGTAAATTTATGTAATTTGACATATATTTAATCTCCAAAAAGCAATTTCTTTATAATTTAACATGTCCGAGTACTCTCCGCCTAGACCGAGTACTCTCAACTCCCCGGTCGACCGACTAGGGAGCGCCTAGCGACTTTTGCAACCATGCTTATAGTAATGCAGTTTTTTTTAACTATATTTACATATATTTTCTGAAATAGTTTTACTTTGACCAAATAACTAATCTGCACCATATTTTAAAGTTCTACAAACATATCATAATAAAACGTGACTAATATATATATATATATGAAAGAAAAAAATGGGTTTACTTAAAACATAATTTGTATTTAAATAAAAACGTATACCATGATATTTATATTTATAAAATACACATTTTATATATAATATTATACATGTTGTATATATATTTAATTATAAATATTTACATGCTATATATACAGTATATAAATGTTGATCATATATACACGCAAGTAATTTAAATGTAAATAAATACATTTACAGTTTATACATTTTGTCCAACAGTAAGCATATAGTTATATTATATACACATTTAATATTTAAATAACACATAGATACCTAATAATTTTATGCTTTGATATTGTGATTATTAAAACACAGCAACGGTTAAATAATTTCAATGACAGTTACATACATAGTGAAAAAAATGTAAAAATATATTTTAATAATATAAAAATATATTATGAACATATATTAGTATTATAAAAATTGAATTGATATAATACTAATATATTAGTATAATAATATACATAAAACTACCTGAATTTCATGTAAACTAAAATTATACATAATTATATGTAAAATATATATATATATATATTATATATTCAAATTCATGTTATTAAACAAATGTAAACATATATAGATATAATCAAATATACATTGTAAACATTAAAGTTTATATAAGTTTTGAAAATATATCATAGTTTAAGTTATATATCTAATTTGTTTACATTTTGTTACAGCCGAAACTGATTAAACTTTCCCTGTAGAAATAAAACACCTTATAATTTAAAACCAATTTGCTCCATAAAGAACCAAGTTTAATATAAATAAAATGAAAAAGAAAATATAGTTATAATAAATATAATCATAATAATAATAATAGTTATTATTATAATACTAAAACCATAAAAGTATTAAAAGAACTATATATACTATTATAATAATATAATTACTATTCATTGGCTTTCATTATTAATATATGATATGATGATAATGGATTAGGATCAAATACAAAGGATCCTAATTGTAAGAAGTGTAAGAAGGATTTATAGAGTGACAAGTGTCCAATAACCTAAAAAAACCACTACACAAAAAAACCCACTAAAAAAAAAAAAAAAACCTTAAACATCCACCACCACCAAAAACCCCAACCCCCCCCCCCCCCCCCCCCCCACACACATCACCCACCCAAAAAAAAAAAAAAAATTTTTTTTTTTTGCCGAGGGGGTGGGTGTGGGGGTGGGTGTTTAGGTTTTTTTATATATTTTTTTTTTAGGTTTTTTTTGGGGGGGGGGTGGGGGGTGGGGGGTGGGGGGGTAGGTTTTTTTAGGTTTTTGGGGGGTGGGGGTGGGGGGTTAGGTTTTTTTTAGGTTTTTTAGGGGGGGGGGGTTAGGTTTTTTGGGGGTTTTGTTGGTGAGGTATAGTTTTTTTTTTTTTTTTTTTTTTCCGGGTAGGGGGTGGGGGGTTTAGGTTTTTGGGTGGGTGGGGGGGGGGGTTTAGGTTTTTGGGTGGTGGTGGGGTGGGGTGGGGGTGGGTGTTTAGGTTTTTGGTGGTGATGTAGTGGGTTTAGTTTTAGGTTATTGGACACTTGTCACTCTATAAATCCTTCTTACACTTCTTACAATTAGAAGCCTTTGTAGAATAACTTGACCCATATAATAATATAGGAGAATAATATTAAAACCATAAAAGTATTAAAAGAACTATATAACTATTATAATATTATAGTTACTATTCATTGGCTTTCATTATTAATATATGATAATAATAATAATATAGGATAATATATAAGTATTCATATAGTACAACCTAAATTTACAAAGTGAGTCATTCATTTTTTTTTTCTCACATTATTGTGAGTCATACTTTCTTTTTACCAAAATGCTTTACAAAACCTCAAATGTTTTTCAGTTATACTTACAGGGAATAAGTCTTTGTAATCTATAATTATTGCCAGTAGTTGGGGTTTTGTATACATTACTAGTCCAGAGTCACCAAGGGTGTGACAAAAACCGTTACTATTGGGTGACAGGACCCAAAGTAATATGACCACGAGCACGGGGGAGTGTCCCCAGTCGAATACTGTGTTGAATAATTAATAGAAATATACACTGTAATTCCCCTTAATACTGTAAAGTTATAACAATGTGTCTTTTTATAACAAAAATGGAATGTACTCGCCAGTATATCTTGCTGATAAAATGTTTTCAAACGCGTTTCATGTAACCTACTGTGAAAGTAATAGAAGCCAGCTATGGAGCACTGAAGGCTTAAATAAAGTGATTATAAATACCTGAATAAAATAAGAAATTTATGTTTTATTTAATTGGGTTTATCCCTATAAAAACATATGGAATAAAATACGAGTTTTAGCCCATTTGTTTAATATTAAAATATGGTGTTTTACAAACTCTGAAATTATTTCCTAACTACGATCCTGATGAAAAAATTTTCCGCTATGTATTTAATAAACACCGGTACCATTTGACTGGCTCACGGCTCCCGCTCTCATGGTGGGGTCAAGGGCTGTGACAACACTATATAACACTATACATCCATCATAGACCTGCTACCAGAAAATATAACACTATACATCCATCATAGAACTGCTATCATAAAATATAACACTATAACACTGTATAAAAACCTTCATTCTACAACCATCACTATATAACACTCTATGAAACCTTCATTCTGTGATCTTCAGAAATTATAATTGATGAACGATAACTCACATAATCTTAATGGATATCTTTAGAAAAAATACAAATTCGTATTCCTATAATAAAGGGTGGCGGTTATGGAAGGTTATCAATTAATTGAATCAATGAGAAAATTACTTGTTTACCCTTTTGAAATAATTTAGATTGAGGATACATGTCATCTCCACAGTATTTCTCACACTTCTCACACTTTGGGCCCTTTGTACAGGATCTTTAATCTATATTTAAGTATATATATATATATAGTGGAGAGTTCAAATGAAAAGAATTAAAAATTAAGAATAAAAAGAATAAAGGATACAAAGGTAATTTGAACAAATCATTTAATGAGTCTATTATTTATTTTTGTTATTCAAATTAATGAACTCTAATCATTTAATGAGCATATCTTATAAAATAGTTGTGCACCTTACACAATAAAAATAATCCTGCACATGATTGTAACACCTCGAAAATTCGTGTTCAATAAAATAACGACACGTGTCATACAAGACAAAAGTGTTAGAAACCCGGATCTAGTCAAAGATGTATGGTAGGGTTTAAAGCGTCGACATGTTAATTAAACACCTCTGAACGACCTAATTATAAATCCCAAGACCCTAATAAATATTATAAACATCTGATATACTCAAATCCGGTAAACACCAACAGTAATCGATTCATGTTCGCAAGAATGGGATCCTACGAGGATATGCACGACAACCTTTATTTACGGCACTTTCAAAAGGATCCAAGAAAAACTTTATATCATACCAAGGTGGTGTAAAATGTTCATGACCCAAACAAGAAGCCCCATACTGAAAATAATGGCCAAAAATCGTATTACACTAGTTACCCGTTCGAAACTTGAAAGGTCAAGAGAATTTTGGCCCTGATGAATGGCTTACGGACCGTAAAGGTCTACCCTTACGGTCCGTAAGGAGTCCCCAGATGCAGAAAATCGGGACAGTTGGCTGTTTGAGCTGGTAACCAACTAAGAAGATATTTTAACATCCATGGGCGACCCCTAATAGTTCCTAGGACTTAGGGGCACTTGTTATTGATCAGGATCACCCCTTAGACTTAGTTGTCATCATCAAAATGGATCAAGAACACTATAAAAGGCCCTTTGGTTGCAACTTTGTGATCATTCATTCCATCTGCAATTGTGGAGCTTCCTGGAGCATAAGAGCAGACCCAAGTCATCCCTAATAGTGCATAGGACTTCTGTAAGTACCCTTGACCTTCCTTGATTAAGTTTTGCTTAGTTATTAGCCTAAAAGTCAAACCGTCGTAATTAGCGTTTGACTTAGCGATTAATCATAAGTGGTCCAGTGATTAGTCGAATTGAAGGTAGTTATAAGTTGGTAATTATGTGGGCAATAAACCCTTAGAAGGGCACCCTCTGATTCCCACTCTAACTAGACCATTTGTCGGGTCAAAGTTGATTAGAAAAAGTCAACAGAATGCTAATCTTCGAGTTAACGCATAATTAACAATGTAGAAGGCATGTAACCTATTTTATCACTCATATAACTTGGTAATAAGTATAATAACTGGTCTAAGCTTGTTTGATCCGACAATTTTCTGTTTAGACCCGGTTCGGAACCAAAAGTCGCAAAACTTTGACTTTTGCTTTGACTTCAGTTCTGACCCGTTTTAGTAGAGTTTGGAAATGACTTAGTGTTTCCTTAGGACCAGGTTTCATGCTAGTATAACCCTCTGTGATTATACACCTTGGTTCATTAGTTATCCAATTAATATGCATGATTCCGTTAATTGCTTATATGTTGACTATTATGCCCTTTTCACCATAAAACGTGATTTTTAAAAATGTAAAAGAGTAGAAACCTTAGTTACTGAATTATAAACTTGTACCCAAAATTTGACATCAGTTTGAGGTGTAGATTGAGAGTTATGCTCATTAGCGTAATTAGAAAGCTTTTTAGCGATTAAACGGCATAATTAGCATATAGCCTATTTAAGCCCACTTTTTGGTATCAAACTTTTTAACCCCTGATGTAATATAATATTTTGGTATTTTTGAAGATTTTTAATTAATTTTAGGCTGAGCATAACTTAGAGTTATAAGCTTGATTCGGTAATTGTCGGTTTTGCCCTTTTGGGCTATAAAATGAGTTTTACATATATTTTTGACCCCAAACCTTTTGCTACTAATTTTATATGATAAATAAATTATTTTAAACCTTCTGGAATAATAAAAATATCAGCTTTCTATATAGAACCCGGAAATGGCTCTAAATCGCCTATTTAAGCGTTTTTAACGCATAGTATGTACTAAAACTATTTTAAACATATAAGGGTTGATACCTACTGATATTTTAGGTAAATTATGATATTTTAACAGTAAGCAAAAGTTGTTTAACTCAGATATCAGTTTTGACCTTTTTGGCTTAAGTGAAATTACCAAAATGCCCTTTTTAAGCATAGTATGGTTATAATTAGTAAGTTTCACATATAGGCTATACCCTACTGTTATAAATTAGTGAATTAAGTATTTTTGCTGATTATATCAGACCTGTAACTCAGGTTATTGTTCCAACTCTTTTATAACCTTGTAAATGACCAAAATACCCCTACGGGGCTTAAATTGAGATTAAACTCGTTTTGGGCATAATGAAAGGTATCTTACTGATATCACAACATATTTAAAGCATATTAACTTAGGAAACTTGCATATGATTCTTTTGGTTACTCGTTACGCACTTTTCGCGTTCGGATCGGCTTATATAACTAGTTTACATATATTAGCCGAAACGGGTCAAACCATATCATTTTTGTCTCAAAATCCAGAGTGTGTTTAAGTTACCCATATTAAACAAGCATACAAGCTTGTCGGGTCAAAACCACATTCTAGGTCTTCGCTTATCATGCGTTTGAACCGTATCTTGTTTTGAAAACTAACCGGTCAAAGTCAAGGCTTAATTAAAGACCCGTTAGGATTCTAATAGGTTATTAAAAACCGTCGTTCCAGATTAGGAGCCCGGTAAAAGCTATCTGTACTTGCTGAATTGATATACGGCTGGGATTGAATTTATGTTTAGCTCAGGTAAATACTTTTAACTTATTTTCCCTATATGGGCTTGGGGTACGGTATATAAAATACCGCTTGGTCGGGCATTAAATCTTTAATCGTATGGTGGTTAATTTATCTTAATTGGCCCGTTTAAATATGTTTTGTTTGCTTAAAGCCTTTGGGGGGTTAATGACCATGCCCCGGATATCCTTGACATCATTGTGTTATAAAATGGCCACGCCTTATGCACGAGGTGTAGGAATACACCTGGCAGTGCATAAGGGAAACGGTATCTCACTCTCTTGTGGGCCTATACTTGTGGCGTGTCTGTTAATATTGACTCGGTTTCTACATCGGGCCCTGAACGTACAACGAACATGTAAATCTGTATACAAGATTATTTATATAATTGTCCCAAGTTATAAAAGATATGGTGTGCCTTGTGCATTCAAATCAATTTTATTAAACCTTTTCAAATGAGTCGGTTAATTGTATTTACCAGTGTAAACTGACGTATTTTCCAAAAAGGTTAAGTGACAGGTACTGAACGTAATTGGCTGGAAGCTCAGGGCGTTAATAAGGAATCTTGCAAGTTCTAGACGTCTAAAGTCTGTTGAACAATGATTATGTTTTAAGATCCGCCTGTGGATCCTTTACTTTCCGTTGTAATACTTTGATATTACTTTGTATTCGGATTGTAATATATTTATCTTTTGTTTCCCCTGTGCATTTATATATTGTGTTGTTTGACTATGATGATATCAACTACGTCACGATACTCCCCACCGGGCCCACCGGTAATACGTGGAAATATCGGGGTGTGACAATGATCTTACATTTTAAACGTTTCCTACACTATTAAAACAATAATTTGGTGTAGGATACAGAATGTGTAGGACTCAAACACTTTTAAATAATTTTGCGACTCATAATAAAATATGTGTAGGACACAAAATTTTTAAATAATTTTGTCACTTCTAATAAAATTTGTGTAGGAGCCAATACATTAATGATGGTGAAGGAGAAATTTATGGTTGCATTAATAAGAATTGAGTAACTCTTTAAAATATTTATTAATATTCTACATCAAAATGTCTATACTACACTTAGTAATTAAAGCATTAATTAAAAGTTGACAAAAATGATATCTTGATTCACAACCATTGATCAAAAAATATGGTCTAGATTAATTCATTTTTTCTTCTTTTAAGAAGATTCTTCTCAAATGAACCTCCCCCTATATATATATATATATATGGTGGGAGTTGGCTACAAAGTCCATTTTTCCTACAAAGTGTACAAAGTCATAAAACACCATAATGTCAACCATAAAACACACTCAAAACCCACAAATAACATAGTGGAGGTTACTAAAATACCATATTTGTGGGTCTTGTGTTGTGTTTTGAATGATAAGGCTTTGATTATCGAATGACTAACGTTAGTGTGTTTTATGTTGATTATCATATTGTGTTTTATATTCATAGTTGTATGATGGTGTGTTTGAAGGTTTTAAGGAATGTTAGGGTTTGGATATTGTGTTTTAGTGATATTCACTATGTTATTTGTGAGTTTTGAGTGTGTTTTATGGCTGAAAATGTGGTGTTTTAAGACTTTGTACACTTTGTAGAAAAAATGGACTTTGTAGCGGAACCCCACCCTATATATATATAGAGGCTGGTTATCATACAAACACTCTAATCGTACATTATGTACGCTACAACAACAACCGTACGATCATCTCATTAAAAGCGCGTGTTTAAACAATTAAATTAATCAAATTAAAATTAATAAAAGAAACCGCCAAGGTTAGAATCGTCCATAGCGAGAACAAAACCCCTGATTATCAGCACACAAAAACTCAAAATCATACCGTAAAACCCAAAAAATCAAAAGCATTCTCATTGCGATTTCAACTACGATTCACTGCTACTCTCCATTGCGATTTCAACTACGATTCCATGAATATTGAGAAAAGAAGCAAAGCAAACAACGAAAGACCACAAGCGAAGAATATGAATCCAGGTATCTATTTACATTTGCGATTTGAAGTGTAATATACAGGGGCTTTAAAATCAAATGCGATTTTGTTTGTTTATTAACGTTTTAACTGAAACATATAGTTTTATAACATTATATATTGATAACAACTTCAATTTTGCTAGGGTTTATTGCAGGTATATTTATTTATTAGGTTTTGCATTTTTTTATGCACTTGTCTTAATGATACTGATGGGTGTGTGATATCATATAGGATTTTGTTGTGGTTTTAATGACATTTGCGATTTCATATGATAAAAAGCTAGTATGTAGAAGTTTTTTTGTTTTAGGTTAAATTAGATTTGCGAATTGATATAAATGCAAATGCGATTTTATATGAGAAGTTAGTTGTATTGTTTAGGTAATGCTTATGAAACAAATGCGAAATCATAACTCATAAATGCAAATTGATAAAATAACACATGCGAATTGATATCTAACACATGCGAATTGATGACTTGTTGTGCATGATTAACTGACAAATGCGATTTGTTAAGTGTTTTTAACTATAGCTTGCGATTTTGTAGAAATAGAATCTGATGAAGACTTTGAAGGACCAATATCAACTCTGATAATTATTAAAAAGAATAGAAAGAGATTGGTGATTCAAGAAAGTTCAGAAGATGATGAATTTGTTAAGCCATCCCCAAAAAAGAAAAAACATGAGAAGAAAGAAGATAAGAGAAAATCAAAGATACTCACAAAAAAACATTCAAAAAAAGGGCAACAACCTAAAACAGAACATAGAGAGTTTTTCAAATACAGCAATGAAGCAATACTGCTGAGATGCCAACCTAACTCATATATGGATACTGTTAGATGATTTTCAAAAAAAACAGATAGATGATGTTAGGGATATGGGGTTTGGAGCTATTCTTGATATCAACATCAACCATATTTCGACACGATTGGCATATTGGCTAGCAAGAAACTTTGACGAGAATTCCGATGAGCTAAACTTGGGAAAACACAAAATAAAAATAACATCGGACACAGTTTTTGAGGTATTTGGAATACCAAGAGGGCCAAAGAAGGTTGAGATAATAGCCGATAAGAGGAAAGTTAAAAAGCAGGTGAAACTTGAAAAAAGTCAAGAACCGGGAAATGCTGTGAGGGATACATTCATCCACCAGTGGGAGGAAAACAGGAGAATTACCCATGGCTTAATTGCAGATACAATGGAAAATCAAAGAGACGGAGGGAGCCTGTTTAAATTAAACTTCCTAGTATATTGGATGACGTTCTTTGCGGAGATTACAAAGGCAACACTTGCAAATGATAGATGTTTGCTTGGTGTAGAAGATGTTGAGGAAATAAAGAATCTAGATTGGTGCTCATTTCTACTCGACACCTTACGTCGTACACGAGCAGGCTGGAAAAACTACAAAACACAGTTTGTGGGACCTGTTGCCTTTCTTACGGTATACATTACTACATTTAATAACACATTTAGAATACTATTTTGTTTTGTTATATAATTAAATGATCTTGCGATTTATACAGCTTCTGTACACGCATGAGTACAACAAGAGGCTTAACCTGTTTGAGAAAGCTGTGGAAATACCGGTTATTCGTTATATCACATCATCGGAGATTGATATAGTCGAAGATAATATTTCGGATAACGGACCTCAATGGATATCAAGTGAGAGTGAAGAAGAAGAAGAAGACAATGAAGAAGAAAATGAAGAAGAAAATGATGAGGAAAATGAAGAAGAAGAGGGTCCTTCAACGGAAGATTATACACTACGACCCCCGGTTGACACCACAATAAGCTACAAAAGAAGAACTGCGCATGGAGTACAAAACAAAGAAACCGGGGGAGAGCCAAAAGATAACGAGAACATTGATAATTTCATGGATTTCAGTTTTGAAATCCATGAAATGTCTCAGTTGAACCTTGAGATGGGAGTTGGAACACAGACACAGAAAATGATTGATTATTGCGCCACTCCTGTTCAACTTTCACCATCCATATTCTATGACACAGCCCAGGAACAAGAACGAGAGGCTTCAAGAACCCACAAAAAGGTAATCGCAAAAAAAATTAATTTCAATTAATCCATTCATATTTAACATTTCAATTAATAGTATATTAACTCAAAAAATATTTACAGAACCTGTTAAAGAAAATGAAAGCAAATGTCAAAAAGTACATTAAAATGGTTCAAGATGTTCACGAGATGAACAACTTAGTTTCAGAAGCAAGAACTAAATGTTTTTGGGATCCGGAGATTATGGCGGCCTGTAAGCAGTGGGATGAGACGCTTCGGAATAATCCCATTTGTGTGCCGCCTGCTTCGGATCAAGACCATGAAACTGCAACCTCTCCTGTTCATCAAGATCCTGAAAATCCAGCTTCAGAAGTTCATCAAGAAGTTACTACAACCGAAGAAGGTAGAAAGGATGATGAAGCTCAAAAAGTAATATCCAGTGTTTTGGTAGAAATGGCATCAACAGGTAAAACATGCGAACTCAAATATTAACACATGCGAAATTATTTAAAAAAATACTATTTTTATGCATATGCGAAACCAATAAAAACACATGCGATTTAGGTCAACAACACTTCAAATCTGATTTCGCACGCGATGTAAATGTATACCCTGCGATTTTGATTATAATATATTAACATTAAATAATTTGTATCTACAGGTGTATTGCAACCAGATGATGGAGGAGTCACAGACACCCTTCTTGCAAACATTCAAACTGTGGAACCGGGAGTATACACTTACCAACAACCTGCCAAAGGTAAAAAAACACTTTATATTATGAAAAAATTAAAAAGCACAATTTATTGTATTTCTTAAATTACTCTGGCCTGTAGAAATTGCTAAAACCGAAACTGTTATCGAAGAAACAGTTAACCTTTCAGAATCTACCCAAGACATTCAACAAAAAGTTCCAGAAAATGTGACAGAAATGGAGACAGTTTCTTTAAAAGAAACAACACAAAAAGACCCTCCACCTACCGATACGGGAATTGAAGTTGAGAATGAACCGGTCGTTGAGAAGGAACCGGAAGTTGAATGCCCTCAGGTAACGGCTGAGGAATTGAATGAAGTTGAGTTGCTTTTGAGCCTGGGTCCCACCATGGAAGAAAACAAACAAAAAAAAAACAACTAAGGGGAGAAAAAACACAAACCCAAAGCCAGTTCCAAAACAAACAATACCAAAAGGGTTAAACGAACTGCTTTATAAGACAATAGAACAAGACAAAATTCGAGCTGAGAAAATATGTAAAGAGCTTGGAGAAAAATTTTGTTCCCCTTATTGCAACAGGGTGGTAAACTTGCACGAAGCACTATTGACTCAAGAATTGAATGTGATTCGGTATATATTTGCAACATTAGAAGACTTACAGTAAGTAAAATACTTATATCAAATAACAAACCTCTAAAAATATATACACACAACCAAAAACTAATTATATGTTTTATGTCTGGCAGAGAAAAATTTTACCGATCAAAAACTGAAGTTGCAACATTCAAAGCTATATTTGAAAGCTTCTACAAGGGTCAATACGTAGCATCGAACGGAATAGATGCATTTGTAGATATTCTAAACCTTGAAGAGAAGAAAAGGGATAAGAAATCATCACCATACAGACTCTTCTTGTTTAGCACAATGATGGTATGTTTTCATATACATTTTGTTATTTGAAAATTCTAAAAGTAAATGCATATTAAATGATTTCGCACACTAATTATAACTAAAATCGCATGTATTATAGAAGAAATTTCCCTGTGAAACATTTCTCATAATGATTTAATTTCGCATTTGTTATATGTACTATTCGCATGTGGGAAAAAATCCATTGTTTGCATTTCTTATACTGTTGTAATTTCGCAAGTTTTATATACACAATTCGCATGTGAAAAAAAAAATCCATTGTTTTAATAACTTTGATTCTAATTACATAACATACAGCCGGATATCATGTACGACGAAGAGAAATACACAGACGACAGACGTCTAAAAGTATTTGCCTCAAATTTTGAAGACATCATACAAAAATATGAGGTAAAAAAACTTGATTCGGTTGACTTGGTTTTTATTCCGGTACTTCAAGGTGACCACTTCTATGTTTTGTGCTTCCACTTGAAAACCGGCAAAATTGAGCTGATTGACAATTCAGCAGCTGAACAAGAGTTTAAGGAAAGATACAAGGGGCTTCCAGACACACTGGTAATACAAAAACTTATACATATACATGTTATATATTATGTAAAAGCTACTAACACAATGTTGCTATGTTACAGAGAAGGGTATTGGTTTTATACCTACGAAAGGCTTTAAAACCAACACCGGCTATCGAAGAACTTGCAAAAACGGTTATCGAAAGAAAAGTTATGGATTGGAGGACAAAGAATAACGGCATCGACTGTGGAGTGTTTACAATGCGTCACATGGAAACATACAAAGGAGACACAATACCATGGATGACCGGATTTGTGAAAGAAGATGAAGTAAACAACAGACAGCAAGCACAACTACATCTCCTAAGGCACAGATATCTCAGCAAAATCATTCTATCCGAACACAATATCCACCGTCAAAAAATAATTAAAAAGGCAAATGCTTTCGATAAAAGGCCAGACAAACAAAGATATATGAAAGATTTGGATACGATAATCCCAACAAGGATGAGTGTGTATTTTGGGAAGGAAACAAAGTAAACTTATTTGATGATGGATTTATGTTGAATATTTAAACTTGTTAGTGTTTTTTAATTTCGCAAATATCAGTATTTTTAATTTCGCATTTGTATTTTTAATTTCGCATTTGACAATGAATTATTGAATTTTGGAGTAAATATGGGTATATTAAAAGGCCAATACAATTCCATTATACAACACAAAATGCGAATTTATTTAAACATGCACCAACAAAAAAACAAAAGTTCATTCAAAAGATGAAAGAAACTCCATTTTCATCTTCATCGAGCATCTTAAGACAGTTATTGCCTCAGCCAACTCTTTCAACTGTTTCTCGTCCCTCTCACCCAAATCCACCATAAACATAACAGCAATTTCTTTAAGACTACTCACTTGCATCTGAGATAGCAAGTCCAGAATTTCTTGTCTTCTCTTCATGTTTTCTGTTACACGAGAAATGTTGGCCTCCAACATCTCTTGACAAGTTTGATCCTCTTGAATCTGTTGCTGAATCCTTTCCCTCAAAACCTGCTTGATACTTGGTTCAGAAGAAGCAGAAGAGGATGTTGGTAGATCTGCCATTTTTTAATTGGATGTTTTAAAAGAGTGTTAAAAATATAAAATATATGATAAAAATTATTGATATGAACTATTGAACTCAATTATTGAACTGAATTATTGGATTTCAATTATTGAGCTGAAATATGAAACACTGTGCGAAAATAAAAAATAATTATTATTAAAACTTGCGAAATTAAAAGCTATAATTGATAAATACTTTAAGATTTGCGAAATCAAAGACTTAAAACATGCGAAATTAAAAAAAAATATTAAATTTCATTATTTGCGAAATGTCTAATTTAAACTTGCGAAGTTATACAACAGATCCATTCTTAACTACCTGTATTATGTTAACACAATACATGCGATATAACCAAACAACACATGCGATATGGTACCCAAACAAACAAAACCATAAACAACTTATCTTCAACCTCGTTACAATCTAATAAAATGAAAAAAAAAACCTTCAGATCAAATAAAACACAAAACTCAAACATAATTAAACTATTGACGAATCCTAAATTACGAATCCAGTTTCAATCAAGAATCAAAACAAAAAAACCCTACAAATCGAATTGATAGAAACAATAATTAATTGGACGGTTACGAAACGAAATCCATATCTGCTTCCTAATTGCCGGAATTCCCCCTAGGATGATCGAATGAAATGTCTGAACGAATTAAATGTCTGATATACCCTTATTTAATTAAATTTAATCCGGACACGTGTATGGCTGTAGGTATCGCGTACATACTGTACGATAAGGAGATTTGTACCTTACTCTTTACCTATATATATATATATATATATATATATATATATATATATATATATATAGGGGATGGATCATGAGAAAACTAGTTTAAATGAGAAAACCAAAAAGCTAACTAAAAACGCCTAAAAAACATACCAAAAAAAATTTTACATTTTTTTTATAAAAAATCGCTATATTTTATGTATGGAAAAAAAATTTTCAAAATAAAAATTTTTGTTGTATTGCACATGTGCACTATTACGGATATAATGCACTTGTGTAGTACACATATAATGCACATGTGCAGTACGACAAAAAAAAAATTGAAAATTTTTTTATATATAAAAAATAACGATTCTTTTATAAAAATTTGTAAAAAAAAAATTTGTATGTTTTTTAGATTTTTTTAGGCTTTTTTAGTTAGTTTTCAAGTTTTCTCATTTAGATGTAGTTTTCTCATGATCCTCTCCCTATATATATATATATATATATATATATATGTATATATGTATATATGTATATGTATATATATATGTATATATTTAAGTACTTAGTATAAATTTAATTAATAATAGTAGTTATATGATTAAGTGAATGAATTTAATATAAAATTAAGAGTAAAATCCTATTTTCGTCCCTGAGATTTGGCCAGTTTTGCGAATTTCATCCAATGGTTTGTTTTGTAGCATCAGGGTCCAAAAAGTTTGAAATTTTGCCATTTTCATCCGGCTCGCTAATTCCATCTGTTTTTCTACGTTAAGTCTGCGGTATTTTCGTCTTTTATGTTAACTTAAAGGGCAATTCAGTTTTTTTCACTTTATGTACAAGCTTTTAAAATACCCTTGACCGAATCCGTTAGACCGAATTGTCCTTTGAGTTAACAAAAAAGACAGAAGTGCCTCTGAATTAGGGATGACAATGGGTCAGGAATGGGATGAGTATGGCTAATCCCAACCCCATACCCGGTTACAAAAAACTTGACCCATACCCGGCCCAAAACCTATTGGGTATGTGACATGTAATTACCCGTAAGATATCGGGCATACCCACGGGTTTTGGGTATGCTAATGAGTTTTGGGTTTCGAGCATAACCATCGGGTATTAACAAGTAAAACTTGATGTATGTTGAGTTCAAAACTAATACAAAAGGCCGAAATGTGATAAAATTAGTAAGTTACTACCGTCAACTCTAAAACCAATACATATTCAAAAGAAGCTAAAGAAATACTTGAACCAATACATATTCAAAAAAACCAAAACCATTCTAAGTTTCTAATAAAAACTAATATATATTTAAGAAAAAATATGTCCATCCTTGATCCTTCATTTCAATTTCACTATTTTGCTTTTAATAAAAACATATCCAGCCAAAAAAACTTGTCTACCTACTAGTACTACATCTCATTTTAAATAAATAATAGAATACTTATATAAGAAAAAATAATATAATAATTGCCACAAGTTTAAATCCAAGAAGCAGAGATTAAACAAAAACTTGCATTTCTACAGTTAAGTAGACGATCCCCAAACTTAATTTTTTTACATGTTTTGTTGGAATAACAAAAATCCAACCCAATAAATAGAGTTTGGTTATCCAGATAGATAACTAAATAAAATCACAACAAAATATATTATGGGTGTTGCTAAACGCACCCCCTTTTTACTAAACGCACCTCCTCCCTAAACTTTCACATTAATATTATTCAACCCTTTTTTGTTTTTATAATATCTTTTTCCGGCTTTTTGTTATCTTATTTTTGTTATTACTATTAGTTGTATTCTGAAACGTTTTTTAACTTAAAACGAAAAGTGGTTTCTTATTAAAAAAACAAATGTTTTAAATTGAAGTAAGTCAATATAATTTAATTTGTTTTGCTTGATGTGTCCGTTTTAGTTTCAATTCTAAGACACTAACTGAACTCTTAGTTTAAAAAAAATATTATACTACCTACTTATTTATTTATTCATTAACACACATGGTTTAATAAATAGATATAAGCTAGTGATGTAAATGTTTTCTTTTGAAGAAAGGAAAAATATTTTCTATTTTTAATATATAGAACTGTTAATTATTTTATAAAAATATTTTAAATATAATAATAATAATACTATTAAAATAAAAGAGGTAAGACAACTAAACTATGAAATAAAAGAATAAAAGTGAGGTTTTGGGGTTAAATACATAAAATTAACGTTTTTTTTTTCAAAAAATATGTTTATCTTTTTTTCATAAAAAACGTTAATTTTCAATTCGTAAAGCCTGTTTATGAATGAAAATATAATAAAATACTAGTCAGAAAGTGTCTTTAAAACCAAGATTCGTTTTATTGAGAGAAAATGGTTATAATTTTAATATTTAAAAATAATTGTTATGAAAAAAGAAAGATTAATAAAAAAACCTTATTATTTTTTTAGTACAAAAAACGTTTTTTAAACCTTTTGGGAAAAAAAAACATTTTAAATGTAATGGTTTGTATAGGGGTGAAACATGACAAGTTTTTGAAATAATATTTTTAGAAAGGAGATATGAAAAGTAAAAATGAGGGTGCATTTAGCCAACCCCATATATTATTTGGATATAAACAATAATTACTAACAAAATATCAAATAACATGTAGAAATACTTAAAATTTTATTAAATGACAAACCAAATTTGCTTTTTAATTTCTTATCAAGGACACATTATAAAACATATAATTTCTATTATACAAAATCATGTAATCTATGGGTTTATAATTAAAACACCACATTATAACTATAAATAATGTACATATTAAAAACCAGAAAAGAATACATATATATAGATACAAATTTATCAAATTATTCAGATAATTATAAATATAGGAACTATTTAACTAATTTTTTTATGTAATTCTATGTAATACACGGGTCTATAATCTAGTTATACAAAGAATTAGATTGCAAAATCAGAAAGCAAATAAATGATTTAATATAGCATACCACCTTTGAATTATTCTTTTTCTGATTTTAATTTTCTTAGTTTTATATCAATTTTGTATATTTAATTATGATTTTCATTATTAAAATATATAGGAAACTATAACAATTGTGAATTAACAAGTGGGTTGTGGTGGCTTGTTATAGCGGCTCAAACCCACTTGTATCCAAAAAAAAAACTAAAAACGAATACCAATAAATAAAATCGTGATATACTCAAAAGGATGTTGATATGTGTCTACGTCAAGTCGAAAACCATAAAAATGAATACCGACACTGGTAACGGTACCAACGTTGTTCGGTAAGTATCGATTCGGATTGTTACAACACTAATCGAAAACTACAAAATATGAATACTGACACCAGTTCCGATAAATTCGGTACTGATACCGATATTGTTTGCTCAACATTGGTTCAGTTTCTTACAGTATCAATACTCGGTATAGTTAACAATACCATATAAGTACTATATTTTGAATATAATTCCGATTTTAATAAAATTTCTACTTGAATTTTGAAAAAAAAAAGTTTAAACAACTACGTATTTAGTTTTTTATTTATTTTTTAAAAAGTTGATGATCGCAAGTTATTAGTGGAAATTAAAATTACTTAAAAACTATATTATGTATAATAAAATTAGTAGAATATTATGTATACTATAAGATGTAAAATAGAAAGTAAAAATAAAATAAAATAAAACTACTGTTGATGAAATATCAATCGTGTTATATATATAATACTTTTAGTAAACTTTTATTTTCATTTTTTCTTGTCTGGAATTTAATATATTATAATAATTTAATTGGTTTAAAGATTTTAAGTATGAGTAATCTATCTACTATAATAAAAGAAACCAATTTTTGGACATGTGTCATTCATTGAAGGCATCCTCAAATATATACTTATCTTATATTAACTAAATAAATAAACAATTGTTAATTTAATAAAATATTATCCTCAAATCTAAATTGTTAATTTAATATATTTTTAAAACAGATACCTCTCTTTCCTACTTATCTTATATTAAATACATAAATAATAAATTAATATTAAATGTTATCCTAATTTATTAAAAATATAACTTTTTTTATTATTTGGTATACAAAATTATATTTATTCAACTAGTGTAAAACGCGGGGTTTTTAAAAATATAACTTTTATTATTTACTATACAAAGTTACATTTATATAACCCATGTAATACACGAAGTTTTTAAAGATATAACTTTTTTTATCATTTGCTATGTAAAATTAGATTTATTCAACACGTGTAATACACGGGGTTTTTTCAACACGTGTAATACACAAGGTTTTTAACGACATAATTTTTTTATTATTTGGTAGATTTTTCAACCCGACTATACATGGGAAGTATTTAATCATACAATAAATATCATAGTTTTAAATATTACAAATTATATATACTAATTAGAGGTAAAGAAGCTTTTGGCCCAATGACATTGATGAATTTAGAATGCCCCTCAACTAAGTGATAAGAGTTCAAATAATCAAACCCCCTTATGAATATTTAAGTGGATATTAGGTGACGTAGAATTATTGTCGTTTAAAAACACCAATACCACATTGAGGAGCTCAGGATAATGTAACACCTCGTAAAATCACGACCAATATAATGAAGACACGTGTCATGAACTTTAAACGTGTAAAGGATTGAATATGAGGGACTAAAGTTGACAAACAAAGAAAGTATGTGTGTAAAAGGATTCAAAGTGTCAACATTGGATAATTATACCTTTCAACAACCCTACACGATGTTTATACCCTTAAACGAATGAATTATGGATCATATGAAGCCGTTTGTGGAAGAAAGTGAGAGTTTACAAACCGCAAGGGTTAAATGTGTCAACATGTTTAATTTATACCTCTGAGTGACCTTTTAGCGAACCCGAAGCTTTGTAACGATTAATTATGCTCACTAGAATAAGTGATAAAAATTTCACAAGGTTTCGTTTTCGTATGAGAAAGTTATGCTAACACTCGTAAGTAAGGGGTTAAAAGTGTCAACGTTGAAATTCAGGACTTATTCGGTGATCGTATAACTAACCGGGGACTTAACAAAGTTTGTTTATGTCTTGGGGTCCTTAAAAGTCAAGTTGGAGGGTCAAAAGTGCAATAAACAAAGTTAAAACAACTATAAAAAGGACAAGGGACCTAAAATGCAAATTCTGAAACTTATTTAACCTGATCTGGGAGCCATACCGGCCGCGTAGACCTTGTCTGGGTCTTACGCGGGCCGCCTAAAACCTGCCAGCATCCAAAAAGCTTGGCAGGTGCCAGTTTCAGCCTGTTAACCGACCTTTATGCATGGTATTCAAATTCCTGAAGCGTGGCCAACAGTTTTGCATGCCTAGGGACACCTGGGAACATCATACAACACTTGTAGACTTGTTTGGCATCATCTTATGAGATTAAAATCTCTATATAAGAGCTTCAAAGTTGCAACATTGTTGCATACATTTCAAAAACCATTCTAACTTATTTTCTGGAGTCTCCTGGAGCTCAAGTGCATTTCCTAAGGGCCATTAGTCGTGCATAGGACCTTTGTAAGCTTCCTTGACCTTTCTTAATTCAGTTTTATTAGTTTAATGGCCTAAAGTCAAACCCGTCGTAATTAAGGTTTGACTTAGTGATTAATCACTAATGGTCCAGTCAATTCTCGAATTAAAAGTAGCTTTGAGTTGCTAATTATATGGGTAATAAACCCTTAAAAGGGCACCCTCTGATTCCCACTCTAACTAGGTCAATTGTCGGGTCAAAGTTAATTATAAAAAGTCAACAAAAAGCAAATTTTCGCATAAACACGTAATTAACAATGTAGAAGCTATGGAACCTGTTTTATCACTCATATAACTTGGTAATTAATGTAAGAACATGTCTAAACATGTTAAACCTGACAATTTTCAGTTTAAGCTCGGTTCGGAACCGAAAGTCGCAAAAGTAGACTTTTGCTTTGACTTTCAGTTCTGACCCAATGTAGCATATTTTAGAAATGCCTTAGAGCTCTATTAGGACTAGATTATAGATTAGTGTAACCCTCTGAGGTTATACAACTTGGTTCATTAATTATTCGATTCATGTGCAAGTTTCCGTTATATGCCTAAATGTTGACCATAATGCCCTTTTGACCTTAAAACCAGATTTTTGAAAATGTGAGAGGACAAAAGCCTTTGCTACTGATTTATAAACGTGTCCTGAAAATTTGACATCAGTTTGAGGTCTAGATTAGGAGTTATGCTCAATATCGTAATTAAGCAGCTTTTTATTAATTAAACAGCGTAATTAGCATAAAGCCTATCTAAGCCCAAATTTTGACACCAAACTTTTTACCCACTGATGGAATATAATATTTTGAGATTTTTGAAGATTTTTAATTATTTTTAAGCTGAGCATAACATAGGGTTCTTGCTATAATTCGGTAAATGTCGGTTATACCCTTTTCTTGAATAAAATGAGTTTTACATAATATTTTGATGCCAAACTTTTTGCTACTGATTTTATATGATAAATAAAATATTTTAAACTTTATAAACTGATCAAAAACTCAGATTTCCTATTTAAACCCGAAAATCGCTTAAAACCGACTTTTACGCGTTTTAAGCGGATAGTATGGGTTAAAACTATTTTTGGCATATAAAACTTAATATCTACTGATGTTTTAAGTAAATTTTTATAATTAAACAGTAAGCAAAAGCTTTGAACTCAGAATTCTAATTTTGACCTTTAAAGCTTATGTGAAATTACCAAAATGCCCCTACGGTGCATAGTTTGGTTATAAAAGATAAATTTCACATATATGCAATACCCTACTGTTATGACGTATAAAAATATATATTTTTACTGATTATATCAGACCTGAAACTTAGATTAGTATTTAAACTCTTTTATAACCTTTAAAATGACCAAAATACCCCTACGGGGCATAATTTGAGTTTAAATCCATTTTGGGCATAATGGAAGGTATCTTACTGATATCACAATATATTTAAGGCATATTAACTTAGGAAACCTGCTCATGACTCATTGTTTGTCCGTTATGCATTTTTCGCGTTCGGTGCGGTTTATGTAACTAGTTTGCATAAATTAGCCAAAACGGGTCAAACCTTATCATTTTTATCTCAAAATCCAGAATGTGTTTAGTTTACCCATATTATACAAGTATACAAACTTGTCGGGTCTAAACCACATCCTAATCCGGTCATCGCTTAATCGTACGTTTTGAACCGTATATCTTCTTTTAAAACTAACCGGTCTAAGTTTAGGTTTAATTAAGACCCGTTAGGAATCTAATAGGTTATTAAAAATCTTCGTTCTAGATTAGGAGACCAGTAAAAGATACTTGCACTCGCTGATTGTGATATATACTTGCTCAGGTAAATACTTTTAACTTATTTTCCCTTATACGGGCTTGGGGTACGGTATATAAAATACCGCTTGGTCGGGCATTGAATTTTTAATCATATGAAGGTTAATTTATTGAGATGACCCGTTTAAACTGTTTTGTTTGGTTAAAGCCTTTGGGGGGTTAATGACCATGTCCCGGATATCCTTGGCATCATTCATTGAAATGGCCACGACCTAAGCACGGGGTGTTGGCATACACCTGCCAGTGCATATATATATAAAAAGGTATAACCGCTTGTTCGAGAATAACTCGACGCGGGACTATATCATGTGGTGTGTCTATTAATCTTTAACCCGGTATTCAGCCCGGTCTACTGAACGTATAACGAACATGTAATTCTTTTACAAGTTTATATATAAATAATTATCCCAAGTTATAAAAGATTATTTTGTGCCATGTGCATTCAAATCAATTTTCTTAAACATTTTCAAAATGAGTCGGTTAATTGTATTTACCAGTGTAAACTGACGTATTTTCCAAAAAGGTTAAGTGCAGGTACTAAACGGAATAGGCTGGCTACTCCAAGCATCAATAAAGAGTCTTGCAAACTTAGATGTTATTAAATCTGTTGAACAATAATCTTCGAACTTTGATCCGCCTGTGGATCCTTACAACCGTTTTGTAATACACTTGATATTACTTTTTATTCGGTTTGTAATGATTTTATCTTTCGACTTCCGCTGTGTATTAAACTGTGATAAAATAAATTGTCTATGATATCAACTACGTCACGATACTCCCCACCGGGCCCACCGGTAATATGTAGAAATATCAGGGTGTGACAGATAACGACCTCAGTTAACATCTCAAGTTTATAATACAATTACATATTACCAGTTCAGCTATCATGTCGTTTTTTTTTTAAATATATAAGGTGACCATAGTTAGAAGGCTAATCATACATTGCTATATCTTAAGGTAAAATAGAAAATTTTTAAATTTATATATTAGATAATGTACTAGTTTTTGAAGGGGCTGGCTATACTCATATCTTCTATAAACTATATCCCGTTTTAATTGGTTGTGTAAGAATAGGGTTATGGATGCACCGGCGGATCCAAGTAGGAGAGAGTTTGGGTTGGGGTACCACTTAAAAAAATTAATGTATTTTATAGGTAAAAATCTTGATCATATTTTTTTGAAAGTTTGCTTAAATTATTCGTTCGTACTCTCTGAAAATAATTTGTGGATCCATCACGTATAATAATTAGTAATGACCAATGTTGTAGAAGGCGTTAGGCGCTACTCGGGCGGTGAGATACCGCCTAAGGATTAATCGGGATTAATAGGGATTAATCGGATTGAACTTTTTAAGTATAATTTTACAAATTTTTATATATATATAGATAACTTTATACTTTTTATTAATAAATTTATAAGTTTAGGAGATAACTTTATACTTTTTATTAATAAATTTAAAAGTTTAGGAACTATATGTAAACTAGTGAAAGATAAAGGGGGTTAAATGTTAAAATACCTAAATTTAAATGTTAAAATAGGTTTATAACTAAAATTTGGGCTTTAAACCATGGGCCAGGTTTCAAAAATTGGGTTTTTTGGGTCAAAAAACATGGGCCCGATTAGTCCGATTTTGTCCGACTTTGACCGATTTTGACCATAACCGATTTTTTTGACCGACTAGCTTAAATTTAGGCAGTAACCCACCGACTAGCGCCTAGGCGCCGATTAATCGGCCGCCTAGGCCGATTTCTGCAACATTGGTAATGACAATGAACAAATTAAATGAAGTAACTTTTATTTTCATCAATCCACTTGACCACTTAGAAGTATATTATATGATCATTATCTTGTTTATAAATTTATATATTATGATTTAAATCATACATATATGCGTTAAATGTATTTTTTTTATAATAAACCAGGTAATGACCAAAGTAGTAATCAATCTCTTATACCACATAATTCTTAGGATTTAAATAAAATATACTCTACAATAAATCAGGTAATGACCAAAGTAGTAATCAATCAAAGTAGTAATCAATATCTTATTCCACATAATTTTTGGATTTAAATAAAATATGGTCTATAATAAACCAGGTAATGACCAAAGTAGTAATGAATCTCTTATTCCACATAATTCTTAGGATTTAAATAAAATCTATACTATATAATAAAAGAAATCATTTTTGGGACACTTCTCAGCATATTAGGCCATGTATTATGGATAATTATTATTTTAGTTCAATCTCTTCAAATTAATTATAGATAACCCTCCTACTAAATATTATTTAGTTTAGTTATTACTTTTATATTTATATATTTATTTCAAATTCAAACTTAGTTATCTAATTTGATATTAGAGTAAATTACAATTTTGGCCCATGTGGTTATATCACTTTAACTCTTTTAGCCTCCAAAAGAAATTTTTTAACATCTGAGCCCTCAACGTTTTTTTTTTCTAACCCTTTTGGACCCCAACGTCTTTTTTCTAACCCTTTTGGCCCCTAAAAGTAAATGAATGGGGTTAGTGTTAGGGGCCAAAAGGGTTAGAAAAAAGACGTTGGGTGCTTAGATGTTAAAAGATTCATTTTTGGGTTAAAAGGGTAAAAGTGATATAATCACAGAGGCCAAAATCATAATTTACTCTTGATATTAACTATATATTGGAACGTTTTGTTTAGTTTAGTATCAAATCAATTTTACGAAACTTAAAATAAAATTAGCTAATATTATTTATCATTTCTAAATTTACAAGTTTTAAATAAAGGGTTATATTTATTGAGACTTTGTTACATTTACAAGTTTTACATAAAGGGTTAAATTTATTGAGACTTCGTTAACAAATTTTACTACAATAGAATAATCTATTTATATCAATCTAAATATACAATAAAACATTAATGTATGACACCTATCATTAATTGTAAGCATTTATTTTATGATTTTCTCGTCTCACTTCCAAACTTATCTTATATTAATTAAATAAATAAATGAATAATGAGCTAATACTAAATTTCATCATACTTTAAATTTCGAATACCGTTCTTCTATTTTTCTAATAAAATATCATTCTAAAATTTAAACTGTATCAATTTTATTACATAATTTATAAGTCAATTTGTCGGAATTGGTACCAACATTTTATCACTCAAATAGATGCTGATTAGCTTCTTGAATAACATATCTTCTTTTCAAGAACCATCTTCACAATCACCATATCCATCACGTATCGAGTATTATCCATTAGTATATTGAAAGATATGACTTTTTTATTATTGGTATATAAAATTAGATTTATTAAACCCGTATAATACACTTGGTTTTTTAAAGATATACTTTTTTTATTATTTACTATACAAAATTACATTTATTCGACCCGTGTAATACATGAGGTTTTTTAAGATATAACTTTTTATTATTTGATATATAAAATTAGATTTATTCAATTCGTACAATACACGGGATTTTTTTAAAGATACTTTTTTATTATTTAGTATAGAAAATTACATTTATTCAACCCGTGTAATACACATATTTTTAAAGATGTAATTTTTTTATTATTTGATATATAAAGTTACATTTATTCAACCCGTGTAATAATTGAGGTTTTTTTAAAGATGTATTATTTTATTATTATTTGGTAAACAATATTACATTTATTCAACCCGTGTAATACACGTTGTTTTAAAGATATAATTTTTTTATTTGGTATATAAAATTATATTTATTTAACCGGTACAATGTGGTTCTTATAGATATAACTTTTTATTATTTAATATACAAAATTATATTTATTTAACCTTTGCAATAAATGAGGTTTTTAAAGATATATTGTTTTATTATTTAGTATATAAAATTCATTTATTCGACCCGTGTAATACACGGGGTTATAACCTAGTATACTCTATAATAAACCAGGCAATGACCAAAGTAGTAATCAATCTCTTATTCCCCATAATTCTTAGGATTTAAATAAAATATTATCAGATTGTATACTATTTATTTGCACATTAAATTCTTAGTTATATACATAACAAATTGTAGATATTATGCTAATGGCCCCCTTAAGCATTCATTTCTCAAACCAAATTTCACCATCTATATCTATAAATACACGAAGAAATCAATTGCGTAATCAACAAAAACTCAAAACCTTCACAAACACCAAACCCTGAAACATGAGATCTCTCTTTGCAATCCTGTTTATCTTCTCCCTCTCCCTCCTTATAGTAAGTAATCATGTTAATGCATTTGTATTAAAAAATTATTAGATCAGTCGGTCTAGCATTGTTTTCTAACTTTTAGTATTTGTTTATACAATTAGCTCGCAAGTGTCAATGATGCAAGAATGGGCCCAGAAGAATACTGGAGAAGCGTAATGAAAGACGAGCCTATGCCGGAGACGCTTCAGAATGTTTTAGTTCACGATTCGTCTTCATTAGAAGACAAAGAGAAGAAGAAAGATCGATTCATAAGGAACTTTGATACAAAACCTAATCTTATCATTTACCACTCTCATGTGATGTACAATCAAAAAGGTCATGAGTTAGCATCTTCTAAGTTAAACTAGTGTTGTCTAAGCATTGCTTTCATATATCTTTCGGGAATACAAATAAAGTTTGGGCATTGGTTTTTCATGATATTCATACACTGATATGGTTGTAACTTCAAGTATTTAGTTGAAAAATCAAAAGACAACATTTTATATTAATATTTTTATTTCTATTCTAAAAATCAGATCTTATTTTATATCATACATTGTATTCTTTCTGTATCTTGATTTTTTTATATTTATGCTTTCGAAATTCACCAAACAATTTGTGAATAACATAGTATATTAAATTTATATTTTTATAGAACAGGCAACTTACACATCCGTCTTCTCCACTTAGTGGAGTTGGCACCGATAATGAAGATAAGAACTAGGCCTCTACGAAGGTTGTCACTTCGAATCGAAGTCACACAGGGGGTTTTGTCCAACCTACGTTAGAGAGTTTCGATTCTTATGGTTCCGACGAGGAAGCGGTTTGGGCTCGTTAAACAGGTGTTGTGCCCCGTATGGAGAAACCATGTGGGTTCTCGAACGGGGTCAGTCGCAAGCCGACCTGCGACCACCTAGTTAGTCAATCTGAAAAATCGCCGTTCTAAAAAAAACTAACTTACACATCTGGTAAGAAAACACATTTACTACACATTGATACGATTAGGCTACAAACCATATGGTTATTGAATTTATATATTTTCTATAAAGTGACAATTTTTTGTTCGACATAGAACTTCCAGTCAAATGATTTAGAAAACACTTATTCATAATGTGTAATAACTCTTGAAAATTTACCAATTTATAATCCACATCAGTCAGTCAACACACAAAATATATTATTGTCGCGTACGTTATATAAACCTTTTTTAGAGCATTCACATTCTGGGAATCAAAATCTGTGTGTGGGGTTTTTAAAATACAAAGAGTATAAAAAATGGTTGTGAGTGGAGGAGAGAGAAAATGTTACTGTTCATCTGTATATTTGGGGGGACACTGTTCACCCACTATAATTTTTTAATATATATTGAAAATGGTTGTGAGTGAAGGAGAGAGAAAAATGTAATGATAAAGGTATAAAAATATTATTTAATTGAAAAGGAGAGAGAAAAAGTATTTGTTTTTAGTGGAAATACATTGATATAGGAGTTATTTTTTAGTGAAATGTATGTATACTTTTAGAGGGCTGGATGTGAATGCTCTTACCTATGCATATATTCTACCCGGTCATATGCTTAACTATTATATGCATAACTATTTAGAACCACCAGATTTATATTATAATCATTTAAAATTGTTTTTATTTAAACTATAATCAATTAAAATTATTTTTATTTAAACTATTGTATTTTAAGGTAAATTATATTTTTCATCTTTTAAGTATATAATAATTTGTACATTTCCTCCTTAATTTTCATTAATTCGATGGATGATCCTTTAATTTTCAAGTTTTGTCATGAATTTCCTCCTTTTCTCTAACTGACGTTTCATCCTTTTAAGTAAAAGTTACCCATGAATCATTCGTAAAAGTTACCCATGACTAATCATTGTTCGACATTCGGCTATTGTGAATCCGCCTAACTTGCGCCTGCCTCCTGGCCTCGCTCCATCTAACCGGACTTCCCTCATGTTTTTGAGTGCGACCTCCATCTTGTGACAACTCGAGATTTCAAGGTCTTTCCTCTACGCACCACTTGTTTCACAATCTTGTTTTCACAGTTCATTTTGCGTTGTATCAATGTGTAAGATATTTGATTGACTGTAGTACTGTTACGTTTGGGCGTTACATGAAGACTTAAGTATTGTGTAATGTTTAGTCATAGCATATTTATGTTTACCTCTGATTGAGAAACACACTTGACGAAGAACCAGGGTTCTTCGTCACAACCAATCTTCGTCACAACCAATCTTCGACGAAGAAGGCTCTTCGCCGAAAGAGTTCTTCGCCAAGACACTCCACGACGAAGAAGGATTCTTCGTCGAGGGAGTTGTTCGCCAAAACGGCCCTCGGCCCAGGTTTCTTCGTGGCCCAGAGTGGGCCTGACTGTCATTATATGTGTGTATAACCTCTCGTTTTATGTAACCGCAAATCCCACAAAACCCTAAGGCTCTCTCTCTTCCTCTCTTCCTTGTGTGACGACATCTAGGTCTCGAAGACCACATCTCGAGCAAACTAATTAGTCCGGTATTTCGGTTAGTGTCTTGTTCTCATTCATTGGATTAATACCCGACACATGATTTCGTGTAGTGTTGATTTTGTATGAATATGCAGGGTCTTGTGTATATAATGTTTCATTGGTTATTAGCCGTATGAATATTGATTACGTGGTTAGGGTTTGTATGATGTTAGTGTTAAAGATTCTTGTGTGTTTCGATGATCATTGTCCTGAGTGGATTGATGATTTGTATTAAGAGACTAATGGCTCTGGTGCAGGGGCGGACCCAAGTTATGGGGTGGGTGGGCGGCCGCACCCCTTGAAAAAAAAAATTTAGTGGTATTTTTCGCGAAAAATCCAGACCGCACCCCTTGGAAATTTTCGTCCGCACCCCTTGAAATTTTCGTCCGCATCCCTTAGAAAAAAATGTTAGGAATTTATGTAAAAAAATTATGAACATGGATTGAAACCCGATCAAATTATGTAAACAAGTTAGCCTACTAACCCCTTTAACAAAACTTAAATTCAATCCATCAAGCCCAATAACTTAATACCCATTCAAGCCCAACCCAACTACTAGTTTTGTTAAACAAACCAGTCCACATAATAAAAAAAAACCCAAATCGGCTGCAAACTGGTTAATTCAGGCCGGCCCTGACAAGTACATGTTTTTTACTCGGGCTTATAATAATTACTAGGGCTTGAAATTCAAAATTTTGGTTGGCAAACATGTTTGTTGATTATATGATTGTTGGTTGGCAAATAATAATTACTAGGGCTTGAAGTTCAAAATTTTAAATTGAAAATTAAGGAACATGGGCTATGGTTGAACACTTGAAAATCCTTGTTTATTTCGTATGTGATAGGATTAGGAATGAACAATGAGTAGGGAAGTTATGCCGCGATTTCTCAAGAGGAAAGGGGTTGAACCACTTTTTTTCGCCGGATTATTCTAATAGAGTATATAGATAAGTTTTTTTTTGTTCTTTTATTGAATGATTAAGAGAAATAAAGTAGGGATGGTTTGAACTTTGATTTTTTTTTTGTTTGTTAATGTGATAGGAAGTTAGGAACTAGGGTTTGATTGTTTGAGAATTGAAATGGACCCGACCCGATCTGATTCGACCCACTATGAAACTTTGTTTGTTTGTTTTTATTTGTTTTACATGACCCGACCCGACCCGACCCGATCCGACTCGCTATGAACCGATTTTTTTATATAGATAGGGGTCTAAAATCTTTAAAAAATTTCCGCACCCCCAGGAAAAAAATCCTGGGTCCGCCACTGCTCTGGTGGTACATGTTTAGCATGCGATTATGGCCAATGATTGTTAGAATGATGTGTATGTTAAGTGGTAACTATTACGTTTTGAGCAGTTGATGATTGTTCATAATGAGCGTGTATAATCATGGTTAAAACTGTCGATTAATCTGATATGGGAAACTGTCAAACTTGTTAACTGTTGTCATGAAATCAAAGGAGCTGTAATTGTCTGATGAGGGGCGACGAAAGACCTCCCCCACGAAGAATCTAGTTCAACGAAGAATTAGGTCCTTCGTCGATTGATTCTTGAAGAACCTCCATGGTTCTTCGCCGTACTCATCCACGACGAAGATTAGTCCTTCGCCAATATGATCCTTCGTCGTAACACTCCTAGACGAAGAATGATTCTTCGTCAATATGGTTCTTCGCCATGAGAACACCCCACGAAGAATAGATTCTTTGTGGAGATGCTGCATGTGTGTAAACAAACAGAACAGTTTATGATGTTTAAGATGATGGATAATTGTGCTTATAAGATCTATCTGTTGCATGCTAATAAGAATGAGAAATCTGGTTTGACTTGTGTGAGTAGCAAACCCACCTGTTATATGTTGTTAAGAGACATGCACATAGGATGTGGACTTGTATGAGAATTGGATATGTGCTACATGTTGTACAGTGATCTTTGTGATGAATGCAATCTGTGATAAATACGTGCCTTAATTGACTATGAAACTGACTTGATTGGTAACAACGGTAGGGTTTGGTTGACCAACTTGGAATGGGTAACTTATCATACCGAGCGAAACTAAGGTGAGTTCATTCCTCTTGAGCATGTGTCCCGGTGGGTGGGACAATCAAATGGGTATTCCTGAGAGGAATAAGTCTATTGGGTAAAAACTGGGATGTTAGATAATACACTCATTTCCTATCACCTTAAGTCCCATCTTCTACCGAATAGTTACCTGAGAGGTAACGGGGTATTAGGCTTGGAAACCTCACATCGTACCTGAAAGGACGGGCGTGAACTAATGACCTTAATCATGACCAATGCTTAGATAGGGGGCATTGGGGACGGGCAAAATAATCTGGAGCCATCTTGTACGGTACTCGAGTTATTATCAATGAACTGAACTAATCATTTGGCAATTAATATTTTCGTTAAACTATGAACTCACCAGCGTTGTCTGATACACTTGTTGCATGCTCGCAGGTCGTTAGATTCTTGTATATGGAACTTGCCGTCTGGGATGGCTGGAGTGGTCATGGGTCGTGCTGCTTGGATACTCATGATGGGCTTACTGTTTTTACATACATTTTGGTTTTGAAACATTTAAACAATGATTTACTATTTGCTTCCGCTGATGTCACACCCCGATATTTCCACGTATTAACGGTGGGCCCGGTGGGGAGTATCGTGACGTAGTTGATATCATCATAGTCAAATAATCACAGTTCAATGCACAACGGAAGTCTAAAGTAATAATAATACAAACCGATTCGAAAGTATAATAAAATATTACACAACGGTTGTATATGGATCCACAGGCGGACCTTAAAACAAAAATATAAACATTGTTCAACAGATTTTAGACGTTTAGAACTTGCAAGATTCCTTATTAACGCCCCGAGCTCCCAGCCAATTTACGTACAGTACCTGTCACTTAATCTTTTTGGAAAATACATCAATTTACACTGGTAAATACAATTAACTGACTCTTTTTCAAAAGTGTTTATAAGATTGATTTAAATGCACAAGGTACAAATATTCTTTTATAACTTGGGACAATTATGTTAATAACAATCTTGTATCAGAATTACATGTTTGTCCAACATTTAGGGCCGGTGTTAAATAAACCGAACAAGATTAATCGACACACCACAAATATAAACTCACAAGAAGTTTCCTCAGGAGTGAGTATATCTTTTACATACGCAACAGACAGGTGTATGGCTACACCCCGTGCTTAAGTTGTGGCCATTTACGCTTTTTTTTAAATGAGCCAAGGATATCCAGGACACGGTCATTAACCCCCAATGTTATTTGTTATCAAGCAATACTGATTAAAATGGGATTATGCAATTTAATCATCTCCGATTAAAAGGTTTCTACACCCGACCAAGCGGTAATAATTTACCGTATCCCAAGCCTGTATAAGGGAAAATAAGTTAAAAGTATTTACCTGAGCTTAAAATGTAATTTATACTCAGCCGTATATTCTAATCAGCAAGTGCAAGTACTTCTACCAGGGTTCTCAATCTGGAAACGAAGGTTTATTAACCTATTAGATTCCTAACGGGTCTTATTTAAGTTGTAACTTAGACCGGTTAGTTTTAAGGAAAGGTTTATGGTTCAAAACGCAAGATTAAGCGAAGACCGGATTATAATGTGATTAAGACCCAACAAGTATGAAGACTTGTATAATATGGGTAAACTAAACACATTCTGGATTTTGAAGTGAAAATGATAAGTTTTGACCCGTTTCGGTTAATTTATGCAAACTAGTTACATAAACCGTACCGAACGCGAATATGCATAACGGGTAATCAAAAGAGTCATGTACAGGTTCCACAAGTTAATATGCTTAAAATATGTTATGATATCAGTAGGATATCTTCCATTATGCCCAAAACGAATTTAAAATCAAATTATGCCCCGAAGGGGTATTTTGGCCATTTTAGAGTTTATAAAAGAGGTTAAATAGTTATCTGAAGTTCTGGTCTAAAATAATCTGTAAAAATATTTAATTTAGAAAGTTACATCAGTAAGATATCATACATATGTGAATTTTATCATTTATGGCCAAACTATGCACCATAGGGGCATTTTGGTCATTTCACATATGTTTTAAGGGTCAAATTTAGAAATCTGAGTTCAAGACTTAAACTTACTGTTAAAGTATAAAAATTTATTCATAACATCAGTAGGTAACAAGTCTTAGGTGCCAAATATGGTTTTAAACCATACTATGCGCCTAAATCGCATAAAAGTCGGTATTTGACGGTATTCGGGTTGATTAAGGGAATATGAGATTTTGATCAGCCTCTACTGTTTAGAATAACTCATTTAATGTATAAAATCAGTAGAAAAATGTTTGATATGTAAAGGATGTGTAAAACTCATTTTATTAGCAAAAAGGGCATCACCGTTAATTACCGAGTCTATGAAGAACCCTATGCTATGATCTGTTTAAAAATTCAACAAAAATTTCCAAAAATCCCTAAATATTATATCTTAATAGTAGGTGGCAAGTTTGGTGTCAAAAGTTGGGTTTAAATATGATTTATGCCAAAAATGCCATTTAATTAATAAAAAGCTTTCATTTTACGATATCGTGCATAACTTCTATTTTAGACCAGAAACTGATGTCAAATTTTTAGGACATGCTTATAAATCAGTAATAAAGGTTTTTTTCCCCTCACATTTTCAAAAATCTCGTTTTAATATCAAAAGGGCATAATGGTCAACTTTTAAGCATTTAACGGAAACATGCAATGAACTAGGATTTCTAAGGAACCATGTTGTATAACCTCAGAGGGTTATACTAACACATAATGTGGTTCTAAAGGAACCCTAAGGCATAACTAAACTAAGCTAAATCGGGTCAGAACTGAAAGTCAAAGCAAAAGTCAACTTTTGCGACTTTCGGTTGCGAACCGAGCCTAAACTCAGAATTGTCGGGTTGAACATGCCTAGACACGTTTAATTAATATTTACCACGTTATTAAGGTGACAAAACTGATTTTATTGCCTTTACATCATTAGTTATGAATTTTATTTAAAAACCGACTCGTTTGACTTTTATTTTAATTACTTTGACCGGACAATTAACTAAGCAAACGTGGTAATTAAGAGGTGCCCTTTTGAGAGTTTAATACCTACCTAATTACGATTACGTGGCCATGTTCGTTGCGAACAATGGCTTGACCGTTTAAAAGTCAAAGCGTTTATCGCAACGCTTGACTTTTCGGCTTTCTAAGCCAAATAAAAATAACTAGCCATAAGAGGGCACTTACAAGGGGTCCAAGCAAGGAAGAAATTGATCTAGAATACTCAGGTATGAAGCATAAGGCTTCAACCTAGAGCAATTCAGATCAAGTGTGTGAAATGAGAGCAAATCAAGTGGGTATTTATAGGATTTCAAGAACCGTTAGGATCGTTTCTCGTAACCAGTGCTTTGATCAAGACCCTACATGTGTACCCACTGATTTGGAATACTATGGGTGTCCAAAACCAGCTCATGGTATTGAGAATTTTGCATAAATAACCCCTGAAATTCGATCCAGTTGCTGAATCAAAGAATCTGCCCAGATCAGTCTCTGGCGCCCTACGAGAGGCCTGTCGTGCCCCGCCAGAGACCAAAATGGCAGAATGTCAGAAATGGTCCCTGCATGCAATAAACTCAGTTTTTGACACGTTTAAGCCCCGTTAACCCCATTTCAAGGCTCCATAATGAAGTTAAAGCATAGGGAACATGAAATATGCTTAAAAATATCTCGGATGTTGGTTTGTTTGGTCGTACGGTTGCGTTGTTTGGTTAATTACGACGAAACACGTACGAACGCGAAAAACGATCTAAATTACACGACGAATGGAATTTTATCATGCCAATCACTAAAATAAAATATTTTAATAATTACATATATTTTTGGATATCTGGATATATTCAGAACGTAAGATATGCGCGAAAATGCAAGGTTATGCACTTTTTGACGCTTTTAGTCCCTGTTTGACTCAAAAGTTTATTTTTTTGCACACCGAACCCCTCAAAGCCTATTTCTAAGCTATGTAAAGAATATTTATAGTATGTTTAACTTATGGTCAAGTTCTGGAATGTTCGCTACCATTCGATTCGGTATACTTTTTCAGTTTGACGCAAATAGTCCCTGCGATCGAATAAACTTGATTTCAACACAACAAACCCTCCAAAACTTATTCCTAGGTTTTGTAAAGGTTATTTAAGGTATGTTAAGCCCATGTCACTATTCCATAGTGTTTGCCGCATGTATTATTAAACATCACGATGCTTCGGGTTTGTTAAAAGGTCACTCAGAGGTAAGAATTAACATGTTGACGCTTTTAACCCTTCGTCGCGCAAACTTTCAAACTATTACTCAAACGGCTACTCTCGATCAACAAGTGGCTCATTTGTGAATATGAATACCATAAGAGGTTATTCAGAGACTTATTTTAAGCATGATAACACTTCCAGTCCTTTCATAATCAAAGTTTTTGATTTTTCGCAAAATTAGTCCTTCATAGTCAACGTTTGACTTTATTAGGGTTTTGTACACGTGTCAACACATCATTGAACGTGATTTTTACGAGGTGTTACATCCTCACCCCCTTAAAAGAAATCTCGACCTCGAGATTTGCTCAAAAGATGGAAGTACTTTCTGTCTTATAATGGACTTAATCTTCCACAGCATATCTGGGGCCTCTCCAGGCACCCAAGATGACCTTTATAATAGGTACATGTATCCTTTTGGAGCTTCTAATCTTGTCGATCCTCAATCAATGCTGATTTCACCACAAACTATAAGTTTTTATTAATCCGCACATCATTATGTGACAATGCTCTCGACCTATTGTCTAGCCATATCTTTAAATCACAAGTTCCACCAAGCTCCTTAAACAGGATTTAGCTTATAAGTTACTGATCTTGACGTATTCGATTTTCTCGAATGGTACTATTTATTTAGTGTTTAATTTGCCCGCTACATCAAAATGTAGTACACCTCTCTAGGGTGATACTTTATGTTGAATCTTATCCCTTGTTAAGAACTTAAGAGGTTTTCGATTCTCATCAATCATTGATTTTCTGTTGATTATTGGCAACTTTCAGACGATTACGGATTCGTATGATCTTATTCGTTGTTTCCAAGGTAATTTCAGGTCCTGCTAATTCGGACTTACCAAACTTCTGTCCAACAATAGATGTTTAACATCCCATCTATACAAGGTCTCCAAAGGAGCAGCCTTGATGCTTACATACTAACTATTAGTTATAGGAGAGCTTATTTAAGGTGGGATAGTCTTTCCAACTACTTCTTAAACCAATCTTAAAGATTTGCTAACCTCATAGTTAGTTGAACAAGTCGACGTTCCTGGGTAGCTAATAGCGATTCTCAGTTAATACCTAAGTAGGGTTGCGGTAATCAATGCATAAGCATAATGAACCGTCTTTCTTAATTAATAATATCGGAGCTCTCAGAATTACGAATTAGGCTTTATGAACCTTTATCTTAAAACTCATTTAATTAGGGTTTCGATTCTTCCATAATTGGTGGTACTAATCGACACGGAGATTTCACAATACTGCAGCCCTAAGCGGGATGTTAATCTTAACTCTACTTGTCTTCGGAGGTAAACAGGGTACTTCTTTGGAGAAGATAGTCAAAACGCAAGGAGATTACAGAGATTTTCCAAATCTCAAGCCCCGGTTCTACTATCTTTGCCTGTGTCAGATAAATGACACATTTTCTTTACGAATCCATGGATACCTTAATCAGTGACACTTACTTGGACATTTCTGTTCTGGATATCTTCTTTGAATACCATTAGCTGACTTTAGTACAATATGACCATTGGGATATCTCAGTGGTTCCATGCATTAAACCTCCATACTGATTAGGCATGGAAGCAATCTATGGAACTTATTAAGATACACCAATCCTCATATGGCACTTTCATCATACAGTCTGGTATTCGCAGTTGATAGAAATCAATGAGATATTAAAATAAAATAACATATAATGACGTACTCCATCTGGAGAGAGGGTACTCAAGAATTTTACGAATGAAGATTTCTGACAGGGAAAGGGTTCCTATGATTTTTGCCTATAAGTTTTACCTTACACTTAATATCTGGGGTTCTTATGGGAAAATTTTAAAAGTTTGCTATGCTTACAATTTATGAACGATTTATTGGTATCCGAATCAAAACAGAACTCTTAGCACTTATATTACTGATAAATGATAAGGAATGTACCTGGTGTCATTATTGATATGAACTGCCTCAGGCATTCATCGGGAGAGTTTAAGGGCTTTCATTCTTAGGTTTTCTATCCTTAGTCGCACCTCCCTTGACAGATTTAGGGCACGTAGTCCTGACGTGGCCTTTCTCGTTACAGCTGAAGCAGACTGCATCCTTTATGTCCTTACATTCATGGGTTTTATGACCAGTTCTTTTACAGATGCCACACGGTCTTGGCTTTTGATCCTTTCGACACTGCCCCCAGTGTCTTTTACAGCAGGTCTTGCATACAGGTTTCTTATTGGACTTTTGTTGGTTCTTATTGAGCTCAAGCTTACCCTTTTTCTTAGAAATCTGGGAGTTATCTTTTTCCTTTTTCTTTTTGGTTCATTCTTTGCATTCGAGGTATGAACAAGATCCTTCTCGTGAGTAAAGAAGTGTGGTTTTTAATTGGGATTTGGAGCAAGTAGCATTGGGCTCTTTGAACTTTTTCACGACCTTTCTCACAGCCTTTCCAACAGTTGCGTCAATCATAGCTTGGAGAACATCTCTGTTAATTTTGAGGTTCACAATTGTAGCATCATTAGCATGTGTCGTATCATCAATGACGCGATTGACGGTTGTCTTATCCGAGTTTGTCATACTCGAGACTTGGTCCCTAACACCAAATGAAACAATTACTTAGTTGCACTACAACAGTTATTCATCGTCCTGATGACCTAACATATACTAACCATGGTATCATTAAACCATACAGGCTAATATGGTATGAACATTCCCAATGAATGTTATTTAAATGTATATCAATTATATTTAGCCTAGGTCACAAAAAGGACCATCAATGGCATTTAAGGCTTGGACCTAGTCCATTACCTTTTTGACAGGGGATCAAAATGTCACATCTGTCTTTGTCATATTGATGATTTTGGATAGATTAAAAGCTCGCCGCAAGGACATTGGAAAAAGAGTGATTCCTAATGGATATAAAGCATCCATCTAAAATTGTTGAAGCAATCTCTAAGGTATCATCGGCCAATTCCTTCCTCATGTTTTATATCTAGAGTTCTAACAGGCAAATTCAATAGTTTACAACATTTATTGTCCACAATAGACTTATCTTCGCCAAAATCAAACAAAATTCTTAGCATAAACCTTCTTGATAAGAAAGGTACATGCTATATCGTTATCATTCTGCACTATCTCCTGGGCGTTCATCTGGAAGACTCACGTGTTTGTTTTCTTGGCCTCTACAGGCTTCCTTGCAAGCTTTGGGAAGTTGGTTTTGATGCGCCCTTCCTCGTTACAGTTGTAACAAGTCGCGTTCTTCAACTCCTTGCATTCTAAAGTCTTGTGAACCTTGGTCTTGCAAATTCCACATAGTTTAGCACGTGGGTCGATCGTACATTTTCCATAATGATGCTTTCTGCAGTTACAGCATTTGGGTCTGTTATTAGACTGACTCGAGTTTTTCTTGAACTCGGAATCTTTCCTGTGTTCAGAATTTCCCTTCTTCTTCTTGTTAGATCGATGAGAGCTTTCCTCTTCTCCTTTCCTTTCTCCCTCGCCAGAAGTCTTAACAAAATTATTCCTGATTGCATCTAAAGTGAAAGATAAGGATAAGTCCACCACAGACCTATATGTGGTAGGCCTAGATGCTTTAACATTTCCTTAATTTCTGGTGCTAAGCCTCCAATAAAATGCGCTATGCGTTTAGGTTCCGGGGTGATTAAATAGGGAACCAGGCGAGACATGGTGTTGAAACTTGTCACGTAAGCCTGACAATCTAAATTCTTCATGACCAGAGTCAAGAAGTCTGTTTCGATCTTTTCTACCTCATGCTGAGGACAGAAGTTTTCCTTGATCAATGCAATAAATTGATCCCAAGATAAGTTATAAAGCGGGATCTTTCCCATGGCTTGGATCAATGATCTCCACCATGCCAACGCTTCTCCTTTGAATGACTGTGAAACAAATTTCACAATATCCTGCTCGGCACAACCACTGATGTCTACTACGGTATCCATCTCATCAAGCCATGTCATATAATCGATGGCTCATTTTTCTCCTGTAAAGTCCCTTGGTTTGCAAGAGACAAAGTATTTATAAGAGCAGGTCTTAACACGTGGCTCCTGATTGAGCACAATTTGTTTGGATGGGACACTCCTCTGATTCGACGAATGATGAGAATCATCCTTATGAGATGTATGTGTCTTAGAAGGTGGCTCCGCTTGAGGTGCAGACTGGTTCCTGGTGCGAGCACCGCTTGATTCTTTAAATTGTCTGTCAAGGGCTCTAGTGACAACATTATCTATCATTGCTTGAAGATCTACACCCGATACATTCATTCTGGTGTTGTCATTCCTCATAATGGAATGACTGTTAACCTCATCTGATTCAGGCATGCTGAAGCTTGTCTTCTATAAAAGAATTGTCAATAATTTTGTTTAGAAGTCTATTTTGGAATCATCATCTTCGATGATTCATTAACCATGGTATAAATAGACCATATTTGGTTAATTTGATAATCAGGTTTATTTTAAACTTTTCATTATAATTATCCAGTTATAAACTATTAAGGATATTGAAATGGCACAAAAGGCTTTGTCACGAGGACAGTTTTGAATTTATAAGCCATGATCTTATAGGATCGAGGCATTAAGGTTTGAACATAGTTCATTACCTTTCTTGACAGGGAGTCAAAGACTACAACTGTCTTTTGGGACAATAGATATAGCCCGTAGGCACTTCATCACTAATGGATGTTTATGATATGATCATTTTATTTGATGATTTAAGCCATGATTTCTAAATCACTAGGCTAGATAAGAAATTGGAAGAATCCAATATAAGGATGACTATTGTGATTTTCTCGAACCACATTTATCAAGAGTGCTAACACGTTCTTAGGTGTTAACAAGGATCTTTTATCTTAAAAAGGCTTTACCATTTTAGCTATGTCAAAAATGACATATAGGCTAGGTTATACCTTTAAGATTTTCTTTGAAATATAAGGCAGAGCAATCATAAATTGAAATGACGTTCTGATTTAGGACATAATACATATGTATATGTTTAATACCAAAATAAATTTCAAAAAGGAAACTTTTCATAGAAAGTCCTAAAGAATCACAATAATTGCCCTAAACGGGTCTTACACAGAGAGATTCGCCCACGCAGGGACTTAGAAGATATATATGTCCTTATAGGGACTACTATAGAAATGAAATATAACAAAAGAAGTTTCTTCTTCATTTTAATTCTGAAAGTTTTCTCCTTGGTTCATTGAGAGCGGTATAGATACCGAAGGTTTTTTGTGGGTAGTCGAAATCTTCTATATTAGGAGTCCTTGCAAAAGTGGAATCCAAGGATTTTATGGTTAATGAATAATATGGATCACGAATAAGGTCAAGACAGGTATAATCCAATTTTGGGATTCCAAGACTTGGAGGGAAGAAATATGGGTCGTTTGGGTCTATAGGTATCATCTTGGGAGTGGGAGCCTCAGGGACAGTTGGTATGGACTCCTCCGATGTTGGCTTCTCATTTTAAGTTTCAAAAGTCTTAGGTACGGATCTGAAATATGGTTAATGGGTTCAACTAGATTGATTTTTGGGAATGGGTTCAAAAAGGTCCTTTCTCCATACTGGTCGTACGCTAATTCGAGCTGTGATACGAAGCTTAACATTCTTAGACTTCGGGTTTGGGGAGCTTCCACCAATGGCAGCTTTGCTCGGCAACACGTTCCTGTAATCCACAAATATCGAAAACAATGTATACGTATAACAGGGATGAGATCATTCCTAGTTCATGTCTAGACTTGGAAGTCAAGGAATGTGCAACTGTGTCATTGAGATTAAACACAAAAGGCTAGTGTTTAATTCACTCAATGTTGGCTCTGATACCAACCTGTCACACCCCGATATTTCCACGTATTACCGGTGGGCCCGGTGGGGAGTGTCGTGACGTAGTTGATATCATCATAGTCAAATAATCACAGTTCAATGCACAGCGGAAGTCTAAAGTAATAATAATACAAACCGATTCGAAAGTATAATAAAATATTACAAAACGGTTGTATATGGATCCACAGGCGGACCTTAAAACAAAAATATAAACATTGTTCAACAGATTTTAGACGTTTAGAACTTGCAAGATTCCTTATTAACGCCCCGAGCTCCCAGCCAATTTACGTACAGTACCTGTCACTTAATCTTTTTGGAATATACGTCAGTTTACACTAGTAAATACAATTAACTGACTCTTTTTGAAAAGTGTTTATAAGATTGATTTAAATGCACAAGGCACAGATATTCTTTTATAACTTGGGACAATTATGTTAATAACAATCTTGTATCAGAATTACATGTTTGTCCAACATTTAGGGCTGGTGTTAAATAAACCGAACAAGATTAATCGACACACCACAAATATAAACTCACAAGAAGTTTCCTCACGAGTGAGTATATCTTTTACATACGCAACAGACAGGTGTATGGCTACACCCCGTGCTTAAGTTGTGGCCATTTACGCTTTTTTTATAAATGAGCCAAGGATATCCAGGACACGGTCATTAACCCCCAATGTTATTTGTTATCAAGCAATAGTGATTAAAATGAGATTATGCAATTTAATCATCTCCGATTAAAAGGTTTCTACACCCGACCAAGCGGTAATAATTTACCGTATCCCAAGCCCGTATAAGGGAAAATAAGTTAAAAGTATTTACCTGAGCTTAAAATGTAATTTATACTCAGCCGTATATTCTAATCAGCAAGTGCAAGTACTTCTACCAGGGCTCTCAATCTGGAAACGAAGGTTTTATTAACCTATTAGATTCCTAACGGGTATTATTTAAGTTGTAACTTAGACCGGTTAGTTTTAAGGAAAGGTTTATGATTCAAAACGCAAGATTAAGCGAAGACCGGATTAGAATGTGATTTAGACCCAACAAGTATAAAGACTTGTATAATATGGGTAAACTAAACACATTCTGGATTTTGAAGTGAAAATGATAAGGTTTGACCCGTTTCGGTTAATTTATGCAAACTAGTTACATAAATCGTACCGAACATGAATATGCATAACGGGTAATCAAAAGAGTCATGTACAGGTTCCACAAGTTAATATGCTTAAAATATGTTATGATATCAGTAGGATATCTTCCATTATGCCCAAAACGAATTTAAAATCAATTTATGCCCCAAAGGGGTATTTTGGCCATTTTAGAGTTTATAAAAGAGGTTAAATAGTAATCTAAAGTTCTGGTCTAAAATAATCAGTAAAAATATTTAATTTAGCAAGTTACATCAGTAAGATATCATACATATGTGAATTTTATCATTTATGGCCAAACTTTGCACCATAGGGGCATTTTGGTCATTTCACATATGTTTTAAGGGTCAAATTTGGAAATCTGAGTTCAAGACTTAAACTTACTGTTAAAGTATAAAAATTTATTCATAACATCAGTAGGTAACAAGTCTTAGGTGCCAAATATGGTTTTAAACAATACTATGCGCCTAAATCGCATAAAAGTCGGTATTTGACGGTATTCGGGTTGATTAAGGGAATCTGAGATTTTGATCAGCCTCTACTGTTTAGAATAACTTATTTAATGTATAAAAATAGTAGAAAAATGTTTGATATGTAAAGGATGTGTAAAACTCATTTTATTAGCAAAAAGGGCATCACCGTCAATTACCGAGTCTATGAAGAACCATATGTTATGATCTGCTTAAAAATTCAACAAAAATTTCCAAAAATCCCTAAATATTATATCTTAACAGTAGGTGGCAAGTTTGGTGTCAAAAGTTGGGTTTAAATATGATTTATGCCAAAAATGCCATTTAATTAATAAAAAAGCTTTCATTTTACGATATCGTACATAACTTCTATTTTAGACCACGAACTGATGTCAAATTTTTAGGACATGCTTATAAATCAGTAATAAAGGTTTTTGTCCTCTCACATTTTCAAAAATCTCGTTTTAATATCAAAAGGGCATAATGGTCAACTTTTAAGCATTTAACGGAAACATGCAATGAACTAGGATTTCTAAGGAACCATGTTGTATAACCTCAGAGGGTTATACTAACACATAATATGGTTCTAAAGGAACCCTAAGGTATAACTAAACTAAGCTAAATCGGGTGAGAACTGAAAGTCATAGCAAAAGTCAACTTTTACGACTTTCGGTTGCGAACCGAGCCTAAACTCAGAATTGTCGGGTTGAACATGCCTAAACATGTTCAATTAATATTTACCAAGTTATTAAGGTGAAAAAATTGATTTTATTGCCTTTAAATCATTAGTTATGAATTTTATTTAAAAACCGACTCGTTTGACTTTTATTTTAATTACTTTGACCCGACAATTAACTAAGCAAACATGGTAATTAGTAGGTGCCCTTTTGAGGGTTTAATACCTACCTAATTACGATCACGTAGCCATGTTCGTTGCGAACAATGGCTTGGCCGTTTAAAAGTCAAAGCGTTTATCGCAACGCTTGACTTTTCGGCTTTCTAAGCCAAATAAAAATAACTAGCCATAAGAGGGCACTTACAAGGGGTCCAAGCAAAGAAGAAATTGATCTAGAATACTCAGGTATGAAGCATAAGGCTTCAACTTAGAGCAATTCAGATCAAGTGTGTGAAATGAGAGCAAATCAAGTGGGTATTTATAGGATTTCAAGAACCGTTAGGATCGTTTCTCGTAACCCGTGCTTTGATCAAGACCCTACATGTGTACCCACTGATTTGGAATACTATGGGTGTCCAAAATCAGCTCATGGTATTGAGAATTTTGCATAAATAACCCCTGAAATTCGATCCAGTTGCTGAATCAAAGAATCTACCCAGATCAGTCTCTGGCGCCCCGTGAGAGGCCTGTCATGCCCCGCCAGAGACCAAAATGGCAGAATGTCAGAAATGGTCCCTGCATGCAATAAACTCATTTTTTGACACGTTTAAGTCCCGTTAACCCCATTTCAAGGCTCCATAATGAAGTTAAAGCATAGGGAACATGAAATATGCTTAAAAATATCTCGGATGTTGGTTCGTTTGGTCGTACGGTTGCGTTGTTCGGTTAATTACGACGAAACACGAACGGACGCGAAAAACGATCTAAATTACACGACGAATGGAATTTTATCATGCCAATCACTTAAATAAAATATTTTAATGATTTCATAAATTTTTGGATGTCCGGATATATTCAGAACGTAAGATATGCGCGAAAATGCAAACTTATGCACTTTTTGACGCTTTTAGTCCCTGTTTGACTCAAAAGTTTATTTTTTTGCACACCGAACCCCTCAAAGCCTATTTCTAAGCTATGTAAAGGTTATTTATTGTATGTTTAACTTATGGTCAAGTTCCATAATGTTCGCTACCATTCGATTTGGTATACTTTTGCAGTTTGACACAAATAGTCCCTGCGATCGAATAAACTTGATTTCAACACACCAAACCCTCCAAAACTTATTCCTAGGTTATGTAAAGGTTATTTAAGGTATGTTAAGACCATGTCACTATTCCATAGTGTTTTTCGTGTGTATTATTAAACATCACGATGCTTCGGGTTTGTTAAAAGGTCACACAGAGGTAAGAATTAACATTTTGACGCTTTTAACCCTTCGTCGCGCAAACTTTCAAATTACGCAAACGGCTACTCTCGATCAACAAGTGGCTCATTTGTGAATATGAATACCATAAGAGGTTATTCAGAGACTTATTTTAAGCATGATAACACTTCCAGTCCTTTCATAATCAAAGTTTTTGATTTTTCGCAAAATTAGTCCTTCATAGTCAACGTTTGACTTTATTAGGGTTTTGTACACGTGTCAACACATCATTGGACGTGATTTTTATGACATGTTACAGCTGAACCTGTTAAACTTGTGATATGATTTGGAATGATTGATTTAATAAATGGGAGTTTATTTTAAATACCTTGTGAATAGTTCAATGTGATTGGTGGCTGGATTCTGGTACGTCACACGCCTAGCAGGGTTCCCGCATGTGGTATTTTGGGGGTGTGACAGTTTGGTATCAGAGCTACTGGTTATAGTGAGCTAGGTTTTAAAACGTTTTCATAAAACCAGACTATAACCGAATAGTTCAGAAATCGACCATGACACTCAGCTCCCGATTGCAAGGTTCGTCTCTCATTTACTTATTGTATATCATATTTAGTGAACATTTGAGTATGACATTGCATGTGAATGCACACTTAGCACTACAGTATGAGTACATGTGTTACTAGCCTATGTTATGTGTTTGATAGTGTGACACTCCTCTAAACCTTCATGATCTATGTTATGGTGCCATTTGTTTTGTTACTAGAATTTGAGGAACCTTTTAGCGTGAGTTGGGAAGAGCTGAGGTGAACATGCAAATCGCATTGTTATCATGGGTGCACACATAATAATAATGTGGGGTGCATGTGAGTCCCAGTAAGGCTTAACGAGTGTGAAAGGGGTTCTGCTCTGTTGTTTTATGTAATGATAGAACTTAGTAATCTGTAGAAGTCATCGTGATGTTTGACTCCTACTCAATCCCGACTTCTAATCTTTTCCACTTTTCATATAGAATCATGAACGGACAAAATGGTGGACGTGGTGGAGGCCGCGGCGGTGGACGTGGCAACATCGTTATGTCCTAAGATGAATTAACTGACCTAATCAACACTCGAGTGGCTGAAGCCTTAGCGGCTTAGCAGGCTGGTACGATATGTGCCAAATACTCTTTATCCTTGTGTCGCGTACTCGAATCTTACCAGTGTGTTGTGTTTTCTTTCCTCTTTAGCTCAGCACGTGAATCAGAACAATCCGCATGTGTGCATGTTTAAGACGTTCATGGATTGTAAGCCACAGACGTTCAGTGGGACTGAAGGAGCTGTGGGACTACTGCGTTGGTTTGAGAAGGCGGAATCGGTGTTCGCAATGTGTAACTGTCCCGCTGGTGACAGAGTGAAGTATGCTTCAGTAGGGATGGTAATGGGTCGGGTTTGGGACGGGTTTAGGTAATCCCAAACCCAAACCCGATTTGATAAGCTTGTCCCAAACCCGTCCCAAAACCCGTCGGGTTTCTAGCGGGTAAATACCCATCGGGTATCGGGTAAACTCGTTAATTTAAAAAGTTTACTCGTTGGGCATAATCATCGCAAAACCCATTGGGTATCTATCGGGTAACTACTAACCGGTTACATTTTGTATTGTCATTATAAATATATATATATAAAATACTACAATGTATACAGAATAGAATACCTATATGTGTAAAAAATGGATGTATCATATATACACATATTTAACAATATAAAAGAAATTATATCGGGTATACAATAGGGTAAACGGGTACACTTTATCGGGTAATTGGGTCGGGTATATCACTAAATCCCAAACCCGTCCCAAACCCGCGAAAAAAATAAAAACTATTCCCAAACCCGATTAACCGACCCCAAACCCCTCCCAAATGTTTCGGGTTTACCCAGCGGGTTCGGGTTTGATTGCCATCCTTATGCTTCAGGCACACTTGAGGATGGTGCCTTGACTTGGTGGAATGCCCAGGTCCAAATGCAGGGTATCGAAATGGCAAATGCCACCACTTGGGAGGATTTTAAGGAACTGATGAGGGAGGAGTACTGTCCTTGTGATGAGTTCCAAAAGCTGGAAAATGAATACTACAATTTGAAGATGGCAGGGTACGAGATTGAAGCGTACACGAAACGGTCTCATGAGCTCGCGAACATGTGTCCCAACCTATCACGACCACCCCCCCGTAGGATTGAGCTGTACATCAATGGTTTAGCACCACAGGTCAATGGTTTGGTCACTGCGGCGAATCTTGACAACTTGCCCCGGATCATTCGCCTAGCTCACAAGATTACCGATCAGGAGGTGGAGCGTGGCTCGCTACCACCACGTGTTTCTTCTACTGCTGCTACTACTGCTACAGCTACTACTCCTGCTACTGACAGCAAACGTAAATGGAATGATGTGGACAAGGTGTCCAACTCAAATCAGTCACAGAAGAAGCCAGACAAGGGTAGCAACTGCAGTTTCAGTCAGTCATCCTCAGTTAATCAAAATCAGACCAATAGCTCAAATCAGGGTTCTCACGCAGGGAAGTAGCCAAAGTGTAACAAGTGCAACTTTCATCATCGTGGGCCATGCACCCGGGTCTGTCACAGGTGTAAAAAGGTGGGCCATATGGCTAGAGATTGCAGGGCTCTATTCCAAAAACAGCAGCAATAGCAAACCCCACAGCAGCAGCCGCAGCAGCAAGAAAGGCAGCAGCCTCAGCAGAATCAGGGAAATCTCAAGGGCTGTTTTTTGTGTGGGGATGAGGGTTATTTTAGGCGTGATTGCTCTCAACTGAATCAGAATGCTGGTAATATAACAACAACACTGGGAACAACAACAATGGGAACAATGGTGGGAACGGTGCGCGTGGAAGAGTGTTCACTATTGGTGCTGGGGAAGCTAGGAATGATTGCAACGTGGTGACCGGTACGTTTTTTGTGAACAATCTATTTGCTTCTGTTTTATTCGACTCTGGTGCCGATTGGAGTTACGTGTCTTTGGGGTTCAGTCGTCAGTTAGGGTTGACTCCTACACCTCTTGTAAAAAAACATGTAGTAGAATTAGCTGTTGGCAAATCGATTGAAGCTTCATATGTCCTTTTTGGGTGTAAACTCGATCTTATGGGTCAAGTGTTTGACATTGACCTACTCCCTGTTACTCTTGGAAGTTTTGATGTGGTCGTTGGTATGGATTGGTTGTCTAAGCATCAAGCGGAAATTCTCTGTAAAGAGAAAATCGTACGTATTCCTCTCCCTAGTGGAGAATCTTTGTTAGTTCAAGGTCATCGTAGTGGTGCAATGGTTGGCATCATCTCAGCTATGAAAGCCCAGAAGTGTCTACGGAAGGGCTATCCTTCTATTTTAGCGCTTGTTACCGATACTCAGCCTGAAGAGAGAAAAATCGAAGACTTGCCAGTTGTTCGTGAGTTTTCCGATGTATTTCCTGAGGAACTTCCTGGTTTACCTCCACACCGTCAGGTGGAGTTTCAGATTGACCTTACACTAGGAGCAGCCCTGATTGCCCATGCTCCTTATCGTCTTGCACAAGGAAAGTTGCAAGAGCTGTCAAATCAACTCCAAAAACTGTTGGATAGAGGTTTTATCCGACCCAGTTCTTCGCCTTGGGGAGCCCCAGTTCTGTTTGTGAAGAAGAAAGACGGGTCCTTTCGTATGTGTATAGATTACCGTGAACTCAACAAGGTGACCGTCAAGAACCGTTATCCTTTACCACGTATCGACGATCTTTTTGACCAGTTGCAAGGGTCAAGTTTCTACTCGAAGATCGACTTAAGATCGGGCTATCATCAGGTGAGAGTCCAAGAGGAGGATGTTCCAAAAACAGCTTTTCAAACGCGGTATGGCCATTATGAGTTTCTGGTTATGCCATTCGGGTTGACAAACGCACCAGCGGTTTTCATGGACCTCATGAACCGCGTGTGCAAACCGTATCTCGACGATTTCATCATTGTGTTTATCGATGACATCTTGATCTACTCTAAAAGCAAGGAGGACCACGAGCGACACTTGTGTCTTATCTTGGAGCTCCTGAGGAAGGAGTAACTCTACGCGAAATTCTCTAAGTGTGACTTCTGGATTCGAGAAGTACACTTCCTCGGCCACATTGTTAACAAAATGGGGATACACGTGGATCCTGCTAAGATTGATGCCATCAGAAATTGGGCGGCACCGAAGAATCATTCAGATGTGCGACAATTTCTCAGTCTCTCTGGGTACTATCGTAGATTTATTAAGGATTTCTCAAAGATCGCTCAACCTCTTACCTCGTTGACACAGAAAGGCGTTGTATATTCTTAGGGAACGAAGCAGGAAGATACCTTCCAACTCTTGAAACAAAAACTCTGCAGTGCGCCGATATTGTCATTACCTGAAGGTACCGAGGATTTTGTGGTATATTGTGACGCTTCTATTTAGGGTCTCGGATGCGTGCTGATGCAACGCGAGAAAGTTATAGCTTACGCTTCTCGGCAGTTGAAGGTTCATGAGAAGAATTACACGACTCACGACTTGGAGTTGGGGGCCGTGGTTTTCGCGCTAAATATTTGGAGGCATTATCTGTATGGTACCAAATGCACTATCTATACCGATCACAGGAGCCTCCAACATATTTTTGATCAGAAAGAGTTGAACATGCGACAGCGTCGGTGGGTGGAACTCTTAAATGATTACGACTGTTCCATCAAGTATCATCTAGGCAAAGCTAACGTTGTAGCTGATGCCCTTAGTCGAAAGGAGGCAAAACCTAAACGTGTACGAGCCTTGCAGCTCACTATTCACTCTGATCTCCCTGACCAGATCCGTTCTGCTCAAACCAAAACACTGAAAGAAGAAAACCTTAAAGCTGAATATTTACAGGGCATGGAGAAACGACTCGTAGAGAGATCCGACGGCATTTATTATTTTATGGAACAGATATGGGTCCCTTTGTATGGTAATCTTAGAGAGCTCGTGATGGACAAAGCACACAAGTCTCGCTACTCTGTTCACCAAGGTTCGGATAAGATGTATCAGGACCTCAAAGTCTTATATTGGTGGCCGAAGATGAAGGCTCACATCGCGACGTATGTGAGTAAGTGTTTGACTTGCGCGGAATTTAAGGTGGAATATCATAAACCATCTGGTCTGCTTCAGCAACCAGAAATACCCATGTGGAAATGGGAGCAGATTGCTATGGATTTCGTCACTAGGTTGCCCAGAACTCAAAACAGAAATGATACCATCTGGGTGATCGTGGACCGTCTCACGAAATCTGCGCACTTCCTCGCCATAAAGGAAACCGATAAGTTCTCACAACTTGCCGTTGTTTATCTAAAGGAGGTGGTTTCCAGGCACGGGGTGCCAACCTCTATTATCTCTGATCGTGACCCGCGTTTTATATCCAATTTGTGGTAGTCAATGCATAAATCGTTCGGCTCACGTCTCGACATGAGTACTGCTTATCACCCACAGACGGATGGTCAAAGTGAACGAACCATCCAGACACTTGAAGACATCCTGCGAGCATGTGTGATCGATTTTGGTAAAGGCTGGGAGAAACATTTGCCGCTGATAGAGTTCTCTTACAACAACAGTTACCATTCTAGCATCCAGGTAGCTCTGTTCGAAGCATTGTACGGACGAAAATGCCGTTCTTCTCTCTGTTGGGCTGAGATGGGTGACAGCCAGATCACAGGTCCTGAACTTGTACTTGAAACTTCAGAAAAGATTATCCAGATCAGAAATCGTATGGCGGCAACGCGCGACCATCAGAAAAGCTACGCTGACAAGCGTAGTAAACCTTTGGAGTTCACTGTAGGCGATCGCGTTATGTTAAAAGTCTCACCCTGGAAGGGTGTGGTAGGCTTTGGGAAACGCGGCAAGCTTAATCCGCGTTATGTTGGGCCATTCAAAATTTTGGAGCGAATTGGTAAAGTGACTTACAAGCTCGAGTTACCTGCTGAGTTGGGTAACGTTCATGATGTCTTCTATGTTTCGCAACTAAAGAAGTGTTCGTCGGATGAAACACTTGTGGTACCACTTCACGAGCTGAAAATTGACGACAAGTTGTAGTTTGTCGAAGAACCCATCGAAATTATGGATCGGGAAGTCAAGGTCCGAAAGTATAGTCGAATTCCAATCGTAAGAGTTCGTTGGAACTCAAGACGTGGACCGGAGTTCACGTGGGAACGTGAGGATCAGATGAAGCTCATGTATCCTCAACTATTCCCAACTGACCAATCTAGTTCTGATGCAACTGGTGAATTCCGGGGCGGAATTCCCTTTCAAGTTGGGGATGATGTGGCACCTGCAGAAAATCCACAGTCATCCTGATCTAACATCTTGCTACTTTGGATTACTTATCAAATTTCGGGACGAAATTTCTTTCAAGTTGGGGATGATGTGACAACCCGAGATTTCAAGGTCTTTCCTCTACGCACCACTTGTTTCACAATCTTGTTTTCACAGTTCATTTTATGTTGTATCAATGTGTAAGATATTTGATTGACTGTAGTATTGTTACGTTTGGGCGTTACATGAAGACTTAAGTATTGTGTAATGTTTAGTCATAGCATATTTATGTTTAACTCTGATTGAGAAACAAACTTGACGAAGAACCAGGATTCTTCGTCACAACCAATCTTCGACGAAGAAGGCTCTTCGCCCAAAGAGTTCTTCGCCAAGCCACTCCACGACGAAGAAGGATTCTTCGTCGAGGGAGTTGTTCGCCAAAAGGGCCCTCGGCCCAGGTTTCTTCGTGGCCCAGAGTAGGCCTGACTGTCATTATATGTGTGTATAACCTCTCGTTTTATGTAACCGCAAATCCCACAAAACCCTAAGGCTCTCTCTCTTCCTCTTTTCCCTGTGTGACAGCATCTAGGTCTCGAAGACCCTATCTCAAGCAAACTAATCAGTCCGGTATTTCGGTTAGCGTCTTGTTCTCGTTCATTGGATTAATACCCGACACATGATTTCGTGTAGTGTTGATTTTGTATGAGTATGTAGGATCTTGTGTATATAATGTTTCATTGGTTATTAGCCGTATAAATATTGATTACATAGTTAGGGTTTGTATGATGTTTGTGTTGAAGATTCTTGTGTGTTTTGATGATCATTATCCTGAGTGGATTGATGATTTGTATTAAGAGACTAATGGCTCTGGTGGTACATGTTTAGCATGCGATTATGGCCAATGATTGTTAGAATGATGTGTATGTTAAGTGGTAACTGTTACGTTTTGAGTAGTTGATGATTGTTCATAATGAGGGTGTATAATCATGGTTAAAACTATCGATTAATCTAATATGGGAAACTGTCAAACTTGTTAACTGTTGTTACGAAATAAAAGGAGCTGTAACTGTCTGATGAGGGGCGACGAAAGACCTCCCCCATGAAGAATCTAGTTCAACGAAGAATTAGGTCCTTTGTCGACTGATTCTTGACGCATCTCCATGGTTCTTCGTCGTACTCATACATGACGAAGATTAGTCCTTCGCCAATATGATCCTTCATCGCAACACTCCTAGACGAAGAATGATTCTTCGTCAATATGGTTCTTCACCATGAGAACACCCCACGAAGAATAGATTCTTCGTGGAGATGCTGCATGTGTGTAAACAAACATAACTGTTTATGATGTTTAAGATGATGGATAATTGTGCTTATAAGATCTATCTGTTGCATGCTAATAAGAATGAGAAATCTGGTTTGACTTGTGTGAGTAGCAAACCCACCTGTTATATGTTGTTAAGAGACATGCACATGGGATGTGGACTTGTATGAGAATTGGATATGTGCTACATGTTGTACAGTGATCTTTGTGATGAATGTAATCTGTGATAAATACGTGCCTTAATTGACTATGAAACTGACTTGATTGGTAACCACGGTAGGGTTTGGTTGACCAACTTGGAACGGGTAACTTATCATACCGAGCAAAACTAAGGTGAGTTCATTCCTCTTGAGCATGCGTCCCGGTGGGTGGGACAATCAAATGGGTATTCCTGGGAGGAATAAGTCTTTTGGGTAAAAACTGGGATGTTAGATAATACACTCATTTCCTATCACCTTAAGTCCCATCTTCTACCGAATAGTTACCTGAGAGGTAACGGGGTATTAGGCTTGGCAACCTCACACCGTACCTGAGAGGATGGGCGTGAACTAATGACCTTAACTATTACCAATGCTTAGATAGGGGGCATTGGGGACGGGCAAAATAATCTGGAGCCATCTTGTACGGTACTCGAGTTATTATCAACATTATTATCAATGAATTGAACTAATCACTTGGCAATTAATGTTTTCGTAAAACTATGAACTCACCAGCGTTGTCTGATACACTTGTTGCATGCTCGCAGGTCGTTAGATTCTTGTATATGGAACTTGCTGTCTGGGATGGCTGGAGTGGTCATGGGTCGTGCTGCTTGGATACTCATGATGGGCTTACTGTTTTACATACATTTTGGTTTTGAAACATTTAAACAATGATTTACTATTTGCTTCCGCTAAACCTGTTAAACTTGTGATATGATTTTGAATGTTTGATTTAATAAATGGGAGTTTATTTTAAATACCTTGTGAATAGTTCAATGTGATTGGTGGCTGGATTCTGGTACGTCACACGCCTAGCAGGGTTCCCGCATGTGGTATTTTGGGGGTGTGAGACATGTGTTTTTTTGGTTAATTTCAAACACTTTAAATCCAAATTACTTGTTGATATTTCATAGAAACAAATCATAGTTGCTTTGCAAATTCTTCATTGTTAAACTTAGACACTTGAAATATTGAAACTTGAATTGTTAACTGCTAAACATGTGAATCGATTTGAAAACGATTGTTACTTGCTAGAACTTGGATACCTAATTATTCTGATGTTAAAATTTAGATGCTCATACTTGATTGTTAGGAGAATAAATATCACTGAATTTGAAGATGAACTTAAGAGTGTAAGATGGCTAATTTGATTGTTTAGGGATGATAAAATTACTTTCTTTTAATATGGATATTAGAATTATTTGATCTTTGATATTTGTATTGAACTTTTAAGGATAATGACAATTTCTTGGTTTGAATAAATATTTTAGAATGATTTGAACTTAAATATTATATGCACTTTTATGCTCTGGAATAAAAATGCCGTTAGTTCAAAAGAAAAAAAAAATATTAGATGCTTGAATGTTGAAATGAATTTCATAAGCCATAAGGTTTGGTTTTGTTGCAAATTAATTTCATTTTTTATGTGATTTCTAATTAGCTTGTTTTTTTGTTGTTGAGGCATCTTGCTTTTATATATTCATTAATCATGAAAATGTTCAGATTTATATTAGACTATAAATTTGTTAGTTATTAATTTTAGACAATATAAAAAAATTGAAACTTAATTTACCTTTAATATTATAAATATTGCTAATGACCCGACGCGGCCTAGCAAAAATATTTGGTGACCCGACCCAATAAAAATATTTTTATTAGACATACAAACAACGGTGTTAGTTGTAATCCTTGTAAAAAAAAATTCTCGTATCCACCACCAATCAAAACAAGTCAATTCCTATACTTGAAAATGCAGTGTTTGGTATAGTGAGTTGGAAAAGGAAAGAGAAGTGTAGCGTGTTCTTGTGTTTCTCTCCTACGATCCAAACAAAGTCCACAAGATTGCTCAAATTTCATTGATTTCGACCTTAGAGAAGTGTTATAAACATCGCTAGGAAGTAGGATGTGCCTTAAGGTTTAGAAAGTATGAGATCAATGTAAATTTCATTCTCTTAGCCTAGAAATGGTTCATGGAAGATTTAATACTTGCTACACTAATTTGACTTTATACTCGGCAAAAAAAAATATTTAGTAGTTACATGGTGGTGATTCTTGCCATAATTGATCAAATTTGCCCAAATGTGTTTTTGGTATATTAGTACATGAATTCTGGATTAAACTTGGTATGTTGTGGGAAATTGGTATTTCTGATGTGGGAAATTGGTATTTATGATTACAGCATAGGAGTGCAAGCGATCTACAGAGGCATGTTGAACCTAGATATAGGAATTGAAATATGAACTAATTAGAATATGTTTGTGTATGGTTAAAAGAATGTAATGAACCAATTAGGTGGCGGTCAATTGACAAAAAAAACCTTTAAAACACCTGGATTCAGGAGGGAAGGTTGTTGGTACATATGTCTGTCGACTTCGTCTTGTATCGAGTCTTGTATCTAGATTGGATAGAATGGAGCTCGGTAGGCTAGATAATAGGGTTCTAATGATGTTGGACCAGTTCAAACGAATTGGAAAGGCAAATTCGTGCGAAATGGACGATGTCCTTTCCATGCGAACTGGCATCCCCTATATATACCTGAGCTTGTCATTTCATTTGTAACTTTGTGATTCCAGAACCGAGGTGCTGCTGAAGTGTCTCCAGACCGTGTAAAGCTGTGAAATCAATATAAGAGACATTATAAGTGATACTGAGTGTAAATCAAGCTGATTCGTCATCTATACGTCTGTTTCCGCCTTTCGTATTGATCTAGAACTCTTCTGACAGACTCGTTTAGGTCGAATCTCGATCCTACAAGTGGTATCAGAGCTCAGGAGGAAGAGTTCTTACCATTTCAGCTTGTTTTCACCAAAATTTCTAACTTCTACTCATTGTTCTTCACATTTTTCAAAATTAACGGAGTTTTTACGGTTAAAATGGACTGATTTTCTCATATAACGTGCAAAACACAGTTTTAAACAATCCTTGAAAGAATTAGACCTAAAATCGACCTAAATCGTGATCAATTTTGTCAAAATCATACCGATAGTGTGACATCAGCATCATTTCGTGTGAAATTACACTCAATTCGCATGAATTAGACCCCAGTTCGCTTGGAGTTGCCAATTCGTTTGAAAGAGACACCAGTTCACACGTATTGGACTTCCAATTCGCTTGAAATTGACTCCAGTTCGCATCAAAGTGTCAGATCGTGTGAAAGTTAACCTCATTTCGCACGAATTGGATTCTAAGTCATCCATTTCACACGAATTGAACTTTAATACCTTCATTTCGCTTGAAAAGGGTCAGTTCGCATCAAAGGTCAATCCGCACCAAAGTCCATTTCGCATTAAAGTCCAGTTCGCTTCAAAGTTGTCCAGTTCGTTTGAATCGTCAATCTGCTTGAACTTTGTGAATTTGTGAAACTGTTTTACTGAAACATGGAAGAAGAGTTTTACAACGCATTTGCTACTACTCCAGCTGCTCCAGTTACTGTTGCCGAAACTCTTGAAATCGAAAATGAAATGGGAACCTTTCAAAAGCCTCCGAAGCTTATGTACATTGAGGATTTTAAAGGATGGCAAAATCATTTTGAAAACTGGGTGCAAGCTTGTAAGTTTGATGCATGGGTTTCGTTAAACAAAGATTATGTTAAACCGACAGATGACCGTGGAAATGAAAAACCTTTAAGTGAATATTCAGCGAATGAGAAGTTAAAATATACCAGTGAAAAAATGATGATTAGCATTCTCCAACAAGCGGTAAAAGAATATATTTTTGTTTTGCTTCAACATGAGGAAACTGCTAGATCAATTTGGTTAGCGTTGATTCAGAAGTTTAAAGGAAGTGCTGATATGATAAAAAATAAACGTGCATTACTAAAGAAATCTTTTGATGTGTTTACAGCTTGGAAAGGTGAAACGACTAAGAAGACTATTGATAGATATTGTCATCTTGTCCAAGAAATGAAAAGATTGGACATCAAAAAGGAAGATGATGAATGGGTTGATAAGCTTTCCGATGCGTTACCACAAGATAAATGGGGAACATATTTGTTGATTTTAAAACATATGAGCAAATCTGAAAGTATGAATTTGTGTAAGTTCATTCAGAAGCTCGAAGAACATGAGTTAGATGTTCAGAAAACTGCTATCATGAATAATCCAAGTGCACAACAAGATGATAGTTTATACTATAGAGGAAGCAAATTTGAGACTACTCCGAGTTCGAAGATTCAGACTGCTTTCAGTGCTGATGGTACTTCCGGAACAAATGTTAGCACTACAACTCAGAGTGGTGGATATTCTTCGTCTTATTCAAGTTTTGATCCGAATTTCTCAACACCAAGTTCTCAACGACAGAGTTCAACAAATCTGCAATGCAATGTAACATTAAACATACAAAATGGTAAAAATTCTCTCTCCAGATATGGCTAAGCAACACATGGCATCACTTGTTACTATGTTAGAATCGTATGAAAGTTTAGTTGCTGGAAGAATCGGAAATCCGATGCTCACCAAAGAGGATTATGATCAGAATGATTCTGAAGAACTTGAATTGATAGACATCAAGTGGTGTTTAGCTAGTGTTTTGAGAAGAGCAGAAAAATTCAAACAAATCACAGGTAGAGATGATCTTCGTGATGCTGCTACATCTCAGTTAGGGTTTGACAAATCAAAGGTTACTTGTTTTCGTTGCCGAGAAAAGGGACATTTTAAACGAGAGTGCACAAACAGAGAAGCAATCGGAAGACAAGATCCGTTTGGAAACAATGATTATCATAGAAAAGCAATTTATCATCAGGTTGCTCAACAACCGTCATCATCTCGTGTTATTGAAGATGGAAAGAAGAAAGCTTATCTAGTTAATCAAGATGATGAAAGATTGCCAGAGGGATTTAGCTGGGACAAATACATTCCGGCTGATTCAGAAAAAAACAGCATTTGTTGCTCGAATCTTGGAAGAAGAGTCAGTCAAATCTAAGCCAAAAAGAAAGAAGATTTTCAAGTCATCAGAAAGTGATGAAGACACTGGTGATAACGAAGAGTATATTAATGCAGGTAGAAAAAATTTGGACTCATTTAGTTTTAATTTGTTTTTTGCAGATAAAATCGAGATGTTGAAAGAGAAAAGGGCTGTTCGACTGAAGAGAGAATTGGAAGAATTGGAAGCAAGAAGGATTGCTGAAGAAAAGGAAAAAATGGAAGCTGAGAAAGCAATAACTGAAGAAAACTCGACAGAGAAGGTCGAGATTGATGATAATGAAATGATTACAGAAGATGAAAAAGAACAGAATGTGATTGAGAAGGTGGTGGAGAAAATAGTCGAAGTTGAAAAAATAATTGAGGTTGAGAAAATAGTTGAAAAAATTATCGAAGTTGAAAAGATTGTTGAAGTCACAAAACCTTGTCTAAAATGTTTGGAACCATGCAAACACTATGAAGAGAAAGACAAGAAGTATAGTGAACTAGACGAGTTGAAAGAAAAATTGTTGTTTGATGTTAAGTACGTAAAAGAATCGTATGATGTGCTGAACAGGTCGGTTGATAGTTTGAACAAGACAAACTTAGAAGTAGAAGCTACCTCAACGATGATGAGTTCAACATTAATGACTAAGCAGAAGGTCATAAATAGCTATATTGAAGAGTGTGCAAAGCTGAAGCAGGATTTGGAAATCGAAAAGATTGAAAGCGAAAGAATCAGACGATTGTTGCTGAGTTATTCAACTTGTGATTATTTGATTGATAGAGTTTATCCTACTGTTGCAGGTCTTGAAGCTTTTCAAGATAAAAAGACGGAAGTTACGGATACTGGTAAGAAACAAAGTGTCAAGTATAACAAGTGTCCGCCTCCGATCTGGGAAAGTTATTCTCCTAGAAAACCAAATGAGGAACAATTAAAAAAGGCAGTCAATATAAAGTTAAAGTCTGAAACAACTGATGAGTTACCAGACAACATTGACGTCACATTCACAGCGTCTGACACTGATCATGAGTCTGAGTTATTAAAGAAAGTGGTCAATCAGGTGTTGGATATGGATAAAGAGTCAAAGTCGGAGTCTAAATCTGAAAGTTCAAGCTCATCAGACAAGAGTCCGAGTTCACCAGTCAAAAGGGTTTATAATAAAGATTTTCTGTTATCAAAAAATAATTTGAATGATGAAACATTTAAAGTAGCATATACTTTGAATGATTCTGACAAATTATTTTCTGATGAGGAATTTCCAATAAGAATTGTTAAAACTGAACAGATCAAACAGGTTTTCAAATTAACAGAAATTAATATTTCTGAAATAAAAGATGTAAATCTTACTGAAAAACCTAAAAGATACACTTCAAGGGTTCAACAAAGATTGAACAAGAAAAAATGTTACAGTTCTGGTTCTGGTTGTCAAAAGAAACCAAACCATAACAGTAATTTCAAAAAGAAAGGTTTAGGTTTTATTCCACCTGAAAATTATAAAAATGAGAAAAATTATAAAACAAAAACTAAATTTGTTTCAGGTACAATTTCAGATGAAGAAAAGGAGAAACTGTTTAGAAAACAGTCAAACAAAGAATTTCTTGCAGAAAAGAAAAAAGAATGTTTTGAAAAAATCTGCACCAAGAGTTGACAGAAGAACTTGTTTCAAATGTCAAGAAGTTGGACACATCGCTTGGAATTGCCCAAAGCCAACCAACACAAAACAGGGAGTTTCTTCTAACTCAAAGATGAAAGAAAAATGTGTTGATAAAACTGAACAACCAGCAGAAAAATTTACAGAGTTCAAAAATTCTACTTTCGAAGTTGGTGAAAGTTTGAAACGTTTTTACAAAAGAAGAGTCGATTTGAACAAACAAAAATGGGTTGTTAAATCTGAAAGTAGTTCTGACAATGAATCTGACTCGTTAAAGTCAGAGGAGTCATTTGTTGTGAAAAATGATGAAAATTCCGTTCCAGAAATGAACGATGAAAACTTTCCACCATTGTCAAAAGAAAACTTGAAGTTAAAAGTTGGAAAGATTGAGATCTCAGATCAATTCTTCTCTGTTAAGGAAGAATTTGATGCTGAAAAGGTTTTTAACGGAAAAGTGTTACATATTTTTGGAAATATGACAGACGGTAAGGTAAAAAGTGTGAAAGAGTTTTATAAATAAAAAAGATGGTGCATTGAAGATGATTCACGATCACCCAAGGCTGGTCAGGCTTGGGTGACAGCATTTTCTACTTAAAATCCTGACTTGCCGGAGCTCCCAAGTTGGTAATCGTGGAGCATGAATCAGCATCTTTCTTGAGAAATTCAAAATTGTTATATTTCATTTTACAAGTGGTATTGTGATAAGTACCTACAAGTGGTTAATCAAGGACATTAAGTTGAACTTGAGTTAACTTTCATTCAAGTGGTTGGAACAACAATGTGATGAAACCCCGATCTTACAAGTGGTGTCAAACAAAACTAATTTTCCAGAAAAACCATTTGATTAAAACAAACTTAAGTGTTTTGAAATCATAATGGGAAAATAGTTTGTTGTCAGGGGGAGTTCTGATTGTTTATGCCAAGTGGATGACGAATTGAAGCAATTCACATCGGTTTGTCAAATTTTCTTTAAATGGTTTTGAATTTTAGGGGGAGTAAGAAATTTCAGAAAATAGAAAAACATTAGAAAATTTGAAAAAGTCAAAAACATGATAAAATCAAAAATGAGTTTTGTTGTGAAAAAGAGGAAATGATAGTACATCAGTGGACAATCACGGTACGCTAAAGAATTGGAAAGTTAAAATGTGATAAACGGTCTCACTGATGATATGCCAGTAGGTTTTCGAACGCTTAGTAGATTGTGTTTGAGATATAAACCTAAATATCAATTACTTACTTATCTCGTGGGGAACATCTCTCAGATATATGGGTAACCCCCGAAATCTTGTTTGAAGGGCTTTCTATTTCTGACATACCAGGTCTTTGTGCGTGGTGATATTTGGGGTATTATACCTGGACTTCTGATTTTACGGGAGCAATAGCCTAGTCCTCGTATAATACTTTGCACTTCTTTAATCTTAAAGCCCGCCCTCAGCATAAAAAATGATGAAACATTGAAAAATGCTAATCATGTGTTGTTGTAAAGAAGATCCCCAAGGGGGACCCACCTAAAATCGAACCATCATCTCTCAGATTTTGCGGAAGAAATAGCCTGAGCTCTCATGGTCTCGCATTTAACCCCTTACAAATATCATTAGTGTACATTCACCTGTAAGACTGAATATAGGAGTCTGGATATGGGAGTATATTCTGAGGTGGTACTCGCGAATAAGTTCAAGTGCTTAAAACATTAATCTCGTATCTCGAATCAGTTGAACTTTGTGTGAAAATTTAAGTGGATCAGTATACTGACAATCTAAGTGAATCGTTTAGAACTTAAAGTGTTTAAAGCTCAACGGTGCTAGTGATTTGTCTCAAAAACTGATATGATCCTCTTACACAAACTCACAAAAATATTGTCTGTAAATATTTTGTTACTGTTTTTCTTTAGTGTGTTTTAGCATAAGATTTTGAAAAATCAAAAAGATTTTAGTTCATTTTATTTTCGACAACTGATGTTGGAAAGCTGATTTTCAAAATTCTGAGTGCTAAACATGATGGACAACAGGGTTGGGAAAGTTTGTTTGAATTGAGAAATAATTTTGAAAAGATAAAATGGTTTTAAATTAATAAAATGTCAAATTTGAATGTTTCGAGTACAAGATGTAAACAGTGATTCTAAATTTGTTAAATCTTAATCTTTGTGAAATTTATTGTTGGGTAGAGTTGTGCAGGTCCCCGAGTCTAAACATGAGCAAAGTTTGAGCCATGATATGATACTAGAACGAGAGCTATGTCAGACTGTGATTCCGGAACAATTTAAGGGGGAGTCTGTTAGCACAGGGGAGTCTGAAGATGCAAGAGCCAGTTTCTGATCCTGAAAGTTTGATAAAGATAGAAGCTGATGGAAAAGGAGAGAGCCAGGATTAAGATTATGGGAATGAGCGAGAAAAAGAAGAGATTGAAGATTAGATCAACATTCAAGGGGGAGGTTAGTGATGATAAGAAAGATGATAGAAATTGAAGAATGCTTACAGTGTCAGATATTTTGAGAGCGAGAAGACTGATCAAGACTGGTCATGTTGAAGTCTCGACACCGAAGACTTCGTCAACATCCAAGGGGGAGTCTGTTGGTGCACATGTCTGTCGACTTCGTCTTGTATCGAGTCTTGTATCTAGATTGGATAGAATGGAGCTCGGTAGGCTAGATAATATGGTTCTGATGATGTTGGACCAGTTCACACGAATTGGAAAGGCTAATTCGTGCGAAATGGCCTCTGACCATTTCGTGTGAAATGGCCTCTGACCATTTCGTGTGAAATGGACCATGTCCATTCCATGCGAACTGGCATCCCCTATATATACCTGAGCTTGTCATTTCATTTGTAACTTTGTGATTCCAGAGCCGAGGTGCTGCTAAAGTGTCTCCAGACCGTGTAAAGCTGTGAAATCAATATAAGAGACATTATAAGTGATACTGAGTGTAAATCAAGCTGATCCGTCATCGATACGTCTGTTTCTGCCTTTCGTATTGATCTAGAACTCTTCTGACAGACTCGTTTAGGTCGAATCTCGATCCTACAAAGGTCTTGGGTTCAAGTCTCACAGACGACAGAGATTAAAAAAAAGAAAGAAATTCGCCATTTAAAATAAGAATGCAATGAATGGAATAATATCATTACCATAATCATCTGGTTTGTAAAAGTGTCAAGAGTTGAAAAGGTATTATAATGAATAAATGACAGTATGCCCATTCATTGCATTTTAAATTTATATCAAATAAGCTATGCATTCAACATATGTAGATGTATATATATCAGGTTTTGAACTCATCAATGCTTATATAAAAATATTGAATAAAACCTTATATGATTCAATCAATCCAACAACTTTATTACAAATAAACTCTTTTATGAGAATATACCAGCATTTTATTCGATTATTTGTACTAGCCCATCTTCTCAATATGACCATTCATTAAAACCAATCCATTCATAAAACGAGTTTGATGAAACCAAATTTACAAACTAAGCATCAAAACAAACTGTTAACAAAGAAACTTGGTTCTAGCGGTCGCATCCCGAGGCCCTTGGTTGACTCGTGTTTCCACGTCAATGGTATCAGGTAGACATCTTCATAGTAAAGAGACACCAATGTGTTAGTGTAGTTACGGTTTTATCATTTTTTGAAATACTGGGAGTTAAATTCGAAACTTACATTTCTTCCTCTTCGTTCTTCAACACGTTCTTGGCAATGACTTCAAAAGCCTCTTCAACATTAATTCAATCCTTTGCTGATGTCTCAAATATTGGATATTGTTGCAAAATCAAACCCTTGAAAAAACAGGTAAACTCGATTTGAACGAACTTATTCTACTCTTTTATTATTTATCAATGAAAGAACACCAAATTACATTAGACCTAGCAATCTATTTATATTTTGACTCTTTATAATTCTAACCAAACTCAAACTCTTTTTGAAATAATAAAATAACTAACTAGATAAACATCTAATTCTAATAAAAGACTCAAAATAATTCCACATGGTATTATCTCCTTCAACCTCATAAATTTTATTTATATTTTTTAATAATTAATATATACATATCACTTATCTTTATTCTTATCAAACTTCTAATAAATAATTTAATAAATGCCACATAATAACTTTATTATTATTATTATTATTATTAGAGTAAATTGTCACAATCGTCCATGAGGTTTAGGCCTATTTGGCAGTTTCATCCAAAATGTTATTTTTTGTGCCAAATAGCCCTTTATCTTTGGCATTTTTTCCATTTTCATCCAAACCACTAACTTAACTTAGTTTACTTTTTCTATTAAGTTGAAGAATATTTGGATGAAACTGACAAATATAAAACCTCAAGGATGATTTTCGCAATTTACTTAAATTCTTTTTAATTTCTTTTATTTAATTAACTTTGTCATATATATATACATATATATATATATATACGGCTTAACGTACATCACGTACGACAGATAATTACGCACGTTCATTTGAAAATTACGCACGTTATAAACTAAAAAACCCAAATCACGCATGTTGGAAAACATTAATCACGCATGATGAAAACATTAATCACGCACGTTATACACATAATCACGCACGTTGTCGTACGTGATGTACATTAATCAGCCGTATTGTATTTTATATATATATATATATATATATATATATATATATATATAGGGGATCGCTAAAATGAAAACCACCTCTAGTTGTAAGAACCATGGGAACCACTTTTTAGCCCTTAGATCAACTAGATGGATGGATGAGATTAAAAGTAGTTAATATTAATATTAAAAGCTTTTTGTCTTATTATGTTTTTAATATTTTATTGTTAAAGGGTATTTAGGTAATTTTGTTTTTTTTTTGTCTTTTTATATATATTGTATTTAATTGCTTTTTTGTCCTATTCTTTAATTACTTTTTATTAAAAAACAGAATTTTATATTAAACAAATATTTTAAATTCAGATTTTAATGATAATTTTTTTTAAACCGTTTTTTACGCCCTGTTTTTTTACGAGAGTTTTTTACGCCCCTTTTTTACGAGCGTTTCTTTACGGAACATTTTACGCCCTGTTTTTACGCTCCGTTTTTTCGCGTCGTTTTTTCGACCGGTTTTTTACGCGCCGTTTTTACGTTTTACGTTAAAAAAAATTTACATAAAAGAGTACGTTTTACATTTCTGCGTTAAAAAGTTTTACGCGCCGGTTTTACGTTTAACGTTTTTTACGTTTTACGCGCCGGTTTTTTACGTTTTACGCGCCGGTTTTTTACGTTAACGTTTTTTTACGTTTTACGCACCGGTTTTTTACGTTAACGTTTTTTACGTTTTTACGTTTTACGCGCCGGTTTTTTACGTTTTACGCGCCGGTTTTTTTACGTTTTACGTAAAACTTTTTACGTTTTCCGAAAAAAATTTACGTTTTACGTTTTACAAAATAACTTTTTACGTTTTACGTAAAACTTTTTACGTTTTACGTTAAAAAGTTTACAGTTTGACTTTTTTTTTTACAAAAACTTTTTTACACAAAAATGAACGCACCCAGAAAATCGTTACTCGGTAGGCATCTCAGATAGTTTGCTATCATCATCGACGCCTCAAAAAAATATAAAAACCCAACAAACAAAAATCAAAAAGAACGAGTGGATTCTTGAAAAGTTTTGGCTCAGATTTCCCGATAATCAGAGGCTGCAAAGTGGGGTTGCGGGTTCAAAAACCTACCCTCCACCATCTTTGCCGCGCCATCGTCCATTTTTTTTTTTGCATCATCACCGCCGATTCAATAAGGCACCAGATTCAACCGATTTAAACATTCAAAAGGAAACATGAACATCATTCAAACCCAGAAGGAAACATGAACATCATTCAAACAAAACCCAGCAAAAGGTAACCTGTTCAAACATTCAAAAAATTCACAAATCACCATCGATCATATTAAAACCCACAGAAGGAACATGAACATCATCCAAACAAAACATGAACATCATTAAAACAAAACCCAGCAAAAGGAACATGAACATCATTCAAACAAAACCCACTTCAACCACTGTTTTTTTCAAAACCCACCAAAATAATCATAGAACCCCAAAATTCAAAGAACCCCAAAATTCAAGACAGAAACAAAACGAACCTTTGGGCAAATAATCAAAGAACCCCAAAATTCAAGAACACCAATCGGTTCGTTTTCAGGAGATGGGGGCCGACAAACCACCTCGCACAACCGTCTCCCCACAAAACCACCACCGCCTTCCGCCTCTGCACAACTCCCACCAAACCACCGCCCCCACCACCTCCTTCCGCCCCTGCTCTTTCTTCTTCATTCTTTCTTAGAAAAACCCTAAACACCCACTGATCCTACATTTGCACACTCCTTCCATCCTGATTTCCCCTACAAACACATAAAATGGAGAACGTGGGAGAGAGTGCCGCAGAAGAGAGAGAAAAAGAGATTCGTAGTGGGGGTGTGGCGGCGGATGAGGGGCTTCAATATCAACTGTAACCGCCGGAGTAGGGGGTGTGGCGGTGGGGCTTTGGGTTTCGCCGGGGTGTGTGTTTTGTTTGGAGAGATGAACATCAGGAGAGAGAGATGGATTTAAAAAGGTGAGAGAGAAAGGGGGTCTGGCACATAATAAATGAGGAGAGAGAGAGATGGAAATGACATTTAATGGTAAATGACCAAATTACCCTTTTGAATGGCAGCATCTAATTGGTTGAGAGTGGTTCTCGCGGTTCTTACAACTGGGGGTGGTTCTTATTTTAGCGGCCCCCTATATATTTATATATATAGGTATAGGGTATTTCAGAACCATAAATATTTATAGAACTCGCAGAACTCCTAATAAACAATCTTTTTATTTCTATATTTTTATGTTTAGAATAATTTTATCATTTATTATGTGTGTTTTAATGATTACATACATGTTAAGAGTAAATTTATCATTTTTAATATATATGTAATTAGTTATGACACACACACACACATATATATATATAGGGGACCGCTAAAATGAGAACCACCTCCAGTTGTAAGAACCGTGAGAACTACACCGTACGGGGCGAGGTGGACCAAATTTTTTTTCATAAACGTAGATGCTTGTATTATAAACACATTTGTAAAAAAAAATTCAAAAAAAAAATGTCGTGTGTGTAGTTTTGAGCACCACAAGTTTGTGTTTACGGGTACCGTACACACGACATTTTTTTTTTAATTTTTTTTACAAATGTGTTTATAATACAAGCATCTACGTTTATGAAAAAATTTTGGTCCAACTCGCCCCGGATCAAAAAGTTCTCACAGTTCTTACAACTGGAGGTGATTCTCATTTTAGCGGTCCCCTATATATATATATATATATATATATATATATATATATATATGATTTGGCTTTTACATATATGTGAACTACTTTTAACATGTATGTAATCAAATAAATACATATAATAGATGATAAAAAGATCCTAAATACAAATATATATATATATATATATAGGGGACCGCTAGAATGAGAACCACCCCGAGTTATGAGAACCGCGAGAACCACACCGTACGGGGCGAGGTGGACCAAATTTTTTTTTTCGAAAACGTAGATTAGTGTATCACAAACACATTCGTAAAAAAAATTTAAAAAAAAAAACGCCGTGTGGGTAGTTTTTTACACCACAAAAACGTGGTTTACGAGTTCCGTTACACCACAAAAACGTGGTTTACGAGTTCCGTTTACGAGTTCCGTACGGAACTCGTAAACCACGTTTTTGTGGTGTAAAAAACTACCCACACGGCGTTTTTTTTTAAAAAATTTTTTTACGAATGTGTTTGTGATACACTAATCTACGTTTTCGAAAAAAAAAAATTGGTCCACCTCGCCCGGAATCAAGTGGTTCTCGCGGTTCTCATAACTCGAGGTGGTTCTCATTCTAGCGGCTCCCTATATATATATATATATGGATATGTTAAAGTGAGAACCACCTTTAGTTGTGAGAACCATAGAAACCAATACTAACCATTGATCAAAGGTGTTTAGATGGATGAGATTAAAAGACAATAAAGTAAATAATGATTATGTTTTAATTAATGAGATTTTGTTTTTTTAGTGACATAAGGGCAATTAGGTAATTTACTATATCTATTAATGATTGGTGTCATTAATGTGATTTGATTAATTTAATATGATTTGATTTAATTTATAATAAAATTTAATAAATCAAAAAATTAATATAAATTAATTAATCTTGATTTACAGTAACACTAATTAATTTTAATTTTGATTTATATTTATAGTAAACTAATTAATTTTAATTTTGATTTACAGTAAACTAATTAATTTTACGCCCCATTTTTTACGCCCCGTTTTTACACTCCGTTTTTACGCCCCGTTTTTACACGCCATTTTTACGTCCGTTTTTACGCCCATTTTTATGCAAATTTTCAAAGTATGTCCAATAAATAAATTACAATAACTAGGTAAATCACCAAAAAATAAACTAAAATAAAATGTAAAATAAACTAAAATAAATAAAGTGAAGTTGTCGTTTTTCGTTTCCTGTAAATGATAGTTTGCACCTCCATCGTCTGAGATCTGCACGGACACTACACAAAAGTTGTAAAAATCATAAAAAATTTATGCCCCCCCCCCCCCCCCCGGTTGCAAATTTTTTTATGCCCCGGTTGCAACAAAAATTTTACGCCCCTGTTAAAAAATTTAAACTCTTTTACACCACGGTTGAAAACTTTTTTTATACCACTACACGTAAAACTATACACTAAAACCTTTAAAGCTTTACGCTACACGTAAAACTATACACTAAAACTTTTTTACATCCATGTAAAAATGTTTTCTTTTATGTAGAGTTTTTTGGAAACCGATGACCACCCGTAAAAAACTTTTTACATCCAAGGTAAAATTTTAAAAATAAAATTACAAGCATTTAAACAAACCCCCTAAAAATAAGTTTATTATGTGACACCCGGCTATTTAGGTTATACCGTACAAATGTAACACGTGTCCTGAATAAATAAAAAGGTTGTAGCTAACTGACTGTGATATTTAATGTGTTGGTGAATCCAAATATTGATAAAAATTTTGTTGGCAACGATAAAATAAACGCTTATCGCGTAACGATTAAAATGCGAAACGAACGTCGGTGACCACCCGAACAGTATTAAAATCCTAAAAATAGTCTGTTATAATTAGAATAGTAATTTTAATCATATTCATGAGGAAAAATAAATTAAAACGCTAAGAAACTCTATTTTTCGAGTTTGAGCGCGTACCGCACGATACTGTGCCTATTAGACAAAATACTGTCAACGCAGCCAGTCAAGGCAACTGATAATTATTTCAGTAATATTTTCATGAGATTATTTTTATATAATGATAAAAATAATTTAAAACGCACTAAAACGGGACTAAAACGCTAGATAAAATACCCGGTATCCAGTAAAATACCAGTTTTGACCTATATATATGTATATATATGTATAGGATGAGAGTGGTGGACACATGTGGAAGCCATGCATGATGTTCTCTCTCCTCTCTCCAACACCTGTTGGCCTAGTAATCTACAAGAGATGATTATGTCTTTCATGTCTTCCCATAAGTCACAATAATCAAGATAAAGATCAAACAATACTCTAACTCTCTCTCCCTCACAATTCTCGGCCGAACACCCTTCAAACCACATCCATTTTCATTTTTCAAATTGATCTTGAAGATTCAAACCCATTACAAGGTACTTTCAAGTCCCTTTGGTGGTTTAGAAGTGATTTTATGGTGTTTCAAGCAACAATCAAGACCCACACCATCAATTTTTACTAAAAATCATTCAGGAACTTGAAGGTATAAAATTTATATTAAAAACCTTGTTTTTTTTTTTTTTTTTTTTGATGTTCTTGTTGATGAAGGAAGTTTCTCTTGTTCTTGGAAAAAAACACAAACTTGAAAACAATAACAAATGGGTTTTTTTTGTATAAAATAAAAATGGAGTTGTATGTGTGTGAGCATGTGGCTGTGATTATGTATACATATGTGTATGATGTTTAGTTTTGATTTTTGATTGATTCATGTTTGAATGATTCTTGGAAGATGAAGCATGCATGTTTAAAAAGTTGTCATATGGAAACTTTTTGATTTTAAATGAGTTATGTGAAAAGTAAATCTTGGAATCATGTGTATATGTGTATATATGTATATATATATGTATATATATGCATGCATGAACATTTTTGATATTGATAATTTTAGATGTGTAAGAATATATGCATATGTCTTGTATTTATGAGTGAATGATGGGATAATTATCATATAAAGATAATGATGTTATTGAAGGTTTAAACATGAAATAAATGTATGTTGGATATGTTTTAATTCATACATGTTGATGATGATGTGAATTGAGTGCATTAGATGCATTTGCTTGAACATGCATGTTGAAAAATGATCATGAAATGATGATTAGAACATGATTTGATAAAAATAGATTTTAATCAGAATCTAAACACTAAAAACATGAATATTTTAAGTGTTAAAATGGTCTAAAACTTTGTCATAAAGTTTGCTAGCTTTGCATGTTGTACTTGGTGTTTTATGTGTTGTAAAATACGTGAAATCACATGATTTATGTGACTTACACAAAAACTGCACTAATTTGATTATAATCACTATTTTAATCAGTAAATAACATGTAATGTGTTAAAATATCAAGTCATTCCAAGTTGGGATGATTACAGTAACGTTTAACGCAAAACTATGCGTTAAAACGATCAAAAAATCGGTTTTTTGAACGATTTTTATGAAACTGATTTAAATCAGTAAGTAAACTGATATTTTTAGTTTGAAAATGAGTATTTTAACTAATTTAAAGTTTACTTGGTGTTTGGTTGGTCATACGTGACTTCCGACGCCCGAAAACGTTATCGAATCGCTAAAATACGCGTTTTTCAATGAACACTAGTATGGGTAAGTTTTGGGTGAATCTTATGTGTTAAGATGTGTTATGTGATTTAATCATATGAATGTGAAAATATGTTAAGTGTTAACGTGATAGTGAGAATATAGACTATGCATGTACACTTGTGCGTTTATGTGGTAGAAACGGCAAAATCGCGTTAAACGTGTAACTTGTTTGTCGAGCATGAAATTTGATGCATATGAGTTATTTTATGTATGTTTGCCTTAAAAATGACAAAATAGATAAGTTAACATTCGCGTAATTCGATGATAATTTATGTGTACGTTTATGTGTATATATTACGACGCGCAAATCGTAGAAATATTACGTATAAACAAGTGTGTTAATGGATTTACAAGATAACGGTCACCAATAAAATCGTTCAAGTCGCAAAATCATCAATATATATATATATGGACTCATATATATATTAACGTGCCAATATAATAAAAAACGATAACTTTTCGAGAAAATCCCAAAGTTATGTGACAATTCTAAGAAACGGAGAAACTTAGGATTTCTGTAATATATTGATTAATAAAATCATTCCTATGTGTAATAGGACGTGTAGAAAATTAATCTGTGGGATTGCACTATTTAAAAATACGCACCTAAAGGTGAGTGTCACTAAACGCCTCTTTTTACTGTTTTGTATATGTTTTGGGGGTAGAACACGCCTAAAAGGGTTTAATAATGTTTTTGAATTAAAACATACCTTTTTAATATAAATCATATATTTTCACTGAAAATATATGGAGTTTTGATAAATTATACGTTTTTGAGATAAAACGTTTTTGATAAATATATGTTTCGAGAAGAAATTGGGATGGTACGGTATTTCCAAGGAAAAACCGACCGTGTGGTTGGGACAGGTTTATTTAGTCCAGGGGAATTTCATTAAATTCCGTACAACCATTATATTAAATTTGTCATATTAGTAGGATATATATATTGTATGTGAGGCAGACATCATAGATGGTCTCGATATGGACCATGCGCCAATGGTGTCGTTTAATCATTTAAGTATTGCACGTGATGAATTGTTGGTAGATCTATCGGGTTGACAACCCCGTCGTGACCGGTCGCCCCGTGTCAAGTCAAACGACGAATTGAAATTCTGTTTATTGTCTAGCCTTGATTATCCCTACATGGTAAAATATATAGTTCGTATTGTCTAGCTAACATACGAGTCTGAACGTTGACGCTACAAATTTAATATACAAAACTTGGGAAAATGCCCTGATGTCGAGTTTTCAATTTACGACGGATGACCCATGGATTTTACTAAGGAAATAAATGGACTTTCATAAATTATATGGATGTTTTATAATAAACACATAATTAGAAAGCTTTTTCCTTGGAATCAAATTGTTTAAATTCGAATATGTGAACTCACCTTCCTTTGTGTTGACACTTGAATTTAACGTGTTCTTCAGGTACTTGAATTCGGCTTCGGGAATTATGGCGTATCTTGTGGTTGTTGATGCATGTTTGGTTTGATAATGTTTTGGACAAACTTTTAAAACTATTTGGGACCAATGTAATAAGATCCATAAGGATCAAAAACAATTTAACTATGGTGTGGTTGTGACGAACTTTAAGACTTTATGTTTTAAAATCTATGTTTTAATTAAGTTGAAATGTCCAACATTACGATGCATCGTTCAGCAAGATATAAATGGGCACCAGCTTCCGTCACCACTACATTTTATATTCCGCTGCGACATTTTTGGGGTGTGACAGAAGTTGGTATCAGAGCCAATGGTTGTTTTCGGGGGAAAACTCTAGACTTCAACCGAAGAATTTTGAGATTTAAGTCCAAAATTCGCGATGCCAAAATTTTTAAATGAACATGGAGATTTTATCATGTATGAAAAATATTGCGTGTTTATGTGCATACGTGACTATCTGTTCATTTGGGCCTTTTGTGGTTATTTTTCATTCGAACACACACTTACTTTGTACGGTTACGTTATGTCACGTCTTCGTCTATATGTAGATCCCAATATCAATCTGGATCACAGTGGTTGGTTGTTTTAGTCCAAAACACCTATTGATTAGGTGTTTGCACTATGAGAAAGTTAAGAAAAATCATAGAATCAAGATGAAGCTAATGGTTTGATGATTACAACAAGTGTTGTATTGAATCCAAACAAGTAAATAAGCAATAAAGCACCTGGAGATCTGATTAAGCACTATCACAATGATCAAAGATAAACAACACAGGGTTTTCACCAAAACTAGCCAAAAGCTTGGCTAGGGCTTCATATCATTTATATATATAGTAGCTGACTTGCCAGCATATTTATAAATATGTTGGCATATTAAATACACCATGTCAGATTTGCTAGTTACAAAATATGACAACTTTAACCCTAGACTTCTGTAAAACCTAATAAACTTAAACCGATCAATCCATAACCATCTAAAACAATACCAACGGTCTCAAATGGTCTAACTATATTCCCCCTATACCGTTGCGTACTTGAGCGTCTTCATTCTTGTTTAGCGATTTAGTCCCTAAGCTACCCAAGTACCGACTGTCTCAAAATGGTCTAACAATATTCCCCCTAGACCGTTGCGTACTTGAGCGTCTTCATTCTTTGACTCTTGTTTCAGGATTTACTGCGTCTTTTCCCACGTTGTGCTATGATGGGGTTTGCTTGTTATCAGCTTCACTTGCGTCCTCCGTTGTTACATTGTATGTGGATGACGTCGGAGATTGAAACTCTCAAACTTCTGATTCTGATGAAAGATCCGTGACTTCTGGAGCAGGTGATTGATGATAGCTTCTTTCTTCTCTCGAGCTTCGTCACACTCCTTTTGTTCTTCATTTTTTGAATAAGATCTCCAACATCTCAGTCTTTCTTTCTCTCACCTTTCTCACAGCTCACGAGTATCCCTACGCAGGTAAAGTTTGCATCTCAAGATCAGCTTGTAGTACCGAATCACCCCGCCTTTTCTTTCGCTTGTCTCTGCTTTTTGCAACCTGTTGGGGATCTTCTTCAATATCTTATTCTTCGTTTCAGTGTGAGAGACTTCAAAGAAAACATATGCAGAATATATCTTCAATCCTACACCATTCCGTTTCTCTTGATCTCGTTTCTTACAGTTCTTGTATTCTAAAACACACAAACGAGCTAAGTGAGATATGGATTGCAAAATGAGAAGGTTAGATAATGCTATAATGCTATATTTACAAAGGATAGAAGTAGTAATGAAAGAAATAAAAATATTTACAAAGGCGCAGTCACATATGCAGGTAAGAACACTACATATTCTTGAAATTTAGATAATTACGCCGGTCAGATTTTGTTAATTGCGTCGGATTAAATACGAGTCATAATTAAAATGCTCAAAAATTTCAAACTTTCTCGAAATGCATGCCCATGTTATCTTAAAACTGCATAAACGCTTAGAAAATATTTACGAAATATCAAAACTTGGACAATTTTGGACTCCGAAATTCATTTTTCAAACCGGGAGGTTCCTTTTTCACTGATTTCCTTTTTCTTTTAATGCTTGTCGACTTTCCTGCAAAAGATCACACTGTCAACACATGTCAGATCCTTAATTATTCTTCTTAGCAAATCAAGGCACAAGAAAAACTGCCAGTATGTTTGTCCGCTTAAATCCATGCATCCTTCTTTCAACATGCTTTCGGTGAGCTTGTTTATCTTGTTTTGGTAATATCAACAAGAATTATATGGCCCCCACACAAGCTATCAGAAATAGAATCATTACGCCCGTGAGTCCCACATCAGGACATACCCCCGCGATCTTGGTATGCACAAAGGTTCCTCATAATAGGTGAGTATATTGGATTCATTCATTTTGCTTTACAACGATAGATAATTGGTGATTAGGTCAGTACTTCCGTACAGCAGAGAGACCAAAATCTACCGAGGGCGAAGACAGATACCAGAAATGGTACGATTTGTGCATTTTTGCGCATTTGAATGACTTTCTATGAAAGCTTCTTCAATTTAGGGATTTGGCCATTTTTGGCTCTTTTCTTGAAAAGATATCATAGCGTCTAGGTCAGCATGTATCTGGATGTAGCAGAAGAGCGACTATGATATCCCCGAATGAAAAACCAATATAAAGACCCGGAATCTCAGACTTTGGCAATTTGTCAACGCAAGATTCAAGACCATTAAGCCATATGCCACAACGTTAGGGATGGCAATGGGTCGGGTTTGGGACGGGTTAGGTAATCCCAACCCCAAACCCGATTAGATATGTTTGTCCCAAACCCGTCCCAAAACCCGTCGGGTTTCTAGCGGGTAAATACCCATCGGGTATCGGGTATACCCGTGGATTTCGGGTAACCCATTAATTTTAAAAGTTTACCCATTGGGTATACCCGACCCAAAACCCATCGGGTAACTACTAATCAATTACATTTAGTATTATCACTAAAGAAATATTTCAAATAACTATAATGTATACATGATAAAATACCTATGTGTATAGAAAAAAAGATGTATTATATATTTACATATTTAAAAATATAAAAGAATTTATATCGGGTATACAGTCGGGTAAACGGGTTTACTTTATCGGGTAATTGGGTCAGGTAAACGGGTATATCACCAAATCCCAAACCCATCCCAAACCCGCGAAAAAAATAAAAACTAGTCCCAAACCCGTCCCAAGCCCGATTAACCAACCCCAAACCCGTCTCAAATGTGTTGGGTTTCGGGTTTACCCATTGGGTTCGGGTTCGATTGCCATCCCTACACAACGTGTTACCCACAATGATGCGTAATGCCTGTGGAAAGCCAGAATTCTTGTGTAGATGTTATCTTTTGCCACCTAAAAGCAGTTTACTCGTTGGTATTGCTAAATCTACTGACACGTCATTGCTTGGTACCCCGATTCCTTTTGTGTTCTGTTATTCAAGAAATGACAAAGTGTTAGCAATTTTTCTATCATTTCTTCTAACAGGAATCAGACATAAGCATCCAATTTTTGATTTTCTGCAATATCCCCCCTAAAATTTTATTTTCGTAAGTCCATTGCCCGAAAATGAAATTTTAAATACCAAAAAATCTTTTTGGTGGGAAACGTTTTAAGATACTTGTTTTACTCTTAACGGACGTTTTTTTTAATATGAACAAAAGATAGAGTATTTACAAACGACGACGGACAACAAGTTTCATTTCCACTCAAGGAAATTAACCATTTCCAACCAGGTTACCAGCTGGTTGAATCGGGTTTTATCAAAGGCTTTCGTGAATATGTCGGCCCGTTGTTGTGTTGTATCCACTGGAACCACTTGAATATATCCCTTCTCATAGGCGTCTCGAATTGCATGGATGCGAATCTCGATATGATTTATTCTTGAGTGGTGAATGGGATTCTTCACGATTCCTAGGCACGCCTCATTGTCGATGAATATAGGAGTCTTCATGATGTTGATTTCATAATCCAACAACTGATTTTGTATCCAAAGGAATTGTGAACAACAACTGTAGGCCGCAGTGTACTCAGCTTGAGCAGTGGAGGTGGACACAGTCGTCTACTTCTTGCTTTGCCATGAAATTAGATGATTTCCCGAGAACTGACATCCTCCTGATACAGACCTGCGATCCACTTTACCACCTGCATGATCACTATCAGAATAAGCAATAAGATCAAAATTACTATCTTTAGGATACCAAAGACCAAGTTTCGGAGTTCCTTTAAGATTGCGGAAGATGCGCTCCACAGCAATTTCATGTGATTCTTTGGGATTTGTCTGAAAACGAGCACAGAGACAGACGGCCCACATAATGTCAGGTCTGCTAGCAGTTAAGTACATCAGAGAGCCTATCATAGAGCAATAGAAGGATTTGTTCATTGGTTTTCCTTGAGGATCTAGAGTAAGCTCGGTCTGTTAAGCGAACGGGGTGCTTGCAACTTTGCAGTCATTCATGTTGTACTTTGCGAGGATATCCCTAATGTACTTAGCTTGATGGATAAGGATGCCGTCCTCCTTTTGTTTTACTTCTAATCCCAAGAATAACGTGAGCTCCCCCATCATGCTCATTTCGAACTTTGCCTTCATTACTGTCTCGAACTCCTTGCACAGCTCCTCATTCGTTGATCCGAAGATGAGATCATCCACATAAATCTGTACCAGCATTACGTCTTCTCCGATATGTTTGGTGAAGAGTGTCATGTTGATTTTTCCTCTGGTGTACCCGCATTACAAAAGATAAGTTGACAAAGTCTCGTACCAAGCACGCGGAGCTTGGTGAAGACCATACAGAGCTTTGTCCAACTTGTAGTAGCAACCTGGGAAATGAGGATCTTCGAACCCCAGACGTTGACAAACATAGACTTCTTCCTTTACCTTACCATACAGAAAAGCACTCTTGACGTCCATTTGGAAAACTTTGAAGTTCTTGAATGAGGCGTATGCCAAGAATATTCTAATTGCCTTCAATCTTGCCATAGCAGTGAAGACTTCTTCATAATCAATCCCCTCTTCTTATCGAAACCCTTGCACTACTAATCTAGCTTTGTTCTTGATTACCATTCCACGATCATCCATTTTGTTACGAAAAACCCATTTAGTACCAATCGGAAACTTTCCATTAGGCAGATCAACCAGCTCCCAGACTTTGAGTTTTCGAAATTGAGAGAGTTCTTCCTGCATGGCTTGTAACTGGAATCTTGAATGGCTTCTTCGATATCATGAGGCACGGACTGAGATAGAAATGCTACATATAGCCCTTTGTTGATGTTTGATGATTGACCACGTGTACGCACTCCATCTTCTACCGGACCAATGACATTTTCAAGAGGATGGTTACGGTTGGTTTTGTATCCAGCATTTGTGTGAGTCTTAATTTGCTGGAGAAGATTTGTGAAATGTTCGTCAACGTAAATCACAAGAGGTCCATCTTCCTGAGTTGGTTCATCCACATTCACCTGTGAAGAAGAGGCACCGTTTTGAGAAGTGTTCTCAGGTGAAATGTCACCATCTACCTCATCCACAGGGAGAATAGGGTCTGCTGAGAAAGGAGAGAATCGAGTAGTGAAAGGAGTGAAATCAGAGTCTGATGAGATAAGCAATGGTTCATCTTGAGCTGCTTCTGCAGGTTCTGCTTCTGGAGTGTCTTCTGGTATTTCAAATGTGTTGAAAATCACATCTACGTCATAAAACCAGTTAGGAGTACTACCAGTGTTGGTGTAGTTTCCATCTTGCAAGTCAACGTAATATGATTCGATCACCATCTTGGTCCTTTTGTTGTACACTCTGTACGCCTTTTAAGTAGATGAATATCCCATGAAGTTGCAAATATCTCCCACTGCTTCGAACTTGATAAGATTTTCTTGAGTGTTTAGAAGAGTACAAGAACATCCGAACGGCCTGAAGAAGTCTATAAGAGGCTTACGCTTGAAGAGAAGTTCGTAAGCAGTCTTTCCGTGAGGTTTGACGATGAGAGCCCTGTTTAAAACATAACATGCAGTATTGACCGCCTCCGCCCAGAAGATGATTGGAAGCTTTGAATCCACCAGCATAGTTCTTGCAGCTTCGATCAACGTTCTATTCTTTCTTTCTGCAACACCATTTTGTTGGGGAGTTCTGGCAGCACTGTATTGAAGATGAATTCCTTTTTCTTCACAGAAGGATATGAAGGCTTGATTCTTGAATTCGGAACCATTATCACTTCTAATTGACTTTACTTTCAATCTGGTCACGTTTTCAATCAAAGGTATGAAAGACTTGAGTATTTCAGCCGTCTCATTCTTAGCTTCAAGAAAGTAAACCCATGAGAAACGAGAGAAATCATCTGTAATCACCAAACAGTAAGAACTTTTAGCAAGACTTTTAACACTAATTGGACCAAAAAGATCCATATGCATCAACTGAAGAGGTGCAGTACTCGTATTCACTGCTTTGGGCTTGTGCGATTTCTTGTGTTGCTTTCCTTGGGCGCATGCTATACATTTTTCTGAAAAAGGAAATTCTTTTATCGAAAGACCTCTCACTAAGTTTAACTTAGAGAGTTTGTTCATATTTTTTAAATTCACATGCCCCAATCGCCTGTGCCAAAGCAGTGACTCCGATTTTGAAGCCTTTGAGATTAAACATGTCAAGTGATCATTTGTGTTGGCATTTTTCATGTTAAGCACGTATGTGTTGTTTTGTCGTGGAGCTGAAAGCATGATCATTTCTGCAGGAACGACATATTCAGGCTTGAGAAAAAGACATTCCACATCGTTAAAAAGCACCAATATTCCTTTATCACAGACTTGTGATACACTCATGAGATTGTAGCACAATTCTGGAACGTAGTTGACGTTTTCTAACGTAAGTGCTTTAGATACAACGTCTCCTACTCCAACGATCTTTCCTCCCTTCTCGTCTCCAGCGAAAGATACGAAGTCGTTATCGATAAAACGAAAGTTCTTCAGAAGTTCCTTTAAACCAGTCATATGCCTTGAGCATCCACTGTCGACATGCCAGATATATTCCATGAGCATCCGAAGCCATTTCTGGAGTTTATTCTGAAATACACATATATACACTGATTAGTTTGATTTGGGAACCCAGATTTGCTTCACCTTGGATCCATCGTGGTTTTGTCCTACGATATCTTCTTTTCGTTTCCAAAAACAAGTAGTGGAATTAACCAGATTTTTGACAAATTTCTTAAAGTAATCAAACTGCTCTGTGAATTTTTTAACAAAATTATATTCTGGTTCAGAAAAATTCTTGTTTTTACAATGTTTCGTTGTATGTCCTAAATGACCACAACGAAAACATCGTTTGCGTCTGGGCTTTTTGGTGTTAGAAGATGATGTGTGTGATGAGTGTCTTGAGCTTTTTGAGGAGTCTTCTGATGCGGTGTAGCTTGAAATCTCAACTTTCTTTATTTTCTTGTCAATACGGCTTTCATCTTCTAAGCAGTCTTCATCATTGTCGGGATCTGATGAAATTTCTGATGCTTGATCTTCACTTGAATTTTCTGAATTTTGATCTTCATTTGTTTCGTCTGTAATTTCGTCACTTGAATCTTCGGAACTTTGATCTTCTGTTGTTTGTTCTTCACCTGAATTTTATGATTCTTGATCTTTGTCAGAACTTGAAGTTTCTTCTTCCTTTTCTGAGGCAGAAAAGTTTGAGTCTTCTTTGCTGCTTTCTTCAGTGACATCCTTTTCTGAATCTATCATACCTGTTCTAGATGGAATAAATTCTGGAATTTCCTCGGTGAGGAAATTTCCAAAACTATTCTTTTTCAATTCTGGCACAAATATACGAGATTCACACACATTTTTATCATCACAAAATGCAGAATTTAAATCATGACATTCAAACATAGAATGTTCACTATCACGGGTCTTAAATGTAGGCACATGGCCCTTACAGTCATCCAAAGAGTTAAATTTAGGCACATGGCCATTATTACATTCATCCCGAATATTTTTTTTCTTATCACAGTTCCAGGCGAACCAGTTAACAGTCGAATAATTGTCGCCTGAATAACCTATCCCTATTTTTGAACCGCTGCAGTCTTCATCCTCATCGCACACATCTTCTTTACACACAAATGAATCTGCATTGCTTTCAAAAATATTAGCGGTTGTTTCATTTTTAAAAGAATTGTTTTGAGCAATAGGGGCCTTTTCATTAATCAAATCATTGTCGGGATGAGGAGTTGGCATGGGCACATAGTTTTTGCTATGTGGTGGAAAGAAAAGTTTTCTTTCATTTCCTTGCCTATCCTTATACCCGATCCCATCTTTTACATACGTTGGCCGTTGGCAGTTTTTGATGTTAGTAAAGGCCTTTTGACTGACATTCCATTTGTCTATTATACTTTGTAATTTGTTGTTTTCGTTCAAAGATTTTTCTAATCTTTCTGTTAAATCATTGATGATAAAATCTTTTCTAAAAACGAATTCTTTTAGAGTTTGTATTTCAGCTAAAGTTGAATTCAACTTTCTCTGATATGCGGCCTCATTTTCTTTGAGTTCTTTATTGAATTTTAAAACATTATCTTTGTCCCTCATAATCTCAAGATTGAGAGACTTATAGTGTGCCATGACATTTACCCATGATTGTGAGCATAATTTCACTTTAAATTCATGCGGAATGCTGAGGCTTTTGCTTTCTCTTTCTTCTCATCAGTTGTTTCTTTTTGAGCCTTCCCCATAGGCTTCTCAGCTTCTTCAGGATTCTTGTCTTTCTCAGGCTCAAAAGGGGTGAGAATGCTCTTCAGACCCTTCTCAGCAGCATTATCTCCTTTTGGAATTCCAGCAGCTTGTTTCTTGATTGGTTTTGACATTGAAGTTGATGACCTGCTTGAGATCTTTGCCATGAGAGCTTTGTTCACTTGTTCCTTAGCTTCAGTGATTTCTTCAGCCCAGTCATAATCCTCAACTACCAAAGCTTTTGGTGTGTTAGGAGCAGCATTGTTATTGTTGTTGTTTTCTTCAATAGCAATTTGTCTAACAGCAGGAGCAGCTTCAGTGTTTCCACTCTTTAACATGGGACACTCACGCTTGAAGTGACCCAAATTCTTGCAATTGTAACATCTCAGCTTGTACTTGTCGAAACCAGCCTTTCCAAGGCCTAGGCGCTTCCCAGTCTTATCCTGAAGCTTTTTCAACCTTAAAGTGATCATAGCCATCTGCCATTTCAAATCCATCTCCTCCATGTCATCTGGATCAACATGATACATGTCTTCAGCTGTGAACATTTCCTTTTTGAGCTCTCCTGACATCAGTGCTTGATAGCTGCTCAGAAACATGTTGAAAAGTGCCACGTTTTCGGTTGACACTTTCAAGGCTTGAGTATCACCGACCATGACTGTCTTTTCACTGGATTATGGAGTCTTTGATGCGCTTGTGGAAGCGTTGAAGTAAGTAGTGTTTGAAGCTTGTTGACTGACACCTTTAGATGCAAGAAATGCCACGTTCTACAATCCTGCAGAGGACTAAGCAGACTTTGGAGAGTAACCAGCAGTATTCATTTCACGTTTGTTGACATCCATTTCAAAGGCTTTCAAAGTGTTAATCAAATCGGACAGAGTGACAGAATTTGATTGTTGAGAAAATCCCTTTTGATCATCATACATTGCAGGCTCCATTCCTTTGGGAATGAGTCCAGAAGTTTTTTTATGGCAACTCGATTTGTGATAGGATTTCCTGCCTTCTTCATCTTGGTCATCATGTTCAGAAAGCGACTGATATGATCTGACAGACTTTCTCCACGAATACCGCCAAACATGTCATACTCCTTCTGCACCATATCCCTCTTGTTCTGAATCAGTTCTTCATAGTAGTCGAGCATAGCAAGCCAGAGTTCATTTGCAGTGGTATATTCTTCAAACATGTTACAATCATCAGTTGACAAATCCATGGTTAAAGCAGCATGTGCACGTCGGTCACGTTGGATTAGGGCTTTGTCTTCTTCAGTGTAGGTTGTGGGGTCGGTGTTAGCAACAATCGCATCTCCTCGAACCACCGTTGGTACGTGGGGTCCAACGGTGACAGAAATCCATTGATTGAAGTCAGTGTATTCGAAAAACGATTTGATGCGATTCTTCCAGGTACCAAAGTCAGCTGATCCTTTCAGCATTGGTGGTCTTGTAGCGGTTCCGGTCTCAAGTTCTGCTTGAGCAATTGGGTTCAATTAATTCAAAGACATTTTGCTTGGTTTTGGACTTAAGTTTGCTGATCAGAAGCTAATCTGAGTAGCCGAATAAAAAACAATTTCGCCGGAAAAGAGGATAATTTCGCCTAAAAACTGACTGAAATTGTCACACCCCAACCGATGGCGGAAACATCGGGGCATGGCACTGAGCGAAACAGATTGTCCAGAAGTTTCCACAACAACTATATTTACCAAATATTTTAAAGTAACACATCCCATACCATGACATAAATGATAATGTAATTATTACAGAAAGATCTAGTCAAATTGTTCTGTTCCGACAACTCAGATTTTTTATTACAGACAATTGTTTATTTATTGGTTTCTAGGACTCCGTCCCTAGCCTCGATTTCATCACCAGTACACAAAGCATGTAAACATCCTAAGCACCTGTCACATACGTTAAAGTAAAAGTCAATAGCATATAGAGTTCGAAAGCGTTACGCATAACCAGCATGTACACAGTGTAAAATGAGGCAAGTTAGTTATCGACATGAACCTATCGATTCCAATGACTGCGGGTTGACTGCCCAAGGTAGTTCGCGATACACACTCACCACTGTGAGCCATGTAGGTAATTTTCCTTAACAACCCCCGAGTGAATGGGTGCTGAGTCCAAACTAATAGTACTATCGTTGCTAAGGCAGGTAGACAGCATTCCATGCGTAAACATAACAAACAAGCATTCATTAAGCCACGTATAACATGCGGTAATTGGTTAGCGATTTAAAGTATTGCGTAGTGTGTTCGATGTGATTTTGTATAAGTAACGTATGTAACACCCAAAAGTGCGTAAAGCAAAAAGGGATCGAGTATACTCACAGCGGTTAATGGATTGAAGGGAGCGCTAGTGAGTAGGGTTAGCCTGAAAAGATTGATAGCATAACGATAAGCGACGCGTAAAATTCGATCGGATGGTAGTCCGATTGGACGGCTGATCGTTCGAGTGACAGTCCATTCGGACGGTTGTCCGGTCGGATGGCCGTTCGAGTGGATTGTTACTTCCTTTGGGAAGGATGTGTTTGTGTATGATGGCTTGACCTTTGAAGTTTTCGTTGTAGTATTTTTGAAAACAAAGAAGTATCTCTACCTTTCAGGTCGGTCGATCGGACGGTCGTTCGATCGGACGACAACCCGATTGGTTGGGCACTTCAGTGAGAACAAGTTCACAGCAGGTTGTCACTCGATCGGATGGTCATTCGATCGGGTGGTATCCTTTGTGCATTGAACATGTTGAAAATTGTTTAAGTGTTGAAGTTTCGAAACATCACATATTCGGATGGTCGGTCGATCAAGTGGTAGCTCGCTCGGACGGCAATCCGTTCGGTGTTCCAAAACTCCTGAGAGTTGATTTGAAAATTAAGGTGGGACCAAGGTGCAAGTCGTTCGGATTGGCCAGTCGTTCGGATTGGCTGTTCGATCGGATAGCAGTCCGATCGGACGGTACTCCGTCCTGGTCGACCTGTTCGTCTTACACTTGGTTATTTTGATTGTTTGTCGTTTTATCAAGATGTTTTGATATCGTGCCAACCAACAGAACTCCATCCTAAGCTTTAGTGACCCGATTGAACAGGAACCACCCAAGTTCAGTCAGTTCACCGGTTCAAGAAGATTGTTCTTGGTAGACCCGGAATCGATAATCTCGTGAATAGGATACGGATCTTGAACCAACGCAACCACAAGAATGAGTAGTAAGTCGACACAAGCTCCGATTCTATCGGTTTTGAGTGCATTGAGTGTAAAAGAGTTCAAAGAAAGTTGGAAAACCATCTTTCAATCCTTTTTCTTGTGAATATGTTTAGATCTATGAAAGTTCTTTGTTTTTTATGTGGAAATCGTTTAGATCTAAGTTGTTCTTGGTGGATTGAGGCCAAAACATGAAGTTCTTCAAGAACACACGATGACGTCATCCTAGAACACCTTGAATCTTAATGATTTCACGGTTAAAAGTTAAGATTCAAAAGATAGAAAGGTGTAGGAGTGCGTGTAGATTAAGGAAGTACAAGATTTAGGAGGAAATCTTACCGGAATTGTGAGAAATCGGAGAAAAAGCAAGGTTAGAGCGCTGGTCGGACGTCAGTTGCCAAAAGTGGAAAGTATGATGGTGACAAGGGGTATTTATAGGGTTACCCAAAGTGGAAAGGAATGGAGAGGGGCTGGTCGATCGGTTAGGCAGTCCGATTGAACGGCTGGCCGATCGAGCGGCTGGTCGATCGACTGTTCGCCTGGTCGATCAGTCATCTTGTTTGAGTGTTTGGTGCGACGAGTTTTGCCGTTTCGATTGCGATTACAAACGTTGCGATGTAATAAAGTTTCCTAGTCAAATTACTTTTAATCCCAACTACTATATCAACATTCAAGCATCCTTATTTCGTATTCGTTTAGCGTTTGCGATTCGTTTGCGATTGAGTTTCGATTGATTACCACACATAACATAAATAAACATGCACAAGTAACACATAAGGCACACACACACGTATAACAATAACCAAAATGTGTAATTCAAGTTGCGAGTGCGAATGCGATAGCGATAAAGCGATTAATCATGCGATAAATTTTGAATAAACCTCGATTATTAATAAGTACTCTACATAATACAACTAAAGTAAGACATAAAATAGACTATCTACAAGTCAAAGAAGTCAAAACAGGAATTGAGCAAGGAGAGACTGATCGCAGTTAGCAATCTTTTCTTCCTTTGACTTCAATTTTGACTTGGACTTTGACTTTCGAAACACGGAGTGTTACAGCCTCCCCTAGTTGAGGGAATTTCGTCCCGTAATTAGGCCAAAGCCGTAACAAACAACTGCGGGTACTTCGCCTTCATGTCGCTTTCGAGTTCCCAAGTGAACTCTGCGCCTCGTTTGCCTTCCCATCGGACTTTCACAATAGGAATGCGCGAGCGTCGGAGCTGCTTGGTTTGGCGATCCATGATTTCGACAGGCTTCTCCATGAAGTGTAGTGTTTCGTTTACTTGGAGGTCATCGGGAGATACAATTAAATCATGCTCAGCCAGGCACTTTCGGAGGTTTGACACATGGAAAGTCGGGTGGACATTACTAAGTTCCTCCGGTAGTTCGAGTCTGTAGGCGACTTTTCTGATTCTTTCCCGAATCTTAAAAGGTCCAACATATCGAGGCGCTAGTTTCCCTTTCTTGCCGAATCTGACCACACCCTTCCAAGGTAATACCTTTAGGAGTACGTAGTCGCCAACGTCAAATTCAAAGGGCTTGCGTCATCAATCGGCGTAACTTTTCTGTCGACTTCGAGCTTTCAACAAGTTGTCTCGAATTTGGAGGACTTTGTCAGTCGTTTCTTGCAGTAGCTCGGGACCGGTTAATTGTGAGTGACCGATCTCGTGCCACACAATAGGCGATCGACATTTTCTTCCGTATAAAGCCTCGAATGGTGCCATTTGAATGCTGGAATGATAACTGTTGTTGTACGAGAATTCGACTAACGGCATGTATGCATCCCAATTACCACCGAAATCTATGACACACGAACGGAGCATGTCTTCAAGAGTACGGATCGTTCTTTCAGTCTGACCGTCGGTTTGAGGGTGGAATGCGGTACTTAGATTAAGCGTAGTACCGAGAGCTGCTTGAAACGTTTCCCACATTCGTGAGGTAAACCCAGCATCACGGTCAGAGATGATATCACGAGGCGTCCCATGTCGACAAATGATCTCATTGGTGTAGATTTGGGCTAATCGTTCTACCTTGTAGTCTTCCCGTATTGGCAAAAAGTGGGCTGATTTGGTCAAACGGTCAACAACGACCCTGATACTTTCGTGACCTGATGACGTGTGCGGAAGCTTGGTTACGAAGTCCATAGCTATACACTCCCACTTCCACATCGGGATCGGCGGTTTTTCGAGTAAGCCAGAGGGTCTATGTTCAGCCTTAACCTTTGCACAAGTCAGGCACTTTCCAACGTAGAGAGCAATATCCCTTTTCATGCCCGGCCACCAGTACTTGTAGCGAAGGTCCTGGTACATTTTATCGGCACCGGGATGAATAGAATACCGGGATTTATGGGCTTCGTCCATCAATATCTGTCGCAAATCAGTCCATTTGGGGATCTAAATCCGGTCCAGATAATGGAATATCCCATTCGACTTATTCACAAGATGGGCTCTATCATGGTAGATTCTTTCCTTATCCAAAGTGCGTTCGTTAAAACAAGCATGCTGGGCTTCGCGGATGAGGGTTTCGAGATCGTATTGGGCTCGGGTATCACGAATGCTAAGTAAATAGCTCCGTCTGCTAAGAGTGTCGGCAACGACATTTGCTTTGCCAGGGTGATAACAAATCTCACAGTCATAATCGTTGAGAAGTTCTACCCATCGGCGTTGACGCATATTAAGTTCCTTCTAGTCAAAGATATGTTGTAGGCTCCTATGATCGGTGAAGATCGTACACTTTGTACCATACAGGTAGTGTCGCCAAATCTTTAACGCAAAAACAACTGTGCCTAGCTCGAGATCATGGGTTGTATAGTTCTTTTCGTGGATTTTGAGCTGACGAGATGCGTAAGCTATAACCTTGTCCCGTTGCATGAGAACACAACCAAGACCAAGGTTGGAAGCATCACAATAGACAATGAAGCCGTCGTTTCCGTCGGGCAATGAGAGGACAGGAGCATTGCAAAGCATGCGCTTGAGGGTTTGGAAAGCAGACTCTTGTGCAGTTCCCCAAACAAAAGGCTTGTCTTTATGCGTGAGAGCGGTAAGCGGCACAGCGATCTTTGAGAATCCTTTGATAAATCGTCGATAATAGCCCGCCAATCCGAGGAATGAACGGACTTCAGAAGGGTTCTTGGGTGTAATCTAACTCTTCACTGCTTCAATCTTCGCGGGATTGACGTGAATACCTTGACCATTTACAATGTGACCGAGGAATTGAACCTCCTCCAGCCAGAATTCGCACTTGGAGAACTTGGCATAGAGTCGATTCCCTTGGAGTAGCTCGAGAACCAAACGTAGATGTTGCGCGTGTTCGGCTTCCGACTTGGAATAGATCAAGACATCGTCGATGAACACGATGACGAAACGGTCGAGATATGGTTTACACACGCGATTCATCAGATCCATGAACACCGCGGGTGCGTTGGTTAAACCAAAAGACATAACAACGAACTCATAATGGCCGTATCGAGTGCGAAAAGCGGTTTTGGGTATATCCTCCTCTTGGATGCGTAGCTGGTGATAGCCTGAGCATAGATCGATCTTCGAGAAATAGGTAGCGCCTTGTAGCTGGTCAAACAAATCATCAATGCGAGGCAGGGGATAGCGGTTCTTGATGGTTAGCTTATTCAATTCCCGGTAGTCAATGCACATCCTGAACGAACCATCCTTCTTTTTGACGAAAAGGACTGGCGCACCCCAAGGAGAGGTGCTCGGGCGAATGAAGCCTTTCTCAAGTAATTCCTGAAGCTGACTCGAGAGTTCACGCATTTCGGACGGTTCGAGTCGATAAGGAGCTTTGGCAACAGGGTTGGCTCCAGGAATGAGGTCGTTATGAAAGTCGATATCACGACTTGGTGGTAGTCCGGGAAGATCCTCATGAAAGACGTTTGGAAATTCTCGAACCACTGGAACATCGTTTACACTAGGTCCTCCTTTCTTTTCCTTCTCCGCTACTACAATGTTGGCCAAGAAAGCTTTGTATTCCTTGCGGAGATACTTGCTAGCTTGGACACACGACATGAGCTTGAGACCTTTCGAAGCAGTTTCGCCATAAACACACAAATAGTCACCATTCGCGAGCGAGAAACGAATCATCTTATCGAAGCACACAACTTCAGCATGGTTTTCGCGAAGAAAGTCCATGCCTACTATGATGTCAAAACTTTTGAGTTGCATCGGAATGAGGTCGATTGGGAAGATGTGATTGTTGAGCTCAAGAGTACAACACCAAGAACAGAATTAACGGCGACAGTTCTTCCAGTGGCGACTTCAACATTGAACGTCGAGGAGAGATGGGAGCGCTTACGACTAAGAAGCTTCTCAAATTCAAATGACACAAAGCAATTATCGGCTCCAGTATCAAACAAACATGAAGCATAAATACCATTCACAAGGACCGTACGATTGACCACGTTGTTGTCAGTCTGGGCTTGGCGCACGTTGATGTTGAAAGTTCTGGCGCGTGCGGCTTATTGTTGCTGCTGAGGCTGTTGCTGCTGTTGAGGCTGCTGCTGCTGGGGCTCTTGTTTCACAACTCTGTTCGGGCACATGTTCGCAAAGTGGTTGGGATCACCACATGCGAAGCAGACTCGGGCGTTGGCCGCGGGTGCCTAAGCCGCTTGTTGGCCTTGTGGGGCTGGGAGCAGAGCTTGATGAGCAGTGGCTTGAGTTAGGGCTTGACGGGGACCAGTACGGCAGTTGGCAGTGAAGTGGTCGTACATATTGCAGTGAGGGCAGAAACGACAGGTGAGACCCACCGGGTGATGATAAGAACATGTTGGACAAGCCGGGTGGGGCCCTGTGTATGCACGCTTTGCAGGCGGTGCATAGGTAACTGGTGCTGGTCGGTGGTGAGATTGCTGCTGAGCCGGTACGGCTTGAAGTGGCGCAGCAGTGGTAGTGACAGCACAGTTCTTGTTGCTGGAGCTGCTGTTGTTGTTGTTCTACTTACGGCGTGAGGCCTTTGACGATTGAGTGGCGGCGGTTTCAGCGGTTGGTGCGGTGGTGATTTGGTGCAGGTTCTTTGAAGCTTTATCCCAAAAACCAGCTTTTACCCGCTTGTCGTTGATCTCGGCGGCAAGCAAGTAAGTTTCTTCGATCGTTGCTGTCTTTGCGGCATGCACAAAATCCGCAACACAGTCAGGTAGAGCTCGGATGTACTTCTTGATTGCCATATCGGGCGTCTTCACTTAATCGGGGCAGATAATGCTGAGCTACTTAAAGCGAGCAGTCAGGGCAGCCTTGTCACCTTCTTTCTGCTTGATGTACCAGAACTCGTCCTCCAGCTTCTGGCGCTCATGGGGAGGGCAGAACTCTTCGAGCATAACGTTCTTCAACTCGTCCCATGACAGACCGTAAGCTGCATCATTTCCGCGCTTGTTCCTTTCGGCCGTCCACCAGTCTAGAGCACGGGACTGGAAGACGCCGGTCGCGTTCAGTGTGCGGAGATTATCAGGACATCCGCTCTGTCACAGGGTGACTTCGATTAAGTCAAACCATTGAAACAAGGCCGTAGGGCCTTCTTCGCCGGTGAACTCCTTCGGTCCACGTGCCTTGAACTGTTTGAAGCTGAAAGCAGCTTTGGGAGTCTCGGTCCTGGATTCCTCAGATGATTTGCTCATGTTCTCGTACAGTTCACTGACAACTTGGGGTACAACCTTTGCCATTTGCTTAGTGATCATGGCAGCAAGGCGTTTGTCTGCTTGCTTTCGGCGAGCATCACGGGTAGCGCGAGATCCAGATGACGACATTGTCTGCAACAGACATCGCCACAGGACTCAACACAACTTAATCGGATCTCACCTCACAATCCTAATACTACTAAAGCTCAGGAATACGTACAATCATGTAAACACATAAGCATAAAATCACAGATTCACATAGAGGCACATAAACACATAAGCACGTAGGGCACATAAGCACAGAAGCACATACTCATGTAATCACAGAGGCAGTCAGAATACAGAAACCTATCATTTAATGCCTGCGCGTGTTCGAGAATAGCGATCGCGAATAACATGGCGGGTAGTATAGTATAAGCGTATAATAGTGTAGCAAACAATATGGCGTAAAGTCGTTTCTCATGTGATAGCGATTTGTCAGTGTTTTGAGGTAGGTATGTGATGCGGGTCGTGCATGTCGATCGAAGTGAAAGCAAAGAATCGAACAATTCTCCAAAATTAAAACACATAAACAGGTAAACACACATACAACACATAAAATCGATGAATCATCAGAGTCAGCAGTTGCGGGCTCAGAATCGAAACACATAAAAATCGAGAAATAGATCGCCTGTGGCTATTAGACTTTGACTATCCAAAGTGATTCGACTATTCTCAAGGAATTGTCGTACACATTTTAACCTTCAGGACTTGTGCTTTTGCCTCGATTCTTGGGCGTTTGGCACGCGTCCCTTTAGTCAGAACAAGTCATCAAGGTTAGGGTTTGGTGAGAGTTTGTCATACCGTGACTTCAGGTCGTTGGAGTCTGTCGAGACTTTGGTGAGAGTTTTGTGAAAACCAAGTAAAGGTCAGAACAGGACTTGTGCTTTTGCCTCGATTCTTGGGCGTTTGTCATACCGTGACTTCAGGTCGTTGGAGTCCGTCGAGACTTTGGTGAGAGTTTTGTGAAAACCAAGTAAAGGTCAGAACAAGTCGTCAAGGTTAGGGTTTCACCCCTGGCTTAACAACTTCGTTCCTGTTTTTTTTTTTTTTTTTGATAAAATAGAAGAGAATCATGCGTCAAAGTATGGATTTCACTCCTATTCCAACGCAATTTCCAGTGTTTATAGATAAAATGTGGGTTTGAACAAGCAATTTAGTCGAGAGTTTGCGGTTTTCACACCTAATCTCGACTTAATCGCTCAATCATATTTGAAAATTCAAGTGTAGTGATAGTGTAGCGTAGGCGAGAATAGCGAGAAATAACAAGTATGCCCACACATAATCCCTACTGGACATGCATGAGTCGGTCTGTTGGTTCCTAACTATAGACTAGGTATCTAAGACATCAACCCGGACTAGGTCGAGTCTTGCCTAATTCCCTATAGTTATGGCTCTGATACCAATTTGTCACACCCCAACCGATGGCGGAAACATCGGGGCATGGCAATGAGCGAAACAGATTGTCCAGAAGTTTCCACAACAACTATATTTACCAAATATTTTAAAGTAACACGTCCCATACCATGTCATAAATGATAATGTAATTATTACAGAAAGATCTAGTCAAATTGTTCTGTTCCGACAACTCAGATTTTTTATTACAAACAATTGTTTATTTATTGGTTTCTAGGACTCCGTCCCTGGCCTCGATTTCATCACCAGTACACAAAGCATGTAAACATCCTAAGCACCTGTCAAATACGTTAAAGTAAAAGTCAATACACATAGTGTAAAGGTGAGCATACAAGTTTGATAATAGCATATAGAGTTCGAAAGCGTTACGCATAACCAGCACGTACATAGCGTAAAATGAGGCATGTTAGTTATCGACATGAACCTATCGATACCAATGACTGTGGGTTGACTGCCCAAGGCAGTTTGCGATACACACTCACCACTGTGAGCTATGTAGGTAATTGTCCTTAACAACCCCTGAGTGAACGGGTGCTGAGTCCAAACTAATAGTATTATCGTTGCTAAGGCAGGTACACAGCATTCCATGTGTAAATATAACAAACAAGCATTAATTAAGCCACGTATAACATGCGGTAATTGGTTAGCGATTTAAAGTATTGCGTAATGTGTTCAAATGTGATTTTGTATAAGTAACGTATGTAACACCCAAAAGTGCGTAAAGCAAAAAGGGATCGAGTATACTCACAACGGTTGATGGATTGAAGGGAGCGCTAGAGAGTAGGGTTAGCCTGAACAGATTGATAACATAACGATAAGCGACGCGTAAAATGGAACAAGTGCAGGTTGGGTCGATCAGCGGTTCGATCGGATGGTAGTCCGATCGGACGGCTGATCATTCGAGTGACAGTCCGTTCGGAAGGTCGTCCGGTCAGATGGTCGTTCAAGTGGATTGTTACTTCCTTTGGGAAGGATGTGTTTGTGTATGATGGCTTGACCTTTGAAGTTTTCGTTGTAGTATTTTGAAAACATAGAAGTATCTCTACCTTTCAGGTCGGTCGATCGGACGGTCGTTCGATCGGACGGCTACCCGATTGGTTGGGCACTTCAGTGAGAACAAGTTCACAGCAGGTTGTCACTCGATCGGACGGTCGTTCGATCGGGTGGCATCCTTTGTGCATTGAACATGTTGAAAATTGTTTAAGTGTTGAAGTTTCGAAACATCACATATTCGGATGGTCGGTCGATCGAATGGTAGCTCGCTCGGACGACAATCCATTCGGTGTTCCAAAACTCCTGAGAGTTGATTTGAAAATTAAGGTGGGACCAAGGTGCAAGTCGTTCGGATTGGCCAGTCGTTCAGATTGGCTGTTCGATCGGACAGCAGTCCGATCAGACAGTACTCCGTCCTGGTCGACCTGTTCGTCTTACACTTGGTTGTTTTGATTGTTTGTCATTTTTTCGAGATGTTTTGATATCGTGCCAACCAACAGAACTCCATCCTAAGCTTTAGTGACCCGATTGAATAGGAACCACCCAAGTTCAGTCAGTTCACCGGTTCAAGAAGATTGTTCTTGGTTGACCCGGAATCGATAATCTCGTGGATAGGATACGGATCTTGAACCAACGCAACCACAAGAATGAGTAGTAAGTCGGCACAAGCTCCGATTCTATCGGTTTTGAGTGCATTGAGTGTAAAAGAGTTGAAAGAAAGTTGGAAAACCATCTTTCAATCCTTTTTCTTGTGACCAGAGGGTTTAACACGAACTAAAACCCTCTAATCGCCCAAAAACGACTCAAAAACCATGTTTCTTTGCATCAAAATGTCCAAAATAACTCCCTAATCACTGATTAACAAAAACCTATCGATTAAACATACCAAATCAATCCATTTTAAGCTCAAAAATTTGAAAAACTTGAAACTTTTGAAAAACCTTCAAAACTTGAAGAATCTTAACAAAAACACAACAACCAAGAGCACTAAGGCTCTGATACCAAATTGTAGATCCCAATATCAATCCGGATCATAGTGGTTGGTTGTTTTAGTCTAAAACACCTATTGATTAGGTGTTTGCACTATGAGAAAGTTAAGAAAAATCATAGAATGAAAATGAAGCTAATGGTTTGATGATTACAACAAGTGTTGTATTGAATCCAAACAAGTAAATAAGCAATAAAGCACCTGGAGATCTAATTAAGCACTATCACAATGATCAAAGATAAACAACACAAGGTTTTCATCAAAACTAGCCAAAAGCTTGGCTAGGGCTTCATATCATTCATATATATAGTAGCTGACTTGCCAGCATATTTATAAATATGCTGGCATTTTAAATATACCATGTCAGATTTGCTAGTTACAAAATATTACAACTTTAACCCCTAGACTTCTGTAAAACCTAATAAACTTAAACCGATTAATCCAGAACCATCTAAAACAAGTACCAACGGTCTCAAATGGTCTAACACTATAGAGCCATTAGTTGTCCTGCTCACTGATACTGCCGAGCCTACACTTGAGATTTCTTCACCTGTCGTTACAGAATCGTCTATTCCGCTACTCGAGTCGCGTGTTTTGCTACACCTCTTTTAGTCTACACTCGTCGTAGGAAGAGGACTCGACCCGTTGGAGAGATCACATCGACTTCGAGAGCTGAGACAGCGTCCACTTTGAAGAAGCAGAAGGATATTTGGGTCAATCGCTCTCACTGCAATCGTCAATTCGCCACGTTACACAGAGACTTGGAGACGACGAAGGGTAAGATGAAGGACTTAGAGGGACAGATGAACTGGTATGATGAGCTTAAGGACTTAGATGACAGTGCGAGGGATCAGATGCACTGGAGGATAGTTAAGCTAGAAGAGTGATGTAGAGTGTGAATCTTGTGTGTTAATGTGGGTATAATACGTATTTTATTATATTTTAAGTGATAATGCGCCTTGAATATGTTAACTATGTATGTTTGTGGTTTTTTCAGGTTAAACGTGTAATACGATGAAGTTAGAGTGATTAGAGATGAAGCGGAACGGTCGAAGTCGATAAACATAGTGAATGGTGTTGTTCGGGATTGGTTTCGAGCCGAATGTTATAGCTTAGAGTTGCGAGAAACAAGAGAGAACGGAATTCAAGGACCTATTAGTCATTTATTGAAAGGTGTAACGTGAAGAAATGGAAAAGTTACAATCCCGCCGTAGGCTATGCATGGAGTACCGTAACCTACGATCATGTTCAGCAAATAACAAGAAATCAAACAGAAGCATTGGAATGTAACCTACGGTATTAAACCGTAGGCTACGGTTTACGGCCGAAAGAGATATGGCATGCATCACTTCATTAGGTGACTTAACATGAGGAATTGATTGAAAGTCAGCAATAAAGAAAGACATCATCATTAGACTTATAGGTTTCTTTTGGGGACATCACATGGCACGTGAGTATTGAGGGAGCATGGATACCCAGTTGTTCGTGAAGAGTACAACCACTACTGAGGCTGAAGCTACTACAGAATTTCGGGACGAAATTCCAAACCAACGGGGGGATGATGTGACACCCCAGGAAAACCAGGAAACAACACAACTAGCTTCCTCAGTAACCACGTGCTAAATTTCGGGACGAAATTTCTTTCAAGTTGGGGATAATGTGACAACTCGAGTTTCCAAGGTTTCTCCTTTATGCATTACTTGTTACATACTTTGTTTTGTGGTTCGTTGCATTGGATCTATGTAACGTGATTAGTTTATAAATTGTTTATGTGGACTTATGTTGGTGTTACTCAACATAGTAGGGAATTATTTACTTTATTTTATTTTTATATGAGGTTAACAAGGTTAGTTTGTTAGTTAAATTAGTAAATGAAAAACATTAACTGAGTTTGTATCATTGGTTAGTCAAGTTAGTAAATTACACAAACATAAAGGGGCCAATGTGTAGTTATTATTGTGTAGTTATTATTAAACCCTTAATAAAAAGGATTAAGAAAGTGACATTCCCCCTACCCGAAATACCTCTTGATTAAATACCGTCTTTTGTGCACACACACCCGAAAGCCTATATGCGAAACGCCGGCCCAGGAGCCCAAGTTCCACCACCCAACCTCCATGATCATTCTTGGCCCACTGCAACTTCACCGCCCCCACCCTTATATTTATTAGATTTCGTAAGTTGTATTTCCTCATAATAAGTTTCCCCCTACAAACCCTACGGCAGAACAAGACCCCCCCTCTCTCACAGTCGCAACCCTTACCCTCTCACTCGAAATCCCACGACGAACCGGCCACCATCACCTTCCTCTCCGGCGAATTCAGCCTCCGCCAAACACCGGTAAGATCTCGCTCTCTCTCTCATCCGTAGTTCTAGTTTTAGACTCGTCGCGGTTTCGATTCGATCTCAACTTAACACCTTGCAAGAAAATAGGTTATGCATGAAACTGTAATGAAAATATAGATATATTCGTCCGATGATATGTATATGTTTGGTGCCTATGATTAGCGATTACATGAAACTGTATGAAGATATATATATATGTTCGATGGTATGTATATGTTGGAAAACTGGAACTATTGTATGAATAAGCATGCAACGCGATATTCGTTACGGAAACAGCGATCTATAAGTGATGTGTTTGTATATGAATCTTGATCCTGACATGTTTATAAGATAGATAAATTACATGAAAATCTGAATGGTTGCTTTGAAACTGAAAGTATGTCGTGTGTGTATAAGATTATGCTTTAGAATGTTTGTAAAATAAGGTTTCTTGTAAATGAGTTGATGAAGATATAATGAACTAATATACATATATATAAGCTTCTGTTCATGTTTGATTGATAATAAAACTATGAGTTAATAGGAAGATGATGACTGTGAGTTTTTGTATTTGGTTCAATTGCATGTAAGGTAACAACATCTTCTGTCGGCCACTGTTTTCATAGATGCATGTGATTGTCAATTAAAGAAGTGATTATTAGGTGTCCATAGGTTAGATATTAATGTACTAAAATCGGTCCAATCATTGTGTAATATAGCCACAGTTTGGCGGCCCAATGAATGTAACATGAATATTATTGGGCCGAATAGAGTGATTGAATATACATGCTATGTGGGTTATGTGTTAAGTGTGGGGTCAACCACACACAACTAGCATTAGGAAGCTTATGTTACTGTTGGTAAAATTAAGTGGTAATATCATGATCTGTTTTATGTTTTAAGACACGTGTTACTTATATTATATGCTATATGATTGAATACGAGTCTATATGACACTGTTTGGTATACGCCTAACTAGATACGATAATTATAATAGGTCGTGTTTGACTAAAGTGTTTTAACAAGTAAACTATCTGCCGAGCAAACTAAGGTGAGTTCACACTTTCCACAAGGCATGGGATTCCCAAGGGTTGGGAATGGGTAAAGGATTGAAACTGAAACTGCGTGATCTCCTGGTTTGGAACACGTACACACCCTCTTTATTGAAGGGTGACAACATGTGATAAGTAATTAATCGGAACCTGCGTAATCTCCTGGTTTGGGGATTACGTACACACCCTCTTTATTGAAGGGTGACAACACAGATACTAGACCAAAACTCTCTATCATGAAGTCCCTCCTTTTATATCGACTTAATCGCCGGGCCAATGGCGAGCAGGTCATTAGTTAGATAGCGCTATTTAGGTTTGACAAGCCTCACACCGTGCCGCAGAGGACGGGCGTGAACTAATGGATCTGGGCACGTCAATGATGATAGACATTGACATTAGGGCACCAACTTACTTTAGTCAGTGGTCGATATGGTAACGGTCTAGTGGTTCACATGGGGAAGCCCCCCACTGATTATGGTTATGGTTTGGGAAACAAAAGTACTGGTTAACTTGTGGTTTACGAAACAACTTACGATTTCAAAACAAACTGGTAAATCTAAACAACCAACTGTGAACTCGCTCAACTTTGTTGTTGATTCGTTGTTACATGCCTTGCAGGCTTTTAGGTGCATATCTTTGGAACTTGCTGTCTGGGATGCTGGAGTGATCATGGGTCGAGATACATGGAATCACAACATAAGTCTAATGGTTTACTTAAGCGAGGATTATAAAACATTTAACAAACGATTTATGCTTCCGCTGTGTACTATGTGTTACATGTAGTGTTTTGAAATACTTCCAATTAATAAAAGAAAGTTTATTTAGTTATTCTTACGAGTTCAATGTGATTGGTGGCTAAGATCCTGGTACGTCACACGCCCTGCGGTGATACTCCGCTTGTGGTATTTTGGGGGTGTGACAGATTGGTATCAGAGCCATTGGTTATAGTGAACTTGGTTTTAAAAAGGGGGAAATGTTTTTGTAAAACCAGACTATAACCGAACAGTTCTGAAAACGGGAATACGACCATGACACTCAGCTCCAGATTGCAAGGTTCGTCTCTCATATACTCATTGTACTACATAACTAGTGAACACCTACATATGATATTGCATGTGATTGCACGTCTAGCACAACAGTATGAATTCATGTACACTTGCACGTGTTATGTGACTGATAGGATGGTATTTCCCTAAACGTTCACGACTTACGCTTCGTGATACTTTTTGTTTGCTACTCGAATTTGAGGAGCCATTTGACATGAGTTGAGAGGAGCTGAGATGAGCATGCAAATCACAATATTATTGTGGGTGCACACATAATAATACTGTGGGGTGCATGTGAGTCCCAGTGAGGCTTAACAAGTGGAAAAGGGGTTCCGTTCCGTCAATTGATCGATGAGAAACATAACAAACCTATAGGGGTCATAGCAGTAATTGTCCCCTACTCAAACTCAAACGTGAACTTTCATATATCTTTAGATCCCTTCGAAACTCGATGCTATCGAGTGTTACCTGAACACCCATCTGAACTCAGCGAACCATGTAGAATGTTAATTGCTTATACGAACGTCCATGTGTTGGACGTCGCAGCGTCGAATGATTGATCGATATCTTTCCCACCTTTCTTCGCTTATTGGAACTTAACGTATTGACACCTCAAATTTTGAAGTGCGATCACTTCTGCAACGCTCCCGCAACATACTGTGTATTACCCGAATTACTTGCAACATCGATGGACAGGAGGATGAGCGTAGCACTTTATCGACCTCAGTACTTCGACGACCCTGATTACCGGCAATGAGCACCAGCGAATTGGCTTCAATCGAATCCTTACTCTTGTCAGCGACCCATGGGATTCAACTCTTACGAATCAATCAAGGCATAAGTGATGATAATCGACCTTAGTGTGGTATGCGTAATTGCCAGCACAGTTAGTAGCGCTTTAGGACGTGGTTCAGTATGTGAAAAGATGGACTATAATGGTGAAGAATAGTAGGGTTTCGTGTCGAGCAACGACATTGGGAGTAGCAGTCGTAGCGACAACAAGACGTTCGTAACCCTAGCCTACAGTATGGAAATTAAGGTGCCTACAACATGGATTGGCAGTGGTTTAAGATAAGGAGATAACAACCAAAGGAACAACAACAGTACTGGAAATCTTTGTAATGAAAACAACAACACTGGAAATGATGCTCATGGAAGGGACAACATGGACGACGCCCATATCATATCTTAGAACTCCTGGGGGAGGAGTCATTACGTGAGAAGTCTGGTTAAATGTAACACTTAGATACGACAAAAGCATTTTTGATCATGTAACCAACGAAGTGGGAATACGCGTGGATCGTGCTAGAATCCATTTTGTTAGAAACAAATTGACACCAAAGATTCCTTTGGGGGTACAGCAATTTCTTGGTTCGGTGGATGCTGTTGTAGATTCATCACAGGATTTTTATAGATCGTGCAGCTTTAATCTCTTTAAGCACAGCAGGGTGCTGTGCTCGTGGAAGACAAAATAGAAGGACGTCCCTTCCGCTCTCGAATTCCGACTTTGCAATGCACTGAGCATCGTTTTTACCCGAGGGTGCGGATGATTCAGTGGTATACCCTTATGGTCCGAGTCAGAGTCCCAGCTGCACATCGACGCAACACGAGAGAGTGATGACATACGTGATGGAGTTACAAAGAGGAACTGCGCGACACACACGACTGGCAGTGAAAACCGTGGCTTTGGGTATTTTGGGATGAAGGCATCACTTGGACGGTACCAGATGCGTTATTTAGACCGATCACAAGGGCCTCCCGTGTACTTTGGCTTAAACAGAACTAAATCAGTTAATGGCATCACTGGAGGAAACTTTAGGATGATTACAACTGTGAAATTTGAATGTACACGAGCCTTGCAGCTCATTACCGACTCTAACTTACCTGATTAGACACGCTCTGTTCAAACCAGAGAATTGAAGGAAGAGGATTTTCAAATTGAACCCATGCGGGGCTTGGAGAAGCAACCTTTGACAGGTCGGGCGATACTCGTTACCTCATAGAACGAATGTGGACCTCACTATACGACTACTGTAGAGAACTCGTGTTGAGCAAGCACATCGACCTTGATAGTTTAGTCATCTGGGTTGTTGGTGAGAGATACTAGGATCTATAAACCTTGTACTGGTAATCGGGCACGAAAGCCCACCTAGCCAGGTTTGGGAATGATGTTTGACTTGTGGGAAAGTCAAAGTGAAGTGTTAACAACCAGAAACACCTATATCAAAAGCGAAAACAGGCTGCCATGGATTCGGTCGCTAGCCTACTACAACTCGAAACGGAAACAATATCAACTGGATAATCGTTGATTGACTCAAGTAACCAGCACACTGCTAACCAGCAAGGAAACGGATAAGTTTTCTACACTTGCAGTCATCTACCCAAAAGAAGCGGTTGCTAGGCACGGGGTGCCAACCTCCATTACCTCTAATAGCGACCCACGATTTGTATATGATTTGTGGCAAGCGGTGCACAAATCCTTTGGCTCGCGTTTAGACATAAGCACAGTATATCATCCGCAGACGGACGGGCAGTCTGAACGCACCATCCAAACTCTTGAAGACATGATTCGATGCATGTGCAACCGACGTTGGTAACGGCTGGGAGCGGCATCTACCTATTAGTGGAGTTTTCGTATAACAACAGTTACCACACCAGCCTCTAGGCTGCTCCGTTTGAGGCATTGTACGGACGTAAATGCCGATCACCTCTTTGTTGGGCAAAAGTTGGTGATAGCCAAATCACTGACCCGGAACTTGTGGTAGACACGACTGAGAAGATTGCTTAGATACGACAACGAATGGCGTCAACTCGTGACCGTCAGAAAAGCTACGCTGATAAGCGCAGGAAACCACTCGATTTCCAGGTTGGGGATTGAGTGCTACTCAAAGTCTCACCTTGGAAAGGTGTAGTTCGTTTTAGCAAACGAGGCAAACTTAACCCACGATACGTTGGACCTTTCGAAATCATAGCGAAAATAGGCAAGGTGGCCTACAAACTGAACCTACCAGCAGAACTCAGTGGAGTTCACAACGTATTTCACGTGTCAAATTTGAAGAAGTGTCTCTCAGATGAGACTCTCATAGTTCCTTTGAAGGAGCTCACAATCGATGATGATCAGTTGCGATTCGTCGAGGAACCAGTTGAAATCACAGACCGAGACGTTAAGGTTCTCAAGCACACCAGAATACCTCTTGTTCGAGTTCGTTGGAACTCCTGTCGTGGCCCAGAGTTCACCTGGGAACGAGAAGATCAAATGAAACTCAAGTATCCCCAGTTGTTCGTGAAGAGTACAACCACTACTGAGGCTGAAGCTACTACAGAATTTCGGGACGAAATTCCAAACCAACGGGGGGATGATGTGACACCCCAGGAAAACCAGGAAACAACACAACTAGCTTCCTCAGTAACCACGTGCTAAATTTCGGGACGAAATTTCTTTCAAGTTGGGGATAATGTGACAACTCGAGTTTCCAAGGTTTCTCCTTTATGCATTACTTGTTACATACTTTGTTTTGTGGTTCGTTGCATTGGATCTATGTAACGTGATTAGTTTATAAATTGTTTATGTGGACTTATGTTGGTGTTACTCAACATAGTAGGGAATTATTTACTTTATTTTATTTTTATATGAGGTTAACAAGGTTAGTTTGTTAGTTAAATTAGTAAATGAAAAACATTAACTGAGTTTGTATCATTGGTTAGTCAAGTTAGTAAATTACACAAACATAAAGGGGCCAATGTGTAGTTATTATTGTGTAGTTATTATTAAACCCTTAATAAAAAGGATTAAGAAAGTGACATTCCCCCTACCCGAAATACCTCTTGATTAAATACCGTCTTTTGTGCACACACACCCGAAAGCCTATATGCGAAACGCCGGCCCAGGAGCCCAAGTTCCACCACCCAACCTCCATGATCATTCTTGGCCCACTGCAACTTCACCGCCCCCACCCTTATATTTATTAGATTTCGTAAGTTGTATTTCCTCATAATAAGTTTCCCCCTACAAACCCTACGGCAGAACAAGACCCCCCCTCTCTCACAGTCGCAACCCTTACCCTCTCACTCGAAATCCCACGACGAACCGGCCACCATCACCTTCCTCTCCGGCGAATTCAGCCTCCGCCAAACACCGGTAAGATCTCGCTCTCTCTCTCATCCGTAGTTCTAGTTTTAGACTCGTCGCGGTTTCGATTCGATCTCAACTTAACACCTTGCAAGAAAATAGGTTATGCATGAAACTGTAATGAAAATATAGATATATTCGTCCGACGATATGTATATGTTTGGTGCCTATGATTAGCAATTACATGAAACTGTATGAAGATATATATATATATATATATATGTTCGATGGTATGTATATGTTGGAAAACTGGAACTATTGTATGAATAAGCATGCAACGCGATATTCGTTACGGAAACAACGATCTATAAGTGATGTGTTTGTATATGAATCTTGATCCTGACATGTTTATAAGATAGATAAATTACATGAAAATCTGAATGGTTGCTTTGAAACTGAAAGTATGTCGTGTGTGTATAAGATTATGCTTTAGAATGTTTGTAAAATAAGGTTTCTTGTAAATGAGTTGATGAAGATATAATGAACTAATATACATATATATAAGCTTCTGTTCATGTTTGATTGATAATAAAACTATGAGTTAATAGGAAGATGATGACTGTGAGTTTTTGTATTTGGTTCAATTGCATGTAAGGTAACAACATCTTCTGTCGGCCACTGTTTTCATAGATGCATGTGATTGTCAATTAAAGAAGTGATTATTAGGTGTCCATAGGTTAGATATTAATGTACTAAAATCGGTCCAATCATTGTGTAATATAGCCACAGTTTGGCGGCCCAATGAATGTAACATGAATATTATTGGGCCGAATAGAGTGATTGAATATACATGCTATGTGGGTTATGTGTTAAGTGTGGGGTCAACCACACACAACTAGCATTAGGAAGCTTATGTTACTGTTGGTAAAATTAAGTGGTAATATCATGATCTGTTTTATGTTTTAAGACACGTGTTACTTATATTATATGCTATATGATTGAATACGAGTCTATATGACACTGTTTGGTATACGCCTAACTAGATACGATAATTATAATAGGTCGTGTTTGACTAAAGTGTTTTAACAAGTAAACTATCTGCCGAGCAAACTAAGGTGAGTTCACACTTTCCACAAGGCATGGGATTCCCAAGGGTTGGGAATGGGTAAAGGATTGAAACTGAAATTGCGTGATCTCCTGGTTTGGAACACGTACACACCCTCTTTATTGAAGGGTGACAACATGTGATAAGTAATTAATCGGAACTTGCGTAATCTCCTGGTTTGGGGATTACGTACACACCCTCTTTATTGAAGGGTGACAACACAGATACTAGACCAAAACTCTCTATCATGAAGTCCCTCCTTTTATATCGACTTAATCGCCGGGCCAATGACGAGCGGGTCATTAGTTAGATAGCGCTATTTAGGTTTGACAAGCCTCACACCGTGCCGCAGAGGACGGGCGTGAACTAATGGATCTGGGCACGTCAATGATGATAGACATTGACATTAGGGCACCAACTTACTTTAGTCAGTGGTCGATATGGTAACGGTCTAGTGGTTCACATGGGGAAGCCCCCCACTGATTATGGTTATGGTTTGGGAAACAAAAGTACTGGTTAACTTGTGGTTTACGAAACAACTTACGATTTCAAAACAAACTGGTAAATCTAAACAACCAACTGTGAACTCGCTCAACTTTGTTGTTGATTCGTTGTTACATGCCTTGTAGGCTTTTAGGTGCATATCTTTGGAACTTGCTGTCTGGGATGCTGGAGTGATCATGGGTCGAGATACATGGAATCGCAACATAAGTCTAATGGTTTACTTATGCGAGGATTATAAAACATTTAACAAACGATTTATGCTTCCGCTGTGTACTATGTGTTACATGTAGTGTTTTGAAATACTTCCAATTAATAAATGAAAGTTTATTTAGTTATTCTTACGAGTTCAATGTGATTGGTGGTTAAGACCCTGGTACGTCACACGCCCTGCGGTGATACTTCGCTTGTGGTATTTTGGGGGTGTGACAAACGAGGTTTGGGGATCGGTCAACATAACATAACTTGCGGGAGCCTTAATTCCACACATCATCACCATTCATCATACATCGGTTGCAACATTGATTCGATCATGCGATCATCCTTCTACCAAGCTTTTGATTGGACAAGTATCATGAGCTGCTAAATCTCTTGTGGACACTTCGGGTGAATGATTCTTGTGGGACACTTTTAATTCTAATTTCTGTTTTGTATTGAGATTTGGATTTGTAGTCGGGTGATAGCCGACTATTTACATGATTATATTATTTGTGTGACAGACAAATCCTGAGTGACAGTCAGAGTTATCATTATGTTTTGAATCCAACTATGCTTTTGTTGATTGAATGATTTCTATGTATGTTTGTTTTAATATTTATTTGATCAATTAATATTAAGATTTTGAACTGCATAGGTAATTGGTAGATGTGACAGATTTACTATTTAATCAACAGCATCCAATAAAATCAGAACTAGGTTATTAGTAATTACAGAATCAAAATCCCAGAGTGACCACGTTTTTTCTATCATTGTTTTTACAATCTCAAAGTTATTGTTTATAGTTTTCTAGCAAGTTCTCAAAGTAATTCAAATATTTACAAACAAATAATAATTAGCATTAACCACAGACTCCTCTGGATTCGATACCCTGCTTACCCTAGCTACCTAGGTTAATTACGTTTTTGCATGTCACTAACGACAGACATCAAAATGGCGCCGTTGCCGGGGAGTCGTGCGCTTAGTGCTAGTTTAGTTTAGTTTTGTTTGTTTGCTTTCGTTTTACATAAAAACTAAAAAATCTAAAAAGTATTTGCCTTTTCTAGTTAGTTAGTTTTTTTTTCTTTCACTTTTGTCTTTGTTTTCTTTTTGTTCGGTACTGCTTTTCGTTTGCTACTTGTGTAGGAAATATGAGCTGGGAATATAAAGAATATGTTTAATGCACAAGGTGTGGGTGCCAAGGACATTGGGCATTCATATGCCCAATGTTCGAGAGTAAGGCTGAATTTGATGAGTGGGTATGGTCCCAACGCATGCAAAAACAAGAAGATGCGGGTTACCAGGGTTATTCTTATCAAGATAGATATCAAGAAGAGATCGATGATATGGACTACCATCATGATCCAAATTGGGAGTACAATGGTTATGAGATGGATGATGGTCACTGGTACAAGCCAGATTGGGGTTGTAATGGAGAATCAGAATATTTTGAGGACTATGGTTATGCAGGCCATGGTCATGTTAATGAATATGACTCATCAAGTTACGCCCAAGACATCCCTGATATATATCAGATTTATGAAGATATAGTCAGGCAAGGTGAATTAATAAATGCACTATGCAGTGAGCGGGTTAAAAGAGAGTCCGAGACCTTAGGAAGCAACAATCAAGTGGACTCACAATCTCAAATATCCAAGTCAACCGCGGATTCCCAAGATGAGGTTTGTATTGAAGAACCAGATGTAGAGGCAGTAACTCCTGCACGGGTAATAGTTGATGATAATGATTCACCCGTCCGTTTAAATATGACCATTGGTGCAATCCGTTTGGTTGCAAGTGTTTAAGATGAAGAGGAGAATGGCCCTATGATCCTAGTCCAGTTGGGTGAGTTCAAGACTGAGAGGGCATTGGTGGATCATGGGGCAAGCATAAGCATATTGGCGGGTCGAGTGTTTGATGAATATGATTTTGGTGAGCTTGAAAAGGTGGACACCACGATTATGCTTGCAGACGGGTCAAGGAAACCATCTAGGGGGATGTTGAGAGGAATTGCTGTAAGAGTAGGGGATTGTTATTACCCCGAAGATTTCCTAGTTATGGACCACACGCCGTCCAATGTTGAAGGACAACCGCCGGTTATCTTAGGTCGACCATTCTTGAAAACCACGAAGGCTACCATTGATTGCAATGCTAATACTATGAATATGGTCTTCGGGTCACGTAAGTTTTCCTTAAACTTTATGTCTCACACTTATGCTTATTCTAATATTGCTAATAAGTGTCATCCTCCAATTAATGAGGATGTCCCAAAAGAGAGTGTTGCTATGATTGACAGGTCTGAAGATGAAAAGGTCGTGAAGGATAAAGTGGTCAAATCACCATGGTGGCTCAAGATGAGAAACAAAAAGCGTTCAGTCAAGTTAGAAAAGGAGTCACCAAAGGATGCAACCAAATCCAAGAAGAGACCACTTGAGATGAATATGGGTGAGTTCTCACAGTTGAAGGAAAAGAAGAAGCCCACAAGGAAAATTAAGGGTGAATTCTTACAGTCGATAGATTTCGATAACCCGGATCATTTGGATGCCATATGGAGTGAAGGATGGCAGTGGGATACTAACCATTCACCAGCACAAGTGTTCTTTGCACGAGAGATGCCATTTAAACCACCTTGAGCATATCAGGTACGGTCTGGCTGAAGACCTTTAAACTTAGCGCTCTCGGGAGGCAGCCCGAGGATGTAGAGTAGTGTACTTTGTTTGGTCTCGTTTTGGTGTGTTTGTGTTTTGACAGGTTTCTACGTTCCATCTTCACGGATGCAATGAATCAAGTGTGGGGATGTTTGGCAACATCCTCGATGAGATCTCAAAGAATCTATGAGGGGCGTATGTTCCGGTTAGATCGCAGCAGCTACGCCAATACAAACACTCACTTGTTTTCTGATCAGGTGCATGTGTTTATCTATCCTGTGTTTTATTTGTTTTTCATGTATTTGGTGGTGTGAACTTCTTGTGTTGGGAGTGGTTTCTTTGTGTTGGTTTATTTAGGTCACTAGCCGTTCATGGTCTGTGGGTGGTATCTCTCGAGTTTAAATTATAAATTGCACCATACATTGGGGACAATGTATTCCAAGTGTGGGGATGCGGTAACTCGAGAGAGGGTTGGTATAATTGTTGATCTTAAATGCTTGAATTGGTTGAAATTGTGAAAAATTGAAAAATTTTGTCTCAAGTATGCTTGAACTACATGAAAACCAACATTTTCAATTGCTAACGGGTTTCTTACTGATATTAAGCTAACTTAGATCCCTAGTCATGGTTGTCCCTTTAAGTTTCATGAGAGTATTTCTGACATGTTTTTAGAGAACAGTTGAGAAGAGATGCCTAACTAGGGGTAACATGCTTTAGGAATTACACATGCTACGTGTCGGCAACCCTTATTCCTTTTATTCGGTGAGATATTTGAGCCTACTAGATTTGTTACTTGAATTTCAATAATTGTTCATTTGTTAAGTGTAGGCCATATGTTGCTTTGTGTTAGAACTTGTGTGGTTTGATACGTGCCAAGACTGTGCTTTAGCGTATACACATAGATGATAAAGGCATTAGGATTCCTTCGTTGTGTTATTTGTTGATTTCACCCACCTTATTTAACCATGTTGAGCCTTATACCTTTTGTTTGTTACACCTTGTTTGACCCGTTTGATTACCAACCATGATTGACAAGTGTATTTAGAAGTGATTTTATGAAAAAGAAAAAAGAAAAAAAATATATATATATATATAAATAAAAAAATAAAAAAAATCATTGTTATGTCGTATTATATAAGTGGGTCGAAAATAACCCAAGGTGTTGGCAGTTATTGTGAATAAAGTTGTCATGGTTTGGTATGTTCGTTGTGTTCGCCAATAAACATAAAAATCCAAAAATACATTCTTACCTTTACCAATAACCCAAAACCCAAAAGTCCTTTTGATATGTGTTACGTTATTTGATACAGTGGAGGTGTGATTGCCATACAAGCTTATGATTGCAAGGTAACATAGTTGGTTTTGAGTGAAATACATACTAGCACATTACACGCTAGTCTTGATTAAGCCGAGAGGAGTGATCATTGTGAGGGGCGTGTGGCATGTGTGTAGTATCATAAGCATGTTAGTTTTAGTTAGGCAAGTCTTAAGTTGTTTTAAATGCGTATCATTTATATGTCAGATTGTCAATCTTGAATGTGTCAGTCTATGGGACGGGTATGACTTGGGACCTTAAATTGCTAATTCGGTAAGGGATTCAATGGTGATTTGCTAATAAGGTAAGTAATGTTTGTAATGGTTGCTTGAGGACAATCAAAGTTAAGTGTGGGGATGTGATGTAGAGTGTGAATCTTGTGTGTTAATGTGGGTATAATACGTGTTTTATTATATTTTAAGTGATAATGCGCCTTGAATATGTTAACTACGTATGTTTGTGGTTTTTCAGGTTAAACGCGTAATACGATGAAGTTAGAGTGATTAGAGATGAAGCGGAACGGTCGAAGTCGATAAACATAGTGAATGGTGTTGTTCGGGATTGGTTTCGAGCCGAATGCTATAGCTTAGAGTTGCGAGAAACAAGAGAGAACGGAATTCAAGGACCTATTAGTCATTTATTGAAAGGTGTAATGTGAAGAAATGGAAAAGTTACAATCCTGCCGTAGGCTATGCATGGAGTACCGTAACCTACGATCATGTTCAGCAAATAACAAGAAATCAAACAGAAGCATTGGAATGTAACCTACGGTATTAAACCGTAGGCTACGGTTTACGGCCGAAAGAGATATGGCATGCATCGCTTCATTAGGTGACTTAACATGAGGAATTAATTGAAAATCAACAATAAAGAAAGACATCATCATTAGACTTATAGGTTTCTTTTGGGGACATCACATGGCACGTGAGTATTGAGGGAGCATGGATACCATCAATCAGTCATCATCAATATAATATATACTTGGCAGCCATAGGGACTTGGAGATATATAAATCATATACATCATCACACGCATAGGAGGGTGTCACGTGGACTAGAGGCACGTGATTGGCACAAAGAAACACATGCATACAAGGTTTGGGCTGGACTTCTTTTGGACGCACATGGGCCGGCTTGGCAGATCTTGGGCTACGAGATTCATCCACACAAGTCAACAACATATCATTATCATTGGCAGCTGACAAACGAGGTTTGGGGATCGGTCAACATAACATAACTTGCGGCAGCCTTAATTCCACACATCATCACCATTCATCATACATCGGTTGCAACACTGATTCGATCATGCGATCATCCTTCTACCAAGCTTTTGATTGGACAAGTATCATGAGCGGCTAAATCTCTTGTGGACACTTCGGGTGAATGATTCTTGTGAGACACTTTTAATTCTAATTTCTGTTTTGTATTGAGATTTGGATTTATAGTCGGGTGACAGCCGACTATTTACATGATTATATTATTTGTGTGACAGACAAATCCTGAGTGACAGTCAGAGTTATCATTATGTTTTGAATCCAACTATGCTTTTGTTGATTGAATGATTTCTATGTATGTTTGTTTTAATATTTATCTGATCAATTAATATTAAGATTTTGAACTGCATAGGTAATTGGTAGATGTGACAGATTTACTATTTAATCAACAGCATCCAATAAAATCAGAACTAGGTTATTAGTAATAACAGAATCAAAATCCCGGAGTGACCACATTTTTTCTATCATTGTTTTTACAATCTCAAAGTTATTGTTTATAGTTTTCTAACAAGTTCTCAAAGTAATTCAAATATTTACAAATAAGTAATAATTAGCATTAACCACAGACTCCTCTGGATTCGATACCCTGCTTACCCTAGCTACCTAGGTTAATTAGGTTTTTGCATGTCACTAACGGCAGACATCAAAGAGCTTGTTAGGAAACTGCTGGACTTCTTGGGATTGAAGCATTAGTTGTTGGTTGTTTCTGTCGTTTGTTTTGTATATCTCATTTGATGAACCCTATCTATGGCTTGCATGCCAAATTTTCAGATATTTAGGAGGAAATTTCATATAGGCTTGTTGCGGGTGTTGATGTAGACACGCCAAGTTTTGATTAGTCTTAGCACTAAAAACAAGCCTTTTAATTTCTGGTATAAATATCGAATGGTTTTCTTTTGGTTTAAAAATTTATTCTCATTATTATGTGGATATTATACATGCGCAATGTTTGGTCCACTAGCATTTAATGGTTGAATTTTTTTTTTTTTGGATATCGTCTTATGTTGATATTATGTTGTAATAATAGAAACGACGAAATGCCGCCAAAAGCAAAACAGGGTTCTAGACTACCTACCACCCCGGAATAGTTGGCATAACTCATAGCCCAACACGTTAATACTGCCATGGAACGGCGCGATGCTAACCAGAATAATGGCCAGGAACGTGGACGCGATGCTCATAGGCATGGTCTTGGTCTTGGTGGGGCACAGATCGGAAACCCTTCAGGTAATATAATGATCGGAAAGTTTTAGTAGTTCATGTGTTATGACATAATCAGAGCATTTTCCTTATTTTCATTAACCTTGTGAACAGTACATAGATGTACACGCAAAACAATCCAGGGTTGTAACCCAAGATCATTTACTGGTGCCTTATGCAATGACGTGGCAACGGTATGCGTGATGTCGGGCCGTCACAGCGGGTCGACCATTCAAATAATTCCGCATTCCGAGCCTAGAGCTGGGGATTTGCGAAAGTGAAAGTCTAAGAGTTGAGAAAGGAAACCGATGAGAAGCGTGACAGAAAACGCAGTTCGGGGAAGGCGTATGTAGCCAGTTCTAGAAGGGATAACGCCAGAGATAGCCGAAGTGGTTCTGAGAGGAAGACTCACGAGGATGAGCAGAAGAAGTGTCGCAGATGCGGACGAAATGGGCATATTATCCGCGAGTGCTATGCTAAAAGTACTCTGGAAGGAGCGAAGCTTGAGGGATGCTTCCAGTGCGGGGAACAGGGACATTTCAAGAAGGATTGTCCTAAGGCGAAGGGTCAGAATGCCAGGGGTAGAGCGTTCGAGCTAAACGCTGGGAAGGCACGTGACGATCCTGCTGTTGTCACTGGTACGTTCTTAATCATCAACCATTCTGCGTTCGTACTTTTTAATACTGGAGTTGACTTGAGTTTTGTTTCGAAAAACTTTAAACCATTTTTGTGTTCTCCAACAAGTAAGCTAAGTAAAAAGTACTCGATAGAACTAGCAAATGGTAAACTAATAGAAACCAGCGAGGTCGTTCGCGGTTATAGTATTTAGTTAGGTGATCATAGTTTTAATATCGTTTTATTTCCAATGAAGCTGGGGAGCTTTGATGTAGTTTGGATTGGCTATCCAAGAACAAAGCTGGGACTATCTGCTCGGAGAAGCAAATGGGGATACCTCGTCCTAATGGCGGTGAAGCGATAGTTGTTCATGGAGACCGATCGAGTCGAGTGTCGAGTGTTAAGTGACATCAGTATTATGAAGAGATTCAAGCTGTTGCGAAAAGGTTATCCTGCGTTCTTAGTTAACATGGCGGATACGAAAGCCGAAGATAGGAAGATCGAGGAGTTTCCTATAGTTCGCAATTATCCAGAAGTTTTTCCTGAAAACTTACCTGGATTGCCCCCTGCGAGACAGATCAAATTCAGAATTGATCTGGTACCCGGTGCAGCACCAATTGCAAAATCTCCTTATAGATTAGCACCATCAGTGATGAAAGAATTGACGAATCAGCTTCAATAGCTACTAGACAAAGGTTTCATTCGACCAAGCTTTTCGCCTTGGGGTGCACCTACTTTGTTTGTGAAGAAGAGGGATGGATCCTTCAGAATGTGTATTGATTTCAGAGAGCTAAACAAGTTGACTATCAAGAATCGGTAAACTTTACCGAGGATTAGGATTTATTCGATCAACTACAGGGATCCAGCTACTACTCGAAGATTTATTTGCGTTCAGGATATCATCAGCTGAAGGTTGCTGACGAAGATATTCCAAAGACTGCTTTTCGAACATGATATGGCCATTACGAGTTTTTAGTCATGCCTTTTGGCTTAACTAATGTGTTGTCACACCCTGACTTTTGCGGAAGCGTGATTATGTGTGACTTGCTTAATATCATTGTATTCAACCATAACAAACAACTATATGATAAAACCAAGATGTTCATCCATAGATAGTTTTAAAAACATTACATGCAACATTGTTTTAAATCCCTAAACACAGACTTCGCGTTCTGAATACAACACCAACAAGTTTTATGTTCCATAAGGACTTAACAAAAGACACTAATGAAAACTAGGCTTTGAGATATGTCTCCTATCCAGGATAGGATACATACTCCAAACCATTCGACACCGGATGACATCTTTTATTCCAAACTACACTTGAAAACTTCAACGCCCGCCAGATCCATACTTAGCTTCCTGAAATACATGTAGTTTGAAAACATCAACAAAGTGAGCGAGTTCATGTATTGAAAGCAAGTATGTATTCGTAAACCCTGTTACGAAAGCAAACAAGGAAAACAGTTCATTAATGGTTTGCAAGGCCATTAATATGTGTGACGTGATGCAGGAAGGCTCAAACCTAGCAGATTTTGCATCGGGCTTCAGTTTGAAGACATAGTCACCTCATGGGCCAAACCCGGTCCACATGGGTGTGGGCTCGCTACACCCAAATAGATCTATCACTCATGTCCCTCGGTCCTACAACGAGGATTAATGGTCTTAAGCGTTGTACCCACCACTCACATGATCTAGCAGTACCTTTCCTTAGCTAACCATACCACATATAAACGTTTGTAAACAGTTTGTAACATGTACTTCACCCCCGAAATTATAAAACTGAAAACAGTTAAAAGAAAAGGGGGACATGAACTCACAGTTTTGCGTTCTTCAATCCGACTTTAACTCAAAGTTTCCTCTGAAGTACACGACTACCTACAACGTACTACGGTCTATTAGCCGAGCGGGTCGTGCCTTGACTTAGTATTAATTAGTGTCTTTGAGTTACGTTTCATTGTGTCTTCAATATTATTCCAAGTTATATAATAATTTGTTAAAATAATAAATATTTTAACTTAAATTATATTTATTAAATTTTGGAATAATAGTTAAAATAATAGTTATTAAATAATATATTTTAACTTGTTACTTTTATGTATTTATACATGTATATCCTTCCCAAGGATGGGTGTATTTGTATTCGTATTCGTATTCTTATACTTGTATATTTTTGCCAATTATCAGTGGCGTATTCCGGTGTGTATTTATACGTACGAGAATACGTATTTTTATTGTGTTTATTAAGTACCCTTATACTTAATTTTTGTATTAACTTTTCCAGAATAATATTTTTAGTAAAACTCATCAATATATATTCTCAAAATATATATTTAAGAAATATCATATAGAAAAATTATTTATAATTTTCCTTTGGCAAAAATAATTGTATTTTCATGTAAACTTCAAAAATAATATATTTTCAAGTCCAACTTAGAAAATATATATAAACCCATTTTTCATCAAAAAAAAAATAATATATTTCATGTTTTTCTAAGGAAATATATCTTTCACCCCAAAAATATTGCATTTCATGTTTGTGTGAGAAAATATATATTTTCTTCCAAAAATAATACATCTTCTAATAATTCCAAGAAAAATATATATTTTTACTTGGCAAAAATAATATATTTTTCTCCTTGTCAAAACTATGATATATTTTGTAATAATTGTAAAAATCATATTTTCATTCTCTTGGTGTCCAAAATACCAATTACCAAAATATACTTGTAAATAAATTCCGGAATATTTTTGTGAGTTATATTCCTTGTTCGGTTTCTCCAATATTGTGGGTATAAATTGTATATTTATTTCTTGGAATTTTGGTAACATTTTGGATTGTAATTTCTTGGTATATTGATGAGTTATATTATTTCAAGTCCTAAAATAATATAACTAATACACATAATATACAAATAATCACACACATAGTGACTTCTAAATATATATTACTAAATACATATTTAGTCACTTTTATTTATAAAAACCAACCTCCAATATTTGTAATTTTTATAACAAAAATTATGGCAAACTTTATATGAAAATTTATGGTTAAAAATATACTTGTAAATATTTGTTTAAAATATTTTTCTAAGTGTTTAATTCTTAGAAAAATTTTGCCATAGTTTCCCCTAAAAATGGAGGTTTCCATGCTTTCAAAGCATATCATTTTCTTTTATAAATCAACACAATTAACAACAAATCAATCTACACTTACCAATTTGCCAAGATCAAGCATAAACTACTACCTCATGAACTTGAAAATTTATAAAAATGTGTAGTAACTTACTAGTGTATTTAGTAAGTCTAGTTACCCTTTAAAGTGTGGTTGTTTATTTAAAAACTTCATTTCTGAAAGAATTAGTTCTTTACAACTTGTAATTAATTTTTCAAAAAATGTTTCTTCTTGGATTTTTCTTGTTAAATACATGATCCTACACTTGATTAACCACTAAAAATGTGGTTTATTTCTTTAAGAACCAAGATTAATTAAACTTTGTATTTTTAACTTGATTTCTTGAAAAACCATTCTTGAAATCATAGATTTACAAGACTTATACCTTACTTTGATCATCACTTAACAAGAAAACAACTTGTTCTTTCAAGTTCATGATTTACATGAGGATGATCTATGGATCTTTAACATTTTCATCCTCTCATCTTGCTAGATTATGTTTTTAATCATTATCTAGCAAGATCACATGATGATCTACATCAATAACATGAGTAAACAACAATCAACAAGCATAACAACATATAAACATCATGATTTCTTATGATTTTAAGCTTATGTTCAAGTTTCAAGTTCAAGATTCTTAGTGTTCATCATGATCATCAACTTGTATCTCCTTTTAACCACTAAAATAAGATGTAAAATGAAGAGTATGGTGTTCTTACTACTAGCTCAAGGCTAGGGATGATTCACTAGATGAAATGCAGTGGATAAAAGCACAAGAGAAAGGTCCTTCAACTTCTACAAGCTCCAAGCTTCCTTATACACCTTCTTACACCTTTGTATGTATGTAGAATGGATGGAAGATGAATGAAAAATGGTGGTTGTGTGGGAGAAGGTTATGGCCGAGAATGGGGGAAAGGAAGAAGAAGAAATGAAGTGTGGTGAGTGTTTGAGAATGAGAAGTATGGAACTAGTGGTTATCTTTATAATCTTCCAACATCATATTCTCTATTGTGTATTATGCATCAAAAAGAGGAAACAAGATCTGTTAAAATATCAAAATAAAATCTATATGTGGGGGCCACTTGTAACCGTGAATAGGTGGGGGGGTCTAGACTAGGGTTTAATGGTAAGTTAGATCACATAGTTGAAATCTAATGTTATAGTTAGGTTATTTAGTTACTAGTATGTTATATAGTGTGTTATGATGTTCGGGGACCATAACTAGCTTGGTAATGTTAAAACAATGCTTCTAGTGAAAATTTGGTGTTTCTGGTAGTGTCCGATTGTTCGGTTGGTTACCGGTTGGTTAAGGTGCTAAACTACGCAGTTTAGGGTGCTTTATGTTACCTTTTGTGACAGTTTTGATTCCCGACACTTAGGAAAGCATTCAGGACCATTTAACCATATTTCTGCATGATATTAAAGTGTTCAAATGCTGAATTTTGATGATTTCTGCAGAATTCTGCAGTTTATGTAAGTTTTAGGCACTTTCCGGCACTTAAACTATCACTAGGAAGGCAGTTTTGTGAACCTTACTTTCCTACACACTATACAAGTGTAACTCTTGGTTTGTGGCCCATTCTGTATCTCAATACCATATCTGTCTATGTACTGAACTCCGTCAGCATTTTTCTGATTTGTCTGATAACTGTGCTGCCGGTGTTTCGTGCATCATTCGAATCAACAAAGTTTACATGTAGTAATGATATGTCATTTGCAATATATGATGCACATGTATGTATATGGAAATACTCAGAAAGCAATTCAATTAATTAATTGTAATTCAGCACAATCATTAAGCACTAATCATTGTTTAATAATTGTACGGATACCCGGAATTTTGATAGTTGTCACATGTGCCAGTAGTGTATATGGATCTCACGAACAGGGTATGCAGACCTTATTTGGATAAATTCGTGATAGTATTCATCAACAACATACTTATCTATTCACGAACCAAAGAAGATCATGAGCATCATTTGAAGTTGATTTTAGAGGTGTTGAAAAAGGAGACGTTGTATGCCAAGTTCTCTAAATGTGAATTCTGGATTAGGGAAGTTCATTTTCTCGGGCATATCATAAATGAAAAGGGCATACATGTGGATCCGTCGAAGATAGAGGCAATCAAGAATTGGGAAGTGCCAAAGAATTCGTCGGAGGTGCGACAATTCTTAGGACTTGTTGGGTACTACTGGAAAATTCATTGAGAAATTCTAGGTCCCCTTGATGTATGGATCTTTCACAGAATTGTCTTTCCAATCAAGAGTGTGGAATCCTCTTGATCAGAATCTCACAGAATGAGTAGAAACAGAAATCACTTTCAAACCGGGTTTCTATTGATTATCAAACAAACGTATTACAATCAATCAAACCCTAACCAATACTCAAATTCGTCCAAGCTTCTAAGCTCTCATGAAATCTCACACAAACTCTGTTTTTGGCTGATTAACCTAAACCCTAAAGCCTAACCTTGTTTATATAACACAAGGTTTCTACTTGGGCTAGATTAAACCTCATGGACTGCGAATTGGACAAGCCCAATTCGCCCCCATATACCCAATTCGTTGGGTTTGGTTAGCCCAAACATTACAACTCACTAATACAAAGCTAAACCCGCTAACCGTTTATCATTTAACTAATTACAAGATATCCAAAGACCAAATCTAAGTTGTTGTCACAAACATGCACCAACAAACTCCCCCTTGACAATAGCTTCATAAAATAACTTTGTCTTCAGTCATCTTGCAATCTTCATGTAGTCTTGCACTGTCTTTGGTCTTTGGATAGCTTCAGCTTCAATAGCTTCTGTCAGCAACATACTCCCCCTAAGCTGATGCATCCAATCACCAAATCTTCAAAAACTTTAGCGTTTGAGTAAACTCCAGTTTAGCATTTGCACAGCAATCTTCAAACTCTTCAACTTTGTCTGCAATGTAGAAAGGAGGTTCTACCATGCATCCAATCAAACTCTCATCTTCACAGCAACTTCTCAGCAACATACTGCTTCAATCTGTATACTATAAAACAAACATCTCGAGAAACCATAAGAATTTTTCAACAAAGTTAAATAAATTATTATTATTCAAGAGATTATATCACAGATTAAGCATTCTCAATTCATTACCGACACGTAAAACTTATTAATCACACACCCTATAACCCTCATGATTTAAAATTTTCAACTCACTTTCCAACACCATCTCCCCCTATCAGTAACAATTCCTCCAAGAATAACAGTTTCCCGTACGTTAAGAATTTTTAACAGAAAATGACACTATTTTTGGATTTTTATATTTTCTGAAAGCAAGTAAATAACAAAAACAATAAACACTCTATTTTTGTGAGAATCACTGGTAAGAAGATCATATCAGCAAAAAATCAAACTGTTTCACACTATTAGATAATTCTTTATTTAATTTTTCGTGAAAAGCAGTCCAAGACGATTACCAGTATGTTTGTCCACTTAAACAAAATGCATGAACATTTAAAGTACCATTACCGTATGATACGTTAAGGTAATTTTATTTAGTGAAATATTAGTGTGTCCCACTTCAGGATATACCCCCGCGATCAAGGTATGCACAAAGATTCATCGTAGTAGGTGAGTATACTGAATTCATCCATTTTGTTTTTCAACGTTTAGATAATTGGTGATCAGGTCAGTACTTCCGTACAGCAAAGAGACCAAAATATCTAACGAGGGCTATGACAAATACCATTTTTGGTACGATTTATGATTTTTGCACATTTTGAATGACTCTCTAGGAGAGCTTCATCATTTATGGGATTTGGCATTTTTTGCTCTTTTAAGATATCCTGGTTGTGCCTAGGTCAGCATGTATCTGGATGCAGCAGAAGGACAACCCTGATATCCCCAGATGAAATAACAGTATAAAGACCCAAAACTTCAGATTTTGGCAATCTATCAACGCAAGATTTAAGGTCATTGAACCATACACCACTGATGTGTTCCCCACTCATACACAGTTCATTTAGGTTTATATCACATTGGTAAGTTGATTATTTCATGCTTTTTGCCTACTGGTACATCGTATGATGAAGCTGCTATCACACTTAAGCAGTTTAATTCATTTTCAGTGTGACAGTCTAACTTGCTGATGTACTATCATTTCTTCTTTTTCACACAATGATAACTCAAATTTTTTTTTTCCATTTTTTTTATGTTTTTGAATTTTTTTAATGTTTTTGTATTTTTTATTTTTAAGAAAAGTAGTAAACTATTTACTCAATTCTTATGAAAAAAAACCCGTTATTCAGGATTCCTCATCTCGTTGAGTTCGACTAAATGTTCAAAGCGAGCCCTGTCAAAAGCTTTAGTATAAAGATCTGCCAGGTTATCTAGTGTGTCGACTCAGCACTTTGAACTTCAATTTAAATCAATCAATATAAATATATCAACAATCTCACATCCCCCTTCATGTGCCCGAAGCAGCCACTATCAACATAAGTTGATAATCCTCCTTAGCAGCTCCTGCACACACCAACTAAGAAATTAGTTAGATTGGGGGACCCAAGCCTTTATGGTCTTGGGTCGTCCAAATTCACCAACCACTGAAACATCCATCCAATATCCATTACTCCTAACTGGAGTCTTGGATCTTAGACCTATTGATTGAATTTGATTTTGATTTCCACTAGGTCTATGGTCCTAAGGGTTCCTATATGTGTTTGGACTATTTGACCTTTGGAAATTTTGATTTTGGTACCTTGAATTTTGATTCCAAGAAGCATTATTGTTGTAATTTCTAAAGCCATTGTTATAAAAAGTTCGACCACCACCATTTTGGTATCGATTTTGATATTGACCTTGACTTCTGAAATTATTAGAATTATAATAGTTCATTCTTGGCGAACTGCTTCTAGGTCTCTCATATCTGCCTGGTGGAGATTTAGGCTGAAATCTTGGTTGATTTCTTTGAAAACGAGGAACTTGTGGAGTTCCTTTTTCAGCCTTATCTACACCAACAGCAACATTCTCTGGTTGCTTAGGAGCAGATTTCTTTGGAGAATTTGCAACTTTCTCCTCCTTATCACCACTCTTCTCTGGTGACTTCTCTCTCTTTCCCTCACTAACTTGTGCTTCATTCTTTTTGTTAGGACAGCAGCTAGCTACATGTCCCTTGGTGTGACATTTGAAGCACGATCTCCTTTTCAAAGACTTCTTAGCTGGAGTCTCTGAGGTAGATCCCTTATCAGATGGTGATGATCCCTTGGATGAACCTTGTTTAGTTTGCTTGGATTCAGATTTTTGTTTGTTTTTATTTTTAGCAAACTCTACATTTGATTCATTTTCAATAACAGTTGTTTCATTTTTCATATCACTACCTTGAACAAAATTAATCTTTTTAACAAAAGCTTGATTTTTATTCTTAGGCGGTGAATTTTTCCTTTTCAAAGGTTCCCTGTTATTGTTCTTCTTAGCATCATCACTCTCAGATCCATCACCTTGACTTGATGTGGATGCGAAACTACTTGGTGCAGATGCCATAAAGTCTGCTAGCTCATCTTCACTAGGCAGGAATGAATAGTCATGACTAAGAGGAGGTGGAACTTCATTAAAGCCCTGGAAGCCCACACTGGTCTTGTCATTACTCTTCTTTAACCCACCCATCATGTGTTTCATTACAAAAGACGAATCTCTGAATTGACTCAATTTCTTTTCAAGTTCAACAATTTTGAGTTGTGCATCTGACAACTCTTTGCATTTTTCAGAAATCTCTTTTGTTTTCTCAGCCATCATGTCATGAGCTAAGTCTATGACTTGAAGTTTTTCATTCAGTTTGCAAGTTAAAGCTTCAATTTCAGCTTCATAACCTTTTATCTTCTTCAAGTATGACGATTCATTTCTTTTAGCAAAAAAGTTTGATTCTTTAATGTTAGACATCTCACTTACCAAACTTTGGTTTTGTGTTGACAACCTGTCAACCTCACCCTGTAGTTCACGACATCTTAAACACACAGAATTAGATTGTACCTCTTCCTTATGAACTTCTGTATTTTCATCAGCAACAACCTGTTCAGCTTCACTTTCCTTCTCTACTTCAGCATCCACTTTTGCTTCAGCATTTTTCACTTCAGATTCAGCATCACTCACAGTAGTTTCAGCCTCATCAACTGGCACTATCTCTGCCATGAATGCCTGAGTGGCACTCTCATTTCCCTGATATCGCTTTTGTAATGCATCCCACACATCCTTTGAATTAGTGTACTTTTTGAAGGTATGCTTGATGCTATCAGGTAAGGACATCTTTATCGCAGCCAAGGCTCTCTTTTCAGCCTCATACATCTTTTTATCATCCTCTTGCATGTTCACATAGTCTGTTCTACGTGGTCTGCCCTCATAATCGTGTGTTGGGTTTGTGTACCCATCTTCAATACAGATCCACATGCGTGCATCCTGAGATTCAATGAATGATTGGAAGCTGGCCTTCCATGTAAGATAATTCTCCACCTTCATCATCTTAGGTGCATTCAAATTCGTCATGTTCGACATTTTAACGCAACAGACTGGTAAAACCGTACAAAATATCTCCGAAAACAGTGGTTACCAAATTACACCGTTAGAATCGTCTCGAAAAGACGAATCCAATGATATCTAATGTCAAAAACCGAATTCGGGATTTTCCAGAGTTTTTTTTTACGAGGAATGCAACGGTGCAGACGGTTCTGTCAAACGAGCTATGGATCAATTTCTATTTGCAAAAACGTGATTTTTTTCTTACGCTTCCCAGAAAATATTCCACCACTTTAATTATGCTGGTTTTAAGTTCATTGTTAAATTCGCTGGGTAGCAGATTAATTTCGGTGGTCAACAAGTTAATTTTGCTGGTCTATTTCGCTGAAAAGTCAAGTTCGCTGGTCACGTTCGCTGGTCAAATTTCGCTATTACAACGACTTGTAAAGTCGCTGAAAACCGTAATAATTTCGTTGTGGAAAATTATACGGTTACCAAAGTCGCCTTTGGATTTAACTTCGCCGGTCACCGAGATATTAAGTCCCAACTTCGCCAAGATATTAAGTCCCAACTTCGCTGATCAGTCTGCGAAATTGTTAAATTCGCTGATAGTCAAATTCGCTGGTCCAGTAAATTTGGAAACTTAATCTGTTAGAAATTCTGAAGATTCTCCAACACAAATCTGCAAAATCAGAAAACCTAATCAGCTCAAAATTTTTGAAAATTATAAAGAACAGATGGAAAACCACGAAGAACAGTCTTCGAATCTTCAAGAAATTCAGCCAAAAATTCTTCCAGAATCAACCAAAAACTTTCCTGAGAACCTTAAAACAACCTGCAAAATAGCAAACAACCAAAGCAGAAGATCAACACAGCCAAAATTTCGAAATTTTTTATCTAATCAGCCAGAAAATTCGAAACCCTAATTGTCAAGTTTAACAAAAAAATTCGAAAAATTCCCTGTGTCTGCAGAATACAATTCTGAACCGAGCTTCTTCAAGAGCCTAAAGCTCTGATACCAATTGTAGGTCCCCTTGATGTATGGATCTTTCACAGAATTGTCTTTCCAATCAAGAGTGCGGAATCCTCTTGATCAGAATCTCACAGAATGAGTAGAAACAGAAATCACTTTCAAACCGGGTTTCTATAGATTATCAAACAAACGTATTACAATCAATCAAACCCTAACCAATACTCAAATTCGTCCAAGCTTCTAAGCTCTCATGAAATCTCACACAAACTCTGGTTTTGGCTGATTAACCTAAACCCTAAAGCCTAACCTTGTTTATATAACACAAGGTTTCTACTTGGGCTAGATTAAACCTCATGGACTGCGAATTGGACAAGCCCAATTCGCCCCCATATACCCAATTCATTGGGTTTGGTTAGCCCAAACATTACAACTCACTAATACAAAGCTAAACCCGCTAACCGTTTATCATTTAACTAATTACAAGATATCCAAAGACCAAATCTAAGCTGTTGTCACAAACATGCACCAACAGAAATTTCTCCAGATTAGCGCAGCCTTCCACGCTATTAACCCAGAAGGAAAGGGAATTCAGTTGGACGGGAGAGCAGGAGGAAGCTTTCCAGATATTGGAGGGAATGTTGAGAGCGTGTGCGTTTGATTTCGGTGGAAGTTGGGATACTCACTTGCCGATTGGCAGAGTTTTCTTACAACAATAGTTACCGCGTTAGTATCAAGGTCGCTTCGTTTGAAGCCTTGTATGGATGGAAGTATCGATCGCCACTTTGTTGAGCTGAAGTCAGCAAGAAGCATTTAACCGGACCTGAGTTTATCCAGGAAACCAGCGGCAGGGTTTGCCTTGATCGAGGGAAGGTTAAAAGTCGCCGTCGATCGACAGAAGAATTACGTGGACAATCAAAGGAAACTATTGCAGTTACAGGTCGAAGATTGTGTTTTGTTGAAGGTGTTATCTAGGAAAGGTGGTATTAGGTTTAGCAGAGAAAGAAAAGCTGAGCCACATTGATTAGGTCCTTTCGAGAGCCCATCTTGAGTTGGATCAGTCGTTTATAGGCTCAAGCTACCATAGGGACTGAGTGGAATACATAATGTGTTTTACGTGTCCAGTCTGAACAAGTGTATAATGGATAATACACTGATTATATTCTTTGTTGAGGTTTATTTGGGTGATAAACGGAAGTTTATCGAAGTACCCGTAGAAGCAGTATGGTTGGTTAGAAGAGTTATGTTGATAACCAGAAAGACGATTACAGATTCCTAACGGTATATGCGATCTGTTGACTGTGCAATTCGTGGAGAGAAGATATTTGAAATAAATGCAAGAAGGGAAGAAAATGAGCTCATAGGATTAGATACTTTCGAGAGCCCATCTCGAGTTGGATCAATCGTATGTAGACTCAGACTACCTCAGGTATAGGACAACGTATATGTGGATATACTTATGTCAAACCTGAAATAGTGGAACACTGACTTTACCATTTCTGATTAAGTACTCGTAAACAATGAACCTTGGAAAAGGTAGAGAGCGTGGAGACAAGAAATTAGGAAATAGGATTATATAATAAAGGTCTACGAGGATTCTTCGTAAGAATCAAAGTTTCTCACAGAAACTACAAACCCATATTTAACAGGGTTGTTCTTAGTGTTTCCACCGAGTGCAAAAACAAAACCTGTAGAGTAAAAATTTCGGGGACGAAATTTCCTAAACAGGGGGAGACTATGACACCCGGCTATTTAGGCTGTACCGTACAAATGTAACACGTGTCCTGAATAAATAAAAAGGTTGTATTTGACTGATTGTGATATTTATATGTGATAATTAATGTGTTGGTGAATCCAAACATTGATAAAAATTGTGCTGGCAACGATAAAATAAACGCTTATCGCGTAACGATTAAAATGCGAAACGAACGTCGGTGACCACCCGAACAGTGTTAAAATCCTAAAAATAGTCTGTTATGATTAGAATAGTAATTTTAATCATATTCGTGAGGAAAAATAAATTAAAACGCTAAGAAACTCTATTTTTTGAGTTTGAGCGCGTACCGCGCGATACTGCGCGTATTAGACAAAATACTGTCAACGCAGCCAGTCAAGGCAACTGATAATTATTTCATTAATATTTTAGTGAGATTATTTTTATAGAATGATAAAAATAATTTAAAACGCACTAAAACGGGACTAAAACGCTAGATAAAATACCCGGTATCCAGTAAAATACCAGTTTTGACCTATATATATGTATATATATGTGTGTATGCGTGTGATGTATATATATATATATGTATAGGATGAGAGTGGTGGACTCATGTGGCAGCCATGCATGATGTTCTCTCTCCTCTCTCCAACACTTGTTGGCCTAGAAATCTACAAGAGATGATTATGTCTTTCATGTCTTCACATAACTCACAATAATCAAGATCAAAGATCAAACAACACTCTAACTCTCTCTCCCTCACAATTCTCGGCCGAACACCCTTCAAACCACATCCATTTTCATTTTTCAAATTGATCTTGAAGATTCAAACCCATTACAAGGTGCTTTCAAGTCCCTTTGGTGGTTTAGAAGTGATTTTATGGTGTTTCAAGCAACAATCAAGACCCACACCATCAATTTTTACTAAAAATCATTCAAGAACTTGAAGGTATAAAATTTATATTAAAAACCTTGTTTTTTTTATTTTTGATGTTCTTGTTGATGAAGGAAGTTTCTCTTGTTCTTGGAATAAAACACAACCTTGAAAACAACAACAAATGGGTTTTTTTGTATAAAATAAAAATGGAGATGTATGTGTGTGAGCATGTGGCCGTGAGTATGTATACATGTGTGTATGATGTTTAGTTTTGATTTTTGATTGATTCATGTTTGAATGATTCTTGGAAGATGAAGCATGCATGTTTAAAAAGTTGTCATATGGAAACTTTTTGATTTTAAATGAGTTATGTGAAAAGTAAATCTTGGAATCATGTGTATATGTGTATATAGCCATATATGTATGTATATATATGCATGCATGAACATTTTTTATATTGATAATTTTAGATGTGTAAGAATATATGCATATGTCTTGTATTTATGAGTGAATGATGGGATAATGATCATATAAAGATGATGATGTTCTTGAAGTTTTAAACATGAAATAAATGTATGTTGGATATGTTTTAATTCATACATGTTGATGATGATGTGAATTGAGTGCATTAGATGCATTTACTTGAACATGCATGTTGAAAAGTGATCATGAAATGATGATTAGAACATGATTTGATAAAAATAGATTTTAATCAGAATCTAAACACTAAAAATATGAATATTTGAAGTGTTAAAATGGTTTAAAACTTTGTCATGAAGTTTGCTAGCTTTGCATGTTGTACTTGGTGCTTTATGTGTTGTAAAATACGTGAAATCGCATGATTTATGTGACTTACACAAAAACTGCACTAATTTGATTATAATCACTATTTTAATCAGTAAATAAAATGTATTGTGTTAAAATATCAAGTCATTCCGAGTTGGGATGATTATAGTAACGTTTAACGCAAAACTATGCGTTAAAACGAACAAAAAAATCGGCTTTCCGAACGATTTTTATGAAACTGATTTAGATCAGTAAGTAAACTGATATTTTTAGTTTAAAAATGAGTATTTTAACTAATTTAAAGTTTACTTGGTGTTTGGTTGGTCATACGTGACTTCCGATTCCCGAAAACGTTATCGAATCGCTAAAATACGCGTTTTTCAATGAACACTAGTATGGGTAATTTTTGGGTGAATCTTATGTGTTAAGATGTGTTATGTGATTTAATCACGTGAATGTGAAAATATGTTAAGTGTTAACGTGATAGTGGGAAATTTAGACTATGCATGTACACTTGTGCGTTTATGTGGTAGAAACGGTAAAATCGCGTTAAACGTGTAACTTGTTTGTCGAGCATGAAATTTGATGCATATAAGTTATTTTATGTATGCTTGCCTTAAAAATGACAAAATAGATAAGTTAACGAGATTTTGCGTAATTCGATGATAATTTATGTGTACGTTTATGTATATATATTACGACGCGCAAATCGTAGATATATTACGTATAAACGAGTGTGTTAATGGATTTACAAGATAACGGTCACCAATAAAATCGTTCAAGTCGCAAAATCATAAATATATATATATATATATATATATATATATATATATATATATATATGGACTCATATATATATTAACGGGCCAACATAATCAAAAACGATAACTTTCGAGAAAATCCCAAAGTTATGTGACAATTCTAAGAAACGGAGAAACTTAAGATTTTTGTAATATATTGATTGATAAAATCGTTCCTATGTGTAATAGGACGTGTAGAAAATTAATCTGTGGGATTGCGCTATTTAAAAATACGCACCCAAATGTGAGTGTCACTAAACCCCTCTTTTTACTGTTTTGTATATGTTTTGGGGGTAGAACACGCCTAAAAGGGTTTAGTAATGTTTTTGAATTAAAACATACCTTTTAATATAAATCATATATTTTCACTGAAAATATATGGAGTTTTGATAAATTATACGTTTTCGAGATAAAAGGTTTTTGATAAATATATGTTTCAAGAAGAAACTGGGATGGTACGGTATTTCCAAGGAAAAACCGACCGTGTGGTTGGGACAGGTTTATTTGGTCCAGGGGAATTTCATTAAATTCCGTACAACCATTATATTAAATTTGTCATATTAGTAGGATATATATATTGTACATGAGGCAGACAACATAGATGGTCTCGATATGGACCATGCGCCAATGGTGTCATTTAATCATTTAAGTATTGCACGCGATGAATTGTTGGTAGATATATCAGGTTAACAACCCCGTCGTGACCGGTTGCCCCGTGTCAAGTCAAACGACGAATTGAAATTCTGTTTATTGTCTAGCCTTGATTATCCCTACATGGTAAAATATATAGTTCGTATTGTCTAGCTAAGATACGAGTCTGAACGTTGACGCTATAAATTTAATATACAAAACTTGGAAAAATGCCCTGATGTCGAGTTTTCAATTTACGACGGATGACCCATAGATTTTATTAAGGAAATAAATGGACTTTCATAAATTATATGGATGTTTTATAATAAACACATAATTAGAAAGCTTTTTCCTTGGAATCAAATTGTTTAAATTTGAATATGTGAACTCACATTCCTTTGTGTTGACACTTGATTTTAACGTGTTCTTCAGGTACTTGAATTCAGCTTCGGGAATTATGGCATATCTTGTGGTTTTTTATGCATGTTTGGTTTGATAATGTTTTGGACAAACTCTTAAAACTATTTGGGACCAATGTAATAAAATCCATAAGGATCAAAAACAATTTAACTATGGTGTGGTTGTGACGAACTTTAAGATTTTATGTTTTAAAATCTATGTTTTAATTAAGTTGAAATGTCCAACATTACGATGCATCGTTCAGCAAGATATAAATGGGCACCAGCTTCCGTCACCACTACGTTTTATATTCCGCTGCGACGTTTTTGGGGTGTGACATATTAAACCTTTACGCTACACGTAAAAAACTATACACAAACACCTTTTTACATCAAATGTAAACTGTTTTTTTAACATCAATTGTTTAAAATTAAAAAAAAAAAAAAAACATTTTAACCCACGCGTTAAAGCTATATTAAAAGTCTACTATAACCGTAAATATACGTATTCTTGAAGTTAGAATTAAAAACTTTTTACACCAAAGTGTTAGAGTTAAAAAAAATATACAAGCCTTTAAAACAACCCCATCAAAAAAAGTATTTCACAACTTTACGCTACATTTTAAAAGTATACGCTAAATCTTTTTTACATCGTATCCATGTAAAAATGTTTTTTTTAAACATCAATAATTTAACCCATGCGTAAAAAATATACTAAAAGTATACACTAACTGTAAAAACCTAATCTAGAACTTTTTTACGGGTGGTTTAAGATTTTACAAAAAAATAAAATAAACTCTAAGTACAAAAATCTACATAAAAAATCAACGTAAAAAACTAATTTATACTCAAACCGCATGCGTAAATTTCTTAAGAAACCTATAAAACAACCGTAAATTTTGCGTCACCTGTTTAAGTAGGCGTCGACTGTGAAAATTTTGCGCATGGCGTAAAATTTGCAAATTATTTACATACAAAGTATACGCTACATGTAAAAAAGTATACGCTAAATCTTTTCAACATCCATGCAAAAATGTTTTTTTTTAAACATCAATAATTTAACCCACGCGTAAAAAAATATATCTAAAGTATACACTAACCGTAAATACCTAATCGGTGTGCATGTTAAAGGAAGTGGCTTTCCATTGTGCTTTTTGAGAGCATTGCTAACTCGGCGTACGTATTGCGGTACTGCTTTCCAAAAGAGACTGTTCAATATAGTTTAATCCTGTTTAATATAAGTAATCAAATGATATAAATTTTCAACATAAAAACTACAAATGTACGTAACATTCTTTCTCTAATCATTCTTGGCGACACAAATCTCACACAGACATTGCATTATTATCAGCCAACCAAGCAACTTTTTCCTGAAACACGATCAAGGTGAGCTTTCAAGACCATTTTAATGTTGTGATGAGTATCAATTCTGAGACGAAACCCGTTTCAAAAGTTTATTTGCAGAGGCTTCATTCCAAATAATTGTTTGATTCTAGAAGTTGTAATGTATGCTCATGTGTATCATCGGATGCCACTATCATTAAAGGTACATCTTTTCTACATTCACCTAATAATTTGAAAATAGCAACATCACCACATTATAGCTCACACAAAGAATATCAAAATACATGCTCTTATAAAATGCATTGTGTATTTATATTTCATAATTTTACCCCAAAAAAAGTAAGATTCTTATAAGATTAGTATAACATTTTTAATTATCTATGCCACACTAATTTTTAAATATTTTTAGACAAAAAAAATGTCCGGTTCAACCCAAGCTACCCACCCGCCCACTTTGAAACCTCTAAAATGAACCCATGAAAAATGTGCATGAGATTGAAAAGTGACAATTTCTTTATTTAAAAAAAATATATAACATAACAAAATTACTTTAAAAAATATTAATTTAAAAGAAAAGAAAAGGTTATCAGCTAAAAGATAATTTAAAATTACTTTAAAAAAATCCCAAAGAACATGACAATTATAAAAGTGATCTACCATACACCATACTAACAACCTGAAGAAGCCTATGTGTAGGAACCTTCTCACCTACAAACCACCATTTTAAGCATCAATTTTAAATAGTCAAAGCACTACAAACTAACCTGGAGAAGAAAATTATTAATAGTACTTTGGAAATAACAAGATCTGAGACAGAAATTCAAGGATGTGTCCCTTTATATTAAAAAGAAATGGTGATTTTTAATAAGCAAAACTTACAATCTTGTTGAATTTTTTGATGATAGTCAATGGTATTGTTCCTAGTGCGATAACGTCCCTGGATCCTTCACTCTTAAAAGTATAACAGAAATACACTATTGAACTCTCACTTAACATGTTATTTACTTTTGACTGCAAATGGTGAAAAATCTCACCTGGCCTTTTATATAACTAATGAGAATGGTTCGGGCTAGAGAGTGGAGAATACATTGTATATTTGAGATCACAAGTAGGCTTGATGAACAACCTTCAAGTGGGAGATTGTTGGGTTACGGTGTGTAATGGAAAATTTTAATGTCGGGTACTAATAGTTTTTTTGTTGCAAAATCAAGTATTAATGTTCTAATTTGTCACAATGTTGAGTACTAAGGACAAACCTTGTTAACTTTTTTGTTAAATCTTACTAAAATGCACTTTAATAACTAGAAGGTCTATTTTTTAATTAATTATATTTGACTAAAATAATTCAAAGTAATGTTTTCTATTTTATTTATATTTTTTATAAAATTAAATGGATTTGAAGTTTATTATTTATGAACTTTGAGTTTATAAATAATATGCTAGTAAAATAAACTCTTTAACTTAATTGTAGGATCGATTTTTAACAACCGAGTGAGTCAATTTGAGTCAATACACGACAGTTTGAGTGGCGGAAACAATCAAACTGTTTTGAATCAGAAAGAAATGAGTAGAAACAGAAGATATCACGTTAAACTACACTTCTCATTCATATATGACTTGACAATCCGGCAGCAGTTCGGTACCAGAACAATGGGACTATTTTCAAATGAGAAGACCATAAGCCTATTTATAGGCCTTGCTAGTCCGCTTGGAATATACAAGTCCGCTTCAAGCGGTCACACAAGTTCAAGCGAACTTACCAGTTTACAATTCAAGCGAACATATAATAAACAATATAAAATTCTATTTAGTTTGAATCCCATGCAACTTTCTTGATTTGAACGTGATTGTTTGTATGCATGATGTCATAACTATGATGTCATCTTTAAGAATGATGACATCATTCTTGTTCAGATCCGGAACGTATCCAAGACTCGATATAAGACGAAGTCAACAGACAAATGCACCAACAGTCTCCCCCTTGGATGTTGACGGAGTCTTTAGAACGAGACTTTAGTACGTCAAAACTTCAGTCTTAATCAGTCTTCACACTCTCTCTTCAATCACTCTATTTCTAACAGACTCCCCCTTAAATTGTTCCGGGATCGCAATCTGTCATAACACTTTCACAGGATCTGAAACGTCTCCTGCCTTTCCGTAGCAACAGGATCAGAAACCTGGCTTTTACGTCTACAGACTCCCCCTTTCGACAAGCTGGGATCGCAGTCCGGAATTCACTAGCTGCATACCTGCATATACTCTAACCAACAGTAAGATTTGACTTTATGCTTACCACTTGATTTTAAAATGATTAAAATTGGTTTCAAATTAATGATCCATTTAGTCATTTCAAAAACATTTCTCGTTTCAAACAACCTTTCCCAAACTTCTGTTCTTCCTGTTTAACACTTAGAATTTTGAATATCAGCTCTCCAACACCAGTTGTCGAAAATCTTTTTGGATTTTTCAAAAATTTATGCTAAAACACACTAAAATCTTTTTGGATTTTAGGAAATCAACTATATACAGACATATTTTTGTGAGTTTGTGTAAGAGGATCATATCAGTTTTTGAGACACATCACTAGCACCGTTAAGCTTTAAACTTTTTAAGTTCTAAACGATTCACATAGATTGACGATATAGTTGTCCTCTTAAACTCAATCTAAAAACTTTCGAAATGCTTACCGATACATTAAGGTATATTAATTTTGCACTAAATTCTTATGGACCCCACGATCTCAGCATATCCCCTCATCATGCAATACACTAACTCAAGTAATGCTTTTAAACTTTTATCAACTGTGATTTGTGCGAAAACAAAGCAGAATGTTTAAACATTAATAATCAGGTCGATCTTTCGATACGCAGAGAAAGTCCAATGTTTAAACAAAATAAGAAAAATAAAATAAGTTGAAGTTGTTTAGGCTTTAACCACCAGGTCGATACTTCCGTATACGCAGAAGAGGTCCAAAGCTTAAACGAAACACCAAAGAAAATAAAGCAGAACGTCTAGGCAATAACATCCAGGTCGATACTCACGTATACGCAGAGGATGTCCAATGCTTAAACAAAATAAAGAAATAAAACAAGTTTAAATCTTGGCAAAATGAAATGCACAATCACAGCGACTTTTTAGCAAAGTTGTGAAAGTTCACAGACTTAACCAGTTTTATGTCTAACGACAATCAGCGATTACTGAGTAGGCACACAATCAAGAAGGACAAAACTAAGTACTATGCTTTCAACCGTGTTTCCCACTAGAACTAGGCTTTTTCATTTAAGTTTGTATCGTTCTCGCAAATCTACTAGTCTAGCTGAGCCTATCGTCACATCTTTAGTGAGACCGTTTATCACATTTGACATTTCATTTCTTTAGCATGCTGTGATAGTCCAACTGATTTACTATCATTTCCTCTTTTTCACAACAAAACTCATTTTTTACTTTTTCAATGTTTTTGGCATTTTCAAATTTTCTAATTTTTTTAAAATTTTTCTCCCCCTAAAATCAAAAATATGTTTCAATTTTGATTTTCTGAGAAAATTTGAAACTGAAAGCAATAAATTGTACAAATAACGTGACAAACTGATGAGAATTGCTTCAATTCGCCATCCACTTGGCATAAACAATCAGAACTCCCCCTGACAACAAACTATTTTCCCATTATGATTTCAAAACACTTAAGTTTGTTTTAATCAAAATGGTTTTTCCGGAAAATTAGTTTTGTTTGTCATTTCACAAACATGGGGTTTCATCACCTTGTTCTTCAATCACTTGTAGATTTATCACAAAAACAATTTCCAACAATCATACCACTTGTAAGATAGTTAAATCAAGTACAACTTAATGTCCTTGATTAACCACTTGTAAGTCGAAATATCACCAGAGTGAATTTCTCAAGAAATATGCCGATTCCTGCTCCACGATTTCCAACTTGGAAGCTCCGGCAAGTCAGGTTTTTCAGTTAAAGAGATTCACCCAAACCTGACAGTCCTTGGGTGTATTTGAGTTATTTTCATTCGGGGTTTGAACATTCCTTTTTGTTTCATAAAATTCTTTAACCCCTTTTACCTTACCCTCAACCATCTTTCCAAAAATATTTTTTACTTTGCTATTGAAAGCCTTTTCGACATCAAATTCTTTCTTTTCAGAATAGAACTGATTCGAAATTTTCACTTTCCCATCTTTTTGTTTAAAATTTTCAGTCCGCAATGGTGGAAAGTTGATATCATCCATTGGCGTAACTGAATTTTCTCCTTTTTGATCAACAAATGGCTCCTCTGATTTTGACGAGTCAGATTCATTGCCAGAACGTGGCTCATTTGTTTCCGAAGAAACAAATTCATCGCCAGGAACTTTTTCTTTCTTCACACACCATTCTGTCCTCATATTTGTATCTGATAAATTCGTTTTGCTTGATTTGTCATTCTTTGAAGAACAAGACGATTTATCAGAACTCTTCTCTGTTTTAATTGTTGTATCCGAGGGCAAAATCCTTTCTAGATACTCTCGTGCTTTCTTCCTTTTCTTTCTCAGTCTGTCTTTTTGCCCTTGTGAAAGTTTCACTTTCGGTTCTTTCACTTCTTGTTGTTTCTGTGCTCTGGGCTTTTCATCGACTTTGACTGATTTTTTCTTTCCTACTTTCTGAGATTCAGCCCTCAATATTTCCATTGATCTCATTGGGCAATCTCTTGCAATATGTCCTTTGATTTGGCAATTATAGCATCTCCTCGTCTCAAACCACTGATTCTGGCAGTTAACAGCAATGTGTCCTCGAATACCACAAGAGTAACACACTCTGTTATCATACCATTCACCACTTTCACACCAAACACTCAGATCATAGCATTGTCTGGCTTTGTGGTAATCATCACTTCTCCTATAAGCTTGATTTGACGCTTGAGCACTGTGGTCAAACCTGCACCACATATCACCAACTTTTTGTGAGTTTTGGTTTTTCAATTTTTGTGGTTTTTTATCTTGATTGGATGATTGAACTGATGAGCTTTTATTGTTGTTTTGAAAATTTTTCGAATTTTTAACATTTTGTTTTTGTTCTACATTCTTCTTAACAGGTTTTTGCTTTGAGCATTCACCTATTTCAGTCGAATGTAAAACAGTTTCTTTAAATTTTTCTTTTAATTCCAAAAATATTTTCTTTTTCTCTTTTTCATCATCAGCTTTATCATCACAATCTTTAATTATGACTTTGTCATAATTTGTGACATTGTCACTTATTGGAACAGAATTGATTGGTTTTGGACAAGAATAATCTGGTGTTGATAACGAAGTCTCAAAACCTTTCAATTTCTTTTCAAGCTCATCAATTTTATTCCGAGCAATTTCAGCTTCATTTTCAAACCGAATGATTTTCTGAAGATAAGAATTTATTTCAATCTGTTTTTCAAGATTATTTTTAAAAATAGCAGATTTCTCATCTTCTAAAATCTTCATTTGACTTTGAAAATCTTTTTCAAATTTTAATTTTTCATTTTCAAATTCTTTTTCTTTTTCTTTCAAAATCTCGTTTTTCAATGTCAAACTATCCAACTCAATTAACAGTTTGACATTTTCAGATTTCAATTTCTCATAATTTTCCTGCAGTTCAAGAATCATTTTATCATCAGATTTCTTCTCATCCTTCAAATTTTTTATTTCCAATGTCAAACTCTCCAAATCCTTCACGAATTTGGCATTATCTGATTCAGATTTTTCACAGTTTAAACACTTCTCTCCTGAATCAGACTTCAATTTTCTAATCTTTTGGAATTCAAGTTCTTGAGCTTCAATCTTCTCGAGGAACGCGCTCAAATTGAAAACATAATATTCACCGCTCTTCTTCCAAGCTAACAAATACGTTCCCCACACATCACTTGGTAAAGCATTTGCCAATTTTTCAACCCACGTCTCATCCATTTTGTTAATGTTCAAACGCCTCATCTCAAAATGCAACTCGTCATACCTATCGATCAATTCTTTTGTAGACTCTCCCTTAATACCCGTAAAACTATCAAAATTCTTCTGTGCAATATCTGCTGGATTCTGAACAAGCATACCATATCCGAAAGATGAGTTATACGACTCACAATCCATGTTTCGTTATTGAAAGATTTTCAAACAATACGAAAATTCACACAATCTAAGATCAGTTCAATCACTTTATCAAACAACTGAATCAGATGAATATCCGATTGAGTGGCAAAAATCTGGTGACAACGGATCGGGTGAGGATTTGCTCGGGCGAATATCCGATGTCTGACAAATCACCTGAAAACACAAACAAATAGAACTTATTAGGATCGGGTGATAATCCGTTTGGATTGCCACTCGATTCATTGCACTTTAAACTTGAACAAAAAACACGATCCCTTGAAACAAATTGTGACCCGCTAACTTTCAAATCTCATCACTTGTCAAAGATCAAAAATAGCCGATAACTTTTAATTGAGACAAATTCAAATTTGGGCCGATACAATATGAAATCACATAGGCTTACAATTTTAAGTCACAACATAAATTTTCGTTGGGTCTCACAAACCACTTTCAATGGATTAGTATCTAGGCCGACAACAAAAAAACTTTATCCAATTTTGATTGGGTCGATATATTGTGTTGGACTTCAATCCCACATGCACTCTGACAAAACAATTAATATCGATAAAATCACATGCATTTCTCAATTAAAGTACTGACATATCATATGCAAATGACCGACACCTCTATTAATATTTCACATGCAAATCAATTTCTTATTGGACCTCAAATTTGTTCATTGATATTCACATTATAACTGTCATAATCACATGCAATTTTTTTACTCTTTTTGAACTTGGCCGACACCTTTATGATATACACACACTAATTGGACCGCTGCCTATTGTTCACATGAATTCTTAACTTCGATAAAACCAAACACTCACTTGATCAGAGTGCACAAATAAATTTCTCATGCAAACTGACACAGAACATGTGAAATCAGATATATCTCAAATGGTTTTTCAAGCGGACACAGGTGTTTTCAAGCGGACAGATGTATTTTCAAGCGAACAGAAGTATTTTCAAGCGGACAGATGTATTTTCAAGCGGACAGAACAAGTTCGTTCAAGCGAACACAGGTTTTCAGGCCATTTTTATCTGTTTTACTTCGAATTTTAAGCTGATACTATCAAGGGTTTGTTAAAACTCAGTTTTACACACTATATTAAAAACTCAGTCCATTTTGTCCGTCCAAACTTCCAGAAATCCAAAATATGTAAGAAAAATCCTCTGATTCAGGTATATTGGCTCATAACTGGCTCTGATACCAATTGTAGGATCGATTTTTAACGACCGAGTGAGTCAATTTGAGTCAATACACGACAGTTTGAGTGGCGGAAACAATCAAACTATTTTGAATCAGAAAGAAATGAGTAGAAACAGAAGATATCACGTTAAACTACACTTCTCATTCATATATGACTTGACAATCCGGCAGCAGTTCGGTACCAGAACAATGGGACTATTTTCAAATGAGAAGACCATAAGCCTATTTATAGGCCTTGCTAGTCCGCTTGGAATATACAAGTCCGCTTCAAGCGGTCACACAAGTTCAAGCGAACTTACCAGTTTACAATTCAAACGAACATATAATAAACAATATAAAATTCTATTTAGTTTGAATCCCATGCAACTTTCTTGATTTGAGCGTGATTGTTTGTATGCATGATGTCATAACTATGATGTCATCTTTAAGAATGATGACATCATTCTTGTTCAGATCCGGAACGTATCCAAGACTCGATATAAGACGAAGTCAACAGACAAATGCACCAACATTAATCCAAATAATAAACCAAGTTAAGATTTATAAAAACAACTAAAACAAATTTCAGATCTAGGAATGTAATAGTTTTGTAAGTTGAAATAAATATGGGGCTTTGGTTTCGTATGATAAAACGAACAAATAACATGTAATATTCGTACCAGTTTGCGATGTTATGTACAAGAATTGCATCGCTGGAATTCTGGTATGCCGACGCGGATCTAATCAGTTGTAGAGATGAAATTGGTTGTAAAATTATGTGGGAATGAGGTCGCATCGGTTCAAGAGGTGTATATTTATACTCGAATTGAAGATATAACGGATCGAGAGGATGATGGGAGTTTCGGAGTTAAACGGGTTAGCGGATAAGCAGAATTTGCAGTTTATACGTGACACAAACGAGTTGTTAGTTTTGATTATGATGAAGATAAACATTAACGAAAAAAATAAGTTAAATGGACAATTTTTACGGATCCGATATGGCCGGAATCCGATGACTTTGCCGGAGAAGACCCCCTGAAAGGCGGGCTTTCTTTTTGTTTGATTTAATAAGTTTGGTTAATTAACACATATAGTCCCTACGGATTCTAAGTTTTATAAAATGACTAAAAAATTAATTATTAAAGGTCGTTTTAGTAGGACTTAACAAAAAAGTGAACAAGGTTTGTCCTTAGTACTCAAAATTGTGACAAGGTTTGGCCTTAGCACTCAACATTGTGACAAACTAGAACATTAATACCTGATTTTGCAATAAAAAACTATTAGTACCCGACATTGAAATTTTGAAGAAAGCACAAGGACTAACGGTGTAATTTTTTTCTAATTGTAAATTTTAGTTTGACAAAAAAATCATACTAGTGGGTCTGAGTTGTTATTATAATGCATCTACATTGAAAATTGTTGGATCTGAGTGTATGTGTGTAGTATGTGTTTAACAGTTAATTAAATTAACAATTCAATCAAACAATAATAACTAAACACATCAAACTATCACAAATGGAAATGAGAATGATTGCAAAAGATTCATATATTGAATTTAATGATGTAATACAATCACAAGATACATTTAGTATTCCCACTCACTAGGTGAACATACTATCACTAAGTTTTTATGCTATAGGCTTTTAGTGTTAACTATTATAAAGAACAAACAAACCTATATATAGAAGGTGTGAACTACTGGTGACGTCATCTTGAAGGCGACCTTCAACAATGATGTGCTAAAAGTAGTTTATCATTTAACGACTAAATTAACCTAATCTAGAGATAAAGTTATACTCTAGACTTTCTAAAACTCAAATAAACTAGTAATCGACAAGTGAACCGATCGACTCTAGTAAGCTAAGCAAGTCCGAAAATCAAACCCATGAGACCCTTTAAGTTACGTAAATTAAACTAACTAGACTGAAAGACTGACATGACTATTTGTTTTTATGTTTTGAGGGGGTTTCTAAAATCCTACGATTGCAATTAAATTAAATATTAACTAAGTAAACAAACTAAAGACGCAGACGAGAATATGGAATTGTACTCAGATGTTGGTAAAATAGCTACCTAGACTAGAATCCTAATTAACTCGGAATGGAATTCTATTGACGTGACTAAACTATGGAACCTGGATCTTAAAATACTAAACTTACTAAGAAACCGAACAAGACCACCAGCCCTTCTCAGGAAGACACCTGTGGAAACTAGCAAGCTGTTAGAACACCGATTTTATATGGATTTCCTTACAGTCCTCCAACTGAATTAACTAAGTACCTTTATGTGATAAGTTCCCTTACGGTGTATTATCTAAGGTGACTATGGTAAACTAATTTGACTTGGTTAGCACGAATTGCAAGGTTAACTGAATCGGCCTTTTTACAAAGTACCTACCTTTAGTGATCTAACAACCTAGAGAAACCGATCCCTCACTTTACAGGTTTTGAGATTAGTATCCCACCTAGAGCTACTGGATTCACGAAATAACTTCCTACGATGTATTGGCCAATTAACCGCAAAGACTATAAACGCAAATGTAAATAATCTAACACAAATGTATTCTATGAAAGACACTCATAAGATAAGTGTGGAAATAATAACATGAAAGCATTTACTGCTCGGTGCTTTATATTCCGATACCTCATTAATAAAAATAAGTTAGGGGCTGTTTGGTAGCATCTGAATGACATTAAGAGGCTACCTCTTAATGAAATCATTTAAGAGTTTAACAAAGATAATGTAGAAGAATGTGACATGTGATGGTTTACCATTCAGATGTTATCTCTTATCCAGTCAGACATAAGGTTACCTCTTATTCATTCAGACATAAGGGCCACAAATGATTTCATTAAGAGACAGCCTCTGAATGGATTAAGAGGCTACCAAACAGCCCCTTAGATGCTCTTAAATAGTGAATACTTTTAATTTGGTTGATATCTTACTAAACTTTTTTTTTACCATTTATCAAAGACAACAAATAATAATCATCTAACATTCTTTTGCTTTAGCATGTTGTTTGATTATAGCAATTATTTTATTAAATGCCTTGTAGAATTCGTGTACCACTAAAATTTTCTTATATTTTTATATTTAATCAGTTAGTTAAATTGTTTTTTTATTAAATGCTCCATATGCCTATTATGCTCTTAATGTCATTATTATATGTTATTTTAATAAAAGTGTAAGATGACCGGATTCTATTAATGTAGGTCATGTGGCTTGTGTAAAAACTGTGATGTAAAGTTTTAATTAAATATTATGTGTTTTGATATTACTAAATAATTTACCAAATGATTGTCCATGTAAAAAATCAAACTAAATCATACCTTTAGCGTCTAATATTAAAAACTCAATTTAATTTTGTTTATTTTTACTAACCATTTTTTTCAATGGTCTTTTTCTATTATTTATATTACTGCTATTATATTTTAATTAAATTTTACAGCATAGCTTTCAGATATACTACAAATTTAAATTAATATATACCAACTTTATCATATATAAAATGGAATATTATTTTATTAAAAATGAGACCAAAAAATGATGAACTATTATAAAAGCATGTTTTAATATTTAGTAAATTAAAAGAAACTGCCATTAATGATTATTTAATTTTTTAACCTTATTAATAGTGTTATAAAATAAAATAGGAAAGCTTAAAAAAAACAATAATGATGTTTTTTTTTCAAAAAAGAGACCTTTTTTACTAAAAGCGAAATATAAAATATAATTTAAGAAAATGTTAATTCCAAAAAATACATAAAAAAGAAAGAAGAAAAGAAAAACAAAGATATAACGATATAAAAATATTAAAAACTAAAATATGTTTCAAAAAAATTTTTAAAAGTATTGATTTATTGAATAAAACCAAAAAAAAAAATATAAATAAAAGAAAAATTATATGAGTTTCAAAATTTTGCTTTTTAAAAGAAAATATAATTAAACTACTTTCAGAACATTGATAATAATATATTATTATTATTATTATTATTATTATTATTATTATTATTATTATTAAAGTATTTAATAACAGTGGCATAATACTAAATGAATAAATGTACTAAAACAAAATGGTTTGATGATGTATCTGTGTAGGTTGTATCTAAATTTAGAGGGTGTACAAAATGGTTTGATGATATATCTGTGTAGGTTGTATCTAAATTTAGAGGGTGTAAAATGGGTGTGTTTAATATTAATATCATGTAATGCAATTTAATATAATTTAATGTAATGTGATGCAATTTGATGTAGTATTATGCAATCATATATAGTATGAGATAATATAAACCACATAAAAGGTCTTTTATATTTCCTTAAATTTGCAGGTTCCAGTCTGTATGTTTAAAATTTGCTAAAAACATCCTTTAAGTTTATTTTTGTTGCTGGTTCAATCATTTACGACTAACTAAGTTAATTTCATCAGTTATATTCCCTTACATGCATAACATGTGAGGGTATATACATAATTTTGGTTGATATTCTTATAAAACCCTCTTTATATATTCTAGCTTCTTATGTAAGCTTCACCAATCCCTGTAAAACCCTCTTTTTATCACAACCAGCCCCATCACTTAACGTCATCCAGTGCTGGAAAAACCAATTAAAGTACAAACCACATAAGCAAATGTACAACACTCCCAAACACAAAACACAACCATAACCAAAGGTACAAACAACTAATACATGGAAAGCATATAATCCAAGTTATTTTCCCACACGTTGTGACGGTATGTTACCATGGGCATTGGATCGGTATCGGTCTGGTTCATTACAGTACAGGTCCGATACATGCACTCGGTATAAAAATTAACACATCTTTTACATCGGCCGAAAATGATAAAAACAAACACCGGTACTAACACCAATTATACTAATAAATATCAAAGCATGGATACATTTTTATTGCTCGGGATGACGATACACCTCTGATTGATTCTTCAACACACGAGTCGTATAGGGTTTATATTGGTATATATATTTTACATTAGCTATATGACTCATATACGAATATACGAGTTGTATATAGACTTGGTCGGGTGAGGTTTCTATATATCTAATTATAATAAAAAAAAAGTCCTATTAATGCCACATGGCATTTTCTCATTCAAATGTTCTATTAATGCCACATACCATTTTCTTATTCACTTCACTAATATTATATATTTATATTTCATATTTGCATAAATATTATAATGCATAATAATAATAATTACGTTGCATATGTCATAAGGTTTGTTTAGCAATTTCATATTTAGTAATTTAAAAGTTTAATATTTGTTTAAGGATAATAGAGTTTTTTAATCGAAAAAAAACAAAAGTAATATATTTATAATGATAAAAAGTATAGTAATTACTAATGATAAATAAAACTATCAAAATAATAATAGTTTTTACATTTAAAAAGAATATATATGATATTGAATTAATTTGTCGAATTTAAGAATATATATAAGGGAAGGCGGGGCACAAGAGGCTTCGGCGTTGATTCCATAAAATGCCACTTGGCAATTTCTAATGTAATTAAGCTTTTAAAATACAAGTTAATTTTATCTATAAGCTTTTTAAAAGGATTCCATAAAATGCCACTTGATAATTTTCAACGTAATTGAGCTTTTAAAATACAAATTAATTTGATCTATAAGCCTTTTAAATTTAATATGAATTCGATTATAATGTTACCAATGGAAAATAAATTTTAATTAGATTTACTTTGGTTTTCTAAATTAGAATTAAAAATCGTAATTAGACCCGTTTTAAACTCCTATAATTGAACTGCTCCTCTTTGTAGCCTCACACAAATCCTCATAATCACCGACCTCTCCCTGCAAGTTAACTCACACATGGTAAGTTTTCTAATCGATCTCTATTCCCTATGTAGTCATTATTCTCGGTTTCATCACTACCATATGTGATTACATATATAAATTTCTCTTCACAAACAAATTTATATCATATGTATTTTAATTGTATGCTTGAAATTCCTTATTTAGATTTACCTATTTCGTTCAAGGTTACCAATTAATTGTATATTACAGTGATGAACCTTATCGGTAACGATGGAAATTACGTTGTTTAGGAGCACATCTTATCCATAAGTAATATTTGATAAAAGTCGGGAACTACGTAAGATTGGTTTGTTTCTAGAAAAAAAAACCAGTTTTTACGCATGACCAATAATATGTGTCATTGTCCAGAGCAAAAAGTAGATACAACCTTAAGACCGTGGGATATGGTGGGGCTTGGGTTGGGGGCATGAGTTGACACGTGGAGTTCGAGCCCTCCCACCGCCTAGTGACGTGTCTGTGGGGTATGGCGGGGCGTGAGTGCACCGCGTGGGTTGGCAGGTTATTAAAATATATATATATATATATATATATATATATATATATATATATATATATAATTTAAAACCCAAGGCGAATAGGAGGCCGCCACATCAAACCCAAGCCCGCCCCACGCCCGGCTTCAAACCCAAGCCCCAAGGGCCACGCCCCAACCCAAGCCCCAAGGGGTGGTGGCTTGGGCGTTTCCCCCAACCCAAGCCCCATACCCCACAGTCTAAGCTACTGATACTTTATGAGGATGGTCAAATTACAAACAAAACTACAAATATCGTCTATAAAGAAGTGTTTATAAATTTGTAAATGTGTATCTTGATTTTACATTGTTTGATTTAATAAGAATAATTCATTTATGTAAATTGGTTTACATATTATAAAATTACATTATCTTTATCTTCAAATCCGTGTAGTACACGGGTTTATAAACTAGTAATTTATATATTTAAATACCAGTCGTATATGTGTCCAAAGATCAAATTAAGTGTACCCTTAACACCACCCTTTTTTATTTAGGATATTGAATATATGTTATTCTTTCTGTAAAATAATATATAGGATCAACATGATTAAATTTATAACCATATACGTTTCATTTAATTAAATTTTGAATAATGGGAATATCATTCTAATGTGGTAATTAAATAACTCCTGCTATATATATATATATATATATATATATATATATATATATATACCACAACTAAAAAGAAAATGCATCAAGTCTCGTTGAGATGGCGTTTGCTTCTTTCATCTTGTCTGCAATGTTGCTTCAGGTATTCATCCATGAATATTTATTTCTGTTTAACTTCAATATTTAATTGCACACAAATCTTCATACTTTTTTTTTTAAATTCAGTAGTGTTCAATAGGATTCAACGAACAATTGATCAAAATGAAAAAAAGCGAAACCTTACAACTCCTTTTCATCTATCAATTTCTTTCTTGTGTTCTATTCTTTCTGGGTGTGTATTCATATATAGTGGTGCTAAACATATCTCTCCTGTTTTCTTTTTATTTGTTCTATTACACCTTTCAACTTGTAATATCAGTAATATTCCTCGATTTTTACAATAATAAACAAAACAAAAATTCAATGATTCAATGTTTTCAAGTGTGGCGTATGATAAAATTAAATGATGGTGGGGTAAGTTTAGTAGACCCATTAATAAGAGATAATTGCATATTTCCGCTTAAAAAAACTGTTTAATTGCGTATTTACCCAAATTAAAATTAAAATTGCATATATCCCCTTCCTTAACTATTAAAATTGCATATATCCCCTTTCCTTACCTAATATAATTGCAGATTTACCCATTTTGATTTATTTTATTAAAAACAAGTTACATAATGACTTTTTTACCCTTATTTTTACTAGTCTTTGTGGATTTTTCACAATTCTTAAAAAAATAAATATTTATTCATTTTTTACTATTTTTACTAAAACTTAAACACTGAAATAAACCGCTAAACTAGTAAAAATCTACAAAAACTAGTAAAAATGAATAAATATGTATTTTTTTATAAGTTTTTGTAAAAATAAGGGTAAAAAGTCATTATATAACTTGTTTTTAATGAAATAAATCAAAATGGGTAAATTTGCAATTTTATTAGTTAAGGAAGGGGATATATGGAATTTTAATTTTAAATTGGGTAAATACGCAATTAAGCAGTTTTTTAAGGGGAAATATGCAATTGTCCCCATTAATAATTAATAATTATATTAATCACTAAGTTTTAGCTTTAAATTATATGATAACATAATTTTAAATTCTAGATATCAAAGAATAACGTGTGAATCTTTTAGTTCTCTCTTGGATGCAATGCTTTGGAAATCTTGGATAACAATCACAACGTTGTCAAACCCAATGAAGATCCAGATTACGACCCTTCTCTACATGTCTTCTTCAAGGTCACCGATCTATACCTAGGCAAAAGGATGCCAATTTATTTTGCATCAAATGACGATTCTACCCCTACACATCTACTCTCAAAAACGCAAGCTGATTCCATCCCTTTCTCCTCCTCAAAACTCCCATACCTTCTTGAATACTTCCAATTCTCAAACACATCTTCACAAGCCAAAGCGATGGAAACAACACTCAGGCAATGTGAGCTCAAGCCTATAGGGGATGAGTTCAAGCGGTGTGTGACATCACTGGAGTCCATAATGGATATGACACAAGAGTTTTTTGGTTCGGTCAAACCGAAAGTTTTGACCACCAAGATTTTGAGTTCTAATCATACCCTTTACCAAAACTATACTTTGGTTGAGAAGCCATTAGAGGTCAATACATCTGAAATGGTGGCTTGTCATACCATGGCTTACCCTTATATGGTTTACTATTGTCATGGGCACAAGGGTCATATGACTAGGATTTTTAAGCTTGCATTAGGTGGGGATAATAATGAGAGAATTGAATCTATTTCTGTTTGCCACAAGGACACGTCCATGTGGGACGCTGACCATGTGGCGTTCCGGTTGCTCGGAGGTTATCCTGGGAGCGGTCCGGTGTGCCATGTTATTCCCATCGATAACCTTGTATGGGTTGCGTAATTGAGGTTGAGTTTAAATATAATGTGTAGTTTGTATTACAAATATAATAAATGAATAATTGTGGTTGAGTTTAAATATAACTAGTATTAAGCCTCCCCGCGTTGCGTGGGGGGGGGGGAGCACTAATGCCACACTACCGCCAGCGACCACCGACACTAAAGTTGCGGCGTGTTAATGCGAAGAAATTAAACCAAAACGTAAAACATAGAATAAAATAACTAAGTTGATCTAGGACTCGTGCGTTACGATGAACCAACGTCTATTTTTTCCCGTTTACCAGGTTCATCGTAATCTATATATAATATATATCATTACCACTATACAAACCATAATACATGCATTACAACAACCATTGCATCAATATGTTGCAAATTATATTTATACAAGATTTTGGCTAAATTAATTAGATTATTATAAATAATAATAATTTACAAATAAAACAACACAACTTTGAACGGATCAACCCGATTGAATATGGTAAGATAATGCAACCGTTATTTGATTAGGTCACAATCACTTAAGCACAATTTACAACCACACATACATACAAAACAGATTGAATTTGGTAAGGTAATGAAACTATTATATGATAAAGGTACAACTACTTAAGCATAAATTACAACCAAGCATGCATACATGGTAAGGTAATGAAACTATTATTTAATTAAGTTGGAGGGTGTGGTTGGAGCCCCCTAGGGGCTTTATCAGGACACTTAGGATCCACGTCAGCAATGGAGCCCCCTTTAATTTGAAGGGTGTGGATGGAACCCCCTATTAAACAAAATTAAAAAAAAAAAAATTGATTGGTTGACATGTTGTTGGCCCCACCTGAACACATTAGAAAGCTCGTTACCATGCTAGCGCCTCACCCATGGCGCCCCCCTCTTAAAATGGAGGGTGTGGTGATGGAGCCCTTAGGGGCGCTATAGTGGCTGAATTGGCGGGGGTGGCGCCCCCACACCCTCCAGCCTTAAGGTACAACTACTTAAGGTCTTAAACACAAATTACAACCATAGATGCATACAAATGTTCCAAAATAATAGTATATTTATTTGATTAAGGTACAACTACTTAAGCATAAATTACAACCAAACATGCATACATGGTAAGGTAATGAAACTATTATTTAACTAAGGTACAACTACTTAAGCATAAATTACAACAAAAGATGCATAGAAATGTTCCAAAATAATAGTATATAAATAAATGAATAATTGTGGTTGAGTTTAATGCAGTAAATGTATGCTTTAATTGCATACGGAATGTTCAATTAATTATTTTCTTATACGTCAAACGTTTTATAAATATGAATGCAAATTACCTTAGCTTTTTTAATAAACCGTTGACACGAGTAAAACGAGTTTAAATTGAAGTAGGCTGGTTTGAGATTAATATAGTGCGTTCTGGTTCAGTTTTGACTATTTGAGGGTTTAAGGGCCTCACTAACGGTTTAGAACTAACGAGCATGTATACCAGGGGCGGTTCTTAGAAGGCTACTGGCAGGGTCACGGCCCGGGTAAGTTTTTCGGCCGTAGTGCTAATTTTCCGCATTTCGATCGAAATTTTTTATATATACTATGTTTGGCCGGGGTTTGCCCGGGCTTTTTTAGTGCCCGTGTCTTTCGGCCCTGGCACGTTCAACGGGCAAGATCCGCCACTGATGTATACAGAATTGGACGCTTAACCATTTTTATTTTTCATTAATTTTTGAAATATGTAACTATATATACGACCATCGCTATCATCATCATCATCAAAGTTCTAATACAAAGTAACAAGTTTAACAAAACAATGAAAGTCGTTCGAACAATCGGTTAATTATTCGTCAAGCATTAAACCTATGAACCCAACCAGGTCGGATGCCCATATAACCCGGTCGGCTTAGTTAGTGGTTTGAACTATAGTTTTAGTCAAAGTCGATGAAACTGGGTCGTTTGAACACTGGGAATTGAAAAAAAGAAAAAATACGAAATTGCGCTATTAGATACAAGTGATACGAAAATGAAAGAACCTAAACCTCTAAGCATGAATTTGTAGCAAAACATGAACATAAAGGTTGGTTTTTGCCGATTTCATAGTGAAAGATACGAAGTTTAATTTGGGTATGACATAAAAGTTGATTTCTGCAATTTTGTCAATTTTTAACGAAAGACAGTCTTTTTTACTAAGGGTATAACTATAATTTTCATTGATGGCACTCTACCACTAAACTTGTTCTTTAGTATATATTTATAATTATAATTTATATGCACTTATTACTTTAGTTTTATTGTAAAACTAATTAGGTTAGAATCTAATTTATTACACGGATTTAGTACAAGTAATGTTAAATACATAAAAAAATGTTATGTTTTTTTTAAATAAAAAACCCATTTATTGCTCTAGGTGAATAAACGTGTTTATTACAGCAGCATAACTATTAGATATTTTTATAAAGATAATTTGATTCTTTTTTAAGATAACCCGCTAGTAATTATATTGTCATATCTTATAGTATTAATAAAATTATAAGTTCTTGTACATGTTATTTTATACTTTACTACTAATTGTTTTTATATCTAAAAAATATTTTTTATTTTATAAAACCTATATGCTCGAGTTAAATTGTCGGTGGTTTTTTTTGCTTGCCCTGGTTATATTTTGACTACTTAATAACATGTATGAATAGAAAATGAATTTATATTATTTTATAACGGCATATATACATTAATATAATAATCTATAGTAAATTTAGTTACATTACTGTTTAATTTGTAATTTAATATAAAGCTTGAGAATATATATATAATAACGTGTATAAAGAAAGTCATTACTTAACAATATTATATTACTATATTATTCAATAGAAGAGTAGATATTTTTATCTTATAATGTGTATAAAATTTTTATTTAATATTATTTCTTAAGTGAGAAGGCAAAAAAAAATGTGAGATACTACTGATATGTGTCCAAAGGATTTTTGTTAACTATAACATAAACATTATACCCTTATACAATTAACAACTTGGGTTATATTCAATTTATTTAAAAGTCATACCTTTTAATACATTTTACTCACACCCTTTCATTATATTATATAAAATATACTACATACAATAACTTTAACTTATAACCGCGTTTTATATATAAGAATTTAAAGGAATACATTATCACAAAAAAAAGATCCGTTGTGATGGTTGCCGCACCTGTCTAGCATACACGAGACGCTTGTTCGCCCTGTTTTGTGCCGTTTCATTTTTTTTTTAATATCAAATCCCATCTAAATGTTGCATTGGAATAAACAAATCCCATCTAAACGTTGCCATGGAAATAATCTAAGTGTTCCATCTTATTATAACAAAATATATATGCATCCATGAAAATTTTTTCTAAAGAATATTAATTTTTTTTATATAAAACGAAGAAATGGATATATTAAACAATAATGGAAACAATTTTTTGACTTCTTTTTCTTTTTACAAAATCCCATGTAAACGTTGCCATGGATTAAATAACCTAAACGTTCCATCTTATTATAACAAATATATATATATATATATATATATATATATATATATATATATATATATATATTGCATCCACTAATTTTTTTAAAGAATATTAAATAATAAATAAAACGAAGATGGATATTAAACAATAATCGAAACAAATTTTTTCTTAACGTTTAAACGAAAAGCAGTATATTAATTATTAACACAGTAATTATTATTATTATTAATCTTATCAATTCTTAACGGAAACTCATTTACTCTGCCTTTTCATAAATGAAGCAACGCAACAAGCAACGCATGTATGCAACCAAGAATAAGACTGTGTGCAGATGATTGATCCAACAATGATAGACAATTCTTTGATGATCGATCATTCTACTACGGACAAAGAACAACCCACATATATAACCGATTTAGTACGGGTCTATGAGCGGGATCCTCAATTCCCAACGGTGTTGATCTCCTAAAAGGAATACAATCTTTTTTAATTCAATCCTCAGACTAATCAATTGCACCAAGCACCGACTTCAACAACTTCAAGAACAAATGAACCATAGCTTATAGAAATTGAATTTCAATCTATACTATATTATAATGTAGGAGGGAAGGATTCCCAAAAGTTAAGAACTTCTTCCCCCCTTATTTATAAATAAACCCCTAAAATGAGGGTAAAGTAGTCTTTTAAACTATAATTATTTTTTAGTCCCTCAATCTATTACATTTAAATCCTTCACATTTAACATAATTATGGGTAATTAGTTACACTCCCCCCCCCCCTCTTTAATTCTTTAAAGTATTCCTACGATATCTTACAACCTGTAATGTTTTAAAAAAAACCGAAGGTACCATGACGATCGACACATTTTTTTAAACGTTTCAATAGTTGTCTTTTTTAGTTTTGTCGTGCGTTCATAAAGTACAAATAGCCGATGCGTAATGTATCAACCCAAAGACACTTTATTACCAACGATTTAACCAACAAAGAACAATAGATAATCGTAAAACTTCTCAAACAGGAGAAGTATCAAGTATCTCGAACCACTGAATGATTTATCTTTGTGATAAATCACTTATATAATTTGCCACCCATAAGAGAGCCTAAATCTTATCACATATGTACGTTTTAGGCCTGCAGGCTAATTATATAACAAACACCTATCATAAATTTATTTATTTAATTTTAAAGTGTAAATATTAGTGAGATACATAAATGAAATTGATAGAGAAAGAAAGTGATAAACCACTTTTCCACATTCAAAGCTATATATGAGATACCAGGTCAACGTAATCTACCCTATTCTTACTATCAAATTTGGCTCCATCAAGTTTGAATTTGAGGGTTTTCGAATTATACGTATTGCAGGCATCAAATTTGGCTCCGTCAAGTTTAAATTAAATCTTAGCATCTTTTCTTTTTCATCTTCTACCAACTCCAAAACGCCAGCTCGTAACCTCCACATACAAGAAGCACCAAACCTTCAAAAATGATTACTTTACTATCCATTGAATGGAGAAATGGAAAATCAAATATGAGCAGCACCGCAAGGATGTACAAACATGTTTGAAAACCTTGATCTCATTTCAAAATTCAAATGATTTCTCCTTCGTTCTCCATCTCTCTCTCTCTCTCTCACACACATACACACAAATTCCATCTACAAGGCCCTCATATTTTGGCATTCGGCGTAAAGATTCAGATCTGATAATCAGGAGGGTGCCGCCGGTTAGGGTTTCTTCGTGAAATGTTGTAGAGCGTCGTGACGGCTGTTGTTGCGGTTGTTTCTGGCAATTCGATAGGGTCAGTCATCCTCTTCTATAGAGCTGCTGAAGAAACTGGTCCTTTACATATAAACTCTGATACAAAGAAATCAGTGTTAATTCTCATATGATTTCTAAAATAGATTAGGGCTTTTTATAGTTAATGGTTTATCGATTATTCTTTGAAGAATATATTCCACTTGCAGCAAATATTGGATGTGGGTTACGCATTTGTTTCTACTTCTGTCGTAATGTCATCAATTGAAGCCCTAATTTGTGGCCAGGGTCTGCTACAGTTGGTGGATATTTCGATTAAGCTGGTTCTGGAAGTGGCGCAAAACTTGGTGGAGAATAAGGTTAGAACGGCTTGTGGATAATCAATGGGTTCTCAACAATTTTCCTCCTATCACTGTAAGCGTCTATTTTAATAACACCAAATCTTAACATAAAAAAATTAACTTAGGGTAAAAAAGTTCTCTATATACAAATCAGGGAGATCTGGTAATCAATTTTACGTGCACTCTTTTAGTTTGATAAATAAGATCTCTATAATAAGAGAATTCTTGCTCGAACAGTGAAATTCAGTTTGTGATTATTCTGTTTTTTGAACAGTGAGAGATGGAGATAGGTGGATTTTTATCTTGATGTTACTGACATTGATACATTGGATTGTATATCAGGTTGCAATCATGACCCTTGCTGTGATGGGCATGAAGTTAAGTTGTATGAGTTTTCTGCGTTGAAGTTGCGGAGGTGGTAGCATCTTGCGTTGTTCTTTGCAAGTTTGATACACTTGACTAAAAAGTCTACAATTCATCTTCTTCGTCGATTCAGTATCAATCCATTCGTCACACAGTGAGTTAACTTAGGTTCAGCATAGTTAATTTTTGTTCTTGTCGATTAGATAATTATTTGGTTCTGTTCAGTTGTTTTTATAATTATTTGGTAATATTTTGTTAAGGAAGTTTAAGATAGCTTTGTTATTTTTTGAATAAATCAGTTTATTCTTGACGTTGTTAGATTGTATATTTGTATGTGTAGGTTCTTGGTTTAATTTAATTCTAAATTTGTTCGGTTTGCGATTAGAATTGAGATTTGTATAGCATTTACTCGGTATTTGAAATGTATTTGATACTTTTTTCATGGGGTTTAATTTGGGGAGAACTTCTACAAGACTTGTACTATTTGAAAAGTTAATGTGTATTCACGAATTCTTGATAACAAGCAAAACGCTGAAGCGATGAGTTCGGATTAATCAGTGTGGGTTATATGGTTTTTTGATGTTTAAAGGTCTCACTGATACCAGACCCTAATAACATTCAGTTTTCAGGTATTCGGGTAACGAGTTTTCCGGGTTGGGTTAATTGGGTATGGGTAAAATCAACGGACCTAATACTTGACCCTTTGTCAATTCTATCATTGTGCATTGACTCTGTGTTTGTAATGGTAGAGGAGCTGAGAAAGTGGAGTTTCTAAAGTCAGAGGGTGTGGATCATATTGTTGAGGAGGCAAGCTTGCAAAAGAAAGCTTAAAGGTGTTGAGTTGGGGAGCATAGATTTTGGTTATCGGGTTCACGAGTGGGGTGGTCCCAGTTATTCCTGTTAATATTGCTCTTGTTAAGGTAAAGATATTAAAAATGTTATTTTGAAGTTAGGCCTCTAATGAATTTATATATTTTACACAAATGAAATTTGCTGTATGATGGTTAATCGTTTAAGTCATTGTTATCTCTTGTTTTGAATTTCCGGTACTAAATTATAATATCAAGTAAAACGGGACACCGCCTTTACACTTCTATTCTTTTTGCAGAATTGGACGGTTATTTTTGTAGTTTTGGGCATCATTATTCCACATTCTGTTTGTATGGGGCGCTAGGTTTGAAGTGTCTTGCTTGCCCACTTGGTGAATAAAAATATTACAAGGCCTGGATCATATCCCAGAAGGTTAGTACGTGTGTTTGATAGGGGAGAGACCCAGGTTCAAATGGCGCAACACCCCCCCCCCCCAATTCTAACCCAACAACCAATCTAATCCAACCCATCCATTTTGCCACCTTATATTTCAAGATAATCGTTGTTTATAATAGATTTTGCTGGTTAATTAGAAGACAAGTTTTATCAATGATGCAGATGTTTTGGGCCTGGATGTTGCGCAGATAAACGTGTAACATGGGCAAAGAATTACTCAATGAAGAAGATGACCAATTCCTGGTGCATTAATTCATTGACCTGAACTCATAAAAGCATTGGTTGGCTACTTGGCTCAAAGAATGGCTCTTCGAGGTACCCTATTCTGCTTGCACCACCCGTATTTAGCGAGAACAATGGGATGCTAAGTACCACCGTTAATAGGATCAAGTGGGGAAATCATTGATAATGACATTTTTTTGTTAGTTATCTCATCGAGAAACGGGTAAGCAGGCAAGCAGGCTGGGCAAGTCTTAAGCATGCAAGATTGCTTAAAATAGAAAGGGTCAAAAGTGTAGGCATCGCCCAACTGTTTTACACCAGCAAAAATCGCTAACTGGGTCATTTATTCATTTGCAGGGCGACGTAACATACGCCACTCCGGCATATGGTACAACAAGTTTTGATTAATAGGTCCAAAAACGGCTCGTGAAGCACTTTGGAAAAGCGCATGAGTCCCACTCAGTCACACCAATGGTACTTCTTGAACCTGTCATGTTAAATACATTTATCTTTATACTGTGTATTAGTTAATAAATTAGATGTACGTGTGGTTGTGTTAGAATGATGTAGTTTAAAATTCTTGTAGTCATGCACTCATGCTTACAAACTGATGTAATCAATGTTATGCTTTATTACGTACAATGCCTATGAGAATGTAACGCTACTAGCCTAATTTTTTACTAATTTCCAAGACTGTTCCCTTATATCTGTTTCAAACCCCACCAAATAACTATTGATTTCCGGTGCAGGGAAGTAGAGGATTTCGCTCAGACTGAACTTTTTTTGGTCAAGATAAGAACCTTACACCATTATCTAGGAATATATAAGGAGGTATATATTCTTCTTCATCTTGAAGTAATAATTTTGGTATAATTGTTAGTCTTTTTCTCCAACTCATATACTATACTCACCTTAGGTTTTCTCTTTGCAGTCATCAAAAGGAAGGTTAGGTTACGAATCAAAAGCAAAACTTGAGCGCTAGACACCATCTTTACTATATGAATAAGAAAACTACCAGAAACGAGTGCCGCAATCCAAAGTGACGCCCCCGCCGCAACGCGCGGGCACCCTACTAGTTGTTTAAACGAATGGAACAACATATAATTTCTTAAAAATGATAAGGTTTTCAAGTGAAAACCTATTTTATCTTTTTTTTTTCTTTTGAATCAACTTTTTTTTAAACTTCATTATGGATTTTTTAATCACTTCCATAATCAAATTGATCACTTTCCTGATTAAATGATATATAGTGTGATGACGTAGGCTAGGGATAAAGCAAAATAAAAAAAAATTCATTAAATTAAGAAAAAGTTCACATCTCATGTAGTAATACTAAAGACTTTCATAATCAATCTCCCGTCGCAACGCACGGGATAACGTAAACTCGTATTATAACATAACATAACATAATATAACAAAACATAACATTATATAACATAATATAATATATAGTGCACAACTAATAAAATCCTAGTTAGCATATATGAACATTCAATACAAACTTAGTGGCCTATATAATGATTTAAGTAAACTAAATAGTTTACGGTATATTAGCGTGGTAGTTCGTCTAACCTCCTCAGTAGTTACCAAAGGAAAATTAAAAACTTTACTCACTTTCTTGTGTCATATTAACAATAATAATACTTTATTTCATTAAGCCTAATAACATACTCTACTAGCTATTATCTATGCTATATTATAATGCATGAGGGAGGGGTATTTTAAGATACCCAAAAAATAAGAAATCTCCTCCCCCCCCCCCCCCCCCCCCCTTTATTTATAGAAAGACCCCTAAAATGAGGGTAGTTTGGTCTTTTAAACACTATTTATTTTTAGCCCCTAAACTTATTACACTTAAATCCCCGAGTTTTTAACAAAATTATAGATAATTAGTTACAATTCACCCCTCCACAACAAACTTATAATTTTTTATGTATTCTTGACATATCTTATAAACTATACTGTTTAAAAAAAATCCAAATATAGCATGACGACCTACATATTTTTCTCGACGTTTCGGTAGTTGTCTTGTTCAATATCGACGCACGGATTAAAAGGTACAAGTCGATAATGCTTTAATGTACAAGTAACTAATACTTGTGATCTTATGCGCCTAATCTACAAAGATGGGCTCTATCTATGCAAACAAAAAAAAAAGAATTAAAAGTACCGTAACATAAAATGAAGACATTATGTGTGACATTTTATTTTATTAAAACTGCCTAATATCTATACTTAGATATATCTTATAAAAACTTAAAACTAATCACAACAAACTTCCTAAATAAAGGGGTGACAGATATAAAATTAAAACCTAATGCACTTCTATAGTTACTACTATAAATACATAGCAGGACACCCCTATATATATTGCTAAACAAAGTTAAAAAATTGATCCAGTTCTGAATTCAATTGTTGCGAAAAACCAAGCATGTTAGATTGAAAATTCTAAGGTCAGTTATATTATATCGCAACAATGAATAATTGTTTTCTTTTATTTACTTTTATGTGAATGTTAACTTATTTGATTTTTTAGATTCAGTTACGTGATGAACGTGCCAATTTAAACAGCCCAATTGTCGAACAAGTTTCTAAGGTATTGATTTTGCTGGTTTTTAAGTACTATTCTTTGCATATATCTTTTATATTAACATGTTCGTTATGTTATTATATGTGTGTTTTATTGCAGGATGATAGTGATAAAAGTGTTGATATTATTTCTTATGGTGCAATGTTTAGTACATACAAGTCTAATCTTCAACGTGAATTTATTGAAGATGTAATTTTAAGGTTTATTTAATCTTTTTTGAACTTTTGTATTCAATTTTTTGTCCTTTTTAAGGATCGGAAGTTTGAGACTCAAAGGAAGAGATCCAAGAGACTCTCTGAATGTAAATGGAGTGAGGTTATTAATTTAGACGATTCTGAGAACAATGACAAAGAAGAGGAATTAAAAGATACTGTCGATTCAAGCACCCGATTAAAAATACCTCGAGTTTCGATTCAAAAGCGGAACAGATTTGATGCAGTCTAATATGAAATATATCAAATGTTTTTTATGTTTTTTTTTCATTTCCACTTGTTATCTTTGATCTAGACGTATGAATAAAGTTTATTTTATTTTTAAACTTTATTTTTTGTGTTAATATAATGCAGTTATTGACCATATTAATAAAGTTCAAAATAAAGTTAGTATCTTAAATTTACAAGTCAACTGAACTTATATAAGTTAGTATCCTAAAGTTGCAATCAATAGATATTGCAGTTAGATATAGTGAAGCTGGAATTATAAAATATTGCAGTTATTCTTGGATATTTATCTAATAATTTGTATTTCTTAATTAAAAAATAATAAAGTAATAAACTTTAGAGCTAAACTAAAAAACTGAACTTAGTATGATATAAACTTAATAAAGATATAAACTCTTAACATCCTATTTTTTTATAGAAACTGTTTTTAAAAATGTATAAAAATATAATTTTTTATATATAAAAACGAAATTTAACAATTAAATTTAAAGGTGTAAAACGTACTTACGAGTCAACTACTATTTTTTATTTTTATAAAAACAAAAATTTTAAACTTAAAGTTTATTGGATGAGTACCATGTGGATATTTAAAAAAAGTTACAAACTTTAAGGAATAAAATTATAAACTGTATCATTTAACCAAGAAAATAAACTTACATTACAACTATAACAACTTTTTTTTGTCATTTGATTATTATTTTTTTTTATTAAAAACGAAACTTTACATGTGTAAAACAGTTTTTTACTTTATTTATTAACAAAACATTTTGTTTTTATAAAAAAAAATATTTCTTTTATAAACATTTTTTGTAACAAGTAATATAAATAAAATACTCTAAAAAATAATAATCTTTACTAGATAAGTACTAAATTGTGTTGCAAATTTTTAGAAATTATAAGTTCAACTATATTCTTATAGATAATATTAGTTAGTTTCAAAAGAATTCTTTACCAACTTGACTAGATACATAGTAGACTGTGTTGCATATTTTTAGGGATTATAAGATAAAAGTGGACTCATACAAATAAGATTAGTTAGGAACTAAAAATATAAACTTAGGGGTTGTTTGTTTACTTCTTAATGAGACTCTTAATGGTTCAAACCTCTTACTGGTTCAACACTTAATGGTTCAGACTGTTTGTTTCGCGAGCAGATGTTTGAATGGTTCAAACATTTACCTCTGAATGGTTAAGTATTATACTGAGTATGAATGGTTAAGACCTCTAATCTGAATTGGTCAAACATTTGCATCTGAACGGTTAAGCATTATATTGGCTCTTAATGGTTCAGACATCTTACTGGTTCAGCACTTAATGGTTCAGACCTCTTACCGGTTCAGCACTTAACCATTCAGAATTTGCCAAACAGCCCCTTAGTATGATATAAAGTTAATAAAGATATAAACTCTTAACATCCTATTTTTTTTTATAAAAACAGTTCTTGAAATTTTATAAAAATATAAATTTTTATATCTGTAAAAATGAAATTTAACAATTTAAGTTAAAGGTCTAAAACGTAATTACAAGTCAAAGACTATATTTTATTTTTATAAAAACGAAAATTTTAAACTTAAAGTTTATTAGATGAGTACTATGTGGATATTTAAAAAAAGTTATGAACTTTAAAAAATAAAATTATACTTTATAATTTAACCAATAAAATAAACATGTTTTACAATTATAACAACTTATCTTTTAGAGTTAATTACACAAATGGGTCCTGTGGTTTATACCTAATTTCGCCTTTGGGTACTAACTTTTTTTAACAGGTTTAGGTTTTATGGTTTCAATTTTGTAACACATTTGGGTACTAACACCAAAATTAGTTAATTAATGACTAAAATACCCTTGCATTTTTTTTAAGTTTATCGATGTAACACATTTGGGTACTAAGACCTAATATTATTTAAGTTTAAATCAATTTTACAAAATCTATTAATTTTTTTTATTTTCATCTTTTTATTATATCTCTTAATTAACATAAAATCTATTTATTTTTTTATTTTCATATTTTCATTAAATTTCTTATTTAACATAAAATCTACTTGTTACACCAGTATTTTTTTAAATAGATTTTTTAAATAAAATCTACTAGCTATATAGTTTTATGTAAATTAAATTTCTTACTTGTTTTAAATAATGTAAACCTTACTCGTTTTCAATTTTGGATAGATATGATTGATAATAATAAATATCTTTCACGTAAAAAAAATTAAGCCATTTTTAACTCATTTTTTTTTTTGTTCATTTACATTTTACTATTTTAGAAAAATATTTAATTTACATAAAACTATATAACTAGGTATTTTAGATAAAACTAAAATAATTTAAGCCTTTTTTTAACTCGTTTTTTTGTAAAAAAAAAAAGATATTTAATTTACATAAAACTATATAGCTAATAGATTTTACTGGTGCAACTAGTAGATTTTATGTAAATTAAATATTTTTCTAAAATAGTAAAATGTAAATGAACAAAAAAACGAGTTAAAAATGGCTTTATTTTTTTTACATGAAAGATATTTATTATTATCAATCATATCTATCCAATATTGAAAACGAGTAAGGTTTACATTATTTAAAACGAGTAAGAAATTTAATTTACATAAAACGTTATAGCTAGTAGATTTTATTTAAAAAATCTATTTAAAAAAATACTGGTGTAACAAGTAGATTTTATGTTAAATAAGAAATTTAATAAAAATATGAAAATGAAAAAAATAAATAGATTTTATGTTAATTAAGAGATATAATAAAAAGATGCAAATTAAAAAATAAATAGATTTTGTAAAATAGATTTAAACTTAAATAAAATTAGTTGTTAGTACCCAAATGTGTTACATTGATAAACTTAAAAAATGCAAGGGTATTTTAGTCATTAATTGACTAATTTTGGTGTTAGTACCCAAATATGTTACAAAATTGAAAATTGAAAACATAAAACCTAAACCTGTTAAAAAAAAGTTAGTACCTAAAGGCGAAACTAGGTATAAAACACAGGACCCATTTGTGTAATTAGCTCTATCTTTTATTTTTTGTCTTTTGATTATTAATTAAAAAAACAATATTTTTTGTCCTTTGATTGTTAATTTTTATAGTCAAACAACACTTTACATATGTGTAACACTAATGACATATATCCACCACAACAATGTTATCATAAATATTATACGAATAAGAAAACTATCAGAAACGAGTGTCGCAATGCAAAGTGTCGCCCCCGCCGCATCGTGCGGGGACCCTACTAGTTATAACATATATTTGAGATACATACAACAACTAATTCTCAGATGTTAATAGAAAATATATAGAATGTTTTGTTCAATATAGAAAGAAGTTAATCAGAAAATCTATTAATATATGTTTTTATAATATAAAATAAGATCATTCATTTTAGGCATCTATTTATCAATGGTTGTAATATACTCACTAAAACTCGAAGAAAATAAACAAATTTTTGTTTTTAGAAATGGTGAAAAAGAATACTATATGAAAGGTTGTTGCATATATTCAAAGTGATGAAGTACATCCGGGATAAGTTATATTTTTCATTTTCATATTTGTTAAAAGTTTATTGTTTGTGAAATGAGATATTATTTTTTATTAAATCAAATATAAGTTTAATAAAAAGATAGCTACTTGAATATTAAAGTACATTGTTTATGGTTTAACTCACACGCAAAACAAAATCCAAACTTTATTTGCATTTATTATTATTAACCTATAAATAAGCAAGTTGAATATGCATACATGTGTTGTAACATGTGCTTAGGGAGTTTTCTTCAAAAAAAAAAAACTAGAATTTTCCTTTTTAACCCTAAAGTTTTAATCTTTAACAATTTAAGTTTAAAGTTTAATACTTGTTTCCTTTTTAACCCTAAAGTTTTAATCTTTGACAATTTAAGTTTAAACTTTTAAATTTTTGGTAATTTAACCCTTTTGATTAATTTGATTTTTCACTTCTAATTCAAAAGTTTCTATCTTATACAATTTAACCCCTTTGATTAATTTGATTTTTCACTTCTAATTCAAAAGTTTCCATCTTTTGCAATTTAACCACTTTGATTTTTTTACTTATGTGTGGTAATTTTGGCTTTGGGGGGTTTTCAAACAAAAAATGGTTATGCATATGGTTGTTAAAACCATGGCTTTTGGGGGTTTTTAAAAAAATTGTTTTTTTTACTTTTCACCCAAAAGTATTTCATGAATTACGTTTAACCCAAAACTATTTGTTTTTTTTACTTTTAACACAAAACTTTTTATCTTTTGCAATCTATCCTCACAACTTTTTTTTTTACTTTCAGCTTTGGTCCTTTATAGTTTTTGTTTTCCGCAAATTTTTCGCTTTATGCTTCGTTCTAAATTTTGTGACTTAACACATCGGAACGTTCGTCTTTAGTTTAACAATTTTATGTTTCGTTCTAAATTTTACGAGTTAACACGACGCAACGTGCGTGTGTGGGTGAACGTTTTTACATCGTCTATTTTTTCCTGTTTGACAGGTTCAACATAATGTGTGCGTCTTAAATCGACTTAGGTATAACTAAAGAATCCCCGCCGCATTGCGGCGGGTCGTAATTCTAGTTATAGATAATTTTGTACGTAGTACTTGAACAAGACTAGTTCTGCTTAGGCGGACACCCATTACTCTTATGTGGACAAGCTTTGCTCTTAGGTGGACATCCATTGCTCACCAAAGAACTAGGTTTTGGATTAGAGCCTTTTGTAAACATCTTAAGATTAGGCTGTTTATCAAAATCTCTTACAAACTGGTCCTTCGTGTTCTCTTTATCATTTAGCGTTGTTGAATCTTGGCTTAGAACGTCTGGGGAATGGGTTCATATTTTATTGCATTTCTCCAGTCTTTGGGGTCTTTTCTTGCTTCATTGAACTTGCAAGCTAATCATGAAAAAAAAACAAAAGGAAGTTAGACCAAATTATGAATATACATGAACTCTTACCGAAATAAGCGAGAAGAAAACTAAGAAAACAGAGAGAGATCTCATTTTTTTTTAGTTGAAAATTTTGATGATACACGTATACAATTAGCTTGTGAGTATTTATAAATAGAACATGTGGCTTGAGTAGTAAATACTTATTGGTGTCATTGACATGTGGCAATTGGTCATATTCCACAAGATGAGTAATCACATTAACATTAAATGTTTGTACGAGACATTGATGTTTTTAGTAAAGTATAATTGGCATCAAATATATATTATAGTTAAAATGCACTTTTTTAACTTTAGTTTTATTAGTTATTTTTGTGTGCCATATAATCTTAGAAACTTAAAGTATTGTTCTAATATAATAAAACATTTTAGAAAGTTATATGTGTTAAAAAAAACTAATTTAATTAAATTTGACTAAAATAACTTAGAAGATATTAACAAGAAGAAAAATCATAAAAAACACTAGACTTTTTCTCAAAAAAGTCACTCAACATTTTTACACTATAGTATCTATTTTCTTTTACTTAATAACTTTTTACACATAAAAGTCACCCACATGTTAAGCTTGAAACAAAATTGTGACTTTTTTAAATAGCCTAGAATGAGAAAACCTTGTTTTGTTTGCTTATGTGTTCTATAAATTTAATACGTGGCTATATAATTTTTATCCTTAAAAAGATTTTCAAAATAATGAAGTTATTGAACAAGATTGTTAAGTACTTTAAACATCTTGCATCGATTAGAAAGCTAACGTGTTATGTAATTTGTTTCTTGGTCAAGAATTGTATAATTAATTAAAATAGGCCTTGTAAATTGAATAGTAATATTTGAAGGGGTTTTGTCTTGAAAAAAATAGAAAAACTAATATTATTTTTATTACAACGAAAGTTTTTTATCATATAATTTGTTAAAGAATAAATGTATGATTAAAAAAATAAACATTTAATTTCCTCTAGATCTTGAAAATATTTATCTTATACATAAATAATAAGAACAAAGCCTATCAATGAAACAAACTAGGTTTAAAGAAGTTCGTCGCGTTGCGGCGAATTTATTTTGTTATTTAGTCTGTGTTTACATGTGTTTTGAAATCACTACGAGCGTGTTGCGAACGAAACTGCTGACAATAATAAAAAGAAAATGTAGAAAAAAACACTAAAAGATAACCGAAAGAAAATTAACCAAAAAAGTTGTATGGTAACGATGTTGTTCGTATGAAACCCGCGGTCAGATATGAGCAAATTGTTCTGGGTACCGGTACCAAATTTGCCGAACCGAAAGATTATAGTACCAATTCGGTACCGACTTTTGGCATTCCTGGTACCGGTTCACTACCGTTTTTTACCTTCATATACCGGTACCGTAACCGGTATTTTCGGTATCAGTACCGATTTTGTATCGATTGGCACCGAGCTCATCCGTACCTCTGAAACTAAAAAAATAAAAACATTAAAAGTTGAAGAAAATCAACAAAAAAAGTTGTACGATACCGTTGTTCGTACGGTAACCGTGATCAGGGATGAGCAAATGGTACCGGGTAGCAACACTGAATTTCCCAAACCAAAAGATTTCCAATATCAATTCGGCACCAACTTTTGACGTTTTCTGTATTAGTGTCGGATTTTACCTTTATGATACCGAACAGGACCGTCCCGGTATTTTCTATACCAATACTGGTATGATACCGGTTGACACCATGCTTATTCCAACCCCTGATATGAAAAAAAAAGATTAAAGTTAAAAATAAAGTAAATAACTATTATTATAATATTAAAATAATAATAGTATTAAAAAAACTATATATTATAGTAATATTAAAATCACTATTCATTTCATTTCCTTTATTAATATATAGTAATAATAGTAATAATAAGAGTTAAATGCTTGGTTGGTCCCTGTGGTTTGCAAAAATTGCAGACTTGGTCCCAATGGTTTACTAATTACACGCGTGGTCCCCAAACTTGTCAAAAATGCACTCGGTTGGTCCCCAGCCCTAACATCAGTTAAATTTCTCAGTTAAGTCCATGTTAAATGACCAAAATACCCTTGCTTATTAACTCTCTTTATAATCATCTTCATCACCATCATCATCCCTAGGTCTTCTTCTCTCTCTCTCTCTCTCTCTACCAATTCTTCTTCTTCTTCTACCCTACACCACCACCACTACAAGCACCACCACCATCTTCCCTCCACCACTACTGAACACCCATATCCACCGTCTCCCCTCCTCCACCGTACACCCACCGCCACCGGACACCTAATTCTCTCCGACGACACCTCCATCACCGTCAAACTTGCGATCGACAACCAAAATTGCACCGCCGTACACAGATTCGTCCTCACCGCAGCTGCTGCTTCTCCGATTGTTTTTTACAGATCTGAGTGAATCGGTTTTATCCAAAATTGCACTCCACACCAGATCTGAGTGAATCGGTTTTACAGCTGCTTCTCCGATTGTTTTGTACAGCTGCTGCTTCTCCGATTGTTTTTTACAGATCTGAGTGAATCGGTTTTATCCAAAATTGCACCACCGATCTGAGTGAATCGGTGGTTATGGGGTTGGGTTGTTGTGGGTGGAGATCAGAGGTTGAAGAAGAAACGGGTGTTGTGGTCAACTACTTAACTGGAATAAAAGGGGCGATGATGATGAGTTTCTAATTGTCTGAGTGAATCGGTGGTATATATATTTGATGCCACCGTTAGTTTTGCAGATCTGTACCGATTGTTTTTTACAGATCTGAGTGAATCGGTTTTATCCAATCTGTACCGATTGTTTTTTACAGATCTGGGCCTTATTTTATTCAACGAAATTGCTTTTATTTATTCACGGAATTGAGTCTTGGAACTGTCATTCAGTTGATTTAGGCTGAATTTTTTATTGGAACTGTCATGTGGTTTTTATTTATTTATGAGTTAAGTGCTTTGTTGACATCTTTTGGCTCTGGCTGATGAAGATGATGATGGTGTGGGTTTGTGATTAAGATGATGGTGATGAAGATGATGTAGTGGATGGATGCAGATGATGAAGATGATGCAGATGATGATGGAGATGAAGATGATGATGGTGATGAAGATGATTATAAAGAGAGTTAATAAGCAAGGGTAGTTTGGTCATTTAACATGGACTTAACTGATGTTAGGGCTGGGGACCAACCGAGTGCATTTTTGACAAGTTTGGGGACCACGCGTGTAATTAGTAAACCATTGGGACCAAGTCTGCAATTTTTGCAAACCACAGGGACCAACCAAGCATTTAACTCTAGTAATAATAATAATAGTAATAGTAATGGTAATGGTAATGTTCCACAACTCAAACCTAAAGGTTCAATGCAAATGTCATATCACACAACTTTTGAAGAAGAAGAAAAATAAAAAAAAGGCTAAAACGATGGACTATTTTGTAATTTTTAACTAAAGGCAGTCTTTTAGACTAAGGCTAAAACTATAACTTTCATTGATGGCAATGTACCACTGAACTTGTCCTTTAGTATATATTTTTAGTTATAATGCATACGCACTTATTACTTTGGTTTTATTATATAACTGATTAGGTTAGAATCCTATGTATTACACGGATTTAGTAAAAGTAATGTTAAATATATATATAAAAAAGTTATGTTTTTTAAATAAAACCCCATTTATTGCTCTAGTTGAATAAAAGTGTTCATCACAGTAGCATAACTACCAAATATTTTTATAAAGATAATTGGATTCTTCTTTTTTAAGATAACTCGCTTGTTATTGTTATTATAGTGCCATAAAGTTATAGTATTAATAAATTACAAGTGCTTGTATATGTGATTTTATACTTTAATACTATTTATTGTTTATATCCAAAAAAATTATTTTAATAAAACGATATGCTCGAATCAAATTGCCGATGATTTTTTTGCTTCCTAGGGTTATATTTTGACTACCTTAATAAAATGTATAAATAAAAAATGACTTTTTATTATTTTGTAACGTCATTTATACGTTAATGTAATAATCTATAGTAGATTTAGTTAAATTGTTGTTATACACACAATAACGTGTATAAAGAAACACATTATTTAATAATATTATATTATTTAATAGGAGATAGTAGATATTTGTATCTTATAATGTATATAAATTTTTTTATTTAATATTACTATTTAAAAGTGAGGTTGTTACATATATTCAAAGTGGCGAAGTACATCTAGGGTAAGTTATTTATATAAAATAGAATACTATATGTAAGGTTGTTACATATATTAAAAAAGAATACTTGTGAGTATTTATAAATAGAACATGTGGCTTGAGTAGTAAATACTTATTGGTGTCATTGACATGTGGCGAATTTTCATGTTGCACAAGATGAGTAATCGCCTTAACATTAATTGTTTTCATGAGATATTCATGTTTTTGATAAAGTATAAGTAACACCAAATATATATTATAGTTAAAATGCACTCTTTTGTTACTTTAGTTTTATTTGTTATTTCTATGTGTTATATGATCTTAGAAAGTTAAAGTATTATTCTAAATATAACATAACATTTTAGAAAGTTATATGTTTTAAGAATCTAATTTAATTTTGACTGAAATAACTTAGTAAATATTAACAAGAAGAAAAATCATAAAAATCACTAGTGTTTTAGTTTATATTTTCTTAAAAAAGTCACTCAACAATTGTTTGCGTATAAAAAACACTATAGCATCTATTTTGTTTAGGCCTGTAAAGGAACCAAACGTTCATGAACTATTCATGAACTTGTTCGGCGAAAAGTTCGTTTATGTTCGTTTATTTAATAAACGAACGAACACGAACAAAAAAATTTGTTCGTCTAATTAAATGAACGGACATGAACACACCTTGCGTTTTTTTATTAATCTTCGTGAACATTCGTTTATGTTCATTCATTTATGTTCGTGAATGTTCGTTTAAATTTTAGTAAATGCATAAATTGTTATATTTATATGAATATTAGGCTTTCTAACTACTTATATCAATAAAACTAATTAGTAATTGAGTTTTCTAGTAAAGAAAAAGAAATTTTGAAATTTTTCTTACATCGTACCTAATCACTTACTTAATTTTATATAAAAACCTACTTAATTTTAGAATCTATGAACTCTAATTTAGATGTGTTTTCGGATAAGCTATAATATACTTGAGTTGTCTGTTTGTGTTTGCAAATATTAAATTTTGTTTGTTTATATTTGTTAAATTACGTTCATTTGTGTTCGTTTATGTTTGTTCAATCATGTTTGTTTGTGTTTCGTTTGTGTTGGTTTATGTTCGTGAACTGTTTGTTTAGGCTTAACGAACAAACATAAACGAAGACGAACATGCCCGGTTTCTTAATGAACAAACACGAACAAAAAAATGTGTTCGATTATCTATTCATGTTCGTGTTCGGTTAAAGTTAAATGAACGAACACGAACATGCCTTTGTTGGTGTTCGTTCTGTTCGTTTACAGGCCAAATTTTGTTTGCTACAAAAGGCACTTAGTAAGTGTTTATACATAAATATCACCCCACATGTCAATTTGAAAAAATTGTGATTTTTTAAATGGCCTAGAATTAGAAAACCTTGATGTGTTTGCTTATGTATTCTATTAATTTTATATGAAAGAGAATATATATATATATATATATATAATATCGTGTGTAAAGAAAGTCATTATTTAACAATATTATATTATTAAATTATTTAAAAGAAGAGTAGATATTTTTATCTTATAATGTGTATAAATCCTAGTTAGCATAAATGAATGTTAACATAACATAACATATAACGAACAACTAGTAAAATCCTAGTTAGCATAAATGAATGTTCAATACAAACTTAGTGGCCTATATGATGATTAAAATAAACTAAATGGTTTACGGTATATTAGCGTCGTAGTTCGTCTAACCTCCTCAATAGTTACCAGAAGAGAAAGTAAAAACTTTACTCACTTTCTTGTGTCATATTAACAATAATAATACTTTATTTCATTGAGCCTAATAACATACTCTACTACTTATTATTATATGATATATATATGAGATAAATACAACAACTAATTCTCAGATGTTATTAGAAAATAAATAGAATGTTTTGTTCAATATAGAAAAAGTTAAATCAGAAAATATATTAATATATGTTTTTAAATATGTAATAAAATCATTCATTGTAGGCATCTATTCGTCAATGGTTGTAATACGCTCACTAAAACTCGATGAAAATAAACAAAATTTTGTTTTTTTAAGGGTAAAAAAGAATACTATATCTAAGGTTGTTACATATATTCAAAGTGATAAAGTACATCCAGGGTTAATTATATTTTTCATTTTCATATTTGTTCAAAGTTTTATTGTTTGTGAAATGAGATATTAATTTTTATTAAATCAAATATAAGTTTAATAAAGAGATAGCTACTTGAATATTAAAGTACATAGTTTGTGGTTTATCTAACATGCAAAACAAAATCAAAACTTTATTTGCATTTATTATTATAGATAATTTTGTACATAGTACTTGAACAAGACTAGTCCTGCTTAGGTGGACACCCATTGCTCACCAAAGAACTAGGTTTTGGATTAAAGCCTTTTGTAAACATCTTAAGATTAGGTTGTTTATCAAAATCTCTTACGAACTGGTCCTTGTTGTTCTCTTTGTCATTTAGCGTTGTTGAATCTTGGCTTAGAGCGTCTGGGGGAATTGGCTCATATTTCATTGCATTTCTCCAGTCTTTGGGGTCTTTTCTTGCTTCATGGATACTTGCAAGCTAATCATGAAAAAAAGAACAAAATTAAGTTAGACAAAATCATGAATTATATATATATATATATATATATATATATATATATATATATATATATATATATATATATATATATGAACTCTTACCAAAATAAGTGAGAAGAAAACCAAGAAAACGGAAAGAGATCTCATTTTATTAGTTAAAAGCTTTGGTGATACAAATATACAATTGGCTTGTGAGTATTTATAAATAGAACATGTGGCTTGAGTAGTAAATACTTATTGATGTCATTGACATTTGGCAATTGGGCATGTTGCACAAGACGAGTAATCACATTAACATTAAATGTTTGCATGAGACATTAATGTTTTTAGTAAATTATAATTAGCACCAAATATATACTATAGTTAAAATGCATTTTTTGTTACTTTAGTTTTATTAGATATTTTCGTTTGGTATATAATCTTAGAAACTTAAAGTATTATTCTAATATAATATAACATTTTAGAAAGTTATATGAGTTAAAAAACTAAATTAACTAAATTTGACTAAAATAACTTAAAAGATATTCACAAGAAGAAAAATCATAAAAAACACTAGACTTTTTTTTCTCAAAAAAGTCACTCAACATTTTTTATGCATATAAAAAACAATATAGTATCTAGTTTGTTTCATCAGAAAATGTACTTAATAACTTTTTACACATAAAAGCCACCCCTCATGTTAGCTTGAAACAAATTTATGACTTTTTTTAAATAGCCTAGAACTAGAAAATCTTGGTGTGTTTGTTTATGTTGTCTATAAATTTAAAACGTGGATATATATTTTTATCCTTAATTTTTTTTCAAAATAATAAGGTTATTGAAGAAGGTTGTTATGTACTTTAAACATCTTGCATCGATTAGAAAGAAATAGCTAACGTGTTATGTAATTTTGTTTGGTCAAAAATTGTATAATTATTTAAAATAGGCCTTGTAAATTGAATAGTATTATTTGAAGGGATTTTGTCTTGAAAAAAAAAATAGGAAAACTAATATTATTTTGATTGCAACGGAAGTTTTTTTATCATATAATTTGTTAAAAAATAAATGTATGAGTAAAAAATAAACATTTAATTTCCTCTAGTTCTTGAATATATTTATCTAATACATAATAATAAGAACAAATCCTATCAATGAAACAAATGGATTCACAACTCAAACCTAAAGGTTTTTTGCAAATACCATATCTCACGACTTTTGAAGAAGAAGAAAATATAAAAGGCTAAAACGATAGACTATTTTGTAATTTGTAACCGAAGGCAGTCTTTTAGAATAAGGGTAAAACTATAATTTTCATTGATGGCACTGTACACTGAACTTGTTCTTTAGTATATATTTTCAGTTATAATGTATACTTATTAATTTAGTTTTATTTTATAACTGATTAGGTTAGAATCTCATGTATTACACGGGTTTAGTAAAAGTAATGTTAAATATATAAAAAATGTTATGTTTTTTAAATAAAAACCCATTTATTGCTCTAGTTGAATAAAGTGTTTATTACAACAACATAACTATCAAATATTTTTATAAAGATAATTTGATTCTTCTTTTCTAAGATAACTCGCTTGTTATTGTTATTATAGTGCCTTAAGTTATAGTATTAATAAAATTACAAGTGCTTGTACATATGATTTTATACTTTAATACTATTTATTGTTTATATCAAAAAAAAATTATTTTAATAAAACGATATGCTCGAATCAAATTGCCGATGATTATTTTGCTTGCTAGGGTTATATTTTGACTACCTTAATAACATGTATAAATAAAAAACGACTTTATATTATTTTGTAACGTCATTTATACGTTAAGGTAATAATCTATAGTAGGTTTAGTTAAATTGTTGTTATACACACACAATAACGTGTATAAAGAAACACATTATTTAATAAAATTATATTATTTAAAAGGGAGTTAATTACATAGTTAGTCCCTGTGGTTTGCACAAAATAACATACTTAGGTACTAATAGTCTAAAATCACCTTCTAGGGTATTAACTTTTCATTTTGTAACGTTTGGAGGTATTAACTTATAGGGTATTAACATAGTTAGCCCCTGTGGTTTGCACAAAATAACATAATTAGGTACTAATAGAATGTGATTTTAAACCTAAAAATAACGTTAATACCTCTAATCGTTACAAAATAATAAGTTAATACTCTAGAATGTGATTTTAAACTATTAGTACCTAAGTATGTTACTTTGTGCAAACCACAAGGACTAACTATGTAATTAACTCTTTAAAAGGAGATAGTAGATATTTGTATCTTATAATGTATATAAAACTTTTTATTTAATATTATTATTTAAAAGTGAGGTTGTTACATATATTCAAAGTGGTGAAGTACATCTAGGGTAAGTTATATATTTATAAAATAGAATACTATATGTAAGGTTGTTACATATATTTAAAAAGAATACTTGTGAGTATTTATAAATAAAACATGTGGCTTGAGAAGTAAATAATTATTGGTGTCATTGACATGTGGCAAATTTTCATGTTGCACAACATGAGTAATTACCTTAACATTAAATGTTTGCATGAGATATTCATGTTTTTAGTAAAGTATAAGTAGCACCAAATATATATTATAGTTAAAATGCACTTTTTTGTTACTTTAGTTTTATTTATTATTTCTATTTGCTATATGATGTTAGAAAGTTAAAGTATTATTCTAATATAACATAACATTTTAGAAAGTTATATGGTTTAAGAATATAATTTAATTTAAATTTGACTGAAATAACTTAGTAAATATTAAGAAGAAGAAAAATCATAAAAATCACTAGTGTTTTAGTTTATATTTTCTTAAAAAAGTTACTCAACTATTGTTTGCGTATAAAAAGCACTATAGCATCTATTTTGTTTAGGCCTGTAAACGAACCAAACGTTCATGAACTTGTTCGGCGTAAATTTCTTTTATGTTCGTTTATTTAATAAACGAATGAACACGAACAAAAAAAATTGTTCGTCTAATTAAATGAACGAACATGAACACACCTTGTGTTTGTTTATTAATGTTTGTGAACGTTCGTTTATGTTCGTTCATTTATGTCCATGAACGTTCGTTTATGTTTGTTTAAATTTTAGTAAATGCATAAATTGTTATATTTATATGAATATTAGGCTTTCTATCAACTTATATCAATAAAACTAATTAGTAATTGAGTTTTCTAGTAAAAAAACTGAAATTTTAAAAAAAAATTTAGATCGTAATTGATCACTTACTTAATATTTATATAAAAACCTACTTAATTTTAGCAACTATGAACTCTAATTTAGATCGGATAAACTATAATATATTTGAGCTGTTTGTTTGTGTTTGTAAATGTTAAATTGTGTTTGTTTATATTTGTTAAATTACGTTCATTTGTGTTTGTTTATGTTTGTTCAATCATGTTTGTTTGTCTTTCGTTTGTGTTGGTTTATGTTCGTGAACTGTTTGTTTAGGCTTTATACGAAAGAACATAAACGAACACGAACATGCCCGATTTCTTAATGAATAAACACGAACAAAAAAATGTGTTCGATTATCTATTCATGTCCGTGTTCGTTTGGTTCGTTTACAGGCCAAATTTTGTTTGCTCAAAAACGGCACTTAGTAAGTATTTATACATAAATATCACCCCACATGTCAATTTGAAAAAATTGTAGTTTTTTAAATGGCCTAGAATCAGAAAACCTTGTTGTGTTTGCTTATGTATTCCATTAATTTTATATGAAAGGGAAGATATATATATATATATATATATATATATATATATATATATATATATATAGGGTCAGGATTTAGAGAAAACGGTGAAAAGTGTGAGAACGGTGAGAACGCTTATGGATCGTCCGATCAAATCAATCCATGGACTAGATTGCGCGGTGGCGTTTTCGTAAATAAGATCAATATTATTATGTGGGGCGCACTTCATTAAGGGTAAAAGGGTCTTTTACCCCTCATATTCAAAACGCCATCAAATGATAAAACGCCATACAAAAAAATAAAACGCCATTAAAAACAAAATGCCAAAAATTAGTAATAAAACGCGTTGAATATTACAGGAAGATGAAACAACACAAATAACTGAATTTCAGTTATTAACATTATATTAGAAGAAATTCCCTCCTAAATTACGCGCCAAAAACATCATTATATAAACAACGTAAAACATAGCTTCCATAATCACTTCAATCTATCCATTTTCTGCAAAAAAAAAAAAAAAAAAATCGTTAAACAAAAACGCCAACTTAAACAAAACGCCAAAAATGGCAACAATCGTTTCGTAGAGATACAGTCTAGGAATCAGGAGATACGTCCTCCATTTTGACAACAAAAGGGGGGTGTATGTTAAGACGGTCAGGGCAATTCTAAAGATGGAAGAAGAGATACAGAGGCAAATTTTATCCATTGGCATCGCTCTAGACAACGAATGACATGAAACACATATGCTTATGAAAGCATTAACCAGCAAATTTGGACCAATCAAAGGAGATGTGAAGCCAGACCCTGTCATGACATCATGGCGTTTTGATGATGAAACAGACATGGTGACAGTTACATACAACAGCGGAGAGCAGGAAGTTTACTGGCTAGAGAACATCATGACAAAGCAGCGACTGGGTTTCATGGAAGAATTACATAACGCCACTTGTACCAACACAGAAATAGACTCAAAATTGGAGTTAATGCAAGACATGTTCAGGTGGAGGCTTCAGAATCTTCAGGAACAAGAAGCTGATGAAGGTGAATGTGATGACATGAATGAAGATCAAGATGAAGACTCCGAGGAGGAAGAAGATGACACAAGTGATGAATACTATTCGGATAAAGTACATTCTGACGAAGGATTTTAATTTTTTTTCCTCTTTTTTTTTCTTCTATGTAATCTTTTTTTTTAAAGATAATTAAATGATATATTTCTATTTTTATTAGCAAAACGCCAAAATAATACTAAAACTGGTTAACCCTAAAAAAAGGCCAAAAATAACAAAAAATATTTTTCATGTTTAATATTTAATTTACTCCGTTATTGTATTTTGTCATGTTGGTCTGCATAAGGCCATTTAAAAAAACGTCAAACTTAGAAGATGGGACGTGTATAACCTATAAAACTGATAAAAGCTGATCAACACAATAAATACAAAAACAGTAACTGAAAAGACAGTTACTTTATTACTATCATTTATTACAATAAAAAGTCCCGCCTAAACTACGCACCAAAAAAACTCCTATAAGAGAAGGGTCTATACACAATGAAATAAATCACACCCAGAAAAAACACAAAAAACGCCATATCCTCTAGAAACCACTCCCTTTAAAACGCCACAGACGGCAAAGCTTTCACTAAAATGGATCCTTTTTCTGAGGGGGTTAACTCAAGAATATTTTGCTGAATGAGATGGACAAATATTCAAGAAAAAAAGACTGATGACAGTGATATGCCATCATGTGAGCTTTGTTCTTGATGATTATAGGCATGGAAGAAAGGGTTCAACACAACTGTAAAATGCTATTTTAGACTCCATTATTACAAATAGAATCAAGCAAGAGTTGATCTTTAATGACATCCCACCAAACAAGAATATCACACCAAAAAACAAGATGCCACTAAGCAGCTTCTACTGAAAAAGACAGGGTTTATGAAGAAAAGTTGGCATCTAGCTAAATTATTCAAAAAATGTTCAAAACGCCAAAAAAATAAAATTCAAGAAGGAAGAGGCTGATAACATTGAAGATTGGAAAGAAAAATTAGATTACCAGTTTTAATTATTTTTGTTTTCATTTTATATTGTATTGATATCAAGTTATATGTTGTTTTGTTATCTAATTCTCTATAAATAAAATACATTATTATATAAAAATCCAAAAACTACAAACACCAAAACGCTAGTAGAATGAAAACTGGGAGAACAGCTGCTGGCAAAGCACCTTGTAAAGGGTATTAAAACGCCAAAAAATTCAATAAACGCCAAAAAGAAAAATTGGACTTATTTTAATCTTATGCAAATATTAATTACTCGAAGTGAATTATTATACCAAACGCCACAAACGCCAAAAAAATTAACCAGAAAATGATATAACGCCAAAAAATGATATATGTGACACAAAAACATTTAATTAAACGCCAAAAAGTTTAATAAATACAATTAACGCCAAAAAAAAAACTTAGACGCCAGAAAATATTATACCGAGTTGTGAAAATAAAAGAAAAATGAAAAGACAAAAAAGCCCCTCCGCCCTTCTCTATGCCGCGGGACACGTGTTGGGCCAGGACGCGTTCTCACCGTTCTCACACTTTTGAGCGTTTTCTCCCGAACCCGTTTATATATATATATATATATGAGTTAATTGCCATTTTCGCCCCTGAGGTTTGGGCACACTTGCCATTTTCGTCCAAAATGAAGGTTTTGTACCATTTTGCCCCCAACGTTTGTAACTTTTTGCCATTTTCATCCAAATACATAACTAAGTTACTTTATATCTTATTATGGGTTATTTTTAACCTAACCAAGTTAGTTTATACCTTATTATTGGTATTTTTGAAATTTATCAAATATAAGGGGGTAATTTATAAATTATCTTCTAGTTATTGTTTTTATTATTAGAAATCCTACCTCACCTCAATTATCTCTCTCCCTCTTTCAGTATTATAAATTTATAATCATATTTGCTAAAAAAAATCTTCAAACATTAGACATGGCATTTCAGATATTACATATAATGCATCTATTGTGAACTCAAACATGTACTATGTAACAAAAAGAAACAGTTATTGGATAACTGAAGCATTTTACAAAAACTAAGAAAATTACCTGAAAATGGTAGCTATCAAGACAACTTCTTATACGCGGAAACAACGGAACCATAATCTTTTCAAATTCATCGGTACGGATCAACTCAAGCAACTCCTCCAACTCGCTCAAGAACATCAACTGCTTCTGACTACTCATTACGGGCCAATATTTCAGCAGCCCGTTTATCACAACACTCGTAAGTTTAGGTTCCTTTTCTATAAACTGAACAACACAATATGTTAGTTGATGATGATAACTACCAACGGATTTTGGTTTATGAAGCGGAATTAAAACCCATGACAAAAACATCTTGTGTTCTTTCTTTAACGGTAACGCAAATCCACTGATAACACTCCCGAATATCTCCAATAGTTCTGCAATCCCATTGTGCTTTTCGGTTTCGAACACAAACCAGTAAATAACGTTGCTGACAGACATCCGAATAAACGGTCGATGAACCATGAATTTGCCGTAAATCCTGTGTAAAACCGAATTCAAACAATCGCGTTCTCGCGGGTCCTCGGAATCAAATAGATTGAGTAATCTTAACAAGAATGGATGATCGATATACTGCTTAGCGATTTTCGGATCGAGAACGAATCTAAAATGAAAGGGGTTGGATGAAAATGCAAAATGAAAAGAAAAATGTAGAGTGACAAAAATGCCCCTGAGTTAATGTCAGCTAGAAGATAATTTATAAATTACCCCCTTATAATTGATAAATTTCAAAAATACCCATAATAAGGTATAAACTAACTTGGTTAGGTTAAAAATAACCCATAATAAGATATAAAGTAACTTAGTTAGGTATTTGGATGAAAATAGCAAAAAGTTACAAACGTTGGGGGCAAAATGGTACAAAACCTTCATTTTGGACGAAAATGGCAAGTGTGCCCAAACCTCAAGGGCGAAAATGGCAATTAACTCATATATATATATATATATATATATATATATATATAGGGTGAGGTTCCTCTACAAAGTATGTGTTTTTCTAAAAAGTGTGAGAAGTGATCATGACCATTAGATTAGATAATTGATGGATGAGATTAAATGAGTGGTAAATTTGTAATATTTGTTTTAATTAAATTGATTGATTTATTGGATTAAGGGTGTAAAAGTAATTTTGTGTGCCTTAAATTTAGGAATCACATGTAACACACATGCAACTCCCCCCCCCCCCCCCTCGTCCTTTTAAATCGTCAATAACGTTTTTATGCAAAATTTGTTTAAAAAAATTATACCATGATAACGTGCGTTTTTTTATCTTTAATATGAGTACCATATTGCTATATATCTACCAAATTACGATTCAAGTAATTCAGACACTAGTGTGTTTTATATAATGTCTGCGTGTTTTTATTGTGTATTTTTGTCTAAATTGAATCAGACACTAGTGCGTTTTATATTGTGTATTTCAGACACCATTGTGTTTTATATTGTGCATTTCAGACACTATTACGTTTTATGTGTGAAAGGTGTGTTCAATTGTGAAACTGATATAAAACAATATGAAGAAATCAGAAACTGATAAAACACAACGTCGAGAAATAATGAATGTGATTAAGGTTTTGAAATATATGAGGGGTGTTTTTAATTATGAACATTGATATAAAACGGTATGAAAAACCGTAAACTGATAAAACACAATGTCAATAAATGATGAATTTGTTTTATGTTTCGAACTTTGGATGAATTAATCATGTATACGAAGGATGTAGCTGTCGACTTTGAATAATTAATAGACATATAGTTTCCATAAAAATATCCTTTTATTTTTATGATATAAAATCTTTCATAAATAATATGATTATTCAATTACCTTAATGCCCTTTTGTAAAAAAACACTAGATGACACATGTCACAAGGAGATTGCTTCCTACACTTTTTAGGAAAAGTAGACTTTGTAGCCAACTCCTACCATATATATACATACATATATATATATATATATATATATATATATATAAATATATATATAGGGTAGGGTTCCAGCGTGAACAACCTCCCAAGAGTGAACTGCGTGAACAAATATGGACCCTTGATTTTCTTTTTAGTTGTTAAGGGTAGGATTGTAATTATATAAAAAATTGGATTTAAATCATTATTTTAATAATTGAATTAAGTTACATCTTTCCTAATCCTTGATTTGATTTGTGAGAGATTTATGCAATCAATTTAAGAGGATAATTGATTACTTGATTTGTGAGAGATTTATGCAATCAATTTAAGATTGAAATTACACATATACCCTTTTTGTATTTAATTAAATGAAAAAAATTAACCAAATAATTACCATCTTGCCACTCACTTTAATCTCAAGATCATAAAAATCAAGGGCCCAGATCAGTTCACGCAGTTCACTCTTGGGATTTTGTGTCACACCCTGACTTTTGCAGAAGCGTGGTTATTGGTGTGACCTATTAATACCATAGCATTCAATCATGACAATGCTATATGATAAAACCAAAAGAAATTCATCCATTAATTAAGTTTAGAAAAATACCATAACATACTTGTCTGAAAACATCGACACCCAATTTAAGTTACAAACCATAACATGTTTAAATGAGTTCACCAGGACTCAACAACTGAACTTGAACAAACCCGAGCTTAGAAACATGTATCCCGTCCAGGAGTAGGATACATCCCCTAAGCTCTACGGCCACGGATGACATCTTTTATTTATACACAGCTTGAAAAACATGCAACACTTTCCTGATCCACTAGTTCCCTGAAATACATGTAATTTGAAAAACATCAACAAAAGTTGAGCGAGTTCATGTGTATGTGTATGAATAAGCCTTTAAAGTATGTCTTGTATGTATGTATGTCCCTGGTATGTAGCAATAAGGAAAAACAGATCACCAATGGTTTGCAAGGCCATTGATATGTGTTAAATGGTGCAGGAAAACTCAAACCTAACAAATTTGAACCGGGCCTCCGGCTGGAAGACATAGTCACCACTATGGGCCACCCTGGTCCCCATGGGTGTGGGCTCGCTACACCCAAATAGATCTATCACTCATGTCCCTCGGTCCTACAACGAGGATTAATGGCCTTAAGTATTATACCCACCTTTCACATGATCTAGCAGTAAACCCTCCTTAAGCTAATCATACCATGTATAAAACGTTTGTAATAATTGTAACATGTATTTCACCCCCGAAGTATAAAACTGAAAACAGTTAAAAGAAAAGGGGGACATGAACTCACAGTATTGCGTCACCAGCTCGTAACTCAAACTCTGTCAGCAACCACGACTTCCTACAGTGTACTAACGTCTATTAGACGAACGGGTCGTGCCTTTGCTTAGTATTAATGTTTCTGAGTTACGTTTCTTTTATGTTCCCAATATTATTCCAAGTTATAATTACTTGTTAAAATAATAATTATTTTAACTTTAAGCTATATTTAGTTTTGGAATAATTGATTAAACAGTATTTGTATTAATACTTCTCAAGTATTTATTTTTGTATTTCCTTCCCAAGGATAGGGGGTATCTTATACACGTATTATCGTATTCTTGTATTTGTAATCCCAAAATAATATATTTTCAAGTCCCACTTTAGAAAATATATATGACTTATTTTTATTCAAAACAATGTATTCCAAGAAATTATATATTTTTCCCAAAAATACTATATTTTCTTAATAAACCCAAGTAAATATATTTTTACTTTCCAAAAAATAATACATTTCTTCATTGTCCAAAAATATGATATAACTTGGTAAAAATCATACTTTCATTTCTTTCGTAGCCCAAAATAATATTCACCAAAAATATATTTATGACGGTATTATTTTGGATTGTAAATCCTTGGTATTTTGTTAAGTTATATTATTTTAACCCTTAAAACAATATAACTATTACACGAAATATACACTTAATCACACACAATGTCTGTAATGTAAATATATATTCTAAATACATATTTATCCATTTTTATTTGTAAAAACCAACCTCCAATACTTGTATTTTTGTAACAAAATCTATGGCAAAGTTTATTTTGAAACCAAAGTTAAAACACACTTGTAAATATTTGTTTAGAAAATATTTTTCTAAGTGTTTGTATTTTTAGAAAATTTCGCCATAGTTTCCTCTAAAAATGGAGGTGTCCATGCTATTTAAGCATATCGTTTTCTTTTCAAAATCAACACACAATAATCAACAATCAACCCTAAACAATGTTATACTTACCAAGAGCAAAAACTATACACTTTGCATAACAACATGAACTTGATCTTTTCACAAAAACTTGTAGTAACTTGGTAAAGTGTTTAGTAGGTTTAGTTACCCTTTAAAGTGTGTTTATTCCTTTAAAAATCTCATTCTTAAAGAAACTAGGTGTTTACAACATGTAAATATATTTTACAAAAATGTTTATTTATAACGTCTTCTTGTTTCTCTAGTATTTCTACACTTGTTTTTCCACTAAAATAGTGTAGGTTTAAGTAAAAACCATGATCCTCCAAATATCATATTTTGAACTCGGTTTTCTTGGAAAATCATTCATAAATCTTGAATCTATAAGTTTACTAGCTTACTTGGTTTATTATTTTTCAAGAAACCATTTCATTTATCAAGTTCATGTTTACACAAGAGGATGATCATCCTATGTTGTCATATAATCATCCTCCCACTTGCTAGATTATGTGTTTAATCGCCATCTAGCAAGCTCCAAGTGATGATTAACATCATCATCTTAAGAAATCGACAAGCAAGCATTATACATACATTAAACAGCCTTATTTCAACAAGATTTCATCATATGTAAGCTTATGTTTATGATTCTTGTTTAAGTCTTTTAGTGTTCTTGTGATAATCAATATACTACAACTTTTAACCAACTAAATGAGAAGTAAAAACTAGTAACAAGAAGCTTACAACTAGCTCAAAGGCTAGGGAAGAACACAAGGTGAAATGGAGTGGATAAAAGAAATCGGGAGAGGTCCTTGATGATCCACAAGCCCCAAGCTTCGTTAGTGACCTTTTTACACCTTGGAAAGCACTTGAAATGGTTGGACTTGAAATGAAATGGTGGTGGTGAAAGGAGGGGTGTTCGGCCGAGACTTGAAGGAGAGGGAGAGGAAGAGATAAAGTGTTTGTGTGTTGATGGTTATGATCCTTTAAGTCTTCTTATAAGCTCAAGTTAGTGTATTACCCATTGGGTCTAATGTTTCACAAAGTACACACAAATCTTTCATTAGATTACTAGAGATCTCATGGGATCTTAAAAGGATTTGAGGAGATCAAGGTGGTGGGGGCCACCTAGAACCGTAAATGAGAGAGGGGGGGTTAATTGTAACTTTGAATGATAAAGTAAGTAATTAGTGGAGGTTAAGTGTAAAAATCTAGTGTTTTAAGTGTAGGATGCATTATGTAGTATGTTAGGGTGTTCGGGAACCATAACTAGTCAAGAAATAATAAATCAATGCTTCTAGCAATATTTTGGTGTTCCGGGTAAAGTCCGGTTATTCGGTTAGATACCGGTTCGTTAAAGTGTCAAGTTATTCCGTTTGATGATTTTTAAGTACCCTTTTGTAACACTTTTAATTCCTGACACTTAGGAAAGCATTCAGGGCCATTTAATCAATTTTCTGCATAATACAAGTATGTTAAAATGTTGTTTTTTGCTGAAATGTGCAGAATTCTGCACTTAATGTGGGTTTTAGGCACTTTCCGGCACTTTAACTATCACCTAGTGACACAGTTTTTATGGTCCTTACTTCCCTACACTCCATACTAGTGTAGTACCTTGTCTTTGGCCCTTACGGGGTCTCAAAACACTGCCTGTCTGTGTACTGAACTCCGTCAGCATATTTTCTGAGTTATCCGCTAACTGTGCTAACTGTGCTTTGTGCATCGTTTATGTCACTAGAGTTTGTATGTGATAAATGGCGTGACAGTATGCAATATGATGCACATGTATGTATGATGCAGAAATCAGAAAGCAGTTTAAGTCATCAGTTGTAATTAAGCACTAATCAATATTAATTAATTGTACGGATACCTGGATTTATGAGGGTTGTCACATTTTCCCCCTGTTAAGAAAATTTCGTCTCGAAATTTAAGTTTTGCTACTAGCTGCAGGGGTCTTGGGGAACAAATGTGGGTACTTCGCCTTCATGCGATCTTCACGCTCCCAAGTAAACTCTGGGCCGTGACGTGCATTCCAACGAACCTTGACGAGTTTGACACTACTCCTGCGTGTCTTGTTAACCTTCCAGTCAGTAACCTCAACAGGTTCTTCAGTAAAGTGGAGTGTGTCGTCAATATGAACTTCGTCGGCAGGAATGACAACTGTTTCTTGAGTTGGACTCTTTTTCAGGTTTGATACATGAAATGTATCATGTACGCCATTCAGTTCTGCGGTTAAATCCAACTTGTAGGCTACAAGACCAATCCTCTCTAGGATTTTGAATGGTCCGATGTATCTTGGGTTCAACTTCCTACGCTTCCCAAAGCGTGCTACACCTTTCCAGGGTGAAACCTTTAACAAAACCATATCTCCTACCTCAAACTCCAGAGGTTTCCTTCTTCGGTCCGCATAACTTTTTTGTCGATCACGAGCCGCTTTGATGCGTTCTCGGATCTGTATAATCTTATCAGTCGTTTCTTGAACCAATTCAGGACCAACAAGCTGTCTATCACCCGCGTCTGCCCAGCATAACGGTGATCGACACTTGCGTCCATAGAGAGCTTCAAACGGTGCGGCTTGTATGCTTGAATGATAACTGTTGTTGTATGAAAATTCAACCAATGGTAGGTGAGTGTCCCAACTTCCACCTAAATCCATTACGCAAGCTCGCAACATGTCTTCTAGCGTTTGAATCATTCGTTCGCTCTGGCCGTCTGTCTGTGGATGGAAGGCAGTACTCAGATTCAACTGAGAACCAAAAGCTTCTTGAAATGATTGCCAAATTCTTGACACGAATCTTCCATCTCTATCAGAGATAATCGAGAGGGGCACTCCGTGACATGTAACAATCTCTCTAAGGTACAGCTCAGCAAGCTTGCTAGTGTTGTCTTTCTCCTTGATTGGCAAAAAGTGTGCAGATTTGGTCAGACGGTCCACGATTACCCAAATCGTATCGTGACCTCTGGGTGTCTTTGGTATCTTCGTTATAAAGTCCATCGAAATCTGCTCCCATTTCCACTGGGGTATTTCAGGTTGTTGCAAGAGACCTGAAGGCTTCTGGTATTCGGCCTTTACCTTAGCGCAAGTCAAACATTTGCCAACATACGTTGCAATATCACCTTTTAATCTCGGCCACCAATAAAAATCTTTTAAATCTTGGTACATTTTATCCGATCCTGGATGGATCGAGTACCGTGATGTAAGACCCTAGTTACTTTTTAACGGTTTTACATGTAAATACCAACAATTAGATGTGTAGTTAAGACTACACATACTATAAAAATACGGGTTTATTAAAACTTTTACAAATCATAAGTTAATCAACATAACGTGATCGAATTCGTCGTTTAAAATTTACGACGAGGCAAAGTGCGGAAGCATGTATCTTTCGTGTTCGGTTCTTCGTTGAGCTTGATCGTCTTTCGGCATAAAAAATGTACCTACATTTCATAAACATGAAATGCTTTAGTCATACGGGGATTAAAACCTGTCTAAACGAGTCTGGGAAACGAAACTGATTAAAATAAATTTTTATTTATTTATTTTTTTTTACAGGGTCTACCGTAAATTACGGTAGCTACCGTAATTTACGGTAGCCCCTGAATGTAGATTTTCCCACCATAAAACAGTGGGTATGTGGCGTAAAGACTTTAAGGCTACCGTAAGTTACGGTAGCTACCATAACTTACGGTGGCCTCTGCAGGATTTTCCAAGTTTGCCGTATTCTAAAACGAAAACCTTCATAACTTTTAATCCGCTTGTCCGTTTGACCTACCGTTTCTTCCTATGTGATTGTAATTTGATCCTCCATCATATGGAGTTAAAATCTAACATCCGGATTAACAAAATTTAAGACTTTTAAGTCTTCGGCTTATTACCCTTTTTACCAAATTTTGACCCGTTTGTGATTTTATCAAACAAACATGTTGTTTGATTCTAATTTCTCATCATTTCCATGTTGCTTATCATATTAGATTCAAATCACGGGTTTATATACATTCTTAAACCCGTTTTTACTTAGATGTTTAATTGACCCGTTAGGGGCATTTAAGCACTTTTACGCATAATTCACACTCATTTATTTCTAGCATCTTATTTTCACATTATTTATCAATGATCTTCCACCACAACTATATTTGTGATGGGTTTAATGTGGCGATCTATATAATCCGAGTTTTACCCCTCGGATTATCATTTTACGGCAAAGACACATATAGAGACTTTTGACCAAGGATTTACATCTTTCGCTTTTATACTTATTCTAAGTATTGACTTGATTATAAAACTCGTTTTCAAGCGACTTCTAAGGGTAGTTTGCTTAATTTCGCTTGCAAGGGCGTTTTGGTCATTTTTAACCCTTCTTTTACGACGAAGGGCTTGCTTAAGGCATGCACGCCCAAAATCTCATTTTTAACCAAATCTTGTTTTCAAAGCACTCTGTCCATAATTTAAATCCTCCGGTTTACCTTTTAAGGTAACCGAATATCCCTTTTACTTTGTCTAACTCTCATAGAACTTCAAGTTCTAAATGATGAGTTGATCTATTATACATACCTGGCTCGGATCAACTTATTAACCCGGTTTTAATACCTTGCTTTATAATCGCAAGTTAAGAGCGATGCGAGTATCCATTGGATATCTATTCCTGTAAGCATATAACTCGACAAAAATCATTAGTTGATATTGTCAAAAGGTGATGTCTACACCTTTTGACCCGTTTGGCCGAATTGACCGTTTATCTTTGCGAGATGATATTTATTATCATCTCATCTACATGACTCGCTCCGTTTAACACCGTATGGTCATTTTACTTATAAACCGTTTATTACCACTTTCGACTCTTTATGTCTTACGCGGAAAAGCGTCTTTTTTAAACTAACGGTTATTGTCAACGTGTGACTAAATTACCGTTTTGCCCTTATTATTTGTTTTGGCTTACCATAAAAGGTAACCATTAAAAGTTCATTTTTCCTTTCATCATAATATGACCGAATTATCGATTTACTTCTTTTTAACCATTATTATGGTTTCTTTCATCTTTGATTATCTTGTTCCGTACGACTACACGACGGAACATCATATTTCAATTTTTAGTTATCTCATTCGTAATTTATACGATAAGAGAATATTCCACAATTTAAGACTAGTGTAAGCTATACTTACCTCGCATCCGAATACGCTTTTCTTCTCGTGCTTGATTCGTTTGACCGCTTCTTTCCCAAGCCTCCACCTAGCTCGTTAGGCAACAAACTATCATCATTCACAAGGTGGTTAGATTAGTCATTTCAATTCACGACTATTCCACCTTACGTATTTTCTATGTCGAAACTACTATTCGACTTTATCATTGATTAGTTTGACCTTTAAAAGTCAACTACCTTTAATCATACAATAGGCACAATTAAGTTAAATCAACATTATGATTAGAACCCGTTTTAACCCATATTTCACGTAATTAGTCAAATAGGGCAATTACGCGTTTCATTCGTAATTTCAACATATAAACATTCACTTAGGCATTTTAACAAACACCTTGTGGGCATATTCTATAAAATCAACAATCAATTTTCATAACTAGTTATTTACCCAAGTTTTAACATCATTCACAAGTTCTTATGTCTAGCATGCATAACAACACCTAGACTTACTTCATGGAAATCGAATAACACCAAATTGATGATCATAAATCTAGTGTTCATCATCTTCCCACAAAACCCATTTAGCACTTACATAACTAGTTAACCGAAACACTAATTTATGGTGCTAAATTAACGAGTTTACATCTAGGGCTTGTTCCTAGACTTGTGCTCCTATCAATTGTACTACAACACCCATTATTCATGCCAGAATTTCATTCTTAAATGTTAATCAAAATTTTGAAGTATCATCAAATAGCAAAATTCAACATACCTTTCGATCCCCACACTTAGGTGATCACGAATTTGTGTTCATGCATTGATTTAAGACTGAAATCGACCTTCAATTTGATGATTCTTGGCACTTTAGGGCTTTACTCCCTCTTTCCTTTCCTCTGGTCGACCCACGCACACACACACACACATTTAGTGTGTGTGTTGTGTTTTATTTTTCTTATTTTTAATAAAACTAGTTTGCCCACTTAGCAACATTAGCCCCTCATGTTTTGTTTTTATAAAAGATTTAATTATTTCAAGTTTCCTTTATTATTCTAACAACACACAACTAACTAGGTTAATATTCCTAGTCACTTAGTGGGTTCGGGAAGTCGTAACCCGTTTTATTTCAAGTCCCGTTAACTCGGGCCTTCTATACACTTTGTTTTTCTCAAAGTATTTATCCTCTTTTTAATTAACATCAAGTTTATTTAATCAAATCCTAATACTTACCGGGTTAATTTTTACCACTAACGGTATTTTACCCGTCTTTACTATTAACGTGGTTTGCTTACCAAACCCGTTTTTGGGGTGTTACAAGTCTACCCCCCTTAAAGAGGTTTCGTCCCCGAAACCTTTTCCATGTAGTGAATTAGATTTATACCTAATGCATTTGGTCTCAATAATCCTTCGAGCGTTATTCATACCTTAACCATTTGTTAGTATTACCAGAATAGTATGGTAATATCTTTTGGGTTACAAAACATATATGCGTATAACCTCATACCTTAAAGCTTTACCCGTCAATCGTGCTTTTGCTCGATGTGACTTCCGACACTTCGTTTATGTTACCTTATGATCGCCTAGTATAGGCGATTAATGCTCTTCGTTAGTAAGGCCTCATGGACCGTCACTTTCGTTTCATACTCATTTACCTTTATTATTTTACTTGACTGAGTAGCCAATTGGCCACGTGGTCATACACGCTTATCAACTATGTTTATTTCACGCTAATCTTAATACAAATAGCGTGTTGAACACTTTCTTAATTTAAGTATTGACCTTAACCGGTCTCACTGACTAGACTTATTAGTCCAGTTACTTTATACCCATCTCTCGGCTACTATGTGATTTTATTTCACATAACTTTCCTAACCGTGATCGCGTCACGTCGTTTTTAGGTTTATTTCCCAATCATCTCATACTATATATGTTTGATAAAACGTTGTTTTTTACTAAAACTGAATTTTAGTTTAACGTTTTATTTATATATATATATATATATATAGGGTAAGGTTAATGCGAGAACCACTTTTATTGCGAGAACCGCGAGAACCAATGTGAACACAACCTAAAATAGCTAAAAAAACCTAACCCCCCACCCCCCCCCCCCCAAAAAAAAAAACCTAAACCCCCCACCCCCCAAAAAAAAACCTAACCCCCCCCCCCCCAAGCTAAATGCTAAAAACTAAAACCCCCAAAAAACCTAAAAAAACCCTAACCCCCCCCCCCCCCCCCAAGCTAAAATACTAAAAACTAAACCCCCAAAAAACCTAAAAAAAATCTAAAAAAATCTAATTTTTTTTTACTATTTTTTATGTTAAAACCGCTACTTTTAGTAGCAAAAAAAAAAAATTTGGCTACGAAAAGTAGCGATTTTTTTATAAAAAATATAAAAAAAAAATTTGTGTGATTTTTAGCTATTTTTAGGCATTTTTGGTTGTGTTCACATTGGTTCTCGCGGTTCTCGCAATAAGGGGTGGTTCCTAACGGATCTTTGTCCTATATATATATATATATATATATATATTTTAAGTCAAACAAATTTGACAACTTGACATTTATCCTTTTTGCAGTCCTTGTTTTACGCGGGGATTCTCTACTGGTTCCCTCGCTTATCTAAGTAACCCGTAGGTTCTTTCACTTAGCCTCGTAGGCTATTTCTTTAGGCTTTCACCTCTTTAGGGCGTTGCCTTTATGATCCTTTTCCTTTTTATTCATGACCCGTGGGTCATTTTAGTCCCGTAGACCTTTACACTGTTTATAACCCGAAGGTTATAATGATCCCGTAGATCGTCCTTTTTATGTTCGAAAATCATTTGTTTTCGCATCAAAATTTCGTTCACTCCGACTGTGATTCGTGACTGCAATCATTTCATATTTAATTCCGACCCATTACATGGGTTCATTAACATCTCGCGTTTTCCTTTATTCGGTTTGCGCCCATATTTGTATTCAATCTCGTCCCATTACCGGGCTCATTATCCTTTCCAATGTTACGTTTTATCTAACCCGTTTAACTTGTTCGTGTGAGTTTCACCACTTTTGATAGTCAACTTTATCCTCTATGCCTTAGCATTCTTAGTGGTCGGTTTGTATTTTCATTTACTTGGTTATTGTCCCTTCCCTTGGGCTCGTTGTACTAACGTAATACTCTTCCGTCTTCAGGCTTGCGTTTACGTTTATTATCAAATATTTTACTTATTTGATCCGTTTTGGGTACCTTTTCGATTCGTCCCATTCATCATGTCCTTACCACATCGGACGTAGATGTGTCCGTCATAAGAAGTTCATGGTATCATATGCCACTACTTACTTGGCCAGAGTAAGCGATTAACACATGACACACAAGACCTTTTATTAGTTTTCACATCACGCCCTATGTAAGTAACACCTCTATTTAGTTTTCTTGGAAATAGTATCCTGGATAGGTATTCTATTCAGGTTTCCCAAGTTTCTAATTTACATATGCAACAATCATTCTCTACATGTTTGTTGCATATTGTTATTTGTGCGATTATATTTAAAAGCACGCACCTGGTAATGCTTGCCCTAACGGGCTTCTCTTGCCGTTATCCTTGTTTGCGATCGTCACGCGATTTAGGTCCTCAATGAGTATGCTCTGCTTGTCATACCTTGGACCGTTCCACCGTCATATCCACAATTCGTTTAACTCTCGCTATCTTCAGATGCGAGTGTCCTTTAACTAAAACATTTGTAAAGGTTAGTAATTTCGACATTAATAAACGCCCGTATTATAATACAAGCCTTTCTACTATGCGCGTCAACACACGTAATTTTGTCAACTATATTTTTCACTTAATTGGGGTATCGTGTATTACACGATAACCCTATGTTTTGTTCACAACACTTTAATCGTGTTAAACCATTAACATACGTGTACTTACCGGATTGCGATCAAGCCTCGACCGAACACCAATCTTCATCAAGAGCATATGGTTTAAGTCCAAGCATGGTTTTCCCCACCAGACTTGAATCTCTTAAACCGGGGCTCTGATACCAACTTGTAAGACCCTAGTTACTTTTTAACGGTTTTACATGTAAATACCAACAATTAGATGTGTAGTTAAGACTACACATACTATAAAAATACGGGTTTATTAAAACTTTTACAAATCATAAGTTAATCAACATAACGTGATTGAATTCGTAGTTTAAAATTTACGACGAGGCAAAGTGCGGAAGCATGTATCTTTATCGTGTTCGGTTCTTCGTTGAGCTTGATCGTCTTTCGACATCCAAAATGTACCTACATTTCATAAACATGAAATGCTTTAGTCATACGGGGATTAAAACGTGTCTAAACGAGTCTGGGAAACGAAACTGATTAAAATAATTTTTTTTTGCAGGGTCTACCGTAAATTACGGTGGCTACCATAATTTACGGTAGCCCCTGAATGTAGATTTTCCCACCGTAAAACAGTGGGTATGTGGCGTAAAGACTTTAAGGCTACCGTAAGTTACGGTAGCTACCGTAACTTACGGTGGCATCTGCAGGATTTTCCAAGTTTGCCGTTTTCTAAAACGAAAACCTTCATAACTTTTAATCCGCTTGTCCGTTTGACCTACCGTTTCTTCCTATGTGATTGTAATTTGATCCTCCATCATATGGAGTTAAAATCCAACATCCGGATTAACAAAATTTAAGACTTTTAAGTCTTCGGCTTATTACCCCTTTTACCAAATTTTGACCCGTTTGTGATTTTATCAAACAAACATGTTGTTTGATTCTAATTTCTCATCATTTCCATGTTGCTTATCATATTAGATTCAAATCACGGGTTTATATACATTCTTAAACCCATTTTTACTTAGATGTTTAATTGACCCGTTAAGGGCATTTAAGCACTTTTACGCATAATTCACACTCATTTATTTCTAGCATCTTATTTCCACATTATTTATCAATGATCTTCCACCACAACTATATTTGTGATGGGTTTAATGTGGCGATCTATATAATCCAAGTTTTACCCCTCGGATTATCATTTTACGGCAAAGACTCATATAGAGTCTTTTGACAAGGATTTACATCTTTCGCTTTTATACTTATTCTAAGTATTGACTTGATTATAAAACTCGTTTTCAAGCGACTTCTAAGGGTAGTTTGCTTAATTTCGCTTGCAATGGCGTTTTGGTCATTTTTAACCCTTCTTTTACGACGAGGGCTTGCTTAAGGCATGCACGCCCAAAATCTCATTTTTAACCAAATCTTGTTTTCAAAGCACTCTGTCCATAATTTAAATCCTCCGGTTTACCTTTTAAGGTAACCGAATGTCCCTTTTACTTTGTCTAACTCTCATAGAACTTCAAGTTCTAAATGATGAGTTGATCTATTATACATACCTGGCTCGAATCAACTTATTAACCCGGTTTTAATACCTTGCTTTATAATCGCAAGTTAAGAGCGATGCGAGTATCCATTGGATATCTATTCCTGTAAGCATATAACTCGACAAAAATCATTCGTTGATATTGTCAAAAGGTGATGTCTACACCTTTTGACCCGTTTGGCCGAATTGACCGTTTATCTTTGCGAGATGATATTTATTATCATCTCATCTACATGACTCGCTCCGTTTAACACCGTATGGTCATTTTACTTATAAACCGTTTATTACCACTTTCGACTCTTTATGTCTTACGCGGAAAAGCGTCTTTTTAAAACTAACGGTTATTGTCAACGTGTGACTAAATTACCGTTTTGCCCTTATTATTTGTTTTGGCTTACCATAAAAGGTAACCATTAAAAGTTCATTTTTCCTTTCGTCATAATATGACCGAATTATCGATTTACTTCTTTTTAACCATTATTATGGTTTCTTTCATCTTTGATTATCTTGTTCCGTACGACTACACGACGGAACATCATATTTCAATTGTTTAGTTATCTCATTCGTAATTTATACGATAAGAGAATATTCCACAATTTAAGACTAGTGTAAGCTATACTTACCTCGCATCCGAATACGCTTTTCTTCTCGTGCTTGATTCGTTTGACCGCTTCTTTCCCAAGCCTCCACCTAGCTCGTTAGGCGACAAACTATCATCATTCACAAGGTAGTTGGATTAGTCATTTCAATTCACGACTATTCCACCTTACGTATTTTCTATGTCGAAACTACTATTCGACTTTATCATTGGTTAGTTTGACCTTTAAAAGTCAACTACCTTTAATCATACAATAGGCACAATTAAGTTAAATCAACATTATGATTAGAACCCGTTTTAACCCATATTTCACGTAATTAGTCAAATAAGGCAATTACGCGTTTCATTCGTAATTTCAACAAATAAACATTCACTTAGGCATTTTAACAAACACCTTGTGGGCATATTCTATAAAATCAACAATCAATTTTCATAACTAGTTATTTACCCAAGTTTTAACATCATTCACAAGTTCTTATGTCTAGCATGCATAACAACACCTAGACTTACTTTATGGAAATCGAATAACACCAAATTGATGATCATAAATCTAGTGTTCATCATCTTCCCACAAAACCCATTTAGCACTTACATAACTAGTTAACCGAAACACTAATTTATGGTGCTAAATTAACGAGTTTACATCTAGGGCTTGTTCCTAGACTTGTGCTTATATCAATTGTACTACAACACCTATTATTCATGCCAGAATTTCATTCTTGAATGTTAATCAAAATTTTGAAGTATCATCAAATAGCAAAATTCAACATACCTTTCGATCCCCACACTTAGGTGATCACGAATTTGAGTTCATGCATTGATTTAAGACTGAAATCGACCTTCAATTTGATGATTCTTGGCACTTTAGGGTTTTGCTCCCTTTTTCCTTTCCTCTGGTCGACCCACGCACACACACACACATTTAGTGTGTGTGTTGTTTTTATTTTTCTTATTTTTAATAAAACTAGTTGACGTGACCGTGTCGTCCCGATCAGTCAAAAACTCAATTAAACCTAGGTAGCTAGGGTAAGTCGGGTATCGTATCCACGAAGAGCATGTGGTCAGTATCACACTAGTTGTTCGATTAGCCAAAGTTATTTACAAACAAATATGCAAAATAATTATGAAGCTTGCTAATTTTTATTTTTAGTTTGTTTAGAAAAATTATTAGAAACCACTAATTAGAATGAGTAAAAATAACAAGTTAGAAACAAGGGTCACACCCGGTTCGACAACTGCAAGACCTAGAGTTTCTACACGTTAGACTTAATTTAGTTGCATTTGATTATTAACGGATTTAGTATTACGTGACTTAGGTGACAAGAGCTATCAACGTCATAGACAACGGACCGCACTACACTTCGTTACCAAGAACATGTAAATCCTAATCTATAGCAAGGCATAATTGCACATATTCATTTCACAAAGTCAAATTTAATAACTCATTCGACAATTCATGAATCCAATACAAATGCAAGACAATTGATATAAGTTTCAAATGGTTAAATACAACTAGTCACAAATTAAATCATAAACAAAATATTGAAACCCTAGAATTCTTACAAAGTCTACACCGGGGTGAAACCCTTAGGAGATTAGCCGCGTATATTCATGACGTCTCGCAATAATACCAATCACAAAATCTTGTGCCCCCTCTTGAATTGCGTGCCAAGCAGCCAAAAAAGGGCTACTGCCTCCTATCAGACTGTGCGTTTCCCCCTCTCGTAACCGTCGCACACTTGTTCTCTTTTTATTTTCGATTAATATCATAAGAAAAAGGACTTAGAATTGCAGCCCATGCCATCACACAATTCAACCGAGTAGTCTTTTGATTTAGATCCAATATTACGAAAGCCCATCCTCATTTGTTTCAACTCAAGCCCAAATCCAACTTTTTAAGTTTAGAGTTTTCATCTCCTGGACATAACCCCAATGAAACAACAGAAATCAATGTTTCTTTAATAAAATTAATTACACATTCAATTCAATATATAATTGTTTCATGATTATTTATTATATTCTTTTGTTTTCTCGTGAGACTTATCATGACAATGAAACAAAGAAAGGTCAACATGCATTGCTCATTTATTTACTTTCTTAAATGTGATGACTTTCAACGGTTCTAAATATACTTTGCCATTTAGTTTTCAACATTTACTTGTAACCCAAATAAACCGTTAATCACTTTAGCTAATTTTATTATTCAACCTATAAAATATAAAAACTGACTAAAGTAGTATTTTTTTTTTACAACAACGGTACATTTTTATTATAATTAATATAAACTAGAGTGTACATAAAATGTATCGATCACATCCCCACACTTGTCTTTTCCTTGCCCTCAAGCAAATATGTCTTTCACTTTCACGTGGGTCGAACAAAGAATACACTCCTCATTCTCGAGACGAAGGTTAAGGTTAATTGTCATGCCCAAGTTCAAACTTTTTACAATTTACAAAATATTTAACGGTATAGTGACTAATCACATATAAAATGGTTATCCAAGATTAACCCGCCCTTGAAACCAACAAATCATGCACATCCCTCACAATGTTCTCTCCACTCGGTTTAAAATTGGCTAATAGTTGATGCATTAGCGCTTTTCAAATAATCACTCAAACCGATTAGAACACGTACCCGCATAGGCTTGCAACTCAATCGTTCTCCACCACCAAACACGAATACTAAGAACAAGTCATAAGGTCTTTGGAGGGTTGTAACGGGGCTAGGTTAAGGGTATGGAATATGATTTTTTTTTTAAGTGGCTAAGGTGATGAAAAATTCGATTTTTATTACAAAACAACTATTCTAAACACGACTAACTACCAACATCAAACTAGAAGGCAACAAGCTTTCGCCTTTTATTTCTCAAACTAAGAACATATATTTTTGTTCTTTTCTCAACAATTTTCTCGTCATTTTCATAACATTTTCTGATTTTTTTTATATAAGTAAATCACAACTATACAAACATATACTCCTATGATCGAATTTTCATCACAAGGGTTTAAAAAGAAAAGGTTTAATGGTTGTGGGCTAAATGGGTTGGTCAAACGAAAGGATTAGGCTCAAAGTAGGCGACTAGGGGATTTATTTGGGTAAGGATGGATAAATGGTTTTAATGGAAAAGGTTCACCTAATGCCTTAATCATCCTCGTGCTTGTATTCAGTCTATGGTCTCAAACGTATCAAAAGTCGCAAGTTCTACAATACATGACTAATGGTCCACTCAAACAAAGAAACATGAATATGTAATCCTATGATGTACAAGTGGCTCAAAACCTCACATATATAAAGGGTATGGTATGTGATATGCATGATGTGCTAGTTTCTTAGGCGGATTATTCCCAAATAACCACCCGCTAAATACCCGTCATGCTGTTAACTTGAACTTGACCATGACAAAAGACCAAATGAGTTATGCCATCCCTCGTTAACTTAGTTACTTGTGCTTTTTAGATTGCTTCAAACAAAGACATTTTGAAAATTTTTTGAAATTTTTCCCCCATCCCCACACTTGAGGTCAACATTGTCCTCAATGTGTAGTGTTTAAATGAACGGGTCAAAAATCGAAAACTTTTACTAACTCCCCCATCCCCACACTTGAGGCAAACATTGTCCTCAATGTGTGAGAACTAGAGTTTTTAAATCGCACAAGGGATGTGACACGGCTACCTTCCCTAAAATTTCACCCCGGAAAATAAAATACAAATTACATTCCACTTATTTGCTAACTAAAAAAATCAAAGGTAAAAAGAAACGTATGCACCTGATTTTCTCGCTAGTGGCTCATGTGCTCTTCATCTCTTCAAGAAAGCGGTCGTCTCATGAACATAATGTACCTACAAATTTTAACCCTTGTGTAGAAGCATGCTTCTCACAACCATCAAAATTTGTTAGCTACCTAGTTCTACCACGTTTATGAAAATATTACCAAAACATACATTAATTTACTTTGATTTATGTGGAAAAATAATTTACAACAATAATAGTCCTAACTCACTTTCGTAGGAATCACGGTTGTATTTAGCTTATGCAACAAGCCCTTTTAAACCCCCCAATAGCTTGGGAGGACGAGAGGTCTCGTGAGGGTTATATAGGGAACACACCCACAACGTTCATTTAACTAAGAAAATAAAATAAAACAAATAATACAAACTCTACAACAATCATACCTGATTTGCTTCTCATGGTGGTCGAAGTGCACATTTTCCTACCGAGTTTCCAACATACGCTCGGTAGTTGGCATGCCGAATCCACTCTCTTTTTCTTCTATTCGGCATGCGTAATGTACAACTTCGGGGTCGCTTCTTACCAAACCGGCCAATGTCTTGCAACGCTACCCTTCGAATCCTTATACCCGAACCCTCATCCCCAACTTTGTTGGTTGGAGTGATAAGTTTGGGAGAAAGATGAATATGAATGTGAGTTTCTTTTGAATCCGATTCATCTTGCGGTGTCATGTCTTCCGCTCGGTTCAAACATTCAACTTCTTGCTCTGAAAGATCTCTAACCTCTTCCACCACATCACCATCCACCATTGTACCACTAGCCAACACCTCTTGGTCTCGTCTAAGTTAAGCCAATTCTTCGACGAGTTGACCCACTTTCTTTGCCAAGGCTTCATTAGCTTTATCTTTCGCCTCAAGTTCCTTCTTCAGTTCCATCTTAATATCTTGATTTGAAGTAATGATAGCATTCATGATTGCATCAAGCTTGGAACTTGTTGAATCTTGAGGTTCTTCAGATGCCGGTTGGGGGTATTCATAATAGTAGTCGTCATACTCCTCCTGGTAACTTGGGAAACGTGGCATCTCGGGTTCATAACTATCATAATCCCATTTTGGCTCATAATTGTTGTTGACATTTGACTGATGGTATCCCTGATATAAAGGTGGCTTGTAACCGGACTTTATTTTTCCTTTCCAAAACACTGGATCTTTCCAAAACACTGGGCAATCTTCATGTATGTGAACTTTTCCACAACAAGGGCATGACCGGTAAGCTTCGCTTTCTTGCTCTGGTGGTGGAGGTGGTCTAGTGTATGGATAATGTAAGGATGGACCATTGAAATCTTCATAATCCGCCCTCATATAATCATACAATCCGCTGAGGTAGTCTTCCCGATCCTTGTTGGCTTGAACTTTTTCGTAGAAAACAGAGCAATCCTCTAAATAATGCTCTCCGCTTCCGCAACACTCACACGGATCATCATCTACCCAATTCATATCGAAAGATGATACCTGCAAAACATGTACCTGCACAAACAAGCTCGACCACCCAAAGTAAAATCACGAATATACAAGAAAGAAAAACTAAACTAAAATCGAACAAGCAATGAAATACTAAGCGCACTAGCCCCCCGGCAACGGCGCCATTTTGACGTGACCGTGTCGTCCCGATCAGTCAAAAACCCAATTAAACCTAGGTAGCTAGGGTAAGTCGGGTATCGTATCCACGAATAGCATGTGGTCAGTATCACACTAGTTGTTCGATTAGCCAAAGTTATTTACAAACAAATATGCAAAATAATTATGAAGCTTGCTAATTTTTATTTTTAGTTTGTTTAGAAAAATTATTAGAAACCACTAATTAGAATGAGTAAAAATAACAAGTTAGAAACAAGGGTCACACCCGGTTCGACAACTGCAAGACCTAGAGTTTCTACACGTTAGACTTAATTTAGTTGCATTTGATTATTAACAGATTTAGTATTACGTGGCTTAGGTGTCAAGAGCTATCAACGTCATAGACAACGGACCGCACTACACTTCGTTACCAAGAACATGTAAATCCTAACCTATAGCAAGGCATAATTGCACATATTCATTTCTCAAAGTCAAATTTAATAACTCATTCGACAATTCATGAATCCAATACAAATGCAAGACAATTGATATAAGTTTCAAATGGTTAAATACAACTAGTCACAAATTAAATCATAAACAAAATATTGAAACCCTAGAATTCTTACAAAGTCTACACCGGGGTGAAACCCTTAGGAGATTAGCCGCGTATATTCACGACGTCTCGCAATAATACCAATCACAAAATCTTGTGCCCCCTCTTGAATTGCGTGCCAAGCAGCCAAAAAAGGGCTACTGCCTCCTATCAGACTGTGCGTTTCCCCCTCTCGTAACCGTCCCACACTTGTTCTCTTTTTATTTTCGATTAATACCATAAGAAAAAGGACTTAGAATTGCAGCCCATGCCATCACACAATTCAACCGAGTAGTCTTTTGATTTAGATCCAATATTACGAAAGCCCATCCTCATTTGTTTCAACTCAAGCCCAAATCCAACTTTTTAAGTTTAGAGTTTTCATCTCCTGGACATAACCCCAATGAAACAACAGAAATCAATGTTTCTTTAATAAAATTAATTACACATTCAATTCAATATATAATTGTTTCATGATTATTTATTATATTCTTTTGTTTTCTCGTGAGACTTATCATGACAATGAAACAAAGAAAGGTCAACATGCATTGCTCATTTATTTACTTTCTTAAATGTGATGACTTTCAACGGTTCTAAATATGCTTTGCCATTTAGTTTTCAACATTTACTTGTAACCCAAATAAACCGTTAATCACTTTAGCTAATTTTATTATTCAACCTATAAAATATAAAAACTGACTAAAGTAGTATTTTTTTTTACAACAACGGTACATTTTTATTATAATTAATATAAACTAGAGTGTACATAAAATGTATCGATCACATCCCCACACTTGTCTTTTCCTTGCCCTCAAGCAAATATGTCTTTCACTTTCACGTGGGTCGAACAAAGAATACACTCCTCATTCTCGAGACGAAGGTTAAGGTTAATTGTCATGCCAAAGTTCAAACTTTTTACAATTTACAAAATATTTAACGGTATAGTGACTAATCACATATAAAATGGTTATCCAAGATTAACCCGCCCTTGAAACCAACAAATCATGCACATCCCTCACAATGTTCTCTCCACTCGGTTTAAAATTGGCTAATAGTTGATGCATTAGCGCTTTTCAAATAATCACTCAAACCGATTAGAACACGTACCCGCATAGGCTTGCAACTCAATCGTTCTCCACCACCAAACACGAATACTAAGAACAAGTCATAAGGTCTTTGGAGGGTTGTAACGGGGCTAGGTTAAGGGTATGGAATAGGATTTTTTTTTTAAGTGGCTAAGGTGATGAAAAATTCGATTTTTATTACAAAACAACTATTCTAAACACGACTAACTACCAACATCAAACTAGAAGGCAACAAGCTTTCGCCTTTTATTTCTCAAACTAAGAACATATATTTTTGTTCTTTTCTCAACAATTTTCTCGTCTTTTTCATAACATTTTCTGATTTTTTTTTTTATATAAGTAAATCACAACTATACAAACATATACTCCTATGATCGAATTTTCATCACAAGGGTTTAAAAAGAAAAGGTTTAATGGTTGTGGGCTAAATGGGTTGGTCAAACGAAAGGATTAGGCTCAAAGTAGGCGACTAGGGGATTTATTTGGGTAAGGATGGATAAATGGTTTTAATGGAAAAGGTTCACCTAATGCCTTAATCATCCTCGTGCTTGTATTCAGTCTATGGTCTCAAACGTATCAAAAGTCGCAAGTTCTACAATACATGACTAATGGTCCACTCAAACAAAGAAACATGAATATGTAATCCTATGATGTACAAGTGGCTCAAAACCTCACATATATAAAGGGTATGGTATGTGATATGCATGATGTGCTAGTTTCTTAGGCGGATTATTCCCAAATAACCACCCGCTAAATACCCGTCATGCTATTAACTTGAACTTGACCATGACAAAAGACCAAATGAGTTATGCCATCCCTCGTTAACTTAGTTACTTGTGCTTTTTAGATTGCTTCAAACAAAGACATTTTGAAATTTTTTTGAAATTTTTCCCCCATCCCCACACTTGAGGTCAACATTGTCCTCAATGTGTAGTGTTTAAATGAACGGGTCAAAAATCGAAAACTTTTACTAACTCCCCCATCCCCACACTTGAGGCAAACATTGTCCTCAATGTGTGAGAACTAGAGTTTTTAAATCGCACAAGGGACGTGACACGGCTACCTTCCCTAAAATTTCACCCCGGAAAATAAAATACAAATTACATTCCACTTATTTGCTAACTAAAAAAAATCAAAGGTAAAAAGAAACGTATGCACCTGATTTTCTCGCTAGTGGCTCATGTGCTCTTCATCTCTTCAAGAAAGCGGTCGTCTCATGAACATAATGTACCTACAAATTTTAACCCTTGTGTAGAAGCATGCTTCTCACAACCATCAAAATTTGTTAGCTACCTAGTTCTACCACGTTTATGAAAATATTACCAAAACATACATTAATTTACTTTGATTTATGTGGAAAAATAATTTCCAACAATAATAGTCCTAACTCACTTTCGTAGGAATCACGGTTGTATTTAGCTTATGCAACAAGCCCTTTTAAACCCCCCAATAGCTTAGGAGGACGAGAGGTCTCGTGAGGGTTATATAGGGAACACACCCACAACGTTCATTTAACTAAGAAAATAAAATAAAACAAATAATACAAACTCTACAACAATCATACCTGATTTGCTTCTCATGGTGGTCAAAGTGCACATTTTCCTACCGAGTTTCCAACATACGCTCGGTAGTTGGCATGCCGAATCCACTCTCTTTTTCTTCTATTCGGCATGCGTAATGTACAACTTCGGGGTCGCTTCTTACCAAACCGGCCAATGTCTTGCAACGCTACCCTTCGAATCCTTATACCCGAACCCTCATCCCCAACTTTGTTGGTTGGAGTGATAAGTTTGGGAGAAAGATGAATATGAATGTGAGTTTCTTTTGAATCCGATTCATCTTGCGGTGTCATGTCTTCCGCTCGGTTCAAACATTCAACTTCTTGCTCTGAAAGATCTCTAACCTCTTCCACCACATCACCATCCACCATTGTACCACTAGCCAACACCTCTTGGTCTCGTCTAAGTTAAGCCAATTCTTCGACGAGTTGACCCACTTTCTTTGCCAAGGCTTCATTAGCTTTATCTTTCGCCTCAAGTTCCTTCTTCAGTTCCATCTTAATATCTTGATTTGAAGTAATGATAGCATTCATGATTGCATCAAGCTTGGAACTTGTTGAATCTTGAGGTTCTTCAGATGCCGGTTGGGGGTATTCATAATAGTAGTCGTCATACTCCTCCTGGTAACTTGGGAAACGTGGCATCTCGGGTTCATAACTATCATAATCCCATTTTGGCTCATAATTGTTGTTGACATTTGACTGATGGTATCCCTGATATAAAGGTGGCTTGTAACCGGACTTTATTTTTCCTTTCCAAAACACTGGATCTTTCCAAAACACTGGGCAATCTTCATGTATGTGAACTTTTCCACAACAAGGGCATGACCGGTAAGCTTCGCTTTCTTGCTCTGGTGGTGGAGGTGGTCTAGTGTATGGATAATGTAAGGATGGACCATTGAAATCTTCATAATCCGCCCTCATATAATCATACAATCCGCTGAGGTAGTCTTCCCGATCCTTGTTGGCTTGAACTTTTTCGTAGAAAACAGAGCAATCCTCTAAATAATGCTCTCCGCTTCCGCAACACTCACACGGATCATCATCTACCCAATTCATATCGAAAGATGATACCTGCAAAACATGTACCTGCACAAACAAGCTCGACCACCCAAAGTAAAATCACGAATATACAAGAAAGAAAAACTAAACTAAAATCGAACAAGCAATGAAATACTAAGCGCACTAGCCCCCCGGCAACGGCGCCATTTTGACGTGACCGTGTCGTCCCGATCAGTCAAAAACCCAATTAAACCTAGGTAGCTAGGGTAAGTCGGGTATCGTATCCACGAATAGCATGTGGTCAGTATCACACTAGTTGTTCGATTAGCCAAAGTTATTTACAAACAAATATGCAAAATAATTATGAAGCTTGCTAATTTTTATTTTTAGTTTGTTTAGAAAAATTATTAAAAACCACTAATTAGAATGAGTAAAAATAACAAGTTAGAAACAAGGGTCACACCCGGTTCGACAACTGCAAGACCTAGAGTTTCTACACGTTAGACTTAATTTAGTTGCATTTGATTATTAACAGATTTAGTATTACGTGGCTTAGGTGTCAAGAGCTATCAACGTCATAGACAACGGACCGCACTACACTTCGTTACCAAGAACATGTAAATCCTAACCTATAGCAAGGCATAATTGCACATATTCATTTCTCAAAGTCAAATTTAATAACTCATTCGACAATTCATGAATCCAATACAAATGCAAGACAATTGATATAAGTTTCAAATGGTTAAATACAACTAGTCACAAATTAAATCATAAACAAAATATTGAAACCCTAGAATTCTTACAAAGTCTACACCGGGGTGAAACCCTTAGGAGATTAGCCGCGTATATTCACGACGTCTCGCAATAATACCAATCACAAAATCTTGTGCCCCCTCTTGAATTGCGTGCCAAGCAGCCAAAAAAGGGCTACTGCCTCCTATCAGACTGTGCGTTTCCCCCTCTCGTAACCGTCCCACACTTGTTCTCTTTTTATTTTCGATTAATACCATAAGAAAAAGGACTTAGAATTGCAGCCCATTCCATCACACAATTCAACGGAGTAGTCTTTTGATTTAGATCCAATATTACGAAAGCCCATCCTCATTTGTTTCAACTCAAGCCCAAATCCAACTTTTTAAGTTTAGAGTTTTCATCTCCTGGACATAACCCCAATGAAACAACATAAATCAATGTTTCTTTAATAAAATTAATTACACATTCAATTCAATATATAATTGTTTCATGATTATTTATTATATTCTTTTGTTTTCTCGTGAGACTTATCATGACAATGAAACAAAGAAAGGTCAACATGCATTGCTCATTTATTTACTTTCTTAAATGTGATGACTTTCAACGGTTCTAAATATGCTTTTCCATTTAGTTTTCAACATTTACTTGTAACCCAAATAAACTGTTAATCACTTTAGCTAATTTTATTATTCAACCTATAAAATATAAAAACTGACTAAAGTAGTATTTTTTTTACAACAACGGTTCATTTTTATTATAATTAATATAAACTAGAGTGTACATAAAATGTATCGATCACTAGTTTGCCCACTTAGCAACATTAGCCCCTCATGTTTTGTTTTTATAAAAGATTTAACTATTTCAAGTTTCCTTTATTATTCCAACAACACACAACTAACTAGGTTAATATTCCTAGTCACTTAGTAGGTTCGGGAAGTCGTAACCCGTATTATTTCAAGTCCCGTTAACTCGGGCCTTCTATACACTTTGTTTTTCTCAAAGTATTTATCCTCTTTTTAATTAACATCAAGTTTATTTAATCAAATCCTAATACTTACCGGGTTAATTTTTACCACTAACGGTATTTTACACGTCTTTACTATTAACGTGGTTTGCTTACCAAACAAGTTTTTGGGGTGTTACACGTGACTTGTGCGCTTCATTGAAGATAACGTCTCTCAAACCACCAAAGAGGGGAACCCAAATTCTTCCCAAGAAACACAATGTTCCATCCTCCTTTGGTACCAATTGCTTCTCCATCCCACGGAGATATTCATTCCCAAGATTCTCCCTTTTAAGAGCTTCCCTCTGCGTAGCACGAATGCGCAACGAGAGGTCTGTCTGTACAATCATTTCCAAGGCTCGAACCCTTATAGGCTTGATTCTTTCTTTTCGACTCAAGGCATCTGCGACTACATTCGCCTTCCCTGGGTGATACTTGATTTCACAATCATAATCATTCAACAATTCTACCCATCGCCTCTGTCTCATGTCAAGCTCTTTCTGATCGAATATATGCTGTAAGCTCTTGTGATTAGTAAAGATTGTGCATCGCGTGCCATACAAGTAATGTCGCCAGATCTTTAATGCAAACACCACTGCGCCTAATTCCAAATCATGCGTGGTGTAATTTTTCTCGTGAACCTTCAACTGGCGCGAAGCATAGGCTATAACCTTCTGTCGCTGCATCAGTACGCAACCTAAAGTCGTCCGTGCCTTCGGGTAGAGATAAGATTGGTGCCTCACAAAGCTTGTTCTTTAACAATTGGAAAGCTTCTTCTTGCTTGTCTCCCCATTCATACTTCTTGTCTTTTTTTGTAAGGGAGGTCAAAGGTTGAGCGATTTTCGAGAAATCCTCAATAAATCTGCGATAATATCCTGCCAACCCTAAGAACTGTCGAATCTTGGTTGGCGTCTTCGGAGTCTCCCAATTCTTGATCGCCTCGATCTTTGTGGGATCCACATGAATTCCATTTCCATTAACCACGTGACCAAGGAACTGAACCTCGCGCAACAAGAATTCGCACTTCGAAAACTTCGCGTACAACTTTTCTTTCTTATGCAGCTCTAAGATGGCTTTTAGATGTTGCTCATGTTCTTCCTTCGTCTTTGAATAGATTAAAATATCGTCGATGAATACGATCACAAACTTATCGAGGTACGGCTTACAAACTCTATTCATCAAATCCATGAATACTGCTGGCGCGTTTGTCAAACCAAACGGCATGACCAGGAACTCGTAATGTCCATAGCGAGTCATAAAGGCAGTCTTTGGAATGCTTTCCTCTTGAATTCTCAACTGGTGATAACCCGATCGAAGATCGATCTTGGAGTAACAACTCGAACCTTGTAGTTGATCGAACAGGTCATCAATCCTTGGCAAAGGATACCGATTCTTGATAGTCAACTTGTTAAGCTCGCGGTAGTCGATACACATGCGGAAACTACCATCTTTCTTCTTGACAAACAACACTGGAGCTCCCCAAGGCGAGAAGCTTGGTCTGATAAATCCCTTGTCTAACAACTCCTGAAGTTGTGTCGACAACTCCTGCATTTCTGAAGGTGCAAGTCGATAGGGTACCTTAGCCACAGGAGCGGTGCCTGGAACTAAGTCAATGTGGAATTCGACTTGTCGCTGCGGTGGTAGTCCTGGCAAGTCTTCGGGGAAGACTTCAGGATATTCCTTCATGACTGGGATGTCTTCTAGCTTTGGTTCAGCGGCTTCTTTATCCACGATGTGTGCCAGGAAGGCAACACATCCTTTCTGCAAACACTTTCGAGCCTTCAAACAGCTAATGATTCTTAAGGGCGTATCACGCTTCTCTCCATGTACCACAATCGTTTCTCCATCCGCCATCGGAATGCGAATGATCTTCTCGTGACATACAATCTCGGCTTGGTTGCTTGACAACCAATCCATCCCCACTACCATGTCGAAGCTTCCCAACTCGACTGGTAGCATATCAAGTGTAAACTCGGGCTCTCCCAGTTCTATCACGCAACCCCTGATGACTTCGTTTGCTTCTACTAGCTTTCCATTAGCTAGTTCTATTGAATACGGAATGTCTAGCTTACTAGCTATCAACCCAAGTATATCCTTAAATTCTAGCGATACAAAACTATAATCGGCACCAATATCAAACAGTACAGATGCAAAGCGTTGATTGATAGGGAACGTACCAGTAACTACAGTTGGATCTTGGCGAGCTTCCCTCGCACCGATGTTGAAGACTCTTCCATGTGCTTGATTGAGCTTTGGGCACTCTGTTGGTGCATATGTCTGTCGACTTCGTCTTGTATCGAGTCTTGTAAATAGAATGATAGATCAGGGCACGATATACGAGAAAAATTAAGAAACAATGTAGAATAGGCCATTTAGCACGAAATGGATGTTGTGACCATTTCGTACGAAATGGAAAGTCCATTTCGTGTGAAGCCATCTCGTACGAAATGGGTTGCCTATATATAGATGCCTTGGTGATTTCATTTGTAACTTTTTGATTCCGGTGCCGAGGTGCTGCCGAAGTGTCTCAAGCCAGTAAAATGTTGTTACATCAATAAACAAGACAATTAAAGTGTATATCAAGCTGATTCAACATCAATACGTCTGTTTCCGCCTCTCATATTGATTAGAACTCTTCTGTACGACTTGTTTTGGTCGTGCAAACGATCCTACACACTCCCTCTTGAAATGCCCCACGTCTCCACAGTTAAAACAACCTGGTCCTCGACCATTACCGTTCCCATTACCACCTTGATTGTTATTCGCTCCACGGTTTCTATTACCAGCTTGATTCCCAACATTACCACGATTTCCATTACCGCCATTTCCTCCTTGCGGGCGGTTTCCATTACCATTCCCATAACCTCTCTGACCACCGCGACCAGCACCACTACCAACCCAGCATGTTTCCTTCGAATGGCCAACCTTTCCACAAGACTCACATTTCTTGAATCTGCACTGGCCGGAGTGATGATATTGGCATATATCACATTTGGGCAGAGCGCCCATGTAACCCTTTCCCTTGTTTTCAATCCCAGTCTTGGCTTCAGCCGGTAAGTACGACTCTTTCTTCTTGTTGACAGTGCTGGTACCCTTCTTAAAGTTTAAGAACTTCCTCTTGTTCTCACCCGATGACTCCACGTGAGTCTCTTTCTATTTCTGGTCAGAGATCGAAAACTTGTTTAACCTGATAGCTTCTTCAGTTAACGCTACACTCAGATCGATAGCCTCTATGATCGTAGCGGGCTTCGATGTTGTTACTATACTCATAATCTGAGGTGCCAAACCCCAAATGAAACGCTTAACACGCTTGAATTCCGGACTAACCATGTATGGTACCACGTGAGATAGATCGTGAAATCTCTACACATACTCAGCGATTTTGGGGCCATCCATTTTGAGGTTCCAAAACCCTGTTTCCAATTTTTGAATTTCGGCCCTGGAGCAATACTTCTTTCGCATGAGCTCCTTTAGCTCGTTCCAAGTCAAAGCGTATGCTGATGCCTCTCCCAGAGTTTGGACTTGGAGATTCCACCATGAAAGTGCTCCATCTATGAACAATCCGGAGATGTAGGTGACTTGCTGTTCTGGTGCACATTTACTCATCCTTATCACTGAATCGGTCTTCTCCGTCCACCTAGCAAAGGCCACAGCACCCCCGGTGCCGTCGAAATTCAGCGGTTTACAGTCTAAGAACTGCTTAAAGGTACAGCCTGTACAAGTAATGTCATTTGCTGAAAGCATTAGCTATCGCACATGGAAAATCCAAATGTAACGTAATGTGTCTCAAACGACTTAAACATTACCATTTGGCGGGTTGTTCCTCGAGGTACCCCCGCTAGTTTCAGCGCGTGAGGCCTCGTAATCGGCTATCGCTCGTGAAATTCGTTCTTGTAACTAGGCCTCAGTAGTGGGCAATCAAGTTTCTCTTCGTGGAGGCATCTTCTATAAGAAGATTGTATTGGTCAGGTCTTATGCATATAAGTATGTAGTATGCGTACGTAATAACATTCCTCAACACAAGTGAACACATAACATCCCATGTCATAACACAAACAAGTAATTCAACAATGTATGTAATGAGAATGTTGCAATTGAGCTTTCATATATCAAGACCACAAGTACAGTTTTACATGTTCCACAATATATCATACATCAAAAGGGACTAAAGGGTCACATCACCCCTGTCCAAATCGTCTACCAACTACAATAATCAAAAGTCAAAGTGTGGTCTTCAAAAGGTTGTGCAATCTGGCTCAATAGCTGCACTCTCATCAAAAGTATGCTATCTGCATAAAACCAAAAACCTCTAAGCTGATGGTGGAGGAGGAGGAGGTGGAGGAATGAAAAGCAACCTGCGCAAATGCGCTAAATCCTCCTCAAGTGCATGAACAATACGCAGCAGGTAACCAATCTGCTGCTCCATAGTGAGGAAACGAACGTCGAAATCTGGGTATGGTAGAAGTGGAGCCGGTGGAGTGGCGAATGGTGACTGACAAGTGCAAGGTGGAGGACGCAGGGTCCTCTCTAACTCCATGACTCTCCTACACAGCATCTCCTGCTGGAGCTGCAGCGACAAAAGCAAATCATCCCTCGAGTATCCAATGTGGAAGGGATGGTATGGATCAGACACAGGCATCGTGTTGGGCGGAAACCAAATCAGTGGCTCGCCCGTGGGTGCAGAAACAAAAGGAGCAGTGTGTGTAAACTGTGGCATGAAATGATCAGCTGCTGACACAGGAGGTATATGACTGGGCTGCTGACTCGATGGTCCTTCCCCAGGACGGGGATGAGGGATATCCTGAAGAAATGTGATCGATAAATCTGTGCGGTGTACGTCTGACACATGTGGGTGAAACTGTGCGATATCAACGGGTGCATGTACAGGTGCAGGTGGGGGAGTAACAGGTCTAACAAAAGGTGGGAAGTCGTCATCGTCCTCAATCCACCCATTGCGGGTGTGTGCATATCTGGGGTCAACCTGGGCAGCAAAAAGAGCGCGATCAACAAGTACAGGGATCGGGTCAGGCAAAGGTGGTGCAATAACTGGTATGTCAACGTGATCATGCTCCGGTAGAGGGTCATGAGCAGGTACGGGCTCTGGTACAATCAAAGGCTCAGGGTCAGCTGGTGCAAGCTCATGATCAGCGGGTATATCAAAGGGCTGATCGTCAGGAACGACAGGTGCATCAATGGGCTGCTCAGCAGGAATAAAATCAATCTCCTGCTCAGGATCAAAATCAGGATCAACAGGTGCCTCAAAAGGCTGCTCATCGGGGACAAACTCAATCTCATGCTCAGGGTCAAAATCGTGTGGAAAGATAGGATCCATCTCATCATCAAACTCAAAATCCTGATCATCGTCGTGTGGACCAACAGGCGCGGCAGACATAGCCGTGTCAGAATCCGAATCGGTGGGATATCGCTATAATCCCAATGCATGTAAGGTGCTGGAAGACACTGACTCAAAAGAATCAGGGGCTGAATGATCATAAGACATCTCAACAATAGGAACGTCAACTAGCGGAACAGCAATGACATCGGCGACTGGAACTCCATCATCCTGGGCCTCCTCAGGGGGACCCTCAATAAAAAGATCGACGTCATCGTCAGACATAGCGCCAAGAGGCAGATCCTCAAGAGGAAATGCAGCAAGAGGAAAAGGAGCAGGGATCAGAACAAGAAGTAGAACCCCGTCAGGAAGACCATCAGCTAGTGGTATAATATCGCCAAAATCCGGCAAGGCGAATGGCTGAAAATCATCAGTATCATCTTAAAGCATCTCTGGATCACTCTCCGAGTCGGAGATAGGAATCTCGGGGGCCGGGATGATCTCATCATCCGAAGTGATAGCTCTGGGATCAATGGTGTCAGATACTCCGCTCTCTGAAGAGGACATGGTGTATGTAACAAATCAATCACAAGTATGCACATATATCAACAATCATCAAATAAGCATGTAAGTAGTAACAATGTAAGCATGTATGCATCCTAGCCTTCCCAAGACTATCCCACCCAGCCTCTCAGACTGAACTACGTAGTCTCTCAGACTAAACCTCCCAGTTTCCCAAACTGAACTACCCAGCCTCTCAGGCTAAACCTCCCAGTTTCCCAAACTGAACTACCCAGCCTCTCAGGCTAAACCTCCAAGTCTCTCTGACTGCCCCAACTAGTCTCTCAGACTACCCAGTCTCTCAGACTGAACTACCCAGTTAGTCTCTTAGACCAACCAGTCTCTCAGACTGAATTACCCAGCTAGTCTCTCAGACTAACTTCCCAGTCTCTCAGACTGCACTACCCAGCTAGTCTCTCAGACTAACTTCCCAGTCTCTCAGACTAAAATTAGAAATGAATTCTTTGAAATGTATTTTGTGTATTTTATTTGTAAAAATGTTTGTTTCCTGGAACTGGACACTTTGTGTATGCAATGAAAGCATTTTGTGAGAGCCCTAATGATCGTAGTCTAGACTCGAGAAGAATCCTAGTTCGCTACGATCGAAGCTCTGATACCAAGCTGTCACACCCTGACTTTTGCGGAAGCGTGGTTATTGGTGTGACCTCTTAATACCATAGCATTCAATCATGACAATGCTATATGATAAAACCAAAAGATATTCATCCATTAATTAAGTTTAGAAAATACCATAACATACTTGTCTGAAAACATCGACACCCAATTTAATTAAGTTACAAACCATAACATGTTTAAATGAGTTCACCAGGACTCAACAAATGAACTTGAATAAACCCGAGCTTAGAAACATGTATCCCGTCCAGGAGTAGGATACATCCCCTAAGCTCTACGACCACGGATGACATCTTTTATTTATACGCAGCTTGAAAAACATGCAACACTTGCCAGATCCACTAGTTCCCTGAAATACATGTAATTTGAAAAACATCAACAAAAGTTGAGCGAGTTCATGTGTATGTGTATGAATAAGCCTTTAAAGTATGTCTTGTATGTATGTATGTCCCCGGTATGTAGGAATAAGGAAAAAGAGATCACCAATGGTTTGCAAGGCCATTGATATGTGTGAAATGGTGCAGGAAAACTCAAACCTAGCAAATTTGTACCGTGCCTCCGGCTGGAAGACATAGTCACCACTATGGGCCACCGTGGTCCCCATGGGTGTGGTCTCGCTACACCCAAATAGATCTATCACTCATGTCCCTCGGTCCTACGATGAGGATTAATGGCCTTAAGTGTTATACTCACCTTTCACATGATCTAGCAGTAAACCATCCTTAAGCTAATCATACCATGTATAAAACGTTTGTAATAATTGTAACATGTATTTCACTCCCGAAGTATAAAATTGAAAACAGTTAAAAGAAATAGGGGACATGAACTCACAGTATTGCGTCATCAGCTCGTAACTTAAACTCTGTCAGCAACCACGACTTCCTACAGTGTACTAACGTCTATTAGCCGAACGGGTCGTGCCTTTGCTTAGTTTTAATGTTTCTGAGTTACGTTTCTTTTATGTTCCTAATATTATTCCAAGTTATAATTACTTGTTAAAATAATAATTATTTTAACTTTAAGCTATATTTAGTTTTGGAATAATTGATTAAACAATATTTGTATTAATACTTCTCAAGTATTTATTTCCGTATTTCCTTCCCAAGGATGGGGGGTATCTTATACACGTATTATCGTATTCTTGTATTTGTAATCCCAAAATAATATATTTTCAAGTCCCACTTTAGAAAATATATATGACTTATTTTTATTCAAAACAATGTATTCCAAGAAGTTATATATTTTTCCCAAAAATACTATATTTTCTTAATAAACCCAAGTAAATATATTTTTACTTTCCAAAAATTAATACATTTCTTCCTTGTCCAAAAATATGATATAACTTGGTAAAAATCATAATTTCATTTCTTTCGTAGCCCAAAATAATATTCACCAAAAATATATTTATGACGGTATTATTTTGGATTGTAAATCATTGGTATTTTGTTAAGTTATATTATTTTAACCCTTAAAACAATATAACTATTACACGAAATATACACTTAATCACACATAATGTCTGTAATGTAAATATATATTCTAAATACATATTTATCCATTTTTATTTGTAAAAACCAACCTCCAATACTTGTATTTTTGTAACAAAATATATGGCAAAGTTTATTTTGAAACCAAAGTTAAAACACACTTGTAAATATTTGTTTAGAAAATATTTTTCTAAGTGTTTGTATTTTTAGAAAATTTCGCCATAGTTTCCTCTAAAAATGGAGGTGTCCATGCTATTTAAGCATATCGTTTTCTTTTCAAAATCAACACACAATAATCAACAATCAACCCTAAACAATGTTATACTTACCAAGAGCAAAAACTATACACTTTGCATAACAACATGAACTTGACCTTTTCACAAAAACTTGTAGTAACTTGGTAAAGTGTTTAGTGGGTTTAGTTACCCTTTAAAGTGTGTTTATTCCTTTAAAAATCTCATTCTTAAAGAAACTAGGTGTTTACAACTTGTAAATATATTTTACAAAAATGTTTATTTATAACGTCTTCTTGTTTCTCTAGTATTTCTCCACTTGTTTTTCCACTAAAATAGTGTAGGTTTAAGTAAAAACCATGATCCTCCAAATATCATATTTTGAACTTGGTTTTCTTGGAAAATCATTCATAAATCTTGAATCTATAAGTTTACTAGCTTACTTGGTTTATTATTTTTCAAGAAACCATTTCATTTATCAAGTTCATGTTTACACAAGAGGATGATCATCCTATGTTGTCATATAATCATCCTCCCACTTGCTAGATTATGTGTTTAATTGCCATCTAGCAAGCTCCATGTGATGATTAACATCATCATCTTAAGAAATCGACAAGCAATCTAGCAAGCTCCATGTGATGATTAACATCATCATCTTAAGAAATCGACAAGCAAGCATTATACATACATTAAACAACCTTATTTCAACAAGATTTCATCATATGTAAGCTTATGTTTATGATTCTTGTTTAAGTCTTTTAGTGTTCTTGTGATAATCAATATACTACAACTTTTAACCAACTAAATGAGAAGTAAAAACTAGTAACAAGAAGCTTACAACTAGCTCAAAGGCTAGGGAAGAACACAAGGTGAAATGGAGTGGATAAAAGAAATCGGGAGAGGTCCTTGATGATCCACAAGCCCCAAGCTTCGTTAGTGACCTTTTTACACCTTGGAAAGCACTTGAAATGGTTGGACTTGAAATGAAATGGTGGTGGTGAGTGGAGGGGTGTTCGGCCGAGACTTGAAGGAGAGGGAGAGGAAGAGATGAAGTGTTTGTGTGTTGATGGTTATGATCCTTTAAGTCTTCTTATAAGCTCAAGTTAGTGTATTACCCATTGGGTCTAATGTTTCACAAAGTACACACAAATCTTTCATTAGATTACTAGAGATCTCATGGGATGTTAAAAGGATTTGAGGAGATCAAGGTGGTGGGGGCCACCTTGAACCGTAAATGAGAGGGGGGGGGGGTTAATTGTAACTTTGAATGACAAAGTAAGTAATTAGTGGAGGTTAAGTGTAAAAATCCAGTGTTTTAAGTGTAGGATGCATTATGTAGTATGCTAGGGTGTTCGGGAACCATAACTAGTCAAGAAATAATAAATCAATGCTTCTAGCAATATTTTGGTGTTCCGGGTAAAGTCCGGTTATTCGGTTAGATACCGGTTTGTTAAAGTGTCAAGTTATTTCGTTTAATGATTTTTAAGTACCCTTTTGTAACACTTTTAATTCCCGACACTTAGGAAAGCATTCAGGGCCATTTAGTCAATTTACTGCATAATACAAGTATGTTAAAATGCTGATATTTGCTGAAATGTGCAGAATTCTGCACTTAATGTGGGTTTTAGGCACTTTCCGGCACTTTAACTATCACCTAGTGACGCAGTTTTTATGGTCCTTACTTCCCTACACTCCATACTAGTGTAGTACCTTGTCTCTGGTCCTTACGGGGTCTCAAAACACTGCATGTCTGTGTACTGAACTCCGTCAGCATATTTTCTGAGTTATCCGCTAACTGTGCTAACTGTGCTTTGTGCATCGTTTATGTTACTATAGTTTGTATGTGATAAATGGCGTGACAGTATGCAATATGATGCACATGTATGTATGATGCAGAAATCAGAAAGCTGTTTAAGTCATCAGTTGTAATTAAGCACGGTCATTAAGCACTAATCAATATTAATTAATTGTACGGATACCTGGATTTATGAGGGTTGTCACATTTTGTTCACGTTTGAATCTAATCCTATATATATATATATATATATCTTGTGTAAAGAAAGTCACTAGTTAACAGTATTATATTATTAAATTATTTAAAAGAAGAGTAGCTAGATATTTTTATCTTATAATGTGTATAAAATTTTTATTTAATATTATTATCTAAAAATGAGACGGCACAAAAAAATGTGACATACTGATATTTGTTCAAAGGATTTTCGTTAACTATAACATAACATAATATAACAAAACAAAACATAACAAAACAAAACATAACATAACATAACATATAACAAACAACTAGTAAAATCCTAGTTAGCATAAATGAATGTTCAATACAAACTTAGTGGCCTATATGATGATTAAAATAAACTAAATAGTTTACGGTATATTAGCATGATAGTTCATCTAACCTCCTCAATAGTTACCAAAAGAGAAAGTAAAAACTTTACTCACTTTCTTGTGTCATATTAACAATAATAACACTTTATTTAATTAAGCCTAATAACATAATCTGCTACTTATTATTATATGATATATATATGAGATAAATACAACAACTAATTCTCAGATGTTATTAGAAAATATATAGAATGTTTTGTTCAATATAGAAAAAGTTAAATCAGAAAATATATTAATATATGTTTTTAAATATGTAATAAAATCATTCATTGTAGGCATCTATTCATTAATGGTTGTAATGTGCTCACTAAAACTCGATGAAAATAAACAAAATTTTATTTTTTGAAGGGTAAAAAAAAATACTATATCTAAGGTTGTTACATATATTCAAAGTGATAAAGTACATCCAGGGTTAGTTATATTTTTCATTTTCATATTTGTTCAAAGTTTTATTGTTTCTGAAATGAGATATTAATTTCTATTAAATCAAATATAAGTTTAATAAAGAGATAGCTACTTGAATATTAAAGTACATAGTTTATGGTTTGTCTAACACGCAAAACAATATCAAAACTTTATTTGCATTTATTATAGATAATTTTGTATATAGTACTTGAACAAGACTAGTCCTGCTTAGGCGGACACCCATTCCTCACCAAAGAACTAGGTTTTGGATTAAAGCCTTTTGTAAACATCTTAAGATTAGGTTGTTTATCAAAATCTCTTACGAACTGGTCCTTGTTGTTCTCTTTGTCATTTAGCGTTGTTGAATCTTGGCTTAGAGCGTCTCGGGGAATGGGCTCATATTTCATTGCATTTCTCCAGTCTTTGGGGTCTTTTCTTGCTTCATGGATACTTGCAAGCTAATCATGAAAAAAAAAAACAAAATGAAGTTAGACAAAATCATGAATTATAAATATATATATGAACTCTTACCAAAATAAGTGAGAAGAAAACCAAGATAACTGAAAGAGATCTCATTTTATTAGTTAAAAGCTTTGGTGATACAAATATACAATTGGCTTGTGAGTACTTATAAATAGAACATTTGGCTTGAGTAGTAAATACTTATTGATGTCATTGACATTTGGCAATTGGACATGTTGCACAAGACGAGTAATCACATTAACATTAAATGTTTGCATGAGACATTAATGTTTTTAGTAAATTATAATTAGCACTAAATATATATTATAGTTAAAATGCATTTTTTTGTTGCTTTAGTTTTATTAGATATGTTTGTTTGGTATATAATCTTAGAAACTTAAAGTATTATTCTAATATAATATAACATTTTAGAAAGTTATATGAGTTAAAAAAACTAATTTAATTAAATTTGACTAAAATAACTTAAAAGATATTAACAATGAAGAAAAATCATAAAATGCGCTAGACTTTTTTTTCTCAAAAAAGTCACTCAACATTTTTTATGCATATAAAAAACAATATAGTATCTATTTTGTTTCATCAGAAAATGTAGTTAATAACTTTTTACACTTAAAAGCCACCCCTCATGTTAGCTTGAAACAAATTTATGACTTTTTTTTTTAAATAGCCTATAACCAGAAAATCTTGTTGTGTTTGTTTATGTGTTCTATAAATTTAAAACGTGGATATATATTTTTTATCCTTAATTTTTTTTTTCAAAATAATGAAGTTATTGAAGAATGTTGTTATGTACTTTAAACATCCTGCATCGATTAGAAAGCAATAGCTAACGTGTTATGTAATTTTTTTTTTGTCAAGAATTGTATAATTATTTAAAATAGGCCTTGTAAATTGAATAGTATTATTTGAAGGGATTTTGTCTTGAAAAAAAATAGGAAAACAAATATTATTTTGATTGCAACGGAAGTTTTTTTATCATATAATTTGTTAAAAAATAAATGTATCAGTAAAAAATAAACATTTAATTTCCTCTAGTTTTTGAATATATTTATCTAATACATAATAATAAGAACAAATACTATCAATGAAACAAATGGATCCACAACTCAAACCTAAAGGTTTTTTGCAAATGCCATATCACACAACTTTTGAAGAAGAAGAAGAAAATATAAAAGGCTAAAACAATGGACTATTTTGTAATTCTTAACCGAAGGCAGTCTTTTAGATTAAGGGTAAAACTATAATTTTCATTGATGGCACTGTACCACTGAACTTGTTCTTTAGTATATATTTTTAGTTATAATGTATACTTATAAATTTAGTTTTATTTTATAACTGATTAGGATAGAATCCCATATATTACACGGGTTTAGTAAAAGTAATGTTAAATATATAAAAAAATGTTATGTTTTTTTAATAAAAACCCATTTATTGCTCTAGTTGAATAAAAGTGTTTATTATAGCAGCATAACTATCAAATATTTTTATAAAGGTAATTTGATTCTTCTTTTCTAAGATAACTCGCTTGTTATTGTTATTATAGTGCCTTAAAGTTATAGTATTAATAAAATTAGAAGTGCTTGTACATGTGATTTTATACTTTAATACTATTTGTTATGGGTGATTTTCCGCTTATATATCCTGAATAATATTCTGACTATGTTCCTTTTGTTGTGATCAGGATACCGGATCAGGATATTGGTAACATCCTGATGCAGTATCCTGGTAGTGACTAATTAATCCACGTGCAGATTAATGGTGCAAGTTTATAACGTTCAAGTGGACTTCTTCTCCCAAAGACTCGGGCCAATCTGTTGGAATAGGAACGTTGAAGCCGGAAGTCGTAGACTACAACGTTCACAAAGGGAATATTCGTTTTATCCCGGGATTATAGGCTAGTTAGTTAGCTTTCTTTTACTATAAATAGGATTGATCGGATCAGATAAGAATACACACAATTCTTCGAACACTCTTGCTCTCTAGCTGCAATCACTCACAATACACTTACACTTGTATTCGAATCACATTGTAACACCTAGTCGATCCGCATCATATCCTGCAATGTATCCTGATATTTGAAGTAATAAGAAGAACAAGGCAGCTGCGATTGTCAGCTCCCGAGGTTTTGTGCCGGCGATCTAGATTGATCAAGGGCTTTCCTCGTACATCCTGTGTCATCCTTTACCTTTTTGCTCATTGTTTGATCATAGATACAGCTCAATATCCTGAGCCGTATCCTGAAAACTGTTTTTGTTAGCAACCTAATCAACATATTTTCGATACACATTCTTAGCACACTACCTCACTTAACTAATTTGATCACTTAATTGCTTCGGTAATTTTTTACCAAAACAATTTGGCGCCCACCATGGGGCAAGTGGTGTTATTTCTACTAAAAGCTTTTGCAAAATCATTACTTGGTTTTCTATTTTCGAAACTTTTTGCTACATTATTTTCAATGGCTTCAAGATCAAACATGAGCTCTTCTACCGTGTCTGCTACAACATCTGCAACGATTGGTTCGGTGCTTCCACCACCTCCTCTAAGGGCACAAGCTTCTTCACAGCCTCAGGATATTATCCCCACTCGGAATATTCAGGGATCTGCTCCTGTTTTGGCCTCTAATGATGTAATTCTGACTTTATTTGGTAGTATACAGGATCAGATGAAGCAGCAGCAAGAAACAAATCAAATGCTGATAAGAGAAATACAACTCTTGAAGTCTGGTCCGAGTAGACCTGTTGAGGATATTGTCACTCCCCTGCAGCCAAGAGCGTTGAACTTCAGTTCAGCAGTGTACACTGAGGATAACAGGGGGAATATTGTGCCTATTCATTCTCAGAATCATACTCCTGAGATACCCTCTTCAGTTAGGGTGTCAACTGTGAGAAGTTCAGGATATGCTTCAGGATATGGCCAGAATCCTCAGACTGGTAACGTGTCTAATAATAATAATACTCTTGCTGCTAATGGTATTGGATCTTTGCAGGATGCAGGTATGACATCAGCATTTTCTAGGGAGCTTCAGAAATTGAAGGACATGATATCCAGTGTACCTGGGGTGGTCCAGCCAATTCCAGAAGTGTCCCAAGACTGCCACAGGATATCCCGGTTTGCATATCCTATTTGTGATACTGAAATCCCAAAAAGATTTCAAACCCCCAACATGAAGCTCTATGACGGAACTACAGATCCTAAAGAGCATATTGCTCAATATAGGGAAAGGATGGAAATTAATCCTATTCCCCCAGATCTCAAGGAAGCTTGCCTCTGCAAGGGTTTTGGTTCTACCTTAACAGGATCAGCCTTAAAATGGCTCTTAAACGTTCCTCCTCATTCAATTACATTATTTGCTCATTTAGTCAATTTATTTAATAGTCAATTTTCTTGTAGTCAAAGTTTCAAAAAGCTAACCAGTGATCTCTACAGGATAACTCAAGGACCTCAGGAATCCTTGAGAGATTATGTGAACAAGTTTAGCAGGGAATCTCTGGACATCCCACACCTTGATGTTGCAACAGCTGTGCAAGCATTCAAAATGGTTTTGCAAAAGGATTCCCAATTTTACCAGGATCTTGTAATGAATCCCTGCAGGAACCTGGATGAAGCTCGAAACATGGCTTTAAGATATATTCGGCTGGAAGATGACAAGAAGATGCAAGAGAGGATGAATTCATCTTCATCCTACGAATCAACCAACAGGAAGTCAGAATCCTCGTACAAGCCATACCGCTCTAAGCCATATGGCAGAAATGACAGCAAGAAAGTGAATGCTGTTCAAGACGAGGATCCTGAGGAGTATCCTGAGTTATCAGAATATTGTTTTTCTGTTAATATACCTGAACTGATGTATGTTATGCAGGGTTTAGGAGACAAAGCAAGGTGGCCTAGGAAGAACCAACAGAAAGCTGATTGGAAGGAAAAATCCAAGTGGTGTGCCTTCCATGAGGATTTTGGACATGTTACAGAAGATTGCATTGCCCTGAGGAAAGAAATAAGCTATCTGCTGAGCAAAGGATATCTGAAGGATCTCCTGGGAAGAAAGAAGAATAAGGGTCAGGATACTGAGAAGGATCCTGAACGAGCAGCATCACCTCCTGCGGATGCCAAGATAATTAACTTTATTTCAGGAGGATCCGATATGTGTGGGACCTCTTATTCTGCAGCAAAAAGACATGTAAAGGAGGCTAAGGCAGAAAGGGGAGATAAGCCAACCAGGATGTCAACCCTCACAACTGATAAAGTGATCACGTTCGACAGTGATGACAGGGACACTGTCCAGGATCCTCACCATGATGCTTTGGTAATAACTTTATATGTTGCTAATCATTTTGTACGCAGGATACTGGTAGATAATGGCAGCTCCGTCAACATAATTCAGCTGGAAACACTGAAGAGGATGATTGTATCCCCGATGGATATTACTTCAAAATCTACTGTGCTTGTTGGGTTCAGTGGAGAAGCCAGGAATACTGTGGGAGAAATAAAGCTGCCGGTATATGTTGAAGGGGTCAACTCGATGCAACGCTTCTGTGTCATGGATTCCTTATCCTGCTACAATATTATATTGGGTAGGCCTTGGATCCATGATATGAAAGCTGTGCCATCTACCTATCACCAGTGCATCAAGATACCTACCCCTTGGGGGGTTGTCAAAGTGGAAAGTGATCAACAAGAAGCGAAGGAGTGTTATTCTTCTTCGATGAAATCTTCAACAAAGCCCAACGCAGCATAGCAATTAAAGATGCGAGCCTAGGATATCGTGGAGGCTTTAGAGCAGGATGTTAAGAAAATTGTCCTAGATCAGGATAATCCGGATATCTCGGTACTCGTAGGAACCAATATCCCTCAGGATATTGAAAATCAATTGACTAACTTTTTAAAATGCAGGATGTCAACATTCGCATGGAAACATGAGGATATGACCGGTATTTGCAAGTATATCATAACTCACAAACTCGGAATAGATAGGTCTTTCAAGCCTGTCCAGCAGAAACGAAGGAAGTTTGCTCCTAAACGGAATGCAATAATTCAGGAAGAGGTTGAAAGATTGTTGAAGAGCAAGATGATTAGGGAAGTTAAATTTCCCAAATGGCTAGCAAATGTAGTTGTGGTTCAACAGAAAAATGGGAAATTGAGAGTTTGTGTAGATTACACAGACTTGAACAAAGCATGTTCTAAAGACCCATTCCCTCTGCTTCATATTGACTCAATGGTGGATGCTACTGCTGGTCACGAAATGTTAACCTTCATGGATGCATCCTCAGGATTCCAGCAGATCCAAATGGAGCCTTCAGACCAGGAGGATACAGCTTTCATGACACCAACAGGTATTTATTGTTATACTGCCATGCCTTTTAGTTTGAAAAATGTAGGTGCAACATATCAAAGACTGGTGAACATGATGTTTAAAGACAAACTAGGGGACACCATAGAGGTATACATAGATGATATGGTGGTAAAATCCAAGAAGGCCGAGGATCATCTCCAGGATATTGAAGGGGAATTTGATATCCTGGATCAATATAATATGAAGCTAAATCCTGCCAAATGCCATTTCGGAGTGGGGGCAGGAAAGTTTTTGGGATATATGGTGACTAAAAGGGGGATCGAAGCAAGCTCGAAACAGATCAAAGCTATCCTGGATATCAAGTCACCTTCGAACATGAAAGATGTACAAAGATTAACAGGGCGAGTAGCAGCATTAAACAGGTTTATATCAAGATCCTCGGAAAAATGCAAGGAATTCTACGATATCCTAAAGAAGAATAAGAAATTTGAATGGGGAGAGAAGCATGAAGCAGCCTTGCAGGAATTGAAGCAGTATCTCTCAACTGCACCCCTGTTGATGAAACCCGAGGATGGTGAACCATTATCCCTATATCTTGCAGTATCAGGGAATGCAGTAAGTGCTGTCCTGGTAAAGGATCACGAAGGTCAGCAGTATCATGTTTATTATGTTAGCAAAAGTTTATTAGATGCTGAAACTAGATATTCTCATTTAGAAAAATTAATATTGGCTCTAGTTATGGCATCATCGAAGCTTAGACATTACTTTGAGACGCATAGGATTCATGTTAAAACTAATTATCCTGTTAAAAATGTGCTTAGGAAACCTGAGATGTCAGGTAGAATGGCTAAGTGGTCAGTAAAGTTAAGTGCCTTTGATCTAGTATATGAACCTAGGAATGCCATAAAGTCTCAGGCTCTAGCTGACTTTGTGGCTGATTTCAGTAGTGATATTCAAAACGAAGTAGACCTAGAAGTGCAACAACTAGGAGAAACCTTAGAATCCTGGACATTATATACTGATGGTGCATCTAATGTTAGAGGTGTAGGATTGGATATACTACTAAAATCGCCACAGGGGGACATAATACCCCAGGCTATTAGGTGTGAATTTCCTGCCACTAATAATGAAGCAAAATATGAAGCTTTGATTGCAGGATTAGAGTTGGCCAGGAATATGAATATTAAAAGCTTACAAGTATTTGTTGATTCCTTGTTAATTACTAATCATTTTAATGGATCCTATACAGTTAAAGGTGAGAAGTTAATCGAATATCTCGAAATTCTCAAAAAATTAGCAGGATATTTCGATGTTTTTACACTTGAACATGTACCGAGGGAGGATAATGCTGAAGCAGATGCTTTGGAAAATCTAGGATCATCAGTCAGGATACCGGAGGCAACCCAAATACCAATACTACATATCCTGTATCGAGCAACGGATCTTCTCAAATCTCAGGATAAGGAAGTAGTAAGTATCCAGGATCCTGATGATGAGTATCCCGAGGAGGATCCTACGTCCTGGACGGCTCCAATCATGAGATATCTCAAGGAAGGACACATCCCAAAGGATGAGAATCCTAAGGCCTTTAGGATGAAGGTATCACGATTCACTATTATAAATGATGTTTTGTATAAGAAATCTCTTGCAGGACCATACCTGAGGTGCTTCGAGGATCCCGAAACCAAGGAAGTGCTTCAGGATATACACGAAGGGGATTGTGGTAACCATACTGGGGGCAGATTGTTATTCTCAAAGGTATTAAGAACTGGATACTATTGGCCGACGATGAGGAAAGATGCAGCAGAATATGCTCGAAGATGTGATGCATGTCAATGGCACAGTAATATATTACATCAGCCTGCTGAACCACTGTACCCTATTGCTTCCCCTTGGCCATTCATGAAATGGGGAATGGACATAGTGGGAAAATTGCCAAAAGCTCCAGGAGGAAAAGTCTTTATGCTGGCCATGACTGGTTATTTCTCTAAATGGGTTGAAGCTGAAGCATTTGTTCAAGTTAGAGACCAAGAAGTAGTATCCTTCATAAAAAGGAATATCCTGACTAGGTTTGGGGTACCAGCTGAGATAATTTGTGACAATGGTTCTCAGTTTATCAGTAAGAGGGCAACCGATTTTTGTAAGAGATGGGGAATTAAAATGATCACATCTACTCCAGTACATCCTCAAGCAAATGGACAAGCAGAATCCACGAATAAGATAATTGTCAACAATTTGAAGAAAAGACTTGTAGCTAAGAAAGGAAGATGGGCAGAAGAATTACCCTTTGTTTTGTGGGCTGATAGAACGACAGTGAAAAGTGCAACTGGGCAGACCCCATTTTCCTTAGTATTTGGAACAGAGGCAGTAATCCCGACAGAGATGGTAATACCTACAGCAAGATCCAACCTTCGGGATCCTGAGCAGAATTCTAAAGCCCTATGCCAAGAAATGGATACTATTGATGAGACAAGAGATACGGCAAAGCTAAGGATGGTAGCATATCAACAGAGGATATCCAGAGCATATAACAAGAATATAAGGACTAGAAGGTTTCAAGTTGGAGATTGGGTATTAAGGAAGGCTTTTCAGAACACTACCAATCCTGCTGATGGAAAATTAGCTCCGAAATGGGAAGGACCCTATGAGATTGAATCGGAATCTGGGAAAGGAGCATACCGGCTTAAGAATATGGAAGGGGATATGCTACCAAGATCCTGGAATGCCATACACCTAAAGCTCTATTTCAAGTGAGTTTAGAGTTTAATTTCTAACTCAGGATGGTATGAATTCTATCTCTTTTAATATGTTTGAATTTATTTATTCTGAACCCAATACTGACTTAAGCATCGGAGGGGTGTTAGCCAGGCTAACACCCACCTTAGTTTACGGTTGTCTTGCAGAATATGCTTTGGGATATAGCTCCAGGATATACACTCAGGATAAATCGAAAGATTAGAGGATTGGACCCCTCTCTCACGTTTAAGGGATCCTGATCCCTTCACAGGTTTAAAGGTATTCACCTTTCTCTCGAATTGGGTTTAGACACCCCGCCTGGAGCGCAAGTTATCCAGGAATAGTTCAAGATAGCGGGACCAGTCCATGTAAAAGTGGTTGACAATTTCGTTATTGTTGGCTATATATCCTGGATCCTAAAGGTATATGAGGATTGATCACCCTCTCTCGCGAAAGGGTATTTTCATACTCTCTAAGGTTTAAAGGTTTTCACCTTTCTAAGTCTTGGAGTTTATACACTCCCACGTGTAGCGCACGAAAATTTGGGATTTTCCCCAGGATACTCAAGGGTTTATCCCCAGAATACTCAAGGGTTTATCCCCAGAATACCTATGGGTTTATCCCCAGAATTTCAAGGATTTATCTCCAGGATACTTTAGGGTTTATCCCCTGTGATACGAAAGTTATACAAACTGTTGCAATTGATGTCCAGAAAATTCCTAAGTGTTCAAAGATATTATACACAGGGGACATTTCTACTAAGGCATAGTGAAAAGCTCGGAGGATCAGGCTTGGGCCTAGTTCACAAGGCATCCCAGACTGGGGACACCTTTGGTGGAAAGGTTGTAAGGGGATTAAAGTTTAAGAATAGGGTTATACTCTATTTCTGGTATGATCTTTCCTTTTTCCTTTTAACCTTATCTAAATCGTCTAAATTTTTGAAACTGCATGTATCCTGATCAGAATATGTTCTTAGGATATATTCTCAAGATATATTCTCAAGATATACTTTAGGATATTCGGTTGGAATGTTTGAGATATGACACTTAGATTGAAAATTGAAACTATGTTCAAATCAAACAACAAGCTTTGTAAAATAAAAGTGAACTATCCTTTTTCTTTGAAAACTTTATCTAAATTGTTTGAGTTGTAAAAACCCTATTTGACAAAAGTCTTAATAGGATATTTGCAAGTATCCTGATCAAGATATTTTCATGATATTTGGTTAGGACATTTGAAATATTACACTAAGTTTGGAACGTTGAAATCGTATTCAAACTAAGCAATGCATAACAAGAATTGAAAAAGGACAATGATAGATAAGGTCATAAAAAGATTATATTATTAACATATCGAAAGATTGTGCTTTTGGTTTCATCTCAAACTGAGATCCATCCACCAAAAGCACAATTAGTTTTTGACCATATTTACTTAACAGTTGAAGGTTTCATCTCAAACCGAGACCCATCCACCTCCAACTGTTATATTGTTCAAAATAAATGATACTTATTGATGACCAAGGGCTTCATCCTGAAACTCAGGATCCCTCCACCTTTGGTCACCATATTGTCTAAATGCAGGAAATATAAATTGTTTGAAAGACAGGAAACGAAAATGTTCAAATAGTTACAACCACCAAATCTAAAAAATGGGCTCCGGCCTCGGCACCAGCATCCATCATCGCCCATTTTGCTGCTTTCAAGGGGCAGCACCCTCTTCCATCATGGCTTCATCAGCATCCTTTGCAGCCTCAGCATCTGCCACCTTCTCGGCCACCTTAGCAGGCTCCTCCGCAACAGATTTCATAGGAGGCTCCATGGGGTCACCACCAAGATCTTTCAACTTCACCTCCCAAGCCTCGACATTCCATGAAGGGCATTCGAAGCCCAGGGCCTTAGCCTCATAGGCCATTTTCAATCTAGCCTGGAGGAGGGAGATGATGACAGAATTCTTGAGGCCTTCCCGATATGAAACCATATCCTGCTCATATTGAACCTGGGCAGCATCAGACTTGGCTTGAGCCTCGTGAGTGATCTTCTTGATGGCAGATTGATACTCTTGGGTCATTGCCTTGTACTTGGCTTCGTAATGCTCCGATTTGGCAGTAGCTATTGCTGCTTGGTCCGCAATGGTGGTTTCAGCCTTTTTCAGCCTGCTCTCTAGCATCTTGTTTAAACCATATGCATCTTCATACAGGAACACCAGGCGTTCAAGACCCTGCAAAACAAAGAAACAGGTATTAATACACATTAACGTATATATAACCAGCATATGGTGCAGGATATAGGTTAAGGATATGAACCTGGTTAAGGAAGCCGGTCATAAAGCCGCTGGATTCAAGAAATCCATGGTTTTCAAAGGGGAAGGTCTCGGATGAGACTGGAGAATCGGTCTCCTTTCTTTTGCGGGAACTTGAGGCACGTGGCTTGGTAGCAGGAGAAGGCTTAGGAACAGCTGCTGGTTTAGAGCTGGGTGCAGGCTTAGAAGTGGAAGCAGGTTTGCTAGGTTCCTTCTTCACATGGACAGGAATATGGTAACTATCCAGTTCATCAAGGTCAAAGACTTCTGGAACTCTGGCTGGTGCTGCAAAACAGGGAAAATATCTAAGTCTTTACTCTTATCTCTTATTTTATTAATTAAAAATATGCAAACATTATGTGATTCTTACCAGACATATCTGATGAAGAGTATTGGCTTGAACTTGGAAGATGTTGTGTAAAGGATCTGTCACAATCAGGCAACTGATATATCCTGTTGACCCGTTCTTAAGATTCTTCAGTGGAAGGGGCCAACTCTTTGAAGTTTGCTGCATGAAAGACATCAGGATGTTAGTACAGGATATATCATCAGGATATGTATAACAACCCTAAAGAAAACCGACACCCTTGAATTATTTTCGACACCCTAGTATATTTTTAAAATATCCCAATATGTCTTAAAATACACCCCATACGCGAAAACGGGCCCCGAATACCTTAAATATTATTATAATTAATTAAAAATGGAGTTTTTGGAGTTGAGGCGGGCTGCGTAAGCCACACCTCAACCCTTACGCGGGCCGCGAGAAGGTAAAATGTGGCTAAACCCTGGGCCGCCACGTGGCCCAACACCCGGCGAACCTACTAGCTGACCCGGATCAGCTACGCTGTTGACCAGCGTTGACGCGGGCCGCGTAGCCCTTTGTTACAATTTTACGCGGGCCGCGTAAAAGTGAAAATCAGGCCCTATAAGTAGAGGGCCTTGGATCTTCAGTCTGCTCGTTCATTTCTTTCTCAAATCTCGAATTTCTTAAAGTGTAGGCATAATCTCGGGTATAATACCCCCCTAATTAGCGAAGTTCTGCTCCGTTGTAAGTATCATAACCCCTGGATACGTATTAGATACTCTGCCCGATTGATCTAGGGTTCCGTAACGGATGTCGTGGTTCTGCCCGACGTAGTCGTTGGAATGCCGTCTCGGGGAGGGTATTACTAATGTTAAAATGAGTTATTATACTAACACGTGTGCATTTGTGTAAATTATAGATTGTCACCGGGAAACCCTAAAGGATAATCTAAGACAGCAATGTGAGTAATCCTTTTTTTTGTGTAAACCTTTTTGTGAGTAATCTCTTTTTGTTAACTGTTATTACAAAACCTCGCTTAATTAATCATATATTAAGCAGTTATTGAGTATTTGTTAGAATACAATTATCATGAGTATGTTGGGGTTTTGTATACAAAGTTATGCTACTGCCTTGCGAGGGGTAACATTTCCACAAGTCGGGTCTGACAGTACCATGGATGTTAATTGATATAACTTGGAAACAAATGTAATTGCGAGATCGCCCTCAATACTGTACAATGGATTTTATTTAAACTGGGATTCACTCACCAGTATTTCCCACTGACAAAATGTTTTTAAACGTGTTTCAGGTAACAAAATGTGAAAGCCAAATAAAAGCCAACTGGACAGCACTGAAGGCTTGGAAAAGTGGCAATAAAGTTACCTAAAAGAAATAGATGTTTTTATTAAATAAAAATAGGATTTATTCCTATGGAAATGTGTGTACTTAAAACTTGGGTTTTATCCCATGTGTTTAATATTATGAAAGTGTGGTATTTACTCTGATAAAATATTTCCTAACTACGGTCCTGATGTAAAATCCGCTGCCAAATTAGACAATACGCGATAACACCGAAACTGGATCGCGGCCGCCCGTTCCCGAGGAAATAGGGATCGGGGGTTGCGACAGAAGGTGGTATCAGAGCTAAGCCACTGATTCAGCCACAGAAGTGTTCTGCTGACATCAAAATTTAAATTGTTAGGAAATAAATTACGGGAATACGTGCATAATTATATTTCTTGTTATGTGTTATTTGACTATTTGTTAGTTTACAGTATGAGCGACCAAGGACCATCTGACGCGTACCGTCAATTGTCTGGTTCGCGTAAAAGCGAAGGTGCGTCTTCTCAGCATGCCCTCTCAGGGTACTCTGCTGATACGGAAGAAGGAATATTCGTGTTTAAGGCTCAATCTGAAGAGCCATTCCCTCAGAAAAAGAGAGGATGGTTCAGTCGAGGGGCACATGAGCGTAGGAAGCGTATGAAAAAGTTACAAGACCAGAGAATACTAGCCGCAGCCAAAAGAGAAACCGATGCCTATGCCCAGGATATGCTTAATAGGGGTATAGCCAATATCCACATCCTAGCAACCACTGCAGCTGATCCTAACCTAGAACAAATATTAGCACCCCAACCACAATCACCAAATCCTGACCAACCGATGGAGATAGAAAACCCTGAAAATCAAATAGAAATTCATGATTTTAATCCGGAGGAAATACCTAGGGTACCTGCACCAAACCCCTTAGACCCAAATCACGATCCAAGGTGGGATGACGTTAGAGACTATGTACAATGCTACCCGATACATGAAGACATGCCCATGCCAAACTTAGGAGCCTACCCAGGTTTGGACCCTCTAGATCCCTATTACGATAACGATGTATACATTAGGGAGATTTTAGAGAATCCTTACCCATACCAGGCCCTTACACCTCCATACCAGGAACCCGCACCCCAGATTCCGAACCCAGTCCTAGAACCTGCACCCCCAATGAGTGCAGAAAATGTACAAGAACTTAGGACATTTGGTGAGGAAATTTTAGAGAGTAGTGAAAGAATGAGACAGGTGGGAGAGCGACTCGTCTAGAAGTACGACGAGCGCAATATGGATTTCTGGATGAATCCATATCCATGAATGTGATGGTGGAAATGGTAGTAGTAGTAATAATAATAATAATAAAATAATATAATATGTGTGTATGTGTACAAAAAAAAAAAACTACGGATGCTTATTATTAGTAGTGTAATTTTAAATTTCGATCGGTATTGTAATTTTAATTTCGATACTAGTGTGTAATAGATGCATACTATATGAATAGAGTAAAGTCGCAATGATCGACGCTTTTGACCAAAATGCGTGTCATGTGATTGGTTATACTAAATATTATTTTGTGATATTAATACATGGTAAATGTTTAAAATTCAGATGGCCGATGAAGGAAATCAAGGAAATCTGAATAACGATAACTAGAGTAACATTAACTTGGTTAATGAGAATCCGAGCATCAATAACAATGGAAACCAAATGGATAATAGTGCTATCCAACACATAGTGGCACAAGGAATCATAGATGCAATGCCATTTATTATTCAAACGGTTCAGGAAACGAATAATAAAAGTAAACATAACAGTAAGCGACCAACTGAACCAGAAAACAGCGTAAACAACGGACCCGTACTTCAAGTGCCCATTCCCAAAAGGAGAAAAACCGTGTCTTACGGTTGTTCTTATAAAGAATTCTGGTCCTGCAAACCAATAGAATTCTCGGCCAATGAAGAACCCATTGCAGCTCTACGTTGGATAGAAAAGACTGAGGCTGTTTTAAAAATAAGCAAGTGTACTGAAGAAGACAAGATAATGTTTGCTTCTAATTTATTTAAAAACTCAGCCTTAGAATGGTGGAACACTATCCTCCAGTCAAGAGGAAGTAATAGGGTATACAACATGGAATGGGAGGAATTTAAGAATATGGTAGAAAGGAAATTTTGCCCTCCCAATGAAAAACAACAGATAGCAAATAAGTTTCTAAACCTAAGAATGACCGGGGTAGATAGTAAGGGTTATACTACCACATTCTTTGAATATGCTAGAATAGTACCAACCCTTGCATCACCTAAACCGGTATTAATCTCCCGTTACATCCGGGGATTAATTGGAGAGATTAGACAAGTGGTCAAGGCAACTAGACCCCAAACTATAGAAGAAGCTGTAGAACTAGGCAATACCTTGACAGATGAATTAATCCGTACTAGAGAAGAAGACCAGAGGAGAAACCTAACCCAAAGACTTACTCAAGAATTCCGTTATGGGAATTCCAATCGTAGGAATATAGGTTCAACCTCTGCACCATACTGCAAAGCTTGTAAGAAGAAGCATTCGGGAAAATGCTTCGCTCACTGCAATTTCTGTAAGTTACCAGGACACAAGGAAGAAGATTGCAGGAGAAAATCCAGTAATGGACTATGCTTCAATTGTGGAGAAAAATGTCACATCAAGCCGAACTGTCCAAAATTAGCTCCAACCGCGAACAACAAGAACACTAAAAATGCTAGAGCATTTGTTCTGACAGCAGATGAGGCCAAAATGATTCCGGATGTGATAGCCGGTACGTTTTTAGTTAATGATATATTTGCTAAAGTATTATTTGACTCTGGTGCAAACCAAAGTTTTATTAATACTACGTTTTGCAAACTTCTCAATCAACCATTAACTAAACTCTCACAAGAATGTCTAGTAGAGGCAGCGAATGGAGAAACGGTTAGGATTTCTGAAATCTTGCAGGGAGCAAGAATAGAATTTTTAAACCAACAGTTTATTGCAAATATGTACCCAATGAATCTGACAGGATTTGATATCGTATTAGGAATGGAATGATTAATAGCCAATAAAGCTAATATTTTATGTGATCAAAAGTCAATTCAAGTAAATTCACCAAAGGGTGAAAAGATCACAATTAAAGGTGATAAACCATCTAGATCCACTAAATTCATCTCTGTGATGAAAACTGCAAGTTATATAAGAAAAGGATCTATAGTGTATTTGATTTCCATAATCACTAACACTAAAGGAAAAGAATTAAAAGACATTCCAGTAATGTCTCAGTTTTCAGATGTATTTCCGGAAGAATTACCAGGACTACCGTCGGACAGAGAAGTTGAATTCAGAATTCATCTATTGCCAGGAACAGCACCAATTGCCAAAGCACCTTACCGTTTGGCACCCACAGAAATGCAGGAACTAAAGAAACAATTAGACGAATTGTTGGAAAAAGGATTTATACAGCCAAGCTCGTCGCCATGGGGAGCACCAATTTTATTCGTTAAAAAGAAGGACGGATCCATGCGTATGTTCATTGACTACCGTGAATTGAACAAGGTCATAATTAAGAATCGATATCCATTACCAAGAATCGATGATCTGTTTGATCAATTGCAAGGAGCTCGATTTTTCTCAAAAATCGATTTAAGGCCAGGATATCATCAATTAAAGGTACAGGAAGATGACATTCCTAAAACCGCATTTAGAACAAGGTATGGTCATTATGAATTTACTGTCATGCCCTTTGGTTTAACCAATGCCCCAGCCGCATTTATGGACATGATGAACCGAATATGTAAATCATATTTGGATAAATTCATAATTGTTTTTATTGATGATATTCTCATCTATTCTAAAAGTAAGGAAGTTCATGCAAAGCATTTGCACGCACTTCTAAGTCTATTAAGACAGGAAAAGCTTTATGCTAAATTTTCAAAGTGCGAATTTTGGTTAGAGCAGGTACAGTTTCTTGGACACTTAGTTAATCATGAAGGAATTCATGTGGATCCAACGAAAATCGAGGCGATTACCAAATGGAAGACCCCTGAATCATCAACCGAGGTTAGAAGTTTCTTAGGATTGGCCGGTTATTATAGAAGATTTATTCAAGATTTTTCTAGAATAGCCATTCCTTTAACTAAGTTAACCTGTAAATCCATTAAGTTTGAATGGGGACCAAAACAAGAAGAAGCATTTAGAATTCTTAAGCAAAGACTAACCCATACACCCATACTAGCGTTACCAGAAGGAACTGAAGACTTTGTAGTCTATTGTGACGCTTCTAAACTAGGTTATGGATGTGTATTAATGCAACGCCAAAAGGTTATAGCTTATGCATCTAGACAACTTAAGAATCATGAAGAGAATTATTCAACCCATGATCTAGAATTAGGAGCCATAATTTTAGCCCTTAAGATTTGGAGACATTACCTTTATGGTAGTAAGTTTACCATCTTCACCGATCATAAAAGTTTAAGCTATGTTTTCCGGCAAAAAGAATTGAATATGAGACAAAGACGCTGGATGGAGAAGCTCAGTGATTATGATTGTGATATCCAGTATCATGAAGGAAAATAAAATGTAGTGGCAGATGCTTTAAGCCAAAAGTATCACGAAAAGCCAAAAAGGGTACGTTCTCTTAAATTAACTCTACAAGTAGATTTAAATGAGTAAATTAGAAAAGCACAAGAATCAGTAATCAAGGATGATACTGAAAAACTAAAAGGTATGATTAAGGAATTAGAACAAAGAACAGATGGAATTTGGAGATTTCATAAAAAGAGAATGTGGATACCTAAGTTAGGGAACCTGCGCCATCGTATATTAGAAGAAGCCCATAAGTCTAAATATACGATGCACCCAGGAAATGATAAAATGTACCAGGATTTAAGAAAGAATTTCTGGTGGATAGGAATGAAAAAGGACATAGCAACCTATGTTTCTAAATGTTTAACCTGTTCACAAGTTAAAGCTGAACATCAGAAACCCTCAGGATTGCTGCAACAATTAGAAATGCCAATATGGAAATGGGAATTGATAACAATGGATTTTGTTACTAAATTACCCAAAACAAGAAAAGGAAATGATACAATCTGGGTGATTGTAGATAGGCTAACCAAGTCAGCTCATTTCCTACCAATGAAAGAAATTTTCAGTATGGAACAATTAGCCAAATTGTATGTTAATGAAATAGTTTCATTACATGGAATACCTTTATCAATTGTTTCTGATAGGGACAGTCGTTTTACTTCTCATTTTTTGGCAAGTTTCCAAAAAGCCATGGGAACTAAGTTAAATCTAAGCACAACTTATCATCCTCAAACAAACGGGCAGAGCGAAAGAACAATTCAGACAATGAAAGACATGCTTAGAGCTTGTGTAATTGATTTCGGAGGTAATTGGGACGATCATTTACCTTTAATAGAATTTTCTTATAATAATAGTTATCACACAAGTATCAATGCTGCATCATTTGAAACACTTTATGGACAAAAGTGCCGAACCCCAGTCTGTTGGGCAAAATTAGGGAAAAGCAACTATCTGGACCTGAGATAGTGCAAGAAACAACCGACAAGATTATTCAAGTCAAGGAACGACTGAAAGCATCACGTGATCAATAGAAGAGCTATGCCGATAACCAACGCAAACCGTTGGAATTTCAAGTAGGAGATAAAGTATTATTAAAAGTCTCTCCTTGGAAAGGAGTGGTAAGATTCATAAAAAGAGGAAAGCTAAGTCCCAGGTATGTTGGACCTTTTAAGACTATTAGAAGAATAGGACCTGTAGCCTATCAGCTACAACTGCCAGAGGAAATGGCAGGAATACATGATGTATTTCATGTATCTAATCTCAAGAAATGCCTAGCTAATGAATCACTTGTAATGCCTCTTAAGGATATAGAGGTAAATTAACAACTCAAGTTTGTAGAAAGCCCCTGCAGATTGAAGACAGGGTCAAGAACCTCAAGCACAAGAGATTAGTTCTGGTCAAAGTGAAGTGGGACTCCAAAAGAGGACCAGAGTATACATGGGAGCTTGAATCGGAAATGCAAAAGAAATATCCACACTTATTCCAGTAGATCTCGAGGACGTGCTCTAAAACAAGGTGGGGAGGATATAACAACCCTAAAGAAAACCGACACCCTTGAATTATTTTCGACACCTTAATATATTTTTAAAATATCCCAATATGTCTTAAAATACACCCCATACGCGAAAACGGACCCCGAATACCTTAAATATTATTATAATTAATTAAAAATGGAGTTTTTGGAGTTGAGGAAGGGCCGCATAAGCCACACCTCAACCCTTACGCGGGCCGCGAGAAGGTAAAATGTGGCTAAACCCTAGGCCGCCACGTGGCCCAACACCCGGCGAACCTACTAGCTGAACCGGATCAGCTACGCTGTTGACCAGCGTTGACGCGGGCCGCGTAGCCCTTTGTTACACTTTACACGGGCCGCGTAAAAGTAAAAATCAGGCCCTATAAGTAGAGGGCCTTGGATCTTCAATCTGCTCGTTCATTTCTTTCTCAAATCTCGAATTTCTTAAAGTGTAGGCATAATCTCGGGTATAATACCCCTAATTAGCGAAGTTCTGCTCCATTGTAAGTATCATAACCCCTAGATACGTATTAGATACTCTGCCCTATTGATCTAGGGTTCCGTAACGGCTGTCGTGGTTCTGCCCGACGTAAGCGTTGGAATGCCGTCTCGGGGAGGGTATTACTAATGTTAAAATGGGTTATTATACTAACACGTGTGCATTTGTGTAAATTATAGATTGTCACCGGGAAACCCTAAAGGATAATCTAAGACAGCAATGTGAGTAATCCTTTTTTTTGTGTAAACCTTTTTGTGAGTAATCTCTTTTTGTTACTGCCTTGCGAGGGGTAACATTTCCACAAGTCGGGTCTGACAGTACCATGGATGTTAATTGATATAACTTGGAAACAAATGTAATTGCGAGATCGCCCTCAATACTGTACAATGGATTTTATTTAAACTTAGTTAAACTGGGATTCACTCACCAGTATTTCCCACTGACAAAATGTTTTTAAACGTGTTTCAGTTAACAAAACGTGAAAGCCAAATAAAAGCCAGCTGGACAGCACTGAAGGCTTGGAAAAGTGGCAATAAAGTTACCTAAAAGAAATAGATGTTTTTATTAAATAAAAATAGGATTTATTCCTATGGAAATGTGTGTACTTAAAACTTGGGTTTTATCCCATGTGTTTAATACTATGAAAGTGTGGTATTTACTCTGATAAAATATTTCCTAACTACGGTCCTGATGTAAATTCCGCTGCCAAATTAGACAATACGCGATACCACTGAAACTGGCTCGCGGCCGCCCGTTCCCGAGGAAATAGGGATCGGGGGTTGCGACAATATGTTTAGGGGTATCTAAAAGCCCTAAACCCTGCCGGAGGTCAACCATTTCACCGGAAGGCTTTTGCCCTCGGGAATGGAATCCCGTCTAACAAAGAAAAATTTTTGTTGCCACCCATCCTCATTTTTTGAAGCTTTGAGGATGAGGGGGTTGCTAGAGGTTGAGAAAAGCAGGAAGCGACTATTGCCGTGGGATCGGAGACGGTAAGCAAGTGGAAGGTCTTCGATGCAAAGATCGGGGACGTGAAGGGTTTTGATCTGGTTAAGCATGATAAGTACTCTCTAGACCATAGGCATTGTTTGAGCAAAATAGAGGCCGATAATTCTGAAAAACTCCATGATAAATTCCGGGAAGGGATATCGTAGACCAAGAGAAAATGGGTATGACGAGAAGCAGATCTACTCCTCGGAAGATACGTCAGAACGGATGCTCTGGTCGAATGGACGGATAACCGCCGTATCGGAGAAAGCACCGGATGTTCTTAATGCGTTGATATCGGCGTTATCAAAGGAGCACACCTCCTTCTCGGGGTTCTTGAGCAGGTTCTGGTTGACAAATGACGAGGAAGACTCGCTGGAATGAGAGCGTGTTCTAGTGGCCATCGGAAAATTTGGGCAAAGAAATTCTAAGAGATAAGGAGAAGCAAGTACCTGAGAATTCTGGGAAAGATGATCGTTTATCAACAAGGAAGAGAGAAGATATAGGGGCTAAATGGATAGCCATCGAGTGAAAAACGCGTTGGAAGTTGCACGATGTTACCTCAATCGTCACTTCAATTTAATTACCTCGGTTCGCGAGATAAGACTTTAAAATATATCCGTTGGAATTGGTATACCAACAGATATATTTTGGGGACAATTGTTATGGGTGATTTTCTGCTTATATATCCTGAATAATATTCTGACAATTGTTCCTTTTGTTGTGATCAGGATACCGGATCAGGATATTGGTAACATCCTGATGCAGTATCCTGGTAGTGACTAATTAATCGACGTGCAGATTAATGGTGCAAGTTTATAACGTTCAAGTGGACTTCTTCTCCCAAAGACTCGGGCCAATCTGTTGGAATAGGAACGTTGAAGTCGGAAGACGTGGACTACAACGTTCACAAAAGGGAATATTCGTTTTATCCCGGGATTATAGGCTAGTTAGTTAGCTTTCTTTTACTATAAATAGGATTGATCGGATTAGATAAGAATACACACAATTCTTCGAACACTCTTGCTCCCTAGCTGCAATCACTCACAATACACTTACACTTGTATTCGAATCACATTGTAACACCTAGTCGATCCGCATCATATCCTGCACTGTATCCTGATATTTGAAGTAATAAGAAGAACAAGGCAGCTGCGATTGTCAGCTCCCAAGGTTTTGTGCCGGCGATCTAGATTGATCTAGGGCTTTCCTCGTACATCCTGTGTCATCCTTTACCTTTTTGCTCATTGTTTGATCATAGATACAGTTCAATATCCTGAGCCGTATCCTGAAAACTGTTTTTGTTAACAACTTAATCAGCATATTTTCGATACACATTCTTAGCACACTACCTCACTTAACTAATTTGATCACTTAATTGCTTCGGTAATTTTTGACCAAAACACTATTTATTGTTTATATCCAAAAAAAATTATTTTAATAAAACGATATGCTCGAATCAAATTGCCGATGATTTTTTTGCTTGCTAGGGTTATATTTTGACTACCTTAATAACATGTATAAATAAAAAATGACTTTATATTATTTTGTAACGTCATTTATACGTTAATGTAATAATCTATAGTAGGTTTAGTTAAATTGTTGTTATATACACACAATAACGTGTATAAAGAAACACATTATTTAATAATATTATATTATTTAAAAGGAGATAGTAGATATTTGTATCTTATAATGTATATAAAATTTTTATTTAATATTATTATTTAAAAGTGAGGTTGTTACATATATTCAAAGTGGTGAAGTACATCTAGGGTAAGTTATATATATATAAAATAGAATACTATATGTAAGGTTGTTACATATGTTCAAAAAGAATACTTGTGAGTATTTATAAATAGAACATGTGGTTTGAGTAGTAAATACTTATTGGTGTCATTGACATGTGGCAAATTTTCATGTTGCACAAGATGAGTAATCACCTTAACATTAAATGTTTGCATGAGATATTCATGTTTTTAGTAAAGTATAAGTAGCACCAAATATATATTATAGTTAAAATGCACTTTTTTGTTACTTTAGTTTTATTTGTTATTTCTATGTGCTACATGATCTTAGAAAGTTAAAGTATTATTCTAATATAACATAACATTTTAGAAAGTTATATGTTTTAAGAATATAATGTAATTTAAATTTGACTGACATAACTTAGTAAATATTAACAAGAAGAAAAATCATAAAAATCATAAAAATCACTAGTGCTTTAGTTTATATTTTCTTAAAAAAGTTACTCAACAATTGTTTGCGTATAAAAAGCACTATAGCATCTATTTTGTTTAGGCCTGTAAACGAACCAAACGTTCATGAACTTGTTCGGCGAAAATTTCTTTTATGTTCGTTTATTTAATAAACGAATGAACACTGTTTTGGTCAAAAATTACCGAAGCAATTAAGTGATCAAATTAGTTAAGTGAGGTAGTGTGCTAAAAAAGTGTGTTGACAATATGCTAGTTAAGTTGTTTACAAGGACAGGTTCAGGATATTGCTCAGGATATTGAGCTATATCTATGATCAAACAATGAGCAAAAATGTAAAGGGTGACACGAGATATACGAGGAAAGCCCTTGATCAATCTAGATCGCAGGCATAAAACCTCGGGAGCTGACAATCGCAGCTGCCTTGTTCTTCTTATTACTTAAAATATCAGTATACAGTGCAGGATATGATGCGGATCAACTAAGTGTTACAATGCAGCTCGAGTACAAGTGTTAGTGTGTTGTGAGTGTTTTCAAGTAGAGAGAAAGAGTGTGCGAAAAATTGTGTCCCTAATCTGATTCGATCAATCCCCTTTTATAGTAAAAAGAAAGCAACTAACTATCCTACTATTCTGGGATCCGGCGAATATTCCATATGTGGACGTTGTAGTCCACGTCTTCCGGCTTCAACATTCGTAATATAACTGATTTGCCCGAGTCTTAAGGAGAAGAAGTCCACCTGACTGTTGGAGACTGGTTACAATAACCTACATGTGGGTTAATTGGTTACTACCAGGATATCACATCAGGATGTTACCAATATCCTGATCCAGCATCCTGGCCACAAACAAAAGAAACATAGTCAGTATATTAGCCAGGATATATGAGCAGAAAATCGCCCATAACAATTGTCCCCAAAATATATCTGTTGGTATACCAATTCCAACGGATATATTTTAAATCTTATCCCTCGAATCGAGATTATTAAATTGAAACGACGGTCAAGATAGCACTATGTAACTTCCAACGCGGTTTTCACTCGATGGATATCTATTACGCCCCTATATCTTCTCTCTTTTTGTTTGAAAACCAAATATCATCAACAGATTCTCCAGGTAATTATTCATTCCTTCCTTCCTCATTTCCTGTTAATTTCTTTATTCTACTTCCAATGGCCACTAGAACCTACTCTCGAACCGGTGAATCGTTGGAGACCTTTGTCCAGCAAAACCTTCTTAAAAATCCCGAAAAGGAGATCTGTGCCTTTGATAACGTAGACATTGCAGCGTTGAGAGCCTCCGGCGCTTTCCCCGATGGCACAATTATTAGGCCATTTGATCGATCAATTCGATCGGATGTTTCTTCTACCGATTGGGTCTGTTTTTCGGCATACCCTTTCTCGCTAGGTCTTCGGTATCCATTTCCCGAATTCATGATGCAGTTTTTCCAAACCACTGGTATTTCCTTTGCCCAAACAATGCCCATGGTTCGGAGAGTACTGATCGTACTCAACCAAATAAAAAATCTTCATTATCCTGACCTCTGCATCGAGGATATCCCGATTGCTTACCGCCTCCGATCACACGGTTCCAGTCGGTTTTTACTCTTCTCAACTTCCAGCAAACCCCTCATTCTTAAAGCCACCAAGAACGAGGATGGATTGCAACATAAATTCTTCTTCGTTAAGCGAGACTCCATCTATGAGGGTGCTAGCCTTCTGGTGGAGTGGTTAACCACCGGTACGGTTTAGGGTTTCAAGAATATCCCCAGATACTTCCAGGCCTTTATCCTATGCTAATATTTTCTTATTTGGCCTTGATGCAGTGAACTTTAAAGAAGTAGCCCCTCCTACTGGAGAATCTGAAAAAAAGAATCAAAGCAATTTACCAGTTACCGGAAGGTGACAGGAGTTTTTCCACACACCTCCCAAGTTCCAGTCAATATTCATCATCTGATATGTCTAGTAAGAGTTATCCTGCAAATTACTAATTAATATAATATAGCGAAATAGCGGTAAAGATTTAAGATTTCTCTTTTTATGTAGCAACAACAAAAATCCCAGAAGTTTTTGACCTTGAGGAGCTGGACAGTTACTCCGATCACGTCCAGGTCAAGAAGGAGCCCAGTCCTAAGGCTACGGCCTCATCCAAGCTCAGCAGCTCCAAAGCCATCATCATTCCTAAGCCTTCGCCAGCTACTAAGCCCTGGAGTTCAAGTTCTCGCAAAAGGAAAGAGACTGATTCACCTACCATCTCTGATACGTTCCCCTATGAGAATCATGGGTTTATTGAGTCAAGCGGGTTCATGACTTCCTTTCTCAACCAGGTATAAATTCCTATTCCATATCCTGCACATATACGTCAAACCAATATCCTGGTTATCATAATACCTGTGTCTTGGGTGTAGGGCCTCGAACGTCTGGTTCATTTGTACCAAGAATCCTGTGGGCTCAACAAGATGCTTGAGTCCAAGCTGAAGAAAGCTGAGGTTACCATTTCCGACCAAGGTATGATTGCTGCTGCTAAAACTCGACACTACGAAGACAAGTTCAAGACCATGACTCAGGAGCATCAAGCTGCTCTAAAAAAAGCCACTCATGAAGCCCAAGCCCATCTGGACGCTGCCCACGCCCAACATGAGCAGGATATGGCCACTTACCGGGAAGGCCTTAAGAGCTCTGTTGTCGTCTCCCTTCCGCAGGGTTGGCTAAAAATGGCTTACGAAGCCAAAGCCCTGGGCTTCGAATGCCCTTCTTGGAGCGTCGACGCCTGGGAGACAAAGCTGAGAAGTCTTGGAGGTAATCCCGTGGAGCATCCCGTTAAATCTGCGGCTGTAGGGTCTTCAAAAGCGATGGAAAAGCTAACTGGTGCTGACAACGAGGCTGAGAAGGAGGTTCAAGCTAATCCTGAAGCTGATGCTGGTGAAGACGCGATGAACGAAGAAGGCGTTGCCCCCTAAAACTCATTTCTTTTAAATTTGATGCTTATGTTTGTTTGAACAATTTTATTAAAACAATTTGATAACCAAAGGTGGATGGGTCCTAGGTTTTAGGATGAAGCCTTTGGTTATCAACTAGTATCGCTTATTTTGGACAATACCACCTCCTTTTAACTTATTTGCTGTTGCCTTTCAGTTCTTTATTACGCATTGCCTAGTTTAAATTTCAACTTCCCAAAATTAGTGCCATTACTTTTTGAAAATATCCTGATCAGTATATTCAGTGATATCCTACAAAGACTTTCGTCTAACAGGGTTTTCAAAATTCAAACAATTCAGATAAAGCTTTTAAAGAAAAAAGGACAGTTCATTTTACTTGTTTGACCGGAGTATTAGTTTCCAACCCAAGTATTATATCCCAAACATTCCAACCAAATATCCTGAAACATATTCCGAAAACACATTTTGAGAATATATCCTAAGAATATATCCTAATCAGGATATTTAAGCCTTTTCCAAACATAGTTTCAAAAGTTCAAATAAGGTTTACAAAGGAAAGATCATACCAGGAATAGAGTGTAACCCTATTTTCGAGCTTCAATTCTTTTGCAATTTTCTTCCAGTAAGATGTCCCCAGTCCGAGGTACTTAATACACTAAGTCCAAATTTGATCCTTCGAGCTTTACACAATTGCCTCAGAAGGAATGTCCTCTGTGCATAAAGTCTTTGAACACTTAGAAATTTTCTGAACATCGGTTCCAATCGTTTGAACAGTTCTTGTGTTACTGGGGTAAACCCTAAAATATACTGGAGATAAATCCTTAGTATGCTGGGGATAAACCCATAGGTATCCTGGGGAAAATCCCAAATTTTCATGCGCTACAGGCGGGAGTGTATAAACTCCAAGACTCAGAAAGGTGATAACCTTTAAACCTTAGAGAGTATGAAAATACCCTTCCGTGAGAGAGGGTGATCAATCCTCATATACCTTTAGGATCCAGGATATAGCCAATGATAACGAAATTGTCAGCCACTTTTACATGAACTGGTCCCGCTATCTTGAACTATTCCTGGATAACTTGCGCTCCAGGCGGGGTGTTTAAACCTAATTCGAAAGAAAGGTGAATACCTTTAAACCTGTGAAGGGATCAGGATCCCTTAAACGTGAGAGAGGGGGCCAATCCTCTAATTTTTCAAAGTATCCTGAGTGTGTATCCTGGAGCTATATCCCGAAGCATATACTGCAAAACAACTGTAAACTAAGGTTGGTGTTAGCCTGGCTAACACCCCTCCAATGCTTAAGTCAGTAATGGGTTCAAAAGAATAAATAATATCAAAACATATTAAAAGAGATAGAATCCATACCATCCTAAGTTAGAATTTAAATTCCAAACTCACTTGAAATAGAGCTTTAGATGTATTGCATTCCAGGATATTGGTAGCATATCCCCCTCCATATTTTTGAGTCGATATGCTCCTTTTCCTGATTCTGATTCAATCTCATAGGGTCCTTCCCACTTCGGAGCCAGTTTTCCCTCAGCAAGATTGGTAGTATTCTGAAAAGCTTTTCTTAACACCTAATCTCCAACTTGGAACCTTCTAGTCCTTATATTCTTGTTATATGCTCTGGATATCCTCTGTTGATATGCTGCCATCCTTAGTTTTGCTGCATCTCTTGTCTCATCAACAATATCCAATTCCTGACATAAGGCTTCAGGATTCTGCTCAGGATCCCGGAGATCGGATCTCGCCGTAGGTATCACCATTTCTGTCGGGATCACCGCTTCTGCTCCAAATACCAAGGAAAACGGGGTTTGGCCAGTTGCACTTTTCACCGTTGTTCTATCAGCCCATAAAACAAAGGGTAATTCTTCTGCCCATCTTCCCTTCTTAGCTCAAAGCCTTTTCTTTAAATTGTTAACAATTATCTTATTTGAGGATTCTGCTTGTCCATTTGCTTGAGGATGTACCGGTGTGGATGTGATTATTTTGATTCCCCAACTCTTGCAAAAGTCAGTAGTCCTCTTACTTATAAACTGAGATCCAATGTCATAAATTATCTCAGTTGGTACTCCAAACCTAGTCAGGATATTCCTTTTTATGAAGGATACTACTTCTTGATCTCTGACTTGAACAAATGCTTCAGCTTCGACCCACTTAGAGAAATAATCAGTCATTGACAGCATGAAGACCTTTCCTCCTGGAGCCTTTGGCAATTTTCCTACTATATCCATTCCCCACTTCATGAATGGCCAAGGGGAAGTGATGGGATAAAGTGGCTCAGCAGGTTGATGTAATATATTACTGTGTCTTTGACACGCATCACATCTTCAAGCATATTCTGCAGCATCTTTTCTCATCGTCGGCCAATAGTACCCTGTTCTTAATACCTTTGAGAATAATGACCTGCCCCCAGTATGGTTACCACATTCCCCTTCGTGTATATCCTGAAGCACTTCTTTAGTTTCGGGATCCTCCAAGCACCTCAGATATGGTCCTGCAAGAGATTTCTTATACAAGATATTATTTATAATAGTGAATCGTGATACGTTCATTCTAAAGGCCTTAGGATTTTCATCCTTTGGGATATGTCCTTCCCTGAGATATCTTATGATTGGAGTTGTCCAGGATTTAGGATCTTCTTCAGGATACCCATCATCAGGATCCTGAACACTTACTACTTCCTTATCCTGAGGATCCGTCACAGGATATAGAATATGTAATATTGGTATTCGGGTTCCTTCCGGTATCCTGACTAATGATCCTAGATTTTCCAAGGCATCAGCTTCAGCATTGTCCTCTCTTGGTACCTGTTCAAGTGTAAAAACATCGAAATATCCTGCTAATTTTTTGAGAATTTCGAGATACTCGATTAACTTCTCACCTTTAACTGCATATGTCCCATTAAAATGATTAGTGATTAACAAACAATCAACAAATACTTGTAAACTCCTGATATTCATGCTCTTAGCCAATTCTAATCCTGCAATTAAAGCTTCATATTCTGCTTCATTATTAGTGGCAGGAAACTCACATCTAATAGCCTGGGGTAATATGTCCCCCTGTGGCGATTTTAGTAGTATTCCCAAACCTACACCTCTGACATTAGATGCTCCATCAGTATATAAAGTCCAGGTTTCTAAGTTTTCTCCTAGCTGTTGTTCTAGGTCTACTTCACTTTGAATATCACTACTGAAATCAGCCACAAAGTCAGCTAAAGCCTGAGACTTTATGGTATTTCTAGGTTCATACACTAGATCATATGCACTTAATTTTACTGACCACTTAGCCATCCTACCTGACATCTCTGGTTTCCTAAGCACATTTTTTACAGGATAGTTAGTTTTAACATGAATCCTATGTGTTTCGAAGTAATGTCTAAGATTTGTTGATGCCATAACTAGAGCTAATATTAGTTTGTTCTAAATGAGAATATCTAGTTTCAGCATCTAATAAACTTTTACTAACATAATAAACAGGATATTGCTGACCTTCATGATCCTTTACAAGGACAGCACTTACAGCGTTCCCTGATACTACAAGGTATAGGGATAATGGTTCACCGTTTTCAGGCTTCATCAATAAGGGTGCAGTTGAAAGATACTGCTTCAAATCCTACAAGGCTGCTTCATGCTTCACTCCCCATTCGAACTTCTTGTTCTTCTTCAGGATATCATAAAATTCCTTGCATTTTTCTGAGGATCTTGAAATAAATCTGTTTAATGCTGCTACTCGCCCTGTTAATCGTTGAACATCCTTCATATTCAAAGGTGACTTGATATCCAAGATGGCTTTGATGTGTTCTGGGCTTGCTTCTATCCCTCTTTTAGTCACCATATATCCTAGAAACTTTCCTGCCCTCACTCCGAAATGACACTTAGCAGGATTCAGCTTCATGTTATACTGATCCAGGATATCAAATGCTCCCTTAATATCCCGGAGATGATCCTCAGCCTTTTTGGATTTTACTACCATGTCATCGATGTACACCTCCATAGTGTCCCCCAGCTTCTCTTTGAACATCATGTTCACCAATCTTTGATATGTTGTACCTGCATTTTTCAAACCAAAGGGCATAGCAGTGTAACAATAAATACTTGTTGGTGTCATGAAGGCAGTATCCTCCTGGTCTGAAGGTTCCATTTAGATCTGCTGGAATCCTGAGGGTGCATCCATGAAGGTTAACATCTCATGGCCGGCAGTAGCTGTCACACCCCGACCACGTAAAACAACAAATCGTGGCGGAAACGTCGGGGAGTGTTGTAACAGAATCATTATTTCATAACACATGGAAATTTGAAATTTTGTTTTATTAATTAAAAGAAATTACAATATCTTAACAACAACGAAGCATAACATAATTAACCAGTCTTGCATCTTTTATTGTCACTAAGGCCCGAGTCTGCCTATGTGTAACTTGATCAATCCTATGCATCATTTCCTGAAACACATGTGAAAATAGGTACGTCAGCATAAAAATGCCTGTGAGATACATAGGTTTTATTGATTTAGGATTCATGACTTATAAGTTTAGAAAAAGATGTTTAACAAAAGTCAGTCATGATCCTTGTAAAATGTTTTCTTTTATAATCATAGAAAAGTCATAAGAAATCAGATAATATAAAAGAACAATGCATAATTAAATGAATAACCAAGTAAAATGAGTTTTTATAAAATATGTTGTTTGTAAAACAATGTTTCAAGAAGATACGATATGAGTGTAAAATGTATTATGTCAAACTTGAAATGGTTTAAGTAACGCTACGATATGTTATACCATAAAAGCACTTATATATAGGAAGTACCAGCGGCGTATCCACCATGCTTTTATCATATTACACACGCCTCGTTACTTAAATCACTTATCAAAACAAACCATCAATGTAAAAATGTTCATGTATAACCAAATGTAATGTATAGTGAATAAAAGCATTTATTGTTTAAAAGCATTTACTCAACCCTATAAGAATGAATGTACAAAACAATGCATTTGATAAATTATAATCAAAAGTTATTTTTTGCAAAACAATGCATGCTTTACTGACACAAACATCTATGCGGTATTGTGAAAATGCATACATTCAAGCCTTGAGACTGTGGCGATAAACCCTTAAACGAATTAAAGGTTTATCTAAATTATGTGTATCGAATTCGGTCATTCCTTCCATCCAAACATACCTAGGATGTCAGGAACGTGAGTTGTCAATTCCTATGGTACCACTACCTACTAACGAACGGCGTAGCTAATGTTAATGAATGTATTTTTGAGCCATTTAAACAAACCAAATGTCATACCAAAATGTAAGCATGTTTTATGAAAATAATGTACTAAGTATGCAACAAATGAACATACATAGCATGAAATGTGATGTAAAACAATGTACTAAGTATGCACTAAATGGACATACATAGCATAAAATGAAATGTAAAACAATGTACTAAGTATGCACTAAATGGACATACATAGCATAAAATGAAATGTAAAACAATGTACTAAGTATGCACTAAATGGACATACATAGCAAAATCATAATGAAATCATGTACTAATAGTGTACTAATGAACATAGCAAGTATATGATACGAAAACTTGGAAAGCACGAAAGTAACAAGTAGGCACATGTGTTTCACCCCAAAACGTTTGAAAAACAGTAAAAGAGGGGACTATGTACTCACTTGAGGGCGCTTAGAAGTCTTGAACAACAACCAAGCAAAGCTAGAGGGATCACGGAATCAAACGGCACCTAATATAGGTAACTATGTAAATAACCGGACCTAAATCGGGAGATTGGATAGAATGAGGTTTCGTAAACCAAATGAGTATAGAAACTCATGTAATATGGTTTAACAAAGCCTACCTTCTAAAAGGAAACCTATCCTAAGTGCTTACGACCCGTTATGACCCGTTTAGGTAGCTTACGCTACTTTAACGCGTCGTTCGCGTAAAACATGTTCGAACCGCCTAACTAGTCCTATGATAAGTAATATATGCCTTAACATGTCTAATAATGTTGCCTAATCAGTTTAGATGTCAAAATTTAGGTTACATATGCTTAAAATGAATTTATTTGCAAAAAGGGCATTTTGGTCATTTTCCTAAGGCATATAAATTACCTATCATATAACTAACTAAACGAAGTGACCATAAGGTATAACCTCGGAAGGTTATTCCCTATACAACTATGGTCACCTAATGAGTTTGGTCGAATCCTAATGATTGACCAAACGGGTCGGGTTCAAAAGTCTAAGCGATTGTTTAGATCGCTTACCTTACGACCCTATATAAGCACTAAACCTAAAGTGACGAGCTAAACATGTTAAAACATGTTTAACGAGGTTTGAAAACAGGTTTGGTATCAAAACAAATGGCCTTGATACCTAAAAGTAGTTTGGTTACAAAATACGCAAGAATACGCATTTTGGCCGAAACTACGACTCGTCACTATGCCTAGATAACGTGGTAATCAGTAGGTATAGTCACTAGGGACTATAACCATCGTGATTATGCTCACGTTATGAAGTTCAAACGAACTTCGTGTTGACCATAAACTGGTCAATGCAGAAAGTCAAACACAGTTTGACTTTCGTGCTTAAAAGGTGTAAAAGAACGAAAGAATACTTACAAAAGGTCCAAGAATGGAGGTTTGATTCCAAATATTCTCAGGTATGAAGTGAAAATCACATCAACTTAGAGAAATTTCAGAATCAAATGTGAGTTGGGAGTGAAAATGGTGGGGGCTTTTATAGATTTCATAGAACCGTTAAGATCGTTTCTTGAAACCCGAGCTTCAATCTGGACTGTCCAAGTGGGCACAAGGTTTTGGAATACTAGGGGTGCCCCAAAACCATCAAATGGTATTGCAAATGTTACAAAATAGCCCCTAAACTTCAAGTTAAGTGCTGAAAATAACCTGCCATTGCTGAAAATTGAGTTTCTGTCCAGATGAGGCCATGGCGTCGCGCCACGGCAGAGCCATGTGGTGGTTGCGCCGCGCCAACATGTGCCAGTTCCCAGAAAGTTTGCCAAAATGGCAGAAATGGTCCCTGCACATGTTTAAGGCCTGTTTTTATGCGTTTAAGCTCCGTTAACCCACTTTCAAGGCTCAATAATGAAGTTTAAGTATAGGGAACATGAAATGTGCTCAAAAATATCTCGGATGTTGGTTCGTTTGGCCGTACGGTTGCGTTGTTCGGTTAATTACGACGAAACACGAACGAACGCGAAAAACGATCCAAATTACGCGACGAATGGAATTTTATCATGCCAATCACTAAAATAAAATATTTTAATGATTACATAAATTTCTGGATGTGTGGATATATTCAGAACGTAAGATATGCGCGAAAATGCAAACTTATGCACTTTTTGACGCTTTTAGTCCCTGAATGACCAAAAATTTTATTTTAGCATACCGAACACCTCAAAGCCTATTTCTAAGCTATGTAAAGGATATTTAGGGTGTGTTTAACTTATGATCAAGTTCTGGAATGTCTGTTACAGTACGAATCGGCATACTTTCGCAGTTTGTCGAATTTAGTCCCTGTAAACGAATAAACTTAATTTCGACACACCAAACCTTCCAAAACTTATTTCTAAGTTATGTAAAGGTTATTTAAGGTATGTTAAGCCCATGTCACTATTACGGAGTGTTTGTTGCATTAAACTGACTCCGTTTACGCACCAGTTCGCGTATAACTTCCCAGAAAGCGATTTAGAGCTCGAAATCGAACAAGAATTGATATGTGCAAATGATATACATATTTATACAAATCCCAAGTATGAAATACAATATTTCATTGATTTGGTATTTGTTTGATGGTCGTGGAGGCATGGGTGTCACAGTCTCCCCTACTTTAGAAAATTTCGTCCCGAAATTTATTAAGAGGAAACTTGTGAGAGCTTGAAACATGAAGTTGAAAAGATCAAACAACACTGGTTAGAGTACTGAACTTCTAGTAACTTTAAATAACATCATGCTTGCAATGTGAGAGGGACACTTATATACAAGTATATAAAGCGTTATTGGTGCGTCCACCATACCTCGATTACATTGTTCACGTTTCGTTATTGTTGCCACTATAGGTTCTTACACATGATAAATCTTACTGTGGCTTCCGCGCACTAAATTTCATAATTATGTACGCGTCCATAATTACATAATTCCTTGCATAGTCTGCACAGTGCATTTTATAACGTGTAGAGGAAAACCAAATGAACGAACCTGTGATGATTGTGACTAGGCCACCATAGGGTCCTTTTAATTAAATCAATAAATGATTTAAATAGACTACCAAGGAGTCTGTTCAGCTATATCACCACATGTCATTCTTAACTAGATTCTGAATCAATCTTTATAACTAGACCACTCAAAGGGTCTCTTTTTGAATCATGGAATGGTACTATATAATCCAAGGGTCTTAACTATCACGTAGAAGCCCAATAAGGATTTAAGGTAGTACCTTTTTTAATATCCTACTATGAATCCCTCATATTAAGATATGGAAGATTCTACGAGGATTTGGATAACGAATATCCAGATTACTCAAAAACACAAAATGCATGAAAGAAAACACATAACACATAATCACATAATTGTTTTAACTTGATTTTCAATTTTTTATCATTTTGTTAATTTATTTTGGTTAATTGTGCACATGTATTTAAAGCTCACCAGGTATCCAATCCGTGGATTTTGATTGGTACTTTAAATATTTCCAAGAATCTAACTATAAAGATAGAAAGATTTTAAAAAGAAAATTCGATTTCGATTATAAGGAATCAAAATGCTCGAATTATGGTATACAAGGAATCCAATTAAGGACTCCGATTTGAAAGATAATCATCCACAAGGATCTAATTGTGAAGATAAAAAGATCCCATATGGATTTTAGGATTTGAAAAGTGGGAGGCGTTTCAAAACCTTCCACTAGACGTGCTTTAGTCGATACACGAGGTAAAATGCTTATGGAGTTGAGGTGCTAGATATGCCAAGGCGACATATGAAGCAGAATTTGAAGGTTAAGTCAATGTGTGAGAAAAATGTTTTTGAAAACTATGCATGGGGTTTCTTTTAGAAATGTGTTTAATGTTTTTGAAACCTAATATTTTTGAAATCAGAAAGTAGGTGTATTAGGTAAGTATATTTATAAAATGTTTTAAAATCATGCGAGATGAGATTTTGAAATTATGTATAAGGTTTTTGAAAATATGAATAATGCGTTTTGAAATCATGCACTTGATATATTAAGAAAATATACTGTGTTAATATTGTTTTCAGACTATATGAAACATTTAGAAATCATAAAGGTTGTTTTTGAAACATAGACAATGCTTTTGGAATCATGCATTTGATATATTACATAAAATTGTTTTCGAACTATGTGAAATATTTTGAAATCATGAAGGTTGTTTTTGAAAGACTTATACTATGTATATTGTTATGAAACCAGAATGAAATGATATGGGTACGAGATTTGAAAAAACCTTATTTTTTTAACCAAGGATTTAAAGGCACAGATGTGTAAAAAGCACGATTACACATAATGTCACTTTATTTTCTGTACTTTGTTTCTTAGAATGAAACGAGTACTTAAAATTTTTGAGGAAATTATGAGCGATCACTTGAAAGGGAGAATCACAAGAGTAGTTTGTAAAGAACATAGTTCCTTGATGTAGGTATCGTAGGGAAATGCCATACACACATGTAACTACACTTGTACATTAGAATTTGTGAATAATCAATTTATTTATAAACAAAACAGATTGTTTCAGGGTTCAACAAAAGATACAAAAGCATAAGATTCAAATTATTCAAAGCAGCAGCATCTTCTAATCAGCCAAATGCTCATCCATGGGTTGGATTTGCAATGACAATCTTTGGCCATTTGTTCCTGAAATGGCTCGTCTCGCCACAGTTGTAACACGATCCATGTGGAAAGCGAGTTTGAGCAGGGTTGGCTTGGAGTTGAGTAGCAGCATGATTTGCAACAGCTTTGTTTTGGATAGCAAAGCGGCATATGTCAATCAAATGTCCCCATCGTCCACAGTAGGTACATTTGAAACAGGGTAGGTGATTCAGATGATGACAGTTGCACCGCTTACACCATGGAGCAGTTCCTTTGTACCGCTTCTTGGCTGGTGGTGCTGCCACCTGGCTAGGTCCCGCTTGATTTGGTGCAACTGCAGCAGGTTTCTTTGAATCTTTACGCTTCCTTGACCTTTTCGAAGGCTTGGCTTCTGCTTCTTTCGATGCTTCTTGGGTGGCTTCATTATTGAGACGAGACATGGCGACACCTAAATCCACAGATTTTAGGATTACTTCGCCTATTCGCTGGGCAAATTTGGCATTCTGCTCGGACATTTGAGTGTTGCTGAGATGAAGAGACATTCTAGAAGAAATGAAAGGCATAGGAAGAAACAAGTGAAATGTTATTGGAAAAATCAAAACGGAATGACAACGCATAAAAATTGCGATCATTTGTTTGTTACCTAAGGCAAACAAATGAGACGGTGACAAATCAAAGTAAACGGGTCATATTAATGTATCACTGAAGACATGCTTGCCTATAAGTGAACACTCACCCCAAGAGTTCCCAGGTAAGAGTGACTGGTCCGATACTGCGGATTTGTACGAACACTCTAGCCTTAGACAGAAAACTCAGAGTACAGGCATTCACCCTTCCAGTTTGCACGTGTTCACATTATAAGACCCAAACTTTGACAAGACTTTGAAAACTTAAAGGGTTCAAAACCTTACAATAAATCATCCTAGAACAGATGATTGGTTTTCAAAGCAGATTCGAAATTTGTGTTCTTGTTGTGATTGTCGCCTAAGAATAGGTGACGGTATTGTTTTATGACTAAACGCAAGTAAACTCGCGTTAGGGTCCTAGGAAGGTTATAGACTAGGTCAAAGCATTTCTAATAACCTAATTCCCTATAACCATGAGTTGTGATACCAACTTTTCTGTCACACCCCGACCACGTAAAACAACAAATCGTGGCGAAAACGTCGGGGAGTGTTGTAACAGAATCATTGTTTCATAACACATGGAAATTTGAAATTTTGTTTTATTAATTAAAAGAAAATACAATGTCTTAACAGGAAGGAAGCATAACATAATTAACCAGTCTTGCATCTTTTATTGTCACTAAGGCCCGAGTCTGCCTATGTGTAACTTGATCAATCCTATGCATCATTTCCTGAAACACATGTGAAAATAGGTACGTCAGCATAAAAATGCCTGTGAGATACATAGGTTTTATTGATTTAGGATTCATGACTTATAAGTTTAGAAAAAGATGTTTAACAAAAGTCAGTCATGATCCTTGTAAAATGTTTTCTTTTATAATCATAGAAAAGTGATAAGAAATCAGATATTATAAAAGAACAATGCATAATTAAATGAATAACCAAGTAAAATGAGTTTGTATAAAATATGTTGTTTGTAAAACAATGTTTCATGAAGATATGATATGAGTGTAAAATGTATTATGTCAAACTTGAAATGGTTTAAGTAACGCTACGATATGTAATACCATAAAAGCACTTATATATAGGAAGTACCAGCGGCGTATCCACCATGCTTTTATCATATTACACACGCCTCGTTACTTAAATCACTTATCAAAACAAACCATCAATGTAAAAATGTTCATGTATAACCAAATGTAATGTATAGTGAATAAAAGCATTTATTGTTTAAAAGCATTTACTCAACCCTATAAGAATGAATGTACAAAACAATGCATTTGATAAATTATAATCAAAAGTTATGTTTTCCAAAACAATGCATGCTTTACTGATACAAACATCTATGCGGTATTGTGAAAATGCATACATTCAAGCCTTGAGACTGTGGCGATAAACCCTTAAACGAATTAAAGGTTTATCTAAATTATGTGTATCGAATTCGGTCATTCCTTCCATCCAAACATACCTAGGATGTCAGGAACGGGAGTTGTCAATTCCTATGGTACCACTACCTACTAACGAACGGCGTAGCTAATGTTAATGAATGTATTTTTGAGCCATTTAAACAAACCAAATGTCATACCAAAATGTAAGCATGTTTTATGAAAATAATGTACTAAGTATGCAACAAATGAACATACATAGCATGAAATGTGATGTAAAACAATGTACTAAGTATGCACTAAATGGACATACATAACATAAAATGAAATGTAAAACAATGTACTAAGTATGCACTAAATGGACATACATAGCATAAAATGAAATTTAAAACAATGTACTAAGTATGCACTAAATGGACTAAATGGACATACATAGCATAAAATAAAATATAAAACAATGTACTAAGTATGCACTAAATGGACATACATAGCAAAATCATAATGAAATCATGTACTAATAGTGTACTAATGAACATAGCAAGTATATGATATGAAAACTTGGAAAGCACGAAAGTAACAAGTAGGCACATGTGTTTCACCCCAAAACATTTGAAAAATAGTAAAAGAGGGGACTATGTACTCACTTGAGGGTGCTTAGAAGTCTTGAACAACAACCAAGCAAAGCTAGAGGGATCATGGAATCAAACGACACCTAATATAGGTAACTATGTAAATAACCGGACCTAAATTGGGAGATCGGATAGAATGAGGTTTCGTAAACCAAATGAGTATAGAAACTCATGTAATATGGTTTAACAAAGCCTACCTTCTAAAAGGAAACCTATCCTAAGTGCTTACGACCCGTTACGACCCGTTTAGGTAGCTTACACTACTTTAACGTGTCGTTTGCGTAAAACGTGTTCGAACCGCCTAACTAGTCCTATGATAAGTAATATATGCCTTAACATGTCTAATAATGTTGCCTAATCAGTTTAGATGTCAAAATTTAGGTTACATATGCTTAAAATGAATTTATTTGCAAAAAGGGCATTTTGGTCATTTTCCTAAGGCATATAAATTACCTATCATATAACTAACTAAACGAAGTGACCATAAGGTATAACCTCGGAAGGTTATTCCCTATACAAAATGCCCTTTTTGCAAATAAATGGTCCCTACACATGTTTGAGGCCTGTTTTGATGCGTTTAAGCCCCGTTAACCCATTTTCAAGGCTCAATAATGAAGTTTAAGTATAGGGATCATGAAATGTGCTCAAAAATATCTCAGATGTCGGTTCGTTTGGCCGTACGGTTGTGTTGTTCGGTTAATTACGACGAAACACGAACGAACGCGAAAAACGATCCAAATTACGCGACGAATGGAATTTTATCATGCCAATAACTAAAACAAAATATTTTAATGATTACATAAATTTTTGGATGTGTGGATATATTCAGAACGTAAGATATGCGTGAAAATGCAAACTTATGCACTTTTTGACGCTTTTAGTCCCTGAATGACCAAAAAGTTTATTTTTGCATACCGAACACCTCAAAGCCTATTTCTAAGCTATGTAAAGGATATTTAGGGTGTGTTTAACTTATGATCAAGTTCCAGAATGTCTGTTACAGTACGAATCGGCATACTTTCGCAGTTTGTTGAATTTAGTCCCTGTAAGCGAATAAACTTGATTTCGACACACCAAACCTTCCAAAACTTATTTCTAAGTTATGTAAAGGTTATTTAAGGTATGTTAAGCCCATGTCACTATTCCGGAGTGTTTGTTGCATTAAACTGACTGCGTTTACGCACCAGTTCGCGTATAGCTTCCAAGAAAGCGATTTAGAGCTCGAAATCGAACAAGAATTGATATGTGCAAATGATACACATATTTATACAAATCCCAAATATGAAATACAATATTTCATTGATATGGTATTTGTTTGATGGCCATGGAGGCACGGGTGTCACAGTAGCATCCACCATTGAGTCAATATGAGGAAGAGGAAATGGGTATTTGGGACAAGCTTTGTTCAAGTCTGTGTAATCTACACAAACTCTCAATTTCCCATTTTTCTTCTGCACCACCACTACATTTGCTAGCCATCTTGGAAACTTGACCTCTCTGATCATTTTGGATTTCAATAACCTCTCTACTTCTTCCTGAATAATCATATTTCGCTCCGGAGCAAACTTCTTTCTCTTTTGTTGGACAGGATTGAATGACCTGTCAATACCGAGCTTATGTGTTATAATATCCTTGGAAATACCTGTCATATCCTCGTGCTTCCACGCAAATGTTGACATCCTGCATTTCAAAAAATTAGTCAATTGATCTTCAATATCCTTAGGGATATTGGTTCCTACGAGCACCGAGATATCCGGATTATCCTGATCCAGGATAATTTTCTTCACATCCTACTCTGAAGCCTCCATGATATCCTGGCCTCGCATCTTTAATTGCTATGCTGCACTAGGCTTTGTTGAGGATTTCATTGAAGAAGAATAACACTCATTCGCTTCCTGTTGATCGCTTTCCACCTTGACTACTCCCCAAGGGGTAGGGATCTTGATGCATTGAGGGTAGGTTGACGGAAAAACTTTCATATCATGGATCCCAGGCCTACCTAATATAATATTATAGCAGGATAAAGAGTCCATGACACAAAAGCACTGCATTGAGTTGACCCCTTGAATATACACGGGTAACTTTATCTCTCCTACGGTATTCCTAGCTTCTCCACTGAAACCAACGAGCACAGTGGACTTCGAAGTAATATCCATCGGGGATACATTCATCCTCTTCAACGTTTCCAGCTGAATTATATTGACTGAGCTGCCATTATCAACTAGTATCCTGCGCACAAAATGATTAGCAACATATAACGTTATTACTAAAGCATCATGATGAGGATCCTGGACAGTATCCCTGTCATCATTATCGAACGTGATCACTTTGTCAGTTGTGAGGGTTGACATCCTGGTTGGCTTATCTCCCCTCTATGCTTTGGCTTCCTTCGCCTGTCTTTTTGCCGCAGAATATGATGTGCCGCAGATGTCGGATCCTCCTGAAATAAAGTTAATTATTTTCGCATCCGCAGGAGGTGATGCTGCTCGCTCAGGATCCTTCTCAGGATCCTGACCCTTATTCTTCTTTCTTCCCAAGAGGTCCTTCAGATATCCCTTGCTTAAGAGATAGCTTTTTTCTTTCCTTAAAGTGATGCAATCCTCAGTAACATGTTCGAAATCTTCGTGGAAGGCACACCATTTGGACTTATCCTTCCAATCAGCTTTCTGTTGATTTTTCCGGGGCCATCTTGCTTTGTCTCCTAAACCCTGCATAGCATACATTAGTTCAGGTATATTAACGGAAAAATAATATTCAGACAACTCAGGATACTCCTCAGGATCCTCATCTTCAACAGCATTCACTTTCTTGCTGTCATTTCTGCCATATGGCTTAGAGCGATATGGTTTGTACGAGGATTCTGATTTCCTGTTGGTTGACTCATAGGTTGTGGACGAATTCATCCTCTCTTGCATTTTTTTGTCATCCTCCAGTCGAATGTATCTTAGAGCCCTGTTACGAGCTTCGTCCAGATTCCTGCAGGGATTCATTACAAGATCCTGGTAAAATTGAGAATCTTTTTGTAATCCCATCTTGAAAGCCTGCACAGCTGTTGCAACATCAAGATGTGGGATATCCAAGGATTCCCGACTAAACTTGTTCACATAATCCCTCAAGGATTCCTGAGGTCCTTGAGTTATCCTGTAAAGATCACTGGTCAGTTTCTCAAAACTCCGGCTGCAAGAAAATTGACTATTAAATAAATTAACTAAATGAGCAAATGAAGTAATTGAGTGAGGAGGAACGTTTAAGAGCCATTTTAAGGCTGATCCTGTTAAGGTAGAACCAAAACCCTTGCACAGGCATGCTTCTTTGAGATCTGGAGGGACAGGGTTGATTTCCATCCTTTCCCTATACTGGGCAATATGCTCCTCAGGATCCGTAGTTCCGTCATAGAGTTTCATGTTGGGGGTTTGAAATCTTTTTGGGATTTCAGCATCATAAATAGGATATGCAAACCGTGATATCCTGTGGCTGTCCTGGGACACTTCTGGAATTGGCTGGACTACCCCAGGCACACTGGATATCATGTCTTTTAGTTTTGAAGCTCCCTGGAAAATGCTGATGTCATACCTGCATCTTGCAAAGATCCAACACCATTAGTAGCAAGAGTATTATTATTATTAGATACATTACCAGTCTGGGGATTCTGGCCATATCCTGAAGCATATCCTGAGCTTCTCATAGTTGATACTCTTACTGAAGAGGGTATCTCAGGAGTATGATTCTGGGAATGGCTAGGCACAATATTCCCCCGGTTATCCTCAGTATAAACTGCAGAACTGAAGTTCAAAGCCCTGGGTTGCAAGGGAGTGACAGTATCTTCAACAGGCCTACTTGGGCCGGATTTCAAGAGTTGTATCTCTCTCATCAGCATCTGATTAGTTTCCTGCTGCTGCCTCATCTGTTCCTGTACACTACCAAACAAATTTAGAATTTCTTCATTAGAAGCCAAAACAGGACCAGATCCCTGGATATTGCGAGCGGGGATAACATCCCGAGCCACATGACTTTCAGTTCCCTGTGAAGAGGCTTGCGTTCTCGAAGGAGGTGGTGGAAGCACCGAACCAATTGTTGCAGAGGTTGTAGCAGATACGGTGGAAGAGCTCACGTTTGATCTCGAGGCCATCGAAAATAATGTAGCAAAAAGTTTTGAAAATAGAAAACCAAGTAAAGATTTTGCAAAAACTTTTTGTAGAAGTAGCACCACTTGCCCCACGGTGGGCGCCAAATTGTTTTGGTCAAAAATTATCGAAGCAATTAAGTGATCAAATTAGTTAAGTGAGGTAGTGTGCTAAAAAAGTGTATTGAAAATATGCTAGTTAAGTTGTTTACAAGGACAGGTTCAGGATATAGCTCAGGATATTGAGCTATATCTATGATCAAACAATGAGCAAAAATGTAAAGGGTGACACAAGATATACGAGGAAAGCCCTTGATTAATCTAGATCGCCGGCATAAAACCTCGGGAGCTGACAATCGCAGCTGCCTTGTTCTTCTTATTGCATCAAATATCAGTATACAATGCAGGATATGATGCGGATCAACTAAGTGTTACAATGCAGCTCGAGTACAAGTGTTAGTGCGTTGTGAGTGTTTTCAAGTAGAGAGAAAGAGTGTGCCAAAAATTATGTCCCTAATCTGATCCGATCAATCCCCTTTTATAGTAAAAAGAAAGCAACTAACTATCCTACTATTCCAGGATCCGGCGAATATTCCATATGTGGACGTTGTAGTCCACGTCTTCCGGCTTCAACGTTCGTAATATAACTGATTTGCCCGAGTCTTGAGGAGAAGAAGTCAACCAACTGGGGTAGCCCAGTTGGCCAGCCTCACCCCGCCTCTTCCCCGAGGTCACCGGTTCGATTCCTGGCACGCCCAACTGGAAGTGTGTCTAGGCTCTTCGCCGTGGGTAGTAACCGCCAGGCAGCTATGGGGCTAAGCTAGCTTGTGGAGTGAGTACACTCCAGCGGTTGGGAGTACCGTGCACCTTACCCCCCCCCCCCCCCCAAGAAGTCCACCTGACCGTTGGAGACTGGTTACAATAACCTGCACGTGGGTTAATTGGTTACTACCAGGATATCACATCAGGATGTTACCAATATCCTGATCCAGCATCCTGGCCACAAACAAAAGAAACATAGTCAGTATATTAGCCAGGATATATGAGCAGAAAATCGCCCATAACAAACACGAACAAAAAAAATTGTTCGTCTAATTAAATGAACGAACATGAACACACCTTGTATTTGTTTATTAATGTTCGTGAACGTTCGTTTATGTCCGTTCATTTATATCCATGAATGTTCATTTATGTTTGTTTAAATTTTAGTAAATGCATAAATTGTTATATTTATATGAATATTAGGCTTTCTATCAACTTATATCAATAAAACTAATTAGTAATTGAGTTTTCTAGTAAAAAGACTGAAATTTTAAAATTTTTCTTAGATCGTAATTGATCATTTACTTAATATTTATATAAAAACCTACTTAATTTTAGCATTTATGAACTCTAATTTAGATGTGTTTTTTGGATAAACTATAATATATTTGAGTTGTTTGTTTGTGTTTGTAAATGTTAAATTGTGTTTGTTTATATTTGTTAAATTACGTTCATTTATGTTCGCTTATGTTTGTTCAATCATGTTTGTTTGTCTTTCGTTTGTGTTGGTTTATGTTCGTGAACTGTTTGTTTAGGCTTTATACAAACGAACATAAACGAACACGAACATGCCCGATTTCTTAATGAACAAACACAAACAAAAAAATGTGTTCGATTATCTATTCATGTCCGTGTTCGTTTGGTTCGTTTACAGGCCAAATTTTGTTTGCTCAAAAAAGGCACTTAGTAAGTATTTATACATAAATATCACCCCACATGTCAATTTGAAAAAATTGTAATTTTTTAAATGGCCTAGAATCAGAAACCTTGTTGTGTTTGCTTATGCATTCTATTAATTTTAAATGAAAGGGAATATATATATAGGGCAAGGATAAATCGAAAACCCACTCCAGTTGACTAAACCCTGAAAACCCATTAATCACCATTGATCAAAGTAAATGAATGGCTGAGATTAACTTTGAGCCATGAGTTTCCTTAGTTCCTATTTTTCTGTATTTTTTAATATACTCACTGTACCTTAAGGGTAATATAGGAAACATTTTTTCATCTCTTACTTACAAGAAAACAAAAGTCTGCATCCAGTACTTCACTCTTCTTCATTTCAAAACATCAAAACACATTCTCTCTCTTCCCAAAATCTTCATCAAACCTTCTCATCTATAACCAAATCACCGGAGATATTCAACTATACCCTCAATCACTGGCCAAAAATCGCTTAAAGATCTTCAAAATCGCCGTAGAATATCAACGATCGCCGGAGATATTCAACAATCATCGGAAATTTCAACGGTCACCGCCGGAAAAAAATCTGGCTAAAAACGAGAGGGTTTCAGGTGCGTCGCTTCTTTGTTGACTAAAATCATCAACTTTGTTTTAGCTACGCCACCAAGTCCAACCAACATCGGGTTGTTAAAACCCCCGGTAATCTTCATTATTCACCGCAATCTACTTTTTTTAGGGTTTTATTCGCATAATTTGTTGTATGTCATGATTAGGTGTTTGTGATTTATGAGTTTTATCAGACTACCAAAAAGAGGTCTAGTGGACCAAAATGCCCTGTTACTGGCAAGAGAATCCAAGGGGTATGATTCATTATTATTACTACTTCCATTTGTTGATTAATTACACTTTTTGTTAGATTTGTATTGTAATTACAGTTTTTCTTATCTGTTTGTTTGTGTTTTGTTTATATCTGTAAAGTGTAGATTATGCAGATTTGTAGTTCTTTTAGATTGGAGGTAGATGAGATAGTTAGATGAGAATCCAGTGTTCGGATCTGTTATACAGTAGTACATTTTAGCATTTCCTTGTCTTGTTCTTAACATAGTATAAAGATTATAACTATATTGGACCAGAGGATGAGATTCTTTCTTAGATTAATGTTATTAAACACCATTCTATGGTTTAACAGACTAATTACTGTAGTTTTGTAATGGTTTAGATATTGTTCTTTATACACTTTTTGGAACCTTTTTCAGAACAACATTTAGTTATAACACTAAGCATAGTTTTATAATCTGGGATTTTGTATTTAAATTTGTAGCTATTGTTTACATTCTTAACGATTAATTTGATGTTTTAAAGGGGTTTTATGTCATTATCATCTTGATTGGTATTATTTGGATTTGCACCTACTTGTTTTAAACTTGAATAAACAGTTGAAGTGAATGGTTACGTTTAGGTTAGGACTACTAAAATGGATATTGTTGTTTTTAGAAGTTTGAATTATTACGAACAGTTGACTTTTTTTGTTTGTTAATTCTTTGTTTTTAGAGCTGTTTATAGTTTCCTTTTATTTTTGTGTTAGTTAGACAAATTCAAATTTTTTTTTGACAAACTCAACATTTGATTCCCCACGTATCTATAGAAGGTATTTAATTATATGTTGAATGTCTAAAAACTGAAATACCATATAAACAAGTTCTCATATATAAACATGTTGTTTATCCAGATTCCTCACTTGAGACCTGCTGAATACAAGAGATCAAGATTATCTAGGAACCGAAGAACTGTCAACCGTGCTTATGGCGGTGTTTTTTTGTCCACATCATCACTATTTTTTCCATTTAGTGTCGTTAGGGATTTTGGATTCTCATGTTGATCTTATTCCAGTTTTTCGGGTGTGATAGTTGCGGATTCTTTTTGTTGGGTTATTATATAGGATCATCGGGGCTTTTTTGGTTGAAGAACAAAAGATTGTGAAAAAGGTGTTGAAGATTCAAAAGGCAAAAGAAAAGACTGCCTCCAAAGCTTAGATTTTTCTCATGAGAGAGTAATTTTGGGTTTCAAGATTTTGAATCTGTAATCTGGCTGTTTGATGTTTGGATACTTTTACTTTGTTGACAATCAAATTTGGTTCAGTCTTTTAGGTTTTTGTTTGCTTTCCAATGGTTTTATGAATTATGTTTTGGACATGTTTTCATGTTTTACTTACTTTCTTCTAAATTCCAAATTAATATCCCTACTATTCCTTGCATTTTGAAAACTGTTAATGTAAATCCATTGTGTATGCTTTCAACGAAGATATGATGTATGTAAAAAGATCTTTCACATACACATAAGGCATGTGTCATACATTAGTTGGCATATGACACATAAGGTGACTAATGCGATGAACACCTACAAATTGGTAAAAAAAACTTGACGGATGCCTACAAAACTTTTGTAGATTTGTTATCGACATTTTTTCCATATTGATATCTAAAAGGGTGTAAACGAGATAAGCCGGGCCTGAGCTCGGCTTGGTTCGAACGTTGTTTATATAGTTTGAGCTCCTAGAGTTTCTTATCCTTATGCACGATTTGCTTTCAGTTCAAGCGGGGCTGACTCTCTCTTTGTCTTGTAAATGATATGTATCTATAATAGGATGGACTAGTAAAAAGTTCTATGTTTCCACAATAACCCAAATATGTAATTAAAACGACAAGAGTCTGCAAAGAAAGGATGTAGAAAGCCCTTCCATGATCAAAATAAATGCAAAAGCATTAACTGAAAAACTGGGTATACACGTTGAATAAGGTTACATTATATGTACCATCTTATTAAGGTTACATTCTACAAATAACGTTACATTTTCTGTATAATTTCAAAAAATGTACAAAAAATAACGTTACCATTTAAAGGATATCGCCGATGGGTATCGCCGATATCCACATACATAAAAGTGTAACGCGTTTTCTTTTCTTTCTCGTCCGACACAAAGTGTTATATTACATCACATGTTTACAAAAGTCGTCTTCCTACTAAAAGATGTTACATGTTGGTACGTACACTACAATTTTTACATGATCAATTTTACGTCACATATGTAACACTTTTTTTGTTACATGCAAATGGCATTAGTTCTGTAACACAAAAAAATGTAACAGTCATTTTTTGCTTTGATTGATTGTTACATTTCTAACACAAAAAAAATGTAACAACACACTTTGTTTCTGTAATAGTCACTTTATTTTTATAATAATCTGAAAAAAATGTAACAACACACTTTATTTTTACAACAATCTAAAAAAGTGTAACAATACACTTTATTTTCAGTAACATGCATAATTTATGTAACACGAAAAAATGTAACATGCATTTTTTCTTCGATTGTTAAATTTCTAACACCCGGTTGCATAGTGTTACATAAAAAATGCCTAGATCTTGGACGTTCCTAACTAAGACGCAAAGAATTGTTATGAGAATTGTTACATCAAAAATAAACGAATGTAACTACAAAAATAAACGAATGTAACTAAAAAAAATTGTTACACTTTTACAAATAAAAACTGTTACACTTTACTAATAAAGAAAAAGAATGTAACTACAAAAAATGTAATGTATTAGTGATAAAAAAATACATGTAATTCCAAAAAAAAATGTTCCATTTGTAACTATCACTTCTACAAATCCAGATCCATTGCATCTTCGTCGCACAATTATTATTGAACCACAATGTATCCAGATCAGTTGCATAACCTAAACATATAAAAAAACAAAAAAAGGAAATTTATGCCAGAAACACAACACACTTTATTTTCAGTAACGTGCATTATTTATGTAACACGAAAAAATGTAACATGCATCTTCTTGAACAAAAAAAATAGCAGATCCACAAACCATACTTATCCACCTTCTTGAACAAGATCTGAAACAAATTTTACACAAAAAAAAAAATGATGCAATCAATAATAAAAACAACAAAACCATAAAACAAGAACTTAAAAACCTCCATCTTCTTGAACAAAAAAAATAGCAGATCCACAAACCACAACAAAAAACAAATTAAAAACATTCATCTTTTTGAACAAAAAACAAAGTTGCATATCTACAAAATACAAAAAAAAAAATGATAAATCAAGAAATTAAAAAATTGATAAATCAAGAAATTAAAAACATTCAACTTCTTAAACAAAAAAAAACAACATATCCAGAAAAAAGTTGCAGATCTACAAAATACAAAAAAAATGAAGAACTACAAAACGCAAAACAATTGCAAATCTGAAAAAAAAAACTGAAAACAAACATACTTATGGTCCTCGAGGATCTTTTAGATCTGGAACATCATGTTTAAACATCGAACATCTTTGGGGTCATCTTCAACATCGAACCGCCATCACATCATCTTCAACATCGATCATCTTCAACCGGATCTGGAGGAGGATCTTCTAGATCTGGAGCATCTGGATGATGATCTTTTGAACTGAAACGATGGATGCTTTAACAGAACGTCTCTGTTTACTGTCTGACTCCTCAAGTTTTTCCATCCATTTTTCAACCTGAGATCAATATAACATTATATAATATTATACAAATAACATTCAACTAGTAAGCAGATCTTGAAAGAGAGAACCGACTTTCAAAAGCTTACATTAGGATGAAGATACGCATATATCATTCTAATAATCCATATATATCGATCAAGCCCAGATCTGAAATGCCACTCGTGCAATCGAGGGAGATCTAGTTTGGCGGGATCCGTATACCCTGTGAAAGCAAGATATACACTTTAACAACCTCTGTGTAAATTAAAATTATATTAATTAAAAAAGAAGGAATAAAAGAAACTAACCTAATAAGAATGTCAATGGGCTCCAAACGAATTCAAAAAATCCTGGAATCTCCCAAACCAAGATAACCACAAGAAAGCATACAAGAAGCTTTGTAATCATCACCGATCTTATCTCATTATACTTGCTGCCAAATAACAAGTGCTCCATACACCATAAGAGTAAAAAGCGTGTGATCTGGAGCATCTGATGGATGATGATCTTTAGATGATAAAGATATAAAGAGAGAGAGAAAGAGGGAAGTGTGTAAGAGAAGAAAGATGAAAGAGAATATGAGATCTTTCAAAATTGAAGAGAGATGCAGTCACTTTATGTTAAAAAGGGAAGAGAGAGAGAGTGATTAGTAATGTAGGAGATGTGATGTGTTACTTTTTCTGCCATCATACAAAATGACGCATATACCCCTCACTTATTAATGTGAGAGATGTGATGTGGCTGAATCCTAGCCACATATGTGGGTTTCTTGGGTTTAGTCAACTGGAGTGGGTTTTCTCCTTATAATTAGCCTATATATATAGGGTGGGGTTCCTCTACAAAGTGTGTTTTTTTCTAAAAAGTGTAAAAAGTGATCATGACCATTAGATTAGATAATTGATAGATGAGATTAAATGAGTGGTAAATTTGTAATATTTGTTTTAATTAAATTGATTGATTTATTGGATTAAGGGTGTAAAAGTAATTTTGTGTGCCTTAAATTTAGGAATCACATGTACCACACATGCAACTCCCCCTCCCCCCCCCCCCCCCGTCCTTTTAAATCGTCAATAACGTTTTTATACAAAATTTGTTTTTAAAAAAATTATACCATGATAACGAGCGTTTTTTTTATCTTTAATATGAGTACCATATTGTTATATATCTACCAAATTACGATTCAAGTAATTCAGACACTAGTGTGTTTTATATAATTTCTGTGTGTTTTATATTGTGTATTTTTGTCTAAATTGAATCAGATACTAGTGTGTTTTATATTGTGTATTTCAGACACCATTGTATTTTATATTGTGCATTTCAGACACTATTATGTTTTGTCACACCCCCAAAAATACCACAAGCGGAAACCCCCGCGAGGCGTGTGACGTACCAGGATCTAGCCACTAATCACATTTAAACCATAAAGAAAATAGAACCTTCCCATCAAATAAAATAGTATAACTCAAACACCGGTTTAGAAAATCAAACATGTTCAGCGGAAGCATAATAATTCGTTCAATAAGTTTAAATGAAAATGTTCAAAACAATGCAAAACAATGCAACAGCGAGAAGCGTTTCCAAATGTCACGACCCATGACCACTCCAGCTTCCCAGACAGCAAGTTCCATGACAGTGTACCTAAGGACCTGCAAGCATGCAGAAAAGTGTATCAGACAACGCTAGTGAGTTCACAGTTTATTTGACCGTTTGTTACCAAGTATTGACTTATGTTATGTTGATAATAACTCGATACCGCAGACGGCTCCTTTTTGCCCTTCTCCAATGCTCTATCAAACATTGGTCATGATTTTAAGTTATTAGTTCACGCCCATCCTATCCAAGTACGTCGTGAGGGTGCCAAACCTAATAGCGCTATCAACTAATAACCTCGTTGCCCTACAAGCAACTTGTTCGGTAGTATGATGGGACTTAAGTGATAGAAAGTGAGTGTATTATCCAACATCAACATTTACTGAAAACTGCCTCATATCCCCTACAAGGATATGGGTTTGTGAAAACTGCCTCACATCCCCTACGAGGATGTGGGTTTATGAAAATCCGTTTATTTGTTTGCCTGTTTGATTGTCCCCACCGGACGCATACTTGTATTGAGAGAAGTGAACTCACCTTAGTTTTGCTCGGTTATTTAAGTTACCGGTTCCAAGTTAACCAACCAAATCCTACCGTGGTTATCAATGAAATCAGTTTTATAATCAATTGAGTTACATATATTCACAGTGTGCATTCAAAGCAACGATCACCGTATAACACAGAGCAGTTATTCATACTCATATAAGTCATAAGCTATATAGGTTATTATAACTGTTCTGTTTGTTTGCCAAAAGCATCTCCAAGAAGAATCAACTATTCGTGGGTTGCTCTTACGGTGAAGAATCCCTCACGGCGAAGAATCCTTCACGGTGAAGAATTAGACTTCGTCAATAAATGATGGCGGCGAAGAACCCTTAGTTGTTCACCAGAGGCCAGTCAACGAAGAATCATTCTTCGTCGACCTGGGTTCTTCGTCTGGAATCCTTCTTCGCTGATTCTTAACAGATCGTCGTGATTTCCTGCTAACCCTAATTACCTTAGCATTTAACATCATCAATCATCATACAAATTAACATCATCAATTATCATAAGAATTAACATCATCAATTATCATAAGAATTAACATCATTAATCACTCAGTATCAAATCAAGTACATTATGGCACATCAAGGTTTGTTTATCATACAAGCTCATTCGTGAATCCCCTCATCAACAAACATCAACTTCAAGAAACCATAACTTCCGATTAATATCACCAGTAATTCTCACATAGTGAAATACAGTTTGCTCTAATCGTCTATTTATTAAATCATCATGTGACACCCAATCACAATCAAGCCCCATAACCATATTTAGATCTCATACTAATGAACTTTAGCATACAAGTACACAAAATCAGTCATAACAAAGACACGAACCAGTCTAGCGATGAACTATACTAACCGAGAGTGTTAAGGTTGCACACTTGAATCAGCGAAAAAGATGATGCTTCGTAGTACTGAGGCACACTTGATTACCGTCGGCCGAGAGAGAAAGCGAGGGGTGTTAGGGTTTGATGGTGTCCTTAGGTTTCACGTACCGATGTATGTTTATATGATGTGAACAGGGCCTGACTTCATTTGGGCCTAAAACCCTCTCGGCGAACATTGCACCCGACGAAGAGTTATACTTCGTCGAACCCTTGATGATGAAGAACCATACTTCGTCGAGTATGGTGATGACGAAGATCTCTACTTCATCGAGTAGAAATTGTGACGAAGGTCCTATACTTCGTCAAGTATGAGGATGACGAAGAACTGTCTTCGTCGAGGAGGGTTTCGTCCAGAAGTGGAGTTGGCGAAGGACCATGGTTATGAAGTTATGAAACATAAACTAGTCTTAAGTTTTCATTAAACAATCAAACATAACAATACATTAATCATATTTCAAACATGCACATGTTACAACGCAAAACGAATTATGAAAACAGAGTTGTGAAACAAGTAATGCTTAGATGAATGACCTTGAAAATTGGGGTTGTCACATGTTTTATGTGTGAAAGGTGTGTTTAATTGTGAAACCGATATAACACAATATGAAGAAATCAGAAACTGATAAAACACAACATCGAGAAATAATGAATGTGATTAATGTTTTGAAATATATGAGGGGTGTTTTTAATTACGAACATTGATATAACACGGTGTGAAAAAGCGTAAACTGATAAAACACAATGTCAAGAAATGATGAATTTGTTTTATGTTTCGAACTTTGGATGATTTATTCATGTATACGAAGGATGTAACTGCCGATTTTGAATAATTAATAGACATATAGTTTCCATAAAAATAGCCTTTTATTTTTATGATATAAAATCTTTCATAAATAATATAATTATTCAATTACCTTAATGCCCTTTAGTAAAAAAACACTAGATGCCACATGTCACAAGGAGATTGCTTCTTACACTTTGTAGGAAAAGTAGACTTTGTAGCCAACTCCTACCCTATATATATATATATATCGTGTGTAAAGAAAGTCACTATTTAACAATATTAAATTATTTAAAAGAAGAGTAGCTAGATATTTTTATCTTATAATGTGTATAAATTTTTATTTAATATTATTATCTAAAAATGAGACGGCACAAAAAAAATGTGGCATACTGATATTTGTTCAAAGGATTTTCGTTAACTATAATATAACATAATATAACAAAACATAACATAACATAACATAATATAACAAAACATAACAAAACATAACATAACATAACATACAGTGTTGCAAAAATCGCGATTACTCGGCGATTAATCGCCGACTAGTCGCTAGTCGGCCTCCTACTGAGTAATTTTTCACTAATCAGTTAAAAAATCGCTAGTCGGTCAAAGCCGGTCCAAGCCGCCCTAGTCGGCCCAAGTCGCCCTAGTCGGCCCATTTGAAATCCTTACAAAACAGGCCCAATATTACAACTTTAGCCCATTTTCCTTATCCCTTACCCTAATATGACGAAGAATTTGAGTCGGAGAAAGAGGATGAAGTAGACGAGGAGATTGAATACGAGTCGGATGGTGTCGAAATCATTGAACACTACGGGGATAACGATTACATTTGAGGTATTTGTTAATGTTTGAATTTTAAGTACTGAGACTTGTTATGTTATGACTTATATGTAAGTTTAGTTTGTATTTTGAACTACGTTTACCTTTTTAAGTATTATATTGATATGGATGTGTGAGTATATATATACATATTTTAAAAAAATAATAAAATTTACATATAGAATTCCGATCTGATTAATCCTGAGTAATCCTGAATAATCCCGAGTAGTCGCTAGTCCCCACCTCACCTGCCGACTAGCGACTAGCGAGTTCTCCAACCTTGATAATATATAACGAACAACTAGTAAAATCCTAGTTAGCATAAATGAATGTTCAATACAAACTTAGTGGCCTATATGATGATTAAAATAAACTAAATGGTTTACGGTATATTAGCGTGGTAGTTCGTCTAACCTCCTCAATAGTTACCAAAAGAGAAAGTAAAAACTTTACTTATTTTCTTGTGTCATATTACAATAATAATACTTTATTTCACTAAGCCTAATAACATACTCTACTACTTATTATTATATGATATATATATAGGGAGGAGCTCATGCGAGAACCACCTTTATTGTGAGAACCGCGAGAACCAATGTGAACACAACCTAAAATAGCTAAAAAAACCTAACCCCCCCCCCCCCCCCCAAGCTAAATGCTAAAAACTAAAACCTAAAAAAAACCTAACCCCCACCCCCCCAAGCTAAAATGCTAAAAACTAAACCCCCAAAAAACCTAAAAAAATCTTAAAAAAATCTAAAAAAATCAAAAAAAAATATAAAATTTTTTTTTGAAATTTTTAATATTTTTTATGTTAAAATCGCTACTTTTAGAAGCAAAAAAAAAAAAAAAAAAAAAATTTTAAATTTTTTTTTTTTTTTTTTTTGCTTCGAAAAGTAGCGATTTTTTTATAAAAAATATTGAAAAATTCAAAAAAAAAAATTTGTGTGATTTTTAGCTATTTTTAGGCATTTTTTGTTGTGTTCACATTGGTTCTCGCGGTTCTCGCAATAAGAGGTGGTTCTCGCATGATCTTCTCCCTATATATATATATATATATATATATAAGATAAATACAACAACTAATTCTCAGATGTTATTAGAAAATAAATAGAATGTTTTGTTCAATATAGAAAAAGTTAAATCAGAAAATATGTTAATATATGTTTTTAAATATGTAATAAAAACATTTATTGTAGGCACTATTCGTCAATGGTTGTAATATGCTCACTAAAACTCGATGAAAATAAACAAAATTTTGTTTTTTGAAGGGTAAAAAAGAATACCATATCTAAGGTTGTTACATATATTCAAAGTAATAAAGTACATCCAGAGTTAGTTATATTTTTCATTTTCATATTTGTTCAAAGTTTTTTTGTTTGTGAAATGAGATAATTAATTTTTATTAAATCAAATATAAGTTTAATAAAGAGATAGCTACTTTAATATTAAAGTACATAGTTTATGGTTTATCTAACACGCAAAACAAAACAAAATCAAAACTTTATTTGCATTTATTATTATAGATAATTTTGTACATAGTACGTACTTGAACAAGACTAGTCCTACTTAGGCGGACACCCATTGCTCACCAAAGAACTAGGTTTTGGATTAAAGCCTTTGGTAAACATCTTAAGATTAGGTTGTTTATCAAAATCTCTTACGAACTGGTCCTTGTTGTTCTCTTTGTCATTTAGCGTTGTTGAATCTTGGCTTAAAGCGTCTGGGGGAATGGGCTCATATTTCATTGCATTTCTCCAGTCTTTGGGGTCTTTTCTTGCTTCATGGATACTTGCAAGCTAATCATGAAAAAGAAAGCAAAATGAAGTCTGACAAAATCATGAATTATAAATATATATGAACTCTTACCAAAATAAGTGAGAAGAAAGCCAAGAAAATGGAAAAATATCTCATTTTATTAGTTAAAAGCTTTGGTGATACAAATATACAATTAGCTTGTGAGTATTTATAAATAGAACATGTGGCTTGAGTAGTAAATACTTATTGATGTCATTGACATTTGGCAATTGGGCATATTGCACAAGATGAGTAATCACATTAACATTAAATGTTTGCATGAGACATTAATGTTTTTAGTAAATTATAATTAGCACCAAATATATATTATAGATAAAATGCATTTTTTGTTACTTTAGTTTTATTAGATATTTTTGTTTGGTATATAATCTTAGAAACTTAAAGTATTATTCTAATATAATATAACATTTTAGAAAGTTATATGAGTTAAAAAAAAACTAATTTAATTAAATTTGACTAAAATAACTTAGAAGATATTAACAAGAAGAAAAATCATAAAAAGCACTAGACTTTTTTTTTAAAAGTCACTCAACATTTTTTATGCATATAAAAGACACTATTGTATCTATTTTGTTTCATCAGAAAATGCACTTAATAACTTTTTACACATAAAAGTCACCCCACATGTTAGCCTGAACCAAATTTATGACTTTTTTTTAAATAGCCTAGAACCAAAAAAACCTTGTTGTGTTTGCTGTGTTATATAAATTTAAAACGTGTTTATATATTTTTTATCCTTAATTTTTTTTTTTTCAAAATAATGAAGTTATTGAACAAGGTTGTTATGTACTTTAAACATCTTGCATCGATTAGAAAGCAATAGCTAACGTGTTATGTAATTTTTTTTGTGTCAAGAATTGTATAATTATTTAAAATAGGCCTTGTAAATTGAATAGTATTACTTGAAGGGATTTTGTCTTGAAAAAAAATAGGAAAACTAATATTATTTTGATTGCAACGAAAGTTTTTTATCAAATAATTTGTTAAAAAATAAATGTATGGGTAAAAAAATAAACATTTAATTTCCTCTGGCTGTTGAATATATTTATCTAATGCATAATAATAAGAACAAAGCCTATCAATGAAACAAATGGGTCCACAACTCAAATCTAAAGGTTCAATGCAAATGCCATATCACACAACTTTTGAAGAAGAAGAAAAATATAAACGGCTAAAACGATGGACTATTTTGTAATTTGTAACTGAAGGAAGTCTTTTAGACTAAGGGTAAAACTATAATTTTCATTGATGGCGTTGTACTACTGAACTTGTTCTTTAGTATATATTTTTAGTTATAATGTATATGCACTTATTAATTTAGTTTTATTTTATAACTTATTAGGTTAGAACCCCATGTATTACACGGACTTAGTAAAAGTAATGTTAAATATATAAAAAATGTTAGGTTTTTTTTTAAATAAAAACCCCTTTATTGCTCTAGCTGAATAAAAGTGCTTATTACAACAGCATAACTATCAAATATTTTTATAAAGATAATTTGATTCTTCTTTTTTAAGATAGCTCGCTTGTTATTGTTATTATAGTAACTTAAGTTATAGTATTAATAAAATTACAAGTGCTTGTATATGTGATTTCTTACTTTAATACTATTTATTGTTTATATCCAAAAAAAAAATATTTTAATAAAACGATATGCTCGAATCAAATTGCCAATGATTTTTTTGCTTGCTAGGGTTATATTTTGACTACCTTAATAACATGTATAAATAAAAAAATACTTTATATTATTTTGTAACGTCATTTATACGTTAATGTAATAATCTATAGTAGATTTAGTTAAATTGTTGTTATATACACACAATAACGTGTATAAAGAAACACATTATTTTATAATATTATATTATTTAATAGGAGATAGTAGATATTTGTATCTTATAATGTATATAATTTTTTTTATTTAATATTATTATTTAAAAGTGAGGTTGTTACATATATTCAAAGTGGTGAAGTACATCTAGGGTAAGTTGTATATTTATAAAATAGAATACTATATGTAAGGTTATTACATATATATTTAAAAAGAATACTTGTGAGTATTTATAAATAGAACATGTGGCTTGAGAAGTAAATACTTATTGGTGTCATTGACATGTGACAAATTTTCATGTCGCACAAGATGAGTAATCACCTTAACATTAAATGTTTACATGAGACATTCATGTTTTTGGTGAAGTATAAGTAGCACCAAATATATCTTATAGTTAAAATGCACTTTTTTTGTTACTTTAGATTTATTTGTTATTTCTATGTGCTATATGATCTTAGAAAGTTAAATTATTATATATATATATATATATATATATATATATATATATATATATATATATAATAACGTGTATAAAGAAACTCATTATTTAATAATATTATATTATTATATTATTTAATAGGATAGAGTAGATATTTATATCTTATAATGTGTATAAATTTTTTTATTTAATATTATTATTTAAAAGTTAGGAGGCTATAACAACCCTCCAAAATTATTTCCCGACTCCTTAATATATCTAAAAATGTCCCTATATGTCTTAAAATACAACTCGTATACGAAAACCGAGCCCAAAATACCTTATATACTTAAAAATAAAATAAAAACAAGAAATTAGTGGTGCTCGCGGGCCGCGTAGACCTTTAGGGTCTCTTACGCGGGGTGCGACAGCTGGTCACCATGGCCGCACCCTGAGGTGCGACGTGGCATAACGCGTGTGGAAGCTATGGGTCGAATCAGCCAAGCTAGGGCCTACCTAAGCTACCCTCGCGGGCCGCGAAGCCCTTGGCTGAGACCTTCGCGGGGCGCGACAAAACCGTCGACCAGCCCTATAAAAGGGGCCATCAGCCTTCAAATTCAAATCATTCATTTTCTCGATCTCTCTCTGTCAATATTCTGAATAGCAATTATAATATCGGGCATTATACCCACCTAATTAATGAAGTTCTGCCCCGTTGTAAGTATTTTAACCCCCGGTTACGTATTAGATACGCTGCCCGATTGATCTAAGGTTCCGTAACGGCTGTCGAGATTCTGCCCGACGTAGTCGTTGGAATTTTGTCTCGGGGAGGGTATTACTAATGTAAATATTGGGTTATTATACTAACACGTGTGCATTGTGTAATTAATAGATAATCACCAGGAAATCCTAAAAGAAAACCTTAAGACAGCAATGTAAGTAATCCTCCTTTTTGCAAACTGTTTTTATAAAACCTCAATTGTTTTACATTATAATTAATAGTGACTGAGTATTTGTATTCTACAATTATCGTCGGTATGTTGGGGTTTTGTATGCAAAATTTGTTACTACACTGTGAGTAGTAACATGACCACAAGTCGGGGTGACAGTACCGTGGGTGGTAATTAAAGTAGATGGAAACAAATGTAATTGCGCGACCGCCCTCAATACTGTAAAACGGTTATACTTATCTTGATTAAACTGGAATTCACTCACCAGTATTTACCACTGACAAAATGTTTTTAAACACGTTTCAGGTAACAAAATGTGAAAGCCAAATAGAAGCCAGCTGGACAGCACTGAAGGCTTGGAAAAGTGGTTATAAAGTTACCTAAAATAAAGAGATGTTTTATTTAAATAAAATAGGGTTTATCCCTATAAAAATGTGTGTACTTGAAACTTGGGATTTTCCCATATGTTTAAATATTATAAAAGCGTGGTATTTTACTCTGATAAAATATTTTCTAACTACGGTCCTGATGTAAATTCTGCTGCCAAACTGATAAACACCGATACCACTGAAACTGGCCGCGGCCGCCCGTTCCCAGGTAGTTAGGGGATGGGGGTTGCGACAGAAGGTGGTATCAGAGCTAAGCCACTGATTCAGCCACAGAAGTGTTCTGCTGACACCAAAATATTATTCAACATGTTAGGAAATTATTACGAAACTACGTGCATATCTGTATATTATTGTTATGTGTTATTTGAAAATTTGTTAGTTTACAGTATGAGCGACCAAGGACCTTCCGACGCCTACCGTCAGTTGTCCAACTCACCTAGGGACGAAGGCACCTCTTCACAGCCATCCCTCTCAGGGTATTTGGCTGACAACGAATATGGGATATTCGTGTTCAAGGCCCAATCTGAAGAGTCATTCCCTCCCAAGAAGAGAGGATGGTTCAGCAGAGGAGCGCATGAACGTAGAAAAATGATGAAAAAGTTGCAACAGCAGCGTGCTTTAGCAGCCGTTAAGAGAGAAACAGATGCCCACACTCAGGATTGCTCAATAGGAGTCTAGCAAATTTTCATATCCTAGCAACTACAGCAGCAGACCCTAATCTAGAGCAATTCATAGCACCCCAACCATTACCACTGTTTCCCACACAGCCAATGGAAATTGAAGCCGACCTAGAAAATCAAATCCCAATGCCTGACTTTGACCCAGCTGAGATACCTAGTATACCAGCACCCCATCCTTCAGACTCAGACTATGACCCGTGGTTTGATGACCATAGAGATTACCAGCAACGCTACCGAATACCAGAAGACGAACCCATGCCAAACCGAGCAGCTTACCCAGACCTGGACCCTCTAGATCTCTACTATGATAATGACCAATACATCAGGGAAATTCTAGAAAACCCTAATCCTTACCAAGAACCCATGCCCCAGTTCCCAAACCCAGTACCAGTCCCTGCACCACCAATGAGCGCTGAAAATGTGAAAGAGCTCCGAACCTTTGGTGAGGAGATTTTAGAGGGAAGTGAGAGGATGAGGCAGATAGGAGAATGACTCGTCTGGAAGTATGACGAGCGTAATATGGAGTTCTGGATGAACCCATACCAGTAATAGTAATAATAATAATAATAATAATAATAATAATAATAATAATAAAGTAATAATAATATATATAATATGTGTGTATGTTTGAAAAAAAAATCTAGAAAATAGCTACGAATGCCTAATAGTATTGTAATTTTAAATTTCTGTTCCAGTTTGTATTAGATGCATAGTATAAAAAAGAGTAAGTCGCAATGTTCGACGATTTTGATCAATATGCTTGTTACGTGATCGTTTGCATTAAATATTATTTTGTGATATTAATGCGTGGTAAATGTTTAAAATTCAGATGGACGACGAAGTGAATCAGGAAAACCAGAATAATGATAACCAGAATAATGATAAACCGAATAACAATAATAATGAAAACCAAGTGGATAACAGTGCCATCCAACACATAGTGGCACAAGGAATTATAGACGCGATGCCATATATTATCCAAACGGTTAGAGAAGCTGATAATAAAAGTAACCATGGCAGTAAACGACCTACTGAACCAGAAAACAGCGTAAACAATGGACCCATACTTCAAGTGCCCATTCCCAAAAGAAGAAGAACCATGTCTTATGGTTGTTCTTATAAAGAATTCTGGTCTTGTAAACCAATGGAATTCTCGGGCAATAAAGGGGTCGTTGCAGCTCTACGCTGGATAGAAAAGACTGAGGCAGTCTTAAAAATAAGCAAGTGCGCGGAAGAGGATAAGATAATGTTTGCCTCCAGTCTATTTAAGAACTCGGCTTTAGAATGGTGGAACACTATCCTCCAATCTAGGGGAAGTGACAGGATTTATAATATGGAATGGGAGGAATTTAAAAACATGATAGAAAGGAAATTCTGCCATCCCAATAAAAAGGAACAGATAGTAAATAAATTCCTAAACCTTAGAATGACTGGAGTGAATAGTAAAGGTTACATGTAACACCCCGTGTTTTCACAAGTCAAAGTCAAAGTCAAGGTCAAAGTCAACGACCGATTTCGCGCAGCTTGACTTGTAGAAATTTCTTTATTTTATTTGTATTATGTGGAGTAAGTGTTGTTAATTGCAATAATCGACATATGTTAATCGCTATTCGATCGATCTACGACTGTGAACTATAGGAAGTAACAATGCGATATAGTTAATCAACTAATAATCAAGCTATGCTAATCAAATCGACATCAAATCGCAACTCGAGCTACGTATTTTACTTGTTGTTTATACGTGTGTGTGTGCCTTACGTGCTAACTGTGCATGTTTATTTATGTTGTGTTATGGTAATCAAGCGAACTCAATCGAAACTCGAATGCAATCGAACACAATTGAACTCGAACTCGAATCACGATCGAACTATGATATTTAGTAGAGAAGAGATTATGCGAGATATGTAGTAGTTGGGACTGAAAGTAATTTGACTAGGAAACTCTATCGTATCGAACCGCTCGCAATCGAAATCGAACACCAAAAATCATCGCGCCAAACACTTGAACCCAGCATCATCCGGCCGGATAGCCATCCGACCGGATAGCCATTCGACCGGATAGCCTTTTGGTGACAGGTCACATGTCATCCTACCAGGATGTCATCCGACCGGATCGTCATCCGGGCGGAGTGTCATCCGATCGGATCACTCTTTCCTCTTTTGGAATCCTATAAATACCCCTGTTATTGTCATTCTTTCCACTTTTGGAAACCTTCTGTCCGAACAGCTCGTGCCCCTCACCTTTTCTTCGATTTCTCTCAATCCAGGTAAGATCTCGCCCTAAAACTTGTACTTTCTTGATCTACACGCACTCCTACACCTTTCTATCTTTTAAATCTTAACGTTTAACCGCGAAATCACTAGATTTCGGGTGTTCTAGGGTGACGTTATCATAGGTTCTTCAAAGAACTTCATGCTTTGACCTCAAACCACCAAGAACAACCGAGATCTAACCGATTTCCACCCAATTACACAAAGACCTCATAAAGATCTCGACACAAGAGCGGTGAAAAAGGATTGAAAGATGGTTTCTGACTTTCTTTCAACTCTTTTACACTCAGAACACTCAAAACCGGTAGAATCAGGATCAGATTTAGTCTCCTACTCGTCCATAGTGTTGTACTAGTTCAGATCTGGATTCCGCCTACGAGACAACCGATTTTGGGTTAAACAAGACCAACCGTCTAGAACCGGTAACTGACTGAGCTAGGGTGATTCCTGGTTGGTTTAGGCACCTGGGTCAAAACGGGGGTTTTATTGGTTAACACGTTATCAAGGCGTCTCGACATAATGACAAACCATCAAAACGACCAAGTGCAGGACGAACGGAACAACCGTAACGGATTGCCATCCGACCGGATTTCTATCCGATCAGATAGGTCATCCGAACGGATTGTCACCCGAACGGATGACACTTGGGTCCCACCTTTAAACAACCTTAACTAGAGTAATAGTATTGAACGAATTGCAATCCGATCGGACGACCATCTGGTTGGATTACTCTTCGGATCATGAGATACTAAGACTTTAAAGACTTAAACAATTTTCAACATGTTCATTGACAAGGTTGCCATCCGATCGGATGAGCATCCGATCGAGTGACACTTCTGTTTAAAAGTGTGCCCTCACTAAGTACTCTTGCCATTAAGTTGTTGTCCGACCGGACCACCGTCCGACCGGATGACCATCCGTACGGATTGTCATCCGCACGACCCGCCATCCGATCGAACGACTTGAAAGATAGAGGTACTTCAATGTTTTCTAAATACTACAACGAAAACTTCAAAAGTCAAGCCATCATACATAAACACATCCTTCCTTATAGGAAGAAACAATCCACTCGAATAGCCATCCGATCGGATAAGCTATTCGACCGGATGACCATCCGAACGGACTATCACCCACACGGATTGCTATCCGCTAGGATTACCATCCGAACGGACTACCATCTGACCAACCTCCACCTTGTATCGTTTTACGTGTTCCTTATCGTTATGCTATCGAATCTATTCAGGCTAACCTTACTCGCTAAGCGCTCCCTTCAATCCACCAATCGCTGTGAGTATACTCGATCCCTTTTTGCTTTAAGCACTTTTGGGTGTTACATACGTTACGAATATTCAAACTACAACAATCACACTACTCAAATACTATTTGAACGCTAACCGTTAATGCATGTTATACGTGGCTCATGAATGCTTGTTTGTTATGTTTACACATGGAATGTTGTCTACCTGCCTTAGCAACGATAGTACTATAGTTTGGACTCAGCACCCGTTCGCGGGGGTTGTTAAGGATCATTACTTGCATGGATTACGGTGGTAATCATGTATTGCGAACTGCCTCAGGCAGTCAACCCGCAGTCATTGGTATCGATGGATCTATGTCGATAACTAACGTGCTTCATTTCACTATGTGTACGTGCTGGTTACGCGTAAACGAATTTGAACTTTATATGATAATACCAAACTTGTATGCTCACCTTTACATTTTATGTATTGACTTTATTTTAACGTATGTGACAGGTGCTTAGGACGCACATGTGGTAGGAATTTGAAGCTAGAATAAAGCTTTAGAGCCCAACAAATAGTTGTCTGTAGATAACGAATCAGGGGTCTCTAGAAGCAGATAAACAATTGCTGATTATTTAAATCTGAGTTGTCGGAACAGAATATTTGCCTGGATTTACGTCTGTAATAATTATTTTACTGTTTGAGGTACGGTATGGGACGTATTAATTAAATTGAATAGTATTGATAATTGTTATGGAAACTTCTGGACAATCTGTTTCGCTCAGTGCCATGCCCCGATGATTCCGCCATCGGTTGGGGTGTGACAGATTGGTATCAGAGCCATAACTATAGGGAATTAGGCAAGACTCGACCTAGTCCGGGTCGAAGTCTTAGAAACCTAGACTATAGTTAAGAACCAACAGACTGACTCGAGTACATCCAGTAGGGATTACGTACGAGCTTATTCCTCACTAATCTCACTTATATTACACTATCACTATACTCGAATTTTCAACTATGAAAGGGGCGATAAAGTCGAGATTAGGTGTGAAAACCACAAATTCCCGACTAAATTGCTTAATCAATACTGCTAGCGGGAGAAATTATACCAAACTAGGGGTAAAACCCATATTTTGATGAATAATTTCCTCTATTTTTATCAAAAACAGGAACGAAGTTGTTAAGCCAGGGGTGAAACCCTAACCTTGACGACTTGTTCCGCATACTTTACAAAACTCTCACCAAAGTCTCGGCGGACTCCAATGACCTGAACCCACGATATGACTAACGGGATGCGTGCCAAATGCCCAAGAATCGAGGCAAAGGCACAGTCCTGAAGGTTAAATGTGCGCAACGGGTCCTTGTGAATAGTCGAACCACTTTGGGTAGTCAAAGTCTACTAGCCGCAGACGATCTATCCCTCGATTTTTTTTATATATGAGTTCCGAAACTGACTCTGATAGTTTGTCGATTTTATGTGTTTTATGTGTTATTACCCGTTTATGTGCTTATTTTTCGCTCCGAAACGACTGCGAACCGAACACGTGACGTGTGGAATCCGTACACGAACGTGACCGAACACACAAAAACGTACTATAATCAGTAATTCTATGACAGAGCTGAAATCGTACAAAGCACCCGAATCACGATGTCACTTTCTCTCTCTAGTTTCTCTCTTTAGGCCTAGAGCTCTTCAAATCTCCAATAATACCACCTTGCCTTCTACTAACTAGACACAACATAAGACCTAGAATTAGATAGTCTCAGCTACTGTTTGAGATAACGGAGGCGATAAACAGAAATGCACTAACAGCTTATACTACGGTATTTTCGAACGATCGCAGACCTTAAATAATAGGTTTCTGTTTTCTGACTGCCTCTAGTGGTTAAATGCGTATGTGTTTCTTTGCTCCTGTGCTTTACGTGCTAGGTGTTAAATGATTATGGGCTCTACGTGCTTATGTGATTATGTGATTTCGTGCCTTATGTGTTAAGTATTTACGTGAATATACGTGTTCCTGAGCTTTAGTAAGTAGTAGACGTGTGAGGTGAGATTCGAATACAATGTGTTGAGTCCTGTGACGATGTCTGTTGCAGACAATGTTGTCTGGATCCCGTCATGCACTCTCTCGTCAAGAAAAGAGGGACAAACGCCTTGCTTCCATCATCGCTAAAAGCGTGGCAAAGGCCGTGAGCGATGTTTACGAAAATGCCAGCAAGTCATCCGAGGAATCAAGGACCGAAGCTTCTAAAGCTGCCGCAAGGCCCTTCAGTTTCAAGCAATTCAAGTCGTGTGGGCCAAAAGAATTCACTGGAGAATGAGGTCCGACTGCACTATTCCAATGGTTTGATTCCATTGAGGTCACTCTGCGACAGAGTGGTTGCCCTGATGACCTTCGAATTCTGAATGCTACCGGCGTTTTCCAGTCCCGTGCACTAGACTGGTGGACGGCCGAGAGGAACAAGCGAGGGAACGATGCAGCCTACGGTCTGTCGTGGGACGAACTCAAGGAAGTTATGCTAGAGGAATTCTGCCCTCCTCACGAACGTCAAAAGCTTGAAGATGAATTCTGGCAAATACATCAGCATGAGGGTGACAATGCTGCCCTCACTGCTCATTTTAAACAACTCAGCATCATATGTCCCGACCAAGTCAAGACTCCCGAGATCACCATCAAGAAGTATATCCGAGCTTTTCCCGACTGCGTTGCTGATTTCGTGCAAGCGGCTAAGACTACGACGATCGAAGAAACCTACCTACTGGCCGTCGAAATCAACGACAAAAGGGTTAAGGCTGGTGTCTGGGATAAGACTTCGAAGCATCTGCATCAAGCTACCGCTACCGCACCGACTGTCGAACCTACCTCATCGAGCAACAAGAGGAGGAACAAGAAAAAGAACAGCTCCAGCAACAAAAATTGTGCGATCACTGCTGCACCGATTCAAGTTGTACCAGCCCAACAGAGTCAAGTAGCGGCGCCTGTGGCCAATGCACCGCCTGCAAAGCGTGCATACACTGGACCACACCCGCTCTGCCCTACTTGCACCTACCACCATCCAACTGCCATTGCTTGCCGTTTTTGTGCTCATTGCAATGTATACGGCCACTTTACTGCCAACTGCCGTATCCGACAAGCTCCTGCTCATCAAGCTCTACTCACTTCCCCTCAGGGTCAACAAGCTCCTCCGGCACCCGCAGTCAAAGCCAGAGCCTGCTTCGCATGTGGCGACTCGAACCATTTCGCCAACATGTGCCCAAACAGGGTCGTGAAACAAGAGCCTCAGCAACAGCAACCCCAGCAGCAACAACAACCGCAGCAGCAACAACAGGCCGCACGTGCCAGAACTTTCAACCTCAATGTGCGTCAAGCTCAGGCCGACAACAACGTGGTCAATGGTACGTTCCTTGTGAATGGTATTTATGCTTCATGTTTGTTTGATACTGGAGCCGATAACTGCTTTGTGTTGTTCGAATTTGAGAAACTCCTTAATCGTAAACGCTCCCAACTATCCTCGACATTCGATGTTGAAGTCGCTACCGGAAGAACCGTCGCTGTCAATTCTGTTCTTCGTGATTGTACTCTCGAGCTCAACAATCACACCTTTCCGATCGACCTTATTCTGATGCAACTCGGAAGTTTTAACGTCATAATAGGCATGGATTTTCTTCGAGAAAACCATGCTGAAGTTGTGTGCTTCGACAAGATGATTCGATTCTCGCTCGCGAATGGTGACTTATTGTGTGTATACGGTGATACTACTTCAAAGGGGCTCAAGCTTATGTCATGTGTCCAAGCTAGCCAATATCTCCGTAAGGAATACAGGGCTTTCTTGGCTAACATCGTAGTAGCGGAGAAGGAAAAGAAAGAGAAGAAGGAAGTGAAAGACGTTCCTGTGGTTCGAGAATTTCCTAATGTTTTTCCAGAGGATCTTCCCGGGCTACCGCCAAGTCGCGATATCGACTTTCGTATCGACCTCATTCCTGGAGCCAACCCTATTGCCAAAGCTCCCTACCGACTCGCGCCGTCCAAAATGCGCGAACTCTCAACCCAACTCCAGGAATTACTTGAGAAAGGCTTCATTCGCCCGAGCACCTCTCCTTGGGGCGCGCCAGTCCTTTTTGTCAAAAAGAAGGATGGGTCGTTCAGGATGTGCATCGATTATCGGGAATTGAATAAGTTAACTATCAAGAACCGCTATCCCCTACCTCGCATCGACGATTTGTTTGATCAACTACAAGGTGCTACGTGTTTCTCAAAGATCGACCTACGTTCAGGTTATCATCAGGTACGTATTCAAGAGGAGGATATACCCAAAACCGCGTTTCGTACTCGTTACGGCCACTACGAATTCGTTGTCATGCCTTTTGGTCTAACCAACGCACCAGCGGTTTTCATGGATCTTATGAATCGCGTGTGTAAACCATATCTCGACCGTTTCGTCATCGTATTCATCGAGGATGTCTTGATCTATTCCAAATCGAAAACTGAACACGCGCAACATCTACGTTTGGTTCTCGAGTTACTCCAGGGGAACCAACTCTATGCCAAATTCTCCAAGTGTGAATTCTGGTTGGAGGAAGTTCAGTTTCTGGGTCACATTGTTAATAGCCAAGGCATTCACATCGATCCTGCGAAGATTGAAGCTGTCAAGAGCTGGGTTACGCCTAAGAGCCCGTCAGGAGTCCGCTCTTTTCTCGGACTAGCGGGCTATTATCGACGATTTATCGAGGGATTCTCAAAGATCGTTGTACCGCTTACCTCTCTCACGCATAAAGACAAGCCTTTTGTTTGGGGAACTAAACAAGAGACTGCTTTCCAAACCCTCAAGCGCATGCTTTGCAATGCTCCTGTTCTCACATTGCCAGACGGAAACAATGATTTCATTGTCTACTGTGATGCTTCCAACCTTGGTCTTGGTTGTGTTCTCATGCAACGGGACAAGGTCATAGCTTACGCATCTCGTCAGCTCAAAATCCACGAGAAGAACTATACAACCCATGATCTCGAGCTAGGCGCAGTTGTTTTTGCGTTAAATATTTGGCGACACTACCTGTACGGTACTAAGTGTACGATCTTCACCGATCATAGGAGCCAACAACACATCTTTAATCAGAAGGAACTTAATATGCGTCAACGCCGATGGGTAGAACTTCTAAACGATTACGACTGTGAGATTCGTTATCACCCAGGCAAGGCAAATGTTGTTGCCGACGCACTCAGTAGAAGGAGCTATCTGCTTAGCACCCGTAACGTTCAAGCCCAACACGATCTCGAAACCCTCATCCGCGACGCTCAACATGCATGTTTTAACGAACGTACTTTGAAGAAAGAAAGAATTTACCACGATGGAGCCCAATTTGTGAGCAAATCGAATGGGATATTCCACTTTCTAGACCGAATCTGGATTCCCAAACGAACTGATTTACGACAGATCTTGATGGACGAAGCCCACAAGTCCCGATATTCTATTCACCCCGGTGCTGATAAAATGTACCAGGACCTTCGTTATAAGTACTGGTGGCCGGGTATGAAAAGGGATATCGCTCTCTACGTTGGAAAATGCCTAACTTGTGCTAGAGTCAAGGCTGAACATCAAAGACCCTCTGGCTTACTCGAACAACCATCAATTCCCATGTGGAAGTGGGAAAGTATAGCCATGGACTTTATAACCAAGCTACCACACACGTCATCAGGTCATGACAGTATTTGGGTTGTGGTCGACCGATTGACTAAATCAGCTCACTTTTTACCGATACGAGAAGACTACAAGGTAGAACGATTAGCCCGAATCTACACCGACGAGATCATTTGTAATCATGGGACGCCTCGTGACATCATCTCTGATCATGATGCTCGGTTTACTTCACGACTGTGGGAAACGTTTCAAACGGCACTCGGTACAACGCTTAATCTAAGTACTGCTTTCCACCCACAAACCGACGGTCAGACTGAAAGAACGATTCGTACTCTTGAAGACATGCTCCGTTCATGTGTCCTAGACTTCGGTGGTAATTGGGATAAATACCTGCCATTGGTCGAATTCTCGTATAACAAAAGCTATCATTCTAGCATCCAAATGGCACCTTTCGAGGCATTATACGGAAGAAGATATCGGTCGCCTATTGTGTGGCACGAGATCGGTCATTCGCAACTAACCGGTCCGGAGCTATTACAGGAAACGACAGACAAAATTTTCCAAATTCGAGACAACCTGGTGAAAGCTCGGGATCGACAGAAAAGTTACGCCGATAGAAAACGCAAGCCCCGTGAATTTGACGTTGGTGACTACGTACTCCTAAAGGTATCACCGTGGAACGGTGTGGTCAGATTCGGCAAAAAGGGAAAGCTCGTGCCTTGATTCGTTGGACTTTAAGATTCTGGAAAGGATCGGAAAAGTCACCTACAGACTCGAACTACCGGAGGAACTCAGTAACGTCCACCCGACTTTCCACGTGTCAAACCTCCGAAAGTGCCTAGCCAACCACGATTTGCATGTTCCTCTCGATGATCTGCAAGTGAACGAAACATTACACTTCGTGGAAAAGCCTGTCGAAATCATGGATCGTCAAACCAAGCAACTTAGACGCTCTCGCATTCCTATCGTGAAAGTCCAATGGGAAGGCAAACGAGGCGCAGAGTTCACTTGGGAACTCGAAAGCGACATGAAGGCTAAGTACCCGCAGTTGTTTAAAGAGAGTTCTCAAACGTGATTCACGGTGATGTACAACTTTCAGCTTAATTTCGGGACGAAATTCCCTAAACAAGGGGAGGCTGTAACACCCCGTGTTTTCACAAGTCAAAGTCAAGGTCAAAGTCAACGACCGATTTCGCGCAACTTGACTTGTAGAAATTTCTTTATTTTATTTGTATTATGTGGAGTAAGTGTTGTTAATTGCAATAATCGACGTATGTTAATCGCTACTCGATCGATCTACGACTGTGAACTATAGGAAGTAACAATGCGATAAAGTTAATCAACTAATAATCAAGCTATGCTAATCAAATCGACATCAAATCGCAACTCGAGCTACGTATTTTACTTGTTGTTTATACGTGTGTGTGTGCCTTACGTGCTAACTGTGCATGTTTATTTATGCTGTGTTATGGTAATCAAGCGAACTCAATCGAAACTCGAATGCAATCGAACACAATTGAACTCGAACTCGAACTCGAATCACGATCGAACTATGATATTTAGTGGAGAAGAGATTATGCGAGATATGTAGTAGTTGGGACTGAAAGTAATTTGACTAGGAAACTCTATCGTATCGAACCACTCGCAATCGAAATCGAAAAACCAAAAATCATCGCGCCAAACACTTGAACCCAGCGCCATCCGGCCGGATAGCCATCCGACCGGATAGCCATTCGACCGGATAGCCTTTTGGTGACAGGTCACATGTCATCCGACCAGGATGTCATCCGACCGGATCGTCATCCGGGCTGAGTGTCATCCGATCGGATCACTCTTTCCTCTTTTGGAATCCTATAAATACCCCTGTTATTGTCATTCTTTCCACTTTTGGAAACCTTCTGTCCAAACAGCTTGTGCCCCTCACCTTTTCTTCGATTTCTCTCAATCCAGGTAAGATCTCGCCCTAAAACTTGTACTTTCTTGATCTACACGCACTCCTACACCTTTCTATCTTTTAAATCTTAACGTTTAACCGCGAAATCACTAGATTTCGGGTGTTCTAGGGTGACGTCATCATAGGTTCTTCAAAGAACTTCATGCTTTGACCTCAAACCACCAAGAACAACCGAGATCTAACCGATTTCCACCCGATTACACAAAGACCTCATAAAGATCTCGACACAAGAGCAGTGAAAAAGGATTGAAAGATGGTTTCTGACTTTCTTTCAACTCTTTTACACCCAGAACACTCAAAACCGGTAGAATCAGGATCAGATCTAGTCTCCTACTCGTCCATAGTGTTGTACTAGTTCAGATCTGGATTCCGCCTACGAGACAACCGATTTCGGGTTAAACAAGACCAACCGTCTAGAACCGGTAACTGACTGAGCTAGGGTGATTCCTGGTTGGTTTAGGCACCTGGGTCAAAATGGGGGTTTTATTGGTTAACACGTTATCAAGGCGTATCGACATAATGACAAACCATCAAAACGACCAAGTGCAGGACGAACGGAACAACCGTAACGGATTGCCATCCGACCGGATTGCTATCCGATCGGATAGGTCATTCAAACGGATTGTCACCCGAAAGGATGACACTTGGGTCCCACCTTTAAACAACCTTAACTAGAGTAATAGTATTGAACGAATTGCAATCTGATCGGACGACCATCTGGTTGGATTACTCTTCGGATCATGAGATACTAAGACTTTAAAGACTTAAACAATTTTCAACATGTTCATTGACAAGGTTGCCATCCGATCGGATGATCATCCGATCGAGTGACACTTCTGTTTAAAAGCGTGCCCTCACTAAGTACTCTCACCATTAAGTTGCCGTCCGACCGGACCACCGTCCGACCTGATGACCATCCGTACGGATTATCATCCGCACGACCCGCCATCCGATCGAACGACTTGAAAGATAGAGGTACTTCAATGTTTTCTAAATACTACAACGAAAACTTCAAAAGTCAAGTCATCATACATAAACACATCCTTCCTTATAGGAAGAAACAATCCACTCGAATAGCCATCCGATCGGATAATCTATCCGACCGGATCACCATCCGAACGGACTATCACCCACACGGATTGCTATCCGCTCGGATTACCATCTGAACGGACTACCATCCGACCTACCTCCACCTTGTATCGTTTTACGTGTTCCTTATCGTTAAGCTATCGAATCTATTCAGGCTAACCGTACTCGCTAAGCGCTCCCTTCAATCCACCAATCGTTGTGAGTATACTCGATCCCTTTTTGCTTTAAGCACTTTTGGGTGTTACATACGTTACGAATATTCAAACTACAACAATCACACTACTCAAATACTATTTGAACGCTAACCGTTAATGCATGTTATACGTGGCTCATGAATGCTTGTTTGTTATGTTTACACATGGAATGCTGTCTACCTGCCTTAGCAACGATAGTACTATAGTTTGGACTCAGCACCCGTTCGCGAGGGTTGTTAAGGATCATTACTTGCATGGATTACGGTGGTAATCATGTATTGCGAACTGCCTCAGGCAGTCAACCCGCAGTCATTGGTATCGATGGATCTATGTCGATAACTAACGTGCTTCATTTCACTATGTGTACGTGCTGGTTACGCGTAAACGAATTTGAACTTTATATGATAATACCAAACTTGTATGCTCACCTTTACATTTTATGTATTGACTTTATTTTAACGTATGTGACAGGTGCTTAGGACGCACATGTGGTAGGAATTTGAAGCTAGAATAAAGCTTTAGAGCCCAACAAATAGTTGTCTGTAGATAACGAATCAGGGGTCTCTTGAAGCAGATAAACAATTGCTGATTATTTAAATCTGAGTTGTCGGAACAGAATAGTTGCCTGGATTTACGTCTGTAATAATTATTTTACTGTTTGAGGTACGGTATGGGACGTATTAATTAAATTGAATAGTATTGATAATTGTTATGGAAACTTCTGGACAATCTGTTTCGCTCAGTGCCATGCCCCGATGATTCCGCCATCAGTTGGGGTGTGGCATTACACTACACTATTCTTCGAGTATGCTAGGATAGTACCGACCCTCGCATCACCAGAACCAGTATTAATCTCCCGTTACATATGGGGATTAATCAGCGAGATTAGGCATGTAGTCAAGGCAGCTAGACCCCAAACTATAGAAGAAGCTGTAGAACTAGCAAACACCTTGACTAATGAGTTAGGACGTACACGAGAAGAGGACCAGAGAAGGAACCTAGCTTAAAGGCTTACCCAGGAATTTCGCTACGGTAACTCCAACTGTGGGAAAAATATAGGTTCTACCTGTACACCTTACTGCAAAGCCTGTAAGAAGAAGCATTCAGGAAAATGCTCCACCTACTGCGATTTTTGCAAGATACCGGGACACAAGGAAGAAACTGCAGGAAGAAACCCAGTAATGGAGTATGCTTCAATTGTGGAGAAAAAGGACATATCAGGACGAACTGCCCAAAACTGGCTCCTGCTACAAACAACAAGACTACTAAAAATGTAGAGCATTTATTCTGACTGCAGAAGAAGCCAAGATAATTCCGGACGTGATAGCCGGTACGTTTTTAGTTAATGATGTTTTTGCTAAAGTATTATTTGACTCAGGTGCGAACCAAAGTTTTATTAATACTTCATTTTGCAAACTTCTTAATCGACCATTAACTAAACTTCCACAAAAATGCCTAGTAGAAACAGCAAATGGGGAAAGCATTAAGATTACCGAAGTCTTGCAGGAAGCAAGAATAGAATTTTTAAATCAAAAGTTTATTGCAAATCTTTACCCAATAAATCTGGCAGGATTTGACGTTGTATTAGGAATGGATTGGTTGATAGCCAATAAAGCCAGTATTTTATGTGATCAAAAGTCAATACAAGTAAATTCACCAAAAGGTGAAAAGATCACAATTAAAGGAGACAAGCCAACCAGATCCACAAAATTCATCTCTATGATGAAAACATCAAGTTATGCAAGGAAAGGATCAATAGTGTATATGATTTCCATAATCATTAACATTAAAGGAAAAGAATTAAAAGATATCCCTGTAGTATCTCAATTTTCAGATGTATTCCCAGAAGGATTACCAGGGCTACCACCAGACAGGGAAGTTGAATTCAGAATTCATCTGCTACCAGGAACAGCACCAACTGCCAAAACACCCTATCGCTTGGCACCAGCAGAAATGCAAGAGTTAAAGAAACAGTTAGACGAACTGCTAGAAAAAGGATTCATACAGCCAAGTTCATCGCCATGGGGAGCGCCGATTCTATTCGTCAAAAAGAAAGACGGATCGATGCGTATGTGCATTGATTATCGTGAATTAAACAAAGTCACGATTAAGAATTGATATCCATTACCAAGAATCGATGATCTGTTTGATCAATTGCATGGAGCTCGATTTTTCTCTAAGATCGATTTACGTTCAGGATATCATCAATTAAAGGTACAGGAAGAGGACATTCCTAAGACCGCATTCAGAACGATGTATGGCCATTATGAATTTACTGTCATGCCATTTGGATTAACCAATGCCCCAGCTGCATTTATGGACATGATGAACCGAATATGTAAGCCATATTTGGATAAATTCATAATTGTCTTTATAGATGATATTCTTATTTACTCTAAAAGTAAGGAGGAACATGCAGCACATCTGCATGCACTTCTAAGTTTATTGAGAAAAGAAAAGCTTTATGCAAAGTTTTTGAAGTGCGAGTTTTGGCTAGAACAAGTACAGTTTCTTGGGCATTTAGTCAATCATGAAGGAATTCATGTTGATTCCACAAAGATTAAGGCAATTACTAAATGGAAAACCCCTGAGTCACCAAAAGAGGTTAGAAGTTTCTTAGGATTAGCCGGTTATTATAGAAGATTTATTCAAGATTTTTATAGAATAGCCATTCCCTTAACTAAGTTAACCTGTAAATCTGTTAAGTTTGATTGGGGACAAAAACAAGAAGAAGCCTTTAGAATTCTTAAGCAAAGATTAACCAACGCACCCATACTCGCGTTACGAGAAGGAACAGAAGATTTTGTAGTCTATTGTGACGCTTCCAAATTAGGGTATGGATGTGTGTTGATGCAACACCAAAAGGTTATAGCTTACGCCTCTAGACAACTTAAGAATCATGAAGAGAATTATTCAACTCATGATTTAGAATTAGGAGCTATAATTTTTTCCTTGAAAATTTGGAGACATTACCTTTACGGTAGTAAGTTTACCATTTTCACAGATCATAAGAGTTTAAGGTATGTTTTCGGACAAAAGGAGTTGAATATGAGACAAAGACGCTGGATGGAATTTCTTAGCGATTATGATTGTAATATCCAGTATCATGCAGGAAAGGCAAATGTAGTAGCTGATGCTTTAAGTCGAAAGTATCAAGAGAAGCCAAAAAGAGTACGTTCTCTTAAATTAAATCTACAAGTAGATTTAAATGAACAGATTAGAAAAGCACAAGAATCAGTAATCAAGGACGATACTGAAAAACTGGAAGGAATGATTAAGGAATTAGAACAAGGAACAGATGGAATTTAGAGATTCCATAAGAAAAGAATGTGGATACCCATATTAGGAAACCTACGCCACCGTATATTAGAAGAAGCACATAAGTCTAAGTATACGATGCATCCTGGAAATGATAAGATGTATCAGGATTTAAGAAAGAATTCTAGTGGATAGGAATGAAGAAAGATATAGCAGCTTATGTTTCTAAATGTTTAACCTGCTCACAAGTTAAAGCTGAACATCAGAAACTCTCAGGTTAGTTGCAACAGTTAGAAATGCCAGTATGGAAATGAGAATTGATAACAATGGATTTTGTTACCAAATTACCCAAAACAAGAAAATGTAATGATACAATCTGGGTGATTGTAGACAGGCTAACTAAGTCAGCTCATTTCTTACCAATGAAGGAAACTTTCAGTATGGAACAATTAGCTAAGCTGTATGTAAATGAAATAGTTTCATTACATGGGATTCCTTTATCAATTGTTTCTGATAGAGACAGCCGTTTTACCTCTCATTTTTGGACAAGTTTCCAAAAAGCCATGGGAACCAAGCTAAATCTAAGCACAACTTATCATCCTCAAACGGACGGACAGAGCGAAAGGACAATTCAGACAATGGAGGATATGCTTAGAGCTTGCGTAATTGATTTCGGAGGTAATTGGGATGATCATTTACCATTAATAGAATTTTCTTACAATAACAGCTATCACACCAGTATCAATGCTGCACCATTCGAAGCACTTTATGGACGAAAGTGCCGAACTCCAGTCTGTTGGGCAGAAATTGGAGAAAAGCAACTATCCGGACCAGAAATAGTACAAGAAACAACCGACAAGATCATTCAAGTTAAGGAACGATTGAAAGCAGCACATGATCGACAGAAGAGTTATGCGGATAACAGACGAAAACCATTGGAATTTCAAGTAAGAGACAAGGTGTTATTGAAAGTCTCTCCTTGGAAATGAGTGGTAAGATTCATCAAAAGGGGAAAGCTAAGCCCCAGGTATATTGGACCTTTTGAGATTATGAGAAGAATAGGACCTGTAGCCTATCAGCTACAACTGCTAGAGGAAATGTCAGGAATACATGATGTATTTCATGTATGTAATCTGAAGAAATGCCTAGCCGATGAATCTCTAGTAGTGCCTCTTAAGGATATAGAGGTAAATGAACAGTTAAAATTTGTAGAAAGACCTTTACAAATTGAAGACAGGAAAGTCAAGAATCTCAAACATAAAAGATTGGCTCTAGTCAAAGTAAAATGGGACTCCAAGAGAGGACCAGAATATACATGGGAGCTTGAATCAGAGATGCAAAGGAAATATCCACAACTATTCCAGTAGACCTCGAGGACGAGTTCTAAAACAAGGTGGAGAGCATATAACAACCCTCCAAAATTATTTCCCGACATCTTAATATATCTAAAAATGTCCCTATATGTCTTAAAATACACCCCGTATACGAAAACCGAGCCCAAAATACCTTATATACTTAAAAATAAAATAAAAACAAGAAATTAGTGGTGCTCGCGGGCCGCGTAGACCTTTAGGGTATCATACGCGGGGCGCGACAGCTGGTCACCATGGCCGCACCCTGAGGTGCCACGTGGCATAATGCGTGTGGAAGCTATGGGTCGAATCAGCCAAGCTAGGGCCTACCCAAGCTACCCTCGCGGGCTGCGAAGCCCTTGGCTGAGACCTTCGCGGGGCGCGACAAAACCGTCGACCAGCCCTATAAAAGGGGCCATCAGCCTTCAAATTCAAATCGTTCATTTTCTTGATCTCTCTCTCTCTCTCAATATTCTGAATAGCAATTATAATATCGGGCATTATACCACCCCTAATTAACGAAGTTCTGCCCCGTTTTAAGTATTTTAACTCCCCGGTTACGTATTAGATACGCTGCCCGATTGATCTAATGTTCCGTAACGGCTGTCGAGGTTCTGCCCGACGTAGTCGTTGGAATTTTGTCTCGGGGAGGGTATTACTAATGTAAATATTGGGTTATTATACTAACATGTGTGCATTGTGTAATTAATAGATAATCACTAGGAAATCCTAAAAGAAAACCCTAAGACAGCAATGTGAGTAATCCTCCTTTTTGCAAACTGTTTTTATAAAACCTCAATTGTTTTACATTATAATTAACAGTGATTGAATATTTGTATTCTACAATTATCATCGGTATGTTGGGGTTTTGTATACAAAATTTGTTATTACACTGTGAGTAGTAACATGACCACAAGTCGGGGTGACAGTACCGTGGGTGGTAATTAAAGTAGATGGAAACAAATGTAATTGTGCGACCGCCCTCAATACTGTAAAACGGTTATACCTGTCTTGATTAAACTTGGATTCACTCATCAGTATTTCCCACTGACAAAATGTTTTTAAAATCGTTTCAGGTAACAAAATGTGAAAGACAAATAGAAGCCAGCTGGACAGCACTGAAGGCTTGGAAAAGTGGCTATAAAGTTACCTAAAATAAAGAGATGTTTTATTTAAATAAAATAGGGTTTATTTCTATAAAAATGTGTGTACTTGAAACTTGGGATTTTCCCATATGTTTAAATATTATAAAAGCATGGTATTTTACTCTGATAAAATATTTCCTAACTACGGTCCTGATGTAAATTTCGCTGCCAAACTGATAAACACCGATACCACTGAAACTGGCCGCGGCCGCCCGTTCCCAGGTAGTTAGGGGACGAGGGTTGCGACGGAGGCAAAAAAATGTGACATACTGATATGTGTCCAATGGATTTTCATTAACTGTAATATAATATAATATAGTATAATATAGATAACATCTCATAATATAATAATAACGCACAACTTGTGAATCCTAGTTAGCATAAATGAACGTTTAGTACAAACTTAGTGTCCTATATAACGATTAAAATAAACCAAATGGTTTATTTTATATTAGCATGTTAGTTCGTCTAACCTCTCAATAGTTACCAAAGGAAAAAATAAAAACTTTACTCAATTTCTTGTATATTAACAATAATAATACTTTATTTCATTAAGCCTAATAACATACTCTACTAGTTATTATTATTACATATATATGAGATACATACAACACCTAATTCTCAAATGTTATTAAAAATATATAAAATGCTTTGTTCAATATAGAAAAAGTTACATATGAAAATCTATTAATATATGTTTTAATAATATGAAATAATATCATTCATTGTAGGCATCTATTCGTCAATGGTTGTAACATACTCATTAAAACTCGATGAAAATAAACATTTTTTTTTGCTTTTAGAATGGTAGAAAAGAATACTATATGTAAGGTTGTTACATATATTCAAAGTGATGAAGTACATCTAGGGTAAGTTATATATTTATAAAATAGAATACTATATGTATGGTTGTTATATATATTCAAAAAGAATACTTGTGAGTGTTTATAAATACAGTATGTGGCTTGAATAGTAAATACTTATTAGTGTTATTGACATGCGACAAATTTTCATGTTGCAAAAGATGAGTAGTCACCTTAACATTAAATGTTTGCATGAGACATTCATATTTTTGGTAAAGTATAATTAGCACCAAATATATATTATAGTAAAATGCACTTTTTTGTTACTTTAGTTTTATTTCTTGTTTCTATGTGCTATATGATCTTAGAAAATTAAAGTATTATTCTAATATAACATAACATTTTAGAAAGTTATATGTTTTAAGAATGTAATTTAATTTAAATTTGACTGAAATAACTTAGTAAATATTAACAAGAAGAAAAATCATAAAAATCACTAGAGTTTTAGTTTATATTTTCTTAAAAAAAGTCACTCAACAATTGTTTGCATATAAAAAAACACTATAGCATCTATTTTGTTTGCTCATAAAAGGCACTTAATAAGTGTTTATACATAAAAGTCATCCCACATGTCAATTTAAAAAAAAATGTGATTTTTTTAAATGGCCTAGAATCAGAAAACCTTGTTGTGTTTGCTTATGTGTTCTATTAATTTTGTACGTATATATTTTCTATCCTTATAAAATTTTCAAAATGTTGAAGTTGTTGAACTTGAAAGTTAAGTAGTTTTAACATCTTACGTCGATTAGAAAGCATGGCTAATGTGTTATGTATTTGTTAATTGGTTAAGAATGGTATGATTATTTAAAATAGGCCTTGTAAATTAAATAATATTATTTGAAGAGATTTGGTCTTGAAAAGATAGGAAAACTAATATTGTTTTGATTGCAACCAGAGTTATTTATCATATAATTTGCTACAAAAATAAACGTATAATTAAGAAAATAAACGTTTAATTTCCTCTATTTTTTCACTACTACAAAATGGAGTATTAGACGGTGTTGAAGTTTTTTTTAGACGGGGTTAAAGCAATAACACCGTCTTAAAATCAATACCCATATGACCATTGTGCTGTTTTGATTATAATATTCAAGAAATTAAAAAAAAAACCCCGTCTAATGCTTAAACACCGTCTTATACTATTTTATGCAAGCTTTAGACGGTGTTGTCTTGAACACCGTCTTATAATTCAAAAAAAAAAACCCCGTCTAATGCTTAAACACCGTCTTATACTATTTTATGCAAGCTTTAGACGGTGTTGTCTTGAACACCGTCTTATAAATATCATAATGTATCGACGAAACCCTAAAACATACTCAGTGGAGTCCCCCAAAACCCACATGCCACCTGAGTGTAAACCACCACCACACCACCTGTGTCTTTTCTTCTAAATTCTTACAACAAGTGCATTACATCTGAAATTCGATCCCTGGATCTGAAGAAATCGAAGCACAGACTTGCACCGAAGAAGATCAAATTGAGAACGCAGTAGCTGTAGCAGTGGATTTTGTTTTGGGATAAAACACCCTCCGCTTCCTGGTATTTCTTCCGTGCCCTAATTTTGGTGCTTTTATGCTTTAATCATCAAATGAGCTCCTGAATCATCTGCTTTTTCTGTGAATTTCTATCCAATATATTCCTTAGGGTTATTCGTTGTTAATATAATAATATTTTTGGTTATGATTACTGATGATGTATGTATTCTATGATTGGGTTTGCTGGTATTTGTGTATTTCTGACGAAATTATGTTTTTGTTTGAATAGTTGATACTTAAATTGGGCGTTTTTTAGGGTTTCATATCTATTCAACTTATAAATTGAAATCTTGTAGTTCAAGGTTTTCTATACAAATAGAACAATCTTGTGCTTCTCATGTAGGATATCATGTAAGTGTATGATTTTTAACACATCTGCTGGAAGTGACAGGTTGGGTAACAGTTTACAACAGGTTCGGGTCAAATGGCTAACTTTTACATGGGTCAAACCACTGAGGTCGGTTTGGTTAACACACCTTCTGTCCAAAGTTGAGTTGAATATTATATAAAAAGTTAATAGGTAAGTCTTTTGACAGAGGATTATTTGGAAAAAAATTGACACATTCAACCCACTTGATTTGTATCAGTACTTGAGTTTAGGTTGTGAAATTCACTTCTTATATATAACTTTGCATTGGCATTTAAAGTTGCATACCTTTTCATAACTTTCCTTACAGATCAAACAGAAAAATACTTGTGTTGGTTTGTTTTAAAAAGCAAGGTTTAAATTTTTAAAGTTATAATTTTTTACCTGGATAACGAGTCAAACAAGTACATGATAAAACTTAACTGAAACAACAAGTGTGGTCGGGTTACCCAAATGCTTACAATATGAAACTGGTCAATTCAGGTTTATTATTGTGGTAACGGGTCAAACAAATAAAGTACTAAAAGATCAGCTAAAATGAAACGGGTCAGACGCATTAGATGAATGATCAACCAGAATTCGCCTATTATGTGTTCAAGACTTGAGAGATACTCGTTATCGGCTCGGTTAAAAGCTCGAACGAGCCCGAGCTTGAGCTCGAGCCTGAATTAGAGCTTGTCTAGTTATCGAGCCCGAGCTCGAGCCTGACATACAAAGCTCGTTTAAGCTCACGAGCCTAAACGAGCCCAAACAAAAAATTATTTATTTTTTATATAATATAATAATAATGACGATAACATTGGCGAGTCGAACTCGAGCCGAGCTTTGGCTCGTTTAAGCGATATTGAAGCGAGCTCAAGCCAAGCTTTTAGCTCGTTTGAGGTTGTTTTCAAAATAGCTCGAGCCGAGTCGAGCTGAGCTCGAGCTTTGGTTTTAACTCTCGAGCCGAGCTCAAGCTCAAATAAGTAGGCTATAACAGACTAAATGATATTGTTTATTTTTCTTTTTTCTTTTTACCTTAATCTGGTATGTATTTTGGTGTGTTTAAGAACTGAATTTGGGTTGTCTTTTAATTTGTTTAAATTTTTATTTATGTTTGACAATAGCCTTTCGATTTTTGTTTGGTTTACTTACGAATTAACTCAGAAATGGTTGTTTGCTTTACTTATGAATTAATTCAGAAATGGTTGTTTGATACTATGTTGGATGTTGCATTTTGGTTTAGTGTTGTTTATTTTGGTTAATTAATGATTAGTATGGAATTACTTGTAGATTTTGATCACTCTAATCAATGTTGGTAAAACAGAGATTAAATCAACAATAAGAACAAGGTTTTGTGGCAATTTTATAATGTATGCTTTATTGGGAAATTGAAAACAGAAATAAAAGGTGCTCTAATGAAAATGGCTACTGCTACTAAATTTAATGAAATCCACGCTTGCATTTTCCAGCTCAAAACGCAGGTTCGTTTTTTGATGCAGTGGTAACGAGAACAGAGGAAAATCTCCGATGACCACAACACCACAATTGATTTCTTGCCATTTTCCAGCTCAAAACGCAGGTTCGTTTTTTGATGCAGTTTCGCACGTTCGCTTTATGTTTGGTAACTGTACATATTTGACAACTATGATTGTATTGGCTTACAATGGGTTCTCATTATGTTACTAAACTTGCAGGAACCTCTACTATCATCTTAGAAAGTATTTGGTGTAAATGAGCATTTGACTAAGTATCTGATGAAGAAGCGGATGATGACACGTGTATGACGTACAATTATTACATTTTATATGTTAGGTAGTTTTATGACGTGTTTGTGAATTGTGACTTAAAACGAACCCGGATTGTGATGTTTATGCTTTTGTTTTTTTGAAAGGCAACCATTTATGCTTACGTTTATGCTTATTAGTTTATGTTTTTTTAGTTTTTGTGTGTCGTGAATCGGAAATTGGCAGGTTTGTATTGAAAAAACAAGAAAAACAAAAAAAAAAACGTTTTTTAAGCATCAGCGACGACAGGGAAATAGTGACGATTGCGACGACATGATAACAGCGACGATTTATATCATAATATCAAAAGACGGTGTTCATCAAGTTTAATATGGGGATCAAATTGAACACCAAAAGACGGTGTTCATCAAGTTTAAGCCGGTGTTCAAATTGAACACCGTCTAATAAGACTTGATTTTAAACCAGTGTTGAAAACACCGTCTTAAAGCCCATATCACCCCGTCTAAAGCTCTATTTTGTAGTAGTGTTTGGAACATTTATTTAACACGTAAATGATAGGAACAAAGCCTATCAATGAAACAAATGGGTCCACAACTCAAACCTAAAGGTTTAATGCAAATGCCATATAACTCAACTTTTGAAAAAGTAGAGGAAAAAATAAAAGGCTAAAACGATGGATCATTTTGTAATTTTTAATCAAAGGCAATCTTTTAGACTAAGAGTAAAATTATAATTTTCATTGATGGCAGTATGGCACTATACCACTGAACTTGTTCTTTAGTATACATATTTATAATTATAATGCATATGCATTTATTACTTTGGTAATATTTTATAATCAATTACGTTAGAATCCTGTGTATTACACCAATTTAATTTAGTAAAAGTAATATAATTTGATTCTTTTTTAGATAACCCACTTGTAATTATATTCTCTTAACTTATAGTATAATAAAATTACAAGTGATTCTACATGTGATTTTACACTATACTACTAATTATTGTTTATATCCAAAAAAAATATATATTTTTTATTTTATTAAATTTGTATGTTTGGATCAAACTGTCAATGTTTTTTTTTTGCTTGCTCGGGTTATATTTTGACTACCTTAATAATATGTATAAATAAAAAACGACTTTATATTATTTTGTAACGTCATTTATACGTTAATGTAATAATCTATAGTAGATTTAGTTAAATTATTGTTTAAGTTTTTAATTTAATACGAAAGGGAATATATATATATATATATAGGGTAAGGTTCATTTGAGAACCACCCTTATTGCGAGAACCAATGTGAACACAAAATAAAATCTAAAAAAAAATCAAAAAAACACTCAAAAATTTTTTTTAATGTTTTTTTTTTAACAAAAATCGCTATATTTAGTTACCAAAATTTTTTTTTTTTTTCGAGTAACAGTTATCCATGCACATGTGTATATGTATCATTACTTCGACAAATTCCGTAATACGTTATCAGTAATAGACAATTGCACTTTAATTTACAACACAATCCGTAATACACTACTTTTTACATTACTAATATTCAAAATGCTCATGTGCATCATTAGGTATAACCATGATATAACATGTTTCGGTACAAAAAGTTTGTGATTTTGAATGGAGAAGTAAGCCCATATACATGTTTTTTGGTTAGTTATATCTAGTGGTTGATGGTTTGACTATAGTTGTTACTTTATGATGTAATATGATGATTGGATGGTATAAATGGTGTTGATATACATGTAATAAAGTGAAAATATTGATAATGGTATTGTATTATGGATGGTAGGAGGTAATGATATTGTATTATGGATGGTAGGAGGTAGTGGTAGTGTATTATGGATGGTATGATAGATGAAAGGGAAAGTGTATTCAAAGTAGTGTACCAAAACACCTTATTTCATGTTTGATACATATAGATGCACATGTGCATTTCTAATATTGGTAATGTAAAAAGTAGTGTATTACATATGGTAGTGTAAATGAAAGTGCAATTGTCTAATATTTGTAATGAGTTAAGGAATTTGTCAAAGAAATAATACATATGCATATGTGCATGTTTGTGTATTATGGATGGAATGATAGATGAAAGAGAGTTTATTCAAAGTAGTGTACCAAAACACCTTATTTCATGTTGATACATATAGATGCACATGTGCATTTCTAATATTGTTAACGTAAAAAGTAGTGTATTATACGTGGTAGTGTAAATGAAAGTGCAATTGACTAATATTTGTAATGAATTACGGAATTTGTCAAAGAAATGTGCATGGATAACTCTTACTCGAAAAAAAATTGAAATTTTTTTCTATTAACGAAATTTAGCGATTTTTCAAAAAAAAAAGTAAAAAAAATAAAAAATTGGGTGTTTTTTAGATTTTTTTAGGTATTACTGTTTGTGTTCACACTGGTTCTCGCGGTTCTCGCAATAAAGGGTGAGGTTCTAGAGTGAACACTAATGTATTTGCGAACTGAGTGGACAAATCTTGGCCATTGATTTACACACGTGGATGGCTAGGATTTCATCATCAAATCGTAAATACACTAGTGTATTTCATCATCTAATCATGGCCATTGATCTACACACATGTATGGTCAGGATTAGTTCGCTCAGTTCGCAAACTACACTAGTGTTCACTCTTGAACCTAATCCTATATATAGGGTTAGGATTTAGAGAGAACGGTGAAAAGTGTGAGAACAGTGAGAACGATTTTGGAGTTGACATGTGGCATTGATTCTAAATTACACTAAGGGGTAATATTGTCAAAAAAACTCATACATATGAACTGGGTGTTCAAATAAAACGCCATAAAACACCAAATTCAGAAAAAACGCCATGAAAAAACCAGTTAAAACGCTATAAAACACTCAGTTAAGAAAAAACGCCATGAAAAACTCAGTTTAAAACGCCATAAAACACCCAGTTCAGAAAAACGCCATGAAAATACATAGTTAAAACGCCATAAAAACACATAGTTTAGAAAAACGCCATAAAAATAACTAGTCTAAAACGCCATAAAACACTGAGTTCAGAAAAACACCATAAAACCCATTTCATTTTTTTTTCCGAAAAGTATATCAATAGTATACTCGTTGGAAAGATAAAAAAACGCTGAGTTTTATGGTGTAATTTTTTTAGAAAAATAATCACGTATAAAAAAGTTATTGGCGTTTAAACATGATGGGGGAAAATGACATGTGATTAGCATGTGCACCCTTATTTGAATCTTCCAATTTTACCCCTCCTGGTACTTAGACTATGTGTAGTGGTATATATGAATAATGCGCCCACCCATGGGCATTGTGCGACACGTGTCATCCCAGTCAACAAAGGGGCATTATGGGCGTTTTTCACAAATGGGCGTAGTGGGATAACGCCCAATAATGCCCCATCAATTGATTACCCAATTATTTAAAAAAATAAAAAATATTACCTGGAATATTCTTATTGGGCAAACATAAATAGAGAAAGGATGCAAGGGCGTTTTTTAAATAACGCGCAGGACATTTTTTTTGAAAAATAACGCCATCAAACGCCCACGGGGGCGGAGGTGCCGGCGTTTTCTGGCGTTTTCCGGTGAGATTCCGGGCAAAAAACGCCCCAGTACGTTCGGTCTTATAAGGTTCTCATTATTTACAAAAATGTCACCGCATCATCTTAGCCACAATTCACAAAGATCCTATAGCTGAAAATCGTTCTCATTGTTCTCACACTTCTAATCGTTCTCTTCTGATCCTATTCCTATATATATATATATATATATATATATTAACGTGTATAAAGAAAGTCATTATTTAATAATAGATTATATATTATATTATTTAAAAGGAGAGTGTAGATATTTTTATCTAATAAAGTGTACAAAATTTTTATTTAATATTATTATTTAATAGGTTAGTGTAGATATTTGTAGCTTATAAAATGTACAAAATTTTTAATTAATATTATTATTTAAGAATGAGGAGACAAAAAAATATGTAACATTCTAATATGTGTCCAAATGTAATGTAGTATGATATGATATGATATGATATGATATGATATAATATAATATAACGCACAACTAGTAAAATCCTAGTTAGCATAAATGAACATTCAATATATACCTAGTGGCCTATACAATGATTAAAATAAACTAAATTGTTTATGTTATTAGCGTGTTAGTTCATCTAACCTCCTCAATAGTTACCAAAAGAAAAAAAATAAAAACTTTACTTACTTTCTTGTGTCATATCTATACTTTCTATAAAAGGAGAAATTCCAATGACATAAGAAAAGCTGATGTGTCAGCAGGAGAGGCTGTCCAACAAGGCTTTTCTTATGTCATTATTACATCATAAACCTTGATATTAAAAGACTTTAAGTTTCAAAGTTGGCCCACATCCAATCTCAAAGGTCTGATGCCAAAAGTCTACCCATCAAACCACTGGCCCGCATAAGAAAAGAGCAAACCACTGCCCATCAAAACCACTGCCACGTTCAATAATGCATAAGTTTTGGCTCCATTTTCAAAATTCAAACGATTCAGAATTCTGGCTCCATATTCAAAATTCAAATCATAGTATAAAAACTTCTTTTTAATTTCTCAAAGCTTATAACATACGTTCCATTTTCAAAATTCAATCCATCACTCTCTCATAATCTCTTACATTTTTTTTTTTGTGATTTCATATGCTTCTCTGATCTTCAAATTACAGATCTGAGCCTTAATAATCTTCAAATAAAGAAGCTCTCAGTATCAGCGTCTGGCAAAGTATACATACATATATATATAATCATCATCGTTTTTTCCTGATCTTCAAATTATAGATCCGGTATGTTGGAGATCAAGTAGCGTATCTGTTGCAGAGGTATCTCGGCAACTATGTTCGTGGACTCAGTAAAGAAGCTCACAACCGCCATTAATGGAGTATCAAGAGGTTTGCTCTCTGTTCATAGTTGTTTGTTTGATATTTCAGTTTTTAATGCACAATAATTGATTTTAGCACATGGGTTTTATGAATTTATGATAAAAAAATGAATCTTTATTAGATGGGTGTCATGAATTCGTTATAAAGATTGAATCTTTATCAAATGGGTGTTATGAGTTCGTGATAAAGATTTAATCTTTATCATATGGGTGTTATGAATTAGTGATAAAGATTTATTCTTTATCAAATGGGTGTGATAAAAATTAAATCTTTAGCATATGGGTGTAATGAATTAGTGATAAAAAATGATTCTTTATTGATGGTGTCTATGAATTTATAGGAGTATATAAAAATTCAAGGGGAGTTCAGCTTTTCACTTGCAGATGGCTGCCACTTTCTTCTCTAAAAGCACTTGTCTTCTTCTGCCATGGTGTTATATATCTCTTACACAGATGGCTGCCACTTTCTTCTCTAAAAGCACTTGTAGAAGGTCTCGGCTTCCTGAAGAAGAAGTGAAGTGGATAATATTCCTCATTCTCCAGGTGATTTTTACAGTTTTATGGCCCACAAAACCATCACAATCAATATCCACATTATTTAGTCTATGCATGAAAATCCACTACTTCTATATAATTGAATTGTCTGGTCATCTTTTTCTTATATGTAAAATAATGAATAATAATTTATAGGAGCTCGAGAAGAAAAGTACCAGAAGGCATGAGACCAGTTCTTAATAATATTGATATTTCTCAATTAACCACTACTGACAACATTATGCGTGCTCGAGGTGATTATTCTTCAATTTTCTTGATGGTTAGCTTTTGGTCACTCATTTTTTTAATTATTATTTTTTTTTTAGTTTTGAAATTAGGGATTCTTGCATATTTGAATGGTATGTGTATTAGGTCAATTGTTAGTGTAACTTTATATAACAGTTATATCAGTTAAGATGTTATTCTTTAAGTTTCTTGATGGTTAGTTTATTCTTCACTTAAGATGTTATTCTTGCAACTGTTGAAAATGGAGCTTTTGGTGATGTCAACTTTGATTTGTGAAGCTATGAACCCAGTGACACCAATCTCATTTCTTGATCACATTGTTTCAAAATCCAAACATGAACCGGAAAGACATGAGACCAGTTCTTAAGCATATGTATGAAAATTTTGCACAAATAAAGTTTGTTGTTACTAACCGTTTTTATGTTGTTTTTGCTGTGGTTATGCTATTTTTAAAAATTAGAGCATGATGATATAAAAAAGTAAATCCTTCAACTAATATCAAAGAAAATTACATAAATTCAACAGGAAACTGGAGTAAATGGGCAGACATCTGATGTTAATGTCACCAAGGCCGAAGAAGCGTTGGAGCAGTTCCAAAAACGCGTGGCTGCCCTTGAAAGGTATTTACCAGATCTGCAATACAAGGTATATAATAATAAATTCGTCGTCCTGTTGGGTTAACTAATAATCATTGGTCAACTTCAAGTCTATGAGGAACTAATGCATTTAAGAATGGGTTTAACAGAACAGGATCTGTAATGAACGTGCAAGATTGTCTGAACTCATGCCACAAACTATAACAACCCTCCTGAAATTTTTTCTGATACCCTAATATATTTTCAAAATACCCCTATATGTCTTAAAATACACCCCAGGTATGTTGGACCATTTGAGATTATTAGAGGAATAGGACCTGTAGCCTATCAGCTACAACTGCCAGAGGAAATGACAGGAATACATAATGTATTTCATATTTCTAATCTCAAGAAATGCTTAGCCGATGAATCACTGATAGTACCTCTTAAGGATATAGAGGTAAATGAGCAGTTAAAATTTGTGGAAAGGCCTCTACAAATTGAAGATAGGAAAATCAAGAATCTCAAGCACAAGAGATTAGTTCTGGTCAAAGTGAAGTGGGACTCCAAAAGAGGACCAAAATACACATGGGAGCTTGAATCAAAAATGCAAAGGAAATATCCACACTTGTTCCAGTAGACCTCGAGGACGAGTTCTAAAACAAGGTGGGGAGGATATAACAACCCTCCTTAAATTTTTTCTGATACCCTAATATATTTTAAAAATACCCCTATATGTCTTAAAATACACCCCGTATGTGAAAATCGAGCCCAAAATAGGAAATATCATTAAAAATAAATAAAAAACAAAATTTTATAGGCGCTCGCGGGTCGCGTAGCCCTTGGCTACACCTTACGCGGGCCACGACAGCTATGAGGCCAGATCGCACCCGGTGTTGACACGTGTCAAACGCGTGTTGAACCTATTCGTGCCCGGATCACCTTTGCCTAGACCCCCCTACTACGCGGGCCGCGTAGACCCGAGGTCTAACCTTACGCGGGCCGCGAGAGACTCGAAAATAAGCCTTATATAAGAAGGCATCGGGCCTTCAGTGAAACTCGTTCATTTCTTTTCTAAATCTCAAAATTTCTGATAGATAGTATAATTTCCGGGCATAATACCTCCCTAATTAACGTAGTTCTGCTCCGTTGTAAGTATTATAACCCCAGTTACGTATTAGATACGCTGCCCGATTGATCCAGGATTCCGTAACGACTGTCGTGGTTCTGCCCGACGTAGTTGTTGGAATGCCGTCTCGGGGAGGGTATCGTTAATATAAATAAAGGGTTATTATACTAACATATGTACATTTGTGTAAATTATAGATTAACACCAGGAAACCCTTAAACGAAGTCTAAGACAACAATGTGAGTTTATCCGCTTTTTGTAAACTTTTTGTGAACTGTTTTACAAAACCTTAAATGTTTTACAATGTGATTAAGCAGTGATTGAGTCTTTGTAGTTCTTCAATTACTGCCGGTATGTTGAGGTTTTGTATACAAAATGTGGAACACGTTACAATTGGACAACGAGTTAGCCAATGTGTAATATGACCCACCAGTCAGGATTGACAGTACTGAATGAGTAATTGTGTAGAAATAAACATTGTGATCGCTCTCAATACTGTGTTAATTGATAAAACTTTTCTTTATTAAACTTCGATTCACTCACCAGTATTTCCCACTGACAAATATTTTTAAAACGCGTTTCAGGTAACACAATGTGAAAGCCAATTAGGAAAAAGCCAGCTGGAGAGCACTAACGGCTTGGAAAAAAATGTGGCTATAAAAGTTACCTAAAAGACGATGTTTTAAATTCAATAAAATAGGGTTTATCCCTATAAAAACGTTGTAATAAAGAACTTGGGTTTTACCCATGTGGTTATTGATATAAAATATGGTGGTTTTACTCTGATAAACATTTTCTAACTACGGTCCTGATGTAATTTCCGCAGCCAAATTAATAATCAATAAAATAATGCCACCACAACTGATGTTCGCGGCCGCCCGTTCCCGGGACAGATAAGGGGGCGGGGGTTGCGATAGAAGGTGGTATCAGAGCTAAGCCACTGATTCAGTCACAGAAGTGTTCTGCTAACATCTATATATTATCTAAATTGTTAGGAAATAAATTATGAAAATGCGTGCATATCTGTATTTTGTTATTATGTGTTATTTGACTATTTGTTAGTTTACAGTATGAGTGATCAAGGACCCTCAGACGTGTATCGTCAGTTGTCCGATTCACCTAAGAGTGAAGGTACTTCTTCCCAGCCTACCCTCTCTGGGTATTCAGCTGATCAGGAAGAAGGGATGTTTTCCTTTAAAGCTCAGTCTGAAGAGTCATTCCTTCAGAAAAAGAGAGGATGGTTCAGTAAGGGAGCATTCGAGCGTAGGAAAAGAATGCGAAAGTTGCAACAGCAAAGAGTCCTAGCAGCCGCTAAGCGAGAGTCAGATGCCCATACACAGGATATGCTTAATAGGAGCTTAGCCAATTTTCATCTCCTAGCAACAACTGCTGCCGACCCAAATCTGGAACAACTAGTAGCCCCACAACCCTTACCTTTAATTCCCACTCAGCCGATGGAGGTAGAAATGCATGATTTCAACCTTGAGGAGATACCTAGGATACCAGCCCCTAATCCCTTAGACCCAAATTATGATCCATGGTTTGATGATCATAGGGATTATGTGCCACGCTACCACCTAAACGACGAAACCTTGCCAAACTTAGCAGCCTATCCAGGTCTGGACCCTCTAGATCCCTACTATGACAACGATGAATACATTAGAGAGATCTTAGAGAATCCGTACCCTCAGGAGAATCCCATGCCCTAGTATCCAGATCCAGTACCAGCACCTGCACCCCCAATTAGTGCAGAAAATGTGCATGAGCTCCGAACTTTCGGAGAAGAGATCTTAGAGAGTAGTGAGAGGATGAGGCAGGTAGGAGAGCGACTCGTCTGGAAATACGACGAGCGCAATATGGATTACTGGATGAATCCAGATCAGTGAGGAGGATGGTGGAATTGGTAATAATAATAATAATAATAATATAATAATATATATAATATGTTTGTATGAAAAAAAATATATATATAATATATATACTAGTGGGTAACCCGCGCGTTGCGGCGGGGTTGATAATATACGATAGAAACATGATACGCATCAGACAATTTTGTGGTCATTCATGAACACTCCTTGACTAAGTTGAATTATCATGAAGTAATCAGCGTATCTATTCGGGATTCAATCGGTTATGTAGGTAGACCATTTATTTTGTTAGTTATATGAAATAAAAAACCATAATTCATTTGTATACACACAACCATAGTCCATTTAATTAATACAAAAAACCACTAAATATTGTTTTTTATATGTTTTATATTTCATTTAATTGTAGAATTCAATAACATGAGCTGTCATAAACACCTCTTCATTAAACTTTAGTATTTTGAGTATATATAAGCGGTTCTGTTTCCAACCACTAATATATATAATATTTTATTAGTAAGGTTCGAATGACTTAATATTAGAATATTGAATAACAGGACTATTTGAATAACCGTAATCTTATTATTAAACTTGTATTTTTTTTACGTTTTGCTTTCCGTTATTTGTTAGAACTTGATTATTTTTTAATGCGGGGTTAAAATTATAATATTTGATATTATTTATGTTTTATATTTCATGTATTTTGTTTAATTATAGAATTGAATAACATGAGCTCTCATAAACACCTCTTCATTAAACTTTAGTATTTTGAGTATATATAAGCGGTTCTTCCAACCACTAATATTTATAATACTTTATTAGCAAGGTTTGAATGACTTAATAGAATATTGAATAACCGGACTATTTGAATAACCTTAATCTTATTATTAAACTTGTAATTTTTCTATTTTTACGTTTTGCTTTCCGTTATTTGTTAGAACTTGATTATTTTTTTAATGCGGAGTTAAAATTATAGTATTTGATATTATTACTATTTTTTTCATAAATGATTATGTTTATTTGATGAAAACTCAAAAGAGGAAGAAAATGATATGGTAGAGGATGAGTGTATATATAATTATTAAGAGATGCAAAATTGTAAAATCATCTACATTTAGATGTGGTATGTGATACCATAGATAAAATATGTTGTAAGTGACAAATTTTAGGTAAGTTACATCTTTGTCCATCCGTTTTGTTTATAATGTATTTAGATAGATGTGTTAATGATGTGCCTATCGAGTTGAACACATCATACAAGATATTCACCAAAACATTGCAGAATGATTGATTTTGTCCATCGGCTTTGTTTTATAGTATATTTAGATAGATATGTTAATGATATGCCCATCGAGTCGAACACATCGTACAAGATATTCACCAAAACATTACAAGAATGATTGATTTTGTCCATTCGCTTTGTTTTATAATGTATTTAGATAAATATGTTAATGATGTGCCCATCGAGTCGAACGCATCGTACAAGATATTCACCAAAACATTGAAGAACGATTGATTTGAAATGAAATAATTAACATCGGAATAAGAAAAAGCTTATGCATGGAAGTAAGAAAAGATTAATATAAGACTCCATAAAATAATAAAGTTTATATCTACACGAGATGGTGAAATTTTTCACGCTATATCATTGGTAATGTTCGTATCTTTGCAGTCATGCCTCATTCCTTCTGTACAAATCATTGGTTATGTTTGTATCTTGGTAGTCATGCGTCATTCCTTCTATATAACCACTTTCTCCTTTAATTACAACAAGCCATAAAGAGTAAAACGACTTCACAAAAAAATAACAATAAATAATATATTTTAAAATACCATGAGAATGAGATTCAGAGTTTGTTGAAGTCTTAGAAATGGTGCCATTCTTCTTCCTCGATGCATCTCCCCTTTTCTTTGGACCATAAGGCATGCTTAATTGCATGTTTTTTACAAATATAAAACTGTAAATAATAAAGATGGAGGATTGAGATGAACAAAGAACAGTAATTTATAGGAGTTTGTTATCTCTTCAGTTTTGCTCAAGTAATTATTATTTCATTTAATTTTTAAAGAAGTTGCATCCTTTCACGTTCTTGTTTTTAATTGCTATCATGTTACAAGTATATAATGATTAAAGACTATTGGGTTTTTCATCATTAGTGTTAATAAATTCTGAAATAATAAATAACATCATGAGTGTTAATAAATAATAAATAACATGCTCCTTGTGGGAAAAAGACAAAATTACCCCCAAACCTAATTAATATATGCATCGTGTGTTGTATACCAAGCATTTCTACTTGTACCTCTTAAGTTTTAAGAAGTCCTTGGGGAAATGCTTTATAATATAGTATAGATATGTGTAATAATAATAATATATGTTGTAGTATAGACCACTTTGTGGTTAATGATGCATAGTAGTATTGTAATTTTAATTCCAGTCTTAGTGTGTATTTGACGCATACTATAATAGAAAATAGTAAGTCGCAATGCTCGACGCTTTTGACCAATATGTGTATTGTGTGGTTGTTGCCTAAACTATTAATTATTCTGTGCTATTAATAATTGGCAAATGTTTAAAATTCAGATGGCCGACCAAGTGAATCAAGAGAATTTGGATAATAACCCGGAAAACCAGAATGACAATAATCTGAATAACGATAATCCGAACAATGATAACCATGGAAACCAAGTGGCCAACCGTGCCATCCAACACGTAGTAGCACAAGGAATAATAGATGCGATGCCATATATTATTCAAACGGTTAGGGAAGCAGAAAATAAAAGTAAACATGATAGCAAGCGACCCTCTGAACCTGAACACAGCGTAAACAATGGACCCGTACTTCAAATGCCCATTCCCAAAAGAAGAAGAACCGTGTCTTATGGTTGTTCTTACAAAGAATTCTGGTCTTGTAAACCTATGGAATTCTCGGGTAATGAAGGGGCCATTGCAACCCTACGCTGGATAGAAAAGACTGAGGCAGTCTTAAGAATAAGCAAGTGCGCAGAGGAAGATAAGATAATGTTTGCTTCTAATCTGTTTAAGAATTCAGCACTAGAATGGTGGAACACGATCCTCCAGTCTAGGGGAAGTGATAGAATTTACAATATGGAATGGGAAGAATTTTAAAACATGGTAGAAAGGAAATTCTGCCCTCTTAATGAAAAAGAACAGATAGCAAACAAGTTCTTAAACCTTAGAATGAACGGAGTGGATAGTAAGGGGTACACTAAGTTATTCTTTGAATATGCTAGAATAGTGCCAACCCTTGCTTCACCTGAACCAGTATTAATCTCCCGTTACATCTGGGGATTAATTGGGGAGATAAGACATGTAGTCAAGGCAGCTAGACCCCAAACCATAGAAGAACCTGTAAAACTAGCCAACACCTTGACAGATGAATTAATCCGTACACGAGAAGAGGATCAAAGGAGGAACCTAACCCAGAAGCTTACACAAGAATTTTGTTCTGGAAATTTTAACCGTGGGAAAAATGTAGGCTCTACCTCTGTACCCTACTGTAAGAATTGCAAAAGGAAGCATTCAGGAAGATGCTCCATATACTGTAATTTCTGCAAAATATCGGGACATAAGGATGAAGATTGCAGGAAAAAGATTAGCAACGGGATATGCTACAACTGCGAAGAACAAGGTCACATCAAGCCTAACTGTCCGAAATTAGCTCCAGCCACGAACACTAAGAATACCAAAAATGCCAGAGCATTTGTTTTAACTGCAGAAGAAGCAAAGATGATCCCGGATGTGATCACCGGTACGTTTTTAGTTAATGATATTTTTGCTAAAGTATTATTTGACTCTGGTGCAAACCAAAGTTTTATTAATACTTCATTTTGCAAACTTCTCAATCAATCATTAACTAAACTTCTACAAGAATGTTTAGTAGAAACAGCAAATGGGGAAACCATTAAGATTTCTGAAATCTTGCAGGAAGCAAGAATAGAAATTCTAAATCAGAAATTTATTGCAAACCTATACCCCATGAATCTAGCAGGATTTGATGTCGTGTTAGGAATAGATTGGTTAATAACCAATAAAGCCAGTATTTTGTGTGATCAAAAGTCAATACAAGTAAATTCACCAAAAGGTGAAAAGATCACAATTAAAGGAAATAAAATCTCTAGATCCACTAAATTCATCTCTGTGATGAAAACAGCAAGTTATATAAGAAAAGGGTCATTGGTGTATTTGATTTCTATAATCACTAACACTAAAGGGAAAGAATTGAAGCATATTCCAGTAGTATCCCAGTTTTCAGATGTCTTCCCAGAAGAACTACCAGGACAACCTCCAGATATAGAAGTTGAATTCATAATCCATTTAATACCAGAAACAACACCAATTGCCAAAGCACCTTACCATTTGGCACCCGCAGAAATGCAAGAGTTAAAGAAACAGTTAGACGAATTATTAGAGAAAGGATTCATACAGCCAAGTTCATCGCCATGGGGAGCGCCAATCTTATTCATTAAAAAGAAGGACGGATCAATGCGTATGTGCATTGACTGCCGTGAATTGAACAAGGTCACGATTAAGAATCGGTATCCATTACCAAGAATAGATGATCTGTTTGATCAGTTGCAAGGAGCACGATTTTTCTCAAAAATCGATTTAAGGTCAGGATATCATCAATTAAAGGTACAGGAAGAGGACATTCCTAAGACCGCCTTTAGAACAAGGTATGGCCATTATGAATTTACTGTCATGCCATTTGGTTTAACCAATGCCCCAGCTGCATTCATGGACATGATGAACCGAATATGTAAGCCATACTTGGATAAATTCATAATTGTCTTTATAGATGATATTCTCATTTACTCTAAGAGTAAAGAGGAACATGCAAAGCATTTGCACGCACTTCTAAGTTTATTAAGAAAAGAAAAGCTTTATGCTAAATTTACAAAGTGTGAGTTTTGGTTAGAACAGGTACAATTTCTTGGACATCTAGTTAATCATGAAGGAATTCATGTGGATCCAACCAAGATCGAGGCGATAACTAAATGGAAAACCCCTGAGTCACCAACTGAGGTTAGAAGTTTCTTAGGACTAGCTGGTTATTATAGAAGATTTATTCGAGATTTTTCTAGAATAGTCATTCCCTTGACTAAGCTAACCTGTAAATCCGTTAAGTTTAAATGGGAACCAAAACAAGAAGAAGCCTTTAGAATCCTTAAGCAAAGATTAACCCATGCACCCATACTAGTGTTACCAGAAGGAACTGAAGATTTTGTAATCTATTGTGACGCTTCTAAATTAGGTTATGGATGTGTTTTAATGCAACGTCAAAAGGTTATAGCTTATGCATCCAGACAACTTAAGAATCATGAAGAGAATTATTCAACTCATGATTTAGAATTAGGAGCTATAATTTTCGCCCTTAAGATTTGGAGACATTACCTATATGATAGTAAGTTTACTGTTTTCACCGATCATAAGAGTTTAAAGTATGTTTTCGGGCAAAAGGAATTGAATATGAGACAAAGACGCTGGATGGAGATGCTTAGTGATTATGATTGTGATATCCAGTATCATGCAGGAAAGGCAAATGTAGTTGCTGATGCTTTAAGCCGAAAGTATCACGAACAGCCAAAAAGGATACGTTCTCTTAAATTAAATCTACAAATAGATTTAAATGAGCAGATCAGAAAAGCACAAGAATCAGTAATCAAGGATGATACTGAAAAATTGAAAGGAATGATTAAGGAATTAGAACACGAAATAGATGGAATTTGGAGATTCCATAAGAAAAGAATGTGGACACCTAAATTAGGAAACCTACGTCACCATATATTAGAAGAAGCCCATAAGTCTAAGTATACGATGCATCCTGGAAGTGATAAGATGTATCAGGACTTAAGAAAGAATTTTTGGTGGATAGGAATGAAAAAGGATATAGCAGCATATGTTACAAAGTGTTTAACCTGTTCACAAGTCAAAGCTGAACATCAGAAACCTTCAGGTTTATTGCAACAGTTAGAAATGCCTGTTTGTAAATGGGAATTGATAATAATGGATTTTGTTACTAAATAACCCAAAACAAGAAAAGGTAATGATACAATCTGGGTGATTGTAGACAGACTAACCAAGTCAGCTCATTTCCTACCGATGAAGGAAACTTTCAATATGGAACAATTAGCTAAATTATATGTAAATGAAATCGTTTCTTTACATGGAATTCCTTTATCAATTGTTTTTGACAGAGATAGTCATTTTACCTCTCATTTTTGGACAAGTTTCCAAAAAGCAATGGGAACAAAGTTAAATCTAAGCACCGCTTATCATCCTCAAATGGACGGACAAAGCGAAAGGACAATTCAGATAATGGAAGATATGCTTAGAGCTTGTGTAATTGATTTCGGAGGTAATTGGGACGATCACTTACCATTGATAGAATTTTCTTATAATAATAGTTATCACACAAGTATCAATGCTGCACCATTCGAAGCACTTTATGGACGAAAGTGCCGAACTCCAGTCTGTTGGGCAGAAATTGGGGAAAAACAACTATCTGGACCTGAGATAGTACAAGAAACGACTGACAAAATCATTCAAGTCAAGGAACGACTAAAAATAGCACGTGATCGACAAAAGAGTTATGCTGATAACAGACGAAATCCGTTGGAATTTCAAGTAGGAGATAAAGTATTATTAAAAGTCTCTCCTTGGAAAGGAGTGGTAACATTCATCAAAAGGGGAAAGCTAAGCCCCAGGTATGTTGAATCATTTGAGATTATTAGAAGAATAGGACCTGAAGCCTATCAGCTACAACTGCCAGAGGAAATGGCAGGAATACATAATGTATTTCATATTTCTAATCTCAAGAAATGCTTAGTCGATGAATCACTGATAGTACCTCTTAAGGATATAGAGGTAAATGAGCAGTTAAAATTTGTGGAAAGGCCTCTACAAATTGAAGATAGGAAAATCAAGAATCTCAAGCACAAGAGATTAGTTCTGGTCAAAGTGAAGTAAGACTCCAAAAGAGGAACATAATACACATGGGAGCTTGAATCAGAAATGCAAAGGAAATATCCACACTTGTTTCAGTAGACCTCGAGGACGAGTTCTAAAACAAGGTGGGAAGGATATAACAACCCTCCTTAAATTTTTTCTGATACCCTAATATATTTTAAAAATACCCCTATATGTCTTAAAATACACCCCGTATGTGAAAACCGAGCCAAAAATAGGAAATATCATTAAAAATAAATAAAAAACAAAATTTTAAAGGCGCTCGCGGGCCGCGACAGCTATGAGGCCAGATCGCACCCGGTGTTGACACGTGTCAAACGCGTGTTAAACCTATTTGTGACCCGGATCACCTATGCCTAGACCCCCCTACTGCGCGGGACGCGTAGACCCGAGGTCTAACCTTACGCGGGTCGCGAGAGACTCGAAAATCAGCCCTATATAAGAAGGCATCGGGCCTTCAGTGAAACTCGTTCATTTCTTTTCTAAATCTCAAAATTTCTGATAGATAGTATAATTTTCAGGCATAATACCCCCTAATTAACGAAGTTCTGCTCCGTTGTAAGTATTATAACCCCAGTTACGTATTAGATACGCTGCCCGATTGATCCAAGATCCTGTAACGACTGTCGTGGTTCTGCCCGACGTAGTTGTTGGAATGCCGTCTTGGGGAGGGTATCCTTAATATAAATAAAGGGTTATTATACTAACATATGTACATTTGTGTAAATTATAGATTAATACCAGGAAACCCTTAAACGAAGTCTAAGACAGCAATGTGAGTTTATCCGCTTTTTGTAAACTTTTTGTGAACTGTTTACAAAACCTTAAATGTTTTACAATGTGATTAAGCAGTGATTGAGTCTTTGTAGTTCTTCAATTACTGCCGGTATGTTGGGGTTTTGTATACAAAATGTGGAACACGTTACAATTGGACAACGAGTTAGCCAATGTGTAATATGTGTAATATGACCCACCAGTCAGGATTGACAGTACTGAATGAGTAATTGTGTAGAAATAAACATTGTGATCGCTCTCAATACTGTGTTAATTGATAAAACTTTTCTTGATTAAACTGGGATTCAATCACAAGTATTTCCCACTGGCAAATATTTTTTAAACGCGTTTCAGGTAACACAATGTGAAAGCCAATTAGGAAAAAGCCAGCTGGAGAGCACTGACGGCTTGGAAAAAACGTGGCTATAAAAGTTACCTAAAAGTCGATGTTTTAAATTCAATAAAATATGGTTTATCCCTATAAAAACGTTGTAATAAAGAACTTGGGTTTTACCCATGTGGTTATGATATAAAATATGGTGGTTTTACTCTGATAAACATTTCCTAACTACGGTCCTGATGTAATTTCCGCTGCCAAATTAATAATCAATAAAATGATACCACCAAAACTGATGTTCGCGGCCGCCCGTTCCCGGGACAGATAAGGGGGCGGGGGTCGCGACATAAACGGCTAAAGAAAACAACAGATCATCTCCATTTCTTTCTACTTTGGATCGCTGAAGCGTGTTTGATGACACTTGAATTCAAGATTTCTTGAAAATGTTTATGTTGTATAGTTTTGTAAAATAGGCTTTGCCCTTCATATGTAAAAACATTCAACTTTTACCTCATGAATATAAATTAATCTTGAAATTCTGTAATTTGGATTACTGAAACTTTGAAAGATTAGGAATTGTTGAAAGAGAGTTGATAGTTTTTATGTTGTTTATGCTGTTTTTGCCGCTGATATGCAGTTTTTAAGCTCTTTGTGCTGCTGTTTCTAAGTTTGTAGTTTAAATCTTTAAGATCTGAGAATTTTTTAAACAGTTTTCACGATTTATGTATTGCAACATGCCTGAACGTAAACCAAGCGAAGATGAGCACAACGGTGATGAAAACCAAGGAAAAGTTGCTGCAAGGTATGTCAGTTGAAAGTTTATCTATACATAGTTTCTAACATTAAAAAAATCATTGCAGTTAATCACCAGATCAGAATCGTAATTTTGAATTGTTTTATGTGAATTTTTTTTGTACAATTAGGTTGAGAACTTGATGTTGATTGTATGTATATATCACTATGATTTTGATTTTGTTATGTAGAATCGGATAGTAAAAACTGCAATGATGTAAAAACAAGTTAGTGATCTAGAAGAGGAATTGAAGAACACGAAAGCGAGATTAGATGAAACAGAAACCGAAAGAAACCGAGCAGTTGCAGAGGTTAAAAAAGCTAAAGAGTTGGCTAATGCGGGATTATCGCCTCAAAAAGCCAAACAAATGTTTTCAGAGCTCAAGAGTTTCTATCAAATTCGAAAAAAGAGATCAAATCAAGAGATGAAGATATCAATGAATTGAGCAAGCGGCTTGAATCCGCAAAGGTGTTCGAGGCTAAGTTAGCTGATAGGGATGCTTCTTTAGAGCAATTCAAGAAGCAGATTCGAGAACTCGAAAATGAACCGGAGAAAACGAAGAAATCAGAATCACATATGGTGGAATCATTGATGCTGCAAACCCGACAATTCGAGCAAACTAAAATGGACTTAGAATAATCAAAGCTTGATGTCATGACCCTGCAAGAAAAGCTCAATATCCTTCAAAACGGTGGTAAAAACGGGTTCAATCAAACGAGTAATCTGGATTCATCTTCGAATGCTAAAATCCTGAGAGACGAAATAGCGATGCTGAGAAAAAAAGTGAAATTAGCAACAGAAGCTGAGGAGACAAGCAAGAAAGCTATAGATGATTTATTATCGGCTTTAAGCGAAGTAGCGATGGAATCCAGTACAACGAACGAACGGCTAAGATTATCAGAATAACAAGTAGCCCATTTGAATAAGGAAATCGAACGGTTACGTGAAGAACTTGAGTTACAAATGGAGACATCTGAAAGATTAAGAGTGGAGTTTGAAGAACAGGTTCTTGCATGGACCGTGAAAGAAATGGTATTCAGAAGTTATATAAAGAAAGCCGACGAAGACAACGCGTCACTCAAACAAGAAAACCATAAACTTAATGAAGCTTTAGTTGCAGCAGAGAACACCACGAGAATCGCAAGAGAAGAAGGTTTGAAGCAAAGGGATATCATCAAAGATGATGCTGATATGCTCCGATACAGGTATCATAAAAATAACAGTGGTGTTCTACAAGCCAAACAAGGTACACCGTTTTGAACATATGGTACTACATCACAGTGGTAATAATGAATGCGATCCCTCAGGTTAGGTCAGTTGGAGTTCTGTCCTCTAAAACTCAAAGTGTAAAGGGGGGAAGGTCTGTTTAGAAAAGTTAGAAAACTTTAAATGAGGTGAAAAAAATTAATTAAATAAATATTTAGGGTTGAGAGTTTAAAAGCCTATAATAGTGGCAAAGGTCTGTTTATGTTTTGAAACCTCTGTTGATTTTGGTTAACAGATGGATGAAAACAGATGTTTGAAACCACTGTTGGGTTAAAACAGAGTTTTGTGGAGAAAACAGTGGTTCAAACCACTGTTGGGTTAAAACAGCGGTTTAAAACCACTGTTGGGTTAAAACAGAGTTTTGTGGAGAAAACAGTGGTTCAAACCTCTGTTGATTTTGGTCAACAGATGGATGAAAACAGATGTTTGAAACGATCGTTGGGTTAAAACAGAGTTTTGTGGAGAAAACAGTGATTCAAACCACTGTTGGGTTAAAACAGTGGTTCAAACCACTGTTGGGTTAAAACAGTGTTTTGTGGAGGAAGAACATGTTTGAAACCTCTGTTGGGTTAAAACGGTGGTTTGACTTTGGTCAAACAGACTTTTGAACCACTTAAAGAGTGGTTTACTCTTTTAAACAGAGTTTTTCTTTTTTCTCATTTTTGATCAATCCTTGTAATAATTTTAAACAACATTTTGGAATCTTTAAAAACAACATATTAATGGTTTTATTGATTAGATTGGAATGCAGCACATGAATGGGTCAAAGATCAATAAATACACCGAGATGCTAAAGAAGAAGGTGGCGGCGCAAGGTGCTGAGTTTGTGTCGTATGATACGGTTGAAGGATAATGGAAATTTAGAGTCCATCACTTCTTAAGTGAATACAGTTTGTTTCTTTAGTGGGCTACTGATATAGGATTTATTTGATTTCTACCATGAAGTTGTGTTTAATGTGTTTTACAGTCTAAATATTTGATTTGTAATTATTAACAGTTGCTTGAATGCAAATGTTATTTCATTCACAAAGATTAATAAATCGTATATTTTCGTATTTTTTATACTCTAAACTTCAAGTATTTACCGACCGACTTGTCTATTTATAACAATAACCACATTCACCATTTATATGTGGTATGATGGTTTTCTAAGAAACGATCCGTGTTTGCACACGGATCTTACCGCTAGTTAACAATAATAATACTTTATTTCATTAAGTCTAATAACATACTCTAGTTGTATATGAGATACATACAATAGCTAATTCTCAGATGTTATTAGAAAATACATAGAATGCTTTGTTCAGTATAGAAAAACATAATTCAGAAAATATATTAGTATATGTTTTTATAATATGAAATAAGATCATTCATTGTGTGCATCTATTCGTCAATGGTTGTAATATACTTATTAAAACTCCATGAAAATAAACAAATTTTGTTTTAGAATGGTAAAAAAGAATACTACATGGTTGTTAACATCTGGGTAAGTTATACATTTCATTTTCATATTTGCTCAAAGTTTTATTGTTTATGAAATGAGATATTAGTTTTTATTAAATCATATTTGCTCAAAGTTTTATTGTTTGTGAAATGAGATATTAATCTTTTGCAGCCCAAGAATTGTTTATTCTTTGCACCCGACCAAGACTCTAACTTAGCCATTTCAAATTTCACAATTAATTTAGATACAACCCAAAACGAATAGCAACATTTAATTTGTTCTGTGAAGTCCAAAATCTCGTTCCACTTGTAGCCCATTTAGTTGTTTTGTCTTATCCATGGCATTATAGCCTAGTGGTATCTTGGTGGTAGGATAAGGCTTATGACCATTAGGTCATGGGTTCGATTCCCACAAAGGGGGTTTTTCCCAGATTTATTGGGTTTCCTCCTGAATTGGTGTATAGGCATTATTGCCTAGTGGAGATGGATATGATCGGGTGGTTCTGCTGGTGGCATGATGATACTCCAGTGGTCCGTCAGTGATCCAAATTTGCCGTTCAAAAAAAAAAAAAAAAAAAAGTTGTTTTGTCTTGATTCTCTACGTTGACAATATTCACAAAAACTTTAATTAATGAGTATTAAAATAATTCATTCTTCGTAACTACTTTTTTTTAACGGCAAATTTGAATCACTGACGGACCACTGGCATATGATCATGCTATCAGTGGAACCACTCGATCATATCCAACTCCACTAGGCATAATGCCTATACACCAATTTAGGAGAAACTCAATAAATATAGAAAAACTCCCTTTGTAGGAATCGAACCAAAAACCTATTGATACCAAAACGTTATCCCGTTAAAAAAAACATTTGCCGTTAAAAAAAAAACCAAAACATTATCGCACCCTCAAAATACCGCTAGGCAATAAATCCATCTGCCTTCATAACTACCTAAATAATAAATACAATCCGTTGTTATATACTTTTCTTTTTCTTGGTACAAACCCATTCAACTACTATTTGCCTTAGATGCTATTTATAAACTTAACTAGTTGATGCCCCGCTCGTGTTGCGGGGCGATGACTGAATAATTCTTAACCAATTAAAAAAACAGTCATATAGTTTCACTAGAAAAAAAAACTAAAACGATGACAAGACCGTAATTTTGAGCTAAGGGCAAAACATATTTTTATTTTGAACTGGGGGCAGAAATGTAATTTTACGCAGCGGCGAAAATCGTAATTTTGAACGAGAGCAAAATCGTATTTTTTAGCTGAGGGCAAAAGCATAATTTTATTTTGACTTGTGGCGAAAACGTAATTTTAAACTGGTGGCAAACCGTAATTTTAAAGTGAGTATAAAATAATAAACTGGTTGGTCCAATGGGCGAGTGCCAGACAGCTGCCTGGTACAATTGGCAAAACTGTAACTTTAAGCGGGCAAAACTATAATTTTTAACCGAGGGCAAAATTGAAAATTTTATCTGGGAGCAAAAGCGTATTTTTATTTTTAACTGGGGGCAAATACGTAATTTTACACTGATGGCAAAATCGTAATTTTAAGCCAGAATAAAAGTATAAATTAATTAGGCCAATAGGGGAGTGCCAGGCAGGTGCCTGGCACTATTCTCCCCACCGCCCCATTCCTCCAATCAATGGCAACAACTATTGCGGCCGACCTTTGTGTTTGTTGTAGTTAGAATTTTCTTTTAGGCTACTAAACACCAAACTAATGAAAGTAATCTATTTTCTAACAATATCGATGTTTTTATAACACAATTAATATTCAATAATGTGTACCTTAAATGTATTGATCACATCTCAACACTTATCTTTTTTTGTCTAAAAAAAATATACAATGGAATCATAATCAGGTAACTGTAACTGGCTTTCAATTTATCCAATTATTTGTTATCAAATCTAATCACACATTAACTACGATTGCAGGTATATGGTCCCCTAAACCCAACTGCCGATTTTAAAGCCCTCATTCATGATTCGTTAAGTTCAAGTGAATTACTTATCTATGTGTCTCACACTCAAAAATCCAAAACATTTCCTATTGTTGCTTCGAGCTTATAAGGTTAAAAGATTATTATCTACCGTTTTATATAAAAACCTTTATGTAATTCCGATTGAATTTGCGATGGATAATGGACGATGTTACGAGCTTTGACATGCTAGTGCTTATGTGTTAACTTAGAGGGTATACCTGAGTCACCGTCTCAGTGGTTAATACCATAAGCTCCACATATTTCTCTCTTTTTTCTAACTACACCTTGACAGTATATACCACCCGAGTCACCATCCCAGTGGCAATACCATAGGCTTCATTATTACACATCTAGCTCAGTGAATTGATGAATGGAAACTTTTTTTTCGAGCGCCACCGGTTTTGGATTTATTTTCATAAAAAGAAAAATGTGTGCCATTTAACCGGAATACTTATAGGTTTATACTTATAACGGTGTCCCTTATACTCTCAATAGTTTCGGCTTTGCTATAGCTCGTAGGGCGAGAACCCACAAGACTCATAACAATTATGTGTATTATATCACTCCTAAGGAACCTCTCAATCGGCTGGGCATACCCACATATCCTATGTTAGATGCATTTTCGACCATTTAATTATCTTATATATATATATATATATATATATATATATAGTAATTGAAAACCAATGATCCGATTATACCTATCATCTTCCATTTTATTGCAAAATCTTTACGAGACATTTTCGAGTTTTTCATTTTTTTATGATTTTTTATTTTTTTTAAGAAAATGACTAAAACCTATATACAACACAAACTAGAACGCTAGTTTCCCCTCCCCACACTTGAATCCTACATTGTCCTCAATGGAGCAAGAAACTACCGAACTAAAATAAACTAAAAAATAGAAATAAAAATACAACAACCACAAAGATGGAACAGACTGCCCTGGTTTAAAGAGTAGAATCCTCATAAGTCATGTTCCACAATGACCGTATAGCATTTAGTCACGGTCGCGTTCAGCAAAGACTCGGTTCGCTCTCTACACATGGTGTTCAAATCATCCTCGTACAAATGGAGATTGAGTATGGACAATTCTGATTAAATTCTACAAAATTAACTCTAGGCGAACCCATAAAACCAAGACAGACTCAAAGAAAATAAAAATAGAATTTAAAAGACTAAAATTACATGACTCAATGTACAAAAATTGAGATACATACCTGATCAGCGTCGGCTATGGTTAATGAAATGGTCACATCAGTTCAAGTTTAAAAGGCAACAGGTCGGTTTATTATGGATGGGGCGAGGGGTTTACGGAATTAGTGGGTCAGGGGATAGGGGAATCATAAAAAGAAGAGCTTTGTGGCCAGCATTAGTAAAGTGACAGAATAATATCCAGGTTCGACAGTTATAGTGTCATTATTTTTAATAACTATATCGCTGAATTCGGATTATTTGAGTATCAAATGGGCGGATATAAGTTTACTTTTAAGCGGAAGATGGATTGAGCTTGAGTAAGATAGATCGGGTCCTTGTTTGTGACTCGTTTATGAATAAGTAGCCATTTGCAAGATTTAAAGTGCTTTCAAGGGACTTGTCGGTCGGACCACAGTCTGTCAGAAAGAAGACAATAGTTTATAGTATAGGGGCTAGTGTGTAACATGGTGTCGTATATAAACACCTTTCTTGTAAACCCTAATTGCAATTCTCTCAACAATCTAATACAAGCCCCTATTTTTCTCTATACCGATTGATATGGTATCAGAGCAGGTCTCTTGATTCTTGAAACAATCTTTTCTAGCCAATTCAATCCCAAACCTGAAAATATAAAAAAACAAACTCCAAAAGTCGATCAGTCCAAGAACAGTTCTGAAACATTCTTGCAACCGCAGCCAATCAACAACAATACTTCAAACAATTCAAGATCTGGTCAAGAACAGTTCTGGATCTGAAACATTCTTGGCGGCAATCTATCCCAGCAATCTCTAATCGAACAACACCATATTTGTTCAGCTGCAGCCGTTTTTCAATCGAACACCACAATTAGCCGCAGATTCAATCCCGATCAGTTCCATTTTCAATTCCGATCAGCTTCAATCAATCACTATCAATTCAGATCAGTTCCGTTTCTCAGCCACGTAACCCCCCCTAAAACTAAAAAAAAACCTATTACGCTGCGTATTTGATAAATTCACTGCGTATTTAATAAAGCCACCGACACTCTTTTCCGCTGCAAACTTCTTGTGTTTCTACGGGGCGAAGTTATTGAGGATCTGGGTGACCTAAATCTTGAACGCGAGTTCAATTCGCCGGCGTAATTGATAAACACGCCGGTAAGATACGTCTTTCCCGGCGTTGGTAGTCTAGCGGATTTAACCTTGACAGCGTATTTAATGGTGGAAAAGGTTTCTACTGATGTTGTTTTATAACAGATAGAGACAAAATAGCGACTGAAATTTTTAACAACTTTAGGGTTTGTCAACTTTTGTCATGTGCAGACTAAAATTAGATTGGATTTACAACTTACAAGTGGGCCTATGTCTAACTAATTTGGGCAGAGAAAATACAAGATTTTGTTTTTAAAATAAAAATAAAATAAAATAACAGGAGGGAAAATGGCTCATCACCAAGTCTATGAGTTGTTGAAAGATTATCCTTCAATAAGTGGGGAAGCCCATTTAACAACGCAGCAAAGATGTGATCAAATCAACTCTTGGATCTTTGATTGTGGAGCCGCTGATACGATGACGTATGAGCAATCAGACTTTGTCTCTACAAAGAAACCAAACAGAACCCACATCAAAACTGCAAATGGCGAAAATGCCGTAGTAAAGGGAGGAGGAACTGTTGAAATATCCCCCAATCTGAGACTGTCAAATTGTTTATATGTTCCTTCGTTAACCCACAAGTTGTTATCAATAAGTCATGTTACAAAGGAACTCAATTGCACAGTTCTAATGCATCCTCATTTTTCTATCTTACAGGACATCAGAACTGGAAAGATAATTGGGCGTGGTACTGAACGACATGGCTTATACTATGTGGATGAGGTTACTCAGTCAGGGACTGCGATGCTTGCTCACGGAACAAAGAGTAGAGAAGCATGGCTTTGGCATAGGCGATTAGGGCATCCTTCCGTAGGATATCTGCACCTTTTACTTCCTGAACTCTTCCCGTCCAACAATACATTAGACTGTGAAACATGTGCCTTAGCCAAAAGCCATAAGAAACCATTCAAGCCAAGTAACACTAGGGCCAGTGAACCTTTTTCCCTAATATATTCAGATGTTTGGGGCCTAGCTGAGACTAATGGAGGTCAAAATTTCCGGTTTTTCCTACTATTTGTTGATGATTGTACCCGTATGACATGGGTGTATTTTTTAAAACACAAATATGAAGTTTTTGACAAATTTAGACTGTTTTACACCATGGTCCAAACTCAATTCAAAACCAACATTCAGATCTTACGATCTGACAATGGAGGGGAGTATGTCAATAACTCCATGAAACAATTAATTCAAGAGAAAGGAATAATCCACCAAACCACTTGCCCAAAACACCCAGAACAGAATGGTGTAGTTGAGCGGAAAAAAGGCATTCTGGTAGAAATGGCCAGAGCCCTTATGCTTGAGTCCAAAGTTCCTAAGTCCTTTTGGCCCGAAGCTATAAACACAGCTGTGTATCTCCTTAACCGTTTACCAACCAAAGCCCTTGATCTAAAAACTCCCCTAGTTACCTTATCCACATTCACTAAACTACCTCCACCTCTTACCTTACCACCTCGAGTCTTTGGGTGTACAGCCTTTCCCCATATACCTAAAACTGAACGACCCAAACTTGACCCATGCGCCGAGAAATGTGCCTTTGTTGGTTATGGGGTGAATCAGAAAGGATACAGATGCTATAATCCATTACGACGTCGTGTAATTACCACTGTCCACTGCGACTTTCTTGAAACAGAATATTACTATCAATCTCATCTCAGTGGTCAGGGGGAGATAGAGCATGAGGACTCACTGAGCTGGTTGAAGTGGATTTCATCTGCAAGTGAAGACGAGTAATCTCATACATCCACACATACTGAGCCTGTCGAAAGTCTCACCCAAGAATCATCCAGACTGGTGTCCGAGGTAAGTGACTCTCAAAATCTTGAAAATGTGATTGAACCTAACAGTCATGAAAGTCCTGAGGTAATGGAACAGGTAGAGATGGTTGAGCAAAACAACGCAGCCCAAGGGGAAGTCGAATCTAACGAACAACATGATGGAGGCTTTGGAACAACATCGGGAACATACGTTTTGTGACACCCCAGGAAAATCAGTAAACTACACAACACAACTAGCTTCCTCAGTAACCACGTACTAAATTTCGGGACGAAATTTCTTTCAAGTTGGGGATAATGTGACAACCCGAGTTTCTGAGATGCTACCTTCGTATTATTGCACGATAATTGTTTAGATTGTTGTTGACACGATTGGTTTGTTTACAACTGTACCCGTTTGTATTATGATAAATCGTATTGTGATTTATTTGATGTAAATGGTGTGTGGATTAAGTGTGTATGTTTTGTTTAATATCATGATTATTATCAACAAACTTGGAATCCATGAAATCACCATCCCTAGCCGAAAACAACCTCACTGATGAAAACACATTTGTGTTTTCGTCCATGTGAGGCAACGAAAACAGGAATGGGCCTTGGCCCAGTGTTGTTTTATTTTATGCTTTGAGTTCCAACTTTACGTAGAAGTTAAATCCAAAAACCCTAGTTATCTCCCACCTTGCGACGGCAAACTTGGAGTCCTTGAAGCCTTTCACTTTGTTTGATTCATTGCTTCTCCTGTTCGGGTTAGTTATCAAATCGTGATAGTTATTTAATGGAGATCATTATAGATCATTGGTGATATCATGATTTAACTGCTACTTTATATAACAGTAGATTGAATAGATAGATGTATTAGGGATTCCTATAAACTGTTGTGAAAATCTGTTGTGTTATGCATATGATATATGTTTGTCATTGCTGATCTGATATGGCTAACAGATTAGGGTTTTTATGTCAAAAGATTTATTGAAAACTGAATGATCATAGCAACCTGCTGATGTCGGATGATTGAATATTGATTGAGTGATAATCATTGTTTGGTGATTTGGGAAATTATATGATTACATAGTTTGATCTGATTGAATGATTTCTAGATGATGCGTTAGAGTTTTGGAACACATAACTGCTGTCGATGATGATGAAACCCAACGAAAACCCTTCACTTCACGAAATCACCTTAGTGATTTCGGCCCACAGGGGATTTCGGCCCAAGGGTTTTCACCAGCATGTGTTTTCGCCAAACATGTGATTTCGGCCCCAATGTGTTTTCGGCACAAGGTCTGTAACTTGCATATAGTTCTGTTAGTGTAAACTTAGTTAGTTATGGTTCAGTTAGAAGTCAATTCTGTTAAATATACTAACTCTGTTAAGCATGTAAACCCCTGTTATGTTGTTAAGTTGTTAACTCTATTTATTTAATTAACACTGTTAGTTATTAAACTTGTTTGTATGTAACTCTGTTTGTTCTTAACTACATTAGGTTGTTAATCCAGTTAAATGTGTTAACTCTGTTAAGAATGTTCATTACTGTTAAGTATAATTCTGTCAAGCATCTTAACTCCGTTAAGTGTGTTACTTTTGTTAAGTATATTAATGGATGATATGGATGTAATAGACTGAGTAATCAACTATGTGAATCATGAATTATGTGAACTTGTTTGACTGTTGTATGATGCATGACGTTAACGGCACACTCTGTGGTATTGATTGTACATGAAACCTTACGAACATGAACTAATTGAGTATACGTGCATACTATAGGACTTGATTGATTATTTGCGAGCACATAGTTTAGCATACCGAGCAAACCAAGGTGAGTTCACACCCTTTACCAAGGCATGGGATTCCCGGGGATTGGGAATGGGTTGAATGATGGGATTGAACAATTTCTCCTACTTACACGGCTACTAGACTATCTACCATGGTCCTCGGGTTAAGCAGGACACTTACGTAAAACCTACGTAAACAAGTACTTACCACTGTCCTCAGGTTTCGAGGGACACTTACGTAAAACCTACGTAAACTCGCACGTGCTACTGTCTTCCGGAGTCAGGAAGGACACTTACGTAAAACCTACGTAAACCCCACGCGTACCACTGTCCTCGGGTAAAGAAGGACACTTACGTAAAACCTACGTAAAGCTTGTACGTACTACTGTTCTCGGGTTAAGAATAACACTTATGGTTACAAATAGTCTAGTGTACATACAAATATGGGAAGCCCCCACTAATAGAACATACTATCGGCATAGTAGAGCCACATGTGACGAAAAGAATTTACTATTACGAACTTACCTACTGTGAACTCGCTCAACTAGTTGTTGACTCTCTGTTACATGCCTTGCAGGTCGTTAGGTATACATGGAGCTTGCATGGGGAGGCGCGGTTGTTGTGGACAAGGATCGTGAATGCTTAATTAAACTTTATGACATTACATACTTTAGTTATGTTGGGCTTTTACTCATATGCTTCCGCTAAACATTGATATTGCACTTATGTGTTGAACACCTTTCATATCGGTTTGGTTGAATTACAAACACTTTTATTTATTACTTGCATGTTCAATATGATTGGTGGCTTGATCCTGGTCAGTCACGCCTCCTAGCGGTGATACTCCGCGTGTGGATTTTGGGGGTGTGACACGTTTTACCTCCGAGAGCCAATAGAGGGGTTCCTCCGAAATGTTACTCCCCATAAAGGGAAACCAGAACTTCAAGGTATCCTGTAGCTAATACGGCTGACGGGAACTTATCTAACAGTTCGAAAGCATTTGTTACCTCTCTATACTCCGAACAAATACCTAGTTCTGTAAAGGAAGCCCAAATTCAGAAGAACTAGAAAGACGCAATGGAAACGGAGATGCATGCTCTTATGAAAAACAACACACGGGAGAAGTGCAGCCTTCCTAAAGGAAAGAAAATAGTTGGATGTCGGTGGGTGTATTCAATCAAATATAAACCAGATGGTTCCATTGGAAGATACAAAGCTCGTCTTGTAGCCAAGGGTTACACTCAGACGTATGGGATCGATTACTCTGAGACATTTTCTCCGGTTGCAAAAATGGACACCATTAGAGTCCTCTTTTCTGTGGCAGCAAATAAGAAATGGCCTCTACACCAGTTCGATGTTACAAACGCATTTCTCCATGGAGACCTAACGAAAGAAGTCTACATAGAAGCACCTCCATGTGTTTGGAGTGGGTTTTAAAGAAGGGGAAGTCTGTCGGTTGAAAAAGTCTTTATACGGGCTGAAACAGTCTCCTCGGGCATGGTTTGGAAAGTTCACTTTGGCCATGAAAGAATATGGGTATCACCAAAGTAATGCTGATCATACCCTGTTTCTCAAGAAAAGAAATGGTCTTGTAACGTGCTTGATCATATATGTAGACGACATGATTATCACTGGAAATGATGCAGAAGAAATAACACGACTGAAAAAGAATCTGTTCTCAAAATTTGAAATGAAAAACCTTGGGAATCTCAAGTATTTCCTCGGGATAGAAGTTCTTAGATCTAAACGGGGAATCTTCATCTGCCAAAAGAAGTATGTCCTCGATCTCTTGGCAGAAACCGGGATGATTGACTGTAAACCGGCGGATACTCCAATGGTGGTGAGTCACAACCTTCACATGGAACTTAATGGAAAGCTTGCAGACTAAGAATGGTATCAGCGGCTCGTGGGCAAGTTAATTTATCTCTCTCACACTCGTCCTGATATAGCCTATGCTGTTGGAGTTGTAAGTCAGTTCATGCATCAACCACAAGTTGCCCACATGGAAGCAGCTTTGAGAATTTTAAGGTATCTCAAGGGGACCGTAGGCCATGGAGTGTTGTTCAAAACAAATGGACATTTAAATTTTGAGCTCTACACTGATGCAAACTGGGCAGGAGATAAAGGAAACCAAAGGTCAACATCAGGATATTTCTCCTTCGTCGGTGGAAACCTGGTTACCTGGAGAAGTAAGAAGCAAAAGGTGGTTGCTCTGTCGAGTGCAGAAGCAGAATTTAGAGGTATAGCTTAAGGGTTAAGTGAAGTTCTTTGGATCAGGAAGCTACTAGAAGACATCGGCTTCTCCCAAAGGGAACCAAGCAGAATTATGTGTGACAATACGGCTGCAATACAGATCTCAGAAAACCCTGTTCAACATGATCGAACAAAACACGTGGAGGTAGATCGCCATTTCATCAAGGAGAAGCTGGAGGAAAAAATCATAGAGCTCCCATATGTGCCGTCTAAAGATCAACTCGCAGATATCCTTACAAAAGCCGTCAACGGAAACGCGTTTAGTAGCTGCTTGAGCAAGTTAAGTATTGGTGATCCCACTACTCAACTTGAGGGGGAGTGTCAGAAAGAAGACAATAGTTTATAGTATAGGGTGTAGTGTGTAACATGGTGTCGTATATAAACACCTTTCTTGTAAACCCTAATTGCAATTCTTTCAACAATCTAATACAAGCCCCTATTTTTCTCTATACCGATTGATACAGTCCACTGCTTCTATCTTTCTCAATGACAGATTTTGGGTCGATTCCTTTCCGTTTCTATAATAGTTGGTTAAAAATGGAAGGTATAGGAGACATGGTGCAGAATGCGGTACATTCACAAATACTTGGTAATAATAAGATGAAAGATGTGGCAGATCTATTGAAGATACTAAAGGTAAAAAGAAAACATTGGAGGGAAGAGGTAAAAGAACGGGATGAATTGGAGTTGATAGAAGCCAAGAAAGTAGTAGATAAAATTGAGAAATTGGCTAAAACAAGAAGCTTGACTACTTTAGAAAAAGAAAAGAGGGTACATGAGAAACAGAAGATAAAGAAATATGAAAAAAGGAGACTAATGGATCTCAAACAAAAAGCTAAATTGGACTGGGCAAAACTTGGGGATGAAAACACAAATTTTTTTCATCGAATAGTAGTAAACTGCATAAAGGCATGAAAAATAATTAATGTAATAAAGATAAATGGGGAATTGGTGGCAGATCCTAAGGTCATAAAGGGAGAATTTAAGAAAAGGTTACAACAAAGATTTGTTGAGCCTTTGCAACATAGACCAACCGTGGATGGTAGGGGGTTCAGAAGACTATCAACGGTACAAGCGGAATCACTTGTGAATCGGTTTACACAAAAGGAGATTAAAGATGCAGTCTGGGAATGTGGGAGTGAACAAGCACCGGGACCGGATGGGTTCACGTTCAAGTTCATCAAAAAATATTGGAGCTTATTCGATCCTTTGTTTGAAAAAAATGTTGTATTAGTTCTACGAGAGACCTTACATAGATAGGGGATGTAATGCGTCTTTTATTACATTGATTCCTATGGTACGAGATCCGAAGTCGGTGAATGAATTCAGACCGATTTCCCTCATCGGTGTACTCTATAAAGTTATTGCGAAGATCCTTGTCAATTGATTAAAATAGGTAATCTCTTGTCTTGTGACACCGGTACAAACGACATTTGTTGAAGGGAGGTCAATTTTGGATGGACCACTAATAACGAGTGAAATAATGTCATGGGTAAAAGTAATAAACAATTAAATGTTCATATTCATAGTAGATTTTGAGAAAGCGTATGACTCGGTATGTTGGAAATTCTTTCTAGGCAATGAATTTCCCATTAAGATGGAGAAAGTGGATTGGAGCATGTTTAAAATCAAGTTGGGCATCGGTATTGGTGAACGGATCACCTACAATGGAATTTCAAATGCGAAGAGGGCTTCGACAAGGTGACCCACTATCACCCTTCTTATTTATATTGGCAATGGAAGCTTTAAATATTATCATGAAAAGGGCAGGGGAAAGGGATATTTCTAAAGGTATCAAATTACCGAATAATGGGCCATGTATATCACACCTATGTTTCGCCGACGATGTGATATTTATGGAAGAATGGGAAGAAAACAACATAAAAAATCTTAATCAGTTGCTTAGATGCTTCTATTTATGCTCCAGACTAAAACTAAACTTTTGAGCAAATCTTGTTTATTTGGGGTGGGGGTAGATAGTGTTGAAGTCTTAAACATGGCAAAAATGATAAAATATAGAGTTGGAGAAAGACCGTTTACGTTCCTCGGCCTACCAATTGGAGCGAACATGAAACGAATAAAGCATTGGAAACCGACTGTGGATAAGTTCAATGCAAAGTTATCGACATGGAAGGCAAAATGTCTTTCGTTTGCCGGTAGAGTGATTCTAGCAAAAGCGGTGTTGGGTGTCTTACCAAACTATTACTTTTCAATGTCCCGGGCTCCAAAAAAGGTAACAAGTATGCTAAATGCAATTAGACGAGACTTTATTTGGGGTCAAAAAGAAGGAAAAAACAAAATCAGATGGATCTTTTGGAAAAAACTTGTACTACCTAGAAATTATGGGGATATCGGGGTAGGGGATATAAGAAGCGCTAACTTGGATCTTATATGAAATGGTGGTACAAATATAAAGACAATAACAACTCATTGTGGGGTCGTGTGGTGAAGGCCATATAAATCTGTTTGTATTTGGGCTGCCTCATTTTGGGGTTTGACGTTGTTTCTATTGAAGTTCACTTTCCAAAAAAAAAAAAAACCACAAACATTAGAGCAACATAATACATTCCAATTGAAAACAAGGTTAGTGGCATCTGGAAGGATATTGTGGGTGAAGAAAAAGATATGTTATCATTGGGGATATAAATAAAAAATAGATTGTTAGCGGAAGTGGGTGTAGGAACAAATATATACTTTTGGTTCGATACATGGCTTTGCGAAACACCACCTAATGTGAGGCTCCCCGATCTATTTAGGATAATAAAAAATAAAAATGAAACAGTGGAAAAATGTGCTATAAGGTTGCCTAATGAAACCCAATGGGCTTTGGAATGGGTAAGGCCGCCTAATACAGATTTGGAGTGGGCTCAGTGGACTGAATTGCTAAAGGAACTAAACAGTTTCAAATTCAAGGATGGGCTAGATATATGGAAATGGAAGGCGACAGGAAAGGAAGAATTTTCGGTGGCTACAGTGAGAAAACAAATTCTAAGAGAAAACTATGGAGCAAAATAACATATGGACACGTTGGAACAATTGGGCACCTCCAAAGACAAACTACTTTTGTTGGAGAGCAAATTCTAATCAAAACTGAACTAAAGAAACGGGGCATTGATGTGCATGATCAAAGATGCCCGAGATGCGGCTTACATGATGAGACGGCAAGTCATCTGTTAGTATCGTGCGAGTTAGCAAAATCAAAGGTATAATTAGCTCCGGATAAAGGTGGTGTGCATGATTTTAATAACAACGATGTAGCACATATGGAAAGCAAGGAACGATAAAGAATTCAAAGATATAATTAGCTCTGGAAACAAAGTATTGGAAGACATCAAAGTAAACTCATATCTATGGATCAAAGGTAGAACGAAATATCAAGACTTGGCGTGGGAAAGATGGGTGGATTTCAACGTCAGAGACATAATTTTGTAAGCGAATAAAGTGGGCGTGTAGGTAGTAAATTTCAGTTTTTCCATTGTAATCGTTATGTGCTTTGTTGGGTTTTTACAGCATAAGTTGGCCCTACTCTATGATCATAGAATCCTACCGTTCAAAAAAAGAAGAAGAATCTTTGGGCCGGGTCATGTATCGCTAAGGCTTTGGGCCTTGGGTGTCATGATACGCAAAAGAAGCCCAGGTCGATAAAAAGTGGTATTCGTATCAAATTTTGGGGAAGAGAACACTACTACGTTACGAATAAGAAAATTAGACAGCTGATTACTAAAAAATATAAGCAGTAGAGACAGATTTGTAGGTGTTTAGAGAGAAAGAGAAAGGGGATCGATGAAACTTAATAAAAATAAAAGTTTATTGCTCACGGCTAGACTTTTGTTTATATGTTTTCAGTTTCGTTCAAACTTGAATACTTAGACATGGTTGCTGAATCGTTTTGCTTTAAATTTATTTTTGTTTCGTTTATGTTTATGGGTAGCTAAACTTGTATTGGTAGCTTAGGTTGATGAAATAAACAAATTGATTAATTTGATAACTTTTGGTTTTGAATGAATGTGGTGATTTACATGTTTTAACTTAGGAATCTGATTCTAAATATTTGTGTGTTGGTATTGATTGGTTTGATGATTTATTTGTTGGTTCCGTTGCTCAAGATACTTAGAAATATATTTTAGAGCCGGGAGTCAGTCTAGGCTGTTAATCTGAATTTTCAGTCTAGACCTTGAAGGTGAGAAATCTAATTCAAGTGTAATAATTAATAAAACCAATTGATTAAAACGTACAATATTTTCTAGAGGTGAAAATTTTAATTTAGAATTGCTAGGTTATTAGTTGGGCGTTGTTAGGCAGTTTGGGTGGCCGATCACTTGGATTCATTTGTTTATTCGCGTCTAGAGTTTCTTGGGGTTTCGGTGTTCTTAGTTGTTTCAGCTTCATAACTTAAGGGTTTTAGTACATAAATTACTTATACATGATAGTTGTGGGACATGGTGGTCTATAACTCGAGTCAGTCCATTTTAGCACTTCATCACTTGTCAAACTTTTGGGCTCGGTTTATCTTCCGGGGATTTATCGGGTTAGACAGAGTCTTCGTTCAAAAACCAGGGTTACTAGGGATTCTTGCCTAGGTAACCTATTTTTTCCATACTTGAGTTCCAGTATAGTTTGCAGTTATCTGCGCTTGTTGTCTGTTTGGTCGTCTATTTGTTTCATTTGCCTTTTTGTTTAAAACAAACCATTCTCTCACAAAACCAAATTATTAGGTTAGGGGTCGATAGAGGTTTAGTACCAAGAGTCGTTATTATTGTGTCCACGGTTTGATACTCGGACTTACTTGTTTTAGAGTAAACTACAATTTTACCCCCTAGGGTTTAGGCCAATTGGCACTCTGACCCCCCCTAAGGAAATAATTGCAGTTTTACCCCCCAACGTTTGCTGTTATGTCGCAACTTTACCCCCCGGCGTCAAAGTTGATAACATATCTGTTAACTATGACTTGAAATGACTATATTACCCTTCAATTTTACCCCCCAACATTCCTGTTATGTCGCACCATTACCCCCCACTGGTAAATTACTAATTTGTCCTTTGTTATTACCCCCTGTACTTTGTGTTAAGACACAACATTACCCCCTCCAACTTCCAAAACCCTTCCCGCCAAAATCAGAAACCTATTCTATGTTTCTATACTAAAAAATCAGAACCTGTTCTATGATTCTATAATCAAAAATCTGAAACCTATAAGTATACTCAAAAATCAAACCTGTTCAAACCTGACCATGTATCAAACCTTCAATATTTGATTGTTCAATGTGTTCTATACTCAAAAAATAAAACCTGTTCAAAAATCAAGCATACCTGCTAAGTTTACAATTATACCCCTGTTGCACTACCTGCTTGTCGCAACCCTCGATCCTTTATCTGTCCCGGGAACGGGCGGACGCGAACTCAGAATTCTGGTGGTATCAGTTTGTTAATTTGGCAGCGGAAATTACATCAGGAAGGTAGTTAGGAAATGTTTATCAGAGTAAAACCACCATATTTGATATTAATAATCACATGGGTAAAACCCGAGTTTCTTGTTACAACATGTTTATAGGGATAAACCCTATTTTATTGAATTTAAAACATCGTCTTTTAGGTAACTTTTATAGCCACATTTTTTCCCCAAGCCTTCAGTGCTCTCCAGCTGGCTTTTTTCTAATTGGCTGTCACATTGTGTTACCTGAAACGCGTTTTAAAAACATTTGTCAGTGGGAAATACTAGTGAGTGAATCCCAGTTTAATCAAGAAACATTAATTTAATTTAAACAGTATTGAGAGCGATTACAATGTTTATATCTACACAATTACTCCTTTAGTACTGTCAATCCTGACTTATGGGTCATATTACACATTGGCTAACTCATTGTCCAATGGTAACGTATTGTCATCCTGACTTACTACTCACAGTGTAGTACATTTTGTATACAAAACCCCAACATACCGGCAGTAATTGAAGAATTACGAAGACTCAATCACTGCTAAATTGCATTGTAAAATAGTTAAGGTTTTGTAAAAACTGTTAACAAAAAGGAGATTACTCACATTGCTGTCTTAGATTTTTCGTAAGGGTTTCCTGGTGATAATCTAAAATTTACACAAATGCACACGCGTTAGTATAATAACCCATTTTAACATTAGTAATACCCTCCCCGAGACGGCATTCCAACGACTACGTCGGGCAGAACCACGACAGCCGTTACGGAACCCTAGATCAATCGGGCAGCGTATCTAATACGTATCCAGGGGTTATGATACTTACAACGGACCAGAACTTCGCTATTTAGGGGGTATAATACCCGTATAATAAGCCTACTATTCAGATTTAGAGAGAAAGAAACGTTCGTGAGCGAATTTGAAATGAAATCCGATGGCCTGCTTATATAGTTGCTGAAGCTGGTTCTCTCGCGGCCCGCGTAACACAAGCACAGGGCTTACGCAGCCCGCGACAACCCTGGTCAACAGGGTAGCTTGTCCGAGTCATCTACTAGGCTCGCCACGATGATGACACGTGTCATCACCGGGCTGCGCCACTATCTTGATCTCACGCGGCCCGCGTAAACTAACGGAGGTCTTACGCGGCCCGCCTCAACTTAAATTTCAGCTTTTTGATTATTTTTAACACTATTTAATATATTAGAGGCCCGTTTTCATGTATGGGGTGTATTTTGGGACATTTTGGGATATTTTAAAATATACTAGGGTGTAGGAAAAATGTTCGAGGGTGTCGGTTTATTTAGGATTGTTACACTGCTGCACTATCAAACCACTGTTGTATTATAGTTTACCAAAAGGCTGATCAGCCATGTATCTGACCATGTATCAAACCACTGCTGCACTAACAATGTATCAAACCACTATCAAACCACTGCTGCACTAACAATGTGTTCTAGAATCTGACCATGTATCAAACCACAATCAGTTTACCAAAAAGGCACAAACCTGTTGTATGATCATGTAACTGTATGATCATCAACTGTATGATCATCAACTGCACACACCTGCTAATGTTAACTGTCAGTATGATCATGTAACTGTCATCAATTGCTAATGTTAACTATCAGTCCAAAAAGGCACATACCTGCTGCATGTTTATAGGTTTCATGTGCTTAAACTTCAAGCAGGTATGCTTGATGACCACTAACAGTTTAAGCACAAAAGAACACATTAGCTGTAAACACTTGTATGATCATGTAACTGTCATCAACTGCACATTTTGATCCTAACCTGTATGATCATCAACTGTATGATCATGTAACTGTATGATCATCAACTGTATGATCATGTAACTGTATGATCATCAACTGTACATCTAACCTGTATGATCATCAACTGTATGATCATAACACCCACCCTATAACCTGGTGCACATTTCAACATTTCAACAAATAACCTGCTCCACATTTCAACAACCTATAACAGCATTTTCATCAAAACATCAAACATCAAACTTCTGGATTAAACAGCATTTTCATCAACATACAAAATGATGGATTAAACATCATTTTCATCAACATACAATCAACATACAAAATGATGATTGTCTAACTTGCTAATGTTAAGTTAACATACAAAATGATGATTGCCTAGCTGCTGCAAATGTTATCCTACTTCAAAGTTAACTTAACCTACAAAATACACATTACTATTCCTACATAACTACTAACTTATCATCCGCTCAACTCTCTGGTGGATAATGGAAGTTGAGGACAGGCCTCCCAAACACGGAGACCACCAGGTGGACCACCAATGATGAGCTTGATAAGCTCATCGTCAGGTCAACTGTAAAAAAACCAACAAACATCACAAAATTAACATGGAAATCAGATTCAATCAAACTAATTGCTAATACCCTGTTTAACATGAGACTCAATCACACACAAATCCGACCCTAACCCTGTTTATAACATGATAATGACTAACAGTGAACCAAATCTGACCCTGATTAAGTAACATTGGGCGATTATACCTGCGGTGTGGCGGATGACATAGCGGATTAGCCAACAAACAACCAGCATTTTGTAAGGTCTGAAGAGCTGTCAACGGAGGAGGTGGTGTCGACGGAGGACCTGATGTCGCCGGAGAAGCCTGATCGCAGGAGAAGCCTGATCGCTGGAGAAGCCTGATCGCTGGAGAAGCCTGATGTCGCCGGAGGTTTTTAGCAGGATCGAAGGAGGATGGTGGGAAGGGGGGGGGGGGGTAATTATGCTTTGATATGGTACTTATAGGGGTGTTGTAATGAAGAAGCTTCACAATAATTGCAAAATGACCTATTTACCCTTTGACCCTCAGCTTCTTCTGTTGACTGTTAAGCCAAATTAACGTCGGGGGTTAAAGTTGCGACATAACAGCAAACGTTGGGGGGTAAAATTGCAATTATTTCCTTGGGGAGGGGGGGGGGTCAGAGTGCCAATTGGCCTAAACCCCAAGGGGTAAAATTGCAGTTTACTCCTTGTTTTACTACTTACGACCGGTACACTTGCCGGTAGTGTGTGTTTTAGCGGGGTTTTCCAATTTTAAAACTTGTTTGAATTTAATTAATACATAATTTGTACATCAGCATGGTTCGGTTCGATTATTAGCATTATCCGTAACTGTAACCGAAGTCATCGGTTAATCGGTTTATTCGATTAATTTGTCGGTTTTCGGTTCGGTTAATTTGTCGGTTTTCGGTTCGGTTCGGTTAATTTCGGTTAATAACCAAACCTAACATTGGCTAAAAAATTTTTGTTCAGAAATACATGTAATAGAGGTATTAATACATGACATAGATACATAAACACATGAATTGAATGTACAAATAAATATGGGTATTTGATAATAACGGATCAATAATGTAAATAAACAATAACTAATAATCTTTTTTGGTCTAGACATGAATACTGTTAACTAAGAGGATATTCAACCAAATTTATAAGTTTTAATTTTAATATACATTTTTTATAATAAACAAGTGAGTTTGTTATTGAAAAATAAAAGTAATAATAATTGACACGTTTGTTAAAACAATTTTTTTAGCTATTTGTCACAATGCAACATAATTATAAAACACGCTTCCAACACGCAACTAATTATTTGTTGCATACATTACTTAAATTTTATTTTTTGGCACTTAGAAAAAGGTTATGTCGCATGCTTTGATGTTTTGTCTACTGGGCAGTTAAAAATATATATTGTGTGTAATATTGTCACGTCCCTATATACAAGGGTGTTTGTCCCCGTGCCCCTCCCCGCTCCCACACCCCACCGCCTAATAGATGTTAGAAACACGCACTTCAAGATTGCTAAACGTTCATAAGTTTCAAAAAAACAAAACCCTCGATTTTTGCTGAGGGGGCGGTCCACATTGTCGCTTAGGTGGCATTTCAAATGGTTTCTTCATCACCTCGACACGCTCTTCATCGGGATCCACAACAACATCACCACCACATTCACGATTCGCCCGCGCCCTCGACCTTTTCAAAGCCTCCGTCACCGGAATTTCCCCGGACGGCTTTGGCCATTTGTTCTTGGTTACTTTTGCTAGTAACAACTTACCTTCACTTCTAATGAATCTAAACACACACTCATCTCCTTCCGCTAACTTATTTTCTCGAGCGAAACAAGACCACCCGGGTGACAAATAGTACCTTATCGTATTTCTATACGATTTGTCCAACTTCAAACCCGTAACCCACTCTTTTCCATCAAGATTCTTCACCTTCATGGTTCCTTCCGCATTTATTCCCACCAACTCCGCAAATCCTCCCGGAAATCGCTGTCAAATTAGTAAAACCAAGTGTAAAAAACATTTATTTTTAATAATACTAAATGAATTTGTTAACAAACATACAATGCAGTTTAGTTAGTATAATCAAGTGTAAAAAAGTTCTGTTTTTATAAAACTAAATGGACTTGTTAACATACAACAATGCAGGAATGTTAAGCTAGTAAAACCAACCTTAAAAAAACGTTTATTTTATATTTTTCTAATAGAAATAATGGATTTTAATAATCCTAAGACCGTGCGTACTCGTTCAAATTGGGGCTTTTTTAAGCCCATCCACGCCCAAAGCGTTTTTTCGAGAAAAATTGTGAGGAGCGTGCTATATTCCACGCCCAGCCCCTTTTCTTGTGTCCAATCACCTTCATTTTCCTTTTTGTAAAACCAATCAGATTTTTTTAATGTTTTTTTTATTTAATTTTATTACAAACATAATGCCCCACAATGCCTACATCACCACTATACCCATTTTAGAAAACGACCCATAATGACCCATTGCTGACCGGGTTGCCACATGGCGCAAAACGCCAACGGTGGGGTGTTAACCACTACACATGGTCTAACTATTAGCCGTTGGCCGGTGATGGTCTCAACTTAAAAATTAACCAGTAGTGGTCTCACTTTTTCATATATTGTAAACCAATGGACCTTTACTAAACCGAAAAGGATAAAGGGACAAAAACAAATTAAGCTTCTATTAGTAAAGGTCCATTAGTTTACAATATGTGAAAACATTGAACCACTACTAGTTAATTTTAAAGTTGAAACTGTTGTCGGCCAACGACTTATAATTTGGATTATTAAAATCCATTATTCCTTTCTTATAACACTAAATGGACTTGTTAGCATACCAACATGCACAAATGTTAAGCTGTTAAGCTAGTAACACCAATTGTCAAAAACTTTATTTTTTAATTTTTTTAACAAGACAAAATGAACTTTTTTATAGTGGCGGAGCTTGAACAAAAATTCAATGACGGCCAGACTTTCAAAATTCAAATTGGTAGAGGCCGGACTCTTAAAAATCCAATATTTTACACTAAAAAATAATTTCTGATAAAATTAACACTACGAGCAAAAAATTGGTGAGGGTCGGGGAACCCCCGGGCCACCATTAACCTCTGCCCATGCTTGTTTAAGTTACTAAATGCTAAGTTACTAAAACCAAGTTTTTTTTCTTTTAAACTAAATGAACTTATTAACATGGTGGCGATTCTTGACAAGACCCAAATTCGACATGAAATTAAAAAAAAAAAAAAAAAAAGCAGATTTAGACCCATTTACAAAAACATGTCATGTTGACCCATATTAAAAACAGTTCGGGTTGACCTATATAAAAAAGTTTCAATTTTAATAAAAGTAATTGAAATTGTTAACAAGTAACAAAAAAATTGCCATCACCACTTTGGTGTGGGATGAGGGAAAAGACTGTAGCGTCGGTAACAATATCCGAACAAGGTCATGCTACCGTACCGGTACAGGTTTGTATCTGGTACCGGGTACCGATTGTCACATCCCCTTGTAGATGGTATTTATGTCTATTTAGGAGAAGGCAGTCAATCACACATGAGGTAAATTCAGTTACAAATAAATTTAGGAGTAACAAAAATAGGTAAATTCAGTTACCAAATATCTTGCGTGGGTCAAAGTAACAATCGCCACAAAGAAAGGATCATCATCATCATCACTTTTCTCTTTCTCCTCATTCTTTTCATGACAACTTTCGTCACTTTTTGGTTGCAAAATCTTTTCACACCCATCTGGACTATAGATTGACATTCTAAAGGTAGATCCATCAACAAGCCGAAAGAAAAGAAAATCCCCAAAACCCAACTGAATATCTTCAACCACATTGTTCCATCCATTCACAAAACAATAACCATCACCATCACCATTTTGTTCGATCTTTAACCGCCACGAATACCCTCCGTTTGCAGATCGGATTATTGGAGAATTTGTGATTTTGTTCTCCAAATGCATGCAGGCATATTCAGGTGGCAATGACTGCAAAAGTTTGAAGATTTTGTGGATTAAAATTAGAGATAGATATTGAGTTTGTGAAGAAGATGAAGATGAAGATGAAGAAATACCATGTGATCGGCAGATGGGTCGAGTAAAATCTTGAAGAATGAAGAAGCCATAAAATTTTTCTTATGGCAAAATCTTGAAGAATGAAGAAGTTATTATAAAACAGCAAAATCTTGGAAGATTTTTAGTCGGGTCGGGTGAATTAATTATATGTAATATTTGGTAAATTGATAAATGTGTAAGGTGTTGTCAAAGTCAAACCGCTTAACTCGAGGAATCAAAGATCTTACTTTTCCAGCATATTCTCTTCAAATTCTCTTCCGTCCAATCAATTCCTCACTTTTCAAGGGTATTATTGACCCACTTTGGAAAATTAAATTGACACTTTTAATATGTATTTATTATGTATTGTACAGGCTTATACGATACGATACGTATTAGGTGAAATTCAAACTTCAAGGTCAGTCAAAGGCTGACAATGTCCCTATCATGCGCAATAATACACATCGTATAGGCTTATACGATGCGTATTAATACTATGTTGTCATTCAAAGCTGACATCTAGGGTTCACATGCAACAACAATACGAATCGTATAGGCCTATACGATGCGTATTATAGTACGAGGTTGCTTTTTGTCACTCAAAAGTGACAGGAAGTGATTGACGTCAGCCCTATACGGGTCGTATAGACCTATACGACCCGTATTGAATTGTAAATTTGCATTCTGCTTCCCCTATTTAAACGATGAAGAAGACGATGATAGATATCGTCTTCGTCATATATTTACATTCGCTAACAACATGTATTGGTTCAACCACATTTTCGGCGAATCGTCCGACACAAACACGAGCACGTTTATTCCGGAAAGCAGTGTGGTATATCATTTTTTTAACTTGTTTTGTTTTGTTATGAAATACTTAGCACACCGTTTGTATTAGGAGGGGTCTGCTGTCCCTGATTCTTACGATGGGAGAGGAAATGTTGATCACGCGGAGGAGGTCGTGTCCGGCTTTCATCCCCATCATAATGAATCGTTGTTGCCAAACCTCAACAAGGTAAGTATTTATTTACTTTTTTCTATTCGGCGTTAAACTTACCATTACCTTTTACCCGTTAGTTTTGTTTTAGTTTTTTGTGCCCCGCCAACCGTTGTTGCCAGATCTGAACGAGGTAAAAATAAATTTACTTATTATTATAAAGGCTTTTAGATGTGCCGTTCTGATTTAACCGTTGTTTTTTTTTTCAGTTAGCCGTGCCTAGCTATGATCATGGTTATGGATCTCCGTATTATAAAGCCGGTTACGGTGTCTCATACGGATAGGAAGAATATGGCAATAACTTTTTCGTTAGTGGTGTCTCGGGCGTACAAGAAGACGTTGGCGAGCCTTCTTACGCGAAAGAGTTATTGGGTGAGGTGGCAACATAACACATACATTGGCAAGATACCATAAACCCTTAACATATTCCAGAGTAACATAAACCCTGAATATATTCCGGACTTACATAATAAACCCTAAACATATTCTGGACTTACATAAACCCTAAACATATTCCGTGTGACAACCCCCACTAAACCAGGTATCCGTACGACTTAATTAATAATTAATTACTGCTTAATTACTGTGCTTGTTTGAAATTACTGATGAACTGCTACTTGATTTCTGATACATGCATATACCTGCATCATACTTTACTTACCGTCACTACATTATTTACATGCTGAACCTTAGTGACAAACATGATGCACAAAGAGCACAGTAGCACTATAAACGGATAACCTATTGAACATGCTGATAAAGCCAGCATCAGGCAGACACTGCCTCTAAGGCCTGTATGAGCCAGAAATATTTTACTACACTAGTGGTGAGTGTAGGGATACAAGGGTTGTAGAACTGCGTCTCTAGGAATAATTTACAGTGACCGGATGTGCCTAAAACGTGCTCTAAGCATAAAAAAAAACTCAGCACTTTAATAAACAATCCAGCTTTTAGCTAACTAATAAAGTGCCAAAACATGAGAAAAATGTTACTAGACACCTTCCAAAGTGTCGGAAATAAGTTGTGTCACTAAAAAGGGTATTAACGACACTTTAAAGCTTGTTTAACGCTTTAACGGATTACTATCCAACCGAACAACCGGACTATACCCGGAACATGAAAATATTGTTAATAACATTACTTATCTTTTTCTGAGCCAGTTAGGGTCCCTGAATACCCTAACACCCGCAATAAAGCACAACACACTACTAACCGGGTTAATCACTTAACTAACCTAGATTAACCTAACTATTAACTAACTAGATGGTTGGATTTGAACTAGGGACCCCCCCCCCCTCTCTAACCGAACCGTCCCCTTGGGGGACACCCTTGTACCTTTGTGATTAATTTAATCACTATTGTTTAATATCAAGGGAACACTTGGACTCATGGTTAAAGAACTTGTAATTGTCTATAAGAACTAGAGTTTACATATCATTCTCTTTATCACATTTCACCACTCAAAAACACTCTCTCTCTCTCTCTAAAGAAGCTTCGGCCGAACACCCCTACACAAACCATCAAATTTTCGAGTTTAGTTCAAGCCATTCCAAGATCATTCAAGTGTTAAGGATCACCTACAAGGAAGCTTGGTGCATTCGGAAGGCGAAGGACCTCACTCTTTTGCTTTTATCCCCTCATTTTGCGCTTAGATTCTTCCCTAGCCTCGAGCTAGTAGTAAGTTGCTTGAATCACACTCTCGAACTATTTTGAAGTGGTTAAAATGATTTGTAACGGTTAAAACTCGTAATCTTACAAAATGACACACAAAAGTTTACTAAAAATTCTTGTAATGATGGTTAAAAGCTCATATGTTGTGTAAATCTTGTAGTAATTGATTTGTGTGATTATTTGGACCCGATCTATGTTGTGGTAGCTCGGATCATCATTTAACCCGGGTTGGTCATGATCATGGATCATGACATAAGGTTGTTTTGGAAGTAACAAGGGTTAAAGGATGAAACTCTACCACACGCGAATCATGAACTTGTGTAAAAGCGATTTTGCTTGTGAAATAGTGTTTAAAACTAGTAGATCTACGTATCTACAAGCGGTATTTTCAAAGAACCAAGTATCAAAGAAATCATGTTTTCTAAAGACGGATCTTACACTAACACGAATGATTTTTAGAACACACAAGTGTGTAAACACTTGTGTAGCACACACTTTCGACAAAATAACTATTTTTGAAAAAGATGACGAGAAGTTGTAAAGACGGAACTTCCCTAAAAAACGAGGTTTTTACGAAATCGGATTGCTTTATATAAAGATCCGCTAAAAGTATGGGGATTTACATCATAATGTTGGAAAAACTACAAGTTCATGAGATTCTTGCGAATTACATGTTTATTAACTAGTTTGATGCGTTGAATATTGTTTTGGTTAAATAAGAAAAATGGTTGATTTGATTTATAAAAGAAAACGATACGCTTGAAAGCGTGGCCACCTCCAATTACAGAGGAAACTCTGGCAAAATTTTTCTAAAAACCTAACACTTAGAATTATTTTCACTATAAGTGTTAGAAATACTTTTCGACTTGTTTTCAAAATATAGATTTCGCCGCGACTTTATTTACAAAACATCGGAGGTGGGATTTCACAAAATAAAACTTGGTAAATATATATTTAGTATATATTTTTCATAAAGTCACTTGATATGTGTTTATGATTATTTTGTGAAAATACTAGTATTATTTTTAGGGTAAAAATAATACTATCGAATGTTAACGAATCCAAAATAATACGAGCGCTTTCACGATAAATATATAAGTTACACCGGTAATTATTATTACCACTCGATCGTTAAAACGTAACTTACACATTTTAAGGAAATATTTATGAACGCATATTTTTGTTAAAGTATTATTTTGGGGAAAATTATGTGTAATAGAAAATATAATATTTTTTAGAAGAATATTTATATTTTGGGAGTTAGAAATAAAATATATTTTAAGTGAGACTTAATAATATATTTCAAACACACATGTATTAAATCCCCCATCCTTGGGAAGGAAAATGATTACCAAGTATTTACTAAATGTAAACACGAAATAGTTGTCTAACTATTTCCCAAAAACTTAAACCTAAAGCTAAGGCACGGCCGTCCGTCTAATAGAATTAGTACGTGTAGGTCGTCACACAGCTGCTTGATTTGGAGGTATACTTGGTAGAGACGCACCACTGTGAGTTCATGTCCCCCTTTTCTCTTAACTGTTTTCAGTTTTCTAAACTGCGGGGGTGAAATACATGTTACTATGATTACGAGTACTTTATACATGGTATGGTTAGCGTAAGGAGGGTTACTACTTAGATCATGTGAGTGGGTAGGCGGGAACTGGAGGCCATTAATCCTCATTGTAGGACCGAGGGACGTAAGCGGTAGATCTATCTGGGTGTAGCGAGCCCAGCCCCAGGCCCAAACAGAACGGACCTCGGGGTGACTTTGTACCCATCGCTAAATCTGCTAGGTTTGAGTCTTCCTACTTGCACTTCACACATATCAATGGCCTTGCAAACCATTGGTGATCTCTTTTTTCCTAATTTGCTACATACCAGGATTTTTATACTTACAAAGGTTTATTTACTCACTTACACATGAACTCGCTCAACATTATTGTTGATTTTTCAACTTACATGTATTTCAGGGAATTAAAGGATCTGGCGCGGTATGACACGTTTTCCCGCTGCACTAGTTACGAGGTCATCCGGGTTTGGGGAATGTGACTCTTTCCTGGACAAGTCACAGTCCTTAAACTGTGTTTATGTCATGTTGATGTTTGTCTTTGTTGAACAATGTCGTTAGGATGTGTTTCCGTTGAGACAAGGTTGTTGTATTTGGTTTTTAAAAACTTAACTAAATGGATGATCTTGCATGGTTTTATTTCATATAGCTTTGTTATGGTTAAGCTATGGTATTAAGAAGTCACACCAAATTAACCACGCTTCCGCAAAGCCAGGGTGTGACAGCTTGGTATCAGAGCTCTGATCATAGCGAACTAGGATTCCTTCTCGAGTCTAGACTATGATCACTAGGGCTCTCACGAAAACATATTTACTGCATACCACTTAAGTCCAGATCCAAAACGTTTTTACAAACAAATGTTGAGCACATTTTATTTATTATTTATAGGCTCCGTCTTGGAGGCTGAGGCTCGGTCTTGGAGGCCGAGGCTCGATCTAAGAGATCGAGGAAGATGGCTAGTGAGACTAGGAAGAGCAGTCTAAGAGGCTGGGAGAATTTGGCTAGTGAGACTAGGAGTATCAGTCTAGGAGACTGGGAGGCTAGTGGGACTAGGAGAACTATTTGATTGCTTATTGATGACTAATATGTTTATTTGACTATATGGTTGATTATTTGTGCATATGTGTGTTGTATTACAAAACGTCATGCCTTCATCAGATACTGGAGAGTCGGACACTACAGATCCCATGGCCATAGTATCAGACGACATAGTTCCTCAGAGCACGAGGTGTACATCTCCGATACTACCAGTACAGACGATGATGACTTTCAGCCCTTTGCGCTGCCTGATGTCGTAGCAGAGCCTGCTGATGGCCATCTTGTTGGGGATTTGCCACTCGTGGTGATCCCTGCTCCTGTGCCCTTGCCGCTTATCCCATTGTTCATATGCCCCCCCCCCCCGACGTTGTCTCTGACGACGATGTCGAACCATTAATAGGAGGACCCACTTGAGGGCGAGGCCCTATTGCTGCTGGTGGTAGCCTACTGCTTGCTGACGCTCCTGCAGAGGAGGCTCATGCTCATTCACCTGTCCCAAACTCATTTGAGTCCGTGGCGTCCGCATCTTTGCATATACAGGGAGTGCAGCATCACTCACATGACGCCGACCCTGATATGGCGTCATCAGCTGCACCGGTTCCCGCACACAGCTTTGAGTTGATCACGATATTGAGGATGATCCCGTTTTTCCACTTGGTTTTGATCCAGACCATGACATTGAGTTCATACACTTAGACCAGCCCTGGGAGGATCCTGTAACCCCTGTGTTTGTTGATCCAGCTGATTTTGAGATGGAGTTTGTTGATCCGGAGCCAGCCGTGGCCCCTGAGCCAGGCGTTGCTCCTGACCCCGCATTAGAGCATGACCCTGTTCATGTCGATGCACCTGCTGTTGCTCCTTGATTGATCATCTGCTTGGACGAGAGAAAATTTGGGGTAACTGTGCAAGACAATCTATTATTATAGGGGCCCACGTAATAACGGCTTGTAGTGCACAGAAATCCTGGTGGACTCTGCGAGTCAAGCTAATGAAAACCCATGTAGCAGGAAATCACTAAAACACGAATGATCAAGGCGATGTAGCCTCGAGTTCATTCTATTTCATGTAACAAGCCATTTTGGCAAGCCTTTGAACTTTGACGGAGCAGGAGGCGCCGTGGCATTTGTTCGTTGGTCCGAGTAGACTGAATCCATTCTAAGAACGAGTAACTGTTCGCCCCAACAGAGTATTACCTATATCTCGGGGTTTTTTTTCTAGATGGCACACTCTCATGGTGGGATCTTCAAGTTCAGACCCTTGGTACAGACGTTGCTTATGCACTGAGCCGGGACGAGCTCAAGGAAATGATTGAGAAGAAATGCTGTTCTAGGACTGGAATTCAGAAGCTTGAGGTGGAGTTCTGGAACTTGAAAATGGATGAACCAAAGATACCTGAATACGTCCAGTGATCTCACGACTTGTCTAGGGTCGTCCCCTACTAAGTCATTGATGTTGTATGATACAGTTGTGTACTTGTAAACTTTACATTGTGGTCTCGATTTGTGGCAATGCAATCGCAGTATTCTCATCACTTGTGATGTTTGATCTACTGTTTATGTTCTATGACATGAGATGTTATGTGGTTGATTTATTTATAGCATGAGATGTTATGTGTCGATATTGTTGAATACATACGTACATTTTACTTGCTATGACCTAACCTACGTGAAACATCTTTTAGAAGATGCCACCAAGACGCGAAATGCGCATGCCCACCTCAGAGGCGGAACTTCAAGAGATAATTGCTGCAGCTATAGCACAGCACGAGGCCCTACACTCCGAACCTAGCAGAGGTACCTCAGAAAATAACGGTTGTTCCTACTGGCACTTCCTCAACTACAAGCCTCCGAAGTTCGACGGCACTGGAGGTGCCATAGCTTTTGTGAAATGGATTGAAAATATGGATTCCATCCTTCGAATGAGTGGTTGTACGCCAGAACAACAAGTCCCATACGTTTCCGAGTTGTTTCAAGATGGAGCTCGATTATGGTGGAATCTTCAAGTTCGAATAATGGGCCTAACTACAGCATACGCGTTAACTTGGGATGAGTTGAAAGGAATAATGCGTAAGAAGTATTGCACCCAAACAGAAACCCAGAGGTTGGAAGGTGAATTCCAGAGCCTGACGATGGAAGGTCCAAAAATGTTAGAATACATGCAAAGACTTCATGATTTGGCACGAGTTGTTCCATACTTAGCGGAACCAGAAATGAGGAAATTGGGACAGTTCATTTGGGAACTGGCACCACAAGTCCTGAGCTTAATGACAACATCTACGCCACCGACAACTATGGCTGCAAGTAAGATGGGCTTGGCACTAGTTACGGAAGCAGTTAGACTAGAAAAACTCGCAAACCCTGACAAGGAGACTCAGGTAGAGTCGTCCGGAAAGAACAAAAGGAAGCTCACCGAAGATACCCGAACGAATAATGTTGAACAAAGATCTATTCGAGGTTGTTTTGACTGCGGGGACAAAGGGCATTTCAAGAAAGATTTCCCTAACAACAAACAGGCCAATGATAAGAGTTACTTAGAAACTAAACCAAGACGTGCTGGGTGCAAGTATCACCACGATTGTGGATGTCGGAAGCCTAGGTGCGGGAGGAAAGGACACAACAAGGATGGTTGTGGGATGAAGAGTCCCAGACAAGGAGAAAATAGTAACAACGCTCAAGGTGGAAATGGGAAAGGAAATGGCCGAGTGCCAGGATGCTTCCATTGTGGGGATGTTGGACATCTTAAGAGGGAATGCCTGAAGTTGAAACAAGACCGTGAAAGGACATCCAACATCGGAGCTTGTGAAGCATGCCAGGAACCAGGCGTGACTACTGGTACGTTCTCTATCAACCAAAACTTTTGCATCTATTTTGTTTGATACTGGTGCCGATTATAGCTTTGTATCGTGAGAATTTAAGAATATGCTTGGTTTAGCCGCTAATAAGTTAGATATTCCGTACTCAATCGAATTGGCTAATGGAAAGTTAGTAGAAGCCAATGAAGTTGTCAAAGGTTGTGTGATCGAATTGGGAGAGCGTGAGTTTGCTCTGGATCTACTACCAGTCCAGTTGGGAAGCTTCGACGTGGTGGTAGGAATGGATTGGTTATCAGGCAACAAGGCTGAGATAGTTTGTCATGAAAAGGTTGTTCGTATTCCAACCGAAGAGGGTGAAACAATTGTGGTTCATGGTGAGAAGCGCGATACGCCGTTAAGAATTATCAGCTGCCTGAAAGCACGGAAGTGTTTGCAAAAAGGGTGTGCTGCCTTCCTGGCACACATTGTAGACAAGAAAGCTGCAGAACCGAAGATTGAAGACATCCCTGTCGTGAGGGAATATCCAGAAGTCTTCCCAGAGGACTTACCTGGACTGCCACCTCAGAGACAAGTAGAGTTCCGCATTGACTTAGTTCCAGGCGCCGCGCCTGTGGCTAAGGCACCTTATAGACTTGCTCCGTCTGAGATACAGGAACTGTCGACACAACTTCAAGAGTTGTTAGACAAGGGATTTATCCGACCAAGCTTCTCGCCTTGGGGAGCTCCAGTTTTGTTTGTCAAGAAGAAGGACGGTAGTTTCCGTATGTGTATTGACTACCGGGAGTTGAACAAGCTGACGATCAAGAATAGATACCCTCTGCCAAGAATTGATGATCTGTTTAATCAACTGCAAGGTTCAAGCTTTTACTCAAAGATCGACTTGCGATCTGGATACCATCAGTTAAGGATACAAGAGGAGAGTATCCCGAAGACAGCCTTCAGAACTCGTTATGGGCACTACGAGTTCCTAGTTATGCCGTTTGGGTTAACAAACGCACCTGCAGTGTTTATGGACTTGATGAATAGAGTTTGCAAGCCGTACTTGGACAAGTTCGTGATTGTGTTTATCGACGACATCTTGATTTATTCAAGGACAAAGGCTGAGTACGAACAACATCTAAGAGCTATTTTGGAGCTGCTGAAGAAGGAACAGCTGTATGCCAAATTCTCTAAGTGCGAGTTTTGGCTACGAGAAGTACAATTTCTTGGACACGTGGTGAACGGAGATGGAATCCACATGGATCCCACCAAGATCGAAGCGATTAAGAATTGGGAAACGCCAAAGACGCCAACCGAGATTCGACAATTCTTGGGTTTGGCTGGCTATTATCGAAGATTCATTGAGGATTTTTCAAAAATCGCTCAACCATTGACGCTCCTCACGCAGAAAGATAAGAAGTTTGATTGGGGAATCAAACAGGAAGAAGCGTTCCAGATATTGAAGGATAAGCTCTGCAATGCGCCAATCTTAGCACTACCGGAAGGTACAGATGATTTTGTGGTATACTGCGACGCTTCGCGTCAAGGATTGGGTTGCGTGTTGATGCAACGCCAAAAGGTTATTGCTTACGCATCACGTCAATTGAAAGTGCACGAAAAGAACTATACCACACATGATTTGGAACTTGGCGCAGTGGTATTTGCATTAAAGATCTGGAGACACTACCTTTATGGGTACAAAGTGTACAATTTTTACAGATCACAAGAGCCTACAACACATATTCAACCAGAAGGAGCTGAATATGAGGCAAAGACGTTGGGTTGAGTTGCTGAACGATTACGACTGCGAGATAAAGTATCATCCAGGGAAGGCGAATGTGGTCGCCGATGCCCTAAGTCGAAAGGAGAGGATCAAGCCCATAAGGGTTAGGGCTTTAGAAATGATTATCCGAACCGATCTTTCCTTGCGCATTCGTGCCGCGCAGAAAGAAGCTCTCAAGGAAGGAAACCTTGAAGAAGAATATCTCCGTGGGATGGAGAAGCTACTGGTACCAAACGAGGAAGGAACGTTATGTTTTGAGAAAAGGATTTGGGTTCCTTTGTTTGGAGGTTTAAGGAAGGTTATTTTCGATGAAGCTCACAAGTCGCGGTACTCTATCCACCCTGGAGCGGATAAGATGTACCAGGATCTCAAAGATTATTATTGGTGGCCTAGGATGAAAGGCGATGTTGCTGTTTATGTGAGCAAATGTTTAACATGCGCTAAGGTTAAAGCCGAATATCAGAAGCCTTCAGGACTTCTGCAACAACCCGAGATTCCCAAGTGGAAATGGGAACAAATCTCCATGGATTTTATTACAAAGTTGCCAAGAACGCCAAGAGGCCATGACACTATTTGGGTAATAGTGGAACGATTAACGAAGTCAGCACACTTCTTACCTATCAGAGAGAAGGATAATACGAGCAAGTTGGCTGAAATTTACATGAGAGAGATCGTTACGCGCCATGGAGTACCTCACTCAATCATTTCCGATAGAGACGGAAGGTTCATATCAAGGATTTGGCAATCCTTCCAAGAAGCTTTTGGCTCGCAATTGAATATGAGCACCGCATTTCACCCGCAGACCGACGGGCAAAGCGAGCGGACGATACAGACTTTGGAAGACATGCTGAGAGCGTGTGTTATGGATTTGGGCGGTAGCTGGGATAAGCATTTGCCTTTGGTCGAATTTTCATACAACAACAGCTACCACACTAGTATTGGTGCCGCGACATTCGAAGCTCTTTACGGACGCAAGTGTCGATCACCCCTATGTTGGGCTGACGCAGGTGATAGACAGCTTGTTGGTCCCGAAATCGTCCAAGAGACGACAGACAAGATTGCGCAGATTCGAAAACGCATCGAAGTAGCTCGCCACAGACAGAAAGCCTATGCAGATCCAAACCGGAAACACTTGGAATTCCAAGTTGAAGAAATGATTTTATTGAAAGTTTCACCCTGGAAGGGTGTGGCACAATTCGGAAAGCGTGGAAAGTTAAATCCGCGCTACATTGGTCCTTTCAGAGTTTTGGAAAGAATAGGACTAGTAGCATACAAGCTGGACTTACCTGCTGAACTCCATTCAGTTCACGATACATTTCATGTATCCAACCTGAAGAAAAGTCCAATTCAAGATACCATTGCCATTCCCATCGACGAGATTCATGTTGACGACACGCTCCATTTCGTTGAAGAACCGGTTGAGGTTACGGATTGGAAAGTAAACAAGACCCGCCGGAGCAGTGTCAAGCTCGTCAAAGTTCGTTGGAATGCCAGACATGGTCCTGAATACACCTGGGAGCGTGATGACCGGATGAAAGAGAAATACCCCCACCTATTTCCTAAGAACCATGCATCTACAAGCAGAACTTAAAATTTCGGGACGAAATTTTTCTAACGGGGGGTGAATGTGACACCCCTCACTAAACCAGGTATCCGTACGACTTAATTAATAATTAATTACTGCTTAATTACTGTGCTTGTTTGAAATTACTGATGAACTGCTACTTGATTTCTGATACATGCATATACCTGCATCATACTTTACTTACCGTCACTACATTATTTACATGCTGAACCTTAGTGACAAACATGATGCACAAAGAGCACAGTAGCACTATAAACGGATAACCTATTGAACATGCTGATAAAGCCAGCATCAGGCAGACACTGCCTCTAAGGCCTGTATGAGCCAGAAATATTTTACTACACTAGTGGTGAGTGTAGGGATACAAGGGTTGTAGAACTGCGTCTCTAGGAATAATTTACAGTGACCGGATGTGCCTAAAACGTGCTCTAAGCATAAAAAAAACTCAGCACTTTAATAAACAATCCAGCTTTTAGCTAACTAATAAAGTGCCAAAACATGAGAAAAATGTTACTACACACCTTCCAAAGTGTCGGAAATAAGTTGTGTCACTAAAAAGGGTATTAACGACACTTTAAAGCTTGTTTAACGCTTTAACGGATTACTATCCAACCGAACAACCAGACTATACCCGGAACATGAAAATATTGTTAATAACATTACTTATCTTTTTCTGAGCCAGTTAGGGTCCCTGAATACCCTAACACCCGCAATAAAGCACAACACACTACTAACCGGGTTAATCACTTAACTAACCTAGATTAACCTAACTATTAACTAACTAGATGGTTGGATTTGAACTAGGGACCCCCCCCCCCCTCTCTAACCGAACCGTCCCCTTGGGGGACACCCTTGTACCTTTGTGATTAATTTAATCACTATTGTTTAATATCAAGGGAACACTTGGACTCATGGTTAAAGAACTTGTAATTGTCTATAAGAACTAGAGTTTACATATCATTCTCTTTATCACATTTCACCACTCAAAAACACTCTCTCTCTCTCTCTAAAGAAGCTTCGGCCGAACACCCCTACACAAACCATCAAATTTTCGAGTTTAGTTCAAGCCATTCCAAGATCATTCAAGTGTTAAGGATCACCTACAAGGAAGCTTGGTGCATTCGAAAGGCGAAGGACCTCACTCTTTTGCTTTTATCCCCTCATTTTGCGCTTAGATTCTTCCCTAGCCTCGAGCTAGTAGTAAGTTGCTTGAATCACACTCTCGAACTATTTTGAAGTGGTTAAAATGATTTGAAACGGTTAAAACTCGTAATCTTACAAAATGACACACAAAAGTTTACTAAAAATGCTTGTAATGATGGTTAAAAGCTCATATGTTGTGTAAATCTTGTAGTAATTGATTTGTGTGATTATTTGGACCCGATCTATGTTGTGGTAGCTCGGATCATCATTTAACCCGGGTTGGTCATGATCATGGATCATGACATAAGGTTGTTTTGGAAGTAACAAGGGTTAAAGGATGTAACTCTACCACACGCGAATCATGAACTTGTGTAAAAGCGATTTTGCTTGTGAAATAGTGTTTAAAACTAGTAGATCTACGTATCTACAAGCGGTATTTTCAAAGAACCAAGTATCAAAGAAATCATGTTTTCTAAAGACGGATCTTACACTAACACGAATGATTTTTAGAACACACAAGTGTGTAAACACTTGTGTAGCACACACTTTCGACAAAATAACTATTTTTGAAAAAGATGACGAGAAGTTGTAAAGACGGAACTTCCCTAAAAAACGAGGTTTTTACGAAATCGGATTGCTTTATATAAAGATCCGCTAAAAGTATGGGGATTTACATCATAATGTTGGAAAAACTACAAGTTCATGAGATTCTTGCGAATTACATGTTTATTAACTAGTTTGATGCGTTGAATATTGTTTTGGTTAAATAAGAAAAATGGTTGATTTGATTTATAAAAGAAAACGATACGCTTGAAAGCGTGGCCACCTCCAATTACAGAGGAAACTCTGGCAAAATTTTTCTAAAAACCTAACACTTAGAATTATTTTCACTATAAGTGTTAGAAATACTTTTCGACTTGTTTTCAAAATATAGATTTCGCCGCGACTTTATTTACAAAACATCGGAGGTGGGATTTCACAAAATAAAACTTGGTAAATATATATTTAGTATATATTTTTCATAAAGTCACTTGATATGTGTTTATGATTATTTTGTGAAAATACTAGTATTATTTTTAGGGTAAAAATAATACTATCGAATGTTAACGAATCCAAAATAATACGAGCGCTTTCACGATAAATATATAAGTTACACCGGTAATTATTATTACCACTCGATCGTTAAAACGTAACTTACACATTTTAAGGAAATATTTATGAACGCATATTTTTGTTAAAGTATTATTTTGGGGAAAATTATGTGTAATAGAAAATATAATATTTTTTAGAAGAATATTTATATTTTGGGAGTTAGAAATAAAATATATTTTAAGTGAGACTTAATAATATATTTCAAACACACATGTATTAAATCCCCCATCCTTGGGAAGGAAAATGATTACCAAGTATTTACTAAATGTAAACACGAAATAGTTGTCTAACTATTTCCCAAAAACTTAAACCTAAAGCTAAGGCACGGCCGTCCGTCTAATAGAATTAGTACGTGTAGGTCGTCACACAGCTGCTTGATTTGGAGGTATACTTGGTAGAGACGCACCACTGTGAGTTCATGTCCCCCTTTTCTCTTAACTGTTTTCAGTTTTCTAAACTGCGGGGGTGAAATACATGTTACTATGATTACGAGTACTTTATACATGGTATGGTTAGCGTAAGGAGGGTTACTACTTAGATCATGTGAGTGGGTAGGCGGGAACTGGAGGCCATTAATCCTCATTGTAGGACCGAGGGACGTAAGCGGTAGATCTATCTGGGTGTAGCGAGCCCAGCCCCAGGCCCAAACAGAACGGACCTCGGGGTGACTTTGTACCCATCGCTAAATCTGCTAGGTTTGAGTCTTCCTACTTGCACTTCACACATATCAATGGCCTTACAAACCATTGGTGATCTCTTTTTTCCTTATTTGCTACATACCAGGATTTTTATACTTACAAAGGTTTATTTACTCACTTACACATGAACTCGCTCAACATTATTGTTGATTTTTCAACTTACATGTATTTCAGGGAATTAAAGGATCTGGCGCGGTATGACACGTTTTCCCGCTGCACTAGTTACGAGGTCATCCGGGTTTGGGGAATGTGACTCTTTCCTGGACAAGTCACAGTCCTTAAACTGTGTTTATGTCATGTTGATGTTTGTGTTTGTTGAACAATGTCGTTAGGATGTGTTTCCGTTGAGACAAGGTTGTTGTATTTGGTTTTTAAAAACTTAACTAAATGGATGATCTTGCATGGTTTTATTTCATATAGCTTTGTTATGGTTAAGCTATGGTATTAAGAAGTCACACCAAATTAACCACGCTTCCGCAAAGCCAGGGTGTGACATTCCGGACTTCCATAAACCCTGAACATATTCCGGACTTCCATCGGGAGTATTCATCTTTAACTTTCTCTTCATGACTTGGACTTTCTTTCACAGAACTAATAAAGCCACAGTTGCTCAGCAGGAACTGAACTTGCATTAGTTTAGTAAGCTATAATAATAATAATAATAATAATAATAATAATAATAATAATAATAATAATAATAATAATTGTAAGTCCCGTATAACCGGATCTTTCAATGATATCAAACAACACCAAGTTTGTGCGGAATCCAAACTTGATGTGATTCAAGAATAAACACGAAAAATATGAAATATGAAGAACAAAGAACAAACCGGAATCACTTTCAAACTTGCACACGATTCTATTACTATGAATTAGCAAAATCGTCTGGTACAAGCTCACAACCAATCGCCTCTCTCTCTAACTCTAGAGGAATTTTGTAACTATGAAGTTCCAAGAAGTTCAAACCTAAAAACAAGTTAGAAACTTGTTTATATACTTACTAAAGCCCAATTCCCTACATGGGCTCCCCTTGGGCCTGCTTGGCCCACATGGCCTATAGCTTGGCCCAAGTGACCTCTAAAGGTCCAAAACCTAATATAAACTAACCCAGCACGGCCCAGTTCGTAACCATAACCCATTGTGTTAATTTGATGCGTCAGTCTCACGTTTTATTTTCGAGTCGTAATCATCAACGGTCATCGTTCATCATCATCTTCATCATCACGACCACAAATCACCGGAACCTGCAACTCCGTCTCCGGTATACCGTCATCACCGTGCCATCTCCGCTAACCACCTTCGACATTACCCACCTGCAACGAACAAGACAACTACCACTATCTTCTCCGTCGATCTCCGACCACCACCTGCGTCTTCATCATCTTCGTTCACCTCTGGTTCATTGTTCATCAGCATCACCTCCGACAACCATCCTCGTACTCCGATCATCGTCTTCGTTCATTTCTGTTCACGTCCGACCACTATTTCCGTCAACCACCTTCGTTTTCTAACTAGGGTTCGGCTTGTGTTGATAGACAGAGAAGAAGAAATACAGTTATCATTTGTTTTAAATAATGTTTTCGGTTATAATAATCATAATCATAAAGCAATCATTACATAATCATTAATTATAATATAATAATAATAAGCATTCTTTTAAAAGTGAAAAAAAAAGGGGGGGGGGGGGGGGGAGAGGAACATATAGATAGATATAGAGTTTAGGAGGAGAAAACTCAGAAAATACAAAAAGAGTTTGCAGTAAATATGTATTGTTTTAGGGGGAGAAAATGAGAAAAATACAAAAACATTTGAAAAATGAAAAAGCCAAAAAGAGAAATTGCATGATATGGGAAGTGAAATAAATGTTCGTGTTAAAGGGTTTGACTAACACATGTAAGGTGCCATAGCTGAAAAGACTAGGATCTACTGCGATATGTCGATAGGTTTGACGCTCAACATGATAAAAGATACTAAGTGTTATAAACATAACGAACTATGTACCACGTGGGTAACATACCAACGGTGTATGACTTTATGGTCTTAAATCTTGTGTTGATAGATAGCCGACATCTGATGTTTCGGGTCTTTATATTGTTGAATCATCCGGGGATATCTTGGCTGTCCTTCTGTTCAGAACTAAAATTGTACATGACCCCAGGAAAGAAAGTCACTTGGAATTAGCTCATTTCTATTTGAATGTCTGTATGTTGTCCCGATACACACAATTTTGATCTGATTCTGAAATCTTCTCTGAAAAAGTCGTGTACCTCCTCTGCTGCATCCAGATATATGCTGACCTGGAGGTGCTAGGCAACGACAGCTTCTGCTGCATCCAGATACATGCTGACCTAGCTGTACGTTGTCGCGCTATAGATCTAATACACCCGAAAGAGGCCCTCAAGTGCCCAAAAGAAACCCAAGAAACCTATATCAAACTGAGAAAAACTCATTTGATCTGTATATTATACCATCTCTACAAAAGATCTATTCTGTTCTCTTCTCAACCTATTCCCAGTTAAGATTTCAGAAATCTGGATTGGACTTGTGAAATATGTGGTAGGGAAGATACTTGCATGATAGAGTGTGCTGTTTATATTTCCAGGATTTGATTAGTATTTATTTGGATGTTCATTGTTAAGAAATCAAAACATGACAAAACAGATTATATGCAAACCTAGACACAGTCAGGATATCTTAAAGGATGACATCAGTATACTCACCTGCTACGATGAATCGTTGTGCTTACCTTGATCGCGGGGGTATGCCTTGGAATGGGACATACGGGTATAATAGTATAATATTACCTTAAGCATATCACAAAGTTGAAAAATTGAAAGTTGAGCGTTAAAGTTTAGGTGGACAAACATATTGGCAATCGCATAGACCAGTTTGATTAGGCTCGTACTGAAAAGTGTTCCTTAGTCTGCCTGAGAACGAATTTTGATCCCATTGCAATTGTAATTGTATATTATGGTAGTTGTTTATATTTTGAGTTTTTATTTGTTTTTAGTTCTCAATATTAAAAAAATAAAAAAAAATTTGAAAAAACCAAAAATTCAAAAATAGAGTGTTTATTTGTTTTCTTAAAAAATAAAAATATAACCGTTCTTGAAGATTTGACTGATCATCAAAAGTTAAAAGAACTTAAATTGTGAAATCCGAGTACAAGTACTTGGATGTACCTGGTGTTCATATGGTACTCTCCCTGTTGCATAAGAAATGTTTGCTTATGAGTTTGTGAGTATGTGCAGAACTTGATTTCAATCAAGAACAGGGGTTGATGAAGACTAAGATGCTGTTAGTTGCTGAAGAAGCCTGAAGCAGCACAACAACAAGATGTACCTGAGTCAGAAGAACCGGATACGAAACGCCGTCTGACAGTGAAAGTACATTTGAAGAAGTACCATGAATCTGCTTGAAAGAAAAATACTGAAGAAGAAAAGAGCTGTTGAGAATCCTCCTCTCACATTCTTTTTGACAAGACTTCAAGCAAAGCTGATCAAGATCCTGATATGAAGCTAACCACAAGAGCTGAAGAAAGAGACCCAGTGCTGAGAGTTCAGAAGTCAAGAACTTCCATAACATCTGCAGCATAGAGACAACCATAGACTTCGTTGAAGACGTTGCTGAATTCATGCTATGAAGACAATTTGATGGCATCAGTCTAGGGGGAGATTGTTAGGCCCTAAAGTGTGAGACAGACGCATCAAATTAACACAATGGGTTATGGTTACGAACTGGGCCGTGCTGGGTTAGTTTATATTAGGTTTTGGACCTTTAGAGGTCACTTGGGCCAAGCTATAGGCCATGTGTGCCAAGCAGGCCCAAGGGGAGCCCATGTAGGGAATTGGGCTTTAGTAAGTATATAAACAAGTTTCTAACTTGTTTTTAGGTTTGAACTTCTTGGAACTTCATAGTTACAAAATTCCTCTAGAGTTAGAGAGAGAGGCGATTGGTTGTGAGCTTGTACCAGACAATTTTGCTAATTCATAGTAATAGAATCGTGTGCAAGTTTGAAAGTGATTCCGGTATTGTGTTCTTCGTTTTTCAATTGCTTTTCGGTTTATCTTGAATCTCACCAAGTTTGGATTCCGCACAAACTTGGTGTTGTTTGATATCATTGAAAGATCCGGTTATACGGGACTTACAATAATAATAATAATAATAATAATAATAATAATAATAATAATAATAATAATAATAATAACAACACCAACAACAACTTTGTGCCCTTTTTTTCTTAATAAATACCAAAGTTAGGGGACTTTCTTGTATAGTAAAAAAATAGCCACTACTTTGTTTTTAGAAAACGAAATAAGTACTGGTGTCATATGTTGGTGTTTGGCAAGAGGAAGCAAAAGGAGGAGAAGAGCAAGATTGGAAAGGATGTGTCCAAAACATTAATGTTGTGATATTAGTATTTCGGTAACCGTCATCATCCCCTTTTCTCCATTGATAAATCTAGAAAACCCATGGACTATTTTTGGTGTAATTTGATAAATGTATGATATTATCTAGTAAGGAAATTTCATATTACATGTTTGTATGAGGATAGAATCCATCAATTAAGTTATTTGAATTCCTGTTGGCGAAGTATATATAACTTCTAGGGTTCATGCCCAATTTAAGGATGATGACGTAGTTTAAAATGGTGTTTTTTGTTGTTTTTTTTAAATGACAAATTTGGATCACCGTCGGACCACTGGAGTATGCTACTAACGGAATCACCTCATATACATCTCCACTAGGCAATAACACATATACACAAATTTAGGAGGAAACCATTAAATTTGGAAAAAAAAAAACCCTTTGTGGGAATCGAACCCAAGACCTAATGGTCCCTAAACCTTATCACACCCCAAAATTACATGCAGAGTTTAAAATGGTGTTAGTTTGTATGAATGAACTATTTAGTAGTTACCATATGTTTTATTGTTTGAAGTGCTTAGAACTTGGAGTCCATAAAGGTGTATGCTTATGTATAGGTCAAAATGCATAAGGGCAGGCGGGGTGGTTTACTAGTGATAGAATTCTATCACTCACAAGCACCAATCAAGTTCCACCATGTCATCAACCATTTTTCCATCACTCACAACCTTTTTTAGGCGGGGTGGTCATCACTCACCACCACACCCAACAATTTCCCCCCAACCAACAACTACCCTCACAAAATAAAACAATAACGGCGTGATAAAAATAACGAAAATTTGATTTCGTGATTGTATAACGCGTTATAGAAAATGGCGGGGTGGGATTTTGGAAAGTTCCACGCGTTGATAATTATATCACGCGTTATATAACGCACGAGCCCGCCTGCCCTAAAGACTTTTTGCAACTATTTTAGTTGTGATGAACAATGTTAAGAAATAAACAGAACTTGACACGAAACTCAAAGTTGATGATGAGTTTAGACTTTAGATTGTGTGGAATAATTGTGTTGCTATGTTGTTGAAGATGGATATAGCTAGAAAAGAAATAAAGAAGAAGGGGCTGTTTGGTAGCCTCTGAATAGTCATTAAAAGGCTACCTCTTAATGGAACCATTAAGAATTTTAGCAATGAGAAGGTAGAAGAATGTGAAATGTGATGATTTATCATTCAGATGTTACCTCTTAACCATTCAGACTTGAGGTTACCTCTTATTCATTCAGAGGTTTTAAACCATTAAGAGGTAGCATCTGAATGGTCATTAAGAGGCTACCAAACAGCACCGAAGTAATGTTTAGGTTAATAAATATTAAATAAATAGAAAGTAATATTTAATTATTTGTGCTTAGACTAGTACATAAAGTTATGTATCCCTACAGGCTAAACACTTTTTTTTAAAGGCCAACAAAATTTTTATTCACCAACCTAGCAAGGTGCTAGCACCACATTTACACAAGAGTGTGCCTATTAGCACACCAAACCCTAGCAAAATTAGGGTTTATCTACGCTGCGTATAGGCCAATACGCAGCGTATATGGTTAAACCTATATACGCTGCGTATTGACCTATACGCAGCGTAGATAAACCATAGATCTCAGTGGCTGATAACCAATCATTACACAGAAAACAAGGTGTCTCTACGCTGCGTATAGGTCAATACGCAACGTATAGGTTTAACCCTATACGCTGCGTATTGACCTATACGCAGCGTATATAAAACATCTGCATATTTGGGGTCATTTTGGTATGTTTGAAGCATCAAATTTTTACCAGGTTTATATACGCTGCGTATAGGTCAATACGCAGCGTATATAACCTCCAGAATTGTATATGTATAACAGAACATGTTAAACTTCCAGAATTTCACCAGAATTTTATATGTATAACTGAACATGTTAAACTTTCAGAATTTTATATAACCTTCCAGAATTTTATATGTACACCATAGTATATAACCTTTCTGAATATGTTAAACCGTTTACACCAAAAGTTTGATATATACAAGAAAAGTTTGAGCATACATAACAAAATGATAAAATACTAATGTTGCTGCTCCTGCTGCTGCTGCTGATGCTGATCCCATTCCGCATCCGTAATGAAGGGTAGTGGAGGTAACCCGTCATGCGGTCGCTGCTGCTGCTGCAGCGCCGCAGCCACCCACTCCAACAGATAGTTGTTTCTTTCAACGTACCGAAGCATCCGCTGATGTGATGAGTCAGGACCGGGCCAAACATGGCGTGGGAACTGAGGCGCCCCGGGTGGTCCACGCGGCGGTGGTGGCTGCTGAATGACGACGGCCGGCTCATGCGGCTCCGGCACCTCTGGATCGGCCAGGGGAAATACCGGAGGGAACTGTGCCGGCAGCTGTGTAAGCTGGTATTGCGTGTCGTCCAGCTTCTTAAATCGCTTCCTGTCTGGGAAGTCTTTGGTAACGTGCATTCCGGATAAAACGTTCTTCCCCATCCGCTTCGGCTGTGCCGGTGGGCCTACATGGGCGTGGTCATTCTCCGGATGATAGCCCAATGAAAGGGCTATCCTAGTCACGTAGGCGCCGCCGAATAACTGTCCGCGCTCCTGTCGATGATGCACGGAGGCGAAGTACTGCGCCAACCCGTAGGCGAGAGCGCACGGCCTCTTGTATAAGAGGCAATATAAGAAAAATAAATCACCACTGGTGCACCACTCCCGGCTTTTGTTTCGAGCAGTGATCGAAGTGGAAATCATTTTGTGCAAATACCTGCACAAAAGGAAACCAGTCAGTAAATAATAATCAGACGACATCGACTAAGATCGTCGTTAAATTATATTTTTTTTATTATTTAGTCTACGTCGTCCGTAAGGCGCGTACGGGCCTAACGAGCGTCGAAACTAAGTTCGTCGTTAAAATACATTTTTTATTATTTAGTCGAAGTCGAACCGTAAGGCGCGTAGGTCCCTAACGATCGTCGAGACTAAGTTCGTCGTTAAAATATAAAACGATGAACTTAGTTTCGACGTTCGTTAGAGACCTACGCGCCTTACGGTTCGACTTCGACTAAATAATAAAAAATATATAAATTTTAACGACGAACTTAGTTACGACGCTCGTTAGGACCGTACGCGCCTTACGAGCGTCAAAACTAAGATCGTCGTTAAATTATATTTCTTTTATTATTTAGTCGAAGTCGAACCGTAAGGCGCGTAGGTCCCTAACGAGCGTCGAAACTAAGAGCGTTGTTAAAATATAAAACTTCGAACTTAGTTTCGACGCTCGTTAGGGATCTACGCGCCTTACGGTTCGACTTCGACTAAATAATAAAAAATATATATATTTTAACGACGAACTTAGTTTCGACGCTCGTTAGGCCCGTGTTCGCCTTACGGAAAACGTCGACTAAATAATAAAAAATTATTATTTAGTCGACGTCGTCCGTAAGGCGCGTACGGGACTAACAAGCGTCGAAACTAAGTTCGTCGTTAAAATATTTTTTTTTAATTATTTAGTCGAAGTCGAACGGTAAGGCGCGTAGGTCCCTAACGAGCGTCGAAACTAAGATCGAAGTTTTATATTTTAACAACGATCTTAGTTTCGACGCTCGTGAGGGACCTACGCGCCTTACGGTTCGACTTCGACTAAATAATTAAAAAAAATTCTGTTTAAAAAAATAAATCTGTTTAAAAAAATTCTGTTAAAAAAAATTTGTTTAAAAAAGCAGTTTTCTGTTAAAAAAACAACAATTTAAGTTTAAAAAAAAATATTTTCTATTTAAAAAAAACAGTTTCTGTCGACGCTCGTTAGGGACCTACGCGCCTTACGGTTCGACTTGGACTAAATAATAAAAAAAAAATTAACGACGAACTTAGTTTCGACGCTCGTTAGGCCCGTACGCGCCTTACGAGCGTCAAAACTAAGATCGTCGTTATATTATATTTCTTTTATTATTTAGTCCATGTCGAACCGTAAGGCGCGTAGGCCCCTAACGAGCGTCGAAACTAAGATCGTTGTTAAAATATAAAACTTCGAACTTAGTTTCGACGCTCGTTAGGGACCTACGTGCCTTACGGTTCGACTTCGACTAAATAATAAAAAAATATATATTTTAACGACGAACTTAGTTTCGACGCTCGTTAGGCCCTTGTTCGCCTTACGGACGACGTCGACTAAATAATAAAAAAATATTATTTAGTCGACGTCGTCCGTAAGGCGCGTACGGGCCTAACGAGCGTCGAAACTAAGTTCGTCGATAAAATATATATTTTTTTAATTATTTAGTCGAAGTCGAACCGTAAGGCGCGTAGGTCCCTAACGAGCGTCGAAACTAAGATCGAAGTTTTATATTTGAGTAAACTGCAATTTTACACCCTGAGGTTAGGGGTGATTGGCAGGTCTACCCCCCCTAAGGAAATAATTGCAATTTTACCCCCTACTGTTCACCCTTATGTCGCAAAATTACCCCCTGTTAACAGATTCTGTCAAGTCAACGTACTTTGACCATTATAGGTGAGGGTATTTTGGTAATCTTACCCATATTATTATTATTATTATTATTATTATTATTATTATTATTATTATTATTATTATTATTATTATTATTATTAAACATCTTAATCTTCTTATCTTGGTTGCAGATTCAGCAGATTCACCACACACACACACACCTATAACTCCTTCAAGAACAAATCATCTTATCTTCATCTCTCACACCTGCAACTCCTCACCGAAACCCTTGAACACCCCCTTGCCGGAACAGATATGTGGATCAGTTTGTTCAAAACCATTAAATCGATTCCTCATAAACCATCATCATCAGCAACAGAGGTGTGAACGGTGGTCAGAAGAGGAGAAGGCGGTGGTGGTGGAGTTAATGGTGGCTGTGGTCAAGGCCGGAGATGCAGGCGGCGTTGCATCTCATTCAACTCAGTGGTCAGAAGATGATGATGATAATGATGATGAACTGCGATGGTTTCTCATAAGAGGTGTGAACGGTGGTCAGAGGTGTGAACGGTGGTCAGAAGAGGAGAAGGCGGTGGTGGTGGAGTTGATGGTGGTGGTGGTCAAGGCCGGAGATGCAGGCGGCGTTGCATCTCATTCAACTCAGTGGTCAGAAGATGATGATGATAATGATGATGAACTGCGATGGTTTCTCACACCTACAACTCCTCACCATCAGCAGCAGAGAGAGGAGAAGGCGGTGGTGGTGGAGTTGATGGTGGCGGTGGTCAAGGCCGCAGAGGTGTGAACGGCGTCGGCGGAGGTGAGCAAGGGCGGAGGTGAGAGAGAGAGAGAGAGAGTGGTGGGATGAGATTCGTTGATGATAATGAACCAGATGATGATGATGAACCTGATGATTTTGGTGTCTTTGTTTCAGGTATGGTTGGATTGTCTCTGATGATTTTGGGTGTCGGCATATACCTGTTTATATATTTGTTGATTTAGGGTTAAATCTTGATCTAAAATGAAAGGAAAACACATGGTTGTTGTCGGATTTGAGTGAAAAACAGTTTTAGTTTGTTGATTTGCTTAGATCTAAGTTTTTTTTTTAAATTGACGCATATGCAGATCTTTTGAACTTAGATCTAGGGTTGTTGAATGAGTTAAATTTGATAAAGATGGTATTGTTGGATTCGGAATCAAACGTAGAACAAACACATGTGATCAATTTAATCATTTGAACTAAGAATTTTTTTGGGGATTTTTGACAGTTTCAAGCGAACAGCCTAAGTATTAGCTCGCTTGAATTGAATTGAATTGTCTATCTGGGTTTGGACAGCTGCTGATGATGATGATGATGATCTGGGTTTGGAATGATGATGATGATGATGATGATGAAGAATGAACTGATCTGGCAAAAACGTTTGAATATGATGATGAAGAAGCACACAACGATTGAACTGCTGATGATGAAGAATGAACTGATTTGGGTTTGGAATGAACTGATGATGATGATGATGAATTTTTATTTTGTGTTGATTCTTGATTTTTTATATAATTTTAATAAGACAGGGGCAAAAACGACTTTTCACACATTATAACAGTCAAAACAAACGTTGACTAACAGAATCTGTTAACTGGGGGTAATCTTGCGACATAAGGGTGAACAGTAGGGGGTAAAATTGCAATCATTTCCTTAGGGGGGGTAGACCTGCCAATCACCCCTAACCTCAGGGTGTAAAATTGCAGTTTACTCTTTATATTTTAACGACGATCTTAGTTTCGACGCTCGTTAGGGACCTACGCGCCTTACGGTTCGACTTCGACTAAATAATTAAAAAAATATTCTGTTTAAAAACAATTATGTTTAACAAAATAAATCTGTTTAAAAAAATTCTGTTTAAAAAAACAGTTTTCTGTTTAAAAAAACAATTTAAGTTTAAAAAAAATATTTTCTATTAAAAAAACAGTTTTCTGTCGACGCTCGTTAGAGACCTACACGCCTTACGGTTCGACTTCGACTAAATAATAAAAAAAAATATTTTTTAACGACGAACTTAGTTTCGACGCTCGTTAGGCCCGTACGCGCCTTACGAGCGTCAAAACTAAGATCGTCGTTAAATTGTATTTTTTTTATTATTTAGTCCATGTCGAACCGTAAGTCGCGTAGGTCCCTAACGAGCGTCGAAATAAGTTCGTCGTTAAAATATAAAACGACGAACTTAGTTTCGATGCTCGTTAGAGACCTACGCACCTTACGGTTCGACTTCGACTAAATAATAAAAAAAATATATATTTTAACGACGAACTTAGTTTCGACGCTCGTTAGGACCGTACGCGCCTTGCGAGCGTCAAAACTAAGATCGTCGTTAAATTATATTTTTTTTATTATTTAGTCCATGTCGAACCGTAAGTCGCGTAGGTCCCTAACGAGCGTCGAAATAAGTTCGTCGTTAAAATATAAAACGATGAACTTAGTTTCGACGCTCGTTAGGGACCTACGCGCCTTAAGGTTCGACTTCGACTAAATACTAAAAAAAAAAATTTAACGCCGAACTTAGTTTCGACGCTCGTTAGGACCGTACGCGCGTTACGAGCGTCAAAACTAAGATCGTAAAAAAATCTGTTTAAAAAAAAATTCTGTATAAAAAAAAATTCTGTTTAAAAAAATTCTGTTTAAAAAAAACAGTTTTCTGTTTAGAAAAAAAAAACAATTTAGGTTTAAAAAAAATATATTTTCTATTTAAATAATAATAACTATTATTAAAATAATAATAACTAACGTACCTGAAGAGCGGATCCTTAATCGTCGTAACCCTCCCCTTGGATTGTCGGTGGTCCCACTGATCGATGTCCGCGATCAGAGCCCAAAACCCTAAAAGCGTGGGTTTATCAACCATTACCAACCTCTGTTTACACAAATGTTTATTAAACGTTAAATTAATATTAAATCTTAAATAAATGTTATATATTAAAATAATAATAATAACAATACAAAATTTGTGTTAAACGTACCGTCGTATATAGATCCGTAGCGATCTCACCCTCCGTATACAAACCGCTATGCACCGCAAACTCTGCAAGTGACATAGAACGCGCCTGGCCAGCCATTCGAAAAGAAACCTCGGGCGGGGGAGGGGGCTGCGCGGGGTCCACAACCTGATCTGGCCGACGAGGATGAAACTCGAACGACGACAGAAACTCGATCAGTATCTCCCTGTAGCTCGGTGTAAACGCTAGCTCAAACAGTCGATCCCACGGTGAATCACGGGGAACAAACTCCCGCGCCCAATCTTCAGCCGCGAGCTCCCGGAGGATTTTCCAAGAAACCGCAAAATGGGCACCGACGTGCATCTTCCGAAGCTTGTCGCAACGGAGAGCAGCGTTGGACTCCGGAGGAAACTCCAAATACGGGTGATTCGGGAGAGGATCCGCCGGTGGACGCTTATGCGACTGCAGCTGCTCCGGATTCATTTCTTCTATTTCCATTTCATCCTCCATCTTTCTCGTCCTGAAAACCAAAAAATTTATTAGATAAACCAACGAGTGTTTTACTGTATTTTAAAATAAAACAGTTTTCTGCGATTTCGCAGCCGTAAACGGGCGTTTAAACGGCTGCAAACGCAGCCGCAAACGGCAGCGAATTGATACAAGGGTATAAAGGTTATTCTCTTGACCTTTATATACGCTGCGTATACGTCCATACGCAGCGTATAAAAAGGTAGTAAATGACCTTTTTACCCTTATAATCTGATTCGTATTGCCCCAAAAACAAGGGCAAAATGGTAATAAAACATATTTAGGTTTTGAAACTTTGATTTGGGGGGAAATTGTCCGCCTTTAGCATACGCTGCGTATGGAGCAATACGCTGCTTATTAGAATATTCATTTTACTCTTTTGCCCCTGTTTTGAGGCAATACGAAGCCTAAAACAGGGGCTTTTTGGTCATTTGCATCACATACGCTGCGTAGGGATCCCTACGCAACGTATATAGAGCTCCATTTTTTTTTAATTTTTTTGTGTTTTCCTTTGTTTATATTTATAGAAAACAATATTATTTGATAAATAATACAAATATAATTTAGAAAAGCTAAAAATAATACAAAAATTATGAATTATAAAAATTAAAAATGATACGAACTTTATAAATTACAAAATTTCTACAATTTACAAAAATACAAGTTTCCGCTTAATCTTCGATAACATTTATACTCGGTTCTCTGTCTTTGTCTGAGTCTGATTTAGGATTGGTTAACTCGTATTAGTGCTGTAACCGCGGTCTATACATTTCTTCCCACCGTTTCGCAGCTATTGATCGATGTGTCGACCACAATGGGGTCGCTAAAGGCATGGGGTAGTCTCCTTCCAACTTAGCATGTATGAAGTGTCCCCCGTCAACATGTACGAGCGTTATCGCTTTAGGTCATGGATCTAGTGGGGCATCCGTTAATGGGAAGATGGTAGAGCTCCATTCGATGCTTAGTACGTGGAGGACAATATTATACCTTTGCGCTACGAGAAGCCCTACGTGGGGCATTTCCATCCAGTGACTTGGATCGCACCCTTTCACTGAATGCCATTCGATGTTGTTACGTATTCATTTAAAGTCTCCTTTGTTATATGTTTCGAATACATGCTTCCAACACGGCCCGTTATGGTCAATCTCCAGTAGTAAATCTCTTCGAATACGGGGCCATGCGTGTTCCGTAAAACCTAACCCGACAGCCACAGACCTGTACCCACAATGACCGTTTGGGGTCACATCTTGTATACGTGATATGTAAGAGTGAAACTCTGATGGAATTTGATTCTTAAACCTCTTAATGCTTAACAAGTGCCCGTCCCCCTTCATTAATGGAAAACCCTTATCATCCCGCGTCTCCTTCTTTTAGAACTCGTTGAACTGTTTCGTTGCATTTTAGGTTTTTCAGACTTTACAACCAAATCAGTTCCACGAGAGCCCTCTGACGGTACGTATGAGCTGTGTCGGGGTAAATCGTACCTATGTTTGGGGGAAGCGGTATATACGTTGCTGTCCTCGCCATTGGAGCTGTATCTCGCAGCTTCGTCTAACCTCGCAGCTTCATCTAGCCTTTCTTGTACTTTCTTTGATGTAGGCCGACCGCGAGTATTTTGCTGGACGATCGGTGGTTTCTTGGTTGACGATTTCGGGGTGAAGACCGCTTTTATCTTTGAAAGCAAACTCTTTTGCTAAACGGGGGACTGCGCCTTTAAATGTTGCCACACATTATTGAGCTCTGCTACAACATCGACTTCCTCATCTACCAGTTTACACGGGAGCAAGTCAAGCTTACGCCAGAATACATCTATGTCATCGAGTTATATCATACGCCCTGCACAGTTAAGTTAATACGGTGTGAGAAACAGCTAAATCGTACAAAATAACAAAAGGTTTGTAGTTTTAATATTTTTTACCTGTACGTTTGTAGTTTTCTAGCCTACAAGCACACGACAATCCAAAGCTAAGCCACATATGGCAACCACATGATGCGTTAAGTTTTCGCAACACCTCCAACTTCCTCAGTAGCTCTTTTGCAAGCAAATCAAGTGCTTCATGGGAAACCTTTCCAAGTAGGTTGTCCAAGAGTGGGTGTCTGTGGTGGTTCATCGTTTTTTCGATGCTCTCAGTGAAACTTTTTTGTATTTCATCGTACTGAGTTTCAACTATATCAATGACGCATCTTGTTATTCACTCCAATGAACTCCCGCGCGTAACGTATCTTTTTAAATTTGCGTGCTGGCTCTCAACTCTGTTGGTGGTGCACTGACCAAAGTTGCGACACTTATTGGTCCACGCATAAACGAACATTTCTTTATAGTCTTTGAGCCAGTTTTCGTAGACGTAATCATAGACACCTGCAAAAATAAAATAATGAAATGTAAAAGCGTGTGTAAAATATAATAGATTAGGTGAGTCGTTTGTTGAAGGAACACTTACTTTCTCGGTTGGCAACCACGAGTCGGTTATACATTTTCTCCAAGTTGTACTTGTACATGGGCTCTGAAGTAGATTCGCACAATCTCCGCCAGTACGACATAAATTTCCCCCAATCTTCTTTATTGAACCCTTTCTTGCACTGTCTAACTATATTTTGTTGGATGTGAAAGTGGCATAGAAGCCTGGTTGCGTTCGGGAATACTTTAGAACACGCGTTAATTAGGGCAAGCTCCCTATCCGTGACTATCACACGCGGCATCATACATTCATGCAATATTGACTTGATCCGCTCAAGCACCCACACGTAGTTACCCCTTCGTTCTTTACAAATAACGGCATGTGCGATACAAAAAGACTTGTTGGTCGACGTCATACCCATAACCTGGACAAATGGCATGTTGTAGAGGTTTGTTTTGTAGGTCGCGTCGATCAACATCACGTGCGGGAATGCATGCCACATAGTGATTGAATAAGGATGAACAAAGAAAATCTCTGTTACGACATATGTTTTGGGGTCCTGTCGGGTGTCGTAAATGAATCGGTGGTCATGCAGCAGGCTTTCCAGTGCCTACATAGGAGTCTTTCCGTCCATTATTGTCGCTCTAATTTTTTGTACCGCATTTTGCACGTCTTTCTGAACATGCAGGCTGTCGGGGAACTGCTTTCTTAGGGTTTGAAATATGATACGTGGCTCCATGTTTTGAGCAGTTAGTTGCTCCAGTAGCTTGTATTCGGCTTCAGTAAATCTTCGCACAAAAGCGTGGCCCAACAGACTCGTCGTAGGTTCGTGGTTATGGTTCGTGTTGTCCACTTTTAACTCCCACGTGTCATTCGTCACATCCCGGATGGCGAGTAATGAAAATGGGCAACCGATTTTTTTGCTACCAGCTTTCCTAACTGTTGCTTTACTATGGTGCTCACCACTACGGTCGTACACAAGCCATACCATCCCAGTAGTACCGCCAATATTTTTCGATCGGCGGGTAACAATTACGTAACCATACTCCTTTCCCGTTTCTTGTACCCAATTCTTCAAATCAGTTAGAGAATTGAAACGCTAAAAAAGTTACGTTAATAATAACAACAACAACAACAACAACAATAATAATAATAATAATAACAATAATAATAACAATAATAATAATAATAATAATAATAACAATAATAATAATAATAATAAAAATAATAATAATAATAACAATAATAATAATAATAATAACAATAATATTAATAATAATAATTATAACAATAATAATAATAATAATAACGATAATAGTAATAATTATTGTTGGGATTGAACCCTATCAAAGGAACAGATAATTAAAGCCAAAACTGGATCAGAGCAGTGGATCCAGAATAAGCAGATGTTACATACAAGTCTCTCCCCTTGAAAGTGGTTTTTAACATCTGCTGACCTCCTATTTACTGATCGTGCAAACTGCTGACCTACAAACTGTTGATCAAGTAAAGGCCTGATGAAAGTCCAAAGCTCTGCTGTTCAATCTACTGTCTTGAGTCAAGCACTGCTGATCCGGACAAGTACTGCTGGGTTCACATCAGTGGAAGGATGCAGCAGTAGTTTATTATGTCTTTTTGGAATGAAATGTAATATCAGTAGTTTAGCATAGCAGAGGTTTGTATAGATCAGAGGTTAGAGTTTGTTAGGAGGTTAGATGTCACTTTCATGGTGACGTCAGCTTGATCAAAGCAAATCTCTCGTTTGATTGTGTGTAAAGTTTGTTTCCATCTTAATTCCGCTGCACAACTCATCCATCTTCATCTAATTCAAACCTAAAAACACAATCAAAACCAAACTCAGATCCAACAATTGGTATCAGAGCTTGGACAGTCAAATTTGATTTAACAATCATTTTGACGTAAATAGTTCAGCTCATAAAAGTTGATACTGATAGTTTGTTCGTTTGTGTTGAAAAACAGAGCAAGGTTTAATCACCATCAAAGTTGATTAATCAGTGTCTGTAAACAACCAGGATGACGTCACAATCACAAGATGATAAGAATAACATTGGCTCGCTTTTTAAACCACCTATGCTTAAACGTAATGAATACAACATCTGGGAGAGAAGGATGGGTCACATCCTTGCTCAACAGAACACTGGATGTTGGAGGTCTGTTGTTTTTGGTCCCCATGTTCCTATGGTGCCAAGTGCTGAGGATGCAAAGAAGTTCGTTCCTAAACCAACTGAAAACTATACTGAAACTGATTTTCAAAAGTTCAAACTCGATGCCAAAGCATTTAGCATCATAGCATCTGCATTACCCAATGAGATCTATGCTGGACTGTTACACTGTAACAGTGCCAAAGAGCTATGGGATGCGCTGAAGGAACAGTTTGGGGGAACAGAAGAAGTCATTGAAAACAATAGGGAAATTCTGAATCAGCAGTCTGAAACATTTTGTCACATCAAGGGTGAATCATTGACTCAGCAGTTTGAGCGATTCAGTTGTCTCATTAGTGAACTAAGGCTTGTTAAAGTAACATTTCCAAATTCAACTCAAAATAGCAGGTTCCTTAGATCACTACCAGAAAAATGGGATACCATAGCTTTTGTCACTAGAAACTCTGCTGAGTTCAAAGATCTGACCCTGACCCAACTTCATGGTAGACTCCTGACCTATGAAAGGGAGTTGAACCAGAAAAAGAAGTTGCAAGAGTCTGGCAAAGTTGCTGATGATTATTCATTCGGTAGCACAGCTCTTTTTGGTCAGGAAGAATCTGGTAACAGTGGTAAGGATCAGGGTTATGATCACTTTATTGATATAACTGCTGGTGGAAATTTTAACAACCCTGATCCTCACTCTACAAATTATGCTTTTACAGCAAATTGTGAAAACCAGATGTCAGATAATTTGTGCTTTGAACTCAATGATTTTCAACACTTTAATCCCACTGACTTAGAAGAGATGGACATCTTGCATCAATTGGCTTTGCTTAGTGTAAGAACAAGCAAATTCTACAAAAGAACAGGGAGACAATTCCCAGGGCTACATGGGAATTTGAGGGTGGGGTTGGATAAATCAAAAATCAAGTGTTACAAGTGCAATAGGCTAGGTCATTTTGCTAGGGAATGCAGGAGTCAAACTATTGGTCCTATAATCACTCATCCCAGCTCAAACCCTAGACCACAAAATCAAAGCACTGTTCACTATACCCAATATACACCTGCAGCTCATGTTAACACTGCTCACTATGCTGCAACCCCTGTGCCTGTGCATTATGTCCAAACCACTGTTCCACAAATTCATTATGTTCAAACCCCTGTCCCTCAGGCACAAGTGCAACCTGTTGCACCTCAAGCAGCTGTTCCAGCAGTGGCACAACCAGATCAGCAAAGCTTCTTCACTCAAGGCTTTGTTGACTGGAGCAGCATGCCTGATGAGCTTGGTGATGAAAATTTTGCACTCTATGCTTTTAATGAACCCTCTAATGATGAATTTTGTTTGATGGCATTAGAGTCAATACCAGAGGGGGTAGAAACTGAAGGTGAACAGCTAAGTGATGAAACAGTGGATGAGGTGACTGAAGTAGTTGTTAATGCAGTTGCTGGTGAACTACTGCTGGGAGAAAATTCAGAAACCCTGATTGAACCACTGACAGACCCCTGGTCCAAAGAGGACAAAGAAGAAGAGGAAGAGAAGAGAGCAGGTGAGAAAGAAGTAAGAGCTGATGATGAAGAAAATCATCAATGTGATTGTGCCATGATGGCTGTTGCCAAGGTATCACCTCAAGTTCTTGAAAAACTGTGTTCAGACGATTGCATTATTGCTTTTGCTAACATCAAAGAGGTAAATGAAAACCTTAGGGATAAAATCTTAACTGATGAAGTCAAATTTGAAAGGTCTTTAAAAGAACTTAAAAACAAATTGACTGAAAAGGAGAAAGAGATTAGCAGTCTTAAAGAAGAGCAGAGCATAACCAAAACTCAACTCCAAACTATGATAGAAAAATACCAAGTTTGCAAAAAGGAGTTGGAGTCCACCCAGATCACCTGTGAAAAATGGGTGGAATCATGCAAAGGGTATGAGGTTATGCTTGAAAAACAGATTAAAAGCAATGTGAAATTTGGTGTTGGTTATAGAAAACATGATGATGAACACACTGCTTTTGAAAAATCTGTTCAAACCACTGATGTAACCACTGAATTCATCCCCATAAATAAGAATGGCCAAGAAGTGAAAATCACTGATAAACTTGGTAACAAAATCACACTTGACAGACCAATGGGATCCTCTACTTTTGAGGAGATTGAGAAATACCAGTTTAAACCCACATGGTCTAATGAGTGTGACATTCTTGAAAATTTCAAGCCCATGGATTTTACAACCACTGACGGTGTTAAAGCTCCAAAAGCAAAAGTCATCCCTCTTAAGGACATCCCAACAGAGGTTAAAAACTCTGTTGCAAAGGAGTATGAGAAGAGAGAAAAGATCAATAACTTGTTTTGTGAATTTTGTGAGAAAAGAAATCATCTAACAAAAGACTGTTTTCATTTAAAAGCATACGATCTAAACAAAACAAGTGTTATTGTTCCTGCTGAAAGCTGCATCGTCTGTGGTAAAACAAACCACAAAACTCAAGCATGTGTGTATCTCAAAAACTTTGATGTGAACAAGAATGCTTACACTGCTAAAACATCCTTGAGTCCATCAACATCATCTGTCAAATTCACCAAGAACCAACCACTGTTTGTGCCAGTTCAAACAGCTGTCACAAAACAGTTGAACCAAACATCTATCAAAAGAGATGTTCAGGTTACTGATGCACCACCTGCAAATCAATACAGAAGAGGTAAGGAACAACCATCTTACCAAAGGATTCCACACGTTTATGAGACCTACAAAAGGCCCTCTAAACCTAAAGTGAATAGGCATCCTTTTGGTTATCAACAGATGATTGGTCAAGACCCCCGACAGTGGTTAGAAAGAAACAGTCCTAAAACTGTCCAAACCCCTGACCTAACCACTGTCCATCAATCTGCATCCATCCCAGACACTGTTGAGACCCCATCCAAAGCCTTATTGGCTTTGGAAACCCTAATGAACTAATCCTTTTACTTCATGTGCAGGGAGCTTCTGCATGCTTAGATAGCCTTTGGTATGTTGATAGTGGAGGCTCCAGGCACATGACTGGATGTAAAGCCCTATTCAAAGATTTCAAAATTCATGGAGGGGGTGATATATCCTTTGGGAATAATAGTAAAGGGAAAGTTCTGGGGTCTGGTACAGTACAGTCTGGCAATGTAAAATTTGAAAATGTCAATCTGATAGACAGTCTGAAATTCAACCTCCTGAGTGTTTCACAAATGAGTGACAAGGGGTATGGGTCATTCTTCACAAAGGAGTGTTGTAGGATTGTTGGACCAGAAATGGTTAAAAAGATTGAAGCAATAATCAAAACTGGAAAAACAAAACTTGTTGCTCAAAGAAGTGGCAATGTTTATGTTGTTGATATGTCAAAAGAGTGTCCTAGAGCTGATGCATGTCTGTTCTCAGCTGTCTCTAACAAAGAGACAGAACTTTGGCACAGGAGACTGGGGCACACAAATCTCAAGACAATCACTGAAATCTCAAAAAATGGCCTTGTAAGAGGCTTGCCACAAAAATTGTTTTCATGTCCTGAGCATTGTGTTTCCTGTTTAAAAGGAAAACAGCATAAAAGCTCTTTTAAGTCCATTGAAGAGTCCAAAACAACCCAGTGTTTGCAAATGCTGCACATGGATTTGTTTGGCCCAGTTCAAGTCATGAGTCTCAAAAAGAAGAGATATTGTTTGGTTATTATTGATGACTTCTCTAGGTTTACATGGACTTTCTTTTTACACTCAAAAGATGAGACTGCAGGCATTTTGCAAGACTTTGTGACACAGGTTGAAAAGCAATTTGGCATTCCAGTAAAAGTCTTCAGGAGTGACAATGGCACAGAATTCAAAAATAAGGAGTTGGATGCCTTCTGTGTGAAGAAAGGGATTGTAAGGCAGTACAACATCCCTAGAACACCAGAGCAAAATGGGGTAGTTGAAAGAAAGAACAGAACTTTGATTGAGGCTGCCAGAACCATGCTTGCTGATTCAGGTTTGCCATTAACTTTCTGGGCAGAGGCAGTAAACACTGCTTGCTATGTCCAAAACAGAGTTTTAATAAACCCCAGGCACAAAAAGACTGCTTATGAAATTCTGTATAAAATCAAACCACTGATCTCATACTTCAAGGTACATCGATCAGAGAGTAAAAAAGGCGTAAGGTTCACAATGGTGTAAGATCTGCCCATGCTTTATTTTGAACTTAAAAGATTCCATTTCAAAATTTGCAGCCAAAATTGACTGTGGTTATCATCTGGGATACTCAACCACTGCCAAGGCCTACAAAGTGTTTAATACACGGACCAAGGCAGTGGAGGAGACCTTGAATGTAAAGTTCAATGAACTTTCATCAATGAAAATCCCAGCAAATCCTGCAGACTTGTTTGATCTTGATAAATTCACATTTGAAAATAAAAATACTGCTGTCAAGACTAACAGTGCAGGTCCATCAGAGGATTCATCATCAGACTATGGGTATGAAATCATCATTCCTCAACAAAAGTCTGCCAAAATGGGAAGAGCAGCAGATGTTCAAAACAGCTGTCAAAGCTCAACCACTGCTACCTCAACAGTTGTTGACCAAAGTAACCCATCAACCACTGCTTCCACATCATCAAACACTGCTGAAAAAAGTCCCCAAACAGTGGATAAAAGTCAGCATGTGTCCATACCATTACCTCCTATTCCACCACCTTTTGAAGCCACTGCTGGGTCATCAAAGTCACCAGCAGTGGTTAGCTCAGATGATACACATTTGCAGCCTTCACCAACAAATGCCATCATACCATACCAAGGAAATTTAATCTTCTTGAGATCTCATCCACCTGATCAAATTATTGGCAACATCAATGAAGGGGTGCTCACAAGAAGCCAATCCCAAAACATTTGTCTTTTTGCTGGTTTTCAATCACTCCATCAACCAGTCAAGTACCAAGAGGCACTGAAAGACAACAGCTGGGTAGAAGCCATGCAAGAAGAGCTCCAATAGTTTAAAAGACAACAAGTATGGGAGCTTGTACCACTGCCAAAAGATGTGAGTCCCATTGGCACAAAGTGGGTCTTCAAAAACAAAACTGATGAAAGGGGCATTGTTGTCAAGAATAAAGCCAGGCTTGTGGTTCAAGGTTACAGACAGGAAGAGGGGATTGATTATGATGAAACATTTGCCCCTGTAGCAAGATTGGAAGCTATAAGACTGTTCTTAGCCTTTGCTGTCAACCACAACATGAAGGTGTTCCAAATGGATATCAAAAGTGCTTTCCTCTATGGTACAATTCAAGAAGAGGTGTATGTTTGTCAACCTCCAGGTTTTGAGGATCCATTTTATCCAGATCATGTCTACAGGCTAAACAAAGCCTTGTATGGCCTGAAACAAGCACCTAGGGCCTGGTATGAAACTCTTTCCACCTTTCTACTCTCAAATGGTTTCAAAAGAGGTACCATTGATAAAACACTGTTTTTAAAATGGAGAGGGAAGGATTTAATGATTGTCCAAATTTATGTGGATGACATTATTTTTTGAAGCACATGTCATAAAATGTGTGAGGAGTTTAGGGAACTCATAATAGCTGAGTTTGAAATGAGTGCAATGGGTGAGCTGCAATGCTTTCTTGGTCTCCAAGTTCAGCAAATGCAAAATGGAACTTTCATTCATCAAAGCAAATATGCTAAAGAACTTTTGAATAAATTTGATATGAATGATTGTAAACCATGCAGCACACCCATGGCAACAAATAAGCTTGTCATGTCTGATGAAAAAGATGAGCTGATTGACCAAACACTTTATAGAAGCATGATTGGGTCTTTACTGTACCTAACTGCATCTAGACCAGACATCATGTTTGCAACATGTGTCTGTGCAAGAAGTCAATCAGCTCCCAGAAAATCAAACCTCATTGCTGTAAAAAGGATCTTCAGATACATAAAAGGTGCTCCCACACTTGGTATCTGGTATCCAGCTAATGGGAATATCAAGCTTTCAGGTTTCTCAGACAGTGACTTTGCTGGATGTAACACCACAAGGAAGTCCACTTCAGGAGGGTGCCAGTTTCTAGGTGATTGCTTAGTCTCCTGGCAAAGCAAAAAAGCAAGCAGCTGTTTCAACATCCACTGCTGAAGCTGAATACATTACTGCTGCAAGCTGTACAGCCCAACTCCTGTGGCTTCAAAATCAGTTGCTGGATTTTGGTATCACTGCCTTAAAGACACCACTCATGTTGGATAGCCAGGCAGCAGAAAATATCATCAAAAATCCAGTCTCCCATTCAACCACCAAACACATCGACATCAGACATCACTTTGTGAGGGATTGCTATGAAAAAGGTTTGATTTCTCTGCATCATGTTCCAACTAAAGACCAGTTGGCAGATGTGCTCACAAAAGCATTAGATACAGCCACTTTTGAAAGTTTGGTCTCTAGGATTGGCATGCTAAACATGGAATAACAAGCAACATCTTGTTTTTCTATGAATAAAAGCATTAAAATGTTTTCAGAAAATAAAAAATCCATCCTTAAAAATAGTTAAAAATGAAGTTTTCATTAAAATCCTTAAAAGTCTGCCATAACCACTGCTTGTTCAAAAGTCTGCTCTACTTCAAATGTCTGTTCACTGCTGAAAGCCATCCCCTGTTCTCTTGATAAACTCTGTTGTTCAAAAGCAGTGTCTTATCCACTAATATGCTATCCACTGATAGTGAAAATCATCCACCGCTTCCATTTGTTACCGTTGAAACCACTGCCTTCATCAGTATCTTTCATAAAAAGTACTGTCCTTCATTTCACCAGGGGTTGGCATGTGGGCAGTACATAGTGGTTAGACCTTTTGTAACCGCTGCCACGTCAGCATTCACTTTTTCTCTATAAAACCCCCACTTCACACCAAAACAGGGTTTTACTGTCGAATTGAATTCTCAAAAATTCTCTTCTCAAAGCAGTTTTTCTTCAAATTCCTTCACAACTTTCTTCGATCATCATCTCCAAAATGACAAAATCGAAGTCATCTGCAAAACCCACTTCCAAATCAACATCAAAACAAGCCTCTCAAAAGGCAATACCCACTGAAATTCCACACAAACCATCTCACAATCTTCTGGGTCTCCTCACAAAACCCGGCACTACAGACGCTTTCGATTCCATCCTTGCTACCATATCTGCATCAAAGCACAAAACTTTGTTAACAGCAGATGCACCAATTTACTTGACAACCCAAAGAGAGTTTTGGAAGAATGCAACCCTTGAAAAACAAGGAGACGCTGTAATAGCCATCAACTCTTCTCTAAAGGGTAAAGCCATCAAGATTACACCACAATCAATTTCAGAGGTCTTTCAACTCGATGATCAGGAAGGTACAATTTCTTTTCCTAAAAATGAGTTAAAAAATGATTTTCTAGAAAGAGGGTATAATGCAGAAGTAAAAAAGGACACCTTACAAAAATGTTACGTCCCTTCTGCAACAAGATTTTTATTTCATACCCTCCTAATATGAGTTTCAAACAAAACCACTGCTTTTAATGAAATACCATTAAAAATTCAAAATCTGGGATATGCTATCCTTCAAGGAGAAAATTTTAATTATCTCGGGAAATTTTTAATGATTTGGTTAAAAATGTTGAAACAAAGGCATTCTTACTGTTTCCAAGATTTCTGAGTTATTATTTTGAAAAGAAACTTGGTAAGAATGATCCTTCTGCAATAAAACAAGGTGAATCTCTTCAAATGCACAGCTTAACTGCAGAAACTTTTACAAGAATGTCAACACCTTGCAAAACACAAGCAGAGGTGCCTGAGCAGAATTTAGCAGCTACCACTGCTCCTCAGGTATCTGCTGCTGAGCCCACTGCTCAAGGTGATCAAAGTAGCAAAACAACTTCTTTGAAACCCACACCTACAATCACCAAAAAGCCAACAAAAAGAAAAACTCAAAAACCCCCCAAACCCATCAAAAAGGCAACTCTGGAGGATGAGATACCAGAGCAATTGCCTGTGACAAAACAAAAGTCACAAGAAACCACTGCTGCTTCTTCCTCACAGCAGTTGGTACAAATATCTCAACCCATAACCGAAACTCCTCCTGTTTCTTCTCAAAAAGAACAGGTTGTACACATAGGGACTCCACAATATGATGCTCTGGAATCACTCGTTTCCATCATCCACAGCCCAATGCCCGGGGCAAATTCTCTTCTAACCCCAAACCTCACATTCACAATTCCTCCACCAACAAGACTTTTGTTGGAAGCAATTGATTTAAACCAGACACAAACCAGTCCTTCTCAATCACCCATCAATGAGAACATGCCTCAACAAATGACTGGGTCTGATGTATCAATCTTTGCTAACCCACCAACACAACCTGAGGAGGTTACACCCCTTGAGTTACAAGTAACTCTTGGTGGTAATCCAAGTGAAGCAGCCACTACAACTGTTAAACCCACTGGTTTACATTTGGACAGTGGTTATATTAATAAGACTTCCTTGGAGGCAATTCCTTCCATAGCACCTCTGACATCTACCAGTGGATTCTTTTTTACCACTGGCAATATCAAAAGATTGTCAAGTGTTGAAGGAAGAAGACCCCAGTACCAAGAAAAAGGGGCATCAGTGGTTAATGTTTGGAGTACACTCCCTACCTCAACCACTGATAAAACCACTGCTAGTGGGAAATCAAATGATCCCATTAAATTGGGTGATGGTTTAAAATATCTGGATTTGACGGAACGAGTTGAAAACTGGATACAGATGTTACAAATATCAAAGACATGCTACAACAGTTGTTGACAGTACAAAAGATACAATCCACTGCTGCTCCACCTCAAGCACCTGCTCCACCACAAGCACCTGCTACAAATGAGCTCTGGAATCTATTTCAACCTTTTCTCCAACAACAAAAACAAATGGCTGATCAGCAACATGAAATACATGTACAAAAGCTGAGAAACATCATGGAGTCTAGGTTCAAGAACACACAAGCAGACATCAAGGCTCTCAAGGCACATTTATTGAAAACCACTGGCACTGCTCCTCCAACTGTTCTCTTCATTGATCAATTACCCCCAGATAATGCCAAAAGGGGGGAGAAAATTAAAGAGTGGAAGAAGAAGGGAGTAGATGATGGTCTTTACATAGAACCAGAAATGGAGAATATGACCAAGCAGATACCTTTGCCAGATGGTAGCAAAAAGGTTGATGTTACCCAAAATGCACTTGATGAAGCTATAGCAAGTGTAAAAAGGGACAGAGCGGCAAAGGATATGTCAAGCTGGAACAAGGAGAAAAGAGCTTACATGAAGCTGAATGCGCAGGGTTGTTCTGGGCTGAAGGATGTTCAAAATCCTAAGCTAAAAAGAAATCCCACTAGAAAAGTGAGGGAACCCAAGTCCACACCATCCAGACTCAAAAAGCATACTCCTAAACCATCATCCAAAAGCCCCCAACATCAAATCTCCACCCAAACAGTTGTTGTAACTCCTGCTGTATCAACTACTGCTGGTACTTCAAAGGTTTCAACATCTGTTATTACTTCAACACACACCACAACCACTGCCTTAACACCACCACCAAAAACAACATCACCACCATCACCTCCTGCCAAAAAGCAGAAGACAGCAGGTGTTACAACATCTGTTGTAATGACAACAGTGGTTGAAACACCAGTTGTTTCAACAGCTGTTAGTCAATCACAAACCACTGCCACTCAAATCACCACCACTGATCCACCCAAAGCATCATCAGTCCCTCCTCAAACAAAAAGGAGAAGGCTAATCCTGAAAGATGATGACACTTCACCACCACCAACATCTTCAAAATCTTTGTCACTTGTTACAATACCCAAGCCTGTTCCTCTCTCATCAGCTCCTGCACAACAATCAATTCCTGTTATTACTCCTGCAGGTGTCCAATTTCCTCTAGAACTTGAAGCAGTTAGAGAAGAGATCAAATCTTTCTACTATGAGGATGACCCTGCCAAAAGGAAGTTGCCATCAGTCAAAGGATATCCAAGGCCAAACAATATTGAAGAATATTTGAAAGTCAAAGCTAAACAAGCAGAGGATATCTCAAAAAGAAATGCTCAAGGAAAATCTGATAGAGAAATTGGACAGAATTACCAATTCTTGCTCACACAAGTCAGATCCTTAGAGCAATTTGCAAAAAAATGTGTGTCAACAAATCTCAGAGAGAGCAGATGAATCTTTGAGAAAAGACTACATTGAAAGCATCATGACAACAAAGAAGTACAAGGGAGAAAAGCACATGTACAAGGAGTGGACCATCCCTGAGCTTGAACAAGAAGCAGCTAGGATTCAAGAAATGATCAAGAATAAGGTCAAACATACTCCTCCAGAATGGTCAAAGTACAAAAAGAATGTGCCTGAAAAATCACTTGAGCTGAAGAGAATGAAAGAGGAATTGATTGCTGCTGATTATGGGTCCAAAAATCAAGTGATGAGATGGAAAGAAGATAAAGTCAGGGCTACCTACAAAAGTTTGGAGAAATTAAGAAAGAAAGATCCAAATGCTCCACAAAAGCCTGACTATCCTGAAGCAGAGGTTTCAAAAAGACCATCAAAGCTGCAAATCAGGAGATCCACTGCTCCAGCTGGTGCAGCCATCTACAAAAGAAGGCCACACAAACAGTTGGGTGCTGAAACAATCCAAGAGCTAATAAAAGGTGATGACCTTGTAAAAGAAGGCATAAAGAAAATGATTATAGAAACTCTTGGTTTGGATCAACCTACAAGTACTGCTCAGATAGTCTTAAATAGGCCTGCATCACCAAACACCTCATCCAATAAAAATCTCCCAAGAAACCCACCAGGCTCAAAAGTACTAAAGTGGGAAACTGACAAACAGACCCATGTATTGACTATGTTCAGGTCTGGTAGATAAGTGAAGAAAATAACAAGGGAACAAGCTCTTGGCCTGAGTCTTGAAGATATGCAGGATCTCCTTGATCTTCCACTTGGTAGGGATGAAGATGACACAGATGCCCTAGACTTTGAGTTACAACTTAAAGGTCAGATAAGGGAACTGTTGATGAGGCAATAAAGTTCCACAATAATGAAGAGTTTTGGCATTATCTGTTCCAAGGGGAGATTGTTGGGATTGAACCCTACCAAAGGAACATATAATTAAAGCCAAAACTGGATCAGAGCAGTGGATCCAGAATAAGCAGATGTTACATACAAGTCTCTCCCCTTGAAAGTGGTTTTCAACATCTACTGACCTCCTATTTACTGATCGTGCAAACTGCTGACCTACAAACTGCTGATCAAGTAAAGGCCTGATGAAAGTCCAAAGCTCTGCTGTTCAATCTACTGTCTTGAGTTAAGCACTGCTGATCCGGACAAGTACTGCTGGGTTCACATCAGTGGAAGGATGCAGCAGTAGTTTATTATGTCTTTTTGGAATGAAATGTAATATTAGTAGTTTAGCATAGCAGAGGTTTGTATAGATCAGAGGTTAGAGTTTGTTAGGAGGTTAGATGTCACTTTCATGGTGACGTCAGCTTAGATGCTCAGTGGTTTGCTAGTGCCTATAAATAGAACAGTGCTCTGTACTGTTCTATTAGCTCTTGCAAAAATCTTCTTCCTGCACGAACAAACACTGAGCTCTGGCTGAGGGGGAGTTTGTATTCAACATTGCATTGTAATCGTAATTGAAATAAATTCAATCCTTCGGTTCTTTGTGAAAAATGTTTGATCAAAGCAAATCTCTCGTTTGATTGTGTGTAAAGTTTGTTTCCATCTTAATTCCGCTGCAAAACTCATCCATCTTCACCTAATTCAAACGTAAAAACACAATCAAAACCAAACTCAGATCCAACAATTATAATTATAATATTTTTAACAATAATAATAATATGAATAATAACAATAATAATAATAACAATAATAATAATAATAACAATAATTATAACAATAATAATAATAATAATAATTATAACAATAATAATAATAACAATAATAATAATAATAGTAATAATTATAATTATAATATTTTTAACAATAATAATAATAAAAATAATAATAACAATAACAATAATAATAACAATAATAATAATAATAACAATAATAATAATAATAATTATAATTATAATAATTATAATATATTTAACAATAATAATAATAATAACAATAATAATAATAATAACAATCATAATTCTAATATTTTTAACAATAATAATAATAATAATAACAATAATAATAATAATAACAATTATAATTATAGTATTTTAACAATAATAACAATAATAATAATTATAATTATAATTATAATATTTTTAACAACAATAATAATAATAATTATAATATTTTTAACAACAACAATAATAATAATTATTATTTTAATGTGATACCTCATTATCATTTATTTGAAACGGATTGCCCGAGGTAGATGGTTCATAAAGTGGTGTGTTACGGGACACATAACCATATCCACCATATTCTTCGTATCCACCTTCACCCCCATATCTATCGTATCCACTGTATCCACCATCACCCCCGTATCCACCGTATCTATCTTCTACCCCGTATCCACCTTCACCCCCGTATCCACTGTAACCTCCGTATCCACCTTCACCCCCGTATCCCCCGTAACCCGGATACGATTGATGCGTCGGGTAATATGGTTCATCAACAGGTGCATTCTCAGCACCGTATCCACTTTGTTGCACATACGGAGATTCATACCCGTATCCGTAATCCGGATACACTTGATGCGCCGGGTAATTTGGTTCATCAACAGGTGGAGTGGGAGCAGGTGGAGTGGGAGTCCTGTTCAAGTCTGGCAACTGTGTTTTTTGATCAACAGGGACTCCAGACACAACCTCCTCCTCCTCATTGGCATCATTTGCTCCCCATGTGTCGTTAGAATAACGATTACTGAAATAATTATCGTTCCAAAATGATGACATTTTAACAAGATTGAACAAAAAACAGAACAAATGATTTTGGTTTGGGGTGTAAATTCTCTACTGAAGAAGAATATGAAACACAGAAGAATAGATGAAGTGTTGCTTGTGTTGTGCGAAGATGAAAAGAAGGCAGAGCTAAATAGACTTTTAAATTTACTTCAATACGCAGCGTATAGCTCTCTACTCCCCGTATTACTTTATTCACGTGCCTAGACAACATCGTATCAGGGTCAAATCAGTCTGACATACGCTGCGTATTGATTAATACGCAGCGTATAGGGTTACCAGTATACGCTGCGTATTGGTCAATACGCAGCGTATGTCAGACTGATTTGACATGGTACTAGGTTTGACTGTCTGGTCGTGTACCTGCCCCTTACATACGCTGCGTAGAGGTCAATACGTAGCGTATAGGGTTAACCCTATACGCTGCGTATTGACCTCTACGCAGCGTATGTAAACCCTAAGTAGGGCTGTAAACGAACCGGACGAACACGAACAAGACCTTGTTCGTGTTCGTTTGTTAAAAAATATATGTGTTTGCGAACCGTTCACGAACACTTATCGAACGGGATTTTATGTTTGTGTTCGTTTGTTAAGGAAATGAACTTGTTCGTGTTCGTTTGTGTTTGTTTGTTAATTTTAGGCAACGATGGTTGACGAACACAAATGAGCACAAACTAATGTTCATGAACACAAATGGAAACAAACGAACACAAACAATCGTTCATGAACGGAATATACGATACACTAACAATTATTAGATATTTAATTTGTTAGAATTTTGATATATTTAAATAAATATAAAAACTAAAAACACTAATCAACTATCGAACACAAGCGAACACGTTACCGAACGTTCACGAGCATAAACAAACGAACGCAACCCCTGTTCATGTTTGTTCATTTAACTAAACGAACGAAATTTATTGTTCGTGTTCGTTTGTTTAATAAACGAACGAACACAAACGAACTTCCCGCCACGAACTGTTCGTCGAACGTTTGGTTCGTTTACAACCCTAACCCTAAGTGTGCAGATAGCCTGTCAAGGTGTGCAAATAGTGACAGCCTTACACAAACATGGAACAAAGGAAAGAAACATAACAAAGATTACATAAAGCATTAAAGGAAAGAAACAGGCTAAAGACTCCTCTCTATTCATCACTTCATTTATTTTTTCTTCTTTAAATTGTTTATTATTTCATTAATAAAAAAAAGCATACAAAGTTATCTTCTTTATTTGTTTATTAATTCATATAGTTTAGTTTGCTATACGATTTCCACTTGATATAGCTGTTTTCAAAAATTTTATTATTTTTTAAAGTATAACTTAGTTAATATTATATTTCTATAATGTAATGATATACTTTTACAAAGATATTTAGATTTAAAAAAAATCCTTTAAAAAAGATAAAAAACAACAAAGGTCATTAATTAAATCCGTTATATAACAAATACACTAATATAAAAAAAAGTTTAAGAATAAATTATTGATAGTCTAGTGACTGTAAAAAAAATCTATTACGATCCCCGGTTGATATGTTCTGGTTCCGTCACTGAAAATGTGAATTTGTAGGCAATAAAGTCATCACGCAAAAGTAAGTCTACATCCAAAGTTCTCTTACTTGTAATTATATTATTTAAATGATAGAATTGCACGTTAATGTTGAATTCATATTTTCTTGACCTTCATTACGTGGAGATGTAAATAAACTGCCCAAGGTAAGTCAATATGGTTAGGAGTCAAGTGATGACAGCTGGTTGGGAAGGTTTTAAGTGTCTCAAACAATTAAAATCAAAATGTGTTCTAACGAGTATATGGCAGACGATCTGAGTTCATCGTAGCTTAAGCTGGCAACAATTGCTTCGCCACAACTTTTTTGTTTTACATTACATTGTACGCCGGGTCCTTACGTCGACCAGCGACCTGTTGTAGTCTACGCCGAAGAGATTTTCTTGGTGATGTGGTTTGTAATGATAATAAATAAATTTGATATTTTGTGTGTGTATGATTAATACTCTTGTTGTGTATATTTGAGCTTAGATAAAGCTCCCATTTATTGAGTTTGTGAGTAAGAAGTCTCGGGCCCTGATCAAGCAAACTTTCTTTACAAGACAAGTGAAGGATCTTATGATAAGGTGGTTATGACTGACGTAGGATATTTTGTAAAAGAAAGCTAAAGGTACAAGTCTACTTGTGACATATGATATGCATGTGAAATTTATATGACAAAGCTTTTGCAGTGAACATAATGTATAAGTGGTTTTGTGACCAAGGATATTATAACAATGATGTATATGTGTACTTAATGTAAATTTTATGTAAAAGAAAGATATTGGTGGGAGCCGCACATGTTCATGTTATTTTCAGGGCCGATCCTACAAACCAATTCAGTTTTGATAAATATTAAATCAGTTCTTCGATTACAAACAAACAAAACCGTGTGACTTGTTTATCGGACTTTGGGTCTTAGTTGCAGTTTTTAGAACGAAAATATATGTTGTTGCTGCTCAAATCATCGAAGAAGAAAGGATTATTAGCGACTTGCAGTGCAGATTGTTGTAGTTATAACTTACAAGATTTGCATGATTCGGGAATTAGGGCTTATTCAGTTCTTCGATTTATGGCAGACGTTGAATGATTCGGGAATTAGGGCTCATTCAGTTCTTCGATTTGTGGCAGTGTGGGCGTGGCACAAGTTAGATATCTGATATTCTCATTCTTCTTTCATAATTTGCTATTTTTCTGAATCAAGTTGTTGTATAGGGAATTAGTGCTTATTTGTTGAACAGATCTTGTTATTTAGGCACTAGGCTTGGTTGTTTGTCTATTTTAATTTGTTATTTAGGCACTAGGCTTGGTTGTTTGTCTATTTCCTTCATTCTTCGTGATCTTGCTCAACCCATCCGCCCTTCACCTGGTACTCATCTTCTCAAATCACACACTCACAGTTTTTCATTTTTACTTTTCTTAATGTAACTTTTGTCCATTTACAAAATAGTTTTATTATATTGCAGCCATTGCCACCTAATGTTGTTAGCAGGCATTTGGAGAACAAAATCCGAGAAGGCCCAGTGATTATATCTGCAAATGCAGGGTACTGGTGGAGATTGAAGATCAAACAAATCAATGGTAGTTACTGTTTTGCCAATGGATGGCACAAGGTGGTTCAAGATATCAAGTTGGGTCATGGTGATTTTCTCTACTTTCAGCCCCTTGCTCAGTGCACCTTGAGAATGTCAATCCATAATCCAAATGGGTGTGAAAGAGTTATGCCACTAAAAGTAGAACATGTTATTGAAGATGATGATGAATGCGATGATCCTTACTTTACGTTTATTATCACTAAAACCTACACAAACTTGTTGGTAAAGATTTATTAGTTGTTACAAAATAATACTTGGTTATATGAATTTTACATGTTTGCATGCGTGTTGGTACTGCTAGCGAATCCCGGCGGAATTTGCTAAGTTGGCGGGAATGGAAGCTGAAGGAACCATGGCGATGAAGAATATTAATTGGAGAAGAATGGCAAGTGAGTTTGCGGGTGGAGATATCATATGATACGAAAAGGTACTATTTGGCGATTGGATGGGGTGTTTTTCAGCGAGAAAATGGTTTATCAGAGGGAGATGAATGTGTGATCAAGTTTGTGAGAAGTGAAGGGAAGTTATTACTAACAAAAATCACCGAGCAACCACAACCATCTGGACCGGGGTCAGAGGTTGTGAAAAGGAAGAGGTGCCGCTCGCAAGGCAGCCACAAGGTGTACTGTCAGGCAAGGTTGTCAAACTCGGTTCATAACACGGTTTAGGGTTGCACCTCTAGCCACAACCATCGGTCGGTAATTGAGTAGAATGTTATCCGTAGCAAAAATGTGGTGTTTCATTATTATTGACGTAACTTAAAACGGTTTTAGGAGCTTAGAAACTGTGATTTGAAACGTTATTTAAGACCTGAAATATGTTATTATGTTTCTCCCTGTCTTAATTTTATTTTTTCCTATCACACACTCATGATTGTTTCGAACAAATAGCAAGAAACTTCGAAACAATCATGATTGTGTGATAGGAAAAAATAAAATAAGACAGGGAGAAACATAATAACATATTTCAGGTCTTAAATAACATTTCAAATCACAGTTTCTAAGCTCCTAAAACCGTTTTAAGTTACGTCAATAATAATGAAACACCACATTTTTGCCACGGATAACATTCTATTCAATTACCGACCGATGGTTGTGGCTAGAGGTGCAACCCTAAACCGTGCTATGAACCGAGCCCGACAACCCTGCCTGACAGTACACCTTGTGGCTGCCTTGCGAGCTGCCCCTCTTCCTTTCCACAACCTCTGACCCCGGTCCAGATGGTTGTGGTTGCTCAGTGATTTTTGTTAGTAATAACTTTCCTTCACTTATCACAAAATTGATCACACGTTCATCTCCCTCCGATAAACCATTTTCTCGCTGAAAAACACCCCATCCAGTCGCCAAATAGTACCTTTTCGTATCATGTGATATCTCCATCCGCAAACTCACTTGTCATTCTTCTCCATTAACATTCTTCATCGCCATGGTTCCTTCAGCTTCCATTCCCTCCAACTTAGCAAATTCCGCCGGGAATCGCTAACAGTACCAGCACGCATGCAAACATGTAAAATTCATATAACCAAGTATTATTTTGTAACAACTAATAAATCTTACCAACAAGTTTGTGTAGGTTTTAGTGACAATAAACGTAAAGTAAGGATCATCGCCTTCATCATCATCTTCAATAACATGTTCTACTTTTAGTGGCAGAACTCTTTCACACCCATTTGGATTATGGATTGACATTCTCGAGGTGCACTGATCAAGGGGCTGAAAGTAGAGAAAATCACCATGATCCAACTTGATATCATGAACCACCTTGTGCCTTCCATTGGTAAAACAGTAACTACCATTGATTTGTTTGATCTTCAATCTCCACCAGTACCCTCCATTTGCAGATACAATCACTGGGCCTTCTCGGATTTTGTTCTCCAAATGCTTGCTGACAACATCAGGTGGCAATGGCTGCAATATAATAAAACTATTTTGTAAATGGACAAAAGTTACAGGAAGAAAAGTACAAATGAAAAAGTGTGAGTGTGTGATTTGAGAAGATGAGTACCAGGTGAAGGGCGGACGGGTCGAGCAAGATCACGAAGAATGAAGGAACCATTTGCAGGGATGGATACTTGAAAACTGTAAAGAAAAAGGAGATATATGAATATGCAAAGCAGTACCTTTGAATGATTTATGTGTATGCATATAACTTATTGAATAAAAAAACTCTTGTTTCTCATATATCATGTGTATGCATATGAACAACAGAACAAAGAATGATATGGCTTTATATCATCTAGTGTGACATAATATATGACATCTCAGTTTAGGTCATAATTAAACTTTATATGATAGATCTAACATACTATATTAACATTACCAATGTTCACATCATAATTAAAACCTCCCAAAAAAAGGAGGTTCCTAAAATGATGACAACACTAAATATGCAACACTCCAATGGCAAAACATAGTCAAGGTCATGGGCATTTGGAGATCTAGCAGCAGTTAAAGACTGAGTTTTACCCCCCCCCCCCCCCCCCCCCCTCCATTTATGAATGTATAAATCAGCTTCATCAAATTGAACTCACAGTTAAAGGCAGATCTGGTGCTTTTTTTAACATCAAGATGAGATATTTTATTTCCGTAAATAAACAGTTGGAAAGTATGGTGTTATGAATGTATAAACAGATCTGGTGCAAGATTTTAAGAAAAAAACTGAGTAAGCTTCAATGGCATCTTTTATAAAAACAATATGCAATTAACAGAAACAGCGATTAACACAAATCAAGTTCTAAGTAGTGAGTTGGAGATGAATACTGAACAGATGTAATTATAACTTTTACCTGCACAGAAACGATTCGTGGATCTGGTGTTGGTGAGGCAACAACAAGCAGTTAAGAGGGTTTCAGGTTGTGGTGAGTTTAAAGTAGTGGTTGGAGAAGATATAAAAATTATAAAAGCAAAATGTAATTTGTGAAGGCATGCAGCAGGAGCTAGCTGTAGATTACTATATATGACATGCAGTGTAGAAAAGCTACTCAACTCTAATATATCCATATTTTCAGTTTACCCTTATACCCCTCCCATTTTGATCTATTTACTTGCACATATTAAGTAATGGTAGATGTCAATCAAGTTTCAAGGTTTGTGATTAATGCACAGGTAGAGACTTCATTTTTTTTTATTTTTTTAATCAAAACGTTTACTCTTACACTCTTACACTATTACACCAATAATTCTAAAATATTCGTTTGTGAGACTAGAAGTTCGTATGAACTTTCCATTTATGTACAAATGCTTTAGGTCTAAGACCATCGACAACATTGTTGTACAATATAGGGCCTCCACTTAAAATAAAATTAATATGCTAACTATTAATATTAGTGCAAACTTATTGTTTAAGATTTGTTTGATTCCTTATACAAGCAAACCACAATGTGTTATAACTGTGTTAAATTTTTGTTTGGTTCCAAACACGGATAGAAAAGTATCGTTTGTAATAACCAAAAAAGGAAAAACGGGTCTCAAAATTTCATTTCGCCCCTTAGAGCTCCAAAATACTTGGAACGGCCCTACTCAATATCCAGACTCCAAACTCATAAAACAGTTTTAAGGTAGTTCGATAAAAACAAAAATTGCAAAAAAGAATATATATTTTTGCTAAGCTGGAATCCTACGTCTTCGCTTCCACTTGGTCTCTTCACCACATCTAAACACTCGTTCATTTTCTAGTTTCAATCCATGCTGCCATAGTAGCCGCTTCTTAGGCCAGCCCAAACCCTGTGCGAGGTGGACGACTGCACATGACCCACTATTCTGGAGATCCCAAATCCTTAAAAAAAACTTTTATATTTTTATATATATTATTTTAAACAAAAGTCCGTAGTTAAATTAAACCCCGACTAAGAAAAGTTATAAAAAGATATAATTAGTTTAGGCCCGTTTGAAAATCAAAATCTATTTTTTAGCCCAATTACCTAACTAAACTCATTATGCCATTATTGATTAGCCCATTAACAAAAGCTCAATATAATATTTAAACAACTAACCAAAATAAAGAATACAATAGATTGATTAGCCCATTAACAAAAGTTCAATATAATATTTAAACAACTTAACCAAAGTAAAGAATACAATCGGCACCATCAAAGCAAAGAAGTAGGGTGGAAAGTCTGGAACAACGTGTATCACCAAAAATTCGGAGGAACCTCCAATGAATGATTTGCAAGTAGTTCATAGGTATCTTGATTTCCATTTTTCACACACTCCTAAGCTTTAAAGATTTTACTTATATAACCACAAACACTATTAGCTTTCACCGAGTTTCGCATTTGTATCAACTTTCGCCTTGTCCACTTTGAGACCATCTTTTGAGATCTTGTGATCTAAACAATGCCTTCATTGACCATGGCCCGAGTCATTTGACTCTTCTTCTCGTTGAGCAACCCCTCATCTTCTGCTTCAAATTCAGTTTGTTTTAACTAGACTAATATTTTTTTATGTTTTTTAACTAACTAAACTTTTATTTTGAACAACACATTGTATAAATTAATTATAAATCTCTATAAACATAATAAAAATTTCCGTTATATTACTAACTCTTTTATATATAGGTTCATATTCCGGGGCCATTTTTTCCTACTCGCACAGGGCCCTGAATTCTCAGGGACAACCATGCGACTTCTCAATTTCATTTGCCAAAATATCGTCTCGGGTTTGTGCATGAAGTTGACAGTTTCTTGAAAACGGCCCGCGTGTATAGATTTAACAGTTTGGCTGGTTAAGGTCGTGCTTTCAGGTCACGGCTAAGACAACGGGCCAGGCCACAAGTTGTGCAGCCTCTTGGATTCCTTTTATTGAGAAATGACCTTCTAACCAAGGGTCTATCAACCTATAAAACCGTCAGATGGGCCACTTAACAAGGTTGTGATCACCATTTGAATGTTTTTGGTCAACTGACCTCCACGTGGTCAACATTCAAGTCCCAATCGACAATCAAACCGAATAGAAAAGTTGAAGAAAAGAAATTAGATCGAATAACTCTCAACCTTATTAATCAGAAAATAACTCAAAGCTGATTACGGACACTCAAACCATAACTCGGTTTCTCTCTAGTCACTTCTCTTAATAATGTCTAACCCTAATTTGGTTTATATAGGCTAATCCTAACTTGGTGGTCAAGACATTACCAAATATAATTATAACATAATTAGAAAACTTAACCAACTTGTTAAATTTGGTCCCTCAAGTTCACCAACTTGTGACTTGATCTCTTTTGTCACCTGTTAAATAATGAACCTATGCGGGTCAGTACTTCTTACGGTGATGAATACAAACATGCAAACAAGAAGAGAGAAACGTGGAGATGTAGAGACGACCGGTAGAGGAAGAATCCCCTATTTCCAGCTGCAAAAGTGTGTTTGTCTCATATCTCATGCCCTAATGAGGAGGTGGAGACCTCCTTATATAGAAGACACGGGCAACCCTAACCTCAATGGGTCAGGACCAGTTAGGGGTTGTCTCTACAAGCCAACAACCTAGTGTAGTATAAACTACAACGCGCTAGGCTTCGCGGGTTAGTACGCAATAATAATAATATTAATATACAAGGCGATAAATAATATATACCGTTTAAGCCGGGTCAAGTACCTTACCTCTACAAGTCTCCCAAGTCTAGCTTTGCTCCCACGTGCAAGCGCTGGGAGTAGCACTGGACTTATTAGAAGCTTAGAAGTGAAGATTACTAATTTTAAGCTTACCTGTCATCTGGGCGCGGGAAAGTTGTTGGCCACGCTTGTTGTGTTTGTCGTTAGCTGTGAGTGGAGATAATGGAGCAGTGAATAGCACACGATTGTTTATCGTGGAAATTGGTTGGGTAAACCTGGCACACACTGATTGGCTGTAGACAATTGTCGTTTTCATTACCACAAGCTTGTTAAGGTTGCACGTACGCGGTTAGGTCTCGCGCATGGGCCTTGGAACAGGTTGAGTTTTGGTAGTTAAGTGTCTCGCTTTTGGATGATTTTTTCGGGTGTGGCCCTGCCTTAACGGTGCGCACACGGTCATGTGGGCTACTGTAAAATATTCACCCTTTGCTGTGACTTTTGTTGGTTAGCACATGGTACGTTATCGGCGTTCAACCTATTGAAAGAGTTGATGTTGATGTGGCGATGATCCCTACCACGCGTTTGTGTCATCGGGATCTCCGTTGTCTTAATGTGCAGCCATTGGTGGTCATAGATGCATATGCGGATGTTATGCCACCTTAGGCGAATGTGGAACCGCTGGTGGTTGTACCAGTCGTTGTTATTGATGATCCGGTTATAGCAATCATCGTTGCAGTCGGAAAGAATGATATACAATGCACCCATGCAGAAGTGCTTGCTATGCTCAGTGACCCCGAAAGGGTGTTTAGAGCGTTATTTATATTTCCCACAATGTTTTTATAATTGTGGGACAAGTACTTGGTTTTCCATCAGTGGTTGTGTGCATCTATTACCAAGATACCCACTAGAATAGTAGTGGTTGAATACATCTATTACCAAGATGCCCACTCTTAGCGTTGTATTCTGTGAGCAATACTATTTTGTATGTGTAGGTATTTGTATTAACTACGTTACACTTAGTATTGTCGTTTTATGCTTTATCGTATTGTGTAGTTCAGATGCGATGGTATGTTGTGTTTGCAAATGTTTATATGAACACTTGTTGATATCAGAAAGTGCTTTATAATGCATGTGGCATTAATGAACACTTGAATAATCTATCAGATTTATTTCCTGTCGCGAATCGGCGTGTGGAATGTTTATGTAAATTTCGACAAGTAAGCTCTCTGTCGCGCTATGGCGTTTGAGACGCTTTCCCGAAATAATAAGGTATTTTACGCGGTTGGCGTGAACGGACACTTTATTTGAGTTATCACATACTTTTCCTGTGACTGAGTAATGTAATCCCTGTCGCCTATGGCGTGTGGGTTTACATATCCGAGTACGTTCTTTTTACTTCGTACCCAAGTATGCCTTCCAAATTTAGTGGCATAATTTGTTTTAGTTGCCGATAAGCAAATGGTGACGTGTCGCGTATCTGGTGAGATATTCAATTGTAGCAAAAACCCGCAAACGCTTAGGGTCGTCTAGTTATATACAGAGTTGAACTTCTACATGGTTTGAACCGCCCATCCTTGTTTTAGTATTTGTTGAACTTGAGGTGTAGCAGCGCTGTACCCTGCTAGCCCCCCAGTTCATTGCTGGTAAATAGTGTTAGTAGCATTGAACTTAAATAAACGTGTGAAATCCTTTTTGAAGACGAATATGGCTTATAAAATGCACCATCAAGTCATCTCAAGTGTGTGACTTAATTATAATAAACTATCAGTATTGTAGTAAGAGTTTACGACCTTATATAAGGATCATTAGTCGTGTATGTTGCAATGGTTGGGTCAGGACGCCTGGACCAAGTGAGCGTGACCAAAAATAGTAATCTGTTAGTCCAATTCCGCTCGACATGTTAGTAGTATCGAACTTGTAAAATAAAGTGTCAAGCATTTTTTTATAAGGCAAACCAGAATAGTAGTGCCCCACGAGAGTGTTACATGCACTTAAATGTGGTGTTGCAATGGTCTAGTGTGTGAAAAATCCCATTTATGTTTAATTAGATATCGCAGTAGGGCGATTCCCCGACTTTGATGATGTGTGGTAGTATTAAGGGGCGTTCTTCGTATAGTAGAATTGGCCCATGCCCATCCCCGAGTTCAATGCTTTTGTTCTCGCCTTTTGTATTTGGGGGTGTTGACCCATGTTTGTAAGTATCCCCAAAACCACGTTCTTGGATGAAGGTCTTTTGGCGTGTGAATTGATTGATATGTCCAAACTAGGATACCCAGATTTGGTGGTAGCGTCCAATAATAGTGGTTCCCACTTTGTCATACTGTTTAAGTTGTACGATCCGATGCTGCAAAATTGTATTATTAATTTTCAACCAATGAAGTAGATATTTAAATAGTGGATACGTGTATAGATGTACCGAACCATATCGTTGTATAAAGGTTATTCGGTGTATAAACCGAAATATCAGAACTGAATGCCTGCCTTTATTTTTCCTATTCAATATCTAGTTTATCAGGCAAGCGTACTGTCTGGTAAGCGTATAAAATGGCTAATGTTATGCAATAAGTGCATAATTAGGAATATAGATCAGCGGGTAAGCGCGTAGCGTGGTACGTACCCCACGCCTAATGCTATTAAACAATGTTAGTGTAACACCTCGTAAAAATCACGTCCAATGATGTGTTGACACGTGTACAAAACCCTAATAAAGTCAAACGTTGACTATGAAGGATTGATTTTGCGAAAAATCAAAAACTTTGATTATGGAAGGACTGGAAGTGTTATCATGATTAAAATAAGTCTCCGAATAACCTCTTACGGTATTCATATTCACAAATGAGTCACTTCTTGATCGAGAGTAGTCGTTTGCATAATAGTTTGAAAGTTTACGCGACGAAGGGTTAAAAGCGTCAACATGTTAATTCTTACCTCTGAGTGACCTTTTAACAAACCCGAAGCATCGTGATGTTTAATAAAATACGCGAAAAACACTCCGGATCAGTGACATGGGCTTGACATACCCTAAATAACCTTTGCATAACCTAGGAATAAGTTTTGGAGGGTTTGGTGTGTTGAAATCAAGTTTATTCGACCGCAGGGACTATTTGCGTCAAACTACAAAAGTCTGTTGATTCGTATGGTATCGAACCTTCCGGAATATGATCATAAGTTAAACATGCCCTAAATATCCTTTACATAGCTTAGAAATAGGCTTAGAGGTGTTTGGTGCGCAAAAATAAACTTATTTGATCAACAGGGGCTAAAAGCGTCAAAAAGTGCATAAGTTTGCATTTTCGCGCATATCTTACGTTTTGAATATATCCGGATATCCAAAATTTATGAAATCATTAAAATATTTTATTTTAGTGATTGGCATGATAAAATTCCATCCGTCGCGTAATTTGGATCGTTATTCGTGTTCGTTCGAGTTTCGTCGTAATTAACCGAACAACGCAACCGTACGACCAAACGAACCGACATTCGAGATGTTTTTGAGAATATTTCATGTTCCCTATAATTTAACTTCATTTTGGAGCCTTGAAATTGTCACACCCAAACCGATGGCGGAAATATCGGGATGAGACGAAATAGATTGCAAGAGACTTCATAACACGAGGTGCCAACTCCTGTTACCACTGATTTTGATCTATACCTGATTTATGATAGACACTACACAACACTCTTGGCTCACATATAGACATGAGCAATGCTTATCACCATAGGACAAATGATCAAAGTAAAACAAACCCCCCCCCCTGACACTCGAAAACATGCTGCGAGCATGTGTGTGGTTGACTGAGTGAAAAGTGGAAGGACACCTACCTTTGGTTGAGTTTACTGCAACAGTTAGCATTCGAGTATCTAGACAACTCTGTTTAAGGCATTGAATGGACAGTAACGTTAATCTTCTAGTTGGATGAAGGTGGGTGACAACCTAATCACGGGTCCAGGACTTATACTCGAAACTCGTGGGAAGATTGCTTGGATCGGGAATCGTTTTGCGGCAACGCGTGACCGTCAGAAAAGTTGATAAGCTTAGGAAACACTGGGAGTTCGCTGTAGGCGATCGTATCATGTTAAAAATCTCGCCCTGGGAGGGTGTGGTACGCTTGGGAAGCGTGGCAAGCTTAACTTATGTTACGTTGAGTTATTCAGAATTTTGGAAAGAGTCGGTAACGCGACCTACAAATTCGAGCTACCCGACAAGTTAGGCAACACACATAATACTATATACGTCTCGAATCTAAGGCAGAATTTGCCCGATGAAACGCTTGTGATACCTTTTACTAGAATCTAAGGTTAACGACAAGTTGCAGTTGTCGAGTAATCTACCTAAAACATGGACCAAGAAGTCAAGGTTTGTTGATTTAGTCGAATTGTAAATCGTGAGAGTTCGTAAGAACTCAAGTCATGGATTAGAGTTCACGTGGAAACGCAAGGAACTGATGAAGCTCTAGTATCCCCGATTGTTCAAACGGCCGAAGTAACTCTTGTTGTTACTTGTCAAATTTCGGGACGAAATTTCTTTCAAGTTGGAGATGATGTGGTACCCGCGGAAAATCCACAGTCATCCTGATTTAACATCCTGCCGTTGTAGGTTACTTGTCAAATTTCGGGACGAAATTTCTTTCAAGTTGGGGATGATGTGACAACCCGCACTTTCAGATTACCACTGTTTCCTTATTATTATTATTATTATTATTTTATCCAGTTAAGTTAAACTCAATACTCGTTCGCGCTAACTTTTCTCATAAATGGGAGTTATGTTTATTTTATATAAATATAACAATAATAACAACTTGTTGCACAATGATACGATATAGGTACGATTTTATGTATGAACAAGTTTTGCGAGACTCATTGGGGAAATTGTGGTATGCATGTATATGTGATGTGTTATATACGAAGCTTTACCTTGATTGTGTTTATAATATTACATGAACGAGCATGATTATATGATTGTGAGTTGCTACACATTAAATGATACACGGTTAGAGTTTATGAATATTCAACCACGCACTTGTACTCGGAGCCGTAGAACCCGTCTGACCACACTCCCCAATCCTGTTCTTAGCCGACTTTCCCTAAGCCCAAATAAAGATAGGAAGTTGGGCCGGTTCTTTTGTTTAAGCGTATACACACATACGGCTTTGTGTGTGTGTGTTCTATATATAAATTGCATGGCACAATAGAATAATAAAATATATCAACCCTAATTCTCCATCTTTGACGGCAGCCCCTCCATATCGAGACCCTCCACCTTCCTCGACTCCTGTGTACTTGTAGCCTATCATCAGGTTAGTAGGTGTTTTATGATTCAAGAATATAAATATTAATTGCGGATCAGGAGATGAATTATTGGATATGTTTGGTTTCAAATTGTTATCAATGTGTTATTAGAATAATAATTTGTTATAGTATGAAGGAATGAATGTGTTTGTTTAACATTCGCTCAATCTTGCTCGGCTAGGTGTGTAAATGTTGACACATAATTCTGCATAACAACTGAGATAAGGGATTAGCAATTGATGAGATACTGTATGAATAAAACTAGATGATGATGCATGAACATTGATTATTAAACTATATGAGAGTATAGATGGTAATTGCGATTGATTGCTTGCTACGTGAACCCGCATGATTGTCTAATGGCAAGGGTAAGGGTTAGTAGATATTCTTTAGTTTGGACATATTAATGAAATCATGTGAATGATAACTACTGTTCGATGATGATATGAATATTCCATTAATGATGCTTAGTGATGGTCAAGGGTTGTTCAGAATTTATTCTCAGGGTTTACCAAAACAAATAACGGTCCGAGTTTTTTTATATAAACATTAGAAGATTTCATATGTCCTGAATATAATTAAAAAGAAAGAAGTCAGGGTTAATACATGGGTTAAGGTCCGAATTTAATTGTGTGTACACAAGTGATCCGAGCTTGCCTAGTATTCACTAAGGTCCGAGTTTAACCCTGTAAGCTCTGATGTAATATTCGAGCTTAATAGCTAAAGATCCAAACTTTTAAGATAGTAAAGAGGGGTCCGAGTTTGGTATAAAAACAAGTTTCAGGTTATGTTTAAGAAATAGGGTCCGGACTTCAGTGTGCAATGTGCTGAATTTGAGTTGATTATGTGGCGTCCAAATTTGTTGACTGTATGAATTAATACTTGAAATTGGCCACTGAAATGAGAAAGTAATGGTATGGTCCGATTATGTGAGGAGTTATTGTTAGTTGATACATATTAGATTAAAGTAACCAAACATAAATGTTAAATGGGCCGCACAGCAAATTGCAATCTTTAGCTGGGCCCAAAACCAAGTGGGCTGCACCTTGAATCGAGTGATGAAATGAGCTACCATGTGTTGTTAGTCGGTTATGCTTGTGACACGTAATTAGTTGTGATCCGAATGTTTACTGTGTGTTATGTGAACTACATGTGGTTGAACTTGTGATATGAACTTGCGTGAACTGTTACACCATATGTGCCATAAGATGATCAATCTGTGTTTACAACTTGTTAGGATAAGTGAATTTTGGTGCATGAGTCTGATATTGTTTGGTAACCACGGTAGGGTTTGGTTGGCCAACTGGGAACGAGTAATGTAACGTAACATACCGAGCAAATCTAAGGTGAGTTCACTGCCTTTTTCCAAGCATGCATCCCGGGGAGGGATATCGGGTAACCTTCCGAGGAGGAATGTCAGGTTAATGGGATGTTTGTTATTACTCATTTCTATCATATAAGACCCCTTACATCTACCGACAGTTGCCGGGGAGGCAACGAGGTTATTAGTTGATAGCGCTATTAGGTTTGGCACCCTCACACCGTACCGGGGAGGACGGGCGTGAACTAATTACCTTAAAGCATGACCAATGTTTTGATAGAGACATTGGGGTTGGGCAAATACATCTTATAGCCATTGCGGTAATCGAGTTAATAACAACATCAAATCAAATCATTGAACTGTTTATACTATATCTGGTAACTATAACGGGTTAACAAACTTTGAACTCACCAGCGTCGTCTGACACACTTGTCTGCATGCTAGCAGGTTTGTAGGTTTATATCATTGGGACTTGCTGTCGGGGATGCTGGAGTGGTCATGGGTCGAGATACATGGAATCTCAATATAAGCTTAATGGTTTATGTACACATGGTTTAAGAAACACTTAACAAATGAGTTATGCTTCCGCTGTGTACAATGAATGATATGTAACGTTTGTAACACTTTATGTTAATGAATGAAAGTTTTATTTAAATATATTTATGAGTTCAATGTGATTAGTGGCTTGGATCCTGGTACGTCACACACCTCGCGGGGGTTTCCGCATGTGGTATTTTGGGGGTGTGACAGTTGACAAGTAATAAGTTAGAAGTAACCAGAACTGCAGTGAAAGATTAAAGCTTTATTGATGTCTTGTTGCAGTCGAATGCTTACAATCACTGCTTTACAACTTTTCTGGAATAGGAAACAACGGCTCATGTTTACCACGACTGCACTTTTTTATTGAAATATTCCACTGCTGCTAGCTCATACGTCATCAGTCAACATTATCCAACAAGTAATATTCGACTCATAAATAATTTCAATAAATCAGATAAGTGTGAGAAGTTATAACGGTGTTGATCGTATCTAAATGCCATGATATATGTCTTTGGTACATTAAAACATAAGCTATGTTAATGTTAGACATGTAGCCTCTGGTTCAAAGGTTGGCTTTGATTGGCCTGCTTCGCAAGTCACAACTGCCATTAGAATTGTGTTATCCTACTTGTGATTTGATACTTGTTGATAGGGGTGTGAAAAAACTGAATTAACCGAACCATAACCGAATTAACCGACAAAACCGAACTGGAAAAACCAAACCAAATAAAAAACCGGTGGGTCGGTTAATGGTTCTTTTGAAAACCAAAAGTAGCAGGTCGGTTATGGTTATCATTTTTTTCATACCCACCATAACCAAACCGAACCGACATGTTATAAATCTTTCTAGGATTTAGAACTTTTCACCATATTTTTAATATTTTATGCTTTAGACTGAAGATTTTTAGTACTTATGAGTTTTTCATATCATTGTGGTTTTGGTTGAATGTTTATTTGAATTTATGGAATGTATCATATCACTTTATTTGGATATTCGATAATAACTGATACTAATATTATAAATTATATGTATTTTTTTAATACTATGTAATATACTAATATATACAAATAACAATTTATTCTATGTTAAAAAAATTAAGCTATTTTTAGTTAAGCTAAATACACGGTTAACCAACCACCCATAACTGACCCGCTATAACCATCAAAACCGAATAACCATAACCACCATAACCGATCGGTTATGGTTATGGTTATCCAATAACCGACATCGCGGTTATGGTTATGGTTTTTGGTCAAAACCGACCCATGCACACCCCTAGCTTCCATAACCAACAAGAACATAAACGGAATTGGGTTTCCCTGCCTGATCCCTTTGGAACAACTAAATTCAAAAGTAGGAGATCCATTCACTAGCACCGCGGATCTAGCCGAGGCTAAAACCCCTTCCACCCATTTACACTAGATATTCGGGAAACCCACCTGACCCATGATATCCAACAAAAAATCCAAGCATACGTTGTCATAAGACTTTTCAAAATCGATTTTTAAAAGGAAAGCATTTTTGTTAACTTTTTTAATCCAAGAAATAAGCTCATTAACCATCAAAGGGTTGTTAAGAATGTGCCTGCCTTTAAGAAATGTCGTTTGATTTTTTGAGATTATCGAACCTATAACCTTTTTTAGGTGGTTAACAAGAACCATATAAATAGTTTTACTAATCACCCCAATAAGGTTGATCGGACGAAAATCTCTCATCCCCACCGGATCCTTGTTTTTTGGAATAAGAGTTATGAATAGGGGTGCAAACGAGCCGAGCCGAGCCCGAGCTCGAGCTCGATTAACTTATGAGAGCTCGGGCTGGAGCTCGGCTCAATTCGAGCTTTGTTTTCAAAGCTCGAGCTCGGCTCATTTGTATTTTCTCAAGCTCGAGCTCGGCTCGTTTATTATCTATTAATTAGTATATTAAATAAAAATAATATAAATAGTAGACTTTTTAAGCTCGCGAGCTCGATAAGTGAAGCTCGGGCTCGGGCTCGTTTACTAAATAAGCTTATTTTTAGGTTCGAGGTCGGCTTGTAAACAAGTTTACATAAGCTCGGCTCGACTCGGCTCATTTACACTAAGGCTCGACAAGGCTCGACGAGCCTAACGAGCTTCACATGGGAGGCTCGAGCTCAGGCTCGATAAGCAAACGATTTGTTTTTAGGCTCAAGCTCGGCTTGGGCTCGATAAGGCTCGACTCGTTTTGAGCTTTTTCTCGAGCCGATCTCGAGTAGCTCGCGAGCCGCTCGGCTCGTTTGCACCCCTAGTTATGAATGAAGCACTGCATCCTTTCGCGATAGTACCTTTACTGTAAAATTCTCCAAGCAAGTTATAATAATCAAGATCAAATAAAATCCAATACCTTTTAATGAAATTGAAGTTAAAATCGTCTGGTCCAGGAGCTTTGTCTGCCCCACACACGAGCATTTCTTTCTTTATCTCCTCTCTCTCAAAAGGGGCTGCCAGGTAAGTAGCGTCCTCCTCCGAGAGTTTCTTGATACTATGGCAAATAAGCTTTGGCCTGTTTTTGGATTTTTCCTTGAAATCCGACTTGAAGAAGCCCATAATCTCTTTTTTGACTAAAGACGGTTTAGTCGTCCAAACCCCGTCAATCATGAGGCCTGGGATATTGTTTGAAGCCCGTCTACTGTTGATGTAACCGTGAAAAAAATGCTGAGTTTTCATCTCCGTCTAAGTCCCATTTGATTCTGGCCCTTTGCTTGAGATCTTTATTTTTGAGTTCTTCTGTTGGTGCACTACATCTGTCGACTTCGTCTTGTATCGAGTCTAGTAGAATTTAGGTTAGACAATGGCACAAAATCCAAGAAACATGTTTTAGAGGTGATTTCGCTTTTGTGTCAAGATCTGATTCCGCTTATGTGTCATGTACATAAGAGTGGAATCAGTTCCAGGTGATTCCGCTTATATGTCATGTACATAAGAGTGGAATCAGTTATAGGTGATTCCGCTTTTGTGTCATGTTCGTATGAGCGGAATCATGACATCTATATATAGGTCTTAAAAGCGAAATCACATAGGAGGAAGGTTGAGGTCTTGTATGGTACGGCGAAGCCCTGCCAAATCGTCTCCAGAGCTTGTAAACTGTTAGAAGATCAATAAACAGAGACAAATTAGTGAAATCAAGCTAAACAAAGACTGAATCAATGAATTCCGCCTCTGATTCAGTCTGAGCACTCTTCTGATCGACTCGTTAGGTTGTCTCGCGATCCTACAAGTGGTATCAGAGCTCAGGAGGAAGAGTTCTTACCGTTTAGCTCGTTTTTCGCTCAAAATTCTGATTTCTACACCTTCTTTCATCATTTCAGAGAGATTTACTGGTCAAAATTGGATCAAAATTTCACAGATCATAGAAAATTGAACATAGACAAATCCTTGAAAGTTTGAGACTGAAATTCAGAGTAAAAATGGACCAAATTGATGCCCGAAGTGATTCCGCTTTTATGGACATTTGATGATTCCGCTTTTATGACCATCATTAACATCTGATTTCGCTCCAAGGACCAAGTGATTTCGCTTTTGTGTCACCATAAGATTCTGATTTCGTTTTTGTGGTCACCTGATTCCGCTCATACGTCACTTTGTGATTCCGCTCATACGTCACTTTGTGATTCCACTTATACGAACATCAGTGATTCCACTTATACGGACATAAGTGATTCCACTCTTGTGAACATCAGGGTTCCACTTTTGTGAACATTTGGGATTTCATTTTTGTGATATTTCAGAAAACTTATCGGGATTGTTCGAAAAATGGCAAAGGTCTTTGATGAAAAAGAAAACAATGATCTTAAAAGGTTAAATGATTGGTATCGAGGATATTTCAGTAGTTCCTATCAGAAATTGCCCAAAGAGGTTTGGAGTAAACGTTTCGAATGTTTTTTGAGTAAGGAAGATGAGAAATTGGATGATTTGGAAAAACGTTTTGATCGTTTGATTGACTATTTGAAAGAAAATCAAATAGTAATATCAGAAGCTGAAATGGTATCAAAGTTTGCTAATGGATTACCTGCTGAATGGGATGTTTTTTGAAAAATCTGAGAGAAAATTCAAGTTTTTCAAAATTATCTCTGAATAAATTCATCAGTAAACTGAAAAATCATGATTATGAACTTTATCAAAAGAAGAGAGATGTGTTGGATAAGATAAAAATGAATTTAGAAGATTTGAATTTAGACGTGATATATGAAATAAACAAAAGAATCAATGTTTGTTGGGCAGCGAAAAGAAATTTGATGTATGATATGAAAAGGGGTTGTTATATTGATGATAATGGAAATTCTATTGATCTTGTTACAATCTTTGGTGCAGGTACATATAAGATAGAGAAAGAACAAGATCCAAAGAATGAAGAATCTGTGAAGAATGAATATTCAAATTCTGAATCAGTGTGCTCCAAATGTGACAACTTTAAGACTGACAATGACAAACTCTTGAAGGATGCGGAAAGTTTGGAATCGGATGTCGAGAAGTTGAAAAATGAGAAGCAAACTGATGTAAAAAGGATTCTGGATTTACAGGGAAATTGTGAAAAGCTGAAAGCTGAAAATGTTAAACTGTTAAATGACTTGAACAGTTTGACATCAGAAAACAAAATTTTTGAAGAAAAAATTAAAAGTTTTGAAAATGAAAAATCAAAGATTGAGAAAGATTTTCAAAGTCAAATAAAAATTTTTGAAGATGAGAGAGATTTGTTTGGTAAAAACAATCTTGAAAAACAAATTGAAATCAATTCTTATCTTGAAAAGATTATTCGACTTGAAAAAGAGGCAGAATGTGCTCAAAAGAAAATCAATGAATGGGAAGAAAAGTTGAAGGTGTTTGTGAATACTTCAACTATTCCTTGCCCAAAACCTTTAAATTCAGATCCAATAAGTGACAATGTCACAAACTTTGACAAAGTCAAAGTTGAAGATTGTGATGAGAAAACTGATGATGATATTGAAAAAAGAAAAATATTTTTGAAATTAAAAGAAAAATTTCAAGAAACCGTTCTACATTCTACTGAGAAAGGTGAATGCTCAATGCAAAAACCTGTAAAGAAGAATGTGGAACAAAAACAAAAGGATAAAAAATCGAAAAATGTTCAAAAAGAAAATAAAAGCTCATCAGATCAATCATCCAATCGCAATGAAAAATTACAAAAATCGAAAAATGAAAACTCTAAAATTGTTGGCAATAAGTGGTGCAGGTTGGATCACAGTGCTCAAAAGTCAAAACCAGCAAATAAGAGGAGGAAAGATTATCACCAAGCCAAACAGTGCTTTGATTTGAGCATTTGGGCTGAAAATGGTGATTGGTACGATAACAGAGTGTGTTACCGATGCGGTTATCAAGGACACATTGCTGTTAACTGCCAGAGTTGGAGTTATGAGACGAGGAGATGCTATAACTGCTATATCAAAGGTCACATTGCCAGAGATTACCCAAGGAGATCAAATGAAAGATTGAGGGTTAATTCTCAGAAGATGGCAAAGAAATCAGTCAATGTCAAGCCCAAAGAACAGAAAGTTCAAGAACGTAAAGTTCAAGAACCGAAAGTTCAAGAACCGAAAGTAAAGCTTTCACAGGGTCAGAAAGACAAACTGAGGAAAAAGAGGAAGAAGGCGAGAGAGTATCTCGAGAAGATCTTGTCCTCGGGTTCATCTGTTGGTAAAAATAAGAGTTCTGAATACACCATGATATTCAACATTTGATAGAGAGGAGTAGGAATCGGCACTTTGATAATTCAACCAACAAGATGATGATTGGTTGAAAATGTTTGATTGGATTGATTTTACAAGTGGTAAATCAGGGACATTAAGTTGTATCTGATTTTCTACAAGTGGTTGAAAAACAATGTGATGAACCAAACCCCAAACCTACTAATGGTTTTACAAAATTAACACAACTTATTTTCTGGAAAAACCATTTGATTAAAACAAACTTAAGTGTTTTGAGATCATAATGGGAAAATAGTTTGTTGTGAGGGGGAGTTCTGATTGTTTATGCCAGGTGGATGGAGAATTGAAGTAATTCTCATCATGTTGTCACGTTTCTTGTACAGCTTGTTTTCAAATTTTCCCAGAAAATCAAAATTGAGACATATTTTGATTTTAGGGGGAGTAAAAATTTTAAAAAAAAATTAGAAAATTTGAAAATGTCAAAAACATTGAAAAATTTAAAAATGAGTTTTGCTGAAAAAAGAGGAAATGATAGTAGATCAGTTGGACTGTCACAGCATGCTAAAGAAATGAAAAGTCTAAATGTGATAAACGGTCTCACTAACGATGTGACGGTAGGCTCAGCTAGACTAGTAGATTTGCGATAACGATACAAACCTAAAGCAAAAAGCCTAGTTCTAGTGGGAAACATAGTCAAAAGCATAGTACTTAGTTTTGTCCTTCTTGATTGTGTGCCTACTCATTAATCGCTGATTGTCAAAAGACATAAAACTGGTTAAGTTCGTGAACTTTCACAACTTTGCTAAAAAGTCGCTGTGATTGTGCATTTCATTTTGCGAAGATTTAAACTTGTTTTATTTCTTTATTTTGTTTAAGCATCGGACATCCTCTGCGTATACGTGAGTATCGACCTGGATGTTGTTGCCTAAACGTTCTGCTTTATTTTCTTTGGTGTTTCGTTTAAGCTTTGGATCACCTCTGCGTATACGGGAGTATCGACCTGGTGGTTAAAGCCTAAACAACTTCAACTTGTTTTATTTTTCTTATTTTGTTTAAACATTGGACTTTCTCTGCGTATACGGAAGTATCGACCTGATTGTTAATGTTTAAACATTCTGCTTTATTTTAGCACAAATCACAGTTGATAAAAGTTTAAAGGCATTACTTGAGTTAGTGTATTGCATGATGAGGGGATATGCTGAGATCGTGGGGTCCATAAGAACTTAGTGCTATCTAAATATACCTTAAACGTATCAGTAAGCATTTCGAAAGTTTTTAGATTGAGTTTAAGTGGACAACAATATTGTCAATCAATGTGAATCGTTTAGAGCTTAAAATGTTTAAAGCTTAACGGTGCTTGTGATGTGTCTCATAAACTGATATGATCCTCTTTCGCAAACTCACAAAAATATGTTTGTACATATTTCATTTCTGCATTTAATTTCTGTTATTGCATTTATGTTTCATATTTGAAAAATCCAAAAAGATTTTTGACAACTGATGATGAAAAGCTGATATTCAAAATCTCAAAGGCTTAACAAGATGAATAGTTGGGTTGGTTAAATGATTCTTAAATGTTTAGTTGATTCATTTAGTTGAATCACAACATTGTTTGTTTGTAATAGAGTGTTTGAGTTGTGTAGGTTTCTGTTCCTGTTGCTACGGAAAGCCAGGAGATACATCAGAACCTGAGAAGAGCCTAATCTGATAAAGCCAGGATTTGATTTCAATGGTGATAACAAATTCCAGACAGCGATCCTAGTTCGATGATAGGGGGAGTCTGACGAGAGTTAGAACCAGAGAAAGATCCAGGTACATGATTCCATGAAGAGTTCCTGAAGAAGACCGATAGAGAGAGAAAAGCCCAGAGACTGATCAAGATTGAAGAAGTGAAGACATAGCATTGTCGTGACTCGATAGTCGACTCCGTCAACATCTGAGGGGGAGTCTGTTGGTGCACTACATCTGTCGACTTCGTCTTGTATCGAGTCTAGTAGAATTTAGGTTAGACAATGGCACAAAATCCAAGAAACATGTTTTAGAGGTGATTTCGCTTTTGTGTCAAGATCTGATTCCGCTTATGTGTCATGTACATAAGAGTGGAATCAGTTCCAGGTGATTCCGCTTATATGTCATGTACATAAGAGTGGAATCAGTTACAGGTGATTCCGCTTTTGTGTCATGTCCGTATGAGCGGAATCATGACATCTATATATAGGTCTTAAAAGCGAAATCACATAGGAGGAAGGTTGAGGTCTTGTATGGTACGGCGAAGCCCTGCCAAATCGTCTCCAGAGCTTGTAAACTGTTAGAAGATCAATAAACAGAGACAAATTAGTGAAATCAAGCTAAACAAAGACTGAATCAATGAATTCCGCCTCTGATTCAGTCTGAGCACTCTTCTGATCGACTCGTTAGGTTGTCTCGCGATCCTACATCTTCCAATTCCTTAAGATCTTTTATACATTCCGCTTTGATCCACTCCTCCTCTTCAGATAATTCCTTAACTTCCGATCTCTCATCTATTTTATCAAGTTCCTCCTTAAGACCCTCTCTTTCTCCCATTCCTTAGCTAAAACCTCCTTTTTCCATATTTTAATACCCTCCCTATTCCTTTTAAAATTTTCCATTAAGCGCACATCTGCTTCTCCAGTTCCAATAAAACTTTATGTCGCCTTCTTAACCACCTCATCAAAGTCCTTATGATCCAACCAGGACTTAAAAAAAAATCTAAAAGGCTTCGCCCCAAAATTTTTGTTTGAACAAGTCAGAACTATAGGGCAGTGATCCGAATGACCTCTAGGTAACGTCCTTAAACATGCCATCGGCCATTCAGAAAAAAACACCTGACAGGCCAAAAACCTATCTATCTTGCTTTGTTTGTTACCATTATCATTGTGATAAGTAAATTTCCTTCCTTTCATCTCGAATTTTCTCAATCCATTATTAATAATAAAATTATTAAAATTTGAAGCATAAGTTTTGTTAAACTTAGAATTTCTCCTTTCTTCCAAGCACCTAACCGCGTTAAAGTCTCCCAAAATCACCCACCACCCCGAAATGTTACCCAACAGACCCCCTATGTCATCCCACAACGATTTCTTTTGGGAATCTTTTTGGGGGCGTAAACATTTATAACATTAATAGCTTTATTGCTCCCCTTCAGAGTCCCTAATGTTAAAAGAAAATTTGGGTGTTTAATCGAATCATGTACCTTGAAAATATTGGGATCCCATAAGCTGACCATCCCTCCTGATCTCCCAGTTGCCGGCACGTGGTCCATCTCAAATTTGGTAGCTCCCCAAAATTTCTCGAATTCGATACCTGAAAAGTCGTTAAACTAAATTTCTTGAAACGCAATAAAATCAATCCCATTTTCTTTTTTAAATTTTTTACCCATCCCGCTTTATTTTTTCCCCCTCTCCTAACCCTATATCATCCCACAACAATTTCTTTTGTGTTGACATATACTTTAATACATGTTGCAGAAGATGTATGATGATGCTTAAAGAAATCTACTTAGGGTTGATTTAGAAACACACTTAATTTCTATGTTTTGTATTTCTCTTCGTTTGCTTACGTTTAAGAGAAATTGTTGTATTTCCATTTCAAGACAATGTACTTCCGTTTAGTATGAAATGAAATATTGTTGTTTTTAATTATTGCCACAAATGGTATGTTATGAAGTCTCGAACAATCTCGTTTCATTTCGCTCTAATGTTTCCACCATCGGTTGGGGTGTGACAAGTTCGTCGGTCCTCCTCAGCTACTTTCTCTTCTCCTGTTAAACTTTTTCTCTCTATATCTTCCGACTTTCCTTTCTCCCTCTCGATTTTTATCTCTCTAGGATATCAACAGAAAGAACGAAAGTCATAACATAATCAATTAAACGTCCAACTAAATTGTATCATATACTACAAAAGTTCTAAATCAAAACTCTAGTTGTATTAGGTGCAATTTGTTTTTTTAAGAGGTAAAATGTTTGCAGCCTGCGGACCACATCTATTGTAACAACCTGACTTTTCGGATCGTTACCTGTCGTTGTCATTTCTTTCTTAAACGCTTGTACTCTCGAGATTTGATTAACGATGTGGGTTAAACTATATTTTCAACGCATTTTAAACACATATTACAACGCTTACTTAATCACGATTGTCGCAATTAAACGTTATTTACCACGCTTGATACTTAAACGCTTATCGCAACGCAAACGCAAACTGACTCGAAACGCAGATTTAATTATATTATGTGTGTTATTTGTGTGATTACTTGTTTAGAATGTTATGTTGTTATCAACGCAATGCTTATACGCTCGAACGCTCACTCGCAACTCGATTAAACGCAACATAACGCTTAACAAACGAACCAAAGTTGGAAAACTAACAAACACAACTCGGCCGTCCGAATGGCCATCTGCCCAGATGGAACCATCCGGACACTGCCACTCGCACACCGACTTAACCCTCGCCCTCCTCTATAAATACCCGTCGTACACCCTCATTTCAACACTTTGACACTCCCATCCGCTCCCCAAGTCTCAAACGCGATTCAAGGCCATTTTGTAAGCTTTTTCTCCCAAATATTCATCTCTATTTACTTCTACTCCATCTTCTTCATCAAAATCACACTCACACACACACACACTTTAACTTTTTCTCAAAAACCATTGATTCCAGCCATTTCGAAGGTGGTTTCCACTCATTTTGCTTAGGTAAACTGTTGTGGAGCATCATTCACTCGAGATGGGATCAAGTTATGAAAGATTTCAACGTTTCTCAACTATTTTCTTGAACTTTCCTTCGGATTTTACACAATATGGGTAGAAACGGGACTCTGTCAGACTCTCGACTCGTTCCATAGTCAAGAGCCGACCCGAGAACTGATTTCCACCAAAGAGATGGACCGATTAACGGGTCAAACATGAATCTTCATCAAGAACAGAACATCAGATCGAATGGGCAAGACCCATCCGTCCGAGTGGACTTGGCTTGGTGTTTTCCGTTGTTCGAATCCGTCAACATGTCAGTCTCCGTTAACCAAAACTGTTGTTTGAGAAAAGTTTTACAAGAACTTCAACCATAGACCATCTGTCCGAATGACCATCCGTCCGGATGGAACCCATTCGTCTGGATTACCTGACCCTGATAATATCCGTTGTATCAAAACTTCAAAAACTTTAACAGTTCACAAACAACCACAGACTATCCGCCCGAATGGCCATCCGTCCGGATGGAACCCATCCTCCCAGATGGACTAGACCCATCCGTTCGGATAGACTGTTGAACGCTTAACCCGCTTTTTACCCCACTCGACACTCTGATTTCAACCCCGTTCGGATATAATTTGCCGGGTTGAACCGGCCCTGAAAGACCGAAGTAGGGTCGCCGAAGGAACGGTGCGAAGCAGATCGCTGCAACGGTAGGAAGGAATGGCGAGAGTCTTCGGGCTCATTTTCCGAATATGGCCCAAAGGAATGGCGATAGGGAGGCGTTGAGCTGTGCGAGACAGATCGTCTGGCGAGCTCCGTGTAGGTCCTCCAGGCTCCTTGCGGTTCGGCACTCATAGTATTAGAAGGAGTTCGCCGGTGCGAAGGCCCGGCTTCGTGATCGTTGGGGGCGGTTGTAACAACTCTCATCAAAAGTCCTAATTATTATGTTAATTTGGCCAATAGGAAACCCTAATTGAGAAACCCAAGTAATTCTGAACAAACCCTAAAATTTTCATAATTTTCAGAATCAGGATTAGGGCCCCTAAAACTCAGGGGGGGTAAAACCCATTCAGTAATATCCTTACAGTTTGCTGTCAAAAATTTAAAATAACATAAAACCAACTCACCCAAGCTACTGGGACACGAACACACCCTATGCTAGACTAGGGTCTCTCGCGCCACGCGACGCGCACAGGAGATCCTTTCGCGTGGCGCGAGGGGGGACATTTTTAGGGTATAAATACAGGGCATTGGGACTTGAAATTTGGCATATGATTGACGAAGAAATTCGTTTCATGCACCGATTTACGTTCTGTATACTACAATTAACACACACAGTGCACTAATCGACGCCACAATCAAGGTAATAACTCGATCGCTATTACGATTCAACGTCCGATCGATTATAACTATCCAACGATTGTTTAAGTGCCGCTCAAATTGAGATTATACTTTATTAATTCATTGTGATTTCGACTTGAATGTTTGAGTACTGCTCGAATTCGGACTATACTCTGTCATTCGTTGTGAATCCGATGAATTGTTAAGTATTGCACTAATAATTCGTTGTGAAGGTTTAATCTCGTGAATTGACGTAACTGCTGTATTAGTTACTAACCGGTTTGTGTGTGCATTGTTAATTAAATTAGGTTAATCAAGGCTAATCAGTAGGCTTATATTCTGCTCGTTAAATCTATAATGTGAGTCATTCTCTTTTTATCAAATTACTTTCAAAAGCATGTTTATTTTCAAAAGTTATAATTACAGTGATTAAGTATATGTAATCACCAAGTTACAGCCGGTATGTGGGGTTTTGTATACATTACTTGATAATCTTCACCATTGGACAACGAGTTAGCCAATGGGTGATATGACCATAGTCACAGACACCATTGGACGAATGGGCCAATGGGTCGAGTGACAAGTACTGTGGGTAGTTGGTTTGATATCTGAAACATTGTAATATCTCTTAATACTGTGAATTATAATAAATGAGTCATTTTAGTAAAATGAATGATTCACTCAGTATTTCCCTGCTGACAAAACATTTTTCAAACATGTTTCAGGTAATCTGTTGTGAGCAAAGGAAAAGTGCCGTGGAGCACTACAAGCTTAGAAAGTGGCTCAATGAAAATAAATAAAGAAACATGTTTAAAGAAATAAAAGATTTCCCAGTGAAATCAAGTATTTGTAAATTATGGAATTTATCCCTATAATATATATAAACGAGCAGATTTATTTTTAATCGATCCTGTTTAAAAAGACTTCCGCTGTCACTAAATTAGAGACCACGGGATTTCCTGTCTTGCGGCTCTGGACCGGGTCAAACCAGGGACAAGGGCCGTGACAGGAAAAGGTGGTATCAGAGCCACTGATTTAAGCTTACTATTGATTTTAGCCTATAAGAAATACTTAGGAAATTTAACTGCTATTCTGTGAAAATATGTGTTATTAACTGATTAATTGTTGAGTTACAGTATGGGTAAACAAAAGATTTCTGCTATCTACCACAAATTAGATACTGCACCCACAGAAAAAGGAACCTCTTTCTCCAAACACCCAGCAGATCGGGAAGAAGGGATTTTTGTCCGTAAAGCCAATTATGAAAATCCTCTTACCCAAGATAAAAGAAATCTGATTCTTAGAAAGGGACAGGAGAAAATAAAGAAACCCCAAGTCAAGAAAGTGAGGTTTAATCCAGAAATCCAGGAATTAGGCAATAAGTCACCTTGGGAAGATACCTTAGAGGAAAAATGGGCAAACCTTTATATGCTAGCTACCGTAGCAGAGAATGCAAATCTCTAAACTTTTAATAAAACCTGGTCTAGTAGAAAAGTAATACCCAGTAAATAAATAAATTATAATGTGTTTACTTTCCTATAGTCTTTTGTACAAATCTGTATGCAATAAACTTTAATGTTTATTTGTTAAAATTTTGTTCCAAAGTTTTAACATTTACATTTTGTGCATTTTGCATATATGCCATTCAGCATGACTGAGATATCGGAAGCATTTCAGAATCTCAACCTCTACCCAGTACCAATCGAAGTCTCCCACGACTTTACTGGTTATATTGCTGACATAGAGGAACCCCTGGAATTCCAAGCTCCACCGCTGGAAAAAGCAAAACTTAAAAAGAAAAGAAGATATGTAGGATGGAGGAAAGTGCGCAGGAGAAAGCCAGCTACTAGGAAACTCCCAAAAATAGAAAACCCTATAAACAAAGGAAAAGGAATAGAAATCGGAGAGAGTTCTAATCCAGCAGAAATAGAAATCCAGAAAGATTTTAAACAAAAAGGAATAGAAATTGGAGAAAGCTCCAGACAAACTGAAGAAATCACATTCCAAGAAGAAATAGACCGCCTACTGGCAAATTGGGATGTCATTAGCCCTATCCATAATAATCTATATCCTTGCCTAGAAACCCAAATTCCTGTAAATCGGGAACCAGCTATTCCAGACCCACTAATCCACACTCAACCTTTAGGCCAAATGGAAGAATGGTGGACAAATGACTGGCCATTCGAAAATATCGTCAACAGTCCTTATTCATTTCTTCCACAGTTTGATCCAGAACCTATCCCCAATCCTCCAATTAGCAATGAAAACTTAGCCGAACTTCGTCTTTGGGGTGAGGAGTTAATTGATACAGGAAATAGGATTAGGGATATTGGAGAAAGGATTACCTGGAAGTACGACGAAAGAGAACGTCGTTACTAAACCATCAGTTGACCAAAGAATAGTGGGGTTGGGAAGCATGTCTGTATATTAATAATAATAATTAAATATAACTCTGTAAAATGGGAAATAAAACAGTGTAAGATAAACGGTGTGTATGAATGCCTATATAATATATAAAGCAAAATAGAAGTCGAAACATCGACAATTTTGGATATATATCTGTGTTGTAAAATTTTATGTGTTTCTGTGTAATTGTTTTATTAACAATTATTTGATACTAATAGTTATATTTATAATAATTATCAGATGGAAAACGCTAACAATGAACCAATTAATGAAGGGAACCAATCTGAACAAAATCAGGAAAACCAGTATATGACTAGACAAGATATTGAAAATATTGTTGCTCAAGGGATAGCTAATGCTATTCCAGCATTCGTTGCTGCTATAAAGAATCCAATCGAACCGCAACAAATCATTCCTAGTAAACGTACTCAGGAGGATAATTTTAGTCATAGTGTAAATGGAGGCGGCAATCATGACGATAATAATCCACGACAGGCTCCACCTCCTAAGAAAATGAAAGTCGCAACATCTGGTTGCACTTTCAAAGAATTTCTTGCTTGTAAACCCACTGAATTTGCAGGCAATGAAGGAGCAACTGCAGTACTGCGGTGGTTAGAGAAAACCGAAGCAGTAATTGCAATAAGTAAGTGTTCCGAAGAAGATCAGGTCATGTATGCATCAAACCTTTTTAAAGAAGGAGCGCTTGAATGGTGGAACACGGTGCTACAAGCAAAAGGAAGAAGGATAGCTTATGCTATGAACTGGGAAGAATTTAAAATTCTTGTAGAAAGAAAATACTGTCCTGAATATGAAAAGGAACAGATGACAAATAAGTTCCTAAACCATCGTATGGTAGGCGTAGAGTGTCGCGGTTATACTTCGACATTCTTTGAATATGCTAGAGTGGTGCCAACACTGGCTTCGCCAGAACCGGTACTCATTTCTCGCTATATTTAGGGACTAATTAGCGAAATCCGTAACATCGTTAAAGCTGCGAGACCTCGTACGATTGATGATGCAGTGGAATTAGCAAATACCCTAACCGACGAACTGGTACACACGCAAGATGAAAACAGGAAGAAGGAACTGGCTCAGAAAATTACCCAGGGATTTCGTACGGGTAATAATAGCAACTTCAAGAGAAGAGGAACAGGGCAACCCTCAAATCCGTCATTCTGCAGAAATTGCAAAAGGAAACATTTTGGAAAATGTAATATAGTATGCAACTTTTGCAAAATGGCAGGACATCGTGAAGAAAATTTTAGGAAGAAATCCACAATTTGTTACAATTGTGGAGAAACTGGACATTTCAGGCCAGATTGCCCGAAATTAGTCAAACCAGCAGATAACAAAGCTAAACCAACTGACGGAGCTACAAAGAAGAATGTCCGAGCCTTTCAGCTAACTACTCAGGAGGCAGAACTCATTCCAGATGTGATAGCGGGTACGTTCTTGGTCCACGACGTTTATGCAAAAGTATTATTTGACTCTGGTGCAAACCAAAGTTTTATCAATACTTCATTTTGCCAAGTTCTTAACTTACCTTTAACCAACCTTAGGAAAATTTTTACAGTCGAAACGGCAGATGGAAATTCTGTTAACATAAATAAGGTTTTGCAAGAAGGAAAGATAGAATTGTTAGGCCATAAGTTTTCTGTAAACCTATTACCTATGAAATTAGCTGAATTTGATGTTGTATTAGGAATGGATTGGTTAGTAGCCAACCATGCTAGAATCCTTTGTGATCAAAATTCCATAGAAATTCAATCACCCACTGGAGAGCTGATTAGGATTACAGGAGATAAACCACGAAAACCCATGAAGTTCATATCAGTAATGAAAATTGCTAATTATGAACGAAAACAAGGAATAGTATATATGATTTCAGTAATCATTAGTACTAAGGGTAAAGAACTTAAGGAAATTCCTGTAGTCTCAGAATATCCGGATGTATTCCCAGAAGATTTACCGGGATTACCTCCAGATAGGGAAGTAGAATTTAGGATTCATCTAATTCCAGGAACTACACCGATAGCCAAAGCACCTTATCGGTTAGCACCCACAGAAATGTTAGAATTAAAAACACAATTAGATGAATTACTAAGTAAAGGATTCATACAACCTAGCTCATCCCCTTGGGGAGCGCCAGTGTTGTTTGTAAAGAAAAAGGATGGTTCGATGAGAATGTGTATCGATTATAGGGAATTGAATAAGGTTACAATTAAGAATCGATACCCATTACCTAGGATTGATGATCTATTTGATCAACTTCAAGGGGCTAGATATTTTTCTAAGATAGATTTACGCTCCGGATATCATCAATTGAAGGTACAGGAAGAAGACATACCTAAAACTGCTTTCAGAACTAGGTATGGTCATTATGAGTTTACAGTCATGCCCTTTGGATTAACGAATGCACCTGCTGCATTCATGGATATGATGAATAGGATCTGTAAACCATACTTGGATAAATTTGTAATCGTATTCATCGACGATATACTTATTTATTCCAAAAGTCAGGAAGAACATTGCAATCATTTGCATACACTCTTAACCTTGTTAAGAAAAGAAAAGCTTTATGCAAAATTCTCAAAGTGTGAATTTTGGTTAAAAGAAGTACAATTCCTAGGACATATGGTGAATCACGAAGGCATTCACGTAGATCCTGCTAAAATAGAAGCAATTACTAAATGGAAGGTCCCACAAACAGCTATGGAAATTAGAAGTTTTATAGGTTTAGCTGGGTATTATAGACGGTTTATTAAGGATTTTTCTAAGATAGCCGTACCATTAACTAAGTTAACCTGTAAAGCCACTAAGTTTGAATGGGGACCCAAGCAAGAAGAAGCTTTTAAGATTTTAAAACACCGATTGACGAATGCTCCAATTTTAGCATTACCCGAAGGAACAGAAGATTTTGAAGTATATTGTGATGCTTCAAAATTAGGATTCGGATGTGTGTTGATGCAGCACAAGAAGGTAATTGCGTATGCCTCTCGGCAGTTGAAAAAGCACGAGGAGAATTATACGACTCATGACTTAGAATTAGGAGCCGTAATTTTTGCCCTTAAGATTTGGAGACACTATCTTTACGGAAGTAAATTTACTGTCTACACAGACCACAAAAGTTTAAGATATATATTTGGGCAAAAAGAGTTAAACATGAGGCAAAGGAGATGGATGGAAATCCTAAGTGACTACGACTGTGATATTCAATATCACGAAGGAAAGGCAAATGTAGTTGCAGATACCTTAAGTCGTAAGTATTATGAGAAACAACGACGAGTTCGTGCTCTCAGAATAAATCTACAAATAGATTTAATGGAACAATTGAAGAATGTTCAAGTTACAGCAATCAAGGATGATGCTGAAGGAATGAAAGGACGAATTAAGGAATTAGAACAAGGAGCAGATGGAATTTGGAGATTCCACAAAAGTAGAATTTGGGTACCTAAGCAGGGAGATTTAAGACCTAAGATTTTAGAAGAAGCTCATAAATCTAGGTATACTATGCACCCAGGAAACAATAAAATGTACCAAGATTTAAGAAAGAATTTCTGGTGGATAGGCATGAAAAAGGATATAGCACGATATGTGTCTAAATGTCTTACTTGTTCACAAGTTAAGGCCGAACACCAGAAACCTTCAGGACTACTACAACAATTGGAAATGCCTGTATGGAAATGGGAACTCATAACAATGGATTTTGTTACTAAGTTACCCAAAACCAGAAAAGGTAATGATGCGATTTGGGTAATTGTGGATCGATTAACCAAATCAGCTCATTTTCTACCAATGAAGGAAACCTTTAGCATGGAAAGGTTAGCCAAGTTGTACGTAGACGAAGTGGTATCTTTGCATGGAGTCCCACTCTCCATTGTTTCAGATAGAGATAGTCGTTTCACTTCCCATTTCTGGAAAAGTTTCCAGCAAGCAATGGGAACTCGACTAAATTTAAGCACTGCATATCATCCTCAAACAGACGGACAAAGTGAAAGGACGATCCAAACCCTGGAAGACATGCTCCGAGCATGTGTAATAGATTTTGGTGGAAATTGGGATGATCACTTACCTCTGATTGAATTCTCCTACAATAACAGTTATCATTCAAGTATTGAAACTGCTCCATTTGAAGCACTGTATGGAAGAAAGTGCAGAACTCCAGTATGTTGGGCAGAAATAGGAGAAAATCAATTATCAGGTCCGGAGATAGTACAAGAAACGACCGACAAGATTACTCAAATTAAGGAAAGATTGAAGACGGCTCGAGATCGCCAAAAGAGTTATGCAGACAATAGATGCAGACCGTTGGAATTCCAAGTAGGAGATAAAGTACTATTGAAAGTTTCTCCTTGGAAAGGAGTAGTTAGATTCGGAAAGAAAGGAAAGTTAAGTCCAAGATACGTAGGACCATTTTCAGTGATCCAACGTATAGGACCAGTTGCTTATCGTTTACAACTACCAGAAGAATTAGCTGGAGTACATGATGTATTTTATGTATCCAATCTGAAGAAATGTTTATCAGATGAATCACTAGTAGTACCTCTTCAAGATATAGAGGTAAACGAAAAGCTAAAATTTGTTGAGAAACCTCTTCAAATTGAGGATCGAAAGATTAAGTTTCTCAAACATAAACGACTAGTTTTAGTCAAAGTTAGATGGGATTCAAAGAGAGGAGCTGAATACACTTGGGAGCTGGAATCAGAAATGAAGCGAAAGTATCCACATTTATTTCAGTAAATCTCGAGGACGAGATTTTATTAAGGTGGGGAGAATGTAACAACTCTCATCAAAAGTCCTAATTATTATGTTAATTTGGCCAATAGGAAACCCTAATTGAGAAACCCAAGTAATTCTGAACAAACCCTAAAATTTTCATAATTTTCAGAATCAGGATTAGGGCCCCTAAAACTCAGGGGGGGTAAAACCCATTCAGTAATATCCTTACAGTTTGCTGTCAAAAATTTAAAATAACATAAAACCAACTCACCCAAGCTACTGGGACACGAACACACCCTATGCTAGACTAGGGTCTCTCGCGCCACGCGACGCGCACAGGAGATCCTTTCGCGTGGCGCGAGGGGGGACATTTTTAGGGTATAAATACAGGGCATTGGGACTTGAAATTTGGCATATGATTGACGAAGAAATTCGTTTCATGCACCAATTTACGTTCTGTATACTACAATTAACACACACAGTGCACTAATCGACGCCACAATCAGGGTAATAACTCGATCGCTATTACGATTCAACGTCCGATCGATTATAACTATCCAACGATTGTTTAAGTGCCGCTCAAATTGAGATTATACTTTATTAATTCATTGTGATTTCGACTTGAATGTTTGAGTACTGCTCGAATTCGGACTATACTCTGTCATTCGTTGTGAATCCGATGAATTGTTAAGTATTGCACTAATAATTCGTTGTGAAGGTTTAATCTCGTGAATTGACGTAACTGCTGTATTAGTTACTAACCGGTTTGTGTGTGCATTGTTAATTAAATTAGGTTAATCAAGGCTAATCAGTAGGCTTATATTCTGCTCGTTAAATCTATAATGTGAGTCATTCTCTTTTTATCAAATTACTTTCAAAAGCATGTTTATTTTCAAAAGTTATAATTACAGTGATTAAGTATATGTAATCACCAAGTTACAGCCGGTATGTAGGGTTTTGTATACATTACTTGATAATCTTCACCATTGGACAACGAGTTAGCCAAGGGGTGATATGACCATAGTCACAGACACCATTGGACGAATGGGCCAATGGGTCGAGTGACAAGTACTGTGGGTAGTTGGTTTGATATCTGAAACATTGTAATATCTCTTAATACTGTGAATTATAATAAATGAGTCATTTTAGTAAAATGAATGATTCACTCAGTATTTCCCTGCTGACAAAACCTTTTTCAAACATGTTTCAGGTAATCTGTTGTGAGCAAAGGAAAAGTGCCGTGGAGCACTACAAGCTTAGAAAGTGGCTCAATGAAAATAAATAAAGAAACATGTTTAAAGAAATAAAAGATTTCCCAGTGAAATCAAGTATTTGTAAATTATGGAATTTATCCCTATAATATATATAAACGAGCAGTTTTATTTTTAATCGATCCTGTTTAAAAAGACTTCCGCTGTCACTAAATTAGATACCACGGGATTTCCTGTCTTGCGGCTCTGGACCGGGTCAAACCAGGGACAAGGGCCGTGACAGCGGTGATTGGCCCCTTGCCTCTTCCTCCTCTTCTGAATCTTGGTGGCATATTTTCTGTCAACACAAATAAAAGATACAACAAGAAATATAAAGGACAAAGTAAGAATTAAAACAATTTGGATTATTCCTAAGTTCTTTGTCTAGACTCGAAAATTTAGGAATGTGCAATTGTGTCATTGAGATTAAACACAAAAAGGCTAGTGTTTAATTCACTCAATGTTGGCTCTGATACCAACCTGTCACACCCCGATATTTCCACGTATTACCGGTGGGCCCGGTGGGGAGTATCGTGACGTGGTTGGTAACATTACAGTCAAACAACACAATATTTAAATGCACAGCGGAAGCAAAGGATAGATATATTTCAACCGAATATAATTGTAATATCAAGTATCACAACAGTTGAAAATAATCCACAGGTGGATCAAAAATAAATAGGAAACATTGTTCAACAGTTTTGACATCCAAGCTTGCGAGACTTATTGTGGACGCTAGGAGAAAGCCAGCCTAGTTCGCGTAGTACCTGCACTTAACCTTTTTGAGAAAATACGTCAGTTTATAATGGTAAATACAATCAACTGACTCATTTTAAAAATGATTAAAAATTGATTTGAATGCACGTGGCACAAACTTTTTATAACTTGGGATAATTATTTATATATAATCTTGTAAAAGAATTACATGTTCCTTATGCGTTCAGTAGCCCGATCCATAGACCGGGTTAAAGATCAATAGACACACCACATTATGTATTTTGGCACTGACGGGTGTACGCCTACACCCCGTGCTTAGGTCGTGGCCATCTCGTAAGATGATGCCAAGGATATCCGGGACATGGTCATTAACCCCCCAAAGGCTTTAAGCAAACAAAACATTTCAAAACGGAGCATATCAATGATTTAACCTCTATTCGATTAAAGATTCAATGCCCGATCAAGCGGTATTTTATATACCATACCCCAAGCCCGTATAGGGAAAATTAGTCAAAAGTATTTACCTTTGCAAGTATCAATCACAAATAGCAAGTGCGTGTAGCTTTTACCGGGTCTCCTATTCTGGAACGAAGGTTTATAATAACCTATTAGAATCCTAACGGGTCTTCAATTAAGCCTAAACTTAGACCGGTTAGTTTTAAGGAAAGATACGGTTCAAACGCACGATTAAGCGAAGACCGGAATAGAATGTGTTTTACCCCCGACAATTTTGAAGACTTGTATAATATGGGTAAACTAAACACATTCTTGATTTTGAGATAAAAACGATAAGGTTTGACCCGTTTCGGCTAATTTATGCAAACTAGTTACATAAACCGAACCGAACGCGTAAGAAGCGTAACGGGTAACCATAAGAGTCATTTACAGGTTTCCTAAGTTAATATGCCTTATATATGTTGTGATATCTGTAGGATATCTTCCTTTATGCCCTAAACGAGTTTAATCTCAATTTAAGCCCCTTAGGGGTATTTTGGTCATTTTAAAGGTTATAAAAGAGATTAAATGAAATTCTGAGATTCGGGTCCAAATACATCAGTAAAATAACTTATTTTAATAGGTCATATCAGTTGTGATAAGTCTTATATGACAAAAATGGTTTTAAACATAAACTATGTGTTTAATACGCTTAAAAACCATTTTAAGCGATTTCCGGGTTATACAGGAAATCTGAGTTTTCTGATCAGGTTATAAAGTTCAAAATACTACATTTATTATATAAAATCAGTAGTAATTGGATTGGTGTCAAAATACTATGTAGAACTCATTTTATACTCAAAAAGGGTATAATCGGTATTTACCGAATCAACGCCATAACCTTAGATTACGAGCAGGTTAAAAATAATTAAAAATCTTTAAAAATCCCAAAATATTATATTACATCAGTGGGTAAAAGGTTTGGTGTCAAAAATTGGGTTTAGATAGGCTTTATGCTAATGACGCCGTTAAATTACTAAAAAGCGTTCTAATTACGTCATTGAGCATAACTCCTAATCTAGACCTCAAACTGATGTGAAAATTTAGGGACATGTTTATAAATCAGTAATAAAGATTATTGTCCTTTCACATTTCTTAAATTCTCGTTTTATGGTCAAAAGGGCATATTGGTCAACATTAGGCAATTAACGGAAATATGTAAACGAATCGGACATTCAACGAACCAACCACAGAGGGTTATACTATCATGTAGCCTGGTCCTAAGGAAGCTCTAAGGTATTTCCAAAACATACTAATCGGGTCAGAACTGAAGTCAAAGCAAAAGTCAAAGTTTTGCGACTTTCGGTTCCGAACCGGGTCTAAACAGAAAATTGTCGGGTTGGACATGCTTAGACATGTTCTTACATTTATTACTAAGTTATATGAGTGATAAAATAGGTTACACGCCTTCTGCATTGTTAATTATGCGTAAATTCGAAAATCATGATTCTGTTGACTTTTTACAAACAACTTTGACCCGACATTTGATCTAGTTAGAGCGGGAATCAGAGGGTGCCCTTTTAAGGGTTTAATGCCCACATAATTACCAACTTATAACTACCTTCAATTCGAGTAATCACTGGACCATTAATGATTAATCGCTAAGTCAAACGTTAATTACGACGGTTTGACTTTTAAGCTAATAACTAAGTAAAACTCAATTAAGGAAGATCAAGGGCACTTACCAAAGTCTAATGCACGACTAGAGATGACTTGGGTCTGCTCTTATGCTCCAGGAAGCTCCACAAATGCAGATGGAAGGTATGATCAAATGGTTGCAACATGAGGGCCTTTTATAGTGAATTTGGTTGCTCATGATCATGCCACACAAGTCTAGCATTGTTCCCAGATCATTTACAAGTGATCCTAAGGTCTAAAAGTCAGTAGGGGTCGCCCATGGAAGTGAAAATATCTAACTAAGTCGGTTACAACGTTTATAACAGCCAACTGCCAACTTTCTGTCGCTGTGCATGCCTTACGGACCGTAAGGGTTGACCTTTACGGTCCGTAAGCTCTTTATCAGGGGCAAAAATCTCTTGACCTTTCAAGTTTCGAACGGGAAACTAGTGTATTACGATTTTGGACCATTATTTTTAGTATGGGGCCTCTTGTTTGGGTCATGAACAGTTTACACCACCTTGAAATGATATAAAGCTTTCTTGGATCCTTTTGAAAGTGCCGTAAATGAAGGTTGTCGTGCATATCCTCGTAGGATCCCATTCTTGTGTAAGTTGAATCAATCATTGCTAGCATTTACCGGATTTGAATGTAAATCAGATGTTTGTGATATATGTTAGGGTCTTGGGATTCATAATGAGGTCGTTCAGAGGTATAAATTAACATGACGACACTTTTAAATCCTGCCATACATCTTTAACTAGACCCGGGTTTATAACACTTTTGTCTTACATGACACGTGTCGTTATTTAACACTTTTGTCTTACATGACACGTGTCGTTATTTTATTTAACACAAATTTTCGAGGTGTTACATCCTCACCCCCTTAAAAGAAATCTCGACCTCGAGATTTACTGAAATAAATGAGGGTATTTTTCTTTCATTGTGGACTCAACCTCCCATGTGTACTCGGGACCTCTACGGGCATCCCATTTCACCTTTACAATAGGCACATGCTTCCTTCGAAGCTTCTTAACCTGTCGATCCTCGATCGACACAGGTTTTTCGACAAACTTCAAGCTCTCTTCTATGTGCATATCTGTATGTGGTATCACTAGTGATTCATCAGCGAAACACTTCTTCAGATTGCAGATGTGGAATACATTGTGAATACCACTGAGCTCTTCAGGTAAGTTTAACTTATAAGCAACTGATCCGACACATTCGATGACCTCGAATGGTCCTATGTATCTCGGGCTTAACTTACCTTTCTTACCAAATCCCATCACTCCCTTCCAGGGTGATACTTTGAGTAGAACTTTATCACCTACCTCGAATTTTTGAGGTTTACGCTTTAAATCTGCGTAGCTTTTCTGCCTATCTCTGGCAGCTTTCAGGCGATCACGAATCTGGACAATCTTGTCCGTCGTTTCAAAGACTATTTCTGGTCCAGTTAGTTGGACATCTCCAACTTCCACCCAACAAACGGACGTTCTGCACTTTCTACCGTATAAAGCCTCGAAAGGCGCAGCCTTAATGCTGGTATGGTAGCTATTGTTATACGAGAACTCGATCAATGGCAGGTGGTTATCCCAACTACCACCTAAGTCAATCACACATGCACGAAGCATGTCTTCCAAAGTTTGGATTGTACGCTCACTCTGACCGTCCGTCTGAGGATGGTAGGCCGTACTAAAATTTAAGCGCGTGCCCAAAGATTGTTGGAAACTTTTCCAAAAATGTGATGTGTATCTAGTATCTCTGTCGGAGATAATAGACACTGGTACGCCATGTAGAGATACAATCTTATCCACGTACAATTGGGCTAACATGTCAGAGCTATAGGTCTCCTTAATGGGTAGGAAAAGTGCTGACTTAGTCAGTCTGTCTACGATCACCCATATAGTATCATTTCCTTTCCTTGTCTTAGGTAACTTGGTGATAAAATCCATTGTCACCATTTCCCACTTCCACGTGGGAAGTTCAGGCTGTTGTAGCAAACCTGACGGCTTCTGATGTTCGGCTTTGACTTGCGCACACGTCAAACATTTAGCTACATAGGCAGCTACAGACTTCTTCAAGCCTATCCACCAATAGTTTGCCTTTAGATCCTGGTACATCTTATCAGCTCCAGGATGAACGGAATATTTAGAACTATGGGCTTCCTGGAGGATAACATCCCGCAGTCCTCCATAAACTGGAATCCATATTCGTTCATTCAATCTCAGAATTCCATCCTTGCCCTGATATAACTATTCTTCGGTTACTCCTAGTTTTTCATTAGGATAGTTAGCTTCCAACACAGCTTCCTTCTGTGCAGCTAACAACCTTTCGTTCAAACCATTCTTTATCTCAATGCTCTTGGCATTGATTCTTATAGGCTTCACTCTTTCCTTTCGACTTAAGGCATCGGCGACTACATTCGCCTTGCCAGGATGGTACTTTATTTCACAATCATAATCATTCAAAGTTTCCATCCAACGTCGTTGCCTCATGTTTAGGTCTTTCTGATTAAACAGGTGCTGGAGGCTCTTGTGGTCAGAATAGATCACACACTTGATACCATATAAATAGTGCCTCCATAGTTTCAGTGCAAATACAACGGCACCCAACTCCAAGTCATGGGTGGTGTAATTCTTTTCATACACCTTTAACTGACGTGAAGCATAGGCAATAACTTTGCCTTTCTGCATAAGCACGCACCCCATGCTAGTGTGTGATGCGTCGCAGTAAACTACGAATTCTTCGGTACCTTCAGGCAGTGTCAGTACAGGCGTGTTGCTCAACTTCTACTTAAGGATATCAAAGGATTCTTGTTGTTTTGGTCCCCAGTTGAACTTAATATCCTTCCTAGTCAAGGAAGTTAGGGGTGCAGCAATCCTTGAAAATTTTTCAATAAAGCGCCTGTAGTATCCTGCCAATCCCAAGAAACTGCGAATTTCTGTGGGAGTCTTCGGCTCTTGCCAATTCATAACAGCTTCAACCTTAGCGGGATCTACTTGGATTCCGCGTTCACTAACCACATGTCCAAGAAATTGGACTTCACGAAGCCAAAATTCACACTTAGAGAATTTGGCGTAGAGCTTCTCCTGCTGAAGTAGCGAAAGAATACATCGAAGATGCTTCTCATGGTCGATCTGATTCTTTGAATAAATCAGAATGTCGTCAATGAAGACGATAACAAATTTGTCCAAGTAGGGCTTGCAGACACGGTTCATGAGATCCATGAATGCCGCTGGTGCATTAGTGAGCCCAAAAGGCATCACTAGGAACTCGTAATGACCATAACGAGTCCTAAATGCAGTCTTGTGTACGTCTTCATCTTTAACCTTCAGTTGGTGATAGCCTGACCTTAAGTCAATCTTAGAGAAGTAGCTTGCCCCTTGAAGTTGATCGAACAGATCGTCGATCCTGGGCAATGGATACCTATTCTTGATAGTGACCTTATTAAGCTCACGGTAATCGATGCACAGGCGCATCGATCCATCCTTCTTCTTGACAAATAAGATTGGTGCTCCCCAAGGAGACGAACTAGGTCTAATGAAACCTTTGGCTAGCAATTCATCTAGTTGAGTTCTCAATTCCTTCATCTCTATTGGTGCCAACCTATAAGGTGCTCTAGCAACAGGTGCTGCTCCAGGGATGATGTCAATTCTGAATTCTACTTGTCTATCTGGTGGTAAACCAGGTAGTTCTTCAGGAAAAACTTCAGGGTATTCAGAAATGACTGGGATGTCTTCCATCTTAGGCTTCAGCTCATCAATAGTCACTTGTGCCATGTAGATGACACAACCCTTCTCCAAACACTTAGAGGCCTTGAGCATAGTCACTTGCTTAGGCAGTCCATACCGGGTATCTCCCTGAATGGTAAGTGACTCACCAGACGGAGTCTTGATCACCACTTACTTCTTATTGCAGACAATCTGGGCCTGGTTATGAGATAACCAGTCCATACCCAGAACTATGTCGAAACCGGCTAACTTCAAAGGAAGTAGGGACAAAGGAAAAGAGTGGTTCTTAATGGATATGAAACATCCCTCTAATATGGTTGAGGCGGTTTCTAAGGTGCCATCTGCTAACTCCACTTCATATTTCACACTTAAGGTTTTAACAGGTAAGTTCAGCAATTTACAAAACTTATTATCTACGAATGACTTATCAGCGCCTGAATCAAAACGTACTCTTGCATAGACATCATTTATAAGGAAGGTACCTGTGATCACATTGTCGTCCTGCACAGCTTCCTTTGCATCCATCCTAAAGACCCTAGCATTGGTCTTCTTTCCATCATCAGCTTTCTTTGCATATTTTGGGCAATTTGTCCTGATGTGCCCTTTTTCGTTGCAACTGTAGCACGTTGCGTCTTTCAGCTTCTTGCACTCTAGGGTTTTATGTTCTGAAGATTTGCAAATCCCACAAGGCTTCGGCTGAGATTGGGATTTTGAGTCAAGTCTGCACCTCCCAAAGTGGTGTTTCTGACAAATCTTACACTTGGGCTTATCTCCGGATTGATGCCCATCCTTCTTAGAACCAGACCCCTTCTTGTGGTCATTGTTTCCCCTGTGCTTCTTGTCTGATCGTCGTGAATTGTCATCTTCATGCTTCCTCTTCTCGGTATCCGTGTTCCTCAGTGATCTCTGTCTGACCGCGTCCAGTGTGAGGGACAGAGATATATCAGCTACACATTTGAAAGTAGCTGGCCGAGAGGCTTTCACGCTTGCCTTAATTTCTGGGGCTAAACCCCCAATGAAACGAGCTATTCTTTTGGGTTCCGGGGTCACCTGATACGAAACCAATCTTGACATTGTATTAAAGCTCGTAAAGTAAGCTTGGCAATCCAGGTTTTTCATCACCAAAGACAGAAAATCCGACTCAATCTTTTCAACCTCATGCTGAGGGCAGTAGTTCTCCTTGATGAGGGCAACAAATTGTTCCCGTGTCATATTGTACAGTGGAATCTTCCCAGTAGCTTGAATCAACGCTCTCCACCAGGCTAAAGCCTCACCTTTGAACGATTGAGACACAAACTTTACCACATCCTTCTCAGCGCACCCGCTGATATCAACTACGGTGTCCATCTCATCCAACCATGTCATATAGTCTATAGCTCCTTTCTCCCCAGTGAAATCCCTGGGTTTGCATGAAACAAAATACTTGTAGGAGCAACCCTTATCACGGGGTCCTTGATTCAATACAATCTTTTGAGATGGAGCACTTTGCTGATTTGAGGACTAACGATTGTCATCACCTCTCTTGGGCTCTTCCTTCTTGGAGGGTGGCTTGCTGTGAGCCTCAGAATGAGTCTTAGGCTTTGAGTGCGGTGTAGATAGGGTCCTACTTCGAGTCCCACTATATTCATTATACTGCCGCTCTATTGCTTTTGTAACAGCGTTGTCTATTAACGCTTGCAGTTCAGCACCCGCTATATTAATCTGGGCATCATTCTGATTTTCCCGTGGATGACTGTTGATTTCATCTGAGTCAGCCATTGTATCTTGAACTGTTGCATAAGATATGACAATAATTTATTTGGGAGCTTATTATGGAATTGTCTTTTATGGCAATTCATTAACCATGGTAACACAGGCCATATTGGGTTAATTTGTTAATCATATCTATTTAGGATTTTTATTATAATTTATCCTAATTATAAAACAATAACAGTTTTATTAGTAGCACAAAAGGCCAAGTCACAAGGACATTTTTAAATCATAAGCCATGATTTCAGAGAATCAAGGCATTTAAGGTTTGAACATAGTTCATTACCTTTCTCTGACAGGGAGTCGTAGACTACTACTGTCTTTTGTCTTATATGACAATGAGTATGGCCCGTAGGCACTACATCATCTATGGATGTTTAATATATGACCATCTTAATTGATGAGTTAAACCTATGATTTATATATATCATCAGGTTAGGATAGGAATCTTTTGAAGAATCCTATTATAAGAATGACGTGTGTGATTTTAACGAATCACATCTGCCAGGAGTGTTAACATGTTTTCAGATGTTAACAGGGATCCGAATCTGTTAAACAGGTCTTACCATCTTGGCCAGGTCTCATAATGACATGCAGGCTAGGCTATACCTTTGATATTCTTATTTAATATTTAAATAGGCAGATATATTTTTAAAAGGAATGATTTTGATTTATTTATTTCATGTATAATATATTTATGCATATAATGCCAAAATGAAATTTATAAACTTAACATTCCATTAACATTTAAAAGAGTACACTTTGCCCTAAACGGGATTTTCAATAGACAAATTACCCACGCAGGGGTTTAACTGAAATTACAAGTCCACGCAGGGACCAAATACTAGAATAGATGTCCACGCAGGGACTAAAAAGACAAGTCCGCGCAGGGACCAAATACACAGATAAATGTCCACGCAGGGACTTGATTGAAATAGATAATACAACAACACATGTAGGGATTTAATGATCCCTCTTCTTCTTCCCCTTTAGCAAGCCTGCTAAGCCCTTAAGGAAACCTTGTCGTTCCATGCGATCTCTGTGAAAATCTCACTCGACTTGGTCCAATCTTTGAAGAATTTCTTCCCGTTCTGGCGGGGAAAACCGTGACGGCTGCGATTGTTGCCGAATCAGAGGTCTAGCAGGTATTTGGTACCCATGAGTTGGGTACCCCACTCCCCAAGGAGCTCCATATGGTCCTTCTAGGTGAAGGGTGTTGTAGTTGGCCGCTACTAGGTACGGGTCGGCTTCAGCGTAGTTATAATGAGTGTGAGCCGGCTGCTCAAACGGGTTGTACGCCATTGAACCGGCGTATTCAGGAATCGGGTTATCAAAACCCATCGGTGGTGGCTGTGGTGCAACTGGTGCAGAGTTCAGCTCCGGAACTGGGTTTGAGGGCCCACCCATTTGTGGGTCTTCGTACAGTGGCGGGTAGTGACTGCCACTGGAATGTCGAGGGGTGCTAAAGTGGAAATCCCCTCCTCGCGCGGATATTCGCGCGCTTGTTCTCCTACGCCTTGGCGGTTCTGGAGGTACTTGATGAACTGGCGGCGGTGGAGGTGGAGGCGGTGGCGTGACTGCCACGAAACGTGAATCCCCAGAGGGATCCTGCTGCTGCTGCTGGTGAGGTGATGAATGGTGAGAAGGTGTGAAGTACCATTCGTGCTGGTTAAACCTCGCTTGATAACTGTCTGGACCACCGTAGGGTGATCCGTGGAAGGATGATCCATCGGAGATCTCAATAGGATGGTTGGGTGTTCCGGTTGCAGGCTCGACGGGATCCGTGTCCTCGTCCATGTCCATTGCATTGTCTTCTGAGAAGTGGTCCTCCGGTCCCAATGGGTTAAAACCCACTGGTTCTTGGATATAATTTGCCGGGTTGAACCGGCCCTGAAAGACAGGAGTAGGGTCGCCGAAGGAACGGTGCGAAGCAGATCGCTGCAAACGATAGGAAGGAATGGCTAGAGTCTTCGGGCTCATTTTCCGAATGTGGCCCAAAGGAATGGCGATAGGGAGGCGTTGAGCTGTGCGAGACAGATCGTCTGTCGGGCTCCGTGTAGGTCCTCCAGGCTCCTTGCGGTTCGGCACTCATAGTATTAGAAGGAGTTCGCCGATGCGAAGGCCCGGCTTCGTGATCGTTGGGGGCGGTGATTGGCCCCTTGCCTCTTCCTCCTCTTCTGAATCTTGGTGGCATATTTCCTGTCAACACAAATAAAAAATACAACAAGAAATATAAAGGACAAAGTAAGAATTAAAACAATTTGGATTATTCCTAAGTTCTTTGTCTAGACTCGAAAATTTAGGAATGTGCAATTGTGTCATTGAGATTAAACACAAAAAGGCTAGTGTTTAATTCACTCAATGTTGGCTCTGATACCAACCTGTCACACCCCGATATTTCCACGTATTACCGGTGGGCCCGGTGGGGAGTATCGTGACGTGGTTGGTAACATTACAGTCAAACAACACAATATTTAAATGCACAGCGGAAGCAAAGGATAGATATATTTCAACCGAATATAATTGTAATATCAAGTATCACAACAGTTGAAAATAATCCACAGGTGGATCAAAAATAAATAGGAAACATTGTTCAACAGTTTTGACATCCAAGCTTGCGAGACTTATTGTGGACGCTAGGAGAAAGCCAGCCTAGTTCGCGTAGTACCTGCACTTAACCTTTTTGAGAAAATACGTCAGTTTACACTAGTAAATACAATCAACTGACTCATTTTAAAAATGATTAAAAATTGATTTGAATGCACGTGGCACAAACTTTTTATAACTTGGGATAATTATTTATATATAATCTTGTAAAAGAATTACATGTTCCTTATGCGTTCAGTATCCCGATCCGTAGACCGGGTTAAAGATCAATAGACACACCACATTATGTATTTTGGCACTGACGGGTGTACGCCTACACCCCGTGCTTAGGTCGTGGCCATCTCGTAAGATGATGCCAAGGATATCCGGGACATGGTCATTAACCCCCCAAAGGCTTTAAGCAAACAAAACATTTCAAAACGGAGCATATCAATGATTTAACCTCTATTCGATTAAAGATTCAATGCCCGATCAAGCGGTATTTTATATACCATACCCCAAGCCCGTATAGGGAAAATAAGTCAAAAGTATTTACCTTTGCAAGTATCAATCACAAATAGCAAGTGCGTGTAGCTTTTACCGGGTCTCCTATTCTGGAACGAAGGTTTATAATAACCTATTAGAATCCTAACGGGTCTTCAATTAAGCCTAAACTTAGACCGGTTAGTTTTAAGGAAAGATACGGTTCAAACGCACGATTAAGCGAAGACCGGAATAGAATGTGTTTTACCCCCGACAAGTTTGAAGACTTGTATAATATGGGTAAACTAAACACATTCTGGATTTTGAGATAAAAACGATAAGGTTTGACCCGTTTCGGCTAATTTATGCAAACTAGTTACATAAACCGAACCGAATGCGTAAGAAGCGTAACGGGTAACCATAAGAGTCATTTACAGGTTTCCTAAGTTAATATGCCTTATATATGTTGTGATATCAGTAGGATATCTTCCGTTATGCCCAAAACGAGTTTAATCTCAATTTAAGCCCCTTAGGGGTATTTTGGTCATTTTAAAGGTTATAAAAGAGATTAAATGAAATTCTGAGATTCGGGTCCGAATACATCAGTAAAATAACTTATTTTAATAGGTCATATCAGTTGTGATAAGTCTTATATGACAAAAATGGTTTTAAACATAAACTATGTGTTTAATACGCTTAAAAGCCATTTTAAGCGATTTCCGGGTTATACAGGAAATCTGAGTTTTCTGATCAGGTTATAAAGTTCAAAATACTACATTTATTATATAAAATCAGTAGTAATTGGATTGGTGTCAAAATACTATGTAGAACTCATTTTATACTCAAAAAGGGTATAATCGGTATTTACCGAATCAACGCCATAACCTTAGATTATGAGCAGGTTAAAAATAATTAAAAATCTTTAAAAATCCCAAAATATTATATTACATCAGTGGGTAAAAGGTTTGGTGTCAAAAATTGGGTTTAGATAGGCTTTATGCTAATGACGCCGTTAAATTACTAAAAAACGTTCTAATTACGTCATTGAGCATAACTCCTAATCTAGACCTCAAACTGATGTGAAAATTTAGGGACATGTTTATAAATCAGTAATAAAGATTATTGTCCTTTCACATTTCTTAAATTCTCGTTTTATGGTCAAAAGGGCATATTGGTCAACATTAGGCAATTAACGGAAATATGTAAACGAATCGGACAATCAACGAACCAACCACAGAGGGTTATACTATCATGTAGCCTGGTCGTAAGGAAGCTCTAAGGCATTTCCAAAACATACTAAATCAGGTCAGAACTGAAGTCAAAGCAAAAGTCAAAGTTTTACGACTTTCGGTTCTGAACCGGGTCTAAACAGAAAATTGTCGGGTCGGACATGCTTAGACATGTTCTTACATTTATTACTAAGTTATATGAGTGATAAAATAGGTTACACGCCTTCTGCATTGTTAATTATGCGTAAATTCGAAAATCATGATTCTGTTGACTTTTTACAAACAACTTTGACCCGATATTTGATCTAGTTAGAGCGGGAATCAGTGGGTGCCCTTTTAAGGGTTTAATGCCCACATAATTACCAACTTATAACTACCTTCAATTCGACTAATCACTGGACCATTAATGATTAATCGCTAAGTCAAACGTTAATTATGACGGTTTGACTTTTAAGCTAATAACTAAGTAAAACTCAATTAAGGAAGATCAAGGGCACTTGCCAAAGTCTAATGCATGACTAGGGATGACTTGGGTCTGCTCTTATGCTCCAGGAAGCTCCACAAATGCAGATGTAAGGTATGATCAAATGGTTGCAACATGAGGGCCTTTTATAGTGAATTTGGTTGCTCATGATCATGCCACACAAGTCTAGCATTGTTCCCAGATCATTTACAAGTGCTCCTAAGGTCTAAAAGTCAGTAGGGGTCGCCCATGGAAGTGAAAATATCTAACTAAGTCGGTTACAACGTTTATAACAGCCAACTGCCAACTTTCTGTCGCTGTGCATGCCTTACGGACCGTAAGGGTTGACCTTTACGGTCCGTAAGCTCTTTATCAGGGGCAAAAATCTCTTGACCTTTCAAGTTTCGAACGGGTAACTAGTGTATTACGATTTTGGACCATTATTTTCAGTATGGGGCCTCTTGTTTGGGTCATGAACAATTTACACCACCTTGAAATGATATAAAGCTTTCTTGGATCCTTTTGAAAGTGCCGTAAATGAAGGTTGTCGTGCATATCCTCGTAGGATCCCATTCTTGTGTAAGTTGAATCAATCATTGCTAGCATTTACCGGATTTGAATGTAAATCAGATGTTTGTGATATATGTTAGGGTCTTGGGATTCATAATGAGGTCGTTCAGAGGTATAAATTAACATGACGACACTTTTAAATCCTGCCATACATCTTTAACTAGACCCGGGTTTATAACACTTTTGTCTTACATGACACGTGTTGTTATTTAACACTTTTCTCTTACATGACACGTGTCGTTATTTTATTTAACACAAATTTTTGAGGTGTTACAACTTACATGGATTTTGTGCTCATACGTGCTTTGTGCTTATGTGTATACGTGCTTATGTGGAATATGTGCCTATATGCCTTTGTGTTTATGTGCCTACGTGTTCCTGAGCTTTACATAATAATAATAATAATAATAATAATAATAATAATAATAATAATAATAATAATAATAATAATAATAATAATAATAAGTGAAGGGTCGATTAAACGCTGAAGTTTTCAAACAAAAACCTGATATAATCAAATCTCGTCTAATTCATATGACGATGTCTGCTGCAGAACTTGCACTCGACAATGTCGTCATTTGGATCTCACACCCACCGTGCTGCTCGACGAAACCATACTGACAAGCGTATTGCTTCACTTGTGGCCAAGGAAATGGCCAAGGTCATACCTCAGATTGTCAGTGAAATTAATGAGGTCAGCAGTAAATCTTCTGTTGAATCGAAAAATGAAGCACCTTGAACTCCCTTCAGCTTCAAACAATTCAAAGCTTGTGGTCCTGCAAACTTCACTAGTGAAGATGGACCCAATGCAATGTTAACCACTCGATCGAGGTCACCTTCAGGCAAAGCGGGTGTCCAGAAAATCTTTGCACTGTGAATGCTCTTGGAGTCTTTCAGTCCAGGGTGTTGGATTGGTGGACTGCTGAGCGTAACAGGCGCGATAACGATGCAGCTTATGGCCTCTCATGGGAGGAGCTCAGGGAGCTCATGATGAAGGAGTTATGTCCTCCTCACGAAGTCCAGAAACTGGAGAATGAATTCTGGCACATCAAGCAGGAAGGAGGTGACAACGCTGGTCTCACAGCTCGTTTCAAGCAGTTGAGTATTATCTGTCCCAGTCAGGTGGACACGCCTGATAAGACTATCAAGAAGTATATTCGCGCTCTTCCCGATTGTGTAGCTGACTTTGTTCAAGCAGCGAGACCTGCTACTATTGAGGAAACTTATCAGCTAGCAGCCGAGATCAACGATAAATGAGTCTTGGTTGGAGCTTTCAAAACCTCGACCAAGAGTCTCAATAAAGCAACCGCAACTCCCAGCACCGACAATGCAGCATCTCAAGGTTCAAAGTCTTCACGCCAGAGCCGCAAGCGAAAGAACAACAACAACAAGAACTATGCTACTACCACAACTCCACTCAACGCAGTCCCCGCACAGCCCAACAACCAGAATAGTCAAGTTGTTGTTACCAACGCACCGCCTGCCAAACGTGCGACAAGGGTCAACTGCCATTTCTTGCAAACTGCAACATCTATGGGCACTTCACCGCACACTGCCATTCATGCCCAAGTCAGCAGGCTACTTAAGTTTTTCCAGCACCACCAACTCAACCTCTTGCTATTCAGGGTAACCGAGCAGTTCCAGCACCCGTTGCTAATACTCGAACCCGCTACACTTGTGGTGACCCGAATTATTTTGCTAATGTCTGCCCTCTGCTTGTTGTGAAACAAGAACCGCAGCAACTGCAACCACCGTAGCAACAACAGCAGCAACAACAGCCTTAGCAGCAGCAGCCACAACAAGCAGCCCGCAGAAGAACTTTCAATATCAACGTCCGCCAGGCTCAGACTGACAACAATGTTGTCAATGGTACGTTCCGTGTTAACGGTATTTACACTTCGTGTTTATTTTATACTGGAGCCGATAACTGTTTTGTGTTGTTTGAATTCGAAAAGTCCTAAAACGTAAACACGCTAACCTCCCAACGACCTTCGACATAGAAATTGCCACCGGAAGAACCGTCACCGTCAGTTATATTCTCCGTGATTGTACTCTTGAGCTCAACAATCACATTTTCCCTATTGATCTCATTCCTATGCAACATGGTAGTTTCGATATCATAGTAGGCATGGACTTTCTTCGTGAAAATCATGCCGAAGTCGTTTGTTTCGAAAAGATGACTCGTTTCTCCCTCTCAAACGGTGATCAATTATGTGTTTATGGCGAAGTATCCTCGAAAGAACTGAAACTTATGTCGTGCATTTAAGCGAGAAAGTATCTCCGCAAGGAATACTTGGCTTTCGTAGCCCACATTGTAGTAGCGTAGGAGGAAAAGAAGCCGCTAGAAAAGGTACTTGTGGTTCGTGATTTTCCTAATGTTTTTCCTGACGATTTACCCGGTCTGCCCCCTACCCGAGATATCGACTTTCGTATCGACCTCATTCCTGGAGCTAACCCTGTCGCTAAAGCTCTTTATCGCCTCGCACCATCCGAAATGCGTGAACTTTCTAGCCAACTACAGGAGTTACTTGATAAAGGCTTCATACGCCCTAGCACATCGCCATGGGGCACACCCGTCCTTTTCGTGAAAAAGAAGGATGGATCGTTCCGAATGTGCATCGATTATAGGGAACTCAACAGGCTTACTATCAAGAATCACTACCCTCTACCCCAAATCGACGATTTATTTGATCAACTGCAAGGCGCTACGTGTTTCTCGAAGATTGACCTACGTTCTGGTTATCACCGGTTGCGTATTCAGGAGCAAGATATTCCGAAAAACGCTTTCCGTACCCGTTATGGCCATTACGAATTCGTGGTCATGCCTTTTGGTCTTACAAACGCACCTGCGGTCTTCATGGATTTGATGAACCTTGTGTGTAAACCCTTCTTGGACCGTTTCGTTATTTTGTTTATCGGTGATATCCTCATCTATTTGAAGTCGAGGGCCGAACAGGCGCAACATCTTCGTTTGGTTCTCGAGTTTCTCCAAGGGAATCGCCTCTACGCCAAGTTCTCCAAGTGTTAATTTTGGCTCGAGGAGGTTCAATTCCTCGGTCATATCGTTAACAGTCAAGGAATTCAAGTCGATCCCGCGAAGATAGAAGCCGTCAAGAGTTGGATTACACCGAAATCTTCGTCTGAAGTTCGTTCTTTTCTCGGATTGGCTGGTTATTACAGTCGATTTATCGCTGAATTCTCTAAAATCGTCGTTCCTCTCACTGCCTTGACACATAAAGACACGCCTTTTGTTTGGGGAACCGAACAAGAGGATGCCTTTCAAACTCTCAAGTGTATGCTTTGCAATGCTCCCGTTCTCGCCCTACCCGACGGAAACAATGACTTTGTTGTTTATTGCGTTGCCTCTAACCTAGGTCTTGGTTGTGTTCTTATGCAACGAGACAAGGTTATCGTGTATGCGTCTCGCCAACTCAAGGTCCACGAGAAGAACTACACTACCCACGATGTTGAACTTGGTGCAGTTGTTTTTGCATTAAAGATATGGCGACACTACCTGTACGGTACCAAGTGTACGGTCTTCACCGGCCATAAGAGCCTACAACACATCTTGAACCAAAAAGAGCTAAATATGCGCCAACGCAGATGGGTTGAACTGTTGGTGCATACGTCTGTCGACTTCGTCTTGTATCGAGTCTTGTATTAAGAGTGTTAGATCAGGGCACGTAGTTCGAGAAAATAGGGTTTTTAGGTAATTTCGCATGAAATGTATGATAGGGTAATTTCGTACGAAATTACATAGTAATTTCGTATGAAATCAAATTTCGCTTGTAACTAATTTCGCTTGGGCAGGTTCATGCGAAATTAGATTCCCTATAAATACCCTCAGTGCAAAATTATTTGTAACATTCATGTTTCTGGTACTGAAGTGCTGCCGACGTGTCTACTGATCTGAAAACGTGTTATATCAATAAAACAAGACAATTAAGAGTGAATCAAGCTGTTTTTCAAGTCAATTCATTAGTTTCCGCATCTTGGATTGATTAGAACTCCTTTGATAGACTCGTGTGGGTCTATAAACGATCCTACAAGTGGTATCAGAGCTCAGGAGGAAGAGTTCTTACCAAAATCAGCTTGTTTTCTTCAAAAATCTGACTTCTACACCTTCTTTTTCAAAATTCACAAAATTTCATGGTCAAAATGGATTGAATTTCATATATGTCATGCGAAACAGTGTTTTAACAAATCCTTGAAAGAATTGGACCTAAATTTGATCTAAAATTGGTAAAATTTGTAATTTCGCTTGAAAATCAGATCGAATATGATGACGTCAGCACTATTTCGTATGGAATTACCAGCTTGATTTCACACAAAATTACCTAATTTCGCTTGAAAAGGATAATTTCGTATAAAAGTGTAATTTCGTTTGAGAGTTCCACACGAAATTACATAATTTCACACGAAATTAGTCCTGATTTCACTTCAAAGTGTGATTTCGTTTGAAATTACCTTAGCTCACACGAAATTACCTTATTTCGCACCTAACTATATTTCGTGTGAAAATTAATTTCGTTTGAAAGAGGCTATTTCGCACCATTTCTAATTTCGCTTGAGATTGATAATTTCGCACCAAGTGTTTTTGTTTGAACTCATATTTCGTGTGAACCTTGTTGACTTTGAACTGTGTTGACTTTGTGATACAGATTACTGAATCATGGAAGAGGAATTCTACAATGCGTTTGCTACACCAGTTTCACCAGTTACAGCTGCTGAAACATTGTACAATGAGAATGAGACAGGAACTTACCAGAAACCGCCAAAGCTCATGTACATTGAAGATTTTAAAGGATGGCAGAATCGGTTTGAGAACTGGGTGCAAGCTTATAAGTTTGACGCATGGTGTTCTTTAGAGAAAGATTATAAGAAACCGAAAAATGAACGTGGGCTTGAAAAGGCTTTTTGTGACTTTTCAGAGAGTGATAAATTGAAATATACAAGTGAAAAGATGATGATCAGTATTCTTCAACAAGCAATTAAAAAAGACATCTTTGTTTTGCTCCAACATGAGGGTACTGCTAGGTCAATTTGGACGGCATTGATTCAAAAGTTCAAAGGAAGCGCATATATGATCAAAAACAAAAAGGCGTTATTGAAGAAATCATTTGGCATGTTTGTAGCGTTTGATCATGAAACAACAAAAATGACCATTGATAGATATTGTCATCTGGTTTTGGAAATGGGAAGATTGGACATAAAGAAAGACGATGAGGAATGGGTTGATAAACTATCTGATGCATTACCACAGCAGAAATGGGGAACTTATTTGTTGATCCTAAAACACATGAGAAAATCTAAAAATATGAATCTGGCACAGTTTATTCAGAAAATTGAAGAGCACGAGTTGGATATCCAGAAAACGGCAATCATGAAGAATCCAAATGCTCAACAAGATGTTAGTTTATACTACAGAGGAAACAAATTTGAAGTTACTCCCAGCCCAAAGATTCAAACTGGTTTTAGTGCTGATAGTTCGTCTGAAACGAAGGGTAGTACTGTGACACAGAGTGGTGGATCTTCGTCTTCATATTCAAGCTTTGATCCAAATCTTACAACACCAAGTCCTCAACGACAGAATTCTACAAATCTGCAGTGCAATGTCACTTTGAACATTCAAAATGGTCAAAATATGTCTCCAGAAATAGCTAAGCAACACATGGCATCACTTGTTGCTATGTTGGAATCATATGAAAGTTTAATTGCTGGCAAAATTGGAAATCCGATGCTTACCAAAGAAGATTATGATCAGATAGATGCTGAAGAACTTGAGTTGATGGATGTCAAGTGGTGTTTAGCCAGTGCGGTTCGAAGGGCAGAAAAGTTTCAACAAATCACCGGAAGAGATGACTTTAATGAATTGTCTAAATCCCCAATAGGGTTTGACAAATCAAAAGTTACATGTTTCCGTTGTCGAGAAAAAGGGTATTTTAAGCGTGAGTGCAAAAACAAAGAAGCAGATGGAAGACAAGATCAGTCTGGAAAGAACAATTATTATCAAAAATCAATTTTCCATCAGATTGCTCAACTACCACAAACTGCACATGCACGTGTCATTGAAGAAAAAGAGAAAAGAGCTTGTTATGGTATAATTGACCAAGATGATGAAAAGGTTGCAGCGGGTTTTAGCTGGGAATGGTTGCAAAAGTCGCTAGGTGTTCCCTAGTCGGTCGACCAGGGAGTTGAGAGTACTCGGCCTAGGCGGAGAGTACACGGGGAGTACTCGGACATGCCAAATTATAAAGGAATTAGTTTTTGGAAATGAAATATATGTCAAATAATATAAATTTACTAATATTTATAACAAAATACGCGAAATTGATATTCATTTTTTTAATATTATAGGCATAGAAATTATGGTTTATTTTATTTTAAGTCAAACTCGGCCCGAGTTGACCTACTAGATCCGATTTTGGCCGATATTGATCATATTTGATCGATTCCGCGTAATTAGTCGGAGTTGAAGAAAGTCGCCTCGGCAGCCTACCTTGTAGCGACTACTCGGGGAGTACTCGGCCTTGGAGACCTTGTTTTACAACCATGGATAAATACATTCCACCCGGTTCAGGTCTTGTTGCTAGAATTCTGGAAGAAGAAGATGTCAAATCTAGTCAGAAAAGAATACCGATTTTTCCAGATTTAGGAAGTGATATTGATACCGATGATGAATAAGAATATCTTAATAAAGCTAGAAAAGGTATAGATCCTGACAGTTTTAATTTGTTTTTTGCAGATAAAGTTGAGATGCTGAATGAGAAGAAGATTGCTAGATTAAAGAGAGAGCTGGAAGCAATAAGAATAGCTGATGACAAGACAAAGATGAAAGCTGAGGAACAAAATGTTGAATCGGTGATTGAAAAGGTGATAGAAAAAATCGTTGAAGTGGAGAAAGTGGTAGAGAAAATTGTTGAGATTGAAAAAATAGTCGAAGTTGAGAAACTCGTCGAAGTTGAGAAAGTCGTCGAGGTAGAAAAAATTGTTGAAGTTGAAAAGATTGTCGAGGTTGAAAAGATAGTTGAAGTCATTAAATCTTGTCTGAAATGTCTGGAATCATGCAAAGATTGTGAGGAGAAAGACAAGAAGATTCTTGAACTGGAAGAGATGAAAGAAAATTTGTTGTCTGATGTGAAGTATGTGAAAGAGTCATACGATGTGCTGAACAGAACAGTTGATGGTCTGAAAAAGACAAATTTAGAAGTTGATGCTGCTATGACGATGATGAGTTCGACTTTAATGACAAAGCAGAAAGTCATCAATGAGTATATTGAAGACTGTGCAAAGCTAAAGCAGGATTTGGAACTTGAAAAGATTGAGAGTGAAAGAATCAAACGTTTGTTGTTGAGTTATACAACATGTGATTATTTGATTGACATAGTTTATCCTACTGTTGCAGGTCTTGAAGCTTTCCAAGATAAATAGAAAGAAACGGATACTGGTAAGAAACAAAGTGTCAAGTATAACAAGTGTCCGCCTCCGATTTGGAATAGTTATTCTCCCAGAAAGCCAAATGAGGAACGTTTAAATAAGGCTCTCAACATAAAGTTAAAGTCTGAAACCATTGATGAGTTACCAGACAATATTGATGTCACATTCACAGCGTCTGACACTGATCATGAGTCTGAATTGTTAAAGAAAGTGGTCGATCAGGTATTGGATATGGATGAAGAGTCAAAGTCAAAGTCAGAGTCTAAATCTGAAAGTTCGAGTTCGTCAGAAAAGAGTCCGAGTTCATCGGTCAAGCGGGTTTACAATAAAGAATTCCTGTTATCAAAATCTAATTTGAATGACGGACCAATCAAAGTAGCATATACTTTGAATGATTCAGACAAATTATATTCTGATAAGGAATTTCCAATAAGAAGTGTCAGATCTGAAATGATTAAACAGGTTTTCAAATTAACAAAAATTAATATTTCTGAAATAAAAGATTTAAATCTTGCTGAAAAATCTAAAAAATACACTTCAAGAGTTCAACAGAGATTGAACAAGAAAAAGGGTTACAGTTCTGGTTCTGGTTTTCAAAAGAAACCAAACCATAACAGTAATTTCAAAAAGAAAGGTTTAGGTTTTATTTCTCCTGAAAATTATAAAAATGAGAAAAATTATAAATCAAAAACAAAATTTGTTGCAGGAGGAAGTTCTGAAGAAGAGCAGAAGAAACCATTCTGGAAACAGTCAAATCAAGAGTTTCTTGCTGAAAAAAAGAAGAATTTGAAGAAATTTGTTCCAAGAGTTGACAGAAGAATCTGTTTTAAATGTCAAAAAGTGGGACACATTGCTTGGAATTGCCACAAGTCCACCTATTCAAAACAGGGAGTTTCTTCTAACTTTGAAACAAACAAGAAATGTGTTGATGAAAAGAAACAACTAACTGAAAAATCTAAGATGTTTGAAAATTTGACTTTCGAAACTGGTGATGTTTCAAAACATTTTTACAAAAGAAAAGTCGATTTGAACAAACAAAGATTGGTTGTAAAATCTGAGAGAAGTTCTAGTGATGAATCTGATTCCATAAAATCAGAGGAGCTGTTTGTTGAGAAAAATGTTGAAAATTCTGTTCCGCCATTGGATGAAGTTAACTTTCCACCATTGCGGGCAGAAAATCTGAAATCAAAAGGAAAATTTGAAATTTCAGATCAATTCTTTGTTCGTAAGAAAGAATTTGATGCTAAAAAGGTGTTTAATGAAAATGTCAAACATATCTTTGGGAAAATGGTTGATGGGAAAGTCAAAAGTGCAAAAGATTTTTATCAATCGAAAGGAGGTTGGGATAGAGTTTATTCAAAATCACCCAAGGCTGGTCAGGCTTGGGTGACAGCTTTTTCAAACTAAAATCCGGACTTGCCGGAGCTCCCAGATTGGTAAGTGTGGAGCAGGAATCAGCATCTTTCTTGTGTAATATCACCAAAGTGTTTGTTGGTTAACTGTTTATTGATATTTCGACCTTCAAGATTAATCAGGGACATTAAATTGTACTTGATTTATCTTTCCTACAAGTGGTGTTGTGGTTAGATTCTAAAAATGTTAATTTTTTTCAAAATGGTATTTTGAAAAACAAGTGATGATATAAACCCCGTTTTTACAGAATGATAAAATCAACAAAACTTATTTTTCGAAAAAACCATTTGATTAAAACAAACTTAAGTGTTTTGAAATCATAATGGGAAAATAGTTTGTTGTCAGGGGGAGTTCTGATTGTTTATGCCTAGTGAATGGCGATTTGAAGCAATTCACAACAGTTGTCACTTTATCTTGTACAGTTTGTTTTCAAATTTCCTTTAAATGATTTTGAATTTTAGGGGGAGTAAGAATTTTCAGAAAATCCAAAAACATTTGAAAATTCAAAAACATGATAAAAAATCAAAAATGAGTTTTGTTGTGAAAAAGAGGAAATGATAGTACATTAGTGGACTATCACAGCATGCTAAAGAAATGAAATGTAAAAGGTGATAAACGATCTCACTAAAGATGTGACGATAGGCTCAGCTAGACTAGTAGATTTGCGAAAACGATACAAACATAAAGCAAAATGCCTAAGTCTGGTGGAAAACACGGTCAAACGCATAGTACTTAGTTTTGTCCTTCTTGATTGTGTACTTACTCGGTAATCGCTGATTGTCAAAAGACATAAAACCGGTTAAATTTGTGAGCTTTCACAATTTTGCTGAAAAATCGCTGTGATTTTGTGTTTTTCTTTTTGCAAAGATTTAAACTTGTTTTATTTCTTTATTTTATTTAAGCATTAGACATCCTCTGCGTATACGTGAGTATCGACCTGGATGTTATTGCCTAAACGTTCTGCTTTATTTTCTTTGGTGTTTCGTTTAAGTTTTGGATCAACTCTGCGTATACGGGAGTATCGACCTGGTGGTTAAAGCCTAAACAACTTCAACTTGTTTTTATTTCTTATTTTGTTTAAACATTGGACTTTCTCTGCGTATACGGAAGTATCGACCTGATTGTTAATGTTTAAACATTCTGCGTTATTTTTGCACAAATCACAGTTGATGAAAGTTTAAAGGCATTACTTGAGTCAGTGTATTGCATGATGAGGGGATATGCTGAGATCGTGGGGTCCATAAGATGTTAGTGCAAAAATAAATATACCTTAACGTATCGGTAAGCATTTCGAAAGTTTTTAGATTGAGTTTAAGATGAGAATTATATCGTCAATCTACGTGAATCGTTTAGAACTTAAAATCTCTAAAGCTTAACGGTGTTGGTGATTTGTTTCAAAAACTAATATGATCTTCTTACACAAACTCGCAAAAATAGTGTCTGTAAATATTTCTTTACTGTATTTCTTTAATATCAAAAATCCAAAAAGATTTTCGGAGTGTTTTAGCATAAATTTCGAAAAATTCAAAAAGATTTTAGTCAACTGATGTTGAAAAGCTGATTTTCAAAATTCCAAGTGCTAAACATGATGAAAAACAGGTTTGGGAGAGCTTGTTGAAATGAAAATTTTTATTGAAATGATTAAATGGTTCATTAAGTTTGATACCAAATTTGAAAGTGTCATATTCAAGTGGTTAAGAGATTTTGTGAAATGTCATATTATTACAAGATGATGTTTTGAATGTAATTAATACAAGTAGTGAGCAGAAAGTTTAAATTTGTCAAATTTTAAATTTGTGAAATTTACTTTGAGGTAGAGAATGTACAGGTCATGGCTATGAGAGAGCCAGATTACGATTCTTGAACCTGTGAAAGCCAGACTACGATCCCAAGCATTCTTTAAGAGGGAGTGTGTAGATGAATAGAGCCAGCTTCAGATCCTGAATTGATGTTCACAATAGTTACTAATGCTGATGAACTTAAGGAATCAAGAGATCTGATCAAGAGAAGATATAGCCAGGTCGAGATCCTGAAAAAGAAGAGAAGATGAAGGGTGCTTACTCTGTCAGATTTTTTTGGAAGAAGCCCGAAGACTGATCAAGGCTGAAGATCTGTGAAGACTCGACACTGAAGACTCGTCAACGTCCGAGGGGGAGTCTGTTGGTGCATACGTCTGTCGACTTCGTCTTGTATCGAGTCTTGTATTAAGAGTGTTAGATCAGGGCACGTAGTTCGAGAAAATAGGGTTTTTAGGTAATTTCGCATGAAATGTATGATAGGGTAATTTCGTACGAAATTACATAGTAATTTCGTACGAAATCAAATTTCGCTTGTAACTAATTTCGCTTGGGCAGGTTCATGCGAAATTAGATTCCCTATAAATACCCTCAGTGCGAAATCATTTGTAACATTCATGTTTCCGGTACTGAAGTGCTGCCGACGTGTCTACTGATCTGAAAACGTGTTATATCAATAAAACAAGACAATTAAGAGTGAATCAAGCTGTTTTTCAAGTAAATTCATTAGTTTCTGCCTCTTGGATTGATTAGAACTCTTCTGATAGACTCGTTTGGGTCTATAAACGATCCTACATGAACTTCTCAACGATTATGATTGCAAGATACGCTACCACCCAGGCAAGGCAAACGTCGTTGCTGACGCTCTTAGCCGACTAAGCTATCTACACAGTGTTCGTAATGTCCAAGCCCAGCACAACCTCGAAGCCCTCATTCGCGACGCTCAACACGCTTGTTTTCTCGAGAACACTTTGAAGGAAGAAAGAATCTGTGGAACCGAAAACCAGTCAGTGAATAAACCGAATGGTATTTTTCATTATCTTGACCGCATTTGGATCCCCAGTCGTAATAACCTTCGGGAGATATTGCTGACTGAAGCCCACAAGTTCCGATATTCCATTCATCCTGGTGCCGACAAGATGTACCAAGACCTTCGCTCCAGGTATTGGTGGCCGGGAATGAAGAAGGATATCGCTCTCTATGTTTTGAAATGCCTAACTTACTTGAAAGTTAAGGCCGAACACCAACGACCCTCTGGCTTACTCGAACAACCCGAGATCCCGATGTGGAAATGGGAGAGTATAGCCATGGACTTTATTACAAAACTCCCTCGCACTCCTTCAGGTCACGATAGCATTTGGGTTATCGTTGATCGTCTTACGAAACCTGCCCACTTTATACCGATACGAGAAGACTTCAAGGTAGAACGATTAGCACGAATCTATACAGACGAAGTCATTTGTCGACACGGGACGCCTCGTGACATCATCTCTGACCGTGATGGTCGATTTACCTCGCGTCTCTGGGAGACATTCCAAGCCTCTCTCGGTACGACTCTTAATCTCAGTACCGTACTTCATACCCAGACCGACGGTCAGACTGAGCGCACGATCCGCACCCTTGAAGACATGCTTCGTTCGTGCGTTATAGATTTTGGTGGTAACTGTGATTCGCATTTACCTTTAGTAGAATTCTCGTACAATAACAGTTATCACGCTAGTATTCAAATGGCAACCTTTGAGGCATTATATGGTAGAAAATGTCGATCGCCTATTGTATGGCACGAGATCGGAGATGCACAAATCACCGGTCCCGAGTTACTACAAGAAACGACTGACAAGATCCTCAAGATAAGAGACAATCTCTTGAAAGCTCGGAGTCGTCAAAAGAGCTACGCCGATAAGCGCCGCAAGCCCCTTGAATTCGAAGTTGGTGATCACGTACTCCTAAAGGTTTCACCTTGGAAGGGGGTGATCCGATTTGGCAAAAAAGGAAAGCTAGAGCCACGATACGTGGGTCCCTTTAAGATTCTGGAAAGAATTGGCAAAGTGGCCTATCAACTCAAATTACTGGTTGAACTCAGCAACGTACATCCGACTTTCCACGTCTCAAACCTCAAGAAGTGCCTAGCTGAAGAAAATCTTCACGTACCTATCGAAGATTTGCAAGTTAACGAGACCCTACACTTTATGGAAAAGCCTGTAGAAATCATGGATCGAGAGACCAAGAAGCTTCGACGCTCTCGCATTCCCATAGTGAAGGTTCGCTGGGAAGGCAAACGAGGCGCCGAGTTCACTTGGGAACTCGAAAGTGATATGAAAGCTAAATATCCACAACTCTTTGTTACGCCTACTCCTTAATTTCGGGACGAAATTTCCTAAAGTAGGGGAGGCTGTAACAACCCGACTTTTTGGATCGTTACCTGTCGCTATCATTTCTTTCTTAAACACTTGTACTCTCAACGCTGTGGGTTAAACTATATTTTCAACGCATTTTAAACACATATTACAACGCTTACTTAATCACGATTGTCGCAATTAAACGCTATTTACCACACTTGATACTTAAATGCTTATCGCAATGCATTCTCAACGCAGACTCAAAACGCAGATTTAATTATATTATGTGTGTTATTTGTGTGATTACTTGTTTAGAATGTTATGTGGTTATCAACGCAACGCTTATACGCTCGAACGCTCACTCGCAGCTCAATTAAACGCAACACAACGCTTAACAAACAAACCAAAGTTGGAAAACTAACAAACACAACTCGGACATTCGTATGGCCATCCACCCGGATGGAACCCATCCACCCGGATGGAGCCATCCGGACATCGCCACTCGCACACCGACTTAACCCTCGCCCTCCTCTATAAATACCCGCCGTACACCCTCATTTCAACACTTTGACACTCCTATCCGCTCCCCAAGTCTCAGACGTGATTCAAGGCCATTTTGTAAGCCTTTTCTCCCCAATCTTAATCTCTATTCACTTCTACTCCATCTTCTTCATCAAAATCACACACACTCACACACACACACACACTTTTTAACTTTTTCTCAAAAACCCTTGATTCCATCCATTTCGAAGGTGGTTTCCACTCATTTTCCTTAGGTAAACTGTTGTGGAGCATCATTCACTCGAGATGGGATCAAGTTATGAAAGATTTCAACATTTCTCAACTATTTTATTGAACTTTCCTTCGGATTTTACACAATATGGGGAGAAACGGGACTCTGTCAGACTCTCGACTCGTTCCATAGTTAAGAGCCGACCCGAGAACTGATTTCCACCAAAGAGATGGACCGATTAACGGGTCAAACATGAATCTTCATCAAGAACAGAACATCCGATCGAATGGGCAAGGCCCACCCGTCCGAGTGGACTGGGCTTGGTGTTTTCCATTGTTCGAATCCGTCAACATGTCAGTCTCCGTTAACCAAAACCGTTGTTTGAGAAAAGTTTTACAAAAACTTCAACCACAGACCATCCGCCCGAATGGCCATCCGTCCGGATGGAACCCATTCGTCCGGATGAACTGACCCTGATAATATATGTTGTATAAAAACTTCAAAAACTTTAACAGTTCACAAACAACCACAGACTATATGCCCGAATGGCCATCCGTTCGAATGACCATCCGTTCGGATGGAACCCATCCGCCCGGATGGACTAGACCCATCCGTTCAGATAGACTGTTGAACGCTTAACCCGCTTTTTACCCCACTCGACACTCTAATTTCGACCGTGTCAGCACATGGAAGACTTATAATTCTGTTTCCTGTACACAGGCTGATCCGGCGCTCCCTTCAATCTAATCCAGATTGTGTTTACTTGCTAAACACACACTGTGAGTATACTAGAACCCATTTTCATTTAACGCACTTTTGGGTGTTACATACGTTCTCTATCAAAACACAACACAAAATGCAAACACTTTATAAACGCTAACCGCTCCCGCATGCTATACGTGATTTGTTGAATGCTTGTTACTATGCTTATACAGTGTTATGCTAGACCGCCTCTAGCAACGATAGTACTATAGTTTGGACTCAGCACCTGTGTGACAGGGGTTGCTAGGGATCACATTACTTTACTTCACGTGTTCGCTTTGGTGAGCATGTGTCGCGTATACTCTACAACGCTCTCGTGGTTAGGTTGTATCATTGTTGATAGTTACATGCTTCGCCCGTTACGTGTTACATGATGGTTATGCGTAAACGCTTTTTATACTACTATGTACGCAAACTTGTGTACTCACCTTACTTTATGTATTGATTTTTATTTTAACGTATGTGACAGGTTGATTGGATGTTATGCTGAAATCAAGTTAGGAAGTCTAGAAACTCACCAAATAAAATCTGAATTGTCGGAACTGATTTTGTTTTTGAGACTGAATATATGTAATGACTGTTTTTGCTTTATTTGTTTAATAGTATGGGATGTTAAACCTTATAATTCTCTTGAACAATCTGTTTTGCTCAGTGTCACGCCCTGATGATTCCGCCATCGGTTGGGGTGTGACATCTATAGACTTTTGTAGAAGAAGAGGTGCACCAAATCTTTGAAGTCTACAAAAAGAAGGCTATTTGTTTTTTTAACGTATGCAGACTTCTAAAATAAACTGGTGGTGGTGTACGGACAGTGGTGGTGGGTGGTGGACGTGGACGTGGACGGTGGATGGTGGTGTTGGTGGTGATAGATGGTGGTGGTGTTTAACCCTTTGCAGACGGTAAAAGATCTTAGAAGTGGTTGGGCCAAACCTGCACAAATAAGAGCCCGCGCAGACGTTTTTTAATGAAACATCTTCAGAAAAACAAATAGCCTGCAGATGGCAATATCTGCGCGGCTCAGACAGAAGAGCCTGCGCATATGTTTTTTAGAAAAACAAACACCACCTTAATCAATGTGGGGTTAGCCCACTTAGTAGAGGCATATGCCTTTTAAATGTGAGGTCTCAGATTCAAACCTAGGAAAGAATTTTAATAAGAATATTAGAGTGATAGAGTAGGAGTAACCGTTGCCATTAAGAAATAGCACTCTAGTTGTATTACATTTCATTAAGTGGTTATAATTGGGGCTACAAACCAGTGTTCGTCAGTTAAGAAATAATATGTTCACAAATTGTTCATAAATACTTACCAAAATGAGATTTTATGTTCGTGTTTGTTTGTTAAGGAAATGAATGTGTTCGTGTTCGTTTGTTAAGGAAATGAACGTGTTTATGCTCGTTTGTTAATTTAGGCAACGGATGTTGATGAACACAAACTAATGTTCATGAACACAAATGGAAATAAAAGAACACAAACAATCGTTCATAAACAAAAGAGTAAATTGCTAAAATCGTCCCTGAGGTTTGGACATGTTTGATAGTTTCATCTAAAACAATTTTTTTGTACCATATTATCCTTCACTTTTGAGATTCTTTTGCCTTTTTCATCCAAACGTCTAACTTTTTTTTTTTGTCAAAATCGTCCCTGAGATTTGGGAATTTTTGTCATTTTCATCCAAATGTTTGACAGAAAAAAAAAAGATATAGCAAATTAGACGTTTTGATGAAAATGTAAAAAAATCTCAAAAAGTGAAGGACTATTTGGTACAAAAAAATTGTTTTGGATGAAACTGACAAATATGCCCAAACCTCAAGGACGATTTTGGCAATTTACTCTAAACAACATATATAACATACTGACACTTATTAGATATTCTATTTTTCGGAATTCAGAAGTATTTAAATATAGAGTAAACTGCAATTTTACCCCCTGAGGTTAGGGGTGATTGGCACCCTTATCCCCCTAAGGAAGTAATTGCAATTTTACCCCCCACTGTTAACTCTTATGTCGCAATTCTACCCCCCGGATTCAATTTTGTTGACTGGTCTGTTGACTTGGGGGTGAAATGACTGTTTTACCCTTTTATTTTACCCCCCAACGTTTGCTCTTATGTCGCATGTTTACCCCCTGGAATCAAATTTTGTTGACTTGGTGTAAATTACTAAAATACCCTTTCTTATAACCCCTTATAATTTGTGTTTAGAAGCAAAATTACCCCCTGGAGCTTCCAAAACTTCCAAAACCTTTCCCGCCACCATCCATATTCGATTCCAGGGGTATTTTAAGAAAGGGTATTCGATTCCAGAACCTTGTCACATATAAACCCCCTGGCATCATGGTTGGAATGCAAATTCATCAATACAAATGCAAATGCATCAATACAAGACCAAAAGCATTTTGGCATTTTGGAATGCAAATGCATCAATACAAATGCATCAGAACTATTGCTAAATCAGTAGCATTAAAACTGCATTGATAAAGGCCTCAATTGCATCAGAAACAGGCTTAAAACCATTGATAAAGGCCTCAATTGCATCAGCCACAGCTTAGGCATGTTACTCGATTGCAAATGTTGGAATGCAAATGCATCAGGAACAGGCCTCATTTGCATTAGCATTGCACCCAGCAGCAACTTTAACAGCAGAGTAAGTTAACAGCAATGCCTCTGATGTGTTCTATGGCCAACATTAACAGGCAAGTTAACAGCAATGCTTCTAAGTTAACTGCAGCAACTTAACATTAAAAGCAGCAACTTAACATTAACAACATCAACTTAACATTAAAAGCAACAACTCAACATTAACAACAGCAACTCAACATTAACAACAGCAACTTAACATTAAGTCAATGCTTCTGATATGCAACTTAACAGCAGAGCTACTTAACAGCCTAATATATTAGAGTTTTACACCAAAAGATCCTAATATATACCAAAAAATCCTAATATATAAACCAAAACATCCTAATATATTAGAGTTTTACACAACCATTTCCTGCTGCGGTGGAAATTGGAAGTGGAGGAAAGGGCGGCCCCGCATTTTCACCACCACTGAGACCACAATCGATCGGCCTGACCACCGAATCCTCATGTCCACTGCAAACACACGAAGATGGATGTTTCAATAACCCCCTGTTTTTAACTTGTTCACACAGATCGGTTTATACCTGACAGCAGAGACCAAAAGGAGGAACGGTTGTTGTCGCCGGAAACCATGTTCATCGGCGGAGGTGTGGTCGCCATTGTGGTCGCCGGAGGTGGAGGTGGAAGGATGGGGTTCTCTTCACTCATTGTGGTCGCCGGTGTTGGAGGTGGAAACAGGTGGTGGAGGTGGAATGTGGTGTCGCAATAGGCCGGTGGTGGAGGTGGAAGGATGGATCGCCGGAGGTGGAAGGATGGATCGCCGGTGTTGAGGAAGAAGGAGTGGATGGAAGAAGCTTAGGGGGTAAGATTGTTGGATTATGTTTAGTTTAAGGGTTTATATAATATATAAACCAATAATTAACGTGAAATTACCTATTTGCCCTTTGACTCTTATTGACTAGTCAACAAAATTGAATCCGGGGGGTAGAATTGCGACATAAGAGTTAACAGTGGGGGGGTAAAATTGCAATTACTTCCTTAGGGGGGGGGGGGTAAGGGTGCCAATCACCCCTAACCTCAGGGGGTAAAATTGCAGTTTACTCTTAAATATAATACAAAAACAAAAACAAAAAAACACTAACGAACTATTGAACACAATCGAACATAAACGAACACGTTACCGACCGTTCACGAACATTAATTAACAAATACAGTATCTATTCATGTTCCTTCATTTAACTAGACAAATAAAATTTCTTATTCATGTTCGTTCATTTAGGTGTTGTTTTGTTTTTTCTGAAAAGCTCCGCGCAAGCTCTTCTGTCTGCGCCGTGCAGACCACGCGCAAACATTGTCACGCGCAGACTGTTTGTTTTTTCGAAAACGTTTCATTAAAAAACGTCTGCGCGAACTCTTCTTGGTGCAGACTTGGCCTAGCCACTTCTAAGATCTTCTAAGGTTTGCAGAGAGTTAAACACCACCACTACCGTCCATCGTCCACCACCCACTACCGTCCATCACCACCAACACCACCACACCGTCCACCACCCACTACAGTCCATCACCACCACAACCACCACCACCATTTACCACCATCACCGTCCAGCACCACCACCACCACCGTCTGTACACCACTACCAGTTTATTTTAGAAGTCTGCATACGTTAAAAAACAAACAACCTTCTTCTTGCAGACTGCAGAGGTTTGGTCCAGCTCTTCTTCTAAAGATATGATCTGCATACTACAGACATTTTACATCTTAAAAAACAAACACCACCTTAATAAACGATAACGAACGAACATAAACAAACTTTCCGTCAAATAGTTTACGAACAACTTGTTAAATGTTTGGTTCGTTTGCGTCCGTTGTTACATTGGGCATGTACATTGGGCATGGCATCCAACTACTCATTTCAGTTTATCAATTTACCTTGACAACTACACTGAAAATTATTCTCCTCCATCTTGGTGGCTACCCTGTATCCTGTAATAACTAGACACTCAAAACCCTAGAAAATCCACCATGAACACCTGATCTCACTCCAAATCATCTCCAAACAAGCACAACTAGATCATGAAACCCTTGGTGGAGCTCTGCGATCTGATCGCCCAAAACCCTAGCCAATTCCCCGACAAAATCGACTGGATTTGCAACCGATGTCCTCCGTCAGACTCTTTCTCATCCAGATCTCCAACAATCACACCTGATCACCTCAATGCAATCCTCATTACAGCCAGATTCATCTCCAAATGCGGTAATTACAATGATACTCGTCCTCAAACCATTATTATTGACTTTATTCGCACAATTCCAGCTTCATTTGACCAGTCTCTCTGGCCGAATTCGTTCGGTACCGCTTCGATTGCTTCGTTTTATGCCGAATTGTTTGGATATGTATGTAAAGCGTGTGTGTTTTATCCGGAGTTTGAATCTGAAGTGGCTAGGGTTATGGGAGAGGTAGTGTATGCTGCTGTTAATAATAGGTTTGGGGATTTGGGGATTTCTAGGGCTTTTCTGAGTGCGGTGAGTGAGAATTTTCCTCCCGTTGGAACAGCTGATGCGAATAAGTTGGTTACTTCATTGCTTGATGGGATAGAGTTTGCGCTGCCGTGTGGTAGCTCGCCGAAGGGGATGATGGGGTCGAATTCGTCGTCGCAGAGCTCGCCGGTTAGTGTGAGTAATGTTGCGGGGTCGAGTTCGTCGAGTGGGGGTGTGGACGAGGTGAATTCGAGGGCTATTGTTGTTAATGGGGGTGGTAATGCTTGGGGGGTAATGGGGACTCCGAATGGTAGTGACAGGAGGGGGGTTGGGGTTGCTTACTTTGAAGATGAGTCGGTGGAGAATCTGGAGAAACAAGAGATTGCTTTTAAGTTGATTAGTCATATAGTTGATAAATCGAAGATCGATCCTAATTTACTGGAACGGGTGCATGTTATTACAAAGGATCAGCTCAAATCAGTTTCATCTTTTCTAAAGGTAAGGTTTGCATGTTATGTTTTGTTTAAAAGACTGGAACAATTGAAAACTAGTATTTGAATTTCTATTTGTTGGGCAGATAAGAAAGCGTGATTGGACGGAGCAGGGGTCATTATTGAAAGCTAGGATTAATACCAAACTTTCTGTTTATAAAGCTGCAGTTAAGTTGAAAATTGCTGGTCTTTCATCTCTTGATTCAGATGGTAAATTGTCTAAGAAATTGTTAATTGGAGCTCTAGCATTGTTGGTAGAAGCTGCCGAAGCTTGTGTTTATTCAGTATGGCGTAAACTGCGAGTTTGTGAAGATCTTTTCCGTTCGTTGCTTGATGGTATCGCTAAAATTGCTGTTACCCGTGAAGGTCATCTACTACGGGTTCTGTTTATACGGTTTAAACCACTTGTGCAAGCTACATGTGCTCAAGTATATATCTTTTTGTTAATCTTGGTCAAGTTCTGTATCTCAGTTTACTTTTCTCATGTATTGTTTGATTAAATTATGAATTAATTCCGTAGGCTGATACTTGGGCAAGCAGTCAGGGAGCTATGTTTGAAAGTGTCTTGAAGTCAAGCTGTGAGATTATTAAATATGGATGGACTAAGGACCCACACGCCGTGGATACATTTATTAAGGGACTGGCTGCAAATATTCGCAAACATAATGACTATGAGGAAGAGGTTGGTTATGATCTTTCTTAGTCTTCTTATTCAAATTTCATCTTAGATTGTTGAAAATGTTTCTTTTGTTGCTAAGCTAGAGAGCTTTGATCCTGTTAGTTGATGGTTGTTATTGTCATATTGTGTTATATTAGTACTTAGTAGTGCTTGTAGAAACCATATATTTGTTATCGCTTGGGTCATATCAAACTAGCTGAGCTTTTGTGAATAATTTTTCTTAATAGCTAGGCAGTTAATGCGGTAAAATATCGGATATCGGTCAAGGACTGATATTTGAGATATAGGTTATCTCGGTGAGATATCGGTGGGATGTCGTCGGTAATTTTAATATCATGCAGAATTTATATATACAGCAATTTAACACCAACAATTCAGTGATATATCGGTGATAATGTGATATATCGATCAATATCGCCAATAATATTGATACCGATATTCCGACTGAGTGACTGATATTTGACACGGATGTTTTACATGGGGACCGATAACCGATATATCACCGATATTAACTGCATCGCTTAATAGTATTCACTGTCTAGAATATGTTATGAAATGAATAGTTTGTTTTATATTAAGTGTGCTGAACGGACTGTCCTAAATGACCAAAATTATCATTTTAATCGGTTGATTGTTTGATACAACAACAACAACCAAACCCAGTAAAATCCCACAAATAGTCAAGCTATTGATAGAGTCTGGGGGAGGGTGGGATGTAGACACACCTTACCTCTATCCGTGAGGGTAGAGAGGCTGCTTACAAAGAGACCCTCGGCTCAAAACACACAGACAGATATACCGCATATGAGGTGTATATATACACGTATCATAACATAGGTGGTGAAAGAGGGCATGGTAAAAATAGACAAATCTACCATCAAACACAGCCTACAAACATAGACACAAGAAAAACAATCACATGTAAATTCCACTTAACGTGCATGCAAAAAAAAAAAAAAAGCCTACACACTATCACTAACTTATAATATAACTATAAAATAAGATCTATTGATAACTTAGCATAATAGTTTGTTAGATTGAACCATTTGTTTACGACTTTACGCACATGATTATGTTCCATGTAGTGCTTCTTCACTTTCTTCGCTTTGTTCTTCTTCATCAAATTTAGTGTTCTCGTTGCACGGAGTTTCTTTATATCCATGGTAAAATTTTCTTTATGATCAATATACATAACTTCAGGATGTCAAAGAGAAGCAGGCAGTTCCTCTCTTACAGCTCAATATCATCAAGTTGCTTGCAGAGTTAAACGTACAAGTTAAGAAAGCCGAAATTGTTGACATTATATTGCCTCTGTTCATCGAAAGTTTGGAGGAGGGTGATGCTTCAACTCCTGGCTCATTACGTCTCCGAGTATGATACTCATCTTAAATCATGTTTTCATATGGTTATATGTTCTATATCTTTAAATGTACTCTTTTGGTTAAAAGTAACAATTTTTAGTCTTAATATTGAGCCTCTAGTTTCTTTGAACTTCAATGTTTTCTGAATACGTCAATGCATTCTCAAACTCTTTTTGTTGAGACACTGCAGCTTCTTGATGCTGTTTCTTGCATCGCGAGTTTAGGTTTCGAGAAGTCTTATCGTGAAGTTGTTGTGCTTATGATAAGAAGTTACTTAAGTAAACTTTCTAGTATTGGATCTGCAGAAAGCAAAACATTGCCACCAGAGGCCAATACAGAACGTGTTGAGGTATGTATAATATAAATCTACTCACTTACTTCTATGTTGGATAAGTTAAGTTGAACAATGAGTTTGTTTACATTGTTTATGGTTATGATTTTTTTTTGTAATTAAGTTTACCATAGATGCTCACTGGTTCAATTACATTCAAGACTCTTCCTGCAGGATTTGAAGCGATAGCTAGAGGCCTTACAAATGCAAAACTCAGAGTCGACTTCCGTCATCGTCTTCTATCTTTATGCTCAGATGTCGGTTTGGCTGCTGAGTCCAAAAGTGGAAGGTAATTGTAGTTATTTTTATTTGTCATGTTTCACAATAATGCACAACATATGTATTTCAATCTATGTTGCCTTTCATACATTCTTTTAATTAAATGTAGGAATTTGTAAATTTTGTTATAAATCAATTTTTTTTTCCTGAAATGTTAAGTTACTATAGAAGCATCAAAGAAACATAATAGTCAGGGTGAGCAAAAAACCAAAAAAAACCTAACCGAAATTTACGGTTCGGTTTTGCATTTTATCAAACCGAAAAACTGAACCGAACAACCCAAAAAAATGATTTTTTTAATGTTTGTTATATATTGATTAAGGAATTATAATTTTATTCTTGAATGTTAAGTATTTATAATAAGAACATTAACATTTTTAAGTTAAATCATTTATCCTTCGCCTACAAGAAATAACTTCAACATAAAATTCAATGATTTTCAAGTTATTATAAAAGAAAATGTCTTAATAAAAACTTTGGAGAAACATAAAAATAGATTAAAAGGTTAGGTTTATGTGAACAATATTAATTAAAAAGGTTAAATATATTAACTTAAATGTAAACATCTAAGAAAGATTCTTAAATCTTGGATTATACTTTCTATTTTTTAATCTTACGTAATTTTGTTCCAAAAACCGAATCAAACCATTGCTAAAACGAAAAAACCGAAACCAAATGGTTTAAAACCAAAAACCGAACCGAACCGTGCACACCCCTACAGGACACTGCTTGTGATCAGGAAGAGTTGGATTGCGTGCTTAAATTATCTGAAATACGCGTATTTGATCATAATTCATTATATTAGAGATGATCCAAAATTTGTTGTATGCAGTTGCCTAATTTATTTTCTTTTCTGGTACGCAGCAGCGGAGCTGATTTTCTTGGACCTTTACTTCCGGCTGTGGCTGAAACATGTTCTGATTTTGATCCAACGGTGGATATCGAACCTTCACTCCTGAAGTTATTTCGTAACCTATGGTTCTACATTGCTCTGTTTGGCTTGGCCCCACCTGTGCTGCAATCTCCAACCCCAGTGAGGCCGAACTCCACAACATTGAACAATGGAGGGAACACAAGTGCGGTTGCCCTTCAAGCTGTCGGTGGACCCTACATGTGGAATCCTCAATGGTCTTCTGCTGTTCAACGCATATCTCAAGGAACTCCACCTCTTGTATGTCTGATTGACTGAAGTTTTTTAGTTCGATCATTGGTTTTTAGTTCGATCATTCATTTAACTTTAACTGAACATGAACATATAATCGAACACATTGTTTGCTCATGTTCGTTTATTAAGAAAATGGGCATATTTGTGTTCGTTTGTTTAAACAGTTCACCAACGTAAATGAGCATAAACAAACTTAAACTTACATAATTAAACAAACAATAAACAACACAAATGAACGTAATTGAAGAAACCTCAATGAACACGAATGGACATAAATTTATTAAACATAAATGAACATGAAGTATTTTTTTTATATAAATTAGTGATTAATTACTGAAAATTCCAATGGAAACCCCATTTTTATTACTAGAAAGCCCAATTACCAATTAGTTGTATTTATATAAGTAGTTAGCAAGTTCCTTTTATGTTTGATATTTGTATAAATATAACTACCACCGGTGTATTTAAACTGAAACAAACATAAACGAACGAACGAACATAAACAAATGTAAATAAACGAACATAAATGAACGACAAAAATTTGGGTTCTTGTTATAAACGAACATAAACAAACTTCATGTCGATCAAGTTCACGAACAGTTCATGAACACTCGGTTCGTTTACAAGCCTATTTTCATTTAGTACTAAGTTAGGGTAAGAACATGATTTTTGTGCCATTTTCTTCTTTTTATCAGGTTGTTAGCTCTGTGAAATGGCTAGAAGATGAATTAGAGCTGAACGCCCTTCATAACCCTGGAAGTCGTAGAGGAAGCGGAAATGAGAAAGCTGCTGTAAGTCAAAGAACAGCCCTTTCTGCTTCATTAGGAGGGCGTGTTGACGTTGGAGCAATGGGCGCAATTTCAGGTATAAAGAATTTGTATTTTGTTTAGTTGTCTTGATTTTGTGAAAATTATCTGATTGTTTTGTTGATAATTTTCAGGGGTGAAGGCTACGTATCTTCTTGCAGTTGCATTTTTGGAAATTATACGATTCAGCAGCAATGGCGGCATTCTTAATTGTGGTCCCAATTCAACCGCTTCTAGAAGTGCCTTCAGCTGTGTTTTTGAATATCTTAAAAGCCCAAACCTCATGCCAGCTGTCTCACAATGCTTGATCGCCATTGTTCATCGTGCTTTCGAAACATTATTATCATGGCTGGTAAATTTTCTCATATGCTTCTAGTATAATCTTATACCTTACAGATATTTTATTTGTATTTTCATTTACTTACATCGTATAACGTGCACAGGAGGCTCAAATTTGTGAGACAGGAGATGCCGCAGAGGTTAGAGAGTCAACTCTTTCTGTCCATGCTTGTTTTCTCATAAAGAGTTTATCTGCGAGAGAAGATCATATTCGGGATTTATCTATTAATTTGTTGTCTCAATTGAGAGAAAGATTCCCACAGGTAAACTACATTTATTAAATTATCATCAGTTGTTTTTTTTTTCGATATTAATTTTAATGCAAACGTCCACATTTTTCCTTGCAGATCTTGTGGAAATCATCTTGTCTTGATTGTCTACTCTTTTCTGTCAATAATAACCCGCCTTCAGGTCTTGCAAATGATCCCGCTTTTATATCATCTGTCCGTTCTTTGTACCAAAAAGTTGTCCGTGAGTGGATTATTATTTCACTATCGTATGCTCCATGCACCAGCCAAGGTCTTCTTCAGGTTTGTAGTATACTATTGACTATTGATTCTCTACACATTATTCTAATAACATTTATGGGTGCTTAACAATAGTATTATTTGTCTTTTAGTCGACAATTTTCATTTACACCCCTTCATCTTTAATAAGTTTGACATTTGGCCCCTAAACTTTAACACAGTTATATTTTACTTTTTTAACCAATCTACACTACAGTTGTTTATTCCTTTTTTAACCGATTTACACTACAACCCCTGAACTTTAATAAAGCTATCGCTTTGAGTTGGAATTTTCTGTTACGTGAATTTTTTTTACGGTTTCGTAGTGCTCTATGCGAGTTATTTTTCGTAACGTTGTTTTTAAATTGACCGGTTGTTTTTCAACGTCTTTTAAACCGTTCGGTTTTTTTAAACCGCCCGGCACTCATCTCTAAATACACCATTCCAACGTGCTTTTTTATCTAAACCGACCCGCTGCAATGTGCGGCCGTCATTCTTATCTTTATATACATCTTGGTGTAAATTTGTTAGAATAACTTGGCTTTGGTATACAACGACGTAACTTTTCCATGACTTTCAAATATACCGCCGCCATGTGGTTTTTTATCGTCACGTAAAATGTTCCGTCGTGATTTTTCTATATGTACGTTTCGAACTCGCAACGGAGCGCGGGTGGGTAACCCACTAGTTGTAAATAGTTTAGGCTTGTAATGTGTTTGACTAGCTATGGTTTCTGGTTGACTTATTTTGTCGTTGACTTTCAGGAGCAACTTTGTAAAGCAAACACATGGCAAAAAGCACAGCCTACAACAGATGTCGTTTCTCTTTTATCCGAGATAAGAATAGGCACCGGTAAAAACGATTGTTGGACCGGAATAAAAACCGCAAACATCCCTGCAGTAATGGCATCGGCAGCTGCTGCATCGGGTGGAAATCTCAAATTATTAGAAGCGTTCAACATTGAAGTTCTTAGCACTGCTATTGTGAGTGCCACAGTCAAGTGTAATCATGCAGGAGAAATTGCTGGGATGACAAGATTATATGAGAATATGGAGAGTGTAGATGATGATTCTGAAGTTGGCACGTCAGCACCGGGACCCGGTGGTAGCCTTTCAAGGCTTATAACCGGCTCGTTTCCTCAACCGACCCCACCCAAAAAGCAATACTTTAGTGAGATATTACTTAACAAGTTTGTTCGGCTTCTTCAAAAGTTTGTTTCCACTGCAGAGAAAGGCGGGAGTATTGACAAGCCGTCATTTCGTGAGACTTGTTCCCAGGCTACTGCACTGCTTCTTTCCAATCTGGTAAAACTTAGAAATAAGAAGGGGTTAATTTGGGTTATGTTTATCCTAAACTGGTCAAATGAATGAAATAAAGCTTTTAGCTAAAATGGAAACAATCATGGATCAGATGGGCTGAAAGTCACTCGACTATTCGTATAATTTTTTATGTTAAAAAAAATAATAGAGTAAAATGCCAGTTTCGTCCCTGAGGTTTGGGGTGTTTTGCAACTTCCGTCCAAAGGTTTGTTTTTCCGCATCTGGATCCAAAAGGTTTGAAATCTTGCCATTTTCATACGGCATTTAACTCCATCCATTTTTCTCCCTTAAGTCAGGGGTATACCGTCTTTTTACCTATTTTGTCTTGTTTTGAATACTTGTACATTATGCTAAATGTTTGTACATAAGGTGAAAAAGACCGAATTGCTTTTTAAATTGACAAAAAAGACGAAAATACCCCTGACTTAACGGAGAAAAGTAGATAGAGTTAACGAGCCGGATGATAATGGCAAGATTTCAAATCTTTTGGATCTAGATGCGGAAAACAAACTTTTGGACAAAAGTCGCAAAATTGGCCAACCCTCAGGGATGAAAATGGCATTTTACTCAAAGTAATATTGTTGATGCAGCAACATAGTTTTTTAATTAGATTTAACGCAATAACTGTTTATAAAATTTATAATTCAATGTTTGTGGGGTAACCTGACCTGCTGCTATCTATACCAAAAGGCTCGTTTCAACCCATTAACCGACCTCGCCATTTTTCGACATCTAATATAATCTATTTATTTCTAGTATTTGTTAACTAATTGTTGGACAATATTTTTCAGGCTTCAGATAAAAAACCGACTGCGGAAAGTTTTTCACAGCTTTTAAGACTTCTATGCTGGTGTCCAGCTTATATATCTACACCTGATGCAATGGAGACAGGTGTATTCATCTGGACATGGTTAGTTTCTGCTGCACCGCAGTTGGGTTCCGTGGTGCTTGCAGAGCTTGTTGATGCATGGTTATGGACCATTGATACCAAGCGTGGGCTGTTTGCATCTGACGTGAGGTTTTTCGGGCCAGCTGCTAAGTTAAGGCCTCAGCTTGCACCCGGTGAGCCAGAAGCACTACCTGAGAAGGACCCGGTTGATGAGATTCTTGCACATAGGCTATGGCTTGGGTTTTTCATTGACCGATTTGAGGTGAGCAGTCTACACAACTATTAACAATCAGTTACAAATTATCATATTTCTTTTAGAGTAAATATGGTTGTTTCTGTCCCTGAGGTTTGGCCAGTTTTGTCCAAAGGTTTGTTTTTCTGCATCTGGATCCAAAAGGTTTGAAATCTTGCCATTTTCATTCGGCTTGTTAACTCCATCTATTTTTATCCGTTAAGTCAGGGGTATTTTCGTCTTTTTTGTTAATTTAAAGGGTAATTCGGTCTTTTTCACTCTTTATGTACAAGCATTTAGCATAATGTACAAGATTTGAAAACCCTTTAAAATAACAAAAAAGACGAAAATACCCGAGAAAAATGGATGGAGTTAACGAGCCATATGAAAATGGCAAGATTTCAAACCTTTTGGATCCAGATATGGAAAAACAAACCTTTGGACGGAAGTCGCAAAACTGGCCAAACCTCAAGGACAAAAATGGCATTTTACTCTTTCTTTTAATTGTCTGACCGGTGTTGTGTTTACAGGTAGTTAGACACAATAGTGTGGAACAACTGTTGCTTCTTGGCAGGATGTTGCAAGGGACTACGAAATTTCCATGGAGATTTTCCCGCCATCCAGCAGCCACTGGTACATTTTTTACCGTCATGTTGCTTGGACTTAAGTTATGCTCGTGTCAATATCAGGGTAACTTGCACAAGTTTAAGTTGGGACTTCAGCTTCTAGAAGACAGGATTTACCGGTATTACTGTCTACTCTGTTCTTTTAGTTTTATTATACTAAAACTAGTATAGATCGAAAACTGAAACTAACTTTCTGACTGCAGGGCCTCATTAGGCTGGTTTTGCCATCAACCCGAGTGGTACGAGACAAATAACGGGAATTTCGCACTCAGTGAAGCCCAATCTGTTCATGCTTTTGTCCAGTTTCTGTTAAATCAACGGATGGATGTTTCCCAAAATGATTTAAAAGTACAGGGTCAGGAAAACGGGAATACCGTGCTCAATATGGTAAAACAATCTTTGCTTCTTTATTTTGGAATTTGGTATGGAGTAAAATGCCGTTTTCGTCTCTGAAGTTTGACCAGTTTTGCGACATTCGTCCAAAGGATTGTTAATCTGCATCTGGATCCAAAAGGTTTGAAATCTTGCCATTTTCATCCGGCTCGTTAACTCCAACTATTTTTCTCGGGTATTTTCATTTTTTTTTTGTTAATTTAAAGGGCAATTTGGTCTTTTCACTTTATGTTAAGCATATGTACAAGAATCAAAACCCTTTAAAGTAACAAAAAAGACGGAAATAGCCTGACTTAACGGAGAAAAATGGATGGAGTTAACGAGCCGGATGAAAACGACAAGATTTTAAACCTTTTGGGTCCAGATGCGGAAAAACAAACCTTTGGACGAAAGTCGCAAAACTGGCCAAACCTCAAGGACGAAAATGACGTTTAACTCTTTGGTATATCTTGATGTAAGGGTGTTCTGATCATGTAATTTAAAATTGTCAACTTCAGAAGGATTTATATCACCCTGTATGGGGATCACTGGAGAATAACGCTGCTGGCAGAGAGAAACGGAAGCAACTACTTTTAATGTTATGCCAGCATGAAGCTGAACGGCTTGATGTTTGGGCACAACCTATTGGCTCTAAGTAAAGTTTAAAACCGTTATTTCTGTCACGTGAATATTTTCCATTTGTGGTAACTATTGATCCCAGACTTACAATGATTTTGCTAATTAATCGTTAGGGAAAACACCTCTTTTAAGCCCAAGAATAATTCGGAGAAATGGATTGAATACGCAAGAACCGCATTTGCAATTGATCCCAGGATTGCTTTCTCGTTGGGCGCTAGATTTCCTACAAACTCTTTACTAAAGGCGGAACTCACTCAGTTGGTTCAGGTAGCTATATAATTATATTCATTATATATTCTTCTACAGTTGGAAAAAAACTAGAATTAAGCCCCCCGTCCCCCGCCCGTTGCGGCGGGGGCGTAAAACTGTGCCAAATAGCACCAATGCCACACCACCGCTAGTGACCACCAACACTGAAGTTGCGGCGTGTTAATGTGAAGATATTAGACCGAAATATAAAATATAGAAAAAAATAGCTAAGTCGATATAGGACCCGTGCAATGCGACGAATCTGTCAAACGGGAAAATAGACGTAAAAACATTGAACAACACATGCATGTTGCGCCGTGTTAACTCGCAAAATTTTGAACGTAAAAACGTTGAACCACACACGCACGTTGCGCTGCGCCGTGTTAACTTGCAAAATTTAAAACGAAACGTAAAACGAAAATTTGCGAAAGATGAAAAGTACAGGGGACCAAAGTTAAAAGTAAAAAAGTTGTAAGGTTAAATTGCAAATAATGAAAAGTTTTAGGTTAAAAGTAAAAAAAAAACAAATTTTATGAGGGCAAAGTTGCAAAAGGTGAAAACTTCGGGTTAAAAGTAAAAAATCATTTTTTTTGAAAAACCCCCAAAGCATGAAGTATGACATATCATGCAACAAAAAGTTGCTAATTAATAGTATGTAAATAAATGTATACGTTTTTAGTGAATTCAGTTGAGAGTTACTTAAACATGACAAATGGTTAAGAATCGTTTCCTCTTGTGCTTGCAGACGCATATATTGGAGATTCGTACGATACCCGAGGCTTTACCTTACTTTGTGACACCAAAGGCTGTGGATGAAGATTCTCCGCTTTTGCAGCAATTAACACATTGGGCCGCTTGTTCAATCACACAGGCATTAGAGTACTTCACTCCAGCATACAAAGGTCACCCTCGTGTTATGGCTTATATTCTAAGGGTACTAGAGTCATATCCTCCATCCAGAGTAACCTTTTTCATGCCGCAGCTAATTCAAGCTTTACGATACGATGATGAGGTAGTTATATAGTTTTAGTGATTTTATTTTCAAGAAGCTGATTTTAGTAACTAATTGACTATTGCCTGTATCTGCAGAAATTAGTTGAAGGTTACCTGATTAGAGCTGCTCAAAGGAGTGATGTGTTCTCTCATATTCTTATTTGGCATTTACAGGTCAGCACAGTTTGCATCTGATTCTCAATTTAAGAGTAAAATGACATTTTCGTCCCCGAGGTTTGGCCAATTTTGCGACTTTCGTCCAAAGGTTTGTTTTTCCGCATCTGGATCCAAAAGGTTTGAAATCTTGCCATTTTCATCCAACTCGTTAACTCCATCCATTTTTCTCCGTTAAATGAGGGGCATTTCCGTCTTTTAGACATTTTTATTAAAACAAAAAAACACTATAAGAAATAAAGATCCACTTCTGTTGACTTTCTCCCCATTCAAACCGTTTAGTTATCACAAAAAAATGTCTAAAAAGACGAAAATACCCTTGACTTAACGTTAAAAAATTGATGGAGTTAACGAGTTGGATGAAAACAGCAAGATTTCAAACCTTTTGGATTCAGATGCGGAAAAACAAACATCTGGACGAAAGTCGCAAAAGTAGCCAAACCATAGTTACCCAAATCGCTAGGGTATCCACGTATTGGATCGTGGTGTACCCAATCGCCAGTCGCTAGCGATCCAAAACGCCATGGCACGGCGCTCCAATTCGATCAGGTACGGCGAATTTGGTTAAAAATCTAGGCGTACCAGGTTCAATTTGGTACGTATCTGGTTTAATTTGCTCATTGATCTTGGTCTGCGATTCGAATATGTTTGATTGTTGTTTGTGTCTGATTGAAACAAAGAAGAAGAAGAGGTGTAGTGGGCTGGTAATGTGAAAAAGGAGCGGCTGGTAGAATATTAGGGTTTTTGTGTTTGTTTAGTGAAGAAAAAGAAATAAAAAGAGAAGTAGTTTGTGTGCGGCTGTTAAAGCATTTCTAGGGTTTTAGGTTTTGTTTTTTCTTATTCGTGGAAAAAATGATAAGGTTGGGGTTATATTGTTTGACAGCTAATGGGTTTTCAATAAATCAAATAAAAAAAATTAATGTGTGTTTATAGAACTATATGTTTATATTTTTTTTGGGTAAAGGGTTACCCCGGTGAAATTTTATAAATGAAAAATGAAGAACAGGGTGTGTCAACAAGCAACGACACACACTACTAGACTTGACATACCAAGCCTAGGTTACCACAAGACAAAACCCAACATAGAACGCACAACCAAGACCCGACCAAACTAGACAAAGCCACAACTCTACACACTATAAGCTATAGAACTAACATCAATCGCCTAGATTGTTCTTCATAGGGATCTTCCATCTCTCCAAGAGTTCTTTGTATCTCGGTTCTCTACCAACATGAAAACCCATCAATCTCAGCCGCACCGTACGGATGATCACTTGGGAAATTGTGTTTGCACTCCTCCGTGGTTGAGAGAATAACCGGTTGTTTCGTTCTTGCCATATGAAATACGTGGACGCAGCAACAACCATCTTGCAACTATATGTTTATATTTTCTATTTGGTAATATGAATATTAGATTTTGGTTATTTGGATTTGTAATTTCTGTTTTAATTTGTGTATACCAACCGGACTCAATGGTTCACCATACCTGATCGTACCGATTACCGAAATGAACCTACCCCCCTTCGTACCGAATTCGTCCTATCTAGCGAATCGCGAACCCGAACCGCATACCCGAACCGGAGCGAACTGCGAATTAGGTGACTATGAGCCAAACCTTAGGACGGAAATGGCATTTTACTCTCAATTTAGTCATCATATGAATGTGTTTCAACTTTTATGTAATAACCGTCGTGTTTATTTACGACAGGGTGAGACCTGCACGCCCGAGCAAGGGAAAGAAGCAGTGTCAGCAAAGGTACATTCTTCAATCCATTAATATTCTGCGATGTTTACAGATTTATGATCTAATACTAAAATTCTGATAAAATTTTATATTTCAGACACAAGCGTTTTTGGCTCTTCTGCCACTTGTTAGAGACCGCATCATCGATGGCTTTAATCCCAAGGCACGTGACATATTTCGCAGAGAATTCGATTTCTTTGAAAAAGTCACATCTATTTCAGGTGTTCTATATCCACTTCCAAAAGAAGAAAGACGAGCCGGTATACGAAGGTACCTTTCTTTTTGATCCATTCATTGCCACATTTTGTGTTCTTTTTTAAAGCACGTTAATAACTAGTTATATTATGAAATATGAATGCTTTTGAGCGTAGAGAGCTGGAAAAAATTCAGTTGGACGGTGACGACCTCTACCTACCAACAGCTCCTAAAAAGCTTGTTAAGGGTATTCAGGTTAACAGCGGAATACCTTTACAATCAGCTGCAAAAGTGCCGATTATGATCACGTTTGATGTGGCTGATCGAGACGGAGATCCTAATGACATAAAGCCACAAGCTTGTATTTTTAAGGTGATCCTTAGTTTTATATGGTTTCAAAATCTGTATGTTATGACCTTTGCCAGATAAGTATCATATTACATGGCATCAGTTTCTTTATGTAAGAGTTACATTTTATTTAATATTAGAGTAAATTACTATTTTGGCCCCTGAGGTTTAGTCAGTTTAGCTCTTTCAGCCCAAAAAGGTATCTTTTGACATATTAGGGGTGCATTTTGTAACGGTTTTAGCCCTTAACACTAACTATGTTACTTTTGTCTGTTAAGTGTAAGGGTATTTTAGTACTTTTACACCTCAGGGGTTGTTTCTGTAAATTAAAAAAAAAGTATTTAAAGTACTATTGCCCGTAAATTTGAGTAATTACACAAGTAGCCCTCAAATTTTTTTTTTAAAATAACTTTGTAATTTGCATAATCAACCCCTGAGGCGTAAAATGACCAAAATACTCTTACACATGACAGAAAAAAGTAACAGAGTTTTTTTTTAGAATATTTAATCGTGATAAAAAAAATGAAAAGTCTATATCGCTAGATTAATGGTTATGTTCTATAATATTTAACAGTTATTTGAAATTCTATATTCTATTCTTTAATATTAATATATTCATATTAATTATGAATAATATGAATAGCCAAGAATTCAAATAGTTAATAGCAAAGATTCCAAGAGTTTAGTGAATTCCTATACATGTTGAATTGATTTTATGTGAGCCTGCTTAGCTCAGAGGTTAGAGCATCACATTTGTAATGCGATGGTCATCGGTTCGATTCCGATAGTCGGCTTTTCTCTATTTATTTTATTCAATGATTTACATGATTGATAATGCATCTTTGAAATCAAAGAATATCGAAAAAAGTGTCTTCTTAGGGGCTAAAACCGTTTCAAAATACAACCTCAGTCTAATATGTTAAAAGATTCCTTTTTGGGCCGAAATTTTTATACTAACTAAACCTTAGGTGCCAAAATAGTAATTTACTCTTACTATTAAATATAAGTTAATAAATGGCTTTGTCCTATAAATTTTTGCACCTTACTAAAAAGATCATTTTTTTCCAATATATTATCTAGCTAAATATACCTTGTTTGATGCAGGTTGGAGACGACTGCCGACAAGATGTACTTGCTTTACAAGTTATTTCACTTCTGAAGGATATATTTCAAGCAGTTGGTTTAGATCTTTATTTGTTTCCTTATGGAGTACTTCCAACTGACCCAGAAAGAGGAATTATTGAGGTAATTTTTGTCATACGTGATATCTACTTCAAGTTCCAAAGTGTTTTTATTTTCAGTCTTATTATGCTTCTAATTTCGTAAACCCGAGCGTTAGACCAAAAACAAAGCATGTGTACCGTTTTTGCAACAAACAATTTTATGTGAGACCCCTTTTTTGTGTGTGCAGGTTGTTCCAAATACACGCAGTAGAAGCCAGATGGGTGAGACCACCGATGGCGGTTTGTATGAAATATTTCAACAGGACTTTGGGGCAGTGGGGTCTCCAAATTTTGAAGCTGCGCGTCATAATTTCATCATCAGCAGTGCTGGTTATGCTGTTGCCAGCTTGTTGCTTCAGCCAAAGGATAGACATAATGGAAATCTTTTATTCGATAGGTAAGTTCCAAATAATTTTTATCCACCATGATGCATCTATTTAAATACCCTTTTTTATGGTTCTAGTATTTTAACTAGTGAGCTACCACCCACGCTCCGCAACGGGTTTGAAACATAGATAAAAATAAGCAAAGACCTAAACAGTAACTATTACAAAGTGTAAGGGTAAAAAATGAAAATAAAAAAAAAATCTTATTAAAGTTGAGGGGCTAAACATGTCAGTATTAAAGTTGATGGGCTAAGTATGTCATTACCAAAGTTGAGGGGGCAAAGTTGGTTAATGTTGACAAAAGTTGAGGGGCTAAATATGTCATTACTAAAGTTGAGGGGCCATATATGTCATCACCAAAGTTGAGGGGCCAAAGTTGGTTGATGTTGACAAAAGTTGAGGGGCTAAACATATCATTATTAAAGTTGAGGGGCTAAATATGTTATGACCAAAGTTAAGGGGCTAAATATGTCATCAAAATTGAGGGGCCAAAGTTGGCTGATGCCAAAGTTGAAGGGCCAAAGTTGGTTGATACTGACAATAGCATTTTAAATATATATAGAATGAAGCTATAGTTTATTACTTTTTATGCTGCATGAAGGAAATTAGTTACCGTATGTTAACATGAACTGTTGTGAATACAGTGCGGGTCATCTTGTCCATATCGATTTTGGTTTCATCTTAGAGACATCACCTGGTGGAAACATGCGATTCGAAAGCGCTCACTTTAAGCTGAGTCATGAGATGACTCAGTTGCTTGATCCATCTGGTGCAATGAAAAGTGAAACTTGGTTTTTATTTGTAAGGTAAGTATAAACACCTTCATAATCTTATTTTCAACATCACCCGAAGGTGAGTAACCCGTTGCTGGGTCAGGTTACTCACAAACATATTATTTCTCTAATAATGGTTGCTGCATTGATTATGATCTTAAAAACAATACAGTTACTACATGCGACTTTCAACAGTTTTCCCTATATTTTCTTTAGAGTAAAATGCCATTTTCGTCCCTGAGGTTTGGCCAGTTTTGTGACTTTCATTTTTCTGCATCTTTGTTTTTCCGCATCTGGATCCAAAAGGTTTGAAATCTTTGCCATTTTCATCCAGTTCCTTAACTCCATCCATTTTTCTCCGTCAAGTCAGGGGTATTTCTGTCTTTTCTGTTAACTGAAAGGGCAATTCGGTTTTCAGGGGTGTTCAGTCTTTTTACATAAAGTGAAAAAGACCGAATTGCCATTTAAGTTGACAAAAAAGACAGAAATACCCCTGACTTGACGGAGAAAAATGGATGGAGTTAACGAGCAGGATGAAACGGCAAGATTTCAAATCTTTCGGATCCAGATGCGGAAAAACAAACCTTTGGACGATAGTCGCAAAAGTGGTCAAACCTCAGTGACGAAAACGGCAGTTTACTCGGTTTTTATCTGACTCATTTAAAAGAAAACACAAACCCATTTCCTTCTGCTTGATTCCTGAACTTTGAATGTGTATTCTCAGCTTGTGCGTGAAGGGATACCTTGCTGCCCGCCGCTATATGGACGGGATCATAAACACGGTATTAATGATGGTAGAAAGTGGATTACCATGTTTTAGCAGAGGAGACCCGATTGGTAATTTAAGAAAAAGATTTAATCCCGAGATGAGTGAGAGACAAGCAGCAAACTTCATGATCCGCACATGTGCAGATGCATATGATAAGTGGTCAACTGCAGGTTATGATCTTATACAATATCTGCAGCAGGGTATTGAAAAGTGAAAACCTGCTTCTTTGGTGTGGTCGGTCACGCGACTTTACACTTCGTATATCAATTTGCATATTCTTGTTATTGTTTGTATTCTAAATTATTCAGGAATTTCGACATTTTTTTATCAGGCGAGTTAGGAGGTGAAATATTACAATCGAGTTCTTGTTGTCTTGTGAAAATATTTGTAGGAATTATATGTGGCTTTTAGGTTATAAATCAAGTTTGTCTCCTGGTTTGTAAATCTATATGGTCTGTGAGCTGTTATTGTTAGTGTGTCATCTGCATGATAAATGTGTTACTTCAATATTTATCCCAAAACAGACTAGACATAAAACATAACTTGAATCGAACGATTTACAAGTAAATCAGTTGAAATTACTGCTGGCGCAGTGTGAAATGAGCCTCAGATTTGTAAACAATTAAAGAAACTGGATAACTTCCCCATGGCTGCAAAACGGGTTCGGAATTTGCGAAATAGATAATACGGATAGGCTATGGTTCGATAGAGATACAGATTCACCACTCAATCTACTCGTAGGGCAAAACTGAATAAGAATTAAGATATAGACACACCACTTAACTCGGATTTAGGCTCCAAGAACACCTTTCAAACGTGCCGAGTTTGAACTAGCATGGAAATCGATTTAACTCAATCCATGAGACAAATCAACACATTTTTTCACTCTAAAAACTCACTATCCTCATTCTTGTGCTTTACGAATTACATATAGGAAAGAAAAGAAACTGATATCCTACCACTACCCGCGAACAAATCTAGTACTAGTCTCGCGAACAAATCTTGTCGACCACTGGATTTCATGGGAACGAGATTGAAGGGGGGGGGGGGGGGGGGGGGGGTATTGCACGGTCCTCCCAACCGCTGGAGTGATCTCACTCCACAAGCTAGCTTAGCCCCATAGCTGCCTGGCGGTTACTACCCATCCGGAAGCGAAAGCCTGGAGGAAACTGTGCTTGCCAGGATTCGAACCCGGGTCCTCTGGGAAGAGGTGGGTGAGGCTGGCCACTGGGACACCCCAAGTGGTTGGAACGAGATTGAATCTTGCTGCCGAAAAAAAATTTCACCCGCCTGCACCGAAGGTTCGATCCGACATACAACAATACTGGTTATAATGTGAAAAAACAAAACTATTAGCCCAGCCAAGATGCGGATAATTCTAATTCCAACGTTTCTCAAATTCACTTGACCACAATGAAATTCATCGTCACAGCCTCTTTAAACGCAACAAATCATCATTCTCCAGAAATTAAAAGTGAAGATTCAGTGTAATTTTTGTGTATTTGGAAAATGTACTTTTATTCCATAATGTTTGTTTCTGAAAATCATAGGCGTCAAAGAGCCACATTTGACTAATTAAAGTCAAAATAGGACTTCAATTTGAACAGAAGGGTGCAACACTCTTGAACACTATAATGAAATTGTATATTTGGAAGCTGGTTTCAAAAAAGCATGCCCGAGGCACGAGGCGATATGGAAAACGCCTCGGGCCTAGAGGGGGGGCGTCAAGAACATCTGGGTCAAAATTAGGGTTAGGAGGCTGATTTGTAAAAACAACCAAATGGATGAAGAAATTATGAATGGCTTAATTCATAAAAGCAAGCTGATATGTAAAAGAGTTGAGAGAGATGCAGCTTCTGATTGTACATAAATCTTATAGTACATGAGCATTGCCTCGCATACGTGAGGGCTGAGGCTCAGCTTTCAGGACCTAAACGCCTCAAAGCGCCTTGTGCAATTTTAAACCACAATAGAACAAAGGGGATCAGACACCACCCCACCATAGCTGCACCACACGGTCCGAGAAATCATTAAAATTTGTTCGAATCACTAGAGAAATCATTAAAGTTTACATCATATCCTTTTTAAATCACCAAATATTGTGAAAAACACAACAAACAAACAAACCAACCAACCAACCTACCGAGTAAAATCCCATTCTTGCTTATACAAAGCGAGAAGCGCACAAAAGCAACAAGGTATAAAATCAAGGCGCCAAGCATAAAAGCTTTATATACGTTTTTTAATATGGAAATTCGATACATGAAAAGGATGCTATACAACAACTGAGGCGTGCGCCTCAGGATCAATTTTTGCCAAGAAATTGCGCCTCGGGTGCGCTTATTGAAAAAAGCTCGTCTTATGCTACCAAAAGCGCAAGAGCTTGAGCCTTGTTGCGCGTTGCGCCTAGGCGTGCTTTTTTAAACCAAAATCCCACTCATAGCAAAAGCTATTTATAGCAAATATAGTATGGGGAGGGTGGGACGAGGGCAAACTTGTCCTCTGTCCCATGAGATAAAGAGGCTACTCACTGAAACTCCGACCCTAAAAAACCATTTTTTATACATTTAAAGTATAGTTATCTAGATAATAAATCTTGTGAATAATAGGGTCTCAAATACGATTAATTTATACATTTAAAGTAAAGTTATCTAGATAATAAATCTTGTGAATAATATGGTCTCAAATACGTTTAATAGGTTTTGTGGATTAAAACTACATAGAGAAACATGCCCGGATAACACCTGTAGTTTGATGAAATTTCGCCTATAGTCCTGAAGGGGTATGGTCCCAAATATCGCGTCAGCATGACCGCGAATGACCATTACCCTCATTAAGAACCTCCAACAACAATTGAACTCTCCAGTGTCCGCGTGGACACATGCGGAACACTGCGGTCCAATCTGTCCATTGATGAGAAGACTTACCTTAGGGACGGAAACTAATGTTACGCATAGGGATGCGGCCTCGCACCGCATCCTATGAACATTTTCGTCACGACAAGGGATCTGGACAACAGTAACAGTCACTCGACAGGCGATGCGGCACAACACCGCATCCCACGCAAATCATGGATGGAACAACCAATGCGAGAACAACATCAATGACCGCAAGCAGCGATGCGGCTTGGCACCGCATCCTGCCTACAAGGCAAGTGGGTCTGACACCACAGTGCAAGTGGCACTGGGAACAGTCGCCTACCTGCCCACGTACGAACAACAGTCTGACACCACAGCAGGACGTGGCATCACCACAGCATCCGACAGGTCTGACACACCTGCAAATAGCTGTGCGTTGTCAGACTAGCTACTCAACTACCCTCCTTCACTCCTCGGCTATAAATACTCACCCCAAACCAGGTTTGAGGTATCACTTCTCAACTCTCTCAATACTACTACTATCATACTTTGCTTCCCAAGCAAATTACTGATTCTCACGCCGGAGAGTGGTAACAAGGAGCACCCCCCACCCCATCCTCCTTGTTACGAGTCACGGTTTGTTTCCTTTTGCAGGAAACCCACCACCAGACGATCCAGCCAGCGATCCTCGGAAAGAAGGGATTAACCCTCTTGACGAGATCAGTGAGTTAACCCCACCCGGTTAACCATTGTTTCATCATTGGCGCCCACCGCTACTCTTAGCACTTTTTTCCAATCATCCTTTTCTTTCCAAAGATGTCTGATCGTCAAAACAACACTACCGGGGATAACCTAAACCCCGCAAACCAAGGGCCTGCGGGAACCATTCCCCTAGCCCCAAATGCCCAACACATTGGCACGTCAACGCAAGGGGGCGCATCCCTTACGTTTGGACACGATCTGTCACAATACGCTGCCGTCATACCTCCAGGCATGAGCCCTCATACCTGGTATGACCAACAAGCAGCCCTTCTGGCCGCAACGTACAACAGAGCTTGCGCCGACGAACAAGGAGGTATCGGACCTACCCCGATACCGCGGACACCTGCCGGTCGTATTTTACGATACGACGACAGGGCCCCCACACATCCAGCCTCCAGAAGCAGGCAAGAAGACCGCGGCTCCTCCTATTGTGATGTCCGCACAATTAATGAGGACGATTCCTCATACGGGTCCCGCCGCAGGGACTCCGTACATAGCCGTTTAGGCTCTCAAGATGAAAGAAGGCGGCAGTCTACAACACGCCGCAACACGAACATTCATAGTCGTTTGGGACCACAGTCCCACCATGAAGGGTATGGCCATACTGATCTAGATGACAGTACATACCGCGGGGAGTCCCATTCCACCAACAGTAGACCGGGCGGACGCAACTATGTTCCTCCCACTCAACCCCGCAACACATACCTCCGCGCTGCAAAGCGCAACCAGGGCAAACCTTATAGGCCGAAATCTGCGGCCGAAAACTCTAAGTTTGTCCCGGAGATCGCCAACGCCGATGTCACCACCACAAAATTCCCATTAAACATTGGGAAATACAACGGCTCGACCGACCCAGATGATCACAACAACATCTTCGTCGGTGCCGGGTGCAACGGTAAGTGGGACGAACCTACCTGGTGCCATTTTTTCCCACAGACCCTAACAGGTCTGGCCAGGGCATGGTTCGATTCTCTGCCACCAGGTTCGCTAACCTCATTCGAGGACTTACAAGAAAAGTTCCTCGCACACTTTAGCCAGCAACGACGCCATGAACGTGATTCAATGGACGTCATGAACATCTGGCGCAGAGACAACGAATCGCTTGACGCATTCGTTGTCCGTTACAATAAAGAGATCCTAGAGATAGGCGACGTTGACAACCAGATGGCACGTAACCATTTTATTGTTGCAGTCAAAGACGAACAAATGGTTATGAATATTTCTGGCGGCAACGGCTTGCCTAAGAAGTGGGAAGATGTCATGGCTAAGGTCAAAACTTATGCCCAAACTCAGCGGTCTCTCAGACCGCACATGTCAAAGGCACAACCCATAGCGGAAGGCCAGTCTTCCCACCAAGAGCCAAAGCGCAGTAATAAGCGCAACAGGGACACATGGAATCGCGGCAGCGATTCCAAGCCGTATGTCCCCCGGAACAACCAGCCCGACGCAAGGGCTACAATCAACGCCCAACGAGAAAACCGGGCGTCAAAGAAAGAGTCTCGGGACCGCAGCTGGACCGAGATCAACCAGTCGCCACGCGACGTTCTCCTCACGGATTCACAATTCCTGAGACCGGCCCAACCAATGAAGTCCAAAAAGAATCAAGATCCCGCACTCTACTGCGAGTATCACAAGGACTCGGGCCACACCACGAACAACTGCATCAGTCTCCGACTGGAGATTGAGCGAGCCCTAAAGGAGGGGAAACTGCAACACCTGTTGACAGGCGCACAAAAACCTACAAAGCGCATCACCCCCCACAACGAGGGCACCTCCACGGGTAAAAAGGCCATGTACGTGGCCTCTACCCACATGATCAATGGAGGGAAAGGAAGACCGCGTAAGGCGGCGAGAAGACCTGACAATGACTGGAAGGACGAGCAAGTCGTCTTTCCAAAAGTCCGAGGCGGACCGCGCGATAGGCGCGCCGTGGTTATCACTGGGCACCTAGCTCACTACTGCACCGAACGATTGTTCATCGACCCGGGCAGTACGTCCGATATTATATACGAGCAGTGCTTCAACCAGTTCGATCAAGAAGACAAGGATCGACTGCAGCCAGCGGACTATCCGTTGGCTGGATTTTCAGGGGAAACCGTGTTCCCCCTGGGACAAATTACCTTCCCTGTGCGCCTCACCAACGGCAGGCACACAAGGACGGAGGAGGTGAACTTCATGGTTTTACCTCACACCTCAAAGTATGACGTAATTCTCGGGAGGGAGTCCCAAGGCGACTTCAACATGATAACATCCGTCCCCCACTCTGCCATCGGTTTTCCAACCGAAACGGGGATCGCGATAATATACGCCCAAAGAGAAGTCATGTCTACGGACGAACTGCGTCCGACAAAGGTAGCAAGGCCTACCCCCAACACTCAACCAGAAAAATGGGTTCTTAATGCAAGACACCCACAACAAACAGTCACGTTGGGCCATGCCTTGACACCTACCATCAGAGCGCGCCTGAAGCAACTCCTCTTCATGAACCAAGATATTTTCGCGTGGACACCCGCAGATATGACAGGGGTACCACGCGAAATTGCGCAACACTTCTTGAATACCATGCCAGGTATCAAGCCCGTGATCCAGGGCCAACGCCACCTTGGATCAGCAAAAAACGCGGCGATGGAAGAGCAGGTACAGGAACTGCTCTCCGCAGGCATCCTGCGGGAAGTGAAATACCAGACTTGGCTGTCCAACCCAGTCATGGTAGAAAAACCAAGCGGGGGCTGGCGCATGTGTGTCGATTACAAAGACCTCAATAAGGCCTGCCCCAAGGATTGTTACGCGCTTCCAGAGATCGACGAGAAGGTCGATAACCTCGCACCATTTCGATGGAAGTGCTTCCTCGATTGTTACAAAGGCTATCACCAAGTACAAATGGCAATCGACGATGAAGATAAAACGGCGTTCCGCACTCCCATCGGGAATTACTGCTACACCAAAATGCCGTTCGGGTTGCGCAACGCGGGCGCAACCTATCAAAAGTTGATGAACGACACCTTTCGCGGTCAAATCAGCAAAAGTGTCGAAATCTATATGGACGACCTGGTCGTCATGAGCATGGAGGAAAACACCATGCTCGAAGATATCGAAAGAACATTCCAAACTCTGCGAAGCGTTAACATGAAGCTCAACCCAGGGAAATGCTCGTTTGGAATGGAAGAAGGCAAATTCCTTGGATTCATCGTAACCAAAGATGGATTCAAGGTCAACCCGGAAAAGGTTCAGGCGATCGAGCGCATGCCATCGCCTTCTATGATGAAGGAAATGCAACGACTAGCCGGCAGGCTAGCCGCACTCAATAGATTCTTGGCCAACCATGCAGCTAAGTCTTACCCTTTCATCAAGACCCTGCGGAGCTGTCTAAAAAAGGAACAATTCCAATGGACCGCAGAAGCCGAAAAAGCTTTCCGGGAAATGAAAGAGTGTTTGATCCAACTCCCAACTTTAACCGCACCACGAAAAGATGAGCCACTTATCTTATACCTGTCTGCCGCGGACAACGCGGTAGGCGCGGTACTTATAGTGGAGCGGGAAGGAGTCCAAACACCCATCTACTACATCAGCAAAATGCTCAACGACCCAGAGACAAGGTACTCCATCATGGAAAAATTGGTACTGGCATTAGTGCATGCATCGAGACGTTTACGACGTTACTTTGCAAACCACGTCATCACAGTGTTAACCAACTATAGGATCGGCCCGATCCTATCAAAACCCGACATCTCTGGGAGGTTAGCAAAATGGGCAATCGAGCTGGGCGCGCTTTCACTGAACTATAAGCCGCGCCCCGCAATCAAAGGTCAGGTCTTGGCTGATTTCGTTGCTGAAATACCAGCAAACCACATCCAAGAATGCGAAGAAGAACAAAACCCTGTATCACAACCATCCTCCACAGAAACCTGGGCACTATTTACAGATGGTGCATCCAACGAAGATGGTTCTGGCGCAGGTTTGCGACTTGTCAGCCCCGATGGCCAAGAGCTAACCTACGCAATACGCCTCGATTTCGAAAGCACGAATAACGAAGCGGAGTATGAGGCTCTACTGGCAGGGTTGCGTTTAGCAATTAAACTCGACGTCAAACATTTGGAAGCACACGTCGATTCACTATTAGTTGCAGGACAGATACGCGGTGACTATGCCGCAAAGGGGGATACCATGATCCTCTATCTCGAACAAGCCCTGCAACTGAAGTCAAAGTTTACCTCCTTCAATATTCGCCACATCAACAGGAGTGAAAATAAACCCGCGGACGCACTATCAAAACTTGCGTCCACCAGCTTCCAACACCTGGCAAAAGAGGTACGCATCGAAGTCCTGCAAAATCCTTCGGTACCCCTGCGCCAAGTCAATGTCATCCAATACGGTACAACATCTTGGATGACACCGCTCATTGCATACTTACAATCAGGGGTTACTCCCGAAAGCAAAGCGGAGGCACGCAAGTTGCAATACAAAGCGTGTCATTACCAAATGGTTGACGGTATCTTATACCGTAAATCATACCTGGGGCCACTCCTACGATGCGTCAACCCCCAAGATGCCACATACCTTATCAAAGAAATCCACGAGGGGATATGTGGCATACACGCAGGACCACGCATGGTGGTGGCCAAAATCATGAACGCCGGGTACTATTGGCCGGGCATGCACCTGGATGCAGTCAAAGTCTTACGCAAGTGCTTCAATTGTCAGCGACATGCTCCAAAGATCTTGCGTCCCAAGAACAACTTGATCCCCGTCACTACCGCATGGCCATTCCAAAAATGGGCAATCGATGTGGTGGGACCATTCCCAGACGCACCAGGAGCAGTGAAATTTATCATAGTAGCTGTTGATTACTTTACAAAATGGGTAGAAGCAAAGCCACTTGCATCAACCACCGCTATGATAACTAGGAAATTCGTGTGGGAACATATCATCTGCCGTTTCGGTCTACCAATGTGCATCGTCACCGACAACGGTACCAACTTCGCTGCCGACGACTTTCAAAAATGGCTAAAAGAGCTAAACATTGAACACATATTCTCCTCAGTGGCGCATCCACAAGGGAACGGCCAAGTCGAGAGTATCAATAAAAGCTTAGTGGAAGGCATCAAAGCACGGTTTGGGACAGCCAGACGCGGCTGGGTTGATGAACTCCCAAGTATTTTGTGGGCTCACAGGACAAGCCCAAAAACAAGCAACGGCGAGACCCCCTTCAGCCTGGTCTACGGTACTGAAGCGGTGATCCCCGCGGAAGTAGGCCTCCCCTCACCTAGAATGTTGGCCATCAACAAGATGGACAACAATGAGGAACGCAGGGTTGACTTAGACCTCTTGGAAGAAAGGCGCGAAAACGCTGCCATCAACGAGGCCAAGTACAAAACCAAGTTGGAAAAATACTACAATGGACGCGTTCGCATTTGTACTTTCAACCCTGGAGACTACGTCCTTCGTGAAAACGAAGCATCCAATGCAGAACGCCCAGGGAAACTTGCCCCCAAGTGGGAAGGACCGTACCTTATCCAAGAGGTCCTGGGCAAAGGCGCGTATAAACTACAAACGTTAGAAGGCGAAACTATCGCACGCACATGGAACGCACAGCAACTTCGACGCTGTTATATGTAAGCCATGTTTTCTGCATGTAATCTATCGGGCCGCAGGCCATTTGCAAATAAATAAATAGACGATTCAATGCAATATTGTTTATTTATTTCTATTACAAATGCGTGTTTCCACTCTGAGGTATACACAAAAACAGATTAGCAAAATCTTCATTCGTGATACCCACACAGAATGGTAACCACACGCAACTATTGTAATAGGCCAGCAATGGCAACACTGTTTGTCTAACAAGAGACAAATATTCATACTTGCATATCACCTAGACATGCAAAAGGCAATTACAAATTTAGTATTATTCACAGTAACACTAAATGCGTACAAATTCAAACATGCAAGTAGTAAAAACACTTGTAAAAATTGAAACAATTCTTTATATTCAAAAAATTCCTACACCTGCGCGGTGCACAAGGAATTTACATTAAGTTTTGTAACATTTACATAAGGAAACAAAAGAGGCACGCAGGCCAATCTAATCTTCCTTTGTACCACTGGGGCCCGCACCATCCGTGCCCTCAACATTTGGCTTTTCCTCATCCTCTTCGTCTTCACCAGCATATAAGACCCGCAAGCGGTCCACATAATCCTCCGCTTCTAGACACTTTTCAAGTTCTTCAAGACCTGTGAGGGTTGTATCATTAAACTCCTGAATCGCAGCAGCAAGAAGCGCTTCAGTATCCACATCCTTGAAACCGGATCGCTCATCAGTATATCCGCCCTCGGATACAAGATTCATATGAGAAATGCAGCGATTATAGCCAGCTTTAAAACCAGCATCCCGGGCGCGATCCCTGATCTCGTTAACACCCGCCTGGGTCTCGGGTGCGTCAAGAATGGCAGTAACAATCTGCGGAACATGAATACAATGGTTATCAAAGGCAAACCTACAACAAAAATAACAAGGCCACTGATACTTACATGCCCGATCCCACGAAAACGCATCCATTCATAATCAGCCTTGAGCAACTCAACTGAAGAAGCGTAGCTATCTCTAGCCTCTTCAGCCTCTCTTACCCGCACTTCGGCTTCAGCAGCACGGGCAGAGACTTCCTCAATAGTGACCCCCCGGGTCCGCACTTCAGCCTTTTAGCAAGAAGTCATAAGTATACAAAAATGATAAACATACTTATGACACGCAATTTCGAAGTAAGGAAAAACTTATACCTGAAGGTCCAAGATAGTTTTGCTTAACCTGGTGCGGTCAACATTGGCCCCTTCAAGAGCTTTTGCAGCACGAGACTCCGCCTCCTTGGCCTCTTCCAGAGCCTTGGCAAGACGGACCTCTGCTTCTTTGGCCCCTTGGGCAGCCGCAACGGCCTCAACTTTCTCTTTAGCCAACGCAGAAATTGCTGCCTTGGCATTAATAAGCTCCTGACGAACATTAAAGAGAGTTTCATTCTGTTTACCCCAAGATTCTTTCCAAGTCTTGCGCTCATCAGATAGCGTCTTGCGCTCATCAGAAAGGGTTTCTTTAAAACGCTTACGCTCATCAGACAGCAGTTTTGCAAGAGTACGAATCTGTTTAAGCTCAGCAGTTGCAGCCCACTCTTCAGTCTGCTTATGCTTCTCAAACGCAGCTCTATCCCTCTCAAGCTGCTCTGCACCCTCACGTGCAGCCTTCACCAACTCCTCAGCCTCAGCCCGTAAACGCGCATTCTCCTCCTCCTTGCGCCCCAGCACCTTGCACTTTTCCATAATGGCATTCACCATTATGGAACTCCCCACAAGCATGGAGGAGAGTTGGTTCATCTGGACCTCAGTCGGTAAAGAACGGGCCCGGTTTACCTCAAAAGGAGTGCCCAAACCACTCAGAATCTCCCTACACGCAGAGGGATCAGCAGAAATGTCATCCCCTTGCATCACAGACCACGGAGGGCGGTGGTAAGACATGGCCCGGTCTTCTGTGTAAGAGCGATAATAATACTCCAATTCAGGCTCTTCAGGCTGAATCGGAGTCTCTACAAAACCCGCAACACCAGCGGAACCGGAAGCCTTCTCGGCAGCAGGAGACTTTGGCTTTCCAGTATAACCAAACTTCAAATCCATTTCAACAGTATCCTCAGGGGTGATAACATTATCACTCGAATCAACCGTGTCATGGATTTGAGCCGAGGGACCCTTTCCAGTGTCCACCCCCCGCACAGAGGCTTCAGGAGTAACAACCTTATGAACCCCCGCACCCACAGCAGTGTCGTGCGGAGGAGGGGGAGGAGGAGCATCAAAGTCGAAGAACCCTTCATCTTGCGGTTCTGAAATCAACACAGAAATACCTTAAAATACAAGTATAAACACAATACTTGTTAAAATCATGCATCACATACCAGAAACAACCGCAGGCTTCTTTGGTACAACAAAAGGCTTGCGCCTGGTCTGAATCTTCGGTTTCTTTCCCCTACCAGCATCACCAGCATCCTCCGTTTTTCTCTTCCTTTCATCACCCGGTTTTGAACCCGCAGTGGTTCCACCGGTGGCCGCACCAACACCTGGAACACCCAGGCCCTCTAGGGTGTCAGATACTACCACGTAGTCGGTATATCTGCGGAAATGAGAACGAGAGATACCTGCTGATTGCTTCACCAAGGGCGGAACAACAGAAACAACAGGTTTCTTCACACCGCGACCCCGACCAGGTTTATCCACAGGCTTTTTCTCCGCATGTTTTTTGGGGGCGCCCTTTGGCTCAAATTTACCAAGGCCCCCAAGTGTACCTACGTATAAAATATCAGCAACAAACTTTGTAAAGCAGTAACGAAGGATAGGGATAATACCTTTGCCCTGCGGCAGGGGTGCGGTCATCACCTCGCGTGAAGCAACGCGGAATAAAGGGACAATCGTCAAGTTAAACCCTTTACCTTCCGCAGTCGGAATAAGATCAACCTTGCCTGTGAAGGTTGGATCAAATATCTTCCACACTTCCACAATTTCTGATAATACATGTCCAAATTAATAACAAACACGGGAATAAAGAAACCGCAAAAGAGTGGTAACACTTACCACCAGTTTTCTCCCGCACCACAGGCGTGAAATTCCTCTTAGGCCGGGTCAACATCATCCGCAGCACCCACAACTCATTGTTGGTCAGCTGCCTATGCTCAATGGGTTTCAGCTTTGAGAACCACTCCGCAGTCTCCGCGGTAGGCATAGCAATATCCTCCGCAGGGATAGGCTCATTGACATTCCGCATATTCATGTCCACAACAACTGCGGCAGCTTTAACGTAGAAAAACTTACATTTCCACTTCGTAATACCCTTCGGAGGGGTCATCAATTTGAGGCTTCCATACCGTTCTCTAAAAGAAAAGAAACCGGTGTTCACCGTCAACTGGTAAAACCCCCGGAAGTTTTCAACGGTAACCGGCAGACCAAGAGCACGAAACGTTGATTCAAAATGTCTAATACGAATCATCCCAAAAGGACTCATCTGGGAGATATGGATCTTGTAATGTTCCAAGACCTGAGCATCAAAAACCGTTAATGGTAAACGAAGGTTACCATCAGTAAAACACTCGGCCCACATGGTGATGTAGCCGGCCGGAGCACAGGCACCAGTATCACCAATTTGGGGATAAGTAGCCCCATATTCGTGAGGCATCTCAATCTTGACCATCAGTTGGTCGAATGAAGCTTTCGGCCACTTCAAGGGTGGTAGGCCACCACCAGGAACACTGCCGCCATCATCTTCTTCTTCTCCGGCCACCGGAGAAGATGCTTCAGGGTTTTCACCCTCCACATTATGTGGGTTAGATGGATCAGCCATCAGAAATATGTAGAACAGAAGTTTCGAGTTAACAAAAACTCAAAAAACTCAGAAGATCACCGGAATAAAAGACAGATTGATCGGAGAAGATGAAGGGAATGCTCTCTCTCTCACCAGAAATTTTTTGAAAAATCTGAACAGTGAGGAGAAACCAAACGGTTTCCCCTTTATATACTCATCGCAATAAATGCGATACAGTAACCGCCTCAACACGTTCAAAATAGGCGAGTTACAAGACGACACGTGTTCGGCGACCTTTTCGCTGACGGTTATCACGCGCGCGTGGCCGCCCACGCGCCTGACAAAGAAGACTTTTTCACTCCCTGCTACAGTGCAGTTATGACCTCGGTCAGTGCAAACGTCTTTTCAAATCGGCACATGTCAGAATCCTACCAACTTCAACAACCCACACGTGCAATCGTGACGTAAGCAACAGAAAGCGACAACCTTATCCAAACACAAGCGGCATGCGGTTTCTCTGGTTTACCGCACCATAACCCATACCGCATGTCGTTTTTTACATACCCCTCAAAAAAGGCAAAAATATATATCCTTAAATTATATAAAGGGGTATAAGTCATAACCGCACATACCCACGAGCACACGTGGAATATGCGGAGATGACACACACCATCCCGCACAGGTGTGTCAGATACTCAGAACCAGCATGGTTCTTTGGACTGCGAAAACCGCTTCACAGGATGCAGTAAACCGCACTCCATGAAAGCTTCTTCAAGCTTCAAAACCCTTATTTCCGGTTCACAACCACAGAGGGAATGCAAACAGCTTCTCCTTAAGGAAAAGGACAAGTATGCTGAGCAACCGCACATCAGCAACCCTGTCCCCTGAACCTTCAAGAGCCACATTCAGGCTACAAGACGTCTAGAAGCGAGTTCTTTGCTGCAAACCGCAACCATTCTTGCGTAGTTACTGCAAACCGCAACAATGCGAACGGTAGCTACGGAAGAGCCACAACTAAGCCACCACGCGAAAGAGCAAAGCTATTTCAAGGAAAACTACTTGCCAACTAAGCGTAAAGGAAGGTGGTTACAAAACGAATGCGGATGAGTTTCAACCAACTTCCCAAGTATCTAAGACGATCTCTTCCGGCAACGCTACTTACAGGGAAACTACTTTCCACCAAAGCGTGAAGGAAAGTGGCTCCAGAACAGCGGTAACAAGTCTGCCTATGACTAGTTACCCACCTATGGACCGCATAGAATAAACAATGGTGGGCACAACCTTGCCTATGACCATGTTTATCTGCCCATAGTCCAGATTCAAATTGTTCGACCAAACACGGCCAACAATGACGCAACTACCCCACGATCCTCAAAGAAACATGGCAAACGAGGTTCGGCAACGAGGTAACTGCAAAGAACGTGCGGTTACTAGAGAGCTACACCTCTGAGGACGTGCGGTTACTTGAGAGATAACCCGCAGCAGACGCGCGGTTACTAGAAAGCTTAACTGGAGAACACGAACACCCCACAAAACAGGGATCATCGTTACATGTCCAGTTGCTGAACATAGAGCTTGAGCGAAGTACTTACAACTTTGCACCAGCTGACGCAGAGGTCCCAACTAGACTGAAGAAGACACCGTCAGTCACGATCTCAAAGGTTGGTTCGAACCCTGCTAATACCTTCAGTCACCGTCTCAAAGGTTGGTCCGAAACACCAACAGGTGGCTGATGACATCAGAAAAAGGTAGACCAAGAGTCAAGACTTTGGCTGAGAATTCCGCATCAGACGGAACTTGCTCACCACGCACCCTTCTCAAAGGAAGAAACAATCCACTAGAAAGGGCCTACTACTTAAAGAAGGTGCCATCTGCATGGCACAATCTTAACCTTCTAGACAACATAGTCCAGTATCCCTCCCACATGCGACTCGCATACGGAAGGAATACTAGACTGGGGGGACTTGAAGGGGTATGGTCCCAAATATCGCGTCAGCATGACCGCGAATGACCATTACCCTCATTAAGAACCGACAACAGCAATTGAACTCTCCAGTGTCCGCATGGACACATGCGGAACACTGCGGTCCAATCTGTCCATTGATGAGAAGACTTACCTTAGGGACGGAAACTAATGTTACGCATAGGGATGCGGCCTCGCACCGCATCCTATGAACATTTTCGTCACGACAAGGGATCTGGACAACAGTAACAGTCACTCGACAGGCGATGCGGCACAACACCGCATCCCACGCAAATCATGGATGGAACAACCAATGCGAGAACAACATCAATGACCGCAAGCAGCGATGCGGCTTGGCACCGCATCCTGCCTACAAGGCAAGTGGGTCTGACACCACAGTGCAAGTGGCACTGGGAACAGTCGCCTACCTGCCCACGTACGAACAACAGTCTGACACCACAGCAGGACGTGGCATCACCACAGCATCCGACAGGTCTGACACACCTGCAAATAGCTGTGCGTTGTCAGACTAGCTACTCAACTACCCTCCTTCACTCCTCGGCTATAAATACTCACCCCAAACCAGGTTTGAGGTATCACTTCTCAACTCTCTCAATACTACTACTATCATACTTTGCTTCCCAAGCAAATTACTGATTCTCACGCCGGAGAGTGGTAACAAGGAGCACCCCCCACCCCATCCTCCTTGTTACGAGTCACGGTTTGTTTCCTTTTGCAGGAAACCCACCACCAGACGATCCAGCCAGCGATCCTCGGAAAGAAGGGATTAACCCTCTTGACGAGATCAGTGAGTTAACCCCACCCGGTTAACCATTGTTTCATCAAGTCCCCACCTTTCTAAAATTATAGCTGGAGTCCCAAACTTTTGCATGCTCTTTTCCCGGATAGTCCCTGACGTGAATGAGGGTTAGTTTTTCAGTTAAGTAGATGTGAAATGACAAGAATGCCCTTATTATTTATATAAATATAACAATCCTACCCTAACCCCCACCCGGCCACCCCCACTCCCTCTCTTCTCCATCTTCTTCGAATCATCACTCATCATAAACTCCATTGTTATTCCTCCAAGATCTCTCTTCCCCTCTATCTCTCTCTCTCTCTCATCAAACCACCAGCACCACCTCCATTGTTAACAATTGTTCCAACTTCCAAGTAGTAAAGCACTTACAGATGCATCTTTTTGACCAAATTGGGGCAATTAGGGAAATAAGAACTTAAATTGGATTAAGAGATCGTTTGATTCATGTTTTTTTTTTTTTAAATCTTACTTCAAGCTTCAGAATTAAAATTGCAGCTCATTAATTATAAAAATTAGATTTTTGCTTGTTGAGTTATACACTTATTGGGATAGGGGCAAGGGCGGACCTACCCACAATGGTGGGTGCGCGACCATACCCCATGAAAAAAAATTAGTGCTAAGACTATGGGGTATGGGGAGGGGGTTGGGGCGTGGGTTGGGTTGGGTACAAATGTCCAAGTCACCACCCCGGGTGGGCTTGGGTTTCGGCGTAGCCCCATTGGCGGAGGTTTCATCCCGGGCGTGGGGCGGGGCTACGAACCCGACATGGCGTGATCTCATTGGCCAACAAAACTAGCCGTTTGGGCTAGCCGTTTGGGCTAGCCGTTTGGGCTAGGTAGTTTAGATTGTATGAAATGGCCTTGGGAACTTTGTCCAACCGCATGGTAAGGCGCTCACACGAGTGAATTTCACGGGATGCCAGCCATCATGCTTGAAGCTGTTGCGTCCCAAGATCTTTGGATATGGCATGCGTTCTTCGGTATGCCAGGTTCACATAACAATATTATCATCATAAACCATTCGCCCATTTTCAATGATCGGGTAAATGGTATAGGACCCAAAGGAAGTTTCTTTGTAAACGGGGTTGAGTACGTTTATGGGTACTACCTAGTTGATGGGATTTACCCAGAGTGGGGGGTTTTCGTAAAATAGTTCACAAGACACGGTACCATAGATCCAACAAATGAATTTTTGATCAAGTCAAGGAATATACATCACAACCTTCGATCTGATTTGGTGGATCATGTTTCAACGATTCCTGGGTTCGAAATCGACGAAGACGACGAAGAATGATTGTTTTTATTTTGATACTATGTTTTTTGTAATTATTATGTATGTTTATGTAGTTTTTAATGGTTTATATATATATATATATATATATAGGTAGAGGATCCTGTAAAAAAGGCCTAAAGTGTGAGAAAGATAAGAAAGAATCTCAGCCATTAGATCTTTGATCTAATGGTTGAGATCAATAGGGACCAAATTGTAAAATGTGTTTTTATTTTTTGGACTAATTTGTAAATTGTAGGGGTAATATAGTCTTTTATATCCACTAGAATTTAGGAAACTGCAAATCATAATCCTACAATTTCGATCCTCTTTCTTCTTTCAGAATTTTACGAACAACATCATCAAATCACCATCTGTTGATTCAATTAAAACCCTAACACTCCGACAATTGAACATCTCCGCCTTCCTCCGCCGGTTGACATCTCCGCCGATCTCATCTCCGCCGTTCTGATCTCCATCGATTTTCCTCCACCGATCTGACATCTCTGCCGATCTCCGCCGATTGAACATCTCCACCGATCTGAATCTTCGACGTCTCTGCCGCTCTGAATCATCGACGTCTTCGCCGGCACTGGAACGATGGGTTGTAGTGTTATACAGAGTTAGAAAATGGTAATATGGTGTTATATACCATTCATAGTGTTTTTATAGTGTTATAAGTCTTTTTTTTTTGTTTCTGAATGGTGTTATTTTGTGTTCTGAATGGTGTTATTTTGTTTCTGAATGGTGTTATTTTGTTTCTGAATGGTGTTATTTTTTGTTTAATGAATAGTGTTATATCTTGTACTGAATGGTGTTATTTTGTGTACTGAATGGTGTTATATTTTTGTTTACTGAATGGTGTTATTTTGTTTCTGAATGGTGTTATTTTGTTTCTGAATGGTGTTATTTTGTTTCTGAATTGTGTTATTTTTTGTTTACTGAATGGTGTTATATCTTGTACTGAATGGTGTTATTTTGTGTACTGAATGGTGTTATATTTTTGTTTACTGAATGGTGTTATATTATTTTCGTAAAAACACCATGAATTGAACTATGAATTTTTTAAAACACCATGTCATGAACATGGCTCTGATTCTGTGAATGATGCAAAAAAAATTAAAATGAATAATGTTATGGACGGTTATATTCCTTAAATCAAGGATTTTCTCTCTCCAAATCATTAAATCAAGGATTACCATATTTGAATTTGTTAATGCATTTACAATCTTACCCTTTTCAATTAATTTAAATCTAATGGTTGAGATTCTTTCTTACCTTTCTCACACTTTTGGTCTTTTTTACAATAACTCCACCCTATATATATATATATATATATATATATATATTAAAAAAAATATGTGGCTTGGCCACACCACCCCAGCCACGCCCACCATAACCCTATGAACTTGGGTTTGTGTATTGAGTGCCCCATAATCCACGTGTCAACCCATGCCCCAAATCCCTGCCCCACCATACCCCACGGTCTAATTTCTATCGAAAATCTCAACCATACCCTTTGGATTTTTCAACCGCACCGTTTGAAAATTTTCACCCGTCCCCCTTACAAAAAAAAATTATAAATTTATAAAAAAAAATTAAATAATAAACACTGATTATCATGAATATATAAGTATACAACACAATTTATATAATTATTTTTAAGCACTTATTTACTTTACTTAACCCAATCTACAATCTAATTTTATTAACCCAAGTACCCAAGCCCAAACACAAGCCCAAAGATTGTGAACTAAATAAAATAACCCAAACCAACCCACCCATGACCCATTCGAATTCCAAATCCCGCTCCAAAAAAGACGCCGAACGACTACAGTCTACAGCGACTCACGACCGGACGAGTTTTTTTGCCGGAAAATTCAAAATTCCGGTTGTTCTGGACATTATTACGCCGGAATTCCGACTTAGAACGAGTATCCTTTCTTTACTATTCAACATTTAAAACTAGGGCTTAAATGTTCAAAAATTATGGACTGTGGTATTGGTTGAATATAATTGTTTATTTTGTGTAAGTGTTTAGTGTTGTTTTATAAACTTATGTAGCGATTTATATGTGATAAGAACCATGAGTATGGAAGTTATGACTGGATTTCTCAAGAGGAAAAGGGTTGAACCACTTTTTTCGTCGGATTCTTCTAATTAAAGACCAAGCTATGTTTTAGATAAGTTTTTTTTTTGTTGTTTTATTTAATTATTATGAGATATACAAGTAGGGATGGTTTGAACTTTGATGGTTTTTTGTAGTTACTTTACTTACTTATGATGTGTAAACTGTTTTACTTCAAACTTTGTCTGATAATGTTAATAGAAGTTAGAATAGGGTTTGATTGTTTGAAAATTGAAATTGACCCAATCCGACTTGATCTGATCCGACCCGCTTTGAAACTTCGTCTGTTTATGTTTACTTGTTTTACATGACCCGACCCGATCCGACCCGCTATAAACCAATTTTTTTATATAGCTAGGGGCCTAAAATCTTTAAATTTTTTTCCGCACCCCCACAAAAAAAATTCTAGGTCCACCACTGGATAGGGATGGGGTAAGAGTTAAAAACATAGATGGTGAGGGTGTGGATTGGGGTGATGAAGTGGACCCCACTTAATTAACTAACTTTAATTATAGAGTAAACTGCCATTTTGGTCCCTGTGGTTTGGCTTGTGTTTTAAAGAGCCAGGTTTCCGATACCTGAAGACTAAGAGAAGAGAGTATAAGCCAGTCTACGATCCTGAAGCAGATGATGCTGATGAACTGAAGGAATGCCAGCACATTGTTAGGGGGAGTCTGTTAATGCTGGGTGAAAGAATGAAGCCCAGAGACTGATCAAGACTGAAGATGTGAAGACTCAACACGTGAGACTCGTCAACATCTGAGGGGGAGTCTGTTAGTGCATGCATCTGTCAACTTCGTCTTGTATCGAGTCTTGTATAGAATAGGTTAGATCAGGGCACGAGAATCGAGAATATGTGTATTAGTGCTGATTCCGCTCGAAATGACATTCTGTCATTTCAAGCTAAATCACATGTCCTGATTCCGCTCGAGATGTTTAGTGCTGATTCCGCTCGAAATGAACTTGCATGTTCAAGCGGAATCAAAGCCCCTATAAATAGGGTTGGAGAGAGATTAGTTGTATCAGTTGTGTCGAGGTCTTGTATTCCATACCGAGGTGTTGCCGGTATGAAGACTGATTGTAATAGCTGTAAAATCAATCAGAAAGAGTATTAAAGTGAAGAACAAGCTGTATCTACCTTTGTTTCTTGTTTTCCGCACCTGAAACGAAGTAAAACTCCTCTGATAGACTCATTCGGGTTCGTACACGATCCTACAATTCCACCAGAAAATTATAAAAATGAGAAAAATTCTAAAACAAAAACAGAATTTGTTTCAGGAGGAAGTGCAGAAGAAGAACAGAAGAAACCTTTCTGGAAACAATCAAACAACGAGTTTCTTGCTGAGAAGAAAAGGAATGGAACTGGAGTTTTTCATCCAAAAGAGACTCGAACCTGTTTCAAATGCAATGAAGATGGTCACATTGCATGGAACTGTCCGAAAAATGCTAAGACTAAACAGGGAGTTTCTGAAAAACTGAAAGAAATAGTTGTTGATGTTGAACCACCAACCGAAAAATTCAAAATGTTTGAAAATTCAACTTATGAGGTTGGTGAATGTTCTAAAAAGAATTTTTACAAAAAGAAAGCAAAAGACAACCAAATATGGGTTGTCAAGAAGGATGATGTAAAAGTCGGCAATGATTCTGGTTCCACAAAGCCAGAAGAGCCACAAGGTGAGGTAAAAGAGCTAAATTCTGTATTTTCAGTTAATGATGATGAGTTTCCATCACTGAAGTTCGAAAAAGTCAAACAGAAAGTTGGTAAAGTTGAAATCCCAGATCAGTTTTATTTTGATAAAACAGAGTTTGATGTCGAGAAAACATTCAAGGGGAATGTTAAGAAAATTTTTGGGAAAATGCTTGATGGGAAAGTAAAAGGGGTTAAAGATCTTTACACAACAAAGAAAGCAACTTTTAACCCAACTGAACAAGAGCTAAAGGAGCTAAAAACACCCAAAGTTGGTCAGACTTGGGTGGAAATTCTTTTCCCTTGAACATCTGACTATGCCGGAGATCCCAAGTTTGTAATCGCGGATCAGGAATCAGCATCATTCTTTAAATCTGATTATGAAAAAGAATCTTAAAATGTTTTGAATTTTACAGGTTGCAACTTGCCGGAGCTTCCAGGTTGGTAAGTGTGAAGCAGGAATCGGCATCTTTATTGGTAAAATGATTTTGTGTAGATGTGGTATTCCTACAATTTTGGTTGATGAAGGTTTACACCTACAAGTGGTAAATCAAGGACATTAAGTTGTACTTGTTTTTCCGACAAGTGATTAATCAAGGTCATTAAGTTGAACTTGATTGGACCATACTTACAATTGGTATTTTGAAGAACAATGTGATGAACCAAACCCCGAAACCTACAAGTTATAAAATCAACAAAACTTATTTTCCAGAAAAATCATTTTGGTTAAAACAAACTTAAGTATTTTGAAATCATAATGAGAAAATAGTTTTGTGAAAGGGGGAGTTCTGATTGTTTATGCATAGTGGATGGTGAATTGATGCGATTCGATATCGGTTGTCAAGTTTGTTGTATAGTTTGTTTTCAAATTTCCTAAAATGTGTTTGCATTTTAGGGGGAGTAGAAATTTTTCAGAAAATCCAAAAACATTTGAAAATTTGAAAAAGACAAAAACATGATAAAATACAAAAATGAGTTTTGGTGTCAAAGAAGAGGAAATGATAGTACATCAGTAGACAGTCACAGTATGCTAAAGAAATGTAATGTTTAAATAGCGTTAAACAGTCTCACTGATGATATGCCGATAGGTTTTCATACATTTAGTAAACTTTTTCGGGATATAAACATAAATTCAAACTTGCTTATTTTATGGGGAACACTACTTGGATATATAGGTAACCCATGAAATCTCGTTTAAAAGGTCCCTCTTTCTGAGATACTAGGTCTTTATGCTCAGTGATATCTGGGGTATTATCCCGGGACTTCTGATTTTGCGAAAGCAGTGGCCTAGTCCCCGGAGAATACTTTCTGCTTGCTTGAAAAATAGCGCCGCCCTCAGCAAATTTGATGAAACAATAAAATTGATAGTCATTGCTGTTGTAATTCAAAAGATCCTCTAAAGGGGACACACCAAAAGTCGAGCCGTCATCTCTCTGCTGAACGGAAGTTCTGACCTGAGCTCTCACGGTTTCGTACTATAATTTATTCCCTTACAGATATCATCTGTGGTATACTCACCTAAGACTGAATATTGGGATCTGGATACGGGAGTATATTCAAGAGGTGGGACACATGAATGAGTTTAAGTCCTTAAAACATCTAACTCATATCCTGAATCAGTTGAAATTTGTGTGAGAATTTAAGTGGATCAGGATATCAGCAATCTAAGTGAATTGTTTAATTCTTAATGTGTAACTAAGCTCAACGGTACTTGTGACTTGTCAAAAGCTGATATGATCCTCTTGCACGAACTCACAAAAATATTGTCTGTAAATATTACTTTACTGCATTTTTTTTACTTTAAAAAATCCAAAAAGATTTTCGGTGTGTTTTAGCATAAATTTTTGAAAAAATCAAAAAGATTTTCGACAACTGGTGTTGGAGAGCTGATTTTCAAAATTTCAAGTGCTAGACATGATGACTTTCTTGTGATAAGAAGTATGTGTTTGAAAATCAAATGTGTTTTGAACAAATTTTAAAAAATGGTTCATCAAGATTATTGAGTTATTTTTTAGGGAGAGTCAGTGTTAGTGCATACATTGAATTGTTAAATTCAGAAAATTTACTTTGAGGTAGAGATTGTGCAGGATTATGAAAGAACTGGATTTATCAATCCTGAGAATACCTGAGTTAGATAAAAGCCAGGTTACGATCTTGGAACAACCTCCGGAAGAGCCAGGTCATTCGATCCTGACAAGCTTGTGTTTTAAAGAGCCAGGTTTCCGATACCTGAAGACTAAGAGAAGAGAGTATAAGCCAGTCTACGATCCTGAAGCAGATGATGCTGATGAACTGAAGGAATGCCAGCACATTGTTAGGGGGAGTCTGTTAATGCTGAGGGAAAGAATGAAGCCCAGAGACTGATCAAGACTGAAGATGCGAAGACTTGACACGTGAGACTCGTCAACATCTGAGGGGGAGTCTGTTAGTGCATGCATCTGTCAACTTCGTCTTGTATCGAGTCTTGTATAGAATAGGTTAGATCAGGGCACGAGAATCGAGAATATGTGTATTAGTGCTGATTCCGCTCGAAATGACATTCTGTCATTTCAAGCTAAATCACATGTCTTGATTCCGCTCGAGATGTTTAGTGCTGATTCCGCTCGAAATGAAGTTGCATGTTCAAGCGGAATCAAAGCCCCTATAAATAGGGTTGGAGAGAGATCAGTTGTATCAGTTGTGTCGGGGTCTTGTATTCCATACCGAGGTGCTGCCGGTGTGAAGACTGATTGTAATAGCTGTAAAATCAATCAGAAAGAGTATTAAAGTGAAGAACAAGCTGTATCTACCTTTGTTTCTTGTTTTCCGCACCTGAAACGAAGTAAAACTCCTCTGATAGACTCATTCGGGTTCGTACACGATCCTACACTATTTGTCACTAGGTTTGGTAATGTTATGAATTATAAACTTAGGGGCTGTTTGTTTACCTCTTAATGGGCTCTTAATGGTTCAGCAATTAATGGTTCAGATTGTTTGTTTCGCGAGCAGATGTCTGGATGGTTCAAACATTTGCCTTTGAATGGTTAAGCATTATACTAAGGGGCTGTTTGGTAGCCTCTGAATGGTCATTAAGAGGCTACCTCTTAATGGAACCATTAAGAAATTTACCAATGAGAAGGTCGAAGAATGTGACATGTGATGATTTACCATTCAGAGGTTATCTCTTAACCATTCAGACTTGAGGTTACCTCTTATTCATTCAGAGGTTTTAAACCATTAAGAGGTAGCATCTGAATGGTCATTAAGAGGCTACTAAACAGCCCCTAAGTCTGAATGATTAAGACCTCTTATCTGAATTGGTCAGACATTTGCCTCTGAACGGTTAAGCATTATACTGGCTATTAATTGTTCAGACCTCTTATTTGTTCAGCACTTAATGGTTCAGGCCTCTTACTAGTTCAGCACTTAACCATTCAGAAGTTGTCAAACAACCTCTTATTATGGATGTAATTTATACTGGCCAAGTCTAGAAGTTATATGCGTGTATATACATGTATTAAAAAATTATATATAAATTGAATTCGAGTTTCGAATAGAATCAAATTGAAAATCATATATTCGTATTCGATTCGAATATACGAGACGGATCAAAGAAAAGCAAAAAGGCTCACCAAAACCCTACAGCTACCAACAATTCTATCCGTACCATGTTTGAATTAGTATAGATAAATAAGCACGCGTTCCACTGCTCTTCATTGGCAAGAGGTACATAGTTCCTTCCATCCGCATACCACAAGTGGAATACACCGTTGCACACGCCCCAAATTTGATTAAAAAATGTTGCCACACTGTGTTTGGGTGAATGTAAAGCTATCTGTGAAAGCTAGACGTGTACAGAACCACCACGGGGATCGTGTTCGCGTCCCCGGTTGGAGGCCAACTTTGGAAACTTGAATCTATCAATCTTCTCTCCAATACTGATCGGGAAACTGCTACGAATTCCTGGACGTTGCACAAGTCGGTAAAAAGTGTTTTGGAATTGATCGACGGACCATTGTACGCTAAATCGGGCTCCCTATCACAGCAGGTGGACTAAAAGTCAGAAGGGTGTTAATAGTGTGATAGTAAATAGGAATGTATGGCACGAATCTAGGAGCTATGTCATGGTTTAACTGTTCTAGTGGCATTGCTTCTGGTAATCTTGGAAGACGGGCCCCATTGATTACATGTGGTCTGAATTCAGGACCAACAGGATCAACATATGCATTGATTACCTGATGTAATAACGCTGCGGCTAACTGATCTGCATCAACATTAGGATCGATCTCATCATTTAAGAAGAACGGATCTATCGGCATCTCATCACCGCCAACCCCTCTACCGCCACCTCCTCGACCGCCTCGTCCTCTACCGCGACGTCGTTCTCCACCGCATCGTCCTCCACCTCCTCTACCGCCTCGTCTTCCACCTCGTCGTCCTCCACCGCCTCGTCCTCCACTACCACCTGCCTCCACACCACCACCAATTCCTTCGTCTTTATAGTCCCTCCAACTCCAGCATCTGCAAGCATTTTCGCTCGATTTTCCAATGAGTGATTGTGCCAATCAAAACATACCATTATCTCATCCACCCTGCATCCCTCTCTATTAGTTTCCATCAACCCAGTGCACCACCCCCCACAATCTAAACATTGCCACTGCAACACCACCTCCAATTTGTGCCACTTCAACACCACCTAACTAACACTATCATCAAAGGTTTCAGATCGACAAAGATCCACCCCAACCGTTTCTCCCATTAACACTACTACCTTCAAAACCCTTTGGTCGACCATTACACAAACAAATTCCCCTAAAGTTTTAACCCTCGTAAAAACCACTGTACAAGTTGTAATAACACCAAAAATCATATATGAATATTGGAATAACCTCGCTCGTGGATGTTATGTCAGCTTCCTTCTTTGATTTGCGACAATCGTCATTATTGTCTTCATTGAACAGTTTTGTTTGGGTCAAGTGTTAATGTTAGTGTGGTTGTTTGCAACGGAGCTAGGGTTTCAAAGGTTGTTGATACATTTTAGCATACTTTGCAGGACGTTAGGTACGACGCATATGGGAACGAGAAACTTGGAGAGTGTCATGGTGTTAATGAACTGTTTTCATTATTTATGCTAAACAATTGTGGTTTTCCATTATGTCTGGATTTTATACTTTGCTTCTGCTGATAACTTACACTTACTCTTTAAACTTTAAAACTGATATCACTATTCATGTTGAATGTGGTAGTTAAACGTTTTACAATTATTCTGAAATGGTTCAACATGATTAGTGTCTTGATCCTGGTATGTCAAGCGCCTTGCGGTAAAACCCCGCATATAGAATTTGAGGGTGTGACAGCCTGACTGAAAATACGAAAATATGTACGGTAGCATATGGATCAACCTACATATCATCACTGGCTAGAAAACATGATCGAGCTTGGATCTGGCGGTTCGATTGAGAGAACGAAGTGTGATCATTTGTTGGGTTCCATGGATGTCTCCAATAAAGAAATGGACCCGCTAGTGTGGTTGCTTTTCGAAAATGATGGAGTAAACAATCTCATATCTCCTTCATCTCATACCAGATCTGCAAAACCATGAAGCTCTCGTTAAAAAGGGTCAGGGACCGGAGTCGCTAGACCACCCTCTAACGCTCAATCAATATTCAATTTAATCATGTAGGTCCCGTTTTTCCGGCGAGGATCGATAACGAGAAACCTATTCCCTGTTTATAACAAACACGGTAACGGGTGCGGAATCCCCGAGACGGTGCAAACCAAACAAAGATAGTAAATAATCCGGATTAACCAATGAAACACACTCTATTGATTAACGGGATGAGAACCGAATACAAACTGATACAAACACAGTTTAGACGGAATTTTGGCAGAGTTTCTTTACATGTATTTTCTCATCTCTGGTTCACACAGAAACAGAGAAGGGTATTTATACTAAAACACAGACCAGAAATGACGAAACACAAACATAACTCGGCGAAACAAACAAAGTCGACGAAACACTTTTGTTTCGTCGATATACAAGTTAATCATTCTGTTTCGTCGAGTTGGTGTAGAGGCCCAATCCAAGTTCAAAGTCCAACATGAAGTCACGGCCCAAATTGAAGTTTACGGCCCAAGAACTTGTTTCTGTTATAAGCTTTCAAGACTTTCAACATATGAGACAAGATAGTGACATCACCATGACATCACAATGATGATGTCATGGTGAGGTGTAAACGGGAAAGGCTTGCGGCGTTCCGTGCCTCGCGTGTCGAACTCTGGGGCGCACGAAAGAGGAATGTCGTGTCTTCGGGCTAGAGCCGGACCTAACCGAGTCGAAACCAAGTTGAACCGAGCCGAGTCGAACCGAGCCGAGTCGTGTCCACATAAAGTGTACCAACAAACTCCCCCTTGGACGCTACTCGTGAGGTTCGTCTTCTGTGATGGTTCGTCTTCTGTGTCTTTCATGTCGGAGGATCTTCAAAGTCTTCACGCGTCGTAAGAAGAAAGTGTATCAACAAACTCCCTTTTCATTTAAGTAGTGTGTTGACAAACTCCCCCTTAAATTGAACTCTCCATTGAGTTATGCTCGTGAATCTTTTGAACGTCAATTCTTTAGACCCTTGTGGTGTTGATGAAGGGTCAGCGGCAACTCGATCATTTTTATCTTTTGAGTGCCTCCACTTCGTGTCTTCATTCCAAAGCTTGTCATCGAACATGTTCTCCTCGCCTTTAGCATCTGCACATGCAAGAAAGCTAAACGCATAATGAGAACAACCGCTTGGAATATAGTTAACATTTAAACAAATGACACATATGAGATCAAATCTCAATCAAACACCAACCGACAACAGTTTGAAAGTTTAGAAAATGATCAATTTTAATCCTTTAACTTTCAAAACTCTTTAACTTCGACTGTTTATGAAGATGCAATTGTTTTCCGGCTTACGATCAGGATTTTGGGTAGGATAGACTCGAGTTCCAACATCAGTCAATCAAAAATAAACTAGAAGCAAAATCTTTTTGGATTTTATAAAGTTTAAATTAAAACATACCTAAAATCTTTTTGGAATTTTCATTTTTCAAATGTAAAGACGGAAAGCAATAAATAAATATATACAAAGATTCAGGAACGAAAGCAGTAAACAAATATTTACAGACATTCTTTTTGCGAGTTTCGAGGGTAAGAGAATCATATCAGTGTACGGTCACGCCAAAACGCTCTTTTTGTTCAATTAGTTAACATTTAGATAAGCATCCTATAACAATTATCGGTATTGTTATCCACATAAGCTCAACTTATCAGATGTAATCATGGCGAGGGGATACGTTAAGGTATGATTTATACTTACCGACCGGTGTTCATCCACACACGACACATTCTCGTATCAAGGTATGCACGAGAGTTCATCTTACCGGTGAGTATACCATTTATCATCTGTTTGACCGTATAAAAAGATGTGAGAAACTCACTTATTTTGATTGAAAACAAGCCCTATGTGATAGAATCACTTATTGATGAGGAACTTGATTTTCAGATGCATGAGGGCACAGGAGCAAGTCCGTGAACAGGTCAGTACTTCCGTACAGCAGAGAGACGAACTTGACTCCCGCAAAGAATCTGTGATAAATTATCACTTATTTTGTTTGGACATGTGATTGTTGATCACTTATTGAGGTCGAATGCAATATGTACACGTATGTATAGTATCATGGAAGATCTAGACTTCGTCTCCGTTATTTTTACGGTTTGATACAACCATGATACCCAGATGATAAACAGCATAAAGACCGAATATCTCAGAACCTCGGCAATCTCTCAAACGAAATTTCGGTACTAAGACCATATGCCAATGAATGGTTCCCACCTGGTCTTCAGTCGATTTAAGATTTATATCACCCTGCACACTTTAAAATGATTGTAAGCCTACCGATACATCTTATATAGAGCTGCTTAACATTTTTCATTTTGCATTTCAGTTTAAAGAGATTTAGACAGACCACTGATCTACTATCATTTTCTCTTCTTCTCGCCAGGAAACTCATTTTTGTTTTTCCAATGTTTTTGCCCTTTTGAAATTTTTCACTGTTTTTTTTTTAATTTTTCAAAATTGGATTTACTCCCCCTAAAATCAACAAACTAAGATAAATTTAAAAACACAAAGGTATTTACAAAAACGATTTCCCGATGTTGGTTAACTCATGTTTTACCTCAATGTCGTTTACCAAAATTAATTTTAATCAGAAATGATTTATCGAATTTTGGAAAAATCAGTTGGCACGTCGGTAAGCGGTGCGGACCATGACAACATTGATGAGTTTCATATTGAAACGATCACGTGTGAGGTGATATTCGAGTTCAACGAGTCAGATCAAAGAGTGCTACGAGAGGATAACAATTTATAAAGCAGCTTAAATATCGACAAGTAAAGGAGAGATTAGAAATTTAAAACCGTATCCTGCAACTGGTTCGTGCATTGCAATGAATTTGAGTGCTCTCCCAAACTGGATATCCACCCGGTGTGGATTTCAAAGTCGATTTTGTAGCTACTGAGAAATCTCTTCACAGCAACAAGATCAGAAACCTTTGGGTCCGGCTGGTATTCCACATTGCACCAGCGAAGGTCTTTGACTTTCTCTTTCAGAATTAGTGTGCGGTTGTTCAATCCACGCCAAGGCATCCGCACACCCGGTTGGTTTGTTCAACAAACACATTTTCTTCAATCACACCGCGAAGAAATGTACACTGCACGTTCATCTTGTGGATTATGAATCTTCAGACGTGCTGCAGGTGCGTACATTTTGATTGAATCTATCCTGGGGACCCGATCAAAACCTTTAACAATCACACTTTGAAATGATTTTCATTTTGTCGAAGCTTTCAATCTTTTTCGACAGACACTTCTGTCTTCTTTCCTTTTTCTTTCCAACAAAGGCAACCACTCCTAGAAATAAAAATATCTTGGAGCTTTGAGTCGCCTATCTTGTGCAAGGACACTCCACTATCAACAATCCGATGACTATCGATAGTTCCTCCTGGAACATCCTACACTCTCACTCAGAGATTAGTTGGAGAGGGGGACCCAAGCCTTCATAGACTTAGGTCGTCCTTCATCATCGAAGATTGTGACTTCGATTTCATGATGATTCGGAATGGATTGAGCTTTCCCTGAAACAGTTACCGATTTTGGTTTCCAAATCTGTTTCTGTTTTTCATTTTTAATTTCTAACTTAACAGACTTGGTTTGGACAACCTTCGGTTTTAACGCCTTTTCAATCACCTTCACATTTTTACGTCGTTGTTTTGTTTCCTGTTCTTTAACAGTGCGTTTATCATGTTTTGGAGAAACAGGACGACGTTGTGAGTGACCTTGTTCAGAGGGGGCTCTATCAACAAAATTTGGTTTGGGCGAGTTTGTGCAGTCTTTAATGATGTGCCCAAACTTCCCACACTTGAAACACGTTCTCCTTTCAACAAACTTAGGAGAACCTGATCGACGACCTGACGTAGAAGTTGTAGATCCAGAGGTACTAGCTTCACACCCGTTTGTGTGCTGGGTGTAATTGTTTTGGATAAAATCGGTGTTTGATTTGTTTTCAAAAGTCTCAATTTTATCAGTACCCCTTGATGCTACAAACTTGACATCTTTTGCTTTATTCTTGTAACGAGCTCCTTTTGATTCAACCTTAGCCTTTGGCTTTGGAGCTCGTTGTTGCTGTTGTTTACCCTTAGAAGCAACAGGTTGTTGCTTTGTCGGTGATTTTTTATTTCCAAATTGTTTCCTCACTTCAGCTTTTGGAATAGGATCACACTGAGTTACTGAAACTCTCGGGATCGCTTTTCCCAAAAACTTAGTTGTATTATCTTCAAACACTTTATCAATCAATTATTGATTGACGTTTTTGATTGGAAAATCTTTGTTTGAATAAATTTTGTTATCACCGACTAAAGTATACAACACGTTATTGCTCTTAACAGCAGACACACATTCATTGTCATCTTTGACATCCTTGACAGGATCTATCACTTGCTTGGCAACATGTTGCACGGCAGGAGTAGGAGGATCACAAAGAATATGATTCTCAATTGGAATTTCTACTCCTTTCGTTTCATCAAGTGATTCATCCCGGTCATTCACATCTGATTCATCATCCGACGAATCATAGTCCTCAATGGTTGGGGAACTTTGATTTGAAGCACATGATGACTTTTCTTTCCGATCAGATGAGCCCTCCGATGAATTGTCCGGTTTGAACCCTAGGCCAGTAGTAACCTCCTCATAATCAAGAGGCACACTGGGTTCATACCGAGGCATATCCTCTTCATCGGGCGACTTGGTATAGTCGTGTCTCAAAGGGGGCGGACATGACTTATACCCAACGCCTTTCACATTACCCTTTAGTTGTTGAACGTCAATGATGTGATCAAGCACATATCGGGAGTTTGAGTAACTCTCCAATTTGAGCTTGATCGCTTCATGCTCACATTTCGCCACGGCTAGCTCTTTCTTTGTTTCCTCGATGATATTAATGTAGTTATTAATACCAATTTGTTTGTTACAAACAGTTTTTGTTAATTCGGAAACACTTTTCTTTTGGGTTTCAATAACTGTTTTAAACTCTTTTTCATTGCGAGCTAAGGCCATGTTTGCCTCCTTACACTTTGACAGTTCAACAACTAAACTCTGATTGTGACTATGAATCGTATCACATTCAAGTTTCACTCTATCACATTCAAGTTTCATATTAGCACAATTACTACATATGCTAGGAGTTTCAGAACTTACCTGACTCGAAGAGGCTGTGACATTAGCCATGAAGGCAGTCTGAGAAGAGAAAGATCCATCTTTAGAAGAGTAATCTCCCGCATTTGAGCTTTCTTCATCTGAACTCCCGCTATAACCCGAGCTATCATCACTTTCAGAAAACTCTTCCTTGTGAACATGCTTGATGTGATTGATAATTTTTGCATAGCATGCATTTCCACCTCCTTGATCATTATCTCCCAATTGTACAGACCAATCGCACCCTTCATCAGCTTGAACGGCCAATGCTCGATTGGTGTTTGATGGTCCAGACTGGTTCTGGTTGGTGGTGTTGTTCACAGCTACTATCCCTTTTCCACGGTTATCTTGATTGGCATTGGAAGTACTTGTCTGATTTCTGAATGGATTCTGGTTGCCTTGTCTGCTTGGTAGGGTGCACTCACGTTTGAAGTGACCCTTTTCGCCACAATTGTAACATGTAACCGCATCTTTATTGAACCCGTACTTCGTATCATTTTTGCCTTCCAACGAAGTTCTTCCAGTTCGATTCATGAAATCCTTTGCCCTTCTAACAGCACTTGCAAACGCCCACTTGATATCCATTAACTCCATTTCATCACGGTCTATCTGCTGATAATCTTCATTGGTCATATTGATGTTTCCAATTTGACCCGCTACCAATCCACAGTATGAACTGAACATTGTGTTGAGAAGTTCCAAATTTTCCTTTGCAACTTCTACACTGACTTTTGAAAGATTGGAAGTATCAACTCTGACAGTGTTGGTGTTTTGGGGTAAAGGATTGTTGGTATAATGCTCTTATTGTTGTTGTGGTTGGGCTTGAGGTTGGGGTATGGATTGAGACATGTAAGAACTTTGATTCCATTGTGGAAACGGAGATGAGCTTGTATTGGACACATACGCTGTTTGAAGCTTCGGTTGCTGAATGGAACTAGAACTAGCTGAAGGACTAAAACCAGGCAAATACATTTCTGTGTTTTGTGGAGGTGCAGTTGCAATCCTTTTAGCTTTCCGAATTTCCTCTTCGTTCTTGTTCTCCAACTTCTGAATGAATTCATAAAGACTGACATTGGCTGCATCCAGAGCGCCCGTATGCTTTAGAAGTTCAATGAATGGACTCCACTTAGGAGGTAGAGCATCAGCAAATCGTGCAATCATTTCCGGATGATTTGTAGCAACACTGTAGGAAGTCATTTCACTAATCAAATGATAAAAACGAGTAGTCATATCATTTAGAGTCTCATTCTCCAAGAACTGAAATGATTCAAACTCTTTCTTTAATAAATCATGGCGTATCTTTCTAGTAGCTGCATTTCCTTCTCCTCTCGCTACCAATGCGTCCCATAAGGCTTTCGTGGTCTTACAATATGAGAATTGATGAAATAGGTCTCTGTGAAGTGCTTGAGTGAGAATAGCATACGCCTTCTTCTCCAGATCATATGCCTTTTTGTCGGCTTCTTGCATATTATTGAAAGTTGTCGCATTTGATCCTGCTTCTTCAAGAGCGTCACTAAATGCAGAGATGAAACACGTCCATAATTCTGTGTTTTGCCCTAGAACGTAGTTATGGAAACGACCCTTCCATGATGGATAGTCGTTCATGTAATTTAACTTTGGCGGGCGATTGTTGCTACCCGTCTCATTCTCACTAAGCAAAATATTTTGAATGCTCTGATTTTGATTCGACACCATTGCCCATTGACTTGAACTTATTGACTGTTGTTGTTGAGGTATGGTACGGTTCATATATTCGGACATCGACATCTGTTTTAGATCTGGTAGTGGATCCGTACTCCAATCCCACGGATTCGTGCAACTCATATTTGATGTATGTTGATGAAAAACCGATCACACTCTTGAAAACAAACTGTTATCACACTTTTGGAAGTCCTCTGTTTAAAAATTGACAAGTATCTCGACGAAACACTTTCCACGAAACACTTGTGATGATATAAGGCGACGAAACTGAAAGCTGAACTTTTTGCGACGAAACAGAAAGCTGAACTATTTGCGACGAAACAGAATGCTGAACTATTTGCGACGAAACAGAATGCTGAACTATTTGCGACGAAACAGAATGCTGAACTTTTTGCGACGAAACAGAATGCTGATTATTTGCGACGAAACAGACTAGATATTATCTTTGAACCTTATCTTCTTACAAGAGCCACAATTTTCAACTTTGATGTTTTCGAGACTTCCCTGTTTTCAACACACCATCATCAACAATACACAAATGTCAAACAAATTATATAATAATCAATTAACACTTTAATCAATTTCCAAACAAAGATCAAACACTAGAAATTTTCAAGAACACTTTGAAGATAGCTGAAGAACACTATGAATATTTGAAGATTCCGGTGACCGAAAAATTTCCGAACACAAGATTTTGCTTAAACTTTTAATAAAAACCAATTCCTATCATGCTAACATGTAATAAAACAAGGTTTTCGATAAAACTTTTAGCAAACCAACAACATAAACACTGATTTTAATGTCTTTTTCCAGAAAAAAATATATAAACTAATCAGTTTCAAACTTGATAAAAACCGAAACTTGTTTGGTTTTAAACAAGGAAAAGAGCCAAAGCTCTGATACCACTTGTAGGTCCCGTTTTTCCGGCCAGGATCGATAACGAGAAACCTATTCCCTGTTTATAACAAACACGGTAACGGGTGCGGAATCCCCGAGACGGTGCAAACCAAACAAAGATAGTAAATAATCCGGATTAACCAATGAAACACACTCTATTGATTAACGGGATGAGAACCGAATACAAACTGATACAAACACAGTTTAGACGGAATTTTGGCAGAGTTTCTTTACATGTATTTTCTCATCTCTGGTTCACACAGAAACAGAGAAGGGTATTTATACTAAAACACAGACCAGAAATGACGAAACACAAACATAACTCGGCGAAACAAACAAAGTCGACGAAACACTTTTGTTTCGTCGATATACAAGTTAATCATTCTGTTTCGTCGAGTTGGTGTAGAGGCCCAATCCAAGTTCAAAGTCCAACATGAAGTCACGGCCCAAATTGAAGTTTACGGCCCAAGAACTTGTTTCTGTTATAAGCTTTCAAGACTTTCAACATATGAGACAAGATAGTGACATCACCATGACATCACAATGATGATGTCATGGTGAGGTGTAAACGGGAAAGGCTTGCGGCGTTCCGTGCCTCGCGTGTCGAACTCTGGGGCGCACGAAAGAGGAATGTCGTGTCTTCGGGCTAGAGCCGGACCTAACCGAGTCGAAACCAAGTTGAACCGAGCCGAGTCGAACCGAGCCGAGTCGTGTCCACATAAAGTGTACCAACAAATCATTGACATGTATAAGTGTGTATAAAAGTTATAACATATAGAGAGGGTTTGGGGAAGAAGAATAACCTCCTATATGTTGAGGAGGCTTCTATTTATAAAAGCATCATGATCTTTACCTTAGTAGGCCGCCTTCGACTTGGGCTTGCCAATATTGGACTTACATTAAATTGAGTTTAACATATCAGGCTTTGGTCCATTCACCTACGACCATTCTATATTCTATTTGATGTTCAATTGTTGATTAGGTGTTGCTGATTTTCTAGTTGTTTTGATGTTATTTGGGACAAATGTTTTATTATGTTTTCATGTTGTTTTAAAAGTTTAAATTCTCCTTTGGGGTTGTTTTTATTATTATACACGTACATGTACCGTGCTCGTACTGATTTTGCCTATTCAGTACATGTAACGGTACAAGTGTTAACGAATTTGGTACCTTGGTATCGGTACCAATACTTTTTTCTGTAAAAATGGTATTCGTACCGAATTTGATACTATGCTTTAATTTTGTATTATGGTACTATGGTTTCTTGAGTACTAGAACATGTACATGTAGCCTATTTGGTATGCGTATTTTATTGGTACTCATACCAATTTAGTTTATTTGAAATTGATACCAAGATCAACGGAGTGTTTGGAAAATAAAAAAACAAAGTGGTACTAAAGCAGGTATTGTACCAAAATACCAGTGTCGATACTAGTAACCAGGGCCGGCCCTAAGAATTCGTGTGCCCTGTTCAAGCTCGAAAAAATAGTTTTGTATATAACTGTTCACGAAATCATAGTATTCGCTCAGACCAAACAGAGATACTACGGCCATGTGTTTCGGGTCGTTTCAACGATTTGGGCCAAATAAGATTTATCACATAATAAAAAAACACGATACAATAAGAAAAAATGAAAGTAGCAAACACATTTCCTATTTCTCTAAATGTGGTTTACTTTTGTCAGCACAATCTACACCAAAATCAATTCACAGATCAAAACTAATATCATCTATTGTAGATTTAAAAAAAAAACCTTCAAAAAATAAAATGGAACCCTTCAAAAAATATAACAGCAAGTATATGACTCGAACCCGGGCTTTCAAGTTTCGAAACGGGGAACTTAACCACTAAGCCATTCATCTAATTATCTTGGTATACTCTTAAAAAAGAATTATAACATATATAAGTTTTTTTTTTAAACGTGCCCTTCGGAATCTCGGGCCCTGGCCGGTGGTCCTCCCCGCCCACCTCCAGGGTCGCCCCTGCTAGTAACCGTATCGTATCAATATATTTGGTACGGTATTCGATACCCAGTTTTGTTCAAATTCAGTATTAACATTTTTGGTACTGATACAAGTACTGTACCGGTCCCATCCCTATTTATTATGTACGTGTTACTATGTTAGATTGTTCAAAGTTAGCAAAAATACTGATTTTTGTTTTTGTAAGACCCTAATTCGTATTTGACTAAAGTCGCAGTGGAAATTCGTACAATAAAAATTTCTTTCGTTACAAACACCTTGACGCGCTTAAAAACATTTCTAAGGTTAATCCTTTTACAGTAAATATGTTTATTACACTCATATACAATAAGAAATCATAACCTAGCTTCACTCAATTACGTACTCAACACTCCCGTACAATCTATCTTGTGACTCGATCTTTGATCGCTTCTCTTCAATATGATAATTTGGCTCGAACAACCTGCACTCACCAAATACATACAAAATGTTAATATGTTATCAATATAACGATACTTAGCCTTGGGTTATTTCAGTTCCCTTATTCCTTTACATTATACGTTCCCCATGAGTACCTTATCTCTGGTGAGTCTTCGATACTGTACCTGCATTATACCTAAAATTCCAAGTACACGAATAACGCCGTAAAAACTTATTCATACTGAATGACGGGCATCCATACCTACACTTCATACATATTATCTCCATACATACATATATACACACATGCATACTCACACACATAAATGCCAACCTACATGCATACCTACATATAAATACATATACATCAATATATACGTATCTACTTATATATATACCTCCATCAATACGTACTCTCATGACATTACACATATATTCATACATACACCCCTACTTGCATCATAACAAACTCATACATGTCTACTCGCATACATACCGTCATATATCCCCGTACTTGCGTGCATACTTATAAACGTACATACATACCTATCTACACATGTTCATACACTTAAGCTTATAAAAACGTAAGTTAAATTAGTTCCACGTAGCTTAAAACACGTTTAAACGAGCTTCCCGGACCATACACGCGAAAAAAACAAATTTCGGAGAAACATAACCCGTCGCGTCGCGCGACCCCCCCCCCTTTTTCACAGAACAGATGCAGCTGATCGCTGCATATTCCCAGCACGTTCGGATTTTACGGAAACGAGCATAACTCTCTCGTTTTTAATCCGTTTTACCCGATTCTTTTTCCCACGCGTCCGTAATTTAATTCTCCATCTAATGGAGTTAAAATCCAACATCCGACATAATAAAATTTCAGACTTTTAACCCTTCGGCTTATTACCCTCTTACCAAACTTCGACCCATTCATGCATTCATCACATAACCTGTTTGTTTTACCATAACCTCTTATAAACCTAATAATATCAGTGACGTCTATCATAAATTACTAAATTCTTGGATGTCTTGCATCCTCTTAACGCATTATCGTTCATATGCTTATTTTGACCCGTTAAGGGTATTCGCGCATTAATTGGTCTATGACTAACAAAACCATACTCCCCACTTCCATACTTGTCCAAAACATTACACTAATCGAATAACTTGTTTCTAAACTATTTTTAAGATCGTTTGCCCAAAATACCCATCAAGGGCATTTTGGTCAACTTTAATCCCATCATTTACGACGAAAGACTTCAACACATATTTGACCTCAAACATCATGTTTAATTAATTAAAACACTTTATTACTTAATCGAACTAAGAAGTGATTACGGAAATCGCTTACCTTATGCGTCCGTGCTCGTATCCGATTCCTTGCCTCTTCTCGACCCGTTAACACCTCATGCTTGAGCCCGTCTCGACGTGATTCCTATGCTTTCATTTCATCGAAATCACGCTCTTATTAGCATACTCATTTGTACATGTTAACAATCACATCAATCGCATATTTCACACTTAACTTTCATTAGCTATTTCTAACAAACATAAAACATATAATCAACTTCATATCCTTTCAACTCATGTAATTCATCATGTAATCACAATTAACGCATATTAACATAACATGTACCAAACGACTTCCTATAATCCCACTTTCACGACAACGAGTCAAATCATGTTTCTTATACTTAGTTGACTCTCAAGAGTCAACTATTAACCATATTTAACTATCGACTTATCATCATATACTCGTAACATCATAGTCGACTATACGGTCAACACTATATACATTTTATCATACGCTTAGTGTGTGTACTACCTTTTAAGCATAACGTACAACTAATTCATGCATAATTCTTCTAAACTCATACATAACCCATCAAAACCTACTACTAATCATCATGTATCATTCCCAAATAAACATCAAACATATCATTATCATATTTCTCCTAATTCATCTAACAAGAATTCATCATACCCACATAATACATCAATCTTTCAACAAGACTTTGACATAGGTGGTGATTCTAGTCATCATCTTCACCCTAACTAACGGGTTTCACCTCTAATCATCAAATTAACACAAACCATACGTAACCCATGTTCTATACGATGATTCTAACCCTTGTACATGATCAATTTCATATTAACTCACGGATTTGAACATAACCCACTTCACACATGATCACGAATCTTAGATTTAAGACATACCTTATGATCCCCTCGTGATGGTGATCATTTATCCATGCTCGGTTATGATTTTAAGCGTCATCTTGCCTTTCAATTTGAGCATAAAGATGAAGTTAGGGTTTGAGGCTCCATGGGAGCCTCCTGCTCCTTCTCGAACACACGTATGTGTGTGTTTGTGTGTGGTTAGTTATTTAATAACTTAACTTTCATTAGTTCCACTTTAGCCCCTCGGGTTTGCCTTTAAAACATAACTGACACTACCTTCATCATTTAATACTTTTGACCGTACCCTTAACTAGGTTGAATAGCCTAGTTATTTATTTCATGACGTGTCATATAGGAACACACGACAAATATTAACATTCAGATTTTGGGGCGTTACAGTTTTGTTAGTAATTTTTAACTTTTCGAATTCTCCCAAATTCGATTAAGTAGAATAAACCTCGAATTTGAATAAGCTCGAATTTCAAGCGAATTCAAATACAAATTTTAAAGCTTCAAATTCAAATAACTTGATTCGAATAACTTGAAATTCGACTCGATAAACACCCTCAAAGACTGGATATAGAAAGTGACTTTTTAACTTTTTATTTATTTATTTATTTATTATCCACTTGGAAATAACGCAATGGTGTTTATGAGTTAGATAAATTTTAGAATAAAAGAATATTAGATGTTTAATCTCCATGATATGTAAGTTTAGCTGTAAAAAAAATATTTACTTGTTAGCAATATTAGTATTACTTAGGGTGTAAGGGGCACTCCTCTAAGTGGGGAGTGACCTCTCTTACCCACAGTCAATCAGCACGCGCCACGTCAACTCCCCACTTAACTCCCCCCACACCCTCAATTTGATGGCGACACTCATCTCTTGGGGGACTTGTTTTTTTTTTGTTTTAATTAAGAAAATATCGTTCAAAAAATCAAAAAGAAGAAGAAGTTGTGCGGTGAACACCCACCGCTCCCCACTCCCCGCTTAGCCTCCCCGAGGGGTCGGCGGCGGTGTTCCCGAGCGGGGAAACCACTCCCCGCAAAGCGCCCCGTTCACCCTTATTAGACTAGATAACACCCTAAAAGATTGGACTGAGAAAGTAACTTTTTAAGTTTTACCTTTGTATTTATTTATCTAATCTAATCTAACTTATAATTAATTATTCCAAATAATGCTACGTGGCAACACCTTCTACTCTTTAGATTTTATTTATTTTAAACTAGGATAAAACCCCGTGTATTACACAAGTTGAATAATTATAATTTTATATATTAATTAAATAATAAAAAAAATTTATTCGTGTATTACACGAGTTGAATAATTGTAATTTTATATATTAATTAAATAATAAAAAAAAGTTATTATTTAACAACTCCGTGTATTTTACAGGTTTAATTGATGTAATTTTATATACAAAACAACAAAAAAGTTCTAACTTTAAAAAACTACGTGTATTACACTTGTTGAATAAATGTAATTTTGTATATTAAATAATAAAAAAGTTATATCTTAAAAAAACCATGTATTACATGGGTTGAATAAATCTAATTTATATAACAAATAATGTTGAAAGTCATATACAATTTGATTTATAAATTAAGTAATAAAATCGATATAAGATTTTTTTAATTAATGTCAATATAAAATAAATAATATATTAATATAAAGTTTAGTTTTCATGATAAATAATTTGGTTTATTTAAAAATATGTTAAATAAACAATTTAAATTTGAGGATAATATTATATTAGAAAAGTATAAGAATTGTATTCGATATTCAGAATAGAGAAACCAAAACTTTAAAATTCTTTGGTGATTAATTGTCGATTTTTAATGATGGTCTAAATAATAAAAAATAAAATAAAAATCATTTTCTTATGATTAAATCACCCTTGGGTAATTACGGATGAGTTTTCATGTGTAATATATTAAACAATTATTTTTAATTAAACGGATTGATAATTATCATGTTTATTTAAATTTGATAATTAATTAGGGATAATGGAGAAAAAATATTTTAGGCGGGAAAACAAAATATAGATAGCTCCAATTAATGACATGTGTTTTCCGTACGTTTATTTTAATGTTATATCAAAATATGTATTATTGTCTAATAAAAAAATAACAAAACTAAATATAACAAACAATTATACCTAAATATTTAGAGTTAATTACATAGTTAGTCCATGTGTTTGCACAAAATAACATACTTAGGTACTAATAGTTTAAAATCACCTTCTAGGGTATTAACTTTTCATTTTGTATCGTTTGGAGGTATTAACATAGTTATTTCTTGTGGTTTGCACAAAATAACATACTTAGGTACTAATAGAATGTGATTTTAAACCTAAAAATAACCTTAATACCTTCAAACGTTACAAAATGAAAAGTTAATACTCTAGAATGTGATTTTAAACTATTAGTACCTAAGTATGTTAGTTTGTGCAAACCACAGGGACTAACTATGTAATTAACTCAAATATTTATTTATTATCTTTCTATACTAATAAACAAAAATCCTTTTTAGACACATGTCATTCTCTGGTAATTTCTCACTCTTATTTTTTTATTTATCTCTTTTATTAAATAATAATAATATTAAACATCAATTTAACTAAATCTATTTATCTCTTTTGTTTTCATAATCTGAAATTGATTTCTTTTTTAACTCTAAAGTTTCAATCTTTAGCAATTTAAGTCTAAAGTTTCAATCTTTGATATTTTAACCCCTTTGATTAATTTGATTTTTCACTTCTAATTCAAAAGTTTTCATCTTTTGCAATTTAACCCCTTTAATTTTTTTTACTTTCAACCCAAAGTTTTTCATCTTTCGCAATTTAATCTCAAGACTTTTTTTACTTTCAACTTTAGTCTCTTATATACGCGTCGTTCTGAATTTCCGAGTTAACACGCCGCAATGTGCGTGTGAGGTTCAACGTTTTTTCATCTATTTTTTTCCTGTTTGACATGTCCGTCGCAGTGCGTCTATTTTTCCCGTTTGATAGGTCTGTCGCAACGTGCGATTAATTATTTTTTTCTCGGTTTTACACATAGGCTCGTGGTCATGTGAGAAACATTTGTCTTTCATCTCACATGATATATAAGTAATAAATCCCCCGCCGCATTGCGGCGGGTGGTAATTCTAGTTATCTAATAAAAGAAAACCTAAACTAAATAATAACAAAAAAAAAAAAAAATCCTTAAACTACGGTCAATTGGTATATTAATTTCAATATATTGATTTTTTAATTTCATCCGTCAAACAAAATTTGAACCAAATAAATTTTACATGAATATGTATTATTTTCTTCGTTAAATACTCTTAGCAACTAAATTATGTCATAATATATTTAAAAGAAGAGTAAATTACAAGTTTTGTCCTTTATGTTTGTATCAAATTGCAGGCGGTGTCCTTTACCTTTAAATTTGACGAGTTGTCCTTAACATTTCAAAATCCTGCACGTTATGTTCTTTAACCCTAACTCAGTCAGAGTTTTTTGTTAAATATGGTCATGTGCCTTGCACATAAAGGTATTCTTGTCATTTTACCTCATCAGGGACTATTGTGTAAAATAAGTTATAGTAAGGGATTGTTGTGTAAAATATAAAAAAGATTTACATTTATAAAAAAATCTGCAACATCTCTCTCTCTCTCTCTCCTACCTCGCCAGCCTCAATATGACGGTAGTGGTGGTGGTTTCATGGTAAAATCGGTGGCAACGATGACGGAGTGGTGGTGGTTTCAAGATGAACTGGCGACGATAGTGACGGTGGTGGTTTCAAGATGAATCAGTGGTGGGTGTAAAGCTTCAAGATGACGGATGTGGCGGGGAACGGCGACAACGATGACAGAGTGGTGGTGGTTTCAAGATGAATCGACTGTATGTCTATTGTTCAATAATTTATTTATGGATTTAGTACCAAACTCATCATTACACAGGTATGGATTATGGAACCTTCACTTTACTTCACATTATTTATTCAATTTTGTAATTGTCAAAATAATATATTCATATCCCCTTTTCAATTTGCTGATAAGTTTATATTTTTCCATATGAGTTTTGAATATTGTAGCTTATGTGATTTAATTTGATCTGGGTTTGATTTAATTTGAAGGGGTTAATCTAAATTAGTATTTTTTTTTTTTTTTAATATGGGTTTTGATGATTGTAGCTTATGTGATTTGGGTTTGGTTTAATTTGAAGGGATTAATCTAAATTAGTATTTTTCAATATGGGTTTTGAATATTGTAGCTTATGTGATCTGGGTTTGGTTTAATTTGATGAGATTATTCTGAAATTTGATGTGTTTATGTGGATTTTACAGAGTTTGAATTCAAATGGATGGTGTAGTTCAGTTGGAGTTTGGAGATGATGAAGATAAGTTTAGAAGTTGTTGTGGAGATGAGGATGAGTTGGAAGAAATTGTGAAAAAATGGTGATGATGAAGTTGTTGCGGAGTGAACGGAGATGACGGTGGAGGTGCGGCGTCGAAGGGAGATATGCGGTGGATGAAGATGGAGTGATCGAAGATGGCTGACGTGTGTGCGGGTGTGTATAAATTTTAGTACCGAGGTCGTCCAAGGACACGAGAGCTTTTAGTACCGGCTTATCATTAACGTCTAATCTAACCAAATTTTGATAAAAGTTTTGAAAGTTTTTAAAAGATAAATTAGAAAATAAAAATATAAAATAAGGAAAACAAATAGATAAGAAGGAATCACTTGGTTCCAACTCCTCTTTTATGCATCCTTTGATGATTTTCGCACTTTGGGCTTTTTAAGAGATTATCTAAGTTATAGTAGTAGGTCCCCTTCCAGGCAACGTTACCCTCAACCTATTGGTCTGAGTCAGCAGGGTTACAGTCTCGCAAGGTCGGGTTAATGTTTTAATAGTAGTTTATAAACAAGGGATTATAAGTGGTTCTTACTTTCCCCGATTTGATGCTATCTGCCTCAAGGGAAATCATACTAAGCTTGAATCAGGTCCTCGCAGGATCTAGAAATACACTTTTTGTGCATAAATAAAGGAGTGTATAAATGTATTTTGCATGTATGATAAGTATGAATTTGCATGTAAATGGTATCAAGTATGTATGTATCACGAATAATTAACAAGTATTTGCGAATAATGAATAACACAAGTATATAAAAGATAGAATTTTCATTATGATTCAAGTCTCGGGTTATAACGTTTGAAATACAATACGAATACAAAAGAATACAAGTTTCCATAAATGGAAGTACAACAAACTTGCTAAATAAGGAAAGTTACAAAAAGCGAGGTGTTACAGATTTACTTTACTCGAATTGAATCGAATTCAAATTCTTATAATTGAAACGAATTCTGAACACCCCTACGTCATCCAAATATCTGTCGAAAATGGCCCGAGCGAGAATCAAACCTGCATCTCCACTAGGGAAGACAAACTTCTTAACCAAATCGACCCTGTAATACACGGGTTTTTAACCTAATTTATTAATATTAACATGAATTAATCAAATAATGTCCCTTTAGACCATGGGCGGACCTACCTACAATGGTGGGTGGGCGGCCGCACCCCTTGAAAAAAAATTAGTGCTAATTTCGGTCGAAAATCCCAACCGCACCCCTTGGATTTTTTCAAGCGCACCCCTTGAAAATTTTCAACCGCCCCCTTAGAAAAAAATATTATGAATAAAAAAATAAAAAATAAACACTGATTATTATGAATATATATGTATATAACACAATTTATATAATTATTCTTTAACCACTTATTTACTTTACTTAACCCAATGCACAATCTAAATTTATTAACCTAACTACCCAAGCCCATAGATTTTGAACTAAATAAAAACGTCCAACGACTACAGTCTACAACGACTCACGACCGGACGAGTTTTTTGGCCGGAAAATTCAAAATTCCGGCCGGTCCGAGCCTTTTCTCAAGAGGAAAAGGGCTGAAACACTTTTTTTGCCGGATTCTTCTAATTAAAGACTAAGATATGTTTTAGATAAGTTTTTTGTTGTTTTATTTAATGATTAGGAGAAATAGAAGTAGGGAGGGTTTGAACTAGGGGTGTTCAAAAAAATCCGAAACGGAGTCCGAATTATCCGAAATGCCGAATCCGAATTATCCGAATCGCGGATATCCGAAAATTCGGATTCGTATAGTGATATGGGAAATTTTCGGATATTTCGGATATCCAATATCCGAAATATTAACTATATTTTTAAAATAATAAATATAAATATAACCATTTATTTCTAGAAACCCTCCTTTCCTGGCTTCCATTCAGCCCCTTTTCTTTATTGAGAGTCCAACCCATTCTTCAAACTTCATCTTTCAATCTACAACTCGCCATTTCGTTTCTTCCACATCGTTCCGGTCGCCGGCCTTCCTCTAACTCAACTTGCGCTTGCTTAGATGAGTTCAATCTACACTCTTCCATGCCTTTCCATCGTTTAATCGGATTTTTAAGAAAGATGTAGTTTTACAATTCGATTTGTAAGTATATAACGATTTCTGTTAACTGGTTGGTCTAAAGTTCATCGTATCTTCTTTAATCCCCTTTACACGATTTATGTAAGCTCATGAGTAACTTTTTGATGAATTGTCAATTTATTAAGTAGATTCATATCAGTTAATACTCCAGACAATTAAATAAAATATTTACTTCCTTGTATTGGTATATGTTCGTTGTTTGTAGATTGATATATTTGAATCAGAGAATGATAAATAATGGCTGGCTAATTTAGGTGATGATGAAGATGAGGTTTATCTTTAATGAATGTTGGAAATAGATTTTTTAATATTTATTCAAGAATAAGAATTTGGATATCCGATTCAAATATCCGAATCCGTATCCGAAATTTCGGATATCCGAAGATATCCGAAATTTCGGATACGGATTCGGATATTAAAATCCACTATCCGAAATTTTCGGATATCCGAAACACCGGATATCCGAATTTGAACACCCCTAGTTTGAACTTTGATGATTTTTTGTTGTTACTTTATTTACTTATGATGTGTTTCCTGTTTTGCTTCAAACTTTGTTTGTTAATGTGATAAGAAGTTAGAAAATAAGGCTTGATTGTTTGAAAATTGAAATCGACTCAACCCGACCTGATTCGATCCGCTCTGAAACTTTGTTTGTTTATGTTCACGAACATGTTAATTTCCTTAATGAACAAACACGAACATGGCTTTGTTCGTATTCGTTTGATTCGTTTACAGCCCTACATCCTCTCACAGCCCAGCTCAACCACATTTGACAAATAATTTTTTAAAAAAATGAGGCCTTAATATTGGTGGCCCAAAGCCTTAGCTTTATTTGGCTTGGGCTTGGACCAGCCCTCTTTATGTTTACTTGTTTTAAATGACTCAACCCGATCCGAGCCGCTGTGAACTGAATATTTTTTTATATAGATAGGTGTCTAAAACCTTTAAAAAATTAATCATTGTTCGTCACGTTGCTCTCTGTTTCGTAACGAATAATTAGATCCTTCTGATCGTTGTTTCAGTCAACTTCAATTCAATCGCAGGTGATCTAATGGCGTTTCTTGGTTCTAATTTGCCCACGGAGGTAATCGAACGTTTTAACTCCTTTATCTCCAATAGGTTAGGGTTTATGAGTTCATCCTTCTAGAATTAAATTATAATAATTACTTTGATATACATAAATACTAGGGTTTGAGTGTTTTATTGCCGTGAGGATGTTTAATGTTGAGTTTGAGTATCTTTCTGGAATTAATTTTAATTACTTTGATAACTAGTTTATGCAATGATTTGTGTTATATTTGTATGTATGTTTTTCATGGCCTTATGCTCTTGTAAATTTTGTACACTTTTTTGGGTGACTGTGAGAACCTGTAACTCACAGACCACAGTTTCGCCGCTAACCAGTGCTTAGCTGTCGATAGCGGCTATAGCGTGTGCTACGTAGCGATGCGCGCCCGTATGGCGGTTAGCGATGCTCGTTAGGGTTTTTTGTTTCCCGATTGAAAAAAAGAAGCATATTTAGATGATTAGTGATGGCGTATTTTAGCTATTTTTGATGAAATATACATGTAAAATATTTATTAAATTTTCTACTACTTTATTGCTAAACATGAAATAGAGGGCGCTATTTCGTTGTTGTCGCTACGTAGCATATAGGTAGCTTGTCGTTGTTTACCGCTATTCGTTGTTGACAACTATGAACCAATGAGACTAGGTATGACATAGCTTGTGCGGCCACGTGGCTTTCTAGGGTTAAATGTAGAAAACCAGTGGAAGCGAGATTCGAACACAAGAAGACCTCTGCCAGGGGCCTAATTATTAACTTTCTACTTCGATGTGTGGCCCAAAGCTTGATTTTGAAAAGTGCACATGAGGCGGGCGCACTAAGGCGCAAGCCCTTGCGCTTCTGACTGCTTGAGGCGGGTACACGAGGCGTCTCTTGTACGTGAGGATGTTGTACATACAGTTTTTTAGGCTGTTCAGATAGATTAATTTTTATATTTAATCATATATAGAGCTTGTTTATATCTAAATTTTTGGTACGTAATGATATAAAACTCATGACATTTATAAAAAAAATTGTATAAATACCTTGCGCCTCGCGCACGTGATGCGTCGTGCTTTGCGCTTTGGCTTCGGAACCCATTGCCTTAGTGCGCCTTTTGATTTTTAAAACAAAGGCCCAAAGTTGAATTCTCATTATGAGTATAATTTATTAACTAATGCAATTGGATTGAAATCGGTTGAATAAGTGGAATCGGTTTTGTTGTATATTATGATCATCCTTGTGGTTTTTTTATATAATCGAGTTTTTTTTCATGTATATGGAAGATTACATGCATGGTTAAATGCAACCACTCATTCCATTGAACCCTTGTAGAAGGGTTTTAGTTTTTTTTAAGTGTTCTAGATTTAACATTATTTATAGGTATTGTAACTTTTTTAAAATATGGTAACCGGTGATGGAAACCCCAGATTTTGTCACAAACGTTTATTTTTCTCCCTTTTTGATATTGCAAATTATTTTATGAAAACTAAGTTATATGTTAAATAAAAAAAGGTTTTGTGAGAGAGAACCTGGATATTAGCACCTATTACTATATTTTTTTAAAAAGAAAAAAATGCATTATTTCAATTTAAATATTCAAATCTACAGTTCTTTTTAAGTTATGTCTTTTATTGCCTTGATTATCTGTACGATGGTCAACACTCCACGTGTTCGCGTCAACAACTCAGTATGATGTATAATGATCATCAAAGTTTACCAAACTCGGGCATTGTCTCGCATTACTATGCTGATGCACATTGTTATTGACATGTTACCAGCTACTCTGTTCTATACATTCGTCTAAGCTGATTTATAATTTGTTTCACTGATGCAGGTTGGTTTGAAGTTGCTTCTTGTCCCCCTTGATTCCAACATTGTAATCCGAACAGCATGGTAAGCTTTGAAATGAGGCCATTTGACCATTCTCCAGCAGTGTATTTGTTTTGTATCATTGCTCATCACAATTGTAAATAGAACAGGAAAACGCTTCTTTCCATAAGTAGCTCTAGACTTGTTATCTGACATGTTGCTGGCACTTCAAATATACGTGCTAGTTTTTTTTTCTAGTATAACACGTCATATTGTTGTGCAGCTGTTCTGTGGGAATTGCTTTACCTGTTTACTCCACATTCAAAGCGATAGAGACGAAAGATCCAAATGAGCAACAAAAGTGGCTTTTATACTGGGCAGGTAATCAACGCTATGAACACTTTTATATCTATACTGATGATATATTTTATGATTATAATACATCTCTCTCTCTTATAATGATATTAACTGGTTGCAGTGTATGGATCATTTAGCGTTGTAGAAGTGTTTGCAGACAAATTTATATCCTGGTATAATCTGTTACACAAATATTTTTCTCGGAATAACTGTCCGCGCTCTCAATTTGGTATCTATCTACCTTTTGAATCTCAAAGGATCTCCTTGTCTATCTTTTTCAGGTCCCCACTTTACTATCACATGAAGCTTGCATTTCTTGTTTGGCTTCAGCTTCCGACCACCAATGTAATCAACTCTTTAAAGCTATTTTTTTATTTCTTTTGGTTTTACGGGTCTGGCCCGCTAGAGATATAACCCAACTCGAGTTGACCTACTCATAAGTGGGGTGACATTTCTACTTCTACGTTTTTCTGTTTCCCCTTTTCACCTAATTTTCTCACACTCGCTGTATTATGATTCCTTAGTTTATACAAAATGCTATGATTCTCTACAGGGGGCTAAGCAATTATACATGAATCATCTACGCCCGTTCTTTATGAGGCATCAAGCTAGGCTTGATCAGATTACAGGGTGGTTCTACAGCGAGGCGGTAAATCCTCTTCCTGTTTGGTTTGGTAGCCTAATGAACTGTTTGGTGTGGTTATCAAAACGATACTAAAGTTAATTTGATATAGGCGTGGAACTTTGTGCTTGCTGAAACTTAAATCATTAAAAAGAAAAGGGTTATTTTCTATTGAACAGATCTAAAAGATTAAAGATCTACTTTATATTACTTTATAGTTTCCAAATATATGTTTTCATATTTCACCATCGTGTGACCACAAGTTAGCAACTAACAAGGAAGCATTTTCAGGGGAAGTTCATTAGTGCTCACGAAGCTGAATTTCAATTTTTGAAGACGGTTATGATGAAGATTCTGACGTCAGGTATAGCATGCTTTTGCTTATTCAGTTATTTGTTACAAAAGTGCTATATTGTTTGCAAAATTTTACAAAGTCAAGCATGAAAAGTGTAGAAAAAAGCAGGGTCTGATGGGTTGAGTAAACCGGTAACGGGTCACTTTTAGTACCGGTCAAAACTGGTCAGCTCGAGTTGTGCTTGACACACAGCCATTTTTTAGTAATATATTCGTATTCAGGGTCATCAATATGATTACAAAAACTATATCGTCACAGTGAAAATATAAAGATAACCCGAATCGACCTGTTTGTATGTAATTTACTTGAAGTTGCCACCTACAAATTAAGAAGCTAATAACTCTTCATTGATGCATCTTATGTATTTCTTTCTGTCTGCTTTTGATCAGTGAAGCAATTGGTCAACGGTAGCAATCAGCCTGCCACAACTCAAGAGGGGAGAGGAAATACCGTTCTGAGAGATCAAGTGGAGAGCTCTGGTTCCGTGGATGCCACTCATGGTGCTGCTGCTAATACGGATGATGACGATGATGATGATGAATATGTTTCTGTCTCGCCATCTTCTTAATCTTGGAGTACCTTAAAATTGTTATGTTAAATTAGTTTCTTTGAAGTCACTTAGACAACGATGATGTGTATAACGAATTTATGAAAGACAATAGCAGTGGTAACAATGTTTTAAAAACAACCCTCGAGAAACAGTGACGGAGATACCTTTAACACAATGTGTTTAAATGGTTAAAACCTTGGGGACTCAACCGGGTTTTGAGTCCAGAGTTTGATCACACTGGCTGGAACCAGTCTTGACTGGATATGCCTGGTGAGTAAGGACCAGATGAGTTGAAGAAATAAGAATCTGACCATGAGGTTGGATGTTACTAATTTTTTTTATTGGGTTATGTTCTATTCTAACATGTCAAATAGGTGTAACCAAAGTATGTAACCATAACACTTAGCCTTATAGTTGTCTATAACCACACCACAAACCTTAATAGTTTATAAACACACCACAATAAGTAGCAAAACAGGGTACGAAATATCATGCATCTCCATTTAGTAAGTTATGTTGGCTTCTCTCTACAACCCATTACGAGCTCTCTATTACGTGATCATTTGATTACATGTGAAATTTTCAGTATTAGACCATTCAGTGTGGAGGGGCATGGAAATAGGGTGTTATGTGACATACGGCGGTACGTCAATACGCGTCAGAAACGTGGTATGGTTCAAAAAAGGGAGGAGTGGAATGGGGAGTGAAAGGGTGACATTATTCGACACTTGACACAATTTTTTTTATTATTATTTTATATTTATAAATTATATAATATGAGGAAGGTTAACGTACATTACGGCTTAACGTACATCACGTACGACAGGTAATTACGCACGTTCATTTTAAAATCACGCACGTTATAACTCAAAAATCCAAAATCACGCATGTTGAAACACAATAATCACGCATATTGAAAACATTAATCACGCATGTTATATAACAAATCACGCACGTTGTTGTACGTGAAGTACGTTAAGCCGTAATGTACGATATACTTTTTCTATATAATATAATCTATTAAATTAAAAAAAAAAAACATTAATACTAACTAAACAAACATTAATAGAAAAACATTACATAATTTAAAAAATAAAACCATTACATAACTTAGAAAACCGAAACTAAAAAAAACACACGAAATAAAATAAAAAAAAAACATTACAAAATTAAAATTAAACATTAAACCTAAACATAATTAAACAAAAAATCTAATTATATGTCACGCCGAAACGTGTTTGAAGTCACGGTTGTAGGCGTGCGTGTAGTTGATGAGGGCGACTTGTATGATGTCGTCTTCCGCAAGGTCGCCACCCTCATTTTTCACTGCGTTGTGCACCGTCTCAAATCTTTCACTATCCAAACAGATAGTCCTAAAATGCGAAAAAAAGTGCATCCACGGTTCGGGTGGTGTCACCCACATGAATGCAAAATTGTTGAAAAATTCTCCCCCAAAACGGACCACTCGAGCGATTACGAGTTGTGTAGTGGATTAGCGCTTCGAGCCACGGTTCGGGTGGTGTCACCCATATGACCGAATTGCCCTTTTAGTTAACAGAATTACATATAAAATGAGCAAATTGCCCTTTTCGTTAACAAAAAAAATAAATGAAGTTAACCCAGTGGACTAAAATGGTAATGGTGAAACTTTTTTGAACCCACAGGCGAAAAATGAAACCTTTGGACTAAACTGGCAAAATGTCTCAAACCACAGGGACTAAAATGGCATTTAACTCTTATTATTATTATTATTATTATTATTTAATTTAAATACTATAAATTAGCAAGTTACTTGTGCATATATGTGTTGTACATGATGCTTTGGGAGTTTTTCAAAAATAATTTTGAAATTTTCATTTCTAACTCTAAAGTTTACATATTTGGCAAATTAGGTTTAAAGTTTCAACCTTAATAATTTAACCCTTTGATTAATTTGATATTTCACTTTTAATTCTGAAGTTTCCATCTTTTGCAATTAACCCCTTTGATTTTTTTTTGCTTTTAACACAAAGTTTTTCATCTTTTACAATTTAACCCCAACACTTTTTTACTTTCAATTTTGATCCCTTAGAGTTTTCATCTTTCGTAAATTTTCCATTTAACGTTTCGTTCTAAATTTTCCGAGTTAACACGTCGCAATGTACGTGTGGGTTCAATGTTTTTTCATCTACTTTTCCTGTTTGACAGGCCCATCGCAGCGCGTCTATTTTTCCCGTTTGATAGGTCTGTCGCAACGCGCGGGTCAGAAATCGACTTAGTTATTCTTTTCTATGTTTTACACACAGGCTCTTGGTCATGTAAGAAACATTTGCATTTCATCTAATACGATATATAACAAAAGAATCCCCGCCGCATTGCGTCGGGTGGTAATTCTAGTTATATATAATAGAACAACTTGACATGTTGGTGACTCAAAGCTTTAACCATAGCCTATCATGTGGTTGAGAGTAAGTGAATGACATGTAACTTAAGACACTTTCTTCCTCATTTTTTATTTCTAAAAATATATATATGATTAATTTTGTCTCCTATTTTTATTGACTCTAAGATGTAATGGATAATTTAAAACTTATTTAGTTGTAACTAATGGAATACCCACGCCACGTGGCGGGAATTTGGTTGGTTTGGGTTGGTTTTATTATAGTATATTGGCACTCGTTATAGCAACTGGAAGAGAATACCAAAAAAAATAATAATAATAAAGTTGATACGTCTAAAATGATATCAACACGTGTTTTACATCAATCATAAACTATAAAAACGAATAACGGTGACGGTTCGGTAATACCAATACCATATCGGTACCGATGTTAGGTTGGAAAACAATATGGTTCGTCATGGTACCGATATGCTACCGACACTCTTATATATTACGACACTACAACTATGTATTCATTCTTTTAAAAAGTATATGAACGTGCATGGTATCGTTCGTTACAATACCAATACTCATATAGATTACGATACTACAATTAAGTTTTCATCTCTTTCTAAAAGCTAACACACACTAATATAGAAAAGGTAAAGTAAATGATACATTAAATATAACCAAAAAACTATTGAGTTTTTTATAATAAAGTTTCTTATGAAATTAAAAAAAAAATTAAGTAAACAACATAATAATAGAAAGTCTATTTGCTAAGGGAGAATCAAAGAAAACAACCTATAGTGGTAAAAACACAAAAATCAAAAAGGTATAAAAGGGTGATGACAATTGATATATATATATATATATATATATATATATATAGGTAAAGAATACTGTACAATATTGCTTATCGTACATTACGTACGCTTCAATCTCAGCAGTCAGATCATCTTCCCGCATTTTAATATCGCATGTTGTTTTTTTTATAACAATTTCGCATGTGCTAATTTTTGATGAATTCGCATGTTGTTTTTTTGTACCAATTTCGCATGTGATAATTTTGATGAAATATCATGTTGTTTTTTTATAACAATTTCGCATGTGATATTTTTTGATGAATTCGCATGTTGTTTTTTTGTACTAATTTCGCATGTGATAATTTTGATGAAATAGCATGTTGTTTTTTTGTAACAATTTCGCATGTAGTAATTTTGATGAAATCGCATGTTAAAAAACCAACATGCGAATTCAATGAGGGAAGATGATCGGACGGCTGAGATTGTAGCGTACGTAATGTACGATAAGGGCATTTGTACGTTAACCTAACCCTATATATATATATATATATATATATATATATAGGGCCAGGATCATTTCAGAACCATAAATATTTACAGAACTCGCATAACTCCTAATAAACAGTCTTTTTATTTATATATTTTTATGTTTAGGATAATTTTATCATTTATGTGTATTTTTACGATTACATACATGTTAAGAGTAATTTTATCATTTTTTATATGTAATTTTATAATTACACATATGTAAACTAGTTTTTTTACATATATGTAGTTAGTTATAACACATATATATAATTTTGGCAATTAAACATATCTAAACTACTTTTAACATGTATGTAATCAAAGAAATACATATAATAGATAATAAAAAGATCCTAAATACAAAAACTTATATATAAAACGATTGTTTATTAGGAGTTCTGAAAGTTCTGTATTTATTTAGAGTTCTGAAATGAACTCAACCCTATATATATATATATGAGAAGGTTCATTGGGGAACACTAAAAAAGTGGGGAACAGCGGGGAACCGACTCAAACGAACTCCGATTGCATTTATTCCAGCGGCGTTGGAACCGGCTCGTCGAACCCTAACTAGGATCTCTTAACCCTAAACCCTAAATTGTCACGGCCCCCGACCCGGTTTGACCCGTTTCAGGAGCCGCGGGACAGAAATCCCATGGTATTTAATTAATTGAGTTTGACAGCGGAAGTTTTCATCAGGATCTTTTAAAATGTAAATATTTTCCGATTATTTTATTTCACAATTTGGGATAAAACCCGGTAATTTACAATAGTTTGATTTCACGAAGAAATCTTTTATTTTACAAAACATGTTTCTTTATTTTTATACTGAGCCACTTCCTTGAGCTTGTAGTGCTATATGGCACTTTTCCTAGATCATAACAGATCACCTGCAACATGTTTGAAAAAGGTTTTGTCAGCGGGAAATACTGAGTGAATCATTCTATTTTGCATAATGATGCATAGTTATTAATTACAGCATAAGAGCGATTACAATGGCTTCTATCTTATCTTTATCTGGCATTCTCTCACAATGGTGACATGTCACAATGGTGACGATGGTCATACCACTATTTAGATCAATGAACCTAAATAGTGATGTAATTCAAGATATCCATGACTTATTCCCTGTAATTATAACCTTGAAAATAATTTGAGGTATTGTAAAATAGTTGATAACAAGAGAATGACTCACATTGCAGATTTAATTTGAGCAGAGTTTAGCCTACTGATTAGCCTTTTTAACCTAAATTTAATAACAGGCACACAATTCTGGGTTAGTAATCAATACAGCATTTACGATAACTCACGAGATCAAATTCTCACAACGAACGACAAAGTGCGATACTTAAACATCCATCGATTTAACGACGAACGACAAAGTATAACCCTAATGTGGGTGGCACTTAAACATCCATTGGATATATTGATCGATCGGACAATGAATCGTAGCAGCGATTGAGCTAATACCCTGATTGCGGCGTCGATTAGTGAATCGTGTGTGTTAATTATGATAAACAGAGCATAACTCCGTGTAGAATTGGAATTTCTTCGTCGTTCTGAAGCCAGAAATCAAGTCCCAAGTTCCTGTATTTATAGGTGAATTTTGACCCTTAGGCGGCCCGCGTGAGATTTAAGCTAACCTTACGCGGCCCGCGTGAGACCTATTTTTAGGCATAGGGTTGCCACGTGTGGGACTAGCTCAGCTGAGTCGACGATTTTCGAAAATTCCTTTCTGCCAACGTTTTAAGTGGATAATCGTCAATAGGGTTTAACCCCCCTTGAGTTTTAGGGGCCCTAGTCCTGATTCTGAAAATTCTGAAAATTTTAGGGTTTGTTCAGAATCACTTGGGTGTCTCAATTAGGGTTTCCTATTGGACTAATTAATTTAATAATTAGTACTTTTTGATGAGAGTTGTTACATTCTCCCCACCTTAAGAAAAATCTCGTCCTCGAGATTTACCAGAATAATTGAGGATATTTTCACTTTGTTTTTTGATTCCAGCTCCCAAGTGTATTCAGCTCCTCTCTTTGAATCTCCTCTAATTTTGACTAAAACTAGTCGTTTATGTTTGAGAAACTTGATCTTTCGATCCTCAATTTGAAGTGGTTTCTCAACAAATTTCAGCTTTGCGTTTATCTCTATATCTTGAAGAGGTAATACCCAAAGATTTATCTGATAGATATTTCTTGAGATTGGATATATGAAATGCATCATATATTCCAGCTAACTTTCCTGGTATTTGTAAACAATAAACAACTGGTCCTATATGTTAGATCACTGGAAGTGGTACTACTTACTTTGTACTTAGCTCTCATTTCTTACTGAATCTAACAATTCGGTTCCACGGAAATATTTTCAATAACATTTTGTCTCCAACTCGAACTCCAACGGCTTTCATTTATTAACTATATAACTTTTCTGACTATCTCTAGCCGTTTTCAGCCTTTCCCTCGTGATACTGAATATCCCAGTCGTAGTCACTTAGGATTTTCATCCATCTCCTTTGCTTCATGTTTAACTCTTTTTGCCTAAATATATATCTTAAACTTTTATGATCTGTATAAATAGTAACTTACTTCCATACAGATAATGTCTCCAAATCTTAAGGGCAAAAATTATGACTCCTAATTCTAAGTTATGAGTGGTCTAGTTTCTTCGTTCTTTTACCTTGATGCATACGCAATTACCTTTTTGTGTTGCAATAATACGTATCCAAATCCTAGCTTTGAAGTATCACCGTATACTTTAAAATTTTCTGTTCCTTTTGGTAAGGCAATTTGTTTTAAGATCCTAAAGGCTTCTTCTTGTTTATATCTGTCACACCCTGGCTTTGCGGAAGCGTGGTTAATTTTGGTGTGACTTCTTAATACCATAGCTTAACCATAACAAAGCTATATGAATTAAAAACCATGCAAGTCATCCATTAAGTTTTGAAAATCAAACACAATACCATTGTTTTAACATACAACCATAACCTTGTTCAGTAGACATTACAACTTATAACATAACATAAACGTGGTTTAAGGACTGTGTCTTGTCCAGGAAAGAGACACATCCCCTAAACCCTGATGACTCCATGACAAGTGCAGCGGAAAATGTTCCATACCGTGCCAGATCCGTTTAATTTCCTGAAATACATGTGAGTTGAAAAATCAACAATAATGTTGAGCGAGTTCATGTGCAAGTGAGTAAGTAAAAACACTTGTAAGTATAAAAGTTTCCTGGTATGTAGCAGTGTAAGAGGACTTGTGATCACCAATGGTTTGCAAGGCCATTAGCATGTTGTGAAATGCAAGTAGGTAGACACAACCCTAGCCGATTTTGCGTTGGCAACCAAGTCACTCCAGGTCCGTTCTGTTAGTCCTCCGAGAGGCCTGTTCTGCTGGGCCTGAAGCTGGGCTCGCTACACCCAGATAGATCTACCGCTCGAGTCCCTCGGTGTTCTAACTACCCATTCACATGATCTAAACCTCCTTACGTAAATCATACCGTGTATAATAGTACTTGTAAACAAAGTAACATGTATTTCACCCCCGCAGTTAAGAAAACTGAAAACAGTTAGAGAAAAGGGGGACATGAACTCACTGTGAATGCGCGTCTCTACCAAGTGTCTCCAATACAGTAAGCTGTGCAACGACCTACAAGTGCTAATTCTATTAGACGGACGGCCGTGCCTTAGCTTTATAGTTTAAGTTTTTGGGAAATAGTTAGACAACTATTTCGTGTTTATGTTCCGTACACTTGGTAGTTATACTTCTTCCCAAGGATGGGGGATACAATACATGTGCGTAAGTTACGTTTTATCAATCGTGTGGTAATGTAATTACCGGTGTAACTTATATAATCATAGAGAAAGCGTTCGCACAGTTTTGGAATCATTAACGCTTGTAAATATTATTTTTATTCTTAAAATAATATTTATGTATTTTCACAAAATAATCATAAACAGTGTTGTGACAAATATATTTATCACGTTAATCTTTATGAAAATCCCACCTCCGAATATTTAGTAATTAAAGTCATGGCGAAATTTTATGTTTCGAAAATATGTCGAAAATAGTTCTAACACTTGTTGTATAAATAATCTAAGTGTTAGGTTTTTAGGAAAATTTCGCCAGAGTTTCCTCTGTAACTGGAGGTGGCCACGCTTTCAAGCGTATCATTTTCTTTTAACAAATCAATCAACAACTTCTTTATTCAATCAAACAATTTCCGACACATCAAACTAGTCGATAAGTATGTAAATCGCATAATCGCATGAACTTGCAGTTTTTCCGAATCCATGGTGTAAATCCCCTTTATATATGTAGATCTTTATATAAAGTAGCTTTATTCTTGTAAAAACCTTGTGACTAGAGAAATCCGTCTTTACAACTTCTAGTCATTTTTCCCAAAAATAGTTATTTGTCGGATCTTTTCATTTCACAAGTGTCTACACACTTGTGGTTTATAAAATCGTGTTTGTTAGTGTAAGATCCTTTCTTTAAAATACATGGTTTCTTAAATGTGTGGTTCTTCAAAAATACCACTTGCGGATACGTAGATCCGCTAGTTTTAAACACCGTTGTACAAGTTAAATTACTTTTACACAAGTAAGATATTTTTACACAAGTTCATGTATCGTGTGTGGTAGAGTTTCACCTTTTAACCCTTGTGTTAACTAAAAACGAGCTTATGTGAAGATCCAAGATCTTACAAAGTCGGGTTAAACGGTGTTCCGAGCTACCACATCATAGATCGGGTCTCAATAATCACATATTTCAAGTCCTACGACTTTTACACAAGTTATATGTCTTTAACCACCATTTTAAGTATTTTTAGTAGACTTTTGATCATCATCTTTCATTTTAACGAGATTCAACCGACAATATTCCTTTTAACCACCTTAGATAAGCTTAAAAACAAGTTTTAAGTGTTATACCTCTAGCTCAAGGCTAGGGAAGAATCCTGACGAAAAAGTGGTGGATAAAAGCTAACGGTAGAGGTCCTTCGTGTCCCGAGTGCACCAAAGCTCCTAATACGTGACCCGTGAAGCTTGAATGATCTTGGAATGGGGTGAACAAGAACCGAAAATGGGTGGGTGCTTGTAAGGGGGTTCGGCCGAGAGTGGATAGGGAGGGAGAGAGTATGTTGTGGTGAGTGGTGTTTAGTGAAAATGATCATGTGATTAGTGGTGTTATTTATAGACAATTCTAGGTGTTATTACCCATTGGTCAATATGTCCCCTAGATATTAATCATCTAAGATTAACTAAATCAAACTTGTACAAACATGTCCCCCATACAAGGGGACGGTTAGGGAAATGGGGGGGGGGGGGGTTAGTTCAATCCAAACTAGATTAGTTAGGGTGGTTATGTTAAATAGGTTAAGTTAAATATTTAACCTTGTTAGTAATATGTTACACGTTATGGCGGGTGTTAGGGTAATCAGGGACCCTAACTGGCTCAGAAAAATATAAATAGTGAAAATAGTAATATTTTCATGTTCCGGGTAAAGTCCGGGTGTCCGGTTGGATAGTAATCCGTTAAAGCGTTACAAAAGCTTTAAAGTGTCGTTATTAACATTTTTTTTTTAGTGACACAATTTGTTTTCCCGACACTTTAGAAAGTGTCTAGTGTTATTTTCTCATGTTCTGGCACTTTACTGGTCAGCTAGAAGCTGGATTAATTAATAAAGTGCTGTGTTTGGTACTTAAAGTACGTTTTTGGCACATCCGAATCAGTGTATCTTATTCCTAGAGACGCGGTACCACAACCCTTATATCCCAACACTCACTACCAGTGTAGCCAAATATTTGAGGCTCTTAACAGGCCTTAGAGGCAGTGTCTGCCTGATGCTGGTTATATCAGCATGTTTATTGTGTATCCGTTTAGTGCTACTGTGCTTTTTGTGCATCATGTTTGTCACTAGGGTTCAGCATGTAAATAATGTAGTGACAGCAAATAAAGTATGATGCAAGTAAGTTCATGTATCAGTATCCAGGTAGCAGTTTATCAGCTAGTTCAAACAAGCACAGTAATTAAGCAGTAATTAATCATTAATTAAGTTGTACGGATACCTGGTTTAGTGCGGGTTGTCACATTCTCCCCCCGTTAAATAAATTTCGTCCCGAAATTTAAGTTCTGTTTGTAGATGCAGAGTTCTTAGGAAATAAGTGGGGGTATTTCTCTTTTATCTGGTCCTCACGTTCCCAGGTGAATTCAGGACCATGTCTGGCATTCCAACGAACTTTGACGAGCTTGACACTGCTCAGGCGGGTCTTGTTAACTTTCCAATCTGTGACCTCGACAGGTTCTTCAACGAAGTGGAGCGTGTCGTCAATATGAATCTCGTCGGTGGGAATGGCAACGTCAACTTGAGTTGGACTTTTCTTTAGGTTGGATACATGAAATGTATCGTGAACACCATTCAGTTCAGCAGGTAGGTCCAACTTGTATGCTACAGTTCCAATTCTTTCCAGAATTCTGAAAGGACCAATGTAGCGCGGATTTAACTTCCCATGCTTTCCAAAGCGTGCCACCTCCTTCCAGGGTGAAACCTTCAATAACACCATTTCTCCAACTCGGAAATCCACATGTTTCCGGCTTGGATCCGCGTAGGCCTTTTGTCTGTGGCGAGCTGCTTCGATGCGTTTAAGTATTTGCGCAATCTTGTCTGTCGTCTCTTGGACGATCTCGGGACCAGCAAGCTGCCTATCACCTGCGTCAGACCAACATAGGGGTGATCGGCACTTGCGTCCGTATAGGGCTTCAAATGGCACGACACCAATACTGGTGTGGTAGCTGTTGTTGTATGAAAATTCGACCAAAGGTAAGTGTTTATCCCAGCTACCGCCCACATCCATAACACATGCCCTCAGCATGTCTTCCAAAGTTTGTATCGTTCGCTCGCTCTGGCCGTCTGTTTGCGGATGGAACGCAGTGCTCAGATTCAATTGTGAGCCAAAAAAATTCTTGGAAGGATTGCCATATCCTTGACACAAATCTTCCATCTCTATCAGAGATGATCGAGAGAGGTACTCCATGACGTGCTACGATCTCTCTCAAGTAAATTTCCGCAAGTTTACTAGTACTGTTTTTCTCCTTGATTGGCAGAAAGTGTGCGGACTTTGTTAGGCGGTCAACAATCACCCAAATCATATCATGGCCTCTTGGCGTTCTTGGCAATTTTGTAACAAAATCCATTGAGATTTGTTCCCACTTCCACTTGGGAATCTCAGGTTGTTGCAGAAGTCCCGAAGGCTTCTGGTATTCCGCCTTGACCTTAGCGCATGTTAAACATTTGCTCACGTAAACAGCAACATCGCCTTTCATCCTAGGCCACCAGTAATAACTTTTGAGATCTTGGTACATCTTATCCGATCCAGGGTGGATAGAGTACCGTGACTTGTGCGCTTCATCGAAAATAACTTCCCTTAATCCACCAAACAGAGGAACCCAAATCCTTTTCTCAAAACATAACGTTCCTTCCTCGTTTGGTACCAAAAGCTTCTCCATTCCACGGAGATATTCTTCCTCAAGGTTTCCCTCCTTGAGAGCTTCCTTTTGTGCAGCACGAATGCGCAAGGAAAGATCGGTTCGTATGATCATTTCCAAAGCCCTAACCCTTATGGGCTTGATTCTTTCTTTACGACTTAGGGCATCGGTGACTACATTCGCCTTCCCTGGGTGATACTTTATCTCGCAGTCGTAATCGTTCAATAATTCAACCCATCGTCTTTGCCTCATATTCAACTCCTTCTGGTTGAATATATGCTGTAGGCTCTTGTGATCTGTGAAGATTGTGCACTTCGTACCATACAGGTAGTGTCTCCAGATCTTTAAAGCGAAAACCACTGCGCCAAGCTCTAAATCGTGGGTGGTATAGTTCTTTTCGTGCACTTTCAGTTGGCGTGATGCGTAAGCAATGACCTTTTGGCGTTGCATCAACACACAACCCAATCCTTGACGCGATGCGTCCCAGTATACCACAAAATCGTCAGTACCTTCTGGTAGAGCTAAGATTGGCGCGTTACAAAGCTTGTCCTTCAATATCTGAAACGCTTCATCCTGTTTGATTCCCTAATCAAACATCTTATCCTTCTGTGTGAGGAGCGTCAAAGGTTGAGCGATCTTTGAAAAGTCCTCGATGAACCTTCTATAGTAGCCAGCCAAACCCAAGAATTGTCGAATCTCGGTTGGCGTTGTAGGCGTTTCCCAATTTTTGATCGCCTCGATCTTTGTGGGATCAACATGGATTCCATTTCCATTAACCACATGTCCAAGAAACTGGACTTCGCGTAGCCAAAACTTGCACTTAGAGAACTTGGCATACAACTGTTCCTTCTTTAGCAGCTCCAAAATAGCTCTTAGATGCTGTTCGTGTTCAGCCTTTGTCCTTGAATAAATCAAGATGTCGTCGATAAACACAATCACGAACTTGTCCAAGTATGGCTTGCAAACTTTATTCATTAGATCCATGAATACCGCAGGTGCGCTTATCAAACCAAATGGCATAACAAGGAACTCGTAGTGTCCATAACGAGTTCGGAAGGCTGTTTTCGGGATACTTTCCTCCTGTATCCTTAATTGATGGTATCCAGATCGAAGATCGATCTTAGAGTAAAAGCTTGAACCTTGAAGTTGATCGAACAGATCGTCGATTCTTGGCAGAGGATATCTATCCTTGATCGTTAGCTTTTTCAGTTCTCTGTAGTTGATGTTTATTGAAAATCATCGTCCTTCTTTTTGATGGGTAAAAGATGGGATTACCCCAAAAGGAAATTTTGGTCTGTTATCTTCCTTCTCTAACCATTGCTAACACTTCTCTGTCAGTCCTTGCATCTCCGAAAATGTAAGTTGCTATGATGCATCGACTACGGGTGCAGTGCCCGGAATTAAGTCGACGCGGGATTCGACTAATCGTGAGGAGATGATTCCGGCAAGTCTTCGAGGAAGACTTCGGGGTATTCTCCAATCACAAGGATACCTTTGAGTTTTTGGTTCTTCGACTTCCTTCTCCATAACATGAGCCAAGAATGCAACACATCCTTTGTGCGAGAATTTTTGGGTCTTCTTCTAATCCGCAGGAGCGTATCCTGCTCCATGAGTCACGATCATTTCTTCGTTCGTTGTCGGGGCGCGGATGACAATCTCCGCACGGTTGTTCGTCAACAAGTCCATCACAATCATCACGTCGAAGTCTTCCAAACTCAACTGGCAATAGATCTAGCGTAAACTTACGCTCTCCGGGTTCTATCGTGCCGATTCCAGTTACCGCGTTGGCTTCCACTAGCTTCCCCTAAGCTAGTTCTAATGGGTACTGGAATAACTACTTACTCGCTACGTAAACCAATTATGTCCTTGAATACTAGAATTGTGAATCGTAAAATTTACAACAGTAGTTGGCAATACAGATGCATAATATTGAGTAATGTGGGACGTACCGCTATCCATGCTTGGATCTCTGGCGTGCCTTCCTAGCTCCGACGGGGAGCTTTCATCCTTGCGCCTGATTGTCTTCGGGCAATATCTTCTGAAATGCTTTTTGCTTCCACAATTTAAACATCCTCGAGCACGCTTCTGTTCATCACTCATTCCGCCTTGACAATTATCATTGTCGTTGTCCCCTTCGTGATTCTTACTACAGTCTTGGCCCCCATTACTAAGTTCAGTATTTTGCCAACAAGTTTCCTTGACATGTCCCACCTTGCCACAGTTACCACAATTTCCATATTTGCATCGCCCGACATGATAACGTAAACAATTGTCGCACTTAGGTAGGATACCCTTGTAATCTTTTCCCTGTGGGCGACTTCCAAAACCACCACGGTTATTATCTTTATCCCCAAATCCTCCTTGGCCTCCCTGACCGGCAGGGGCCCAACAAGTGTCCTTCAAGTGACCACGTTTCCCACATACTTCGCATGTTTTCAGTCCACATTGGCCAGAATGATGACGCTGGCATGTGTTACACTTGGGCAGAGTGCCCATATAACCCTTTCCTTTGTTCTCATTATTCGTTCGGGTACCTTCAGTGAGCTTCCTTTTGTTCTTTCCGGATGACTCTACCTGAGTCTCCTTGTCAGGGTCTGCAAGTTTTTCTAGTCTAATTGCCTCCGTAGCGAGTGCCAAACCCATCTTACTTGCAGTATCAGTTGTTGGTGGCGTTGATGTTGTCATCAAGCTCAAGACTTGAGGCGCCAGTTCCCAAATGAATTGTTCCAATTTCTTCAGTTCTGGTTTTACCAGGTATGGAACAATTTGTGACAGATCATGAAGTCGTTGCACGTACTCCAACACCTTCGGACCTTTCATCATTAGGCTCCGAAATTCATCTTCCCACTTCTGGGTTTCCGTGTGGGGGCAATACTTCTTATGCATCATTCCTTTCAACTCATCCCAAGTTAGCGCGTATGCTGTAGTTAGGCCCATCATTCGAACCTGAAGATTCCACCATAATCGAGCTCCATCTTGAAACAACTCAGAAACGTATGGGACTTGTTGTTCTGGCGTACAACCACTCATTCGAAAGACGGATTCCATACATTCAATCCATTTTACAAAGGTTATGGCACCCCCAGTGCCGTCGAACTTCGAAGGCTTGTAGTTGAGGAAGTGCCAGTAGGAACAACCGTTATTTTCTGAGGTACCTCTGATAGGTTCGGAGCGTAGGGCCTCGTGCTGTGCTATAGCTGCAGCGATTATCTCTTGAAGTTCTGCCTCAGAGGTGGGCATGCGCATTTCGCGTCTTGGCGGCATCTTCTAAAAGATGTTTTACAGAGGTTAGGCCATAGCAAGTGAAGTGTACGTATGCATTCAATAATACCAACACATAACATCTCATGCTATCAACAGATCAATCACATAACATCTTATGTTATAAACAATAGATTGAATCATCACAAGTGATGAGAATACTGTGATTGTATTGTCACAATTTGAGACCACAAAGTAAAGCTTACAAGTACACCACTATATAATACAACATCGATGACTTAGTAGGGGACGACCCTAGACAAGTCGTGCGGTCGCTGGACATGTTCAGGATTCTCTGGTTCGTCCATTCTCAAATTTCAGGACTTCACGTCAAGTTTCTGAATTTCCGTCCTAAAACAACATTTCTTCTCAATCGTTTCCTTGAGCTCGTCCCAGCTCAGTGTATAAGCAGCATCTGTGCCAAGGGTCTGAACCTGGGGGTTCCATTAAGAGAGTGTGCCATCTAGAAATATCCCCGAGATTTAGGTAACACTCTGTTGGGGCGAACAGTTACTCGTTCTTAGAATGGAGTTGGTCTCTTCGGACCAACGAACAAATGCAACGGTGCCTCCTGTTCCGTCAAGTTTAAAGGCTTGCAGTTCAGGAACTGTTTATAGGTGCAGCCAGTTGGAGGGTTATCTCCAGTAATGTCATCGTTTTACTTAGAGTGGAGGGCTTCATGTCGTGCATTTATCTGTGAGATGCGTTCTTGCAGCTCGGCTTCTGTCCTTGGCAACGTACTGGTGCTTGTGTCACGTCTGGGTGACATCCCCTTTTTGTTGAAATAGTGTGAAGCGGGTTGGACAACGTTCAATTGTCTATGAGGTATATATAGCAACGTAAGCCATCATGTAATCACCCAATTTCACACGCAAATATACTCACTGTATACGTGGGGAAGGAAACTTCTGAGCCTTCACATAGGCTTGCCAATTTGGCTTGTTGCTTGTAATAGAATGAACTCGAGGCTACATCGCCTTGGTCATTCGTGTTTAGGTTATTTCCTGCTGCATTGGTTATCGTTAGCTTGGCCTGCAGAGTCCACCAGGATTCCTGTGCACTACAATTCGTTATTACGTGGGCCCCCGTAATAATAAATTGTCTTGCACAGTTACCCCAAATTTTCTCTCATCCAAGCAGATGATCAATCAAGGAGCAACAGCCGGTGCATTGGCATGAACAGGGTCATACTCCAATGCGGGGTCAGGAGCAACGCCTGGCTCAGGGGCCACGGCTAGCTTCGAATCAAAAACTCCATCTCAAAATCAGCTGGATCAACAATCACAGGGGCTACAGGATCCCCCAAGGGCTGGTCTAAGTGCATGAACTCAATGTCATGGTCTGGATCAACACCAGGCGGAAAAACAGAATTGTCCTCAAAATCACGATCAAACTCAAAGCTGTGTGTGGGATCCGGTGCAGCTGATGATGCCCTATCAGTGTCGGCGTCGTGTAAGCGGTGCTGCATTCCCTGTATGTGCGAAGACGCGGATGTCAGAGACTCAAATGAGTCTGGGATAGGGGAATGAGTTTCCCTTACAGGAGCGTCCGTATGCAGTAGTCTAATGCTAGCAGCGAGAGGGCCTTGCCCTCAAGTGGGTCCTCCTCTTAATAGTTCGACATCGTCTTCAGAGGCAATGTCGGGGCATATCAACAACGAGATAAGCGGCAAGGGGCACAGGAGCAGGGATCACTGCCAGTGGCAAATTCCCAACAAGATGGCCATCAGTAGGCTCTGCTACGACTTCAGGCAGTGCACAAAGGGCTGAAAGTCGTCATTGTCTGTGCCGGTAGTATCAGAAATGTACACCTCGTGCTTCGTTGAACTATGTCGTCTGATACTATGGTCATGGGGTTCGTAGTGCCCATCTTTCTAGTACTTGATGAAAGCATAACGTTCGTAACACAAACACATATACGTATAATAATCAATCATATAATCAGTTAATCACATAAGTCACCAAGTAAGGTATCACATACTTCTCCTAGTCTTACTAGCCAATTTTATCCAGTCTACAAGACTGCTCTATCCTTCACTTAAACCAAACCTCGATCCTCCAGACCGATCCTCAGCCCTCCAAGCTGAGCCTATAATTAATAAAATGTGCTCAACATTTGTTTGTAAAAAGTTTTGGATCTGGACTTAAGTGGTATGCAGAAAAATGTTTTCGTGAGAGCCCTAGTGATCATAGTCTAGACTCGAGAAAGAATCCTAGTTCGCTATGATCAGAGCTCTGATACCAAGCTGTCACACCCTGGCTTTGCGGAAGCGTGGTTAATTTTGGTGTGACTTCTTAATACCATAGCTTAACCATAACAAAGCTATATGAATTAAAAACCATGCAAGTCATCCATTAAGTTTTGAAAATCAAACACAATACCATTGTTTTAACATACAACCATAACCTTGTTCAGTAGACATTACAACTTATAACATAACATAAACGTGGTTTAAGGACTGTGTCTTGTCCAGGAAAGAGACACATCCCCTAAACCCTGATGACTCCATGACAAGTGCAGCGGAAAATGTTCCATACCGTGCCAGATCCGTTTAATTTCCTGAAATACATGTGAGTTGAAAAATCAACAATAATGTTGAGCGAGTTCATGTGCAAGTGAGTAAGTAAAAACACTTGTAAGTATAAAAGTTTCCTGGTATGTAGCAGTGTAAGAGGACTTGTGATCACCAATGGTTTGCAAGGCCATTAGCATGTTGTGAAATGCAAGTAGGTAGACACAACCCTAGCCGATTTTGCGTTGGCAACCAAGTCACTCCAGGTCCGTTCTGTTAGTCCTCCGAGAGGCCTGTTCTGCTGGGCCTGAAGCTGGGCTCGCTACACCCAGATAGATCTACCGCTCGAGTCCCTCGGTGTTCTAACTACCCATTCACATGATCTAAACCTCCTTACGTAAATCATACCGTGTATAATAGTACTTGTAAACAAAGTAACATGTATTTCACCCCCGCAGTTAAGAAAACTGAAAACAGTTAGAGAAAAGGGGGACATGAACTCACTGTGAATGCGCGTCTCTACCAAGTGTCTCCAATACAGTAAGCTGTGCAACGACCTACAAGTGCTAATTCTATTAGACGGACGGCCGTGCCTTAGCTTTATAGTTTAAGTTTTTGGGAAATAGTTAGACAACTATTTCGTGTTTATGTTCCGTACACTTGGTAGTTATACTTCTTCCCAAGGATGGGGGATACAATACATGTGCGTAAGTTACGTTTTATCAATCGTGTGGTAATGTAATTACCGGTGTAACTTATATAATCATAGAGAAAGCGTTCGCACAGTTTTGGAATCATTAACGCTTGTAAATATTATTTTTATTCTTAAAATAATATTTATGTATTTTCACAAAATAATCATAAACAGTGTTGTGACAAATATATTTATCACGTTAATCTTTATGAAAATCCCACCTCCGAATATTTAGTAATTAAAGTCATGGCGAAATTTTATGTTTCGAAAATATGTCGAAAATAGTTCTAACACTTGTTGTATAAATAATCTAAGTGTTAGGTTTTTAGGAAAATTTCGCCAGAGTTTCCTCTGTAACTGGAGGTGGCCACGCTTTCAAGCGTATCATTTTCTTTTAACAAATCAATCAACAACTTCTTTATTCAATCAAACAATTTCCGACACATCAAACTAGTCGATAAGTATGTAAATCGCATAATCGCATGAACTTGCAGTTTTTCCGAATCCATGGTGTAAATCCCCTTTATATATGTAGATCTTTATATAAAGTAGCTTTATTCTTGTAAAAACCTTGTGACTAGAGAAATCCGTCTTTACAACTTCTAGTCATTTTTCCCAAAAATAGTTATTTGTCGGATCTTTTCATTTCACAAGTGTCTACACACTTGTGGTTTATAAAATCGTGTTTGTTAGTGTAAGATCCTTTCTTTAAAATACATGGTTTCTTAAATGTGTGGTTCTTCAAAAATACCACTTGCGGATACGTAGATCCGCTAGTTTTAAACACCGTTGTACAAGTTAAATTACTTTTACACAAGTAAGATATTTTTACACAAGTTCATGTATCGTGTGTGGTAGAGTTTCACCTTTTAACCCTTGTGTTAACTAAAAACGAGCTTATGTGAAGATCCAAGATCTTACAAAGTCGGGTTAAACGGTGTTCCGAGCTACCACATCATAGATCGGGTCTCAATAATCACATATTTCAAGTCCTACGACTTTTACACAAGTTATATGTCTTTAACCACCATTTTAAGTATTTTTAGTAGACTTTTGATCATCATCTTTCATTTTAACGAGATTCAACCGACAATATTCCTTTTAACCACCTTAGATAAGCTTAAAAACAAGTTTTAAGTGTTATACCTCTAGCTCAAGGCTAGGGAAGAATCCTGACGAAAAAGTGGTGGATAAAAGCTAACGGTAGAGGTCCTTCGTGTCCCGAGTGCACCAAAGCTCCTAATACGTGACCCGTGAAGCTTGAATGATCTT